>OY829112.1:822500-2145000 GCA_963691645.1 Pelosia muscerda | reverse complement strand
ATTAGCTTTAATTTTATTGGCAATATATTAAATTATCAAAACATAATAAACTACATAACAAGAAATCAAATATTTGTCATAAATTTTCAAAAGTTGCTATTAATTTATGTAATCGTCCATCTTCTACTTTTTTTATTGGCCTAAATTTAGGTTTCAGAACTGTGATATTTGGGGGACTATCTATTTCCTTTTCATCTTCATAGAAATCCTCGATATTAGGCTCCAGATCTTTTTTGCTAGACATGGTACTGCTTGATGGCCGCCTTTCTTTTTTAATTTTTAATGCATCTACACTAGCATTTAATTCTATGAGATTTTTGTACATTTTGTCATTGAAATGAAAATTTAATTTTTTAGTTACCTGAAACAGAGAAGTAATAATAAATAAAGTTTTAAAACTAAGTAATCTTCTTCAAGTTAATGTTCAGAGTAAATCAGGTATATTATATTTTATCAGCCCATAACTTGGTTAAAGCAACAACAATTACGGCTCCTTTAAAAGATCTTAAAGAAAATTCAAAAGGAAAAAGGAAGTACAGGTGGAGGGTTAGAATGAGAAAGAGCAAGTGCAATAAAAAACAGAATTAGAAAAAAAGTAAGAAAAAAATTCTAATCGGAGAAACCAGTCACTTAACAGGAGAAGAGACTGGTCGCAGGTCCAAGTCCTGCCTTCACATGCACTTCCCACTAAATTGTTTAGAAAAAAATTCATACTTTTTTTTAAACTTCTGATTTTTATTGCACTCGCGCTCTAGTTCACTGTACTCCATTGAATCAAAAAAGTTAGCTAATTAATCCCTCAAATTACATTCAAGTAAGAAAAATTGGTATAAGTAGCTAAGTGAAATCTTCTAATAAAAATTGCATTCCATATGCCCCTCTTCCCTTCCGCTTCTTAGATAAGGCTTGCACAAATATACTTTGATGTGCGTTGGAAGATACTTGCGCAAGGCTTGTGCAAATGAACCAGCCTTTCGCAGTTATACAGATACTTGAATGTGTATGGCTAGTAGCCATTAGTGCTTATGCCTAAAAACAGTACTTTTTATTACCTTTGCACACATTTCTCCCTTATTAGCATTTAAATCTTCTGACGAAAGGGGTGGTGCAGTGGATTTCTTTATATCTTCTAAATAATTAGCCATAGCTCCACTTGAACATAATGACGGCTGACTTAATTCATTCTCCTTTTCTGAAGAACGAGTCTTTGAAGTCGTATTCGATGAACAAGCAACATCGTAGACGACTTGCTTTCTCGTCGACGGATTCACCTTCAGTTCATAATTCCGAAGAAGCGTTTTCTTCACCTTCGAGTCGGAAGCAGCTTTATTTTTATTCATGATAAACTATACAAAATAGGAATTTCAAATTCTACACAAGTTTTTTGTTTACAATAAAATTCAAAACTTATTGACGTTTTACGTTATTGTGACATTTGAAAAAGAAAAGAAATGAGTTTGAGTTGCTATAGAAAATTATTTCGAAGTTTATAGCTCAGGCCACTTTCTAATTTTGTAAAGCGTCTGAAACTTTGGTTCAACTTTAACTGAGTACTCATGTTGTTATTGTACAGCTTAAAAAATCAAAATTTTAATAATTAGGAAATAAAAACTAACCTTCTGGTACGTTTCTGGTTTCAGTGATAAGGTTTTTATAGAATTTCTAAACGATTGCCAAACCATCAAAGATAACAATCATCTGTCTTACTGTCAAAATTGTCAAAAATCTTCAGAAAGTGAATTCGTCGACGATTTGCTTCTAATAAGTTATTTAATTAGATGCCCTTGTTTAACTTCTTATGTTAAAAGAATAAGATTGAAAATAAACTCTGAATTGTTTCATATCCTTCAAAGAATTGTTCAGGATCGATCTAAAAACATACCGGTGCAATAATGTCAAATAAAAATATTGAATTTTCTGTGAGTACATTGATGCTTGGTAACTTGTGTGATAAAACGTATGTATTCTTTTATTAAATTGTGTTTACAGAATCCAGACAATTTACCGGTGGAGAAGCTAACGTTATCAGTGACTAATGCCGGCGTTGTCCAACAAATCAAAGCATTGGTGAGTTTCAATGTTTATACAACATTGTGCAACAATGCGCATCTATGCACTCGAGGGGAATTACCTATTTCTATATACCTAGAGCTCTACTATTAACTCTATGGCTGGTAATTTCTATTTTGTAGAATCTAGTTCAAAATTCAATATGACATAATTTATTTTACATTGTAATGATATGCCTACCTCTCGTGTTATGCCTACTTATCTTATTAGCCTAAGGGCGCTATCAGACTGCTGCAGTACAACTATTTGACTACGAATTTTTTTAATTTTTTGGCAGTAATAGGTACTTCTTCCTATACCTTTGATTTTAGTCCTATAATTGTACTTACATAAGATTTTTGATCAGAAGCCCATTCAATTTTACCAATCAAATCTTCCCAAGGGGCCACTGTGAGTATTGTATGAATTTGAAACTACTGGGCTTGTCTCTTTCATTTTAGTTTTTATATAAGTTAACTTTTTCACATAAGTTTTAAAATTAGTTTTTACACAGTCAGAATTTTTGTTTTTCTTTAAATTATTTTTTTAATGAATGTTTTGTTAAACAACTTTAAATCGTTATATATCCTAAATTATTATTTAAAATGAAAAATGGTAAGAGAAACCTAAAGATGATTTTAAAATACCTATTCAACGACACCCCACTTGACATAGTTCATCGACTTTCTTTTTTTTTTCATTTTGACAATATGGCGTCTGGTTGTCGCTGTGGTGAATTTTGATTACTGTCATGTTTTTAGTGACACTCCCAAGGTTAAGATCGACGAATCGACGTAAGAATGATCAAAATCGGCCTATGCGTTTGGTCTCTAGAATGCCACATAGAAACAAACATACATACATAGACTGATACACACAATACCCTCCTTTGCGTACTGCAGTCGGGTAAAAAGTCGTCGCGATCTTTCTTACAGGGAGAATGCTCCAATTGCTAAGCCACGGAACCACGTCTGCAGCATTCGATTCGATTTTTCCGGTCTAAATTTAAATTATTATGTTACTCTGAAATCTCCCTCAAGTCTCTGCACTCCTTAGTGAAAACCTTATAATATATGTGTGACCGAAAACGGTACTTAGGATTAGTAGATAGCCTCTGTGGCGTTCACTAGAACGCGGCTGCTACGCAGGAGGTGCGGGTTCGATCACCGCCCCATATAAGTGTAAATTCATCCGCATTCTAGCATTCTAGAACTCATAACACAAGCAGGTTAAGCAACCATGGGTCTAGGTGGCGTTGTGTAGATTGCCCTAGAATTAATAAAATTAGGATATTGGAAAATCTTTCTTTTCAATATGAAAATTTTGCATTGGTCTGGTCGTGCCTCAGAGAGCACGTTAAGCCGTCAGTTGTCATAGGAACTTTTACAGCAGTCGTTACAGGGGACATGGATGAAATGGCCCATACAGAAAAGCTGATCACCCATCTGGTCAACGTTGTCCCCACTTTTTTCCTGCGCGAAATCCCCACGTATACCGATCCTATCGGAGCCGATGAGAGATCGAACCGACTAAAACGCACGCCGTATTTGGGTCTCTACTTGCCGGAGGTGAGATAGTAAAGAAAAAGAAAGAAAGAAAGAAAAATGCGTTTATTTTTAATCAGCTGGAACACAAGAAATCATAAACCAAAAACCCAATGAAAACTCAATACCTTATAAAATAAAATTCGCAATGGCAACACTGCCCTTCACTCCCTCACTCATCAGGTAGTAAGTAGTAGTAGTAGTAGCATAGTAGCGAACATATCGCTCGCATCCCGGCAAAACGGCGTCCCCACTAGAAATAGGAAATGGTAGTAGTAGATAGATAGGTGCTTATACTAAAAATAATTTCCAGGACCCATACTGGGTAGAGAAACGTGAGATGATCCTATATGAGCGGCCATCTTCAGGTAGCAGATACGTGCTGGGTGCCGTCGATGCTTGGAAGGTCAAGATGGAGGGATACTTAGAAGACATGAAGTGGTTATTAGGTTTAGAACATTATAGGTGAGTTTCAGTGACGTACATAATGTACATTTGTACATATACTTTCAGGAAAAGCGGCCGGTATTATATGTAGAAACTGGTTACTGCGGCCTATGGACGTTTGCAACACCATAGGCGTTACACTCGTGCTGCCTTCCCTGTAGAAACCTTCTAATGTCCTTCTTGAAGTACTACATATTGTAGTCGCTTTGAAAAAACACAACAGGCAGTTTATTACACAGCTTGAGCGTGCGCGGTATGAAACTCCTTTCATACATTATTCAAACTCAAACTCAAACTTTATTTCCACAAAACATGGTTACATTAAGTACAGGTGTTGAAATATTGTTTTGGAGCAGCACACTCTGCCGTGAGGCGCGGAAATATTTATACATGGAGTAAAATAAAAAATAGAATTATGCATTCGGACTTTGTCCAGTCCTTATCTAACAAAAATATTGACGTGTCAAGAATTAACAAATTTGATAGGCATTATGAACAAAATAAATATTATCTAATGTGATGCCAAGAAAAATTGTGGTATTGACTATTTCCACAGATTCATTATTCATTATAATGTTTGAGTCTATCTGTCTTACATTTGGCATCGTAAATTTTACACATTAGTTTTCTTGGCATTAAGTAGCAGGTTATTACTCGTGAACCAATGCAATATTACAGAAAGGGTATAGTATAAGTATTACTTTTTGTCTGTCAGTTTTAAAAGTTAATGAATGTGTGAGGAAAACTCTCGATCGAAAGCGGTCGGTGCCGAATGTCAGCGCAAGCGCAAGTATTAAGCCATAGTTTGTATTCCAGGTTTTGGAGCACAATAATCCACCATCCACGTTGCATGGATTCGTTAGTGTCGTACCTACAGGAGGCTACCCCACCGTACTTGCCGGCGCACGAATCCCGAGACGTTCAGAAACTGAACGAGGAGATCAGGCGGCTGGTGTTGATAGTATTTAGCAGACTTGTTACTAATAAGGAAAGTAAGGTAACTAAATATAGATTATATACATCAACTAGCTGACCCGCGCACGAGATGGTACAAGATACATTTATTATCGCATAGGTACGCTGTATTACAACCTCATTCGAGGTGTTCAAATATTCACATACAACATGACAATTTTACTATAGCACTAGCTGACCCACGCAGCTTCGTCTGCGTCCCCCGTTTTTGCAACACACTTCTGCTCCGCATCAGTTGATTGTAGCATGATGTTATATACATATAAACGTTCCTCTTCAATCACTCTATCTATTTAAAAAAACCCGCATCAAAATCCGTTGCGTACTTTTAAAGATTTAAGCATACATAGGGGATATAGGGACAGAAAAAGCGACTTTGTTTTATACTATGTAGTGATACTGCAGTGACCATTGCACGAAAAGCTATTAAATTCGAATTAACATTATTAACATAACTTCCCTTCCTCCCTTCCTGGCGGATTTCCACCGCCTATATCATAAGTAGGGGCCGCCATTTATGGGAAAAATATCTATAATGGCGGCCACTATACCATCAGGCGAAGTGCGGCAAAAAAAAAAACATTTTACATAAAAAAAAAATTAAATATATTTTCATACACTTCATAAAATGCTCCTTCTTATTTTATGAATTAGATTTTATTGTTGTCATTATCAGATAAATATATATTTTTATCGTAAAGATAAGAATATCGATTCTAGCCTAGAAGAAGAGCCCTAGAATTTCTAGGGCACCAGGCTGTTTAACCCGAGGTTATTAAACTGAGGTTTGTACATGTAAATGAAGTTATTATTGCAATATTCAGAGCTCACTGAAGAGGTATTGTGTTATCAGTGCGAAGACAGAGAAACCCTTCTTTGTCTTCTGCACTGACAGCACAGAGACTCTCTTAACCTTCCCTTTTCCACCTCTTCTCTATATGGTCGGCAGCCGCTGGTGTTGCAAACGTCCATAGGCCACGGTAACCACTTTCTATCAGGTGGGCCGCGTGCTTGTCTGTCGCCTAAGTAGTCTATTAAAAAGAATACATGCACCCATGAAAGACAGCCTCTGTGGCATGGCGGCATGTCGCCGACTGCTACGCAAGAGGCGTTCCTATTTCGAAATATTCGTATGCATTAATATGCCTACGTCTGGGTATCTTTGTGCCTTGGAAAGCACGTCAAAGCGTTGGCCCCAGTTGCTATATATGATGAATATGATCGTCTATGGCAGTCATTACGCCCTAAAAAGTTCGACAACTGATCTAACTATAGAACTTCGTTATCACCCGTGGGTAATGGAGGTTACATGGCAGTCGCTTCACAGAATATATGTACTACTTTTTCTTAAATACATTAAAGAGCCAATCGCCTTATTCTCAGGTAGTTGGGAAAAGGCGGAATATATAATACAGCGCCATCTTTGGGTCTTTAGTTGCCGGTGGTGAGGTAGTAGTCAACATATCCCTCGCACCCCGGCAGACCCGGGGCCGTCTCTTTCAAGATGACATCAGTCGGGTGTAGGGACCACGGTGTTCCTGTCTTGTCCCCGGGTATAGGGAGGCGCACTTTGAGCCGACGCCGCGGCCTGCTTCTGCTAGGGTGAAGGGGGCTCCACCCGTCACTCTCAGGCCCAACGCTCATGGAGGACGGAGGTCATTCTGCGGTCCCAGACAGGCCTGCCAAATCACCTTATAAGTATTGGTGTGTAATTTTTATTTACACACTTTTTTTATTCCAGGAACATTGGATGAGCAAAGACTACATGGCTGATCTATTATACAATAAGTTTATATTCACTGTCCCGATAATATGGGACTTGTGTTTGACGTACGGAGTAGACAACGCGAGGCACGTGGGCCGCGTGCTGCAGTGCGTGTTCGACCTGCAGCCGCAGTACGAGCGTGACGTCACAGCCGCCCTGGCGTTTGTTAAAGAGGTAAGCATCAGTAGCTTGGTCGTTAAGAAGTCCGGCGCACGCGTTTCCTTCTTCCTACTGTGGAGGAACGGGATGTGATGTCCCTCCAACACAAAGGGAGGATCCTCCGACCAGGCAAGGTGATCACGCCTGGCGGGCCGCGGCCCAACGGTTGTCGTTGGGTTGTTGTATAGATATTGTACCAGCGCGAGAACTTCATTTTCGCGATGCAGGAGCCGTAATGACGTAGTAGTTACTCTTGCTGTCGCTAGATGGCGCTGGGTACATGTGGTATCGCCACACCTACAGTCCCGGGTCCTTTAAGCGGGGCGTGAAAAAGCATCTGATGAGGCCGTCAAGTTGAGCGCCACCATTGTAGCACTGAACGTGTTTGCAATGGTGATCCTCTTTCATGAGGCTTTGCCTTCAGCTTAACATCACGCGAGGTGAAGTCAAATTGACGTGCCATAGATAAAAAAAAATGTCGGCCTTAAGATTAGGTGGTCCTAGACGGAATCCTGACGATGAAACTACTAAGCTGAACCAAGGAGTTAGTTCAACTCGGTAGGGTCATTGTCAGGAACTAGGTATATGTAGGCGTTCCTATTACCTATCGCTGCTATAGGTTAGCCGAAACGTCGAGCTAAAAGTAAATAATACCGAAAAAATCTTGAAAAAATCCGTTTAAAAGATGTTTCAATTCAAATGCAAATAAGTTAACTTAATTATTTTATTCAACTGTATCTTCCACAGACTTTCAAATACATAATATTACAAGTAAACAAAGACTACGACAGTGAAGAACCGCCAAACTTGCCTGAAACGTTTAAAGGATTCACCGAAATAAGACGTCCGTCCGCCACGAAGGCGTCTGACAGACTGACTTTTGATGTGCTAAAGGACCTTGTGATACACCTACTGGACACCGCTATGACGATGAGAATATTCATAGAAGTATACCCTAAAGGGGTGGAGCTGTTTAGAAAAACAAACTTCATTATTAGGTGAGTAGAATTTTGATTACTTAACGGAGGTAGGACACGACGGCATCTCCCGTCCGAAATGAGCTGTCCAACTGGGGAAGTACCTCCGCCCTACAGAAGGCCGCGGTCATAATAACCATCGTGTTGTGTTCCCGCCGGTAAGTAGGGTAGCCAGAGCTCACTATACCCCTCCTTCCCCTCCCCTTCCTAGCCTCCCCATCCCTTCCCAGCTCTCCCCCTTTCCCTTCAGGGTGGGCAGCGCGTGTGTGACACCCTTAGTGTTGCACACGTTCATAGGCCACGGTGGCCGCTTTCCATCAGGTGGACCGTGTGCTTGTCTGCCACCTACGTAGTATAAAAAAAAACGTAGATTTATTGAATGTATTCTGTTCTGTTCCTCCGGTGTAGGTACATATGTTTGGGCATGCAGTGAAGGAAGAAAGACAGTACAATTGATTTTGAAAAACTGCAGCATATAGACAAATATATAAAAAGTAAAATTAACCACTGACATATTCGTTCCATTTAGCTTTACTGACGCGATAGAGAGAAAATAATGCGAAAAGAAATGGTCTTGCCGTAATTTTTTTAATGCCAATATGTTGTGTACCAGGAGTACTACAAAGAGCCTTCGGCATCGGAAGTGTTTCCCTTACACCCTTTATATTTTCTATATGGCAACACTGCCTAGCAATTTTCTCATACCATAGACTCTAGTACAAGTTAGTAGATGCACCATAATCTATGGAGTTACTCCACATTGACACTACATGTTCGTTCCATATACGAATGTCCACCTAGACCAGTTTTCTTTGCTTCGGGCGACTTGTGTTCGAAGTCTCTATAAAGACTTGGTCCAGGGAAGCTCAGTTTCAGGGCAGTTTCCCCTGGATACCACCATGCACCTGGGGCTCTGAGGTAAAACCCTGGATGCAACCAGGAGACACTAAGATGATTCTACAATACCTGTTACAAGTATATCATATTGTTCCAGTATAGTTCAGCTCTATGAGTACGGTATTCCCCTGCTGTATGAGAAGCTGGAAGAGACGGGAGACCAGACGAGTGTGAAGTATACAGAACTTGAAGAGTACATTGACACCGCGAGGGCAGAACTGATCGACGTGTTCAGAGAAGCACTGGCTGTGTATAAAAATAGAGTGTTTAGTGGCGAGTGAGTATCTGTAATCTTCTAAAATTGTGATTAGCGCCATCTATCGAAATCAAGTTGGACTTCCATGAAACTGTAATCCATTTTTTTAGGTACCGCGTAAAATGGGGTGAATAGGGATCGAAGGGTGGATAGGGATAAAATAGTCAGCTAAATTCTGTAGTTGTTTTCTTTCAAGCGAAACTTTGAACTAGTTCATTGTAATCACAGAATCATCAAATATCTGGTAATGTGCTTAGTTAAAAATTTGTGAAAGAAATTATTTAAAATATTGAATTGATCATTTTATTCCTATCCATCCTTCGATCCCTATTCACCCCATTTTACGGTACACAATCTTGTGGCAACTTTTTATAAAAACATGTGTTATACAATTAAACTAGTCTAACTAACTGACTAACTAGTGGTTCAATACAGATTTTTAATCTTCAAAATCGGTTACTAGGCAGAAAAGTATTTTATACTGAGTTTTTAAACAAAACATGTAATAAGACACGCTAAGATTGTTCACGTTTATTTAAGTACCTAAACAAATGGACTATAGTGATTCTGAATCGCACAATTAAAGTTCTCTAGCCCATAACCTTTGAAAACGATTACATCACATAATTGGAAGCTGGTTTCAAAAACAGTAAAAAATCCGGTTTCAAGAGAATAATTACTTTTTAATTTATTTTTCGAAAACAGATATTATTCTTATTTAGAAACTAGTTTCGAAACTTGGTTTCGTACGTGGCCGAAAGGAATTTAGTTTATTGATTGAACATAAATTTCGATATAATTATTTAATATTTCTAGTTCGCGTCGAAAGATAATTCTGCAGTCTCTACAGGTATAGAATTACCCGGCAAAATAATAATATTGTTTGCAAATTTCAGAGGTAGTATAGAATCTCACGTAGAGGACTATTTGGCGTTGATGATGGATGGACTTTCCGAGAAGCTTCTCATCAAAGACTACCACGCATGCTACCCAGTTCACGAAGATCTGGAGATGATGCGACAGATCTATCCGGATATGTATCCTTTTTCTCAGAAACTAAATAATTCAATGCGCTATATCCAGTTATGCCGGCCGTGTGGTCGCGGGAGATGATCACCACCCCGTATCAGCCGAAGGGTGTAGTAAGAGACGACTTAAAAAAATAATCATTATGAGTTTGCCCCTGGTTTTGCAAATGTCCATAGGCCACGGTGACCGCTTTCCATCGAGTAAGCCGTGTATAAAAAAACCTCACAAACTTTATCTCTTTATTATTAATCAATCAAATATCCGATTATTATTTCACTATATTCTAATTTACCTGAACCCAATCCAGTGACACTGTAAAAACCGACTTCATTCTACAAGCCATATATTCTAACTTAGACGAACCCGCGCCAGAGCTAACCCCATCGAATACAACCCTCACGAACGGCCATGTTGAACCCCAGGCCGCGCCCCCTAGAGACACGGAAATACCCGACAATGTCCGAGAAGAATCGTTGATATGCGAAGTGAAGGATATATTACCGCATTTGGGAGATGGGTTCATACTGAAATGTTTGCAGCATTACGGGTTTAACGCTGAAAGGGTTGTTAACAGTATATTGGAGGGAAATCTGGCGGAACCTTTGACGGGTAAGGATGTTTTTTTTAATTGATTTTTTTTTATAGATTTAAGTTATACATAATAGTACACTGGATGGTAAACGATTACAGTGAGTTAAAATACTTATGATCGATATTTTGTTTATTTATTTATTTATTTATTATTATAATTGCAAATACAGGTATATGGGATGTTGAGTTCGTACAATTAGGTAGGCACTATATTTAGCCTTTTTGATGACATATTAAGAGTAGATGGAAAGATGAGGAGAATGGAGTGAGTATTGTGAGGAGAGTGTAGTATTGTTTCTTTACTCTCAATGTAGGCGATTCGGTTTACAGATTTTGGAGATTTTCTTTCTTTTTCTTCGTTCTTTCTCTCTTTCTTCTTTCTTTGTTCCTTCGTTCTAGGAAATATCATGAAATATCATGTGATCCAATTCCGACAACAAATGTCACTCCCATACATTTTCAGAGCGATGACGAATGTAGATTCGGAACGATTGCATTTTGGCTAGGCCCCCTGTTCTTTTCCCTGTTTCTTCTTTCTCTGTTCCTTCTGTGTGCCTTTTTTATTTGTTTCTTGTTTCTGTTCCTTCTTTATTTGTTCCTTGTTTCTGTTACTTATTTCAATGTTTGTTCTTTCTCTGTTGTTTCTTGGTTCCTTGTGTTTTCTTCCTTCATTTCCCTCTCCTCTTTTTTATCATTCCCTCTTTCTTTCATCCAAAAATTCCCATTAGACCTTAAAAATCTTTTAATCTTTCCATACCTTTCAGGGCTCGACCAGTCTCTCCCAATCATCCCAGAAGACCCATTAGACAAGAAGTTCCTAGAGACCGGCATCGCAAGACTGAACGTGTTCGACGGAGACGAGTTTGACATCATGACGCGAGATGACGTCGACGTCAGCAAGATTCACGTCGGAAAGAAGAAGTCTAAATATAAGAATATCAAGGAGATGCTCGACGACAAGAGTGACGTCAGGCAGAGGGAGGACATTTATAGTAAATATAAGTGAGTATACGCTGTTTATTTCTAACTGACCCGCGCAACTGCGTCTGCGTCACCCCGTTTTTGCAACATTTTTCATTCCTGCTCCGCACTTGTTGGTCGTAGCGTGAAGTTATATACATATAAAACTTCCTCTTTAACCATTCTGTCTATTGGAAAAAACCGCATCAATATCCGTTGAGTAGTTTAATAGATTTAAGCGTACAAAGGGACATAGGGACAGAAAATGCGACTTTGTTTTATACTATGTAGTGATTAAATATGTCTTACATATTGTTAGGCCTCTTTCCCAATGGCGATAGGCAGAGACTACACTTGCTACGATGCTGGCACACATCTTTCGATTTATTATTATTGTCTGAGCCTTATACCAACTGAATTGGGTTGGTTTTCCAGTCTAAAGCTCAATTCACATGGTATACTTATAAAGTATTTTTGATATTGATGTTTTGTAAATTCCGTTTAATGGTCTATACAAAATAAATTATTTTTGATTTGATTTCATTTGACTAGTGCCATCTGACCTCCACCAATTAACGATATCGAAGTTCAGCACTTAATCGACCTTTTATCAATCATAGATTAAATAGATTATATCAAAAGAGGTGGTAGGACACGACGGTATATCCGTCCCAGTGGAGCAGTCCGACTGGGGAAGTACCTCCACCCTACAGAATATCCCCGTTTAATAACCTTGTGTTGTGTTTTCGGTGGTGAATAGAGTAGCCAGAGCTCACTAGAGAGGTTTTGTGTTGTCAGTGGGAAAACCAAAGGCTTATCCTACATCTTTTGCGCTGACGACACAGAATGTCTCTGTTCTTACAGGGGTTGCGGCACGAGTGTTATTCCTCTGGTGTTACACTCGCCCATAGGTCACGGGGCCGCGTGCTTGTCTGCGACATAAGTTGTATAAAAAAAACTGCGCCTCTTAGGACCTCGTTTCCCTTGCTAGGTCCAAATTCCGTGCCGATTGGTATACAATACTTATTGGTACATGTTCGTTACTTCCCAGCCTGGTATGCGACGAGGTGGACATGTACTCAGACGAGTACGACGACACGTACGACTCGGACGGCGTCACTCCGACGGCGGACGCGCCCGACGACACGCGACGGCCCTTCGAGACGCCGCGGGTACTGCGCCCTAGGGACAAGAGACACGAGAACGAGGTAATGGGGGTTATTATTTCTTAAATTACAAGTGGAAGTGAAAAGTAGACGGTTTGGGAGAGAAAGGAGAGCGGTTTTGGGACTGATAGGTAGCAGAAGCACAGTGACCCTACCCCTCCTCCCCTCCCCTTCACTCTGTGGTAAAGTGGAGACATCGTGGTTTCTACAGTCGCGGATACCGCCCTCCCCGACAACCGCCTCGGGGAGGGGGTATCCGCGGGAATATTCGCACGAAAAAGAAAGTAAGCAACTCTGATTCTACCTGAGGAGTATTTCGTGTAGTTTCTTAGTATGCTTGTCTTGTTACATATTTCGCACATTTTCTTTCGAGGATAGTATGAATTGACAGCTCTATGCACCTCATGAGTTACCTGTACCATTATATAAAACGTTCAGTTTTAGGTTTTTTATTTGACAAAACATCGCCACTTCAGTTGTGTAAACTCTTGAAAAACAGATATAGATAGATAAATAGATGAATAAATACCTCTATATCGTACACCAAAAAAGATAAAATCAAAACACCAAGGAGAAGTGGTGAGAGTTACAGATGTTCTAATGTTCAATTGCCTGAAAGTGATCTCTTTCAGCCAACCTTGGGATGGACAGTAGCGTAGCATAATATGTTCTGGTGTAGTTATCATGATTATTATAAAATAAGCCAGAAATGTAGTTAATCCATAATCAATCTCTGTCTACAGGAGGAGTCAGAAGAAGAGTCGGACACCCCTGAGGAGCCAGCCGGCAGCAGTTACAACAGGAACAAGCCAGACTTCTGCAGCAACCCGGAGGAGGTCCGGGCGAGGAGGGAGGCGGCCCACGCGCGGAGGGGCCGCGGGCAACTGCGACCCGCGCCACAGAGGTACGGCGGGGATACTGTTGTACATGTTCTTTTTTTTAAGGGATATTATGACATGATAACTAGGAACTTTATGTCAAGTCTTATTTTATTTTATAACACTATATTCACTTATCTAGTTGGAATGATTGTTGATGATGATGGATGACGATGACAGATGAACACGAAAAATCACAATTTACTACAATATTCCACATTCCTACACTTGTGGGCTTAGTCTAAAACTAGACCATTTTTACACATAAAACTAGAATTTACACCAAATATTATATAAAATGCAACACAGGAGCAAGCGTTATGACACTTTTCGCGTTCCCGCCAAAACCTCCTGTACATGTACGGGGAAGGAGTGTATACCTCGGGGCATATATCTTGGACCTATAATATACGATCTAAATGGGCTCTATAAGCGCAATACGCGTTTTTTTGAATATTTTTTTATTATGACACGTCAATTTGACTTTACCTCGCCTGATGGTAAGCTGAGGGCAAAGTCTCAGGAGATAGGGTCACCATTACAATCACGTACAGTGTTACAATGGTGGCGCTGGTAAGGAATTCCAAAACTTAATGGTGCGGCAGAGGAAAGACTCACCGAACCGTTTGGTTCTTGATGGAATATTTGCACCGTACGCGAGTGACATGTAAGCCCTGCACGTGTGGACCTGTGTAGGAAAGGAGAGGGTGGGATTATTGTAATAGTATTTTCTGTAAAAAAATGATTTGATTGGATTGCATTTGGTTTGATTTAAATTGATTTGATTTGGTTTGATTTGATTTAATTTGATTTGATTTGATTTGATTCGATTCGATTCGATTTGACATCAGTTTCGCTACAGAATCTGTCGTGTCACATTTCTAAAAGTTTTTTCTGCTTTGTCATATCCACCATACTCCAATGTCCAACAAACATCATTTTCTAATAAAGTGTTATAAACTAAAATAAGACTTGACATAAAGGTCCTAGTTACCATGTCATAAAATCCCTTTAAAAAAAAACTAATAAAAATATCGCCTATTATTCAAATGTAAAACAATTTAAAAAGTAATTTTTTATTGTCATTAAAATTTTAACCGTTTTTTATAGAAACGTGGACGTCACCGGCAAGCCGAAAGGCCAGGGTCAAGAAAAGGAAGTCCTACATAACAGAGATCGCAAGGAGAAGCATAAGTCATCGAGAGGGAACCACAGCAGGAGACAAGGGGCGCAGTGGAAACGGAGTCAGGGGATGATGCCGTCTTAGTGGGGTTAAGTGTAGTCAATAGTTAGGCTTGTGGTACACTAGACGGAGAATTTGTGATAGTACATGTTATTGCATGTAAAAGAGTAATAAATAATATATCATTCACATTAATCATATTCATGTACACAAATATTTACACTGAGTGGGAATAGTGGGGGTCGCCACTAATATCGGCATACTACGCGCCATGATATGTTCAAAAGATCCATCTTGTAGGCCGTGAGCTTATCTGTAACCTAAGTAGTATAAATAAAAAATCTCTTTCTCACTCTTACTCTCTTTCCCTCCCTTTCTCAAAGAGTTTTAAATGCAACTAGCATCATTCCGCGGTTTTACCCGAGTAACCTCATGATACTACTTGTTAGGTTACTTTAAGCCTAAGTTACTTTTAAAAATATCTTTCTAATACTGAAGTAATTAATAAAATCGACTCTCCCATTGCAGAGTTTATCATTTACAAACAAACAAATCTCTCCTCTTTATAATACGCGTAGATGTCGGTTATCGCGAAGTGTGATATATCCTATGTTACTCAGGGTGAATGTAACTTTCCAATGGTGAAAGAATTTTCGAAATCAGCACAGTAATTTTTGAGTTTATTCATTACAAACATACAAAAATATTTTTTTCCTCTTTATAATATTAGTTCAGATAGCAGAGAATAGTTAACATATATTGGCGTTCAGAAACAGATGATCCTGGTTGGAAATTACGTCTAGTGTAGCTAAGGCCTTAGAGATGTCATTCTGTAGGAAATAGATAATTTATACTTATGTATAGGTACTAGAAGCTGCAGGAAATTATATTAAACATCAAACAAAACAAGTTAAAACATACGTCGAAACATATAATAGTAATATTCTAGAACTTGTATTATGGTTTCTAGAATGCGTATAAACGTACTTAAAGTTGTGGCAAGGATAACCTAACATAAGCCATTGAGCTTTTCTGGAGTGGTTAGAGGTAATATTAGCAATCGATTGCTAATATTCATTATTAAAAAAAAAACAAAAATCGAATATAATGTGAGTATAAATATCCTATTGATGTGAAATTAAAGCAATATAACAATATCATTAAATATACAAATTAAGTTATATATGTATATAGTACATAATATTATATAAAATAAACTATAATATAAACATAAGTATTTAATCTTCCTACTATTGAGGATGAGTGTTTGTTATATCACGATGAACGGCTGAACGGATCAGGATGAAATTTAGCATACAGATAGATTATAGTTTTGAATATCGGAAACAAAACCTGTGGATCATGACAACGGGATAGATATTTCACTTACAACATTATTATACAGGATGTTAGCGAAATGTTACCGAAAAAAAATCAAGATACTATTAACCATTTTAACTAAATTGAGCTACTTTTTTTTTATCCCAATACTTGTGTCTAGAAGCCGCGGTAGCCTAGTGGTATGGGTAATGGACTGCTGAGACGAGGTCTCGAGTTCGATCCCAGGTTTACCATGGCACATACCAATGACTTTTCGATGCTTTTCGAAGTTATGTGTGTATTTATCGCAGGTTTATAAGTGCCTCGGAGAGCACGTTAAGCCGTCGGTCCCGGTTGCCATACAAACATCTATGGCAGTCGTTACGGGTAGTTGGAGCCCTCAAAAGTCCAACCAGCCTAACTTGGAACTTCGATATCGCCACTGGTCATTAGACCATTGGTTGTGGAGGTCAGATGGCAGTCGCTTCACGGAAAATATCGAAGTTCAGCCGCATCACAGTTAGACTGGAAAGCCGACCCCAACTGAGTTGGGAAAAAGGTTCAGGGAATGATGACTTGTGTCTAGGTACAGGTACCATGATTTTTACACCCTTTGATTGGCATATTTCACGCAATAAAATTATTTAAAGGGTTTAGAAATCATGGTAAGATATTGCAATCAAAAAAGTAGCCCAATTTATTTAAACTGAACAATAGTAGGTCAAAGTCATTTATTCGCATAATACAGGTATTAAGATGTTACGGTCACCTGCAATAATATGGAACCTTGTCACAATAATAAATGACAAGTCAACATTATGACATGAAACGGTAAAATTCGACAAGTTTAATGTGAAAAAGTTCTAAAACGTATACATATTATTGCAGGTAACTGTACAAGATACATTTATTATTGCATAGGTGCGCTATATTACAACCTCTTCGAGGTGTGCAAATATTCACATACAACATGACAATTGTAGCATATCAAAATTAATCATGTCAAAATTAACAATGTGAGAATTAAATAATGTCGAAAGCCGATGTCGAATCAAAATGTAATGTCACAGTCAATAATCGATGTTTTCGTTTTTATCCACATCCTGTATAATTGTTAAGAGAGTGATTAAAAAAAAGTATTTATTGTATTTACGACATTGTAATAAAGTGCCTGTGTGTCAGTCTGAGTGCGTTTTCATTAATAATATACCTACAACTAGCTTATAATATACCTCAGTGAATCATATTATTGGTGTATTTTCATTTGCACCAGGCCAGCACCATTAATGGTGTAAATGGAACTGATAAATGTACCGTTTACACCATTGAAAATATACAAGTTTTTCACTAAAAGTAAAATTGATAGTGTATCTCTCTGGTAACGTAGGAAACATTCATACCGCGATCTAGGTTTTATAGTTCTGTAATAGTACGATATTTCTTCGCTAGATGGCGCTGTGTGTATGTATGGTGTTGTTGAAAACCAACCTTCCATTGTCTCAATAAACATATTTTTCACTAGATTCTATTTTATATCGAATAGAAATTTTTCATATATACACACGCACGTTTATTTACTTTCGGGGTAGGTAGAGGTGAATTAACACCAACTGTTCACCAATCATTCGGTTCCACTAAATAGCCAATTGCCGCATTCCGGGCACTATTATTGACTCGAGCCATGCATCTAGCTTAGTCTGGGCTGTATTATATCTATCTGATGTTAAACAGCCCTATCCCTTAAGTCGCCTTGTACGACACCACATGTGAAGATATATTCTGGCCCAAAGTCTACTCTGTCTGTAATTTTATTTTTTGTGTAACGTATTATGAGACATCTATTTTGTATACATTAGTTTTATTTAGTTCATACATACATGCTCACGCCTATAATCCCCAAAGGGGTAGGCAGAGGTGTATTAAACACCCACATTTCGCCAAGCGATCGTACTGAATCGTTTTAAGCATTACACTGCTTTACTCGTATGGCGTAAAGTGGACAACAAGGTCAAAACGAAATGTGGCGCCTGTGTCGTATTTAATAAAATATTCAAGTAAGTATAACTATCGGCATAGATCTTGGAACTAGTCGCGAGAGAAAGGACCTCTGACGTGGGATGGATTTGATATAATCTATGATAAGTGAATTAGAGATCGTCCACCACCATTGCACCCCGTGCTATCATCAAAAGACAGCCCAAAAACACGTAAGTACTACATAATATATTATAAAATATAGACGTGATACTTGTAGGTACTTCAATCAATCAATTAGCATAGTCCGTCCACTTTTTATGCCAATATGTAATGTACCCGAAATACTGCCATGTGTGATTTCGAGAGCGTTTCTCCTCTTTCGCACCCACATTTCGCCAGTTTATGTTTAGGTCCCAATGTAATAGGTGGCGAGCCTATTGCCATTAACCGGGCACTTATAAACCTGCGATAAATACGCACATAACTTCCAAAAGCATTGAAAAGTCATTGGTGTGTGCGATGGTAAAACCTGGGATCGAACCCGAGACCTAGTCTCAACAGTCCATTACTTATACCATTTATTATGCACAAATTTTCTATTCACAATTCACAACTCGTGCAAAACTTATACCTCTAAATTGTTAATCGTTCTGTAACTCCAGTAGCACTTAAACATTCACATCGGATATTTTATGGGACGTTTTCATTATAAAAACCATATCAGTTATTTTATCTAGAACGTTTATACAATCCCACATTACAAATTCAAGTATTAATTCTAGATGTGTCTTTTTAATGGCTTTGTTGTATCTAATGCTTAAGTTTTAAGTTTATAAGCAACTAGCTGACTCGCGCAACTTCGTCTGCGTCATCCTGTCTTTGCAACATTTTTCATTCCTGCTCCGCACCTGTTGGTCGTAGCATGATGTTATATACATATAAACCTTCCTCTTTAACCATTCTATCTATAAAAACAAACCGCATCAAAATCCGTTGCGTAGTTTTAAAGATTTAAGCATACAAAGGGACATAGGGACAGAGACCGCGACTTCATTTTATACTATGTAGTGATTCTTTACACATAACAATGTACCTAGGTAGATACATAAGTTCATGTGCGAAGTTGACATCAATGTGTTACCGCCAACGTTGTTTAGATTAGAGATCCTTGGCGTTGAACTGTGAACCAAGCAGTTATGTAAGATAAATTGTGCTTTTTTTTTATCGTGCGCAAAATTCCCACGGATACCACCTCCACCAAAACCGATGGAGGTGATTATATCGGACTCGAACCGACCAAAATGCACGCCGTCCATGGGTCCTTGATTGCCGAAGGTGAGATTATACAAGACATATCTCTCGCACCCCGGCAGACCCGGGGACATCTCTGTTGAGATGACCCTCTTCCCCCAAAAGATAAATTGTGCTGAGATTGAGGCTGGATAGCGGTCGGACCTATGTTTTATCTAGGCTCTTCATCTGGGTGTAGCACGGATACTAATAGAAAGAAAGAAAGAAACTGGTGGACAAACACCTTTCCCAATATTAATTAAGAGGCTTTACTGTTTCCACGCTGGCCAGACCGGTTGGTACAGTGTTTTATATCGAGTTTTCTTTCTCTCACAGTAATATCGATAGTCTCCTTTTACGATACCCTTCGGATGAGTCGGGGTGGCGATATTCTTTCTTCACCACCACACGTATAGGCACCAACATGACAATTACTGTCAGAATTTTTGCCCGGAAATATGTCTCTATGGATTTACTGTTAAATTTAACGGGATATTTACCATGTTTGTTTGTTTCGTTTAGTAACCGATATTTCGGCGCTGTTGCAAGCGCCGTCATCGCGGTGTACTGATTATCCCGGTAAATATCCCGATAAATATAACAGTGAATATGTAAATGACCATGTCAATCTAAAATCATACAATGTCTCTATGGGTTTCTAGAACGGCATTAGATCACACGGTTTGATATACGGGCAACACTAATATTACCAACTTAGATCTATTAACAGGCGTAAATACTTACCTACTCATACCTTGCGAGGTTTCGGGTTCCATCCCCGGTTTTACCATGGCACACACCAATGACTTTTCGATGTTTTTCGAAGTTATTTGTGCCCGGTTAATGGCAATAGGCTCGCCACCTATTACATTGGGACCTAAACATAAACTGGCGAAATGTGGGTGGTAGCACCTCGGCCTACCCCTTCGGGGATATAGGCATGAGTTTATGTTATGATATGAAAGATATAAGAAGTAATATTGGACGGAACCCAATGAAATCGCGGCAGATATAAAATATGAAAGGAGAAGCGATTATAAAACTGTCGGGTACGAATAGTACTGCTTGCTGAATCGCGCGCGTGTCCAGAATAGCAATATCTCATTTTTGCGATACGCTTGCGGCGGTGATGCCGACAGACTTGTGATACGTTGTTGGGCGGAGCGGGTAGCGTAGCGGAAAACAAACCTGCTTTTGGAGTTAAAGTATAGTACAAAAAATGTATAGTGATGTGAAAAAACGTAAGTCTTGTAAGTAAAAAAAGTAAGTAAACAATGTTGTGGCAACTTTTTATAAAAATCACATGTTAAAAAAATAAACTGGGCTACCTAACTTTTGTACGGAGGTAGGACACGACAATCGAGCAGTCCGACTGGGGAAGTACCTCCACCCTACAGAATATCGCCATTTAATAACCTTGCGTTGTGTTTTCAGTGGTAAGTAGGGTAGCCAGAGCTCACTAGAGAGGTTTTGTGTTGTCACTGGGAAAACCAAAGGCTTATCCTACATCTTTTGCGCTGACGACACAGAATATCTCTGCTCATACAGGGGTTGCGGCACGAGTGTTATTTCCATGGTGTTTCACTCGCCCATAGGCCACGGTAACCACTTACCATCAGGTGGGCCGCGTGCTTGTCTGCGACCTAAGTAGTAGAGAAAAAAAACTGACTAACTAGTGGTTCGATACAAGTTCTTAATCTACAAAATGCCTTACTTAGCAGAAGAGTATTTTTATACTGAGTTCTTAACAAAACATATTAAAAAGACACTAAGATTGTTTCCTCTTATTAAAGTTTCTAAATAAATGGACTATAGAATAGGTTTTTCGAAATACTTAGATCGAAACATAAAATAAATCCGCTGCACTTTGCAATAGCCTTTAGCACAAAGCAACACCGCAGTCGTAAAGGCGTCGTAAGCGCAGCTATGCCGATGTCTTCATGCAGCCACATAAACTTCGATGCGTTGTACTTGTACACTAGCATTACTGTACCTACTTGTATTGTGTGTATGACTGTATGGATGGGATCGATGTTAAAGGCATACACGTACAGAGAACAGTCACCGAGTTGGATAATATATTGAGTTGATGCTATAATAGCCAATTTTAGTGTGCCTAATTTTATTTGGTATGTATTTGTTTTTTTAAAGACAGCCACCGTGGTGGTAGTGCACGCGACTGCAACGCACGGGGCGCGGGTTAGCTCCCTGCTCGGTGAAAAATATTGTTTGCATGAATATGGCTGTTTGCACTGGTCTGGTCGTGCCTCGGAGAGCACGTTAAGCCGTCGGTTGCCATACAAACATCTATGGCAGTCGTTACGGGTGTTGGAGCCCTCAAAAGTTCAACCAGTCTAACTTGAACTTGCCATTGGGCATTGGACCATTGGTTGTGGAGGTCAGATAGCAGTCACTTCACGGAAAATATCGAAGTTCAGCCGCATCACAGTTAGACTGGTAAACCGACCCCAACTGAGTTGGGCATAGGTTCAGAGAATGGTGATGATCCTTTTGCTAACAAGATGTATAGTGTATATGTTCAGATTATCTATCTAAAACCCATATCACAAGCTAGTTAAGCTGGTAACTTCCTTAAAATACCAGACCAAAAAGTACAATTTTTGTACTGAAATTTTTCTAAAGTACCTAATTAGTATGCTGACTGTTAGATTCAAATTAAGATCGGAAATAAAGATGAACTGTGATTTGATAAGGATGGTGAAAAAATGAAGAGATGATGAAAAAAAGGAGAAAAAACTATGTATGTAGGTACCTTTATTAAAGGTAAATTACATAAAACCTAATACAAAACATAAAACTCCACAAAACTATTTGCACGATTTGACTGTGGGAACAGAACAATTTTACTACTTATTAACATTTGCATGCGGGTATTATTTCATATTTCAGTATTTTCAAATATCATATATATACTTCGTCTGCGTCACTCCGTTTTTGTAACATCAATGAAACCGCATTATACTTAATGACTTTAAAATCCGTTGCCTAGTTTTAAAGATACATAAGGATATAGGGACAAAGAAAACGACTTTGTTCTATACTATGTAATGATTAACTATTAAACCTTATTCTTTACAAGCTGAATGTATAGCTGTCTTCCTACAATCCCAGTAGATTTTACCTTACCATCAATTAAATAGGTATCACTACATAGTATAAAACAAAGTCGCGTTTTCTGTCCCTATGTCCCTGTGTACGCTTAAATCTTTTAATAGATAATCGTTTTTTTAATAGATAGAATGGTTAAAGAGGAAGGTTTATATGTATATAACATCATGCTACGACTAACAGGACTAGCAGGAAGGAAAAATGTTACAAAAACGGGGTGACGCAGACGCAGTTGCGCGGGTCGGCTAGTACCTATAATATAAAAGAAACAACTACCTGCAGATAAAATGAATTAATGTTCTACACTGTATTACGAATTGCAATCTCCTTCTGAATACTTAAGAATAATGTGCAACAGTCCTATATTTTACCGAGTAGTCTGAGTACACTTCAAACATAGCTGCAATAAAATAAATAAAATGCATTAATGTCAGTTTAATGATGCATACGACGGGCCATCGATCTCTCCGTTTTATTATATTACCTGTAATAGGGGGCATTAGGGCGGGGCGGAAGGATTTAATAAGTGAGCGGCGCGCGCACACGGCGAAATTGCGTTGGTTCATGCGTACGCACATCGCTTCAGGCGTAGCTAGGTATGGGAAAGTGTCGATAGTTAGAAATCTGAAAACCTACTACTACCTCCTAAAAGTCATATTAAATTATTTCAATTTTACTTTACTTCTTTTGTGAGATTTGAACCGTCAGCGTCCGTCAGGATACTAGTGTTATATGGTAAAAACCGGTTAAGTGTGAGTCAGACTCGCGCACGAAGGGTTCCGTACAAACTTCTAATAATTGTTTTAGCATTTCAAACTATGTCGGTTATGTAAACGATATCATAAAAGATCAAAGTAAAGAACGATTAGAAGCAGAGAGGGTTGTGGCCTCTGCCTTCTCCGAAGAGTAGGTATGTATTACATAGTACTAGCTGACATGCGCAACTTCGTCTGCGTCACCCCGTTTTTGCAACATTTTTCACTTCTGCTCCGCATCAGTTGGTTGTAGCATGATGTTATATACATATAAACCTTGCTCTTCAATCACTTTATCTATTAAAAAAAACCGCATCAAAATCCGTAGCGTAGTCTTAAATATTTAAGCACACATAGGGATATAGGGACAGAGAAAGCGACTTTGTTTTATACTATGTAGTGATAGGTATGTATTCTTTTAGTATATCGTAGGTTTCTTTAACACCTAAAACACCTAAGATTCATCCATCGTTTATTACCTGATATTCCTCAGACTCAATTTCACAAACAATACAAATAACGATAAACTGAACTAAACCGTAGCTTGCAAGAACTCAGTTTTTACCTTTTGAAATTTGACCTAAGAAACAATAGATGTTGGTTATCGATAAAACTTATTTCCCGTCCCTACCGACAGCCTGTGTAATTTATTTCCCATTCAATGTACTTGCGTCGATTATTATTATTGTTCCACGAATGCTGCGCCGGCGCAGAATATAACATTGTAAGTAACAATATGTTCTTTTATAGTATTGTAGTTTGTTAAAAACACCAAAGTACTATTACAACCTACCAAATATCCATGTCAATCTAAAATCAAGCAACTGTTTGCTCTCTTTTAGTGCTGTACACTGTACCAAAAGTCTTAGAATTATTTATTCTAGGAAGATGGCAACATATGGGTGTTTCCATCTTCCTACAGTACCGGGTCCTTTAAGCGGGATCTTTATAATAAGGTGAGCAGCGGCATGATTAATAATAAAATGATTTTTGCGCTCTTAAACAATAATTTCCGAAGAAAAATACGCAGACGATATCATTGCGAGACACGGATAACTAATAATAATACCCTGTATCAAGGTGGAAGGAGGAAACCATCGGTCAAACATTAGACAAAAGGCCAGCTTGTATAATCTCACTCCCGGCAATCAAGGACCCATAGACGGTGAGTGTTTGAGTCGATTCGAGTCCGACATAATCACCGACATTGGTGGGGGCCTGGCGGTTAGGGATTTTGCGCATGGAAAAAAGCAGAGTATTACGATAGTAGATTAGTTGAGAAGCAATTATAGTAACTACTATAAATTTTTCCCAGATTTTTCAAATAACGTATTCAAAAAGGATGGAAGACGGCAGGAATTGTGTCACATGGAACCCTCCCCTCTACGAGGCACTCAATTTTTCTCTAGAACTTCCAAAATGACTGGAACATTATATTTTAGCCATAGATAACCGACCACTAATTCCCTACATTCAATTTTAAAACTGAATTCGCTCAATCATCGCGTATAATCTTGTGTGGCCGCGGTTCTATTTCACGGGCCATTTGAGAGAGCGAGACGGGGTTAAAATCACTTGTGATAGAACGGGACAGCGATAGAGTTATCTGGGCAGGAAATAAGACATCAAAGCGAGATGTAGTGACCGCGCCAATTAGATAGGGCTCAGTGATCTGCAGGATGTTGCTCTAATTCCCGTTAAAAAGAACACCGTGATGTAATTTCTTGTTAAAATATTTAGGTAGGTACCTACGCCAGCTACTGGTGGGTTTACTTAACTATTTATTCATCATTTTCTGACCCTATTCCCAACTCAGTTGGGGTCGGCTTTCCAGTCTAACTGTGATGCGGCTGTTGATGATGATGATGATGATGATGACGATGACGGGTGATAGTTGCACTAGTAAAGTAGTGGAGACTTTACTAGAAGCTTTTCTTAGGGAGATTTTGACACCAAAACGAAAAATCACAATTCACTACAATATTCCACTCTCCTACACTTGTGTGCTTTGTCCAAGCGGTTATGTCTAAAACTCCACCATTTTTACACATAAAAACTCGAATGCACACCAAATTTAGAAAATAAAACACTGCAGCGCTATGACACTTTTCGCGTTCCCGCCAAAATTCCCATCCTAAGTTTATAATCGAACAGAAAGATCCCACGGCAATTTTTATTGCCATGACCCCACAACCAATTGAGAATGATCATCGGTTCTGCTTGTTTCATAACCCTAGGTCCTCAAGCTAATTGTCGTATGGGTCAGTCGACGTCTGTGTATGTAATTATGCAATCAACTCCCATTGCTATTGGCAATAGACACAAACAACTTTGTGTGCTAAATATGTTTTATTAAAGCCGTAAATTAATTGTGTGCGCCGTTGTGCGAATTTTCGATATGTTTAGGCGTTGCGCAGACGACGTAAGTTGACAAGAGGCCTCTAGACAAAGTGACATTAGAATCGTCTCTAAACGAGCCGTTTTCAATTTGCTATAAATGGATTACTTGACACTGAAGTGACTTTAATAATAAAATTTGTGAAATAAAATATTTAGATTCTTTCTTTTACAGCCTCTGTGGTGTGGTGGTGGTGGACGCGACGCGACTGCTACGCAGGAGGCACGGGTTCGATCCCCGCTCACTGCAAGTATTTGTATACATGAATATGGCCATTTACACTGGTCTGGACGTGCCTCGGAGAGCACGTTAAACTGTCGGTCCCGGTTACCAAGTTAATTAGTTGGAGCCCTCATAAGTCCGACTAGCCTATACTCTGTCTAATTTAGGATGATAATTTTGACAGTTCACGTCTATGAAGTAACGTATTTTTATGAACAAATTAAGACCTCTAAAATTATCGTAATTCATACACAAGTACCGCCCACTTAACGTAGAGTAGTGCCTTGCAAGATTAAAGCATAATTGACTGTAGACAAACGAATCGAATAAATCGAACATAATCTATTAAATTTATGAAAATAATTTTATGTTTAAGTACTTATCCACTACAATTTTGGTAATATAATTAACTAGATATAATATAAAACATAAATATTATACTATAAATGGCAGTAACTGTAGCAATTATCAATCTATTTATTTGCAGTTCAGTGCGATTAGGTAATGCCGCGCCGCTCTAATGAGGTGTCACCTTAAGTAAACAAATATTTATGAAATTATAATACCCTAAGTACATAAAATAATAAGAAATAAATGTTTTACTATTTATGTAACATCGATACCATATTCTACGGGAACGATAATCGAATATCGAATAGATTCATTTACGATTGTCCTGTATGGGGTACCCTACTTACACCTGTCAAAATTATCATCCTATATTTGACAAAGTATAACTACAGAACTTTGATTACCCCTTCGGGGGTGACGGGCGTGTATGTTTGTGTGTACAAAAATAATAAGATTGAAATCGTATTCTTATCGTTGGAGGTTTCATATGAATCTAAATACAGGATGCTCTGTCATCACACTCATCACTTACGGTATGGTAAACATATATGATAGTGGTGTAGTTTTACAAGCTCCGCGAATTCCTATTCAGTAAACGTCAAGTTATTAATTAGAGGCATCCGCTTCTTTGTACCTACTACTCGTACTAAGGTGGCAAACAGTCTCTTTGTCGCAAACAGGGGGGTAGGACGCGATGGTATCTCCAGTCCTAATTGAGCAGTCCGACTGGGGTAATATATCTCAGCCTGTACCGATTACCCCGGCTAATAATAACCTTGCATTGTGAGTAGAGTAAAGCGAGTGAATTGTTGTTAGTGGTGGTGACAGCATCTCATAATCGTCTCAAAAAATTACGAATTGATAATTTATTTTTTATTTTTTATACCGTTTAATTAGCGTTATTCACTCTCCATTGCGTTAGTAAAGCAAAATGAAATAATGATTTTATAAAAAGACATAAACTTGCATTATGGCGCAATTTGCTTTTTTTTGTAGTGATATGTTTTTTAAAAAAAACCGTCGTGTCGTGCCTCGGAGAGCACGTTAAGCCGTCGGTCCCGGTTGCCATATAAACATCTATGGCAGTCGTTACGGGTAGTTGGAGTCCTCACAAGTCCAACCAGTTTAACTTTGAACTTCGATATCGCCATTGGTTTTTGGACCATTGGTTACGGAGGTCAGATGACAGTCGCTTCATAGAAAATATCGAAGTTCAGCCGCATCACAGTCAGAATGACAGCCGATCTCAACTGAGTTGGGAAAAAGGTTCAGAGAATGATGTTTTTTTTTAAAAAGTAGAAAAATTGCTAAATCTTATTTTTTATGCCAATATGTAGTGTACCCTAACTGAATACTAGTACGTGTCTTGGGCTTCAGGCGCATTTCTTTAACATATAATATTACTTTATCTACGTAGTATGGATTAGTACCTATACAGACAGATTACCAGTCATATATTTTATAAACCACATGGAATCGACGCAAGGATACTTCGTAATTACACTTAGCTGTGGGTAGTCGCCTGTTGTGGAACTATTGCGCATGCGCGATAAATCGTGCACTCGACGTGGGGTCCTGATGAACCGGCGCGGGCGCACCGGTACGGTACGAACAAACATCGGGTAATATTTTCATATTCTTATCCTCCATTTTTCCCTAATGGGTGTTCGGGTGGTCTGTCGTTCTAATTTTAAAATTTTCGATCGTTTGTTTGTGATTCTTTTCGCGTGACATAGGTACCTATTGAGTGTGGTGTGTGTTCCCTTGATAAACCTAATCCTAGCATAACAGTTTGCCATTGTGTCATTCCAGGACCTCGATTCTTCTAGTTCTTAACCATAGTGACGCAACTGAGATCACAAAAACTGCCACGGAATTTTTTGTTTTATTTCATGTTACTTTAAAGTCCAAAATGAAATGAAACAGAGTTTACTATATCGTTTCATTCACTCTACACAAAGCCATTTAATTTTGAACTTTGACAGTGTACAAGTAGAGTCCAAAATTAAATGGCACTTTTTGTAACCTCAGTTCCTTCACCATGCTTAAAAATTAGTAGAATCGAAGCCCAACCTAGGCTTCAATTCTACACTTCACTACAATAGGTACAATTCTATTAAAACTTCATGTCAAATATCAACCCGTTTTTACGTGGCAAATAATCAAACAAAGTATAATTTTCTTTAACGTATTTCATCAATGGCGTTACTGCAGCTTCGGTTGGTTCTAAAATATATAGATCGGATGCACAAGTTTCGGTGAACGCACAACAGTTATTTGGGAGTGGACTCACGGTATATGAGCACAACAAATGCCTCTACAAATAACCATAAAGTTATTGTTACAAGATATTGAAGTAGGCCTTACATGGCGGAAATCAACACAAGAAAATATATTGGGGAGGGGAACCTACCAGTCACCCAGCTACAGTTTTAACAATGTCAAAGATAGCAATAGCAAAATATCACTTCTTTTCTGTCGAATCGACGGTATTTTTGAGTTGCCATCGTGGTGTAGTAATTTGTTTCATGGACCTGAAATTGGTAGAAGACGACCCCCATGATACACACAGTGATACGGTAGACTTTACCATAAACGGCAAGCTGAATCAAGGGATTGGTCGCGATTTTCCAAATGATTTCGGTTTTAAAAAGCAATTGATCACGCTGTTAACAAACAAAAGAAAATTCGAGAGAGAAAAAGATCGAGAAAGAAGAGAAGAAAGGAGAGCTGGATCACGGGCTTGGAATAGAAAGGATGCAGCCGGGAATTAACGACGCAAAGAAAATACTTACTTTCGAAAATAATTTTATAGAAAACTAGCTGTTGCCAGCGGCTTCGCCCCCGTGGACGTCTAATCCCGTTCCTACTGCTTGGACTTCTGATCCCGTTCCCGCTGCTCCATAAAAACCTTCCGTAGAGTTCAAGGAACAAATAAAAAAAAGAATTACTCGAATTGGTCCAGCCGTTTTTGAGTTATGCGCTTACCAACATATTTCACGATTCATTTTTATATATAAGTAGGTATAGAAGATGTAATTTCTGAGGAATTTTCTTCCCGAACCGAAGGCTCATGTTAACTTACTGATGGTACATAAGACACGTACAGACAGAAAACAAATAGCCCGGAAGTGTGTTTGTGTGACCGGTGTCGCCGGACGCCGATAAATCGCGAGCTTATCTCGCTGACATTTAGCGCTATTTAATTATGCTATACGCTTCATGAAGCTAGAATTTGTTTGCTATTTCCTAGCCTTATGCAAGAATAGAAAGCCGCGGTAGTCTAGTGGTATGGGTAATGGACTGCTGAGACGAGGTCTCGGGTTCGATCCCAGGTTTTACCATGGCACACACCAATGACTTTTCGATGTTTTTCGAAGTTATGTGTGTATTTATAGCAAGTTTATAGGTGCCCGGTTAATGGCAATAGACTTCGCCACCTATTACATTGGGACCTAAACATAAACTGGCGTAATGTGGGTGCTAGCACCTCTGCCTACCCCTTCGGAGATATAGGCGTGGGTTTATGTTATGTTATATTAAATATTTCGTGACAGAAAATATATTTATTTCTAAGTTGAATCTGATTAAAAAGAGCTGTCTTCCGTACATGTTCTGATGAAAGTAACACCCCTGGCACCACATGCAGCAAACCGTATATATAAATAATACTTATTCCACAATATTTGTAATGTAATGTATGTTTGCTTTACACATTTGCACATGCTCGGTATGATTATTTGCATTTCCCGTCACGACGTAAGATCGCGTATCGCATGGCGGCGTGGCGGCGACTTCTAACGGCCTACAACACCTGCACGTCCTACCTTGCTAATATCATATTATATTTATATTTCTTAGCTAAGAATCACGTGTAGCTGACGGTTTGCTGCGTACCGTTAGCTGTAATGTTTGACGTTATCAACAGTACCGAAAAGAGCTAGCAGGCTTGCATAAAAGACAACAGTAGATGAACTCGTGAGTCTACAAGGATAGAAGCAGATTGCGAGTGCTCTCTTTACATCCTTAAGACTTGTAATTATGATAAGCTTCGACTATTTAAAACTTTATAGACGCAGTTGATATGGGCATTTACATATTCACTGTTAAATCTATTTACCAATTAAATCAACAAACATGGTAAATATCCCGATATATTTAACAGTGAACAGTGATGATTGGTACAATGCAGTGTAAAAACTAGTAACTATACTTTTGTATAAGTTGATATAAAAATCATACACCCCATGACATGCACTAATTGACATTTCCTAGAACAAAATTAACATTAGCTTCCTCACAAATTCTCGTGTATTTTTAGCCGATTTTGACGAGTTTGTTAGCAATACTATGTCTAAATAGTTGTAAAGTCAAAGGACATGTAAGCACTTTACGATCTACCTAACGAATAGGTGCGTACTCAATATTGTTCTAGCAGGTATTCAAAAATTCTTTACTCGGCTACAAATAATACGCTAGGTGTGGCTGTTACTATATCAAGATTATATATAAATGTGGTTATGCCTATTAGTAGATACTTGAGACGTCCGCGTCGTTGAAGCCGTCAACAAAGGATGACTATCCTATAAGAGTACTTTATTCAATGTGACCATTATAAAATTGTTTATCAAGGGGATGCACAAAAAGGCTGTTCGCTGCTTTGCATATCAGCATGCAGGCCATACGCTGCTGTGCAAATATTATGGTGTACATGGTGTAATGGAAATACTCCCTCCCGAACCTGAAGGCTGAAATCTTCAACCAAGTAATGAATAAGAGTCCTATCATATCACAATCTACCTATCCTCTAATATCCTATCTATATCTATATCTATCCTGTAATCTATCTACCTATCATATTACATTCTATATCCTTAACCCTCTAGTAAACATTACATTCCGGATAACGATCGTTGTTTACATGCAATCACAATACAATCCTCTTTTATTTATTTCTGTGAAAGTTGATAACGGAAATCTTAATTTTCTGTAGGTTTCTCACGGGTTTTGTGTATAGATTTGTACCTATGTCACTTGTACATTTGGTTCTTCCAGGAATTAAATACTTTTGATCTATAATATATATTTACGTACCGACTTGAGTGTTCAGAATCAATCTTGCATTATATTTAATCTGTGGACATCTTACAGGCTGTCACCTTGATTGGAAGTGTACCACAGGGATTCGAGAGGATTCGAGTTTTAGTTCTGCTATTCGCCGCAGGGTTGTCACATTGATAGCTATGGTCGAATGAACAGTCTAATGATTTAATACTTGTGCAATTCTAGTGTTAGGGCTGCGGCTGTAATGTGAATATTTTGTTTTGAAACAACATATGACTTCAAACCCCTGAAGAGGTTAGTTTGACTATAACGACGACCTCCGTGGCGTGGCGGTAGTGAACGCGACTGCTACACAGGAGGCGTGGGTTCGATACCCGCTCAATGCAAATATTTGTGTACATGAATATGAATATTTGCATTGGTCTGGGTTTTTCTATGTATAATATGTAAGTTAACAAAAAAAAAAGTATCTAAGTATGTTTATCCGCATTCTGGAACCCATAATACAAGCTAGTTAAACTATGCTTGAGGGAGGGGGGGGGCAGTCAAGTTTTAGTGGCCGAAGTGGAAACAAAAAGAAGAGGAAGAAGAAGAAGTAAAGTGAAAAGTGCAAGAAGTAATGCCAGTAAAAAGTGCAAGTGAAAGTGCTAGTGTTGTTTATAGCGTCTATAGTTCACGGCACATGCAGTTATTACACATGCAATTCTATTCATCAGCAAATGGACATCAACACACAATGTATATACGATGCAGTGGGCCCGTAATATAAATATCTTTTGCGATGTTAAAACGGACTTTTAACGTAATTTATTTACTAATAGCAATACAATTAACGTACCTACATTAAAATGTGCATATATTAATTGGAGTATTTTTTATAGGTTTTATGCGAGTTGATAAGGTTGTGCGCGTGCAACAACCCTATATCCATGACGTCACAAAGCTCGCCGGCTGCGCGTGGGCAGCTCGTTGAAGTCGTCGACATACAGCAATGTCTTTAAGGCTCGTAGTTATAAATATTGCGAACATATTATTTAATTTTTATTTAAGTTTAAATATTGTTTTATTGAAAGTTACGATTCATATTTACACAACTACTTATTAATTATTATAGAGGGAGTTGTTAGTCCCGAAAATATCTTATATATAAATTCTCGTGTCACAATGTTCGTTCCCGTACTCCTCCGAAACGGCTTGACCGATTCTCATGAAATTTTGTGAGCATATTGAGTAGGTCTGAGAATCGGTCAACATCTATTTTTCATACCACTTAGTGATATGAGTTGTCCATCCTTAAAATTTATAAGGCAAAACAACGTTTGCCGGGTCAGCTAGTTACTGTTATAAAATAACATTTTATTAAGCTATTAAAAGACAAAGAGGTCGTAGGAAGTCAGATTTGTATGTCTTTTAGTAACAAACGAATTCATTGACTCAATCAAACCAAAGAATCAATCAAATTCAATTTAGGCACATAAAAAGCACACATGAATATAATGGCATTCTGGATGTCAATGTTTCACTAGGTAGTAGGTATATAAGTATATTTAATTAAAATTCGAGAAGCGAGCGAATTCGAAGGCCCTAGGCAAATGGCAATCGTTTAGCAGAATGGAATAGAATAGGTTGATCAATGTATGGGATTGACATTCGTTAACGACTGTCATAAACGTCAAAATACGTGTCAATCCCATACATTGAACATAATATCCTATTCCATTCTACAAAACGACTGCCAACGAATTGTCACTTATCCAGGGGGCCTAGCCAAAATGCATTTGATCGAATCGAAATGATTTTGATTTGAGTTGTCGGAACGTCATGTGATCCGATTCCGACAAGAAATGTCACTCCCATACATTTTCAGAGCGATGACAAATGTAGATTCGGAACGAAAGCATTTTGGCTAGACTCCAAGGGCCTCAGGCTCCAATCTGCTAGCGCTGACCGATTTACACTGGAAAAAGTGAATGCACAAGAGGGGGCAGTGATATGTGTAACATGCTAAATATTCCATTGATACTTATGAAGACACAACATTTCACTTTTACATTATTAACTAGCTATTACCCGCGGCTACACCCGCGTGGTTGTTGGTTATCGCGTAATGCCTATGTTACTCAGGGTAAATGTAGCTTTCCAATGGTGAAAGAATTTTTTAAATTGGTACAGCAGTATTAGAATTTATTTATTACAAACATACACACATACAAAAATATATTTTTTACTCCTTTTATTACTAATGTAGGTGTAGAATATCTTCGTTATTTACTTCCTCTACTAGTCATATTAAGACCTTCCGATTTTCCTGTTGAAAAGAAACCAGCGGGGTATTTAAACCACAATAAACCTTAAAGGTTTTTGTTGACAGCCCACATACCATTCAGAGCGACCTAATTTCAAGATACCCAAACCATTAACCCGTCATTAAAGGTGCTCAAAAATGTCGTCTATCTACAAAAACGTTGCGTTTATCTATTTAGTTGGAAATCCCGTCGGAATGACAATGTTTGTGGTACAAACAAAAAACAGACGTCCTCGCAAACCAAATTACACCTATAATCAAGGCGTGTTTTGAACATACGGGACGACGGCGACACGGGTTATACCGTAACGTTCGTTAGGGATAAAGCGAAACTCATGTTTTTAAAAAATAAAAAATCATGTTTTTTTTATTTGAAAGTATTATCGAAACTTATAATAAAATACTCTAATACGCTTAGTAATTCCAAAAATATTGGTGTACCTTGTCTCCCATAGGGATCAAGTGTCCCCAGTTTCCCCTATAAAAAAATATATCGTTGTTCATAGGTCGTTCTTGAACACGTAAAAATTTAATGTTCTGTAGCAGAACATTTAATTTTTATTAGTGTGTGACAGTCGCGGTCATGAAAATAACCCTATTATTTATTGCTACACGATCATGTCATGTATTGCTATGTCAAAGGGAACTGTAAATATTATGTTTTATTATCAACTTTCCCAGAGAAAAATTAAGTTTATGCGTAGAACTTAAAAAAACAGTTGTCATGCAGTTCATTAGAAGTCAAGTCGTAGGCGGAATTTGGCATAACGCGAAATCGGCCGACTGCGTTTTAGGTACTCAGCGACTAAAGGATAAAAGAATCGTATCGTCACTTATAAGTCTACCTTATGTCGGCAATCCAGGGACACGGAGCTAATTATTTTTTTGTGAATCCAAACTTTGGCTTATTTTGATGACACATAATCACAATAAAATGTATTTTGCCTTTGCGTGGGACTGGGATACTCGTATATAATTACATGCGCTTTTGACCGACTAGGTTCCTTCTAAATTTTCCTTTTTTTGTAAGTTATTTCCAATTATTTGGTTTTATAAATTTCCTTTGGGTAAACTATAGATCTATGCGCATTTTCTACAATTTATGGGTTCTTTGACTTCTAGTCGTATTATAAAAGGTACCAAATCAACTATTTCCAAATTCTAGGGTGTTCGCGACCCCCATCAAGATAATCATTGTCTAACCATGGAGCTAAACTAGTATACCAGTAAAGTAAAGTATACCAGTTTTTTCTGGGGGATGAAGGGGTTCATATGGCAATCTCCCTCCCAGAGTAAATTAAACCAAACGCCCCTGGTGTTATATACACGTCAATATGCCATGGTGACCACTGTCTGACAGGCCGTGTCCTTCTCTGCAAAAAAGAAGGATCTGGAGAGTGGTTCCTGGGTCACTGAATAGGTATACCCAGTACCCAAATTTCAACCTTTGGGTGGAACCAAGAATACCACTCGGTATAATAAATCGGGTTTGGTTTTTTTGACGTGAACGGAAGTGCGACTATCTCTGTATACAGCCACACAGTGTATAGATATCCAACATTGATATCCAAGCACTTCACTTACATAACGTCTTTCTTCAATGTGGCTCTTTTGTTATCTTCTCAGATTATTATCAGTTTCTTCGCTACTTCAAGATGATCAAATACATAATCCTATTTTAACAAACAATAAATGCATCTTCCGTTAACATAGGATGCCAATGCGGGGATATTAAAAGGCAATATCTTGTAGGTTGTAATGGCGCTGGTCGCGGGGGCATCAGGCCCGCCTCTAATGGCTGGTAATTACGACCGGCGTAATGGACGCAGTAATGGCGGCCCGCCACAAAGCGCTGCCTCCATCTTGTTTTTATTTCTTTTTTTTTTCGAGCGATGATGTCTCGCCCGATGCGTTCCGATTCGGTCAGTTTTTGATTTTATAAAATGTGTGAAGTTTTTTTTTCTATTTGGGGTCCGATTTGATGAATTCTGTTTTTCTATTGTTGATTTCGACGGCGGTTTGTTACTGATGCGTTCGGTGACTCAGCTAGGTGACGACGACTCAATAAAAGAGGATCGTCGGCTTATTGCAGGAAGTCATTATGTGACAAATTCACTATTCTGAGATAAACGGTATTTTAGTTCGACTTATGTTGATTTGCCCATAGCATCCTTATTTTAATGACGGGGATGAAAAATTTAATTTTTTCGATTAGCTTAAATGTCATATTAATTAAAACAAGCGATAGTCAGTAATCCTACAAAGTCATTTATTTTTTAAAAATACTAAAAAAAAGCTAATGACTTCTGTCTACTGTAAGTCTGTTCGGTATGTGATTTAATTATTTCTTAATTTGTAATAAAACAACGAAAATCTAATCAAATTTTTATTTTATAAAAGGGATAACCAGTATTATCCTAAACAGAACAGTGCTAGTCCTATGAAAAACCAATTCAATTCTTCCAAACAATTAAAATAACAATTTTTTATCACAAAAAACTTATAAAACTCTCAGTCTTTGAATAAAGAGGTAATAAACAGAGCTAATTTAAATCAATAAGCAATTGGAAGTTTAATAAACATGACAAAATAAACTGAAAAATAAAATTTGTCTTAACAGTTGTATAAGCACTTAGATATTCGCACAATAGCAAATTATAAATGTTGCAAATACCTAGATACTAGCGACAACTTACATAGTCTCAAAAATTATCCATAATAATAATATTATGCGCTGGGACTAGGGGTGCTAAGAATCGCCGGGCGGGATCCCTTCATCAGACGACCAAAGCAATGGACAACCGATGCAAATGTAGGTTGTCGCTGGTGACACACAACATTTGCACAATGAGGACAGACGAGAAGCTAGCAGAGCTGGACGAAGAATTGAGCAAGTTGCACTGGGACATCGTTGGGTTATCCGAAGTCTGAAGAGAGGGAGAAGACACAATAACCCTGAAGTCTGGCAACCTGCTCTACTACCGCGAGGGCGACGAGAAGTCGCAAGGTGGTGTCGGGTTCATCGTCCATAGGTCCCTCATAAATAACATCATATCCATCACGAGTGTGTCGAGCAGGGTACCTGATACTCAGAGTGTCCAAGAGATACTTGCTGAAGGTCATTCAGGCTTACGCACCGACCTCGACACGACCAGATGATGAGGTGGAGGCTATGTATGAGGACATTAGTGGAGCCATACATGCCTCTAAATCACACTTCAGTGTTGTTATGGGGGACTTCAACGCAAAACTGGGTACGAGAGGGGATAACGAGTTGAGAGTGGGGCAATAAGGGTATGGGAAGCGTAACCGAAGGGGTTGGAGGCTGGCCGACTTTCTTGAGAAAGAGCGACTCTTTATGATGGACTCCTTCTTTAAGAAGCCGCCTCACAGGAAATAGACCTGGATGGGCCCCGGTAGTCGTCCCAAAAATGAGATTGATTTCACCATGACGATGCATAGACGGATATTCAATGATGTCTCAGTGATCCATCGGGTGAAAACCGGAAGTGATCACCGAATGGTTAGAGGCACATTGAATATTAATCTGGAGAGATCCCGTCTGATGAGGTCTACGCTCCGGCCTAGAGCTTCTCATATACAGTACCCCGAGAGCTTTTAACTTCAACTTTCGGATCGCTTCTCTTGCCTATAAGAATGCAGTACAGTGGACGAGATAAATAACAGGTTGGTTGAAACTGTCCATTCAGTGGGCTCCAAATTCTTCAGGCACCGTCGAAGAGATAGACCACAGAAGCTCACCGATCACACCCTCAAACTCATAGTCGAACGACGGTCTATAAGGCTGCAGTCTACCAATGACGCTGAAGCACATCGGCAGCTCAATAAACGTATCTAGCAGTCTTTGCAACACGACATCCGTGCCTTTAATACTCAGTGTATTAAGGAAACGATTGAGTGAAATAAAGGCTCCAAAGTGTTTGCAAAAGACTTGTCTATTGGGCAGAGCCAGTTGACAAAGCTGAAGAGGAAGGACGACAGTGTCGCGTCGACTAGGCAGATGTTTTGGGGGAGATCGAGGGGTTTTATGGACAGCTTTATACCTCAGTCACCAAGCCTGCTACTGATACGGTTAAAAATCCAAGAGCTAAGCTAACGCGACACTACACCGAGGATATCCCGGACATCACCCTATACGAGATTAGGGTGGCCCTCAAGCAGCTTAAAAATAACAAGGCACCAGGAGAAGACGGAATCACTTCGGAACTTCTGACAGCGGCTGGAACACCGATTCTTAAAGTCGTTCAGAAGCTCTTCAACTCCGTCTTATTCGAAGGTACTACGTCGGAAGCATGGAACAGAAGCGTGATGATCTTGTTCTTCAAAAAAGGTGACAAAGCCTCTCTTAACAACTACAGACCCATCTCGCTTCTGAGCCATGTTTATAAGCTGTTTTCGAGGTTTATCACGAATCGTCTCGAACGCAGGTTTGATGACTTCCAGCCGCCCGAACAAGCCAGTTTCCGAAAAGGTTATAGTACCGTAGACCACATTCATACGTTCGTTTTGCCGACGATATCGTTCTCATGGCAGGATCGCTGGAGGATCTTAACACAATGCTCGACGACCTCAACCGAGTCTCTCAACAGGTGGGCCTCAAGATAAGTATGGGCAAGACCCAGGTTATGGCGAATGCTCATATTCTAAGGCCCTCCCCAGTGTCAGTTGGAGGCTCGACCCTCGAAGTTGTAGACAAGTACTTACGTCTACCTTGGACAGATGGTCCGATTAGACGGATCAAACTTCGAGGCGGAGATCAATCGTCGAATCCAACTCGGCTGGGCAGCGTTCGGTAAGTTACACAGTGTCTTCTCGTCCAAAATCCCTCAGTGCTTAAAGACAAGTCTTTAATCAGTGCGTGTTGCCAGTGATGACCTATGGCGCCGAGACGTGGACCCTCACTATGGGCCTCATAAGAAAGCTCAAGGTTACACAGCGAGCTATTGAAAGGGCTATGCTCATAATCTCTCTGCTAGATCGAATCAGAAATGAGCAGATCCGCAGACGAATAAAAGTGGTCGACATAGCCATAGGTTAGCAAGCTGAAGTGGCAATGGGCGGGGCACGTAGCAAGAAGAACAGATGGTCGTTGGAGACGAAAGGTTCTCTAATGGAGACCGCGTATCGGTAGACGAAGCGTGGGACGGCCTCCTGCGAGCTATTAAGATTAAGTTATGCGATTGAGAAAATAAAAAGTAGGTAATTAAAAACAATAAATGATTTTAGGAATACCTTAAATAATTGAAATCATGATATTTTACATAAAATTCATTTCGATAAAATTCATTAAGATTACTTATTGTGTACTTATGATCAATTATTCATAACAGAAAGTAATTAAGTGCAAATAATGAACTTTATCGATCCAAATTCTAAGATATTATTCTACTCTTGTTTAGATAAAGTTAATTACATGGTGAAAATGAGTTCTGTTTAATATGTATGTTGTGATTTTAATAATTATCTATTTAATAAAAATAACTTGTGCAGCTTAGTGATGTTTCGTAAATGCCTGATTTCCAAAGTTGCAGTTATGGACTTTATAGCAAGGTCATAAGGCCTAAAATTGAATAGATAGAAGTAAGTGAGTTTTTGCGTTTTGTAGAATGTGCCAAATGAAGTCCACTGTAAATAAAAACGTATTTAGTGATTTTTTGCAGTTAATGAGTTCCTGCAATAAACCGACGAATATATTTGTACTTTATGCAGCTTTTGAACAGTTTTGCTATTCATCACTGTAGAACGAATTACATCATTACGCAGTTTGCCCATTGTGTGTATACAATGACAGCTGGGTGGCACTTGGTCAATGGCATCAATGGAAGCTCAGTGTGAAGTACATGGAAATAGTCCACGGCATAATTTTGACAGTTAATAAATGTTTTTTTTTCTTGACACTTACCTTTACAATGAGGTAATTGCCTACTTCAATCCATCAGCTTACCACATTCCACTGCTGGACATAGGCCTCTCCGAATAAGTATGTGCCATTGCTTCCTATCCTTAGCCTTCCGCATCTAGTCCACCCCAGCTTTTCCAGGTCGTCATGCCATCCGACGGGTGTGGGACTACGGTGTCCACTTCAGATACCGGATAGCTCTTCGCTTCGTCAGGAACTAAGATTTGAGTTAAATCAAAGAAAAGATTCGAAAAAAGACTGCATAATTCGATATATTGTGAAAAAGCATCTGATAAGGCCTTCATGCTGAGCGCCACCATTGTAACGCTGTACGTGTTTGTAATGGTGAGTGGTGACCCTCTTTCCTGAGACTTTGCCTTCATCTTACCATCAGACGGGATGAAGTCGAATTGACGTGCCCTATATAAAAATAAAGGTAGCTGTTACGGTTTGTCAAACTCACTAACATTCCCAGTCTAGGTATCTTATTGAATATTGCAGGTAAACTCCTGTAATACCGACCAAGTACTTACAAAATAGGTATTATCATACACAATCAAACTTTTTCTATGAAAAACACACAGTCATGGAGTACGTACATACTTCCTATCTGCATTCATTATGAAATATTACACTGAGCGTAACAAAAATGTCTTAACCTTTTGTGTATGGAACAGCGATTAGGCTCTCAGCCGTGCACAGCAAAAACAGTTTTCAAAGCCTCAAATTATTTAAACCGATATCGATATTAAACCCACCGAGAGATATTTTTTTATCGATAAGAAAAAATATGCCTATGTCACTGTCCTGACCACGATACTCCTAGATTAGATATTGACTGGATAGGCATTCAAATTTTTAAAAAATGAACAAAGAATATATAAATAAATAAATCTAGGACAATCTACACAACGCCACCTAGACTCATGGTTAGCATAGCTTAACTAGCTTGTGTAACGAGTTCTAGAATGCGGATAAACATACTTAGATACTTTTTTTTTGTAAATACATACATATTATACATAGAAACACCCAGACCAATGCAAATATTCATATTCATGCTCTGAATATTTGCACTGAGCGGGAATTGAACCCACGCCTCCTGCGTAGCAGTCGCCTTCACTGCCGCCACGTCACGGAGATCGTCAAATATATGTTATATATTGGTCGTCAAAATATGATTGGATATATTTATATGTTAAGGTCTTCATATTAGGGACCACCACTTTAAGGTCGATAGCATTTGAAATGTGGTCTGCTGCATTTCTTGGACTGCACCTCAACTTTTTAAAATCTAGCGTATTGCAGTCAATTGGCAGACCAAATAAAAAAACTATTAATCATACCTGAAGCCATTACGGTTAGGTTAAGTGGTTAGAAGATAACACAAAATATGATGACGTAATCAAATAATAGTTTTAAGATTATCTTCTGATTAACAAGGCACTATTCAAATAGATAAACGTATTTATCCAACGAGATATCGATTATTCCAGAATTGGGTTAAGTGGAAGTCAATTAAAGTTAATAGCTTTGTTATGTCATTATGGAATTGATTTGTGATTAAGTATAGCCTATATTTAGCGTATTATCTTTGTTAATAACTGTAATTATCGTTATAATACTAACGGTGAAACTGTTTGCGAACTGCATGATACCTTTTTACATTAGTAAACCTGGGTCACCCTTCAAAACTGCACTCTGATGATTTCTTTTTCGATCGAGTCACCGGCATTTCCACTCCTACAAAATTGGTTTTGTGCTACCATCGTGGTGTAGTAATTTGTTCCACGGCACCGCCGCTACTCATGGAGAGGGCACGGGCATAGGTTTCGTTCTTCGGGAAGGCTTACTACGTCCCTCCATGATAATTGATGCATTTTTGGGAGAGGCCAAAGTCAATCTGTGGACTGCTATAAGCTTATTTGATAATTGATTAAACACATTGTGTTTATTCACATTCTAGAATTCATAACCCAATCTAGAACTATGCTTTGCTAGTTTTCGGTCTACATAACACATATAGAAGAAGCTTTGCAATAAACATTTATAATCATTTTATTTATTAATTATCATTTATAGAATGTCCTAGATACTTATGTGATTTTGATACTTTAAAAAAAGGATTACATTACACAGATGGACCACAGATTATATACGAAAAAAAAACAATTCATATCCAACGCTTTTACAATCTTTGATCAACTTTTATAAAAAAGAGCCCGCAGTATTCATTAGTCGTTATTGAAAGCTCACTCGGTTGCCTTTAATACATTCGATATAACGTAGTTTTGTTTTAAAAAGGTTCTAATTACTTCTCTCCTCTTAGGGCAGCTCTATTCAATATGGCGGCATTGTGATGAAGCTATTTAATTAACTTTATTAACTATAGAGGGCGCTTTATTGTGATAGACAATGGCGGCGGTTGATTATTAGGTATTGGTTCTTGTTCCTTTCATACCTATTATTATAATATATAGTCTACTACACTAGTCTGTGCCGGCGGCTTCAACTGCGTGGGATGCTGATTCCGTGGCCGTAATGTCCGTGTTCCATTTTATTCCCGTGACTAAAAGCTAATCGGATGACTAGGGGCCTACTAGTCCTACCATCGCCTCTTGTAAAAGAAGTGTAAAATCTAACAAATGCTTAGATGAATTCTCATCTAGGAACAAAATGAAACAAATAAATGTACCTATGTAGGTATACTGTACGAGATACATTTTGACCCAATTTTAACGAAAACGCTAGTATCCTATGTATGTATCCTGAGTAATCCTAACGTACACTGAGGTTCCGAATATCACTATGGAAATAAAGTAACATTTAAAAATATAACTTTTAAGACGTGGTAAAAGGCCCCAGAACTTAATATGCTACGGCGAACAGTCAAAGAGGGCTTACCCAGCAGTGAACTGCAATAGCAGTACTTAGCTACTTCAAGTATTAGGTATCACTATCACTATCACTACATAGTATAAAATAAAGTCGCGTTCTCTGTCCCTATTTTTCTTGTCCCTTTGTATGCTTAAATCTTCAAAACTATGCAACGGATTTTGATGCGGTTTGTTTTAATAGATAGAATGGTTAAAGAGGAAGGTTTATAGCTACATAACATCATTCTACGACCAACAGGTGCGGAGCAGGACTGAAAAATGTTACAAAAACGGGGTGACGCAGACGAAGTTGCGCGGGTCAGCTAGTATTACATATTTGATAGCCTGGAGACTTTATATATTAAAATATGTTCAAAATACTACATCTTTATACGCGTAATCTGCGTTTTTGGGTCTGTCTTTTGAGGATACCATCAATAGCTCAGTGTACATGGGGGACGAGCTCAAATCAGACCATCGTTTTTCTCGCGACTAGGGACCAAGATCCGTGCCGATAGGTATAATAATAAGAGATTCCTATAATGCCGCGTCTACATTTACGTAACATTTTACCGTGACCGTATTGATCAGAAGTGCGTGTCCGTCGCGTAGGTATTCAGCTGCGTGATAGTTGAGTGTAATTGAAACCATCGATTGACTGTGTCAGCACAACTCTAGTTTGTGTGCCCATGTGCCGCAAGTTGTTACGGCCACACTCAACGTCATGTCTTGATACCACGCTGTCCGGTACACTATTCTCAAATCTGGGCGCACCTTTATTCATAGTCTATCGGGTTTATGCCTAGACCTCTTAAATAAAAAAGTAATAACATAATAGTCTCACAATTACATCACATATCGAGATAGAGATATCACACACGTCTTATTGCTAACGCACAAACATATAATTTTCATTAATAACAATTAATGTGAGTAATGTAATCACCGCATATTCCCGCCATTACGTTTCATAAACCAATTTCTGATCATAACATGTAACTTATACTTATTTTAAAATGGGAGTTGCCCACGCAACACGTTTGGCTTGCTACTCCATCGAACAAAAACTATTTTACACCATAATTTAAAATTTATGACTGTTACAATGCTGAGGAACCCGCGGGCATACACTTTGATTTAATTAACTGAATATAAATCAAACGTCGATCTATTTTTTTTTCTCCGCACAGTAATTTAATTATTCATCCAATTTCGTTTATGGACACTCAAAAATTGATATTTTTCACTATGGCAATGGTATGTATAATGTATGTACAGTAAAACGGAGTGAATAGGGATAAAATGGTTAGCTAAATTATGAAGTTATTTTCTTTCAAGCGAAACTTTGGAATAGTTGATTTTAATAACAGAATCATTAAATATCTGATAACAGGCTTATTTGAAATCTAGTAAAAGAAATTATTTAAAATATTCCACTGACCATTTTATCCCTATTCACCTCTGGATCCCTATTCACCCCATTTTACGCTCCATACATGGTTTATACGATTAGACAAACTGTTTAATTTATAAGATTTGGGGTTGTCGGAATTGAATTTCGAATTTTTAAGTAGTTAGGACGTGGAAACTAAACTTTTGATACTATGGCCAAGTGGCTATTATGAAGAAGGACCGATAACCGTTGGAACAAATAAGCACCTACCAGATCACTAGACAAATGAAAAGTAGAACGCCTCTAGCCAGATGGACAGACGACGAAAAAGGTAACTGGGGTTGAATGGATGCAGAAGGCAGAGAATCGTGAGTTCCTGAACAACGGTGTACATTGATAAAGGTCTTAAACCATGTACTGCGATAAGCTAACTGATAGATCTACATCTGTAAGACTGCTATAAAAAGTTTATGTATTTTGTTGGAAGTCATTAGTGGTCTGTTGCGGTCCAATTACTTTCAACATATTACCTAGTGGCCGAATGTCAAGCATTGGGCGACAGCTATATAATTATGCAATTAAAAATCTATAAAAAAAACTTTACTGCAGACACTTTTAAAGACATCGAACTAAAGATCAAATCGTAAACATTTATAAAACCTATATTGGGCAATAAAACAGAAATTTTTACATACGCTTTATCGCCCATAGGAGCCAATTAAAACGAAATTACGTTACCGCAGTCCGGTAACTTGATGTGAATGCTTTTTATCTTACGTTAAACGACGCCGGTGTATTTAATTAACTTTAAATACTGACCCAGAAATGGGTTGATTGCTCATTTAAGCCCTTATGAGGCTAAAAGTTTGCATCGTATAATATTTTAATATCGCTGTAGCTAATCGCTGAAGAAACGATTTGGGTGAGATAACATGTTTCACTGCGCCGTCTCTGCTGGTCATAAAATACTGCTCAGTTGGAAGTTTTTGAAATTTGAATTTAGAAAAAAAAATTTTTTTTTTTTGGTAAAGGACATTTTAAATAAATGTAATTCGCAAGCCGTAATCACTTTGTAGAATGAAATAGAATTTATCGTTCAATGTATGGGATTGACACACATTTTGACGATTATGACATTTATGACAGACGTAAACGAATGTCAATCCCATACATTGATCAATTTATTTTATTCAATTCTACAAAACGATTGCCATTTGTCTAGATAAAGAGTAGTGATTTTGGCCAGAATCGTAGATCGCGATCGATCATAGCAAGTGGAAACATTACGAAGTGGAAACATTACGGTTCTGTTTACCCCACTGTAAAAAAAAGATCATGAATCGTTACTATTGTCAGTCATTTATAATAAATCCTTTTCCATCTTAGTTGGGTCACCTGTCTTCATATCCTGTGAAAATTCGATGTTTTCCGTGCCAATATTGACAATATCGCTGTCCAAAATTTAGATATACAGAAGATAACACATTGCTGAATCAATACAATTTATCAAATAATTGTATGAAGGCGTTGAATAATAGCGATAGTGTGATCCGATGAAAGCACAGACAATAAACGACATTTTTTTTTATCATACGTGAATTCAACACAGGCGTTGAAGCGTCCTCCACGCGGCTTATTCTTGGAAACTTTTTCTTTTTCATTGATGGCCGAAGGCAATTTGCTTTCTGTGCGCGGTGAGGTGTGTCCAATCGATTCTGTTACAACTTCGCGGTGCGGGTTCGATTCCCCGGCAACTGCCTATTATGTTGTGGCATTCACGTTTTAGTTTTACTTGTAGTTTATTATATCTGGGGGTCATTTTGAATTATATGATGTTAGTTACGCTTTCAGTCTAGTCTCAGTAAGTATTATAGGGCAGAAATATTTTACTAGACTTAATATTGGTAGGTAATTAAATACTGTTCAGTATAATTTGAACTGGTCACTGACCACGCGTGGCCTACGCGTACTGTAAATAAATTATATGTATACATACATACATACATAAATACATATGCCCACACCCGTAATCCCCGAAGGGGTAGGCAGAGATGTATTAAACAATCACATTTCGCCAACTATATATTTCGGTCCCACGTAATAGGTATGGGGCAACAAAAGTCAGTCATATCGGAATAGGGGCACTATTGTTGACTCGAGTAATGCATTTGAGGCTGAGCCATATATACTCGTATCTATCTGATGTTAAACAACCCTATCCCTAAGTCGCCTTGTACGGCCCAAATCCTACCAAGTAAGGTGACCCAAATTCTACCAAGTCAGGTTACCCAAATTCTAGCAAGTCAGGTTACCCAAATTCTACCAAGTCAGGAGACCCAAATCCTACCAAGTCAGGTGACCCAAATTCTACCAAGTCAGGTGACCACAATTCCACTCTGCCGGCATACGCAACTTAGATACCTTTTTAGTAAATACATAGGTATATCTAACATAAAAACCTAGACTAATAATACAAATTCATGCATCACATATTTACAGTGAGCAGGAATCGATCCCTTGCCCCCTGGGTACCAGTCGAATGCACTACCACTACCCTACAAAGCCTGTCATATTCTACAGGAATTAATTTTCATCAGTCAAACACCATTCCCATTTATTCTCGAAATGCCGGGCAACCATCCCGGTATCTCGGAAATGATCTCAAAATTTTCCCAGTTTATTAATTTGTTTTGACTTTCATGGGAGCGACAAAAATCATTTAAAAACGAATAGGGAACACTTCAATGAAGGGACCTTTTATCGATAATGAGTCTACGACTGCAAAAAGTACCTAATTACAACCTTCCGTACAGGGTCAGTTATTTTATCTGACTACTGGTTTTGAACTCCTTGTGTTATCGCTTATCAGTGTGAGAACTTCTATATCGCGATTTAGGATTTGCGATATTTGCACCTTCCTTATACCTGTATATGTTTATACTTGATGGTAAGTGGTTACCGTGGCGTATAGACGTTTGCGACACTTAGGACCTCACTCTCGTGCTGCCGACCCTGTAGAGGGGAGGAGTGGGGCGTGAAGATTAAGAGAGTTTCTGAGCCATCAGCATCTACTTTGGCTTCGGTTAGAGTGTGCTAAATATATAGTGTTGCCACACTTTATTTGTACAGGAAATAACAGTGGATTTCACTGTGAGCAGAGATAAAATCTACTTAAGTACAATCCGATATTGCAAGTTTAATTACTATTTTATTTCAAAATTAGAGTAATACAACGAACAGGCACTAACTAGCTAATTAACTTGATATACAGGGTGTTATTAATTATTATAATATAAGTATTTAATATACCTATTGATACGTGGATACTATGTATTACTATTTTGTGGTGGGTGACAATTATCGTTTATGAATAAAAACCCGAAATCAAAGCATTCAAAATCAAGAGTTTTCCTTCTCTCGCAGTGATATCGTCTGCGTATTTTTCCGTTAGTCACCTCTTACAACACTCTTCGGATGAGATGGTGTTCAAATTCAAATCATTTATTGCTTACTAAGTGCACATAATCTTTACATTACATTTTAGTACTTAAAACTTAGCTCCTTTTGCAGACATTGCAATATTGAGGTCGCATATTTGATTTATTTAAGTAGATATATAGGGTTTTCGCGACTGCTGCGCACGGGGCGCGGGTTCGAACCCCGCACAGTGCAAAAAGTTGTATGCCCTTATTCGCATAATATTAGATTCTAAAAATATTAGATTATCAAAATAGCAGATTCTCAATGAAGCCAAAGTACCTACAATCAAGGAAAAAACATTAAATTATTTTGTTAATTTTATTTTTTTAACCCTCTACTGCATGAATTATTAAGGAGATGAAAAAAAAATTTTTTCTTCGTGGATATTGCTTTATTTAAGCAATATTAAGACAAATAAATCGTAAAGAAATAAATAAGTAGTTTAATGTCCAAAAAAAACTACGATACCATATATGGGCTCGTATGCACTTCGACAAAAACTCGCTCGGTCATATATGGTATCGTATGCAGTCAAACAAAAAAATAACAAAGTAGAAAAGGAACATTACATACTCGTAATATCTCAGACAAACAGGAGTAATATAATATATTTTTTAAATATATATATTGGGGGACGGAGGGGGGCCCACCACTCACCCACGGTTCAACACTCCAACTATAACAATATAAATTGGAATATCAAACCGCCCTCTTCAAAGCAGGTAAGAGACTTCTTACCAGAGTAGAGATGTTGTAATTTATTGTGCAATATTCCGCAAGTGTTTCGCCTCTACACGAGGCATCTTCAGGAGCGCTCTCATGCGACATTTCAGACAATATTGGACATTGGCCTATGTGGTAGAAAAAACGCGTATGTTCTATGAAGACATACACTAAATGTTCAAAATGCAAAGTTTTTCTATGCTACAATGATAAAATAAACTGTCTCGTTACATTCCACGACTAATAATAAAAAATATTACATTACTCCTGTTTGTATTAGATATTACGAGCACGAAATGATCCTTTTCTACTTTGAATTTTTTTGTTTGACTGCATACGATACCATATATGTCCAAACGTATTTTCGTCGTACTGCATATGAACCCATATATGGTATTGACATAAAAGTGGATGAAAACCATAGTAAATACGTAAAAAGTGAGAAAATAATTGTTTATAGTTGAAGAAGGAAGTATTGACTTTATTAATATAATTATACCTTTTATAAATACTTATGTTTCTATTTTGTTTTTGATACTCAAAAATGTCCCTCAGACAGTCGTCTTTTGTTTCACTGACTACCCGCGCAAAAGTAACGTTTTTTCGAAATGTCATCAAACCATAGACCAGCTTAGTGCTTTTTGTTATTGCTACTTAACCATTACATGGATTTAACAATGTAGAATGACTTAATTAGTATTCGTTTGGAAATAAAACAACAATAAAATCGCCATACCATATATGGGCTCATATGAAGTAGAGGGTTAATAATAAAGGCACAACAATAAATTGCTTGAATATGGCTGTTTGCACTGGTCTGGTCGTGCCTCGAAGAGCCTCGGTGCCAGTTGCCATACAAACATCTATGTCAGTCGTTACGGGTAGTTGGAGCCCTCAAAAGTCCAACCAGTCTTACTTGAAACCTCGATGTAGACATTGGTCATTGGACCATTGGTTGTGGAGGTCAGATGGCAATTGATTCACGGAAAATATCGTAGTTCAGCCGCATCACAGTTAGACTGGAAAGCCGACCCCAACTGAGTTGGGAAAAAGGTTCAGAGAATGAGGTAGGTATTAGTGTCTTCTAAATATTACTATATTCTCTCTTAGTCACCCATACCTTTAGGTATAAAAAGGAGTTAAATAAATAAAATATTACTTAATGGTCGACATTTTAGAACAACATGTATATACACAGATAGAGATGTGAAAGTGTTGCAATTAAATGTAAATAACTACGTCCGAATGATTTTGCAAAACTTAATTGGTTTCACGATCTGACAGGTGAAATTTAAGTACTCGTAATTAGCTTTTTACAAACTCATAGGTACGTGCGCTGTGTTTAGATACTAAGTTCATAAAACCATAAAATAATAATTATAATATAGTTCCTAGTTATAGAAGTGTATTCGGCAATGATCGACTTTCTTCGGTATTGTCAGATATTGTATTCAGTATTGTAGATCGTGCTCTGTGCCCTTAGCACGGAAAGCTATTGAATTCGTAATATAAAGGCCAACGGCCGGTGCCAACGGCCAAAAGAGAACGGCCGCGGTGCATTGCGATTATATTTCGTGCTAAGGGCACTGTATCAAACATTGGACTGACAGTAAGTTACCTTGATAGATGAGTGGCTCTACCTGTCACACCCTCAGGCCTAGGTTAGACTATTTTAATCTAACGTGAAGCTAGACCACACATCACTAGACATTAATTAAGCAAAGACTGTACCACTAGATGCTTCCATAATGATAATTACACTAAAAACTCGAAACAAAAAGAACAACTACTTATTTTTTTTTCTGTAGAGCATAGAGTATTAATAATGCCAAGATACACGCAAGGTATTATAATAATAAAAAGTAATTTGTGCGGCGCATGCGCGGCGCCGCCGGGGGGCGGGGCGCGGCGCTAATGCACCACGATTGTGCGCCTGATCATAGGGTACGGTGCGTGAGCGCGTCACTAGCGGCCGCATAGAGATGTTCTGAGATCGACTCGATAAAATATCATTCTCTGAACCTTTTCCCAACTCAGTTGAGGTCGGCTTTCCAGTCTAACTGTGATGCTGCTGAACTTCGATATTTTCCGTGCAGCGACTGCCATCTGACCTCCAATGGTCCAATGAATAATGGCAATATCGAAGTTCCAAGTTAGACTGGTTGGACTTTTGAGGGCTACAACTACCCGTAACGACACTAACGACTGCCATAGATGTTTGTATGGCAACCGGGACCGACGGCTTAACGTGCTCTCCGAGGCACGACCAGACCAGTGGAAACAGCCATATTCATGCATACAAGTTTTTGCACTGAGCGGGGATCGAACCCGCGCCCCGTGTGTAGCAGTCGCATGCACTACCGCCACGCCACGGAGACTTGATAAAATATCTAAAATACATTTTGTTTTTATGCTAAAATACTGACCACTAACTAAAGGACTTCATAGAATTTAGAAGTCTTCACTTGTGCCAGTCCGGAAGTCCAGACAACTACTAATAGTGAGAGCTCAGTGCAAATATTTGTGATGCATGAATGAAGCTATTTGCACTGGTCTGGTCGTGTCTCGGAGAGCACGTTAAGCCGTCAGTCCCGGTTGCCATACGAACATCTATGGCAGTCGTTACGGGTAGTTGGAGCTCTCAAAAGTCCGACTAACCTAACTACAGAACTTCGATATCGCCAATTCGGTTGTCCGATGGCAGTCGGTTCACGGAAAATATTGAAGTTCAGCGGGATCAGTTAGACTAGAAATCCGACCCCAACTAAGTTGGGAAAAGGCTCAGGGAATAATGATGAATGATGATAAGATTTTTAAATTATAATAATTACCAAATACGGTTATAAATGTGTTTTTTTTTACTTGAATTGAATTGAATGAATTTAGTGTATCAGCCAGAAGTTCAGTTACATTTTAGTTAGACAAGAAAGCCGACCCCTACTAATTTGGGAAAAGGCTCAAACAATGATGATGACATTTCTAAAAGAAACCTAACTATAGAAACTCATTCTAAATATCGATAGTCGATATCTATACTGCTTTTTTGGTCACATCCCTACGATCCCCGAGGCGGGTCCGTCCCAGCTCGTCTTAACACCGGGATCACGACATGCGGACGACTGGTCGACTACCATTCTCCTGATGAACAAAAGACCACCTTTTGAGTTACAAACATTTTTTTTTATTTTTAGCCTAGTGGTATGGGTAATGGACTGCTGAGAGTCTCGGGTTCGATCCCAGGTTTTACCATGGCACACACCAATGACTTTTCGATGCTTTTCGAAGTTATGTGTGTATTTATCGCAGATTGATAAATGCCATTGGGACATAAACATAAAATGGCGAAATGTAGGTGCTAGCACCTCTGCCTACTCCTTCGGGGATATAGGCGTGAGTTTATGTTATGTTATGTTTTATAAAAAATATATCGCGTGAAGTCCCGAAACTTATAACACTATGTTATGTTTTGTTTTTAACGATTTACTGTAACGTTATTGCATAAATATGCATAAATAATTTTAATGTGTTTATAATGCAATTTAATGAAATGCCTAATGTAATCTACAGCATATAAGCGCCTTGGTGTATACTGTAAGCTTATATTGCTAACAATAACAATAAATAAATAAATAAATAAAGTAATCCATAGAGGTACAAAGTGTGCGAGTGACATAACGTATCTTTACACAAAACCTACGCGTGGGAAAGTGACAGAATATACGAACCGTGAAACGTTTTTATAAACCTTGTTGATAACTTTGACAGAAATATTTATTGAAGTGACGTCATTGTTTCTTCACTGAAAGTCACAAGTCACTGCCACTGCCACTGATATTTTGAATTCGGTTACGCGGCTTTCTTGCCTTTGGTTTTTCTTTTTCTTCTTCTTCTTCTTCTTTTTTTCTTAGATGGCAACATATCAACCCAATTTAGGGGACAATCTTGCCAGTGTCGAGTTGGGAATTTCCTTTTATTTTGTGATAAATATAGTTGGAATGATTGTTGATGATGATGATGATGATGATGATGACCAACACGAAAAATCACAATTCACTACAATATTCCTCTCTCCTACACTTGTGTGCTTTGTCCAAGCCGTTATGTCTAAAACTTCACCATTTTTACACATAAAAACTCGAATGCACACCTAGAAAATGAAACGCTGCAGCGCTATGACACTTTTCGCGTGCCCGCCAAAAACCGTTTTTCTTTTTACCCGACTGCGCGATGCAAAGCAGGGTAATGTGTTTATTATTGGAGGATAGTCGATAACCATCAGTGCGTGTTTGTAATGGTGACCTTCTTTCCTGAGAATTTACCGTCAGCTCAGCTTCAGGCGAGGTAAAGTAAAATTGATATGTCCTAGATAAAAAAAAGAAAAAAGGATTCCCATTTCTACCAGTTCAGTTAAATAGGTTTTGGCTTTATTTGTTGATGTATTATCGTGATGAAGATTTTTTGTCTGCAAATTAAAATTGTTTCGACTGTTGAATGTCTTACTATTACACGATCTTACTACTGAATCTATTGTGACAAAAGTCTACTGATATCATGAGCTGCAAATGAAGAATTTAGAATTCGCACCAAGCGGCTTACATCAAAATAAATAAGCTCTAGAGTTAGGTTCAAGATCCGTGTCTTGGACCTATGAGACAGAAACGAGGCCCTGGAGCGCGCGGATTGTTTTGATATATACAGTCAACAAAAGAGATGGTACCAAATTATATGAAAAATTGGTGCCGTATATATTTTGTCGAGGACTGTACTTGCGCGTATAGAGCGCATACGTGCCTATACCTATATCTACCTATACCTATAAAGTCTCAGATTGCAGAATAAACAGTTTCTTCTGTACTTTGAATATGAGGTCCAGTCTAATAAACATTGGTGCTATGCTATGAGGTCCCGACCTCAGACTACGTAAACGACTCTCGCAACCTACTTATATAATGTAAAGGTGATACTTACGAATAACTAGAGAAGTAATATATTTTTAAACATGTAACAGAATATATATATCAAAATATTTTTATTCTTGTAAGTTACGAAGGTTAGGTATACGTAAATAAAACATAAATTCTTAATCAAACGAAACGTCGAAAACATTTATAAGGTCATAAATTAATTAATCACAAACCATTAAGCTTATCTGAAAGTATATTTTATACAAAAATAAGTGAATAAGGCAGGAATTCTATATTAAAACAGGCAAAATGTCAATAAGCATCAAGTTCAGAGATATCTCGAAGCATGGATTTAAGTTTTATTGCTTTTTCGGCGGCAAAACGAGCAAGGCGAGTGTTTGTAGGCGGAGAGCAAGCGTACCTACGTGTTCCATGAAAACATTCTAATTTTAAAATTGATTAATTTTTTTTTTGTTTGTCACGTACCTGGCTGATGATAAAATTTCTGACGCGTTTGGGACTAAAAAGTTTTTAATGGCGACTGGTTTCCCGACAGCATTGCTTTACAATCTCCTCATAGCTACCTCGTAACCTTGTCAAGACTCTAACCTAGGTAAATACGTTCTAAAATTCAGGTTAATTAGTGGAAGGAATATAGAAACAAAGGGAAATATATTTACAACTATGTAGACGTATAAAAAAACTGATCTACGACATCCTTACAGTTATTCGTAATACCTATGAACTCGAAAAGTGTCGCATCTGGTCACCAAGGCTGAACTGATGATTCCAATTATTATATCCAATCATTTCATCTGATTAAAATTTGTTGATAAGCTTGTATAGTCACACAGAAAAGTATTCAATGGTAGCTTAACACATACAAGCATCAAGTTTTTAGAAACTCATAAAAATAAAACTAAAACTATTGATTTTAAATACCGCAGTATTATCGACTTTATTTGATATGTTTGTTACTCTTTCAGGAGAAAAAAATGGTTGAACATATTTGAATGAAAATTTGCATAGAGATATCTAGTTTATAGTCTGTATTAACAATTCTACAGATTTTTCATGTATTATTTTGTATATAAGAGGCTGGTCGTGGATTAAGTCCCATTTTTTTTTCAATTTCAAATCGAAATATAGATTTTTCTTATTCCAGGATTATTATATATTTGTGTTTCACGCGGGCAGAACGAAGAAATTCATAACATGAAATAAGCATTTTTATAATGTTAAGCAGCTGATATAGTAGCAACTAGCAACAGATAACAAAGAGACTTGGTACCTAGAACAATTATTTTTTAATGATATTTCAATATAGAGTTCCTATGAAACCTATTTGCTGGCTTACTCTTGATTTTAATTCCGATCGATCGACATTGGAATTTTAATGTTTCGTACTCTTGAATTCAATACTAGCGCCATATTGCTATAGAATTGCGTGGCCACATTGGAAACTAAATGGGATTGGAATTACTCAATCGCCACCCATTTTGCTACTCTTGACTAAATTTGACAGCTGTCTATTGCCGTAGGATTGTGTTTATTATTGTTTGTCGATTAAGATTTTCTCAATAACAAAATTGCAACTTCCTAGAAATCGGTTTACGTTTTGAGTGGTTTTAAATACAATTTATAGTGATTAATATGGGGCGGTTAGTACTTATGTACAATATATGAAATAATAATAAAAAGAAACAGTTGAGACTTAGACGAAATGAGCGAAGAATGATGCGATATATGGACAAGGCTTTTTGTATGGGTGAGGAAGAATTTAAAGCCAATTATATATTATTCAATGATCTACGAGTGGAATTCATCAATAATAGCAAGTATATTACGTAATACCAATATACTTCTTTATTGTACCTGTACGAATAAAATGTTTTTCTCATAATACTGTCTATTATTTTACCTCACCACGTTGTTTTGTTTATAACGTAAATAAAAGCCCGTTGAGTTTCTTGCCGGAGTCTTCTCAGGGTCGGGGCTGCGTTTCAAACCGGTGCGCGGTGGTCCATTTGCATTTGATAAAATGATGTTGATATTGACGTTTTGTAAGTGTCGTTTACTGGTCTTATTTTGATTTTGATTGATTTTGGGTAAACTAAATTGTACAAAGAGCATGTAATGAAACAAGAAAAAAATGTAACATAATAAAACCTTTATTAAAATGAAGAATAGTTTGACTTATTAATATCAATAAAAAAACATCACATGAACCTAAACTCAAACATAAAATAAATAAACATAAACCCGAGGCATCGTCTTAGCAGTCCATTACCCATACCACTAGGCTACTGCGGCTCTATAAAAAATATAAGTGCCCTGTTTAGGTATAAGTGCCCAGTTTATGGCAATAGGCTCGCCACCTATTACATTGGGACTTAAACATAAACTGACGAAATGTGGGTGCTAGCACGTCTGTCTACCCCTTCGGGGATATAGGCGTGAGTTTATGTTATGTTACGACTCCGAATAATTTTTATCTCCAAATACTTCTCTCCATCCCATGGTTGCCTGTAAGAGATTGCCACAGAGCGATAAGGCCGCCCATTGTATGTACCTAATAATGTGCATTTCCATATCATGATGTAATTCTTTGGTGTACAATAAAGACATATATTATTATTATTATTATAATCACAGACTATTGAAAATTTAAGGCTCTGGCATCTTTCTGGCTATCTCCCTCAAAGCCTCACTGACGCACAGAATTGCTTCCGCCATCTTGTTAAGTGCTTGCGCTGTACTTGACTCAGCTTCGACCCGTTGCGCTTCAATGCTGGCGAACCGTTCCATATTTGGGTCTATAGGAACGGAAAGGCGACGCCGCCGGCGAGGTCTCGGCTAGTTGTTTGGAAGCGGGGTGGATGATGCAGGTACTGCAATGAAATGTAAAAGCTGTAAAGGCTTACTGGGTTATGAGAACTGTGAGTTTTGAATTCATAAATAAGTATTGTAAAAATGTACCTGGGTCTGTTGTAGGCCTATTATAATCTTGTGAGTGTCCAGGGTATGGATAGTCCGGTATAAACGACGAACTTTCCACACTAATGTCCGCATTTGTAGCCGTAGGTGGTTCGGTAGGCCTATTCTGTAAGAATTATTAACAATATGTGAATATGACTGCCAATAGTAAAAAAATTGACACGTTCAGTATGAATTTCTATAAAAAACCTAACATTACCAATTCAGGAAATGGATTAATGCTTTAATCCCCTTTTCACCAGTTGCGAAGTCCTGCCCACCCATCACCGCCACCATCCTACTCTCTAGAGCAGACAATGTGGGTAAATTCACCGGAGGCCCACCTCCTGTGCGCCTCATCGATGCTGAGGCTTGTGCAGAATGCTTCTTTAAGGCACACTTTTTCTCAGCCCAATACTAAGAACATGCAATATTTTTTAATATAGGTAGGTACTTATCAGTTGCATACTTACATAAAAAATATAACGAATCGTGAAGTAATAATCATTTTAAGAGACCTTACCTTAGCCCAACCTTGGCCACTCTTAATAGTTCCTCCAACCGCATTTAGAGTAATAGCTAATGCCTCCCACCTTCTCTTGGTTTCAATTTTGCCCCGCGCGGTTCGGAGTATTCCTTTGGCTATACCCGGGTTTTGCTCCAGGAACTCCACAAATCCTTCTAACTGGAGTTGGCTTGGGCGATTTGTCATGTTTACTGAAAATGGGAATCGTTTATTTTGTATGTAAATAAAATCATTATTTAATATTCACTTAGACAAAGCAAAAATATTGAATTGGTCATTTAATATTATGTAAAACACCATAAGTATATTACCTACTATAATAACAAGTCTAATTATGTGCATATTTACTTACCAATATTATTCTTAGGTTCTTGCTTACCAATAAATAAAAAAACTAGGTAACTTTAATTTTTTTGAATTGTAGCGCTGGTTTACACAGTTTGAAGTTTGACAGTTTGACACTTTTTAATAGGCAACGATTATGCCACATACGGCCAATAGCGTAGTGAATTTTAAGATTTAGACCATTTGCATCCATTAAATTGGATTTAAAACGTAACAAGTAATGTACGGGTCAATTATTTTTGTTATATTTATTTATTAATCTTGTATTTTAATTGATTGATCACATTACGGTATTTTTACCGGTTTATCGTAAGGTGTTATACATCACTTAGACGGCCGGAGACGCAGCTAACTTCAAGAGGATTAGAACGATAGCGTTGAATCGCGAGCCAATAGCGATTCCGATCCAATGTTGTTTCAAGAGTACCAAATTACGTGACATTAAAATTAATATTGAAATTGGATTACTCTTAAATTGGAATTGGAATTAATTTGGAGAGTAAGGGCCCAAGGTCAGTGTGTTGCAACTTTTTGTCGGCGACTGTACAATAGAATTAATATGCTGAACTGACACTGACATTTAACCACTAAAAAGCATCATAATTGAAGGTTATTTTTTTACCTAAGATAGTAAATGAAAATAAGTACCATCTGACGGCAAGTGGAATCGTACGCTAGACCCCCGCCTGTTGCAGACTTGCAGATCAGGTTGCATTATTGGATCTCAAGGAATTACTACACGAGGAAGTAGTAGTAGTAAGAATTAGTCAACATTATTTATCTTTTGTATACATACATACATGTTCTGTATTCGGAGAGCCTCAATGTGCAATATTACTACACGAGGCCACATAACTTCTCTTTGATATTATCTATTACATCTATATTATCAAAAAAAGAACAGAACGCGAGCGCACTTTTTTGTTTTTCTGCGTTATGACTAAATATAATTTAATATATTCTTAAATGAAAAATAATGCATAAAAGGATTAAATGTAATACTGTAATAATAATTATATTATAAGAGGATTCAATATAATAATAAGAATTCATTGCCATGAGCATGTAAGTAACGATTTATTATCCGAACCGATTACAATCAAACAAACGTAAGATTTTAAGTTGGATCAAATCCCTTAAAAAACGCATCGAAATCAGTTCCGTAGTTTTTGCGACCATCGCGGACAAACATAAACTTTATAAGATATTAAGAAGAATATAAAAGATGTTTTAACTTAATTCACTATGGCGTCCGCAGTCAATAAAAATTACTGAGCTGTTATTTAAGCATCAGCTCGATAATTCTGCCTAGTTAGTTGAAATATCTTCACATTTAAACACCTAAATTGTTTCTCATTATGTGTATTACTTGAAATTAAGTGAATAGCTGATCGCTTTATGTAATTACTCGTTCTAATTACATCAATTAAGTGTCGTGAAGATCATTGTCGCGTCTTAGGCCCTTATTACATTGATGGACTTCTTCGTAAACAATTAAATGTTTTGTACAGAGTATTAACTGCCACTAATAGCATTCTTGTTTGTTACACAGGACGATGTAAGGATATGTTGTTTTTTTTTTAAATATATCAGCAGGATATTATTTAAAAAAAATTAAAAGAAAAGATCATGCAAAATCGCTATTGAAAATACTGTGGCTGTCTCCTAGACTACTCGGTGGATTCAAAGCGGACGGATATAATCAAATTGATTCCTTAATTACTTGGTTTTATCTTCGGCCACCATTAGCGGACTCGTCGCGGGCCCACGCGGTATTTATTATTGATACCGATTCACGAAGCCGTGGTCTAAACGACAACATGATAAGCGATTTAGTATCTACGTACCTACGTACCATGATTTTACATCAGGTTGAGGCAGATCTTGATATCGTCTATTACTTTATTAACTTTTTTTATACTACTTCTTATGTGGCAGACACACATAGCACGCGATTCACCTGATGTATATCGGTTACCGTGACCGTTTGCAACACCAGTGGCTTCACCTTCGTGCTGCCGACCATATAGAGAAGGGGAACGGGGACGGGGAGAGGGGAAAAGGTTAAAATAGACTGTGCTGTCAGTGCAAAAGACAAAGAAGGGTTTCTCAGTCTTCCCACTGACAACACAAAACCTTAAAAAAATCTGTAAAAATAAAATTAAAAATTTCATTACATTCATTCTCTGAACCTTTTTTCCAACTCAGTTGGGGTCGGCTTTCCAGTCTAACTGTGATGCGGCTGAACTTCGATATTTTACGTGAAGCGACTGCCATATGACCTCCACAACCAATGGTCTAATGACCAATGGCGATATCGAAGTTCCAAGTTAGACTTTTGAGGACACCAACTACCCGTAACGATTGCCATAGATGTTTGTATGGCAACCGGAACCGACGGCTTAACGTACTCTCCAAGGCACAACCAGACCAGCGGGGATCTAACTCGCGCCCCGTGCGTAGCAGTCGTGTGAAAAAAATAAAAATTTCGTTACATGATAATAAAATGTTATTCTCATAACTGCCCGCTGACGTTCAGACCACAGCCTTACTTATCGAATATGATTCGAAACACGAAATTAGATTTAATTCAACAACATTATCTATGGTGAACGTAACTGTTATTAATGTGAAGCCCACGTCTTACTTACAGATATAATATTATCTCGGTGTGGGAATGGGCCGTTGGGACTGCGTTACCAATTTGTACTAGATTGAATATGGCCGAACTATTATTTTTTAATTATGATTAAAGCTTAAACTTTGTATCTGAAGTTATTGAATCAGTTAATTGAATGTATTGGAATGTTAAGTGTACTATATTACATCACCTTCATTAGTTTGCTTGAAACTTCGGAAGGCCATGAAGTTAAAAAGGGCATTAGAAGGTTTCTACACGGTAGGCAGCACGTGTGAGACGCCTCTGTTGTTGCAAACGTCCATAGGCCACGGTGACCGCTTCCCATCAGGTGGGTCGTGTGCTTGTCTGCCACCTAAGTGGTATAAAAAAAAGTTAATGCTGCGGGTTTGATTCCTTTTTCGACAAATGGGTACATGAACTTCTATACATCTTTATATATAAAAATGAATTGCTGCTCGTTAGTCTCGCTAAAACTCGAGAACGGCTGAACCGATTTGGCTAATTTTGGTCTTGCATTGTGGGAGTCTAGAGAAGGTTTAAAAGGTGAGTAAATATGAAAATGCTCGAAATGGAGGAACGGGAACGGGGTAAGAAGTCCACGCGGGCGGAGCCGCGGGCAACAGCTAGTAACTAATATAGTTAGGTCAAAGCACATTTTTTCTTTTTTATTGTTACACAACAAGTTTTTCACAATTTTCGTGCTTTTCGGACACAGGAATCTATAATTCTACCCGAGAGTCACCCAATTTCTCTATCTATCTAGGTATTCTGTGGTGTGGTGACAGCCTCTGCGGCGGTATTGAACACGACTGCTACGCAGGGGGCGCGGGTTCGATCCCCGCTCAGTGCAAATATTTGTATGCATGAATATGGCTATTTGCACTGGTCTGGCCGTGCCTCGGAGAGCACGTTTAACCCGTCGGTCACAGTTGCCATACGAACATCTATGGCATCGTTACGGGTAGTTGGAGCCCTCAAAATCCGGCTAGCCTAACTACAGAACTTCGACATAGCCAATTTGGTTGTGGAAGTCCAGTGGCAATCGCTTCACGTAAAATATCGAAGTTTAGCCGCATCTTAGTTAGACTAGAAAGCCGACCCCAACTGAGTTGGGAATAGGTTCAGAGAATGAAAGTTTTCTGTGCCCCATATCCTCGACAAAACGTTTCGCCTCGATGCTTCAACAACTCACCTTTGTTCCTACCGGAATGGAATAAAAAATACCACGTAACACTTTCATATTTCAAAGTAATTTGCTGCTGGTGTTACAAGCGGTTACCTTTCGATAACCACTTACCATCAGGTGGTAGCACCAAATAAGTAAACCTATTTATAACAACAACCACATACATACACCCCCGCAAAAACCTACCATTCAATCACGTTAAAAATAAATGTCATTATAATAAAAATAAAAGAAGATTCAAACAAGACTTTGACCGAGGCCGCATTTCATCAAGTAAAACCAACCATTATAAATAGACACCTGGCCAACGAAGCAAAGTCTCCTTTTAATCGAAATTTAATGAACGCGAGAGGGGAGGGGGAGTTTTATTTTAATTGGTCACAAAACCACCACCGGGTCACAATTACGTGCAATTAAGCTATCGTTAAGAGATGTTTTCTTGGAGCTGCAATTTGTCACGCATGTTGCTGCGCATGCGCACCGATCGCACGGAGGGAGGGGGCCCGTGGAGGGGAGGTCTAATTTATTGAGCTCGACATATTATGCACTAAGCGTAAACGCTGTGACAAAGGTATATGATATATATACTTACCAGCATTTTAACCTCAAAATGTGCTATTTATAGAGCAAGAGCCCGTGAACCCTAGACCTTCGTTATTTTATGGGTAAAAATCATTTAAAATGACCATTTTGATTGCAAAATTTGTCCACACCCGATATTTTGATGATAGCATTATTTTTACTATGTGAGAAGTACCTATTAGTACTCTGATATATATTATCTAGCTATATTACACAGATTAATATAACTTTTGTCTATAATAAACACAATATATTCTTTTTTTTTCATGGAACTCGGAAAATCTTCATACAAAATAATTTGTCCTCTTCACGGGCTGCGTAACAAAAATTATCTAAATAAATCTAATCTACGGTATTTAATTATATTGATGAACTTTTTGCCAAAACGTTGTTAATACCCATTGATTACGGTAAAACATATTTTATTTTAATAATTTAAAATATTAAAATTTTGGGTACAAAGTAATGTCCATTATTTTGTTCATTTTTGTTATTCGATTTTGTAACACCAAAATTTGGTATTATTTACAATTTGTAAAATGGCAACCTTCAAACTATAACGAGCCAATCACATACCAGAATCTAATATGAGTCGGCCATTTTGTCTCCGAGTAGAAATAGGTGAATACCGCGTGTTTCATAGTTGCGAGCAAAATTCCAATTTTAAAACATCAGTTTTGTTTTGTTCGAAACAACACAGGTAAGTGAGCACTTACATTATTTAATTAACCAATTAAGCATGTTATTGCTGACATTTATTGAAATGAAAGGTGGTTGGAACTAATTGAGATTTTTGTTTGGCTTATCATACTTGAAGTTACTTTCAAAGCATAACGGTTATTCATTTTTGTTATGATTTTAGTTACGTTGCAAAAATGAAATAACAAAAATACAAAAATGAAATAACAAAAATGAACTAAAGTCGCAATCACATTGCTGGTGTTATTATTAGAGATTATAATGTTATAATTATATTTGAGTGTATTTTTTTTATAAAATATGGGTATGGGCAATTTTTGTCTTTCTGTTCGCTTTCTGTTTTCATCAAATTCTTTTGTCTGTCTGACTATCTTTTATCCTTCGATTAATTTTTCACTATATGCTCGCCATCAATCATCACCTTAGTTTGTCTAGCTTCTTATTCAAACGAATAAGAAGCGTTAATTTATGCATATTACTAGCCGGCTTCGCCAGCGTGGAATGCGTGGAATTTTGATTCAGTTCCTGCAAACTATTAGAACCTTTTTCCGGGATAAAAAGCACGTGTTAGCCCGATCGGACCACCCAGCCGCTAGAGCATGATTGAATAATAAACATACAAACAAACAAACATACAAACATCTTCACAATCTTTCACATTTATAATATTAGTATGAACTCCTTATACGAAATCAATAAAATAAATAACTGTCGGACTATAATGTGCATTGAAAACGAGCCCTAATATTTCATTTTTGTTATTTTTTGTTACGCCGTTCATTTTTGTTACATTTTCATTTTTGTTTCATATTTGTCACAATGGTCATTTTAAATGATTTTCACCCTTATAAAAGCTGAAAACTTGTCAGCGTATACTCCCAACCATGGAGAATTCATCTATATAGTTCGGTCCTCCGTGCTCCCAACACAGGTGAGAAAGATGGACCATTATGAAGTATGGGTTACCCTGGCTTTGTCAGGTAAACGGTACTAAAGGTGTGTAAAATACTAAATTCATCAAATAATTAAGTGTGATTTTATTGGTATTACATTCGGAATATTGTTAAAAGGCACGGGGATCCTGCTTAGCAGTCGCGTTCACTACCGCCACGCCACAGAGGTTGTCAACTATCTCTATGTTTTTCTTTTTCACAAACAATACGATTACGAACAAATGGAAATTTGTTCAGAGGGTCTAGACAAAACGCATTCGCTCCGAATCTACATTCGCCATCGCTCTGAAGGGCTGAGGGGCTGGGGGGCTAGTATCACAATTCTCATCTACTGGCAAATTTTCAAGCTACAAGTCAATCTCACTAATAAACAACAAAGACTAATCTCATCATCACAATGTAGATGTGTTTTTCTGATTGCATTCGAGACCAAGTTGCTATTGGAGTTCAGCGTCCACGTCCACATACGTGAGATGCTGTAAGGGGGGGAGGGGGTCGAGTCAAATCTCATCTAATCTTACGTTAGAGATAGGGGGGGGGGGGGGTCTCGGCAAATATTGCTCAATTTTTTTTCTGATTCAAACAAAACAAGGCCTTAATAAATTCAATGCATTTTCGTAAAAAACCCATATTTTGAAAAATTTCACGTGAGTTTGGGGGAAGGACAAAAAAACACCTTACGTAATTTATGGACGCCCCTTAAGACTAATCTAAAAGGGCACAAATAAAATTACCACTTCATTTTCTAACCTAAGGTTTGCATAAAACCATACCCAAAACCATTGTATGATTAACGGGCCCATAAAAATAGTTATTAATTTAATAAAAACCCCATAGCATAATGGTTTCAATCTTAGTCTTAACCGTTATTACCTTAATAATTAGTTTAATACACTTAATAAGGAATTAACCTCTTAATAAATAATAATCAAATTCATAGAACAGTTACTACTCGCCCCCTCTCCAACATAGCGTGAAGTGTACAATAGGGCATTAGCGATAATATACATTAAATTATATCTACTTGGCTCTATGGTCTACTGACCAGCGATAAGGTAGGGTTACCAAAGTGTAGAATATTCTAGTGGACAATGGAAAGCATTTCGGAATATGAAAGAAAGGCGGACTTATACCTAAATATAACCTTTCTTATAGCTTAGCAGAAGCAGGTCGCTATCGGGGGGCTAGATAGAGACACCATGGTTCCCACATTAGAGGAAGGGGGTCATCTCAAAGAGATGTCTCCAATTCTGCCGGGGTGCGAGAGATATGTCTTGTATAATCTCACCTCCGGCATTCAAAGACCTCCGTCCTCCATGAGCGCGGGCCTGGGGGTGACGGGTGGAGCCGCCTGTCACTCTAGCAGAAGCAGGCCGCGGCGGCGGCGCAAAGTGCGCCTTCCCATACCCGGGGGCTAGGACACCGTGGTCCCTACACCCGACGGGGGTCATCTCGAAGAGAAGGCCTCGGGTCTGCCGGGGTGCGAGGGATATGTTGACTACTACCTCACCTCCGGCAACTGAAGACCCAAAGACGGCTTGCGTTTTAGTCGGTTCGAGTCCGACATAACCTACCCAACCGGCTCCGGTGGGGGGGTATCCGTGGGAATTTTTCGCACGATAAAAAAAAAGGTGGTAACCGGGAAAAGTGCTTATATAACAATGATGACGTAGATATAAAGCTGCCACAGATGATGATTTTCATATTCATTTAAGAAATGTAAGCCTACCCACAATAGAATTTCATGTAGGACAAACTTACAATGAAATATTCGTTCTATAGAATAATCATTAGTCATCAATTTCTATTTTAATCCATTGTAATGATTTATTAAAAACATTTTTGTAACTGAACAACTTTCACATTTTTTAAGCAATAGGTACTTACCTACTGGTTGTTTATAGGGGTTTTTTCATACCACTGTTGTCAGCCATTGTTCTAGTTGGGCCCCTGGTAATATTTTACCGTCTCTACCATGGTGAATGTTCTGATGAACTCTTCCAATTAATCCCACCCTCTCTTTTTCTACACACTAGCCCTGCACGTGTTGTACACACGTGTAGGGCTTAGATGTCACCCGCATATGGTGCAGAATATTCCATCAAGAACCAAGCGGTTCGGTGAGTCTTTACTCTGCCGCACCATTAAGTCTTGGAATTCCTTACCAGGACACGCCGGCTCACGTGTTTCCTTCTTCCTACAGTCTTAGGTCCTTAAGCGGGGCGTGAAAAAGCATCTGATGAGGCCGTCAAGCTGAGCGCCACCATTGTAATACTGTACGTGTTTATAATGGTGGCCCTCTTTCATGAGACTATGCCTTCAGCTTACACATCAGGACAGGTGAACTAAAAAAATTGCCATTGACACGAAAAAGAACAAGACTGTTCTGCTATAATGCAACTGGTTCCAATATTACATATTTTTTATTAAAGTGACCTTCCGATAGATCTTGGGTCTTACCACCACAAAAAAGAACACAATTACTGTTTAATAACTTTTTAATATCCATACGATAACATTAGTTACATTGTAATACATCGTTTTACAATGCAATAGACAATTAGAACCGGTAAGAACCTATGCATAGACTAAAGTAAAAGTTTTCTAACAAAAGGTTTTATTCGTTTATTACTAAATGAAAGGGCGCACAATGGATGGCTGTGCAAGTTGCATACCGGCGCGGCCCGTGTGGGCACCGGCCGTGTAAAATTATCGTCCGAGCGCCGACATCAAAGGAGCCGCCGCCCTTTGTACTCGCCGCTTATTGTCTCACACATGTTGTTTTAATACTCTTAATTTCGTGTTGTCATGTTAAAAGTTTATTACACGGTGCATTTCGATCTGTTATACGATTTTAAATCTTATTGTGTAAGACATAGACTTGACGCAATATTCAGAAATTGATGTAGTGTTTTTGATTTTATGCAGTTGTTATAGAGTTGGAGTTCCTTTGATGGTGTGTTTTTGTCGCACTTTTTTATTGTTTATAGTGAGACTTAAGAGGAAACACTAAGGGCGAGAGAATTGAAAAATAGGTATTTGTAAAATCTATTGCTGTCGCGCAGTGCCCGAACAACCGAGCTATCAATGTGTGAGTGGGACTGTCAATGCGTGTGCGTGGTACGCCGCCCCCACGTCCCGCACCCTCCTGTGCCTTTGCGCACTGCGCTCGCCACCAAGTAGCACTGTCGCAGTCGGCAAGTTGATATCGGCGTTTGCGGAGTGATTGTTTCGTGTTATTGTATTAGCTACCTATCTGCTCTTTGTTTGACCCCGGCTATTGTTTACTGGACTTGTTTCTTTACTTCAATGTTTTGACTCGGCTTGTGTATTTGGATTTTGAGTGTTTCTCATCGAAAAGAAATAAATCGTAAGTTATTTTCAATTATATAATTATTTGACTAGTCCCCCACTCAAAATGGCACCTAATAATAAATATAGGTATTACTTACTTACTCTTGCTTACCTACTTTCATTTTATTGAGATAAATAAAACTTCACGTAGGCAACATAGATACTTATTACAACTGATAGCTCAGAATATATAGTTAATAGTACAATAGTAATATGGAATGTACATACAATCGAATCGACCATATCGGCGCTTTTCCGTGCAATAATATTCTGGCATAATTACCTAACCATTATTTTGTTTCAGATAAACCTCGTTTTCTTTATAATGGGTAAAAGAAAGGGGAATAAAAAGCGTTTACATTTATCCGCTAAACGAATAAAACATCACTTTACTAAGAAGCGTCAGATCCATTTCGCACCGCGTTCAATCTCCAGGTTAGTAAAACTGACTCGAACCCACGGACTTTCACTGTCCGGACGATCACTGAGCTAAGGAGTCATTACAAGAAGCGTCGAATTTACCCAATACCTACCTCTTACGCGCTGTATAGCCAGCCTTTATTTCATCAATGTGAAGATATTACCACCTTCACACGCAATGCAATATCTCTCCAGATATTTGACAATCGATAAATATGAAATAATTGCCATTTATCCTATTACTTTTACTTTTTTGCATTCACAATTTTGTTTGAACAGTGAACAAAAGTAAACGGTCGTGGGTTCGAGTCCCATCGGAGCTTAAATTTCAATGATAAAAATTGCATTGTGAAATTTATTCACTCTTTACACCCAATTTGAACAATAATAAGTAGTCTAGCTAGTCTAGTATGCTAAGCCCAATTTTTTTAATAAAATAATAAATAAATGCCGTTTCTTTTATTTTTACAGTGATGAAAACAAAGAAAATTCAAGTAGTTTATCGCAAATGCGTGAAGCTTCCAAGGAAAATCGACAATTATTTGAAGAAAATGCAAGCACATCCTCAGAGCCTGATTTCGATCTAACAATTTGTGATGCTGATGATAACAATAGTGGTGAAATCATTCAGGATGAAAAATTAGAAGGACGCAGAATTGTTGATATAAAATATTTGTTTTCCGAGCTTTCAAATATCAAGCATAAACATACAGACTGCACGTTTGCTGATTTAAAGTTCTTAGGAGAACAGCGAAATGGTTTTTTCAGCAAATATAAATTTGAATGCAAAATTTGCAAACAAATTGAAATGGTGTACAGTGAAGATCCAAAATTAAAACTACCCGTTAATAACGCTGTTGTAGAAGGAATTGTCTGTTCAGGGAATGGGTATGCACAACTAAGCGAAATATGTAGTGTGTTAAATATGCCAAATATTAGTAATGAAACGTACAGGAAGATTGAACAACGTCTGGCACCAAAAATTGAAGAATGTGCCCTAGACGAGATGATCGTAGCCGGTCAAGAAGAAAAAAGGCTAGCTATCTTGAATGGCGATGTAGACAATGATGGTTGTCCTCTAATAACAGTGGTTGCAGATGGATCTTGGGCAAAACGGTCTTACAAAAGTGGATTTAGCTCGGCGTCTGGTGCTGGGTGCATAGTTGGACTGCAGACCAAAAAGGTGTTATTTCTTGGAGTTCGAAACTCCTACTGCTGTATATGTGCTAGAAGTGCAAAACTGAATATAGATGTCCGTGAACACAAGTGCTTTAAGAACTGGAATGACAGCGCTAATGCCATGGAAGCGGATATAATAGCAGAAGGGTTTACAAGAAGTATGGAGATGCATGGAGTAAAATATAATAAACTTATTGGAGATGGCGACTCTAGTATCATGAAAAAATTGCTATTGAAAAAGCCATATGGACCCAACTTTGTAATAACTAAAATTGAGTGCAAAAACCATTTGCTCCGCAATTTTTGTAACAAAATTAAAGCCCTAGGGAAGAAAACAAACAACCACAAAGGTTTTGTACCAGTTGACCTAAGAAAAAAAGTTGAATCAAACATATTGCGCATGAGGAAAGCAGTGGTTGGAGCTGTAAACTATAGAAAAGAACAAGACAATACTAATCACGGCGATAAAATAAAAAACCTTAAAAATGACATAAAAAATGCCGCTAACCATGTGTTCGGAGACCATAAGAATTGCGCGTCTTATTATTGTAAGCCGGAAAAATATATGAATGACACAAATTTGGTACCCGATCTCCAATCTTGTGGAATATGGACTGATATTCAGCAATACCTGTTGATGTTGTTATCAAATGCAGAAAGCCTTATTCTAGACATTACCAATAATACGGTGGAACAATTTAATAATGTCATTGCGAAATTTATTGGTGGCAAAAGAGTGAACTACACTGCAAGAGGTTCATACCAGGCTCGGTGTTTTGGTGCAGTAACGTCGTGGAACAGCGAAAGGGCTATCCACTCACGTCTTTCAAAAAAAATTCAAGATTGTAGCCCTGGTAAATATACTAAACAATTTATAGAGAAGACACGGCGCTCCAAAATAAATACAGAAAGGTGTCGAAAAAGGAAAATTGCGTTTGGCGAAGACGTACCAAGCAAAAGAAAAAAAGTTACCGGACCTGATGAGAATTATGGTCAGTTAGATTTGGAACCAGATATGCCACCCGAGATATTTGAGCAAAAGAAAAGTGAATTTATTTTGGAGTTAAATAACACCAAACTTGATGAGCTCGAACAAAACACTTTAGGCCAAAGCGACAATAAGTTGTGGGCAGTTGAAAGACGTAAGCGCCTTACAGCATCCAACTTCGGTCGAATTTGTAAACTTCGAAAAACAACATCAGTAACAGGGGTACTAAAATGTTTGCTGTATTCTCAATTTAAAGGCACTCTGGCCACTAATTATGGTAAAGAAAAAGAAGCTGAAGCAATACAGCAATTCATAGAAGAAACAGGACTACCGGTAACAAAATGTGGATTGATTGTCGATAAACATAAAGCGTTTTTGGCAGCAAGTCCTGATGGTCTTATTGAAGAAGATTCGATAGTAGAAGTTAAATGCCCTTACAAAATTGTTGATTTAACACCTAAAGAAGGAATACTACAAAAGAAAATAGACTTCTGCATATTAAAAAACGATACTCTAGAATTAAAAAGGAATCATAATTACTATTATCAAATTCAAGGGCAACTACACATAACAGGCAGAAATTTCTGCTATTTTATTTTGTGGAGCTCCAAAGGCTTACTCTATGAAAAAATTAAAAGAGACGATATATTTTGGCAGAAAATGGAACCAATATTAGAAACTTTTTACTTCGAGTGCCTATTACCGGAAATAATCGACAGTCGTATACCACGAAAGAACAATGGGTAATTTTGTATGGAACCCGTACCCACATTGTAGCATTTTAGACTAGGTGTAATTTAGAAGAGGCCTAATTGAGTAACTCGAAAATAAGTGAACGAATGAATGAATGAATGAAAGACCGAAGTTATGATAACTTCTTTGTAACATTTTTAATTGCCAATAATCGCACTTTTTTGCTTTTTGGACTAAATAAATAGGTAACCAGTCATTTTTTCTGTCTTAAGAGAGCGATATAACTTCCTATCGTTGGTTTTTGGTACAGAAAAAATATTAAATAAGAACTATCAATCTTAAATAGCACAGTTTTATTAAATTGTATTGTTACTTTCAATGATTATATCACCCCAGGCACTTGCCGGACCTACGAAGTTATCTAGGTGCCTGCCAACACCTAAGTACCATATTATGCTAATAGTATGGGCACAAGAACCTAGAGTTCTCATACCCGTCATGCAGGAGCAATAATACGCTTCGATGGCTTCTCTGCCCTGGACATTAACCTTGATTAAAATATATGTGTAATATATTTTACTTGACACGTGCCTCGATAATATGCGGCCTCTAATTAACTAGCAGTTTTCGGTTACTAGCCCATGCTGCGACATTCTAGGGCTACGGCTCGAAGATACCTCAATATTATATATACCATCTCCACCTCGCAAATGCTCGGCAAATCAAATCAAATAAATCAAATCTCCATCAATATTATATACCGCGTTCACCTTCCATTTTTATGAAGCAGATGAGTAATAATACTAATCCAATCGTTAAGTAATACACTGAAGTCTGTTGTGAAAGCCGAGGTTGTAAATAAAAGTAAGAATAAAATAAACTAAGATATGCGCGAGCGCTCAAAATCAGTTCCTAACAGGTACTAACTACTGACGACACACCGACGCTAGCACAAAATAGTTCGAACTACCCACCTAATCGATAAAATCAAAAAAAAATTGAAGGTGCGTGGGTCGATTTTACTAAGGATTTTCGGTATTTTCAACATCAAATATCTTTTTTCCTACATAAGTTACAAAGTTGCTCCAATACAAAAAATATCTACGTTTTCAAAGATCTTTCGAATGGTACCAATTTCAACTTGCTACAAACTGGGTACGTTCTGACCCATGTCCTTTAGCAGTAAGAGAGAGAAAAGGATTGGCCACGGAATAGTTACTTGGAATAGTGACTTTAGATTTAAGTACAATTATTAGAAGAAGAATTATTAGTGTAATTTTAATTTATTAATAAAAAATTATCAAGAAAAATTTCATTAGTTACTTATTACCTTTCAACAATAGAACAGCACAATAATCTGATAAATGCACTTCACGCAAAATATTCTACAAACTATAAATATCGATATCGATGAACAACACTAGGATATCGATAAAATTATCGACTACGCTTCACGTCACAAGAGTGTTTGTATATTTATTAGTCCGCCCCCAACCTCAAGTGTTCCTAGGTTTTCCTTCTTTTATAAAATCTATTTGAATTTGTTTTCTGAATGTTTGAACACAGTGGAAAATCTGGCCAATTTTTTAGGTATTTGAAGGTTCATAACTCTTTTAATAAATAATTTATGAAAAATATGAAAACATAGGAACATGATAATAGTGGCCATAGATTTTTAGAAAAAAAAAAATTGCTCTACTAGTATTCTCCAGGGAGAAAACAGGGAAATACGTTTGTATGGAGCTCCACAAAATAAAATAGCAGAAATTTCTGCTATTTTATTTTGTGGAGCTCCAAAGGCTTACTCTATGAAAAAAATATAAGAAACGAAATATTTTGGCAGAAAATGGAACCAATATTAGAAACTTTTTACTTCGAGTGCCTATTACCGGAAATAATCGACAGTCGTATACCACGAAATTTAGCAGTAAGAGAGAGAAAAGGATTGGCCACGGAATAGTTATACTCTAGACTCTACTCTAAACTCTAGATTCCATCATCATCATCATCATCATCATTTCAGCCGTACGACGCCTACTGCTGAGCATATGCCTCCCTCAAGGATTTCCACAACGATCGGTCCTGCGCTACGTGCATCTAGCAGACTTTAGATTTAACTACAATTATTAGTGTAATTTTAATATATTAATAAAAAAATATCGAGAAAAAGTTCATTAGTTACTTATTACCTTTCAACAATAGAGCACAATAAACTGATAAATGCACTTCGCGCAAAATATTCTACAAACTAGAAATATCGATATCGATGAACAACACTAGGATATCGATAAAATAATCGACTACGCTTCACGTCACAAGAGTGTTTGTATATGTATTAGTCCGCCCCCAACCTCAAGCCTTCCCCCGTAGAGTGCGATAGAGACAACTGCAGCTTGGACCGAAAATACCTATTAAAAGTGCGTGAAATCAACGTTTCGTATTCCCCTGATTTCTTCTCCAAAACTCAACCGATTCAGCTACTTCTATCATTAAAAATTAAAGAAAGGCTTTGGGCGTGTTCCTATGTTTTCCTTTTTTTATAAAATCTATTTGAATTTGTTTACTGAATGTTTGAACACAGCGGAAAATCTGGCCAATTTTTTAGGTTTTTGAAGGTTCATAACTCTTTTAATAAATAATTTATGAAAAAAATGAAAACATAGGAACATGATAATAGTGGCCATAGATTTTTAGAAAAAAAAAATATTGCTCTACTAGTATTATCCAGGGAGAAAACAGGGGACTACGTTTGTATGGGAAATCAGCCCTAGTGTTTCCTCTTAATAGCGGAAGTGTTAAAAGGGTTCCAATGATTGAAACCCGAGAGGGTGTCTTTGATGAGTGCTCTATTAATATTGTGGATGGGTGGGATGTGGAGAGAGGAGACCGACGTTAAGTGTCTATAAGTTTGGAACTATCAAAACAGTCCGTGTTGTGATGTTCACAATGAATGAATATGGTCTAACGGTAGCAGTTTATTAATGGTTCATTGTAGAGATGGATTAAACGTTGACAGCACTGTAGGCAAGCTTCTTATCGACTCCATCACCTTCTTCTTCAAGTTTCTCCATCATCATCTCTAGTGGCTAATTATCATCACGGACCCAAGTTGGCTGCTGTAGGGAAAATATATGGCGAAATGGGGCTACATCAAGCAATCACAAGACTCCTGCGATTGCGGGTCCCGATCTCAATCCACTTGCTCTTGCTCACTGTGCCCCCTCACTTGCACCACCGAAGACCTCTGTAGAGCAACAGAAAACGCTATTGCTGTAGCCAACTATTTGGGCCATCAAGATTTAATAAAACTGGATTTACCAAAGCCATTGACAGAAGAAGAAGACCTTCTTCTTGAGCTTTACTGGCTCGCAGAGAGAGGTGGATGGCGGCAGCCTACACGCTCGCGCTCTGCACCATCCTTGTGAACACGGTGATGAGCGCGAGGACTCACACTCCGAGGGGCCTACAGGGATTCTTATTGTACCAATTCCTCCTTTTGTACCCTCGCGCCCCTAGACACGTGCCTACTTTGCCTATCGGATAATCCGCTACTGGTTCATTGGATTACGGTTCTTGCGACGTATGATTTCTCTATCGCATTGTTCTGAATCCCCACCGGGATAGTTGTTATTTTAGCAATTAAGTACTTAATATTTAGCTGTAGCTTTTTTAATTGTTTAGGTACTGTGTACAATCTATAAAATATAATCTTAAGGTACGATGGAATTGATGTTCTCACGAATAAAAATTCCTTAAATAAGTAGGAAAAGAAATCCTTTGTTCTGTACTATTCGGTAGGTACCCATTGTACGCAGACCGCCTCTAACTGGTCGGATTGGAGGTCGATGGGGAGGCCTATGTTCAGCAGTGAAAGTCCTTTGGCTGAGATGATGATGATGATGATTCTGGAGGTTCTAACGAATCATACATTCGATGTGCTGCCACTGCATGGGATTCAAACATATTGGTGCGAAAAAATGAATGAAACATAATGTCGTATCTCTTGAATGAGTACCATGGAAAACAAAAAACAAGTGGAAGTGTGATGTAGTCGGTGCACGTGTCATTGGTGTGCGTATTTACGCAACGAAGGCTAAATTCGACAATACCAAACTTTTTGTAAGAATACGTCTATACCTACATCACGCAATTGCTCAAAGTGGAGTCAAAGAAGATGCCTTGCATGATGTTCCGTTAATATATGATCGGCTATACTCATTGGCCAATATTAAGCGCAGAAGCGATGCGTCGTGTGATCGTGTCGCATTTGTATTAGTTTTTTCTGTTCTATGAATGAGATATCAGTACCTATGGTAAGTATTATATATATTTATATTATGGTACGTTTAACAGCCCTGACGAATTTCACACTCCGAGTACAGTGTCTGTTCCCAGCAGATCTTTGTTGCGCACGCGGCATTTTGCATCATAATAGGTAACTAATCTTTTATTCTATCTATTTTAAACTTTAACACGTTCCGTCAAGGTTGTGTTTTAATAGATATTCTTTCTCAATCTTAGAGGAGAATTATTTTATTTTTATTTATTTTCTACTACGATTTCTGTAAGCATCCCCACGGATATCCTCCCTCCCCCCACAGAAGCTAGTTTGGGTGGTTATATCGAATTCGAACCGACTAAAATCGCACGACCGTCTCGGGCCACCTACTAATAATAAATAAATAAGAATTGTGGGATACAGTACAGCGCTATATAGACCCAAATAAAGTATCACCATAACTGGCTTGTGTTATGGACTCTAGAGTGTGGATAAACACACTTAGTTTTTTTTCTAAATACATAATTACTTACATCATATATTTAGAACCATCCAACTGCAAAATACTTAATAATGCATACAAACAAACACATGCACTGAGCAGGAATCGAACCCGCGCCTGTCAAACAAGGTGGCCTATAAATACCATAGTGTCCTGTGTCACACTGTGACTCTTCCACACATTGTGACAGGCGCCATCCGTCACGACTGTCACAGATCTTCGTATCGTAACCGGGACCGACCCGTGCTCTCCGAGGCACGAAAATACCCAGACCAATGCAAATACGACGGGGGTCATCTCGAAAAGAAGGCCCCACTGCCATAGATGTTTGTGTGGCAACCGGGACCGACGGCTTAACGTGCTCTCCGAGGCACGACCAGACCAGTGCAAACAGCCATATTCATGCATAAAACTTTTTGCACTGAGCGGGGATCGAACCCGCGTCCCGTGCGTAGCAGTCGCGTGCTCTGTTGTCACGCCACTCACAAAGCAATAAAAGGAGGGACAGGAGATTAGCAATGGGCCTGAAAATGCTAGTTATGCGCATGAGATTAATCTCAGAATCTCAAGTAATCTCAGAGGATCTTCATCTGAGGAGGTAGTATGTATAAAAAAAACAAAATAAATGAATAATAAGCCTTCCGTAAACACAAAACAGGTTGCTACTATTCGTCACCTTGTCCAGCTAACAGGTGTAAAACTGTTCACCTTTCTCACGTGGTCACGTGACCGGCGGCGGCGGTCACACAGACCGTCACAGAGAGGGACGTCACGCTGCGCAGGAGTGGGTGCAAACGCAGCCTCCCACAGCGCTACACGCTGGCGCTTGACAATAGACAAGAGGTTGGTGGCATCATGAACTTTTTATAAAAACAAAGTAATTATGGGCTATTATTTTGTTTTATATGTACGTAAGTTTGTTTTTTTCATGAAAAAAGTCGTGGTGGGGCAGTAGTGAAGTGACTGCTAGGCAGGGGGTGCGGGTTCGATTACCGCTGACTGCAAATATTTGTATGCATTAATGTTTCTATTTGCATTGGTTTTTTTTTTATTTTTTTTATCGTGCGACCCATGGATACACCCCACCGGAGCCGATTGGTAGGTTATGTCGGACTCGAACCGACTAAAACGCACGCCGTCTTTGGGTCTTCAGTTGCCGGTGGTGAGGTAGTAGCCAATATATCCCTCGCACCGTTACGGGTAGTTGGAGCCCTCTAAAATCTAACCAGTCTAACTTAGAACTTCGATATCGCCATTGGTCATTAAACCATTGGTTGTGGAGGTCAGATGGCAGTCGCTTCACGGAAAATATATTAGTTCAGCCGCATCACAGTTAGACTGGAAAGCCGACCCCAACTGAGTTGGGAAAAAGGTTCAGAGAATGATCATCATCATGTCTGGCCTGAAAAGATGAAGCATTTTATCAGCGTATTCGTATCGCGACGTGCATTTCTAACAACCCGCAATTCGTTTTGTTTTTTTTGTTAGCTCACTAGCTCACTAAAAATATTCAGATCATTTCCTCTTAAGTTTCACACACAATCTTATCATCAAATATCGGCCGTGGCAGCGGGTGTAGGCAGCGCAGTTTTTCACTGCTACGCGAAGGCAGCGGTGCGAGTTCGTCATAGTTTTTACGACACTGCGCTCTGCCGACATTCCGCTTAAATTATACTCACTAAGTATATAACCATACGTTTATATTAAACCGGGATAGTCCATTATCCTCAGATAGATATAGCAAATATAGCAAGATATAAATTTGTTCCGAATCCGAAAATGCTCTAATAAAATCCGTTCCGCTCTGAAAATAATATGGGAGTGACATTTGTTGTCGAATGAATGAAATGAATCCGATTCCGACAACAAATGTCACTCCCATACATTTTCAGAGCGATGACGAATGTACGAGTAGATTCGGAACGAATGCATTTTGGCTAGGCCCCCTGGGGTCATGCTTAGTGCGGGACCTCCACGTGGTGCACGTATGCTTGCCACGGAGACCGCTGCCAAATGAGCAAAATAATAAAAAAAGTTAATTACAAATAAAATTATATCCAGTGGTCCCACACTAGGCTAGCCTGTCCTGTGGGTCTGTGGGTGGAGCAGCATCTCCTGTTTGGCCTAGTCGATGCCTACTTGGATGTTTTCCACATCTCTAAGAAGCCTTGACTATTATATCAAGCTGTCAGTCAAATTTGACCATTTTATTGTCATGCGCTAAATCCCCATGGAACCGAATAAAGCGTACGCGGTCTTTAGATCTCTAGTTGCCGCAGGTGAGAAAGTAGCGAAAATATACTGATATACCTCCCACCCTAGTTGACCCGGGGCTCGTCGAGACACTACGGTATGACCTCCCTAACCAGTCCTCCACTATGTGTCGTAGATATACAACGGCGTGCACATTTGATTTGACCCTGAAAATCTTATGGGGCATCAAAAATAAAATAAATAAATAAATATGCAAAATAGAAGTTACCCTTATTAACTTACTACTTACGTTAACAATTACACTTCTGCCACATACACTTTATACAAATAAAATTAATCACGTACGTAACTTATAAGTGAAGTATTTGTTGAGGTGGTTTTATACACCCCTATAAAACTCCTGTGTATATGATCCTAATGTCCTAAATCCTCGCAACTTCTTGTCACCGTACATTCCCAGTTGTCCTCAGTTTTTGCTAGAGCCTGGCAAATTCATTTAATTGTGTCTGCGACCCCGCGACGCGCGAGTCCCGCGGTAATTGCGCTCGCGCAGCCTTCACAAATAGGCTTTTTGGCCGCTCCCGTAAGTGCCAGTAATAGCCGAGGCACATCTACCAATCTACAGTGATTAAGATTGACATTCTTTTTTTGAAATTGACTTGCTTTTTTTCTACTAATTACGACTGTAGAATAATGAAGACTAATTTGTTTATTGGACGGATTTGGCTGAAACATTTTACAAATGAAGTGCCCACAGAGTATACTATAAACTAGACTGGCCGTGACGTACGGAATTGCGATGCACCCCCTTTACCTTTACTTTACCCTAATAGGGTGAAAGATATGAGATACTGTAGTCTAGCACAGGGAACAGCAATCTTTTTTTTTATAGTATCACGCCTATATCCCCGAAGGGGTAGGCAGAGGTGCTAGCACCCACATTTCGTCAGTTATATTTAGGTCCCAATGTAATAGGTGGCAAGCCTATTGCCATTAACCGGGCACTTATAAACCTGCGATAAATACACACATAACTTCGAAAAGCATCGCAGTCATTGGTGTGTGCCATGGTAAACCTGGGATCGAACCCGAGACCTCGTCTCAGCAGTCCATTACCCATACCACTAGGCTACCGCGGAACAATCTTCTTTTATTAAATATTTATTAAATAAAAGCGTCCGCAACTGACAGTCCGTTACACATAATAAAACATTGCTATCGTTACAAATGCGTCGTAATTGCAAAAACAAACCTATGGTGTCGAATACCAGACACGCCAGCGCGTCTCGAGGCAGCTGCTAGCAAATTATAATATCGTTATTCAAACCAGCAAAACCGTTATACTGTATATATTTCTCTAGATTATCATATTTACTAAGATATCACGAATAAATTATATTTTGCCTGATAGTAGGTATTGCTGGTACGTAACATTTTGGCATAAAAAAAATACGTTTTGGCAACTAAACTGTAAAAAAAAAATTCAAACCGAATTTTTTATGCCAATATATTTTGTGTACCAGGGGCCTTCGACTTCGGGTGTGTTACACCCTGTATAATGTTCACGATGAGCGTCCTCGTGAACCATGAAGTAAAATGAGAACAATAAGTAACTAGATCCAAGGTTTGTAAACGAATGAATGAATGAATCAATCAATCGCAGCCCACTGTTGCTATGTCCAACAGTGGGCTCACCCAATGCATAGTATACCGCATGCATCCAGTTTCCAGCTACCTTTTTCAAGTCTGGACTGGCTGTCTTATATTGATTCTTCGACAAACCAATCCAGATACCAAAATTCATAATATTCAAATCTAACTAATATAAAGAGGAAAGTTATGTTTTAATTTTTGTTGTTTCTTTGTTTGTAACGAATAGGCTTCGAAACTACTGGACCGATTTAATTTTCTCAGTCACCTATAGAAAACTACAATATCTAGGAGTAACATAGGCTATATATCATTATACTACCATCCAAGGGAGCGGAGCAATATATCATATATAATGCGATGAAAGAGGTAGGGTAAGAAAAAAATTGAGGGCGAGTGTATGGGGAGAGGCAATTATCAGAGAAGAGAACTGGCAGTAGAGGAACGTAGAGTTGTATCGTCGGTATCCACATAAGCGGAGTCGCGGGAACAACTAGTATATTATATACAGGAACAATCGAAATCGCAATCGCCAGAGCGAAATCTTTGCTCGGGCCCTCTCCGTGAGTAGCGGCGCTGCCGTGAAACAAATTACTACACCACGATGGCAACTCAAGGAAATGCCTTCGTCTCGACAGAAGAAGTTAGCAGTTATACACTCCACGATCCTCCGCTACGCAATTATTAGGTCGTCTGCATCTAAAAGCAAAAGCATTATCACTATCACTACATAGTATAAAATAAAGTCGCGTTTTCTGTCCCTATTTTTCTTGTCCCTTTGTATGCTTAAATCTTTAGAACTACGCAACGGATTTTGATGCGGTTTGTTTCAATAGATAGAATGGTTAAAGAGGAAGGTTTATATGTATATAACATCATGCTACGACTAACAGGTGCGGAGCAGGAATGAAAAATGTTGCAAAAACGGGGTGACGCAGACGAAGTCGCGCGGGTCAGCTAGTACCATTATACATTGCACGTAGCACAATGCTTGTATGGCTTCATAATACATCACACTTCCAGTTTGGGTGATCAATGGCGGTGCTATAACCATCTTCGTTTAACATTCGACCAGTCGAGCGGTCTTCCTGTTAACAAATGGGTGATATTTGCATTTGGCGTGGATCGGCGTCGGGCCCGCCATATCTGACGTTTTAATTACGATTCCGGACTGTATGCCGGTAGGGTGCGGTCTCAATGATAGCGGTGTAATATATGGGCTTGCTGCAAGTAGGTTACATGGAAATTATATTGAGTTATTTACAGTAATTTTGTAGAGTAGTGGGTATATGCTAACAATACACCGTGAAACCAAAACACGTGGAGCAAATTCGACCTTATTGCTCATCCTTAAGCATACCTGTTATTGTAGAAGCCTAATGTTGTTTTGTAAATAGATTGTCCATTGGGTGAAACAAACTAATTAATTTTTATTGCCTATACACTGTAGAGTGTAGAGTAATGAGCATAGACCTTATATACAGTAGAGTCTACAGTCTAAAATCGGGGATAAAATAATACAGGTAGAGTCGTACATTATGTGTTAAATTTTAATCAAATCTATTACTTCCTCTGTGACACGCTTGCGAGATAATCATTCAAACCTAAACCAATATTTCATTGTATCTCAAAGTCAAACAAATATTAAAGTAAGTATTTAGTTCTATCTTGCCTCTGTCAGAGGTTGATTGACCTCCCAATTCTAGAAGAGAAGCCTACGCAGGCACTAGACCGCCATTTGTCAGTAACCATCAGCACCAGCTTAATACTTGGACTCCTATGGCCTTTTGTTGGGGCCCATACACAGCATTCACCCAGTCAATTTATTATTTTATACTGATTAAACGCTCCCCGCGTACAATAGAGCCACGCTCCTCACCCCACAGTCCACGCATGCGTCCTTAATTAGGCATTCCGGCGTCGTCCGGCCGGCGTACGCGCACCGTGCAGGCGGCGCCTTTGACACCGCCTCGCGCCGTCTCGCTCACACAATGCAACTATTCATGCTACACCACCAACATAATATGAACCTTACTACTCTTTCAATATCAAACACCATCTCTTACTAAGAAGTACCAACTTATGTTGGATCTGATTTCTTACAGAGATATGAAGACTGTTATTGGATTTTGAACTTTAGTCCGTGGGAATAGGTTTGGGAATGAGTTGTATGTATGTAAGTATCAAAGGTGTTATTGGAGTGATGTAATGAAGGGGCCTAATTGTGTATTCTGTTTAGAACGTCGGACTTGAAGATAAAAGAGTGTGAGTGTGGGGTAGGTAGCGCTGTCCTGCCGTCTCTTTTTTTTCTTCTGGACCTGAATCATCATCTTCATCTCAGTCACAGGACGTCTACTGCTGAATATAGGCCTCCTTCTTCGATCTCCAATCCGACCGGTTGGAGGCGGTCTGCATTTAATGGGTACCCGCGACTTTGACTATGTCATCCTTCCACCTCGCAGGAGGCCGTCTGCCGGTACGAGGTCTCCATACGAAAACCTTGCGGCTACAACCCGAATAATCATTTTTCTGAACCTGTTCCCAACTCAGTTGGGGTCGGCTTTCCAGTCTAACTGTGATGCGGCTGAACTTCGATATTTTACGTGAAGCGACTGCCATCTGACCTCCACAACCAATGATCCAATGACCAATGGCGATATCGAAGTTCCAAGTTAGTTCCAAGTTCCAACCCGAATGTAATACAATATTGCAATAGGAAACATTGAGTGATGATGAGACCTTCTCCTAAGTGGAAAAAACTACCACATAAACCTTACGCGTAGTGCTACTAACGATTGCCCCTTGTCTATGGCCCCAGGAGCCCAATTCTACTACATGTCAAACATTATGAAACCACAGACACTGCAGAAAATACCTTTCAAGTTTAAACTTAACTGTTTACTTGTGCTGTTTGTGCAATAGAGACGGATATACTTACAGTCCTACCTGGACTGTAAGTATATATCCGTCCCAATCGAGAAGTCCGACTGGGGAAGTACAGTCAGAGCTCATAAGTGCTTTAGCACATCAAGGCTCAAAATGGTTTAGCGTGCGGCCGGCGCGCTTATATGTGTGTGTAATGTTACTATGCAATACGAGGCGACGCTGGCTTGTCTTAAAAGAAAAAGGTCACAAGTAGCGTTAGAATGTTGACGCTATAGTTGCGTAGGATTGCTACTGCACTTTTGAGTTCTACTGTACCTCCACCCTACAGAATATCGCCGTTTAATAACCTTGTGTTGTGTTTTCGGTGGTAAGTAGGGTAGCCAGAGCTCACTAGAGAGATTTTGTGTTGTCAGTGGGAAAACCAAAGGCTTATCCTACATCTTTTGCGCGGACGACACAGAATGTCTCTGTTCTTACAGGGGTTGCCGCACGAGTGTTGTTCCTCTGGTGTTAGGCCATGGTAACCACTTACCATCAGGTGGGCCGCGTGCTTGTCTGCGACTTAAGTTGTATAAAATAAATGAAATCTATCATTGATAAACATTGAATCATTCATTCATTGAATCTGACCAAATCATGATTATATTATATGCTATCTATTAAAAAGCCTTTTGTAATTTAAATTAATTTTTATCGACACAATTCATTTTTTATTTGATTAATGCTTTCATTTTGTAAGAATTAAACCTAGCCTAGATTATATTATGAAAGTCACTTATTATGATTTGAAATCAAAATTGGGATGAATATTATTTAATTTCACGGTACTAGCAAATAGCGGTAGCCTAGTGGTATGAGTAATGGACTGCTGAGACGAGGTCTCAAGTTCGATCCCAGGTTTACCATGGCACACACCAATGACTTTTCGATGCTTTTCGAAGTTATGTGTGTATTTATCGCGGGTTTATAAGTGCCCGGTTAACGGCAATAGGCTCGCCACTTATTACATTGGGACCTAAATATAAACTGGCGAAATGTGGATGCTAGCACCTCTGCCTACCCCTTTGCGACTAAAGGCATGAGTTTATGTTATGTTATGTTGTGTAGCAAATTTAAATATAATTCTGTGAGTGCAAGAGTACAGCGGGAGCCTGGTATTATGGGCTTGTGTTCAGTGAATAAATTGTACATAGGTACATCTGTAAAATTATGTAGGCTATTCTAGACGACATTCTTTATGGAGGATGCCTATAGACGTTTTTGATATTTATACTATTACTAGCTGACCACGTTGTTTTGCCTAATAAATTTTAAGGGTATGAAAAATAGGGGTATGAAAAATAGATGTTGACTGATTCTCAGACCTACTCAATTTGCTCACAAAATTTTATGAGAATCGGTCAAGTTATTTCGGAGGAGTACGGGAACGAACATTGTGGCACGAGAATTTTATAGTATACTATTATGAGCCAGCACGTAATCTAATGATAGCAAGCAGTTACCTTCGTTAGCTGTCTAAGAGATTATCTCTGTCGCGCTGACCCTGCGCTAAGTAGCGATTCTACTTCTATGCTAAAACAACAATGTACTCGTTTCAAAGGGGTTGATAACTGGGAAAAAAAACATTTTGATTCGCGTTGCTAACTTCACTGTATAAGGTACTAGCTGACCCGCGCGACTTCGTCTGCGTCACCCCGTTTTTTATTCCTGCTCCGCACCTGTTAGTCGTAGCATGATGTTATACACATATAAACCTTCCTCTTTAACTATTCTATCCATTGAAATAAACAGGAGGAACATAAACTTGGAGTGGCAATAATACTAAACCGCATCAAAATCCGTTGCGTAGTTCTAAAGATTTAAGCATACAAAGGGACAAGAAAAATAGGGACAGAGAACGCGACTTTATTTTATACTATGATGTAGTGATAGTGAAGGACAAAAAACTATTATTAGTAATTAAAAAAAATATGTCAAGTACTTACTTAATAAAAAGAAGTTAAAAATTAAGTAGAATAGTGAAATTGCCGCGCAATTATGTTCTCATTTTGAAATATATAACAATAGAGAAAATAGAGATCTATTTTTTAAATAGATACCTATTTCTTTATGGATTTTTGGGTGGTATCCGAATTACCAGTATGAATATTAAAATCAAAAAGTATCAATACGAACAAATGTGTCCCTAACCTCGACTAGCCTGAGCTAAGTCTATAGAAGCAGTAGTGGGAGATTTTTGAACGTGTAATCCTGTTATATCATACCTCCTTGTTACTGTTAATGAAAGTCATTTTACCTACGAAGTAATAACATCCAAGCTTTATAAAAAAAATGAAGAACCTCTCAATTATCCAACACTTTTATTGCCGTAGTTTCGTAAAATAAAATCCAACCTCATGGGCAGATACACTTAATTTTATACGTTCTTCATTGTTCTATTCGTCTCTCTCGATCGTCCACCGAAGACAAGGACAGGTAAAATTACTCCCACTGATTGCAGTGAGCCGTACACGAATTAGGCCCTTTTCGTATTTTTTTCTTTTCATCTTAATGCCCTGTTCATGCGTTGAGACCTTTTATCGGAACATATGCATGTTTCTGAACGCACCGGCCGACCGACCGGTTTCGTTCCTTTGCCTTTGAATTGAAACGCCGCGCCGCGTTCGAAATTTGAATCAGTTTGCGTCGAACTGTAGACGGAGGAGGACGCGCGTTCGGAGATAAAAAAAGAAAATAATGTTTACGACTCACAAGTGTTTACTAACAGTGTTTTTGTGACTGACTTGTTTGAATATGACCTGATATACTCCTTAGTGCTGTTTATATTGTGAATATAACACGATGGCTCGGATTTTATGGTTTCTTCTATTTGTGTGGCTGGTTTCTGCTGACCAGGAAGACGTGGAAGGTGGCAAGTGTGAGAGGATCAAGCTACCACTATGCCAGGACTTGGGATACAATTGGACTGCCATGCCAAACTTAATGGGACATAAAGATCAGAAGGAAGCTGAGGATGCGGTAAGAAGACATTTCTACTTATTAGACTCACTGTTTTGAATTATACCTACGTGATCGTTAGTTTATATCCGCTTATAGATTAATAAAGTTTTATGATTAGTTAGACCAGATACATTATTAAAAGATGGACAAAATCTCGGCTATCTCCTTTGAAGTTGCACACGCGTTATAAAACTTTAATGAGGAACATAAACTTGGAGTGGCAATAATACTAATGCAATTTCCTGGAGGTCTCTTTAACTAAATTATTAGCTAAGTTCATTAGCCAGTGTTGTTGGTAACGATAAGAGATGATGTCGATATTGTTACTACTGATGATTTAATTTAAAATAAGAAAGAAATACGAAAAAAACATTGTGTAGATCTAACAGTTTTTAAAAATCGAATGTGCAGAATACGAAAAAATAATCAATTCAACACACAGGGGCTAGATAATGCAATGAGACAACGATCTGTCCTGTTCCTGTCACATCATCCGGTTCATATAGACTAAATCCCATTACGTCATTTTCCTAAAATATCTGAATCTCTTACTTACTACTGACTTAGTCCCAAAATGCCTGAAAAACGAAATGACTAATTTACTTATTGCCAGAATCATAAAATGGCTGGGAATCGAGGTACAGTCAAGTACGATTCATATGATAGGCCAGTCTTTATTGTTATTTGATTTACGATTTGTAACAATACGTTTGAAATGTATACTGATTGTAGAATTTACTGTTCATTGGGGTTCAGTTCTTTGCTCCCTTAGATCTGAGGGGTGTGTAGCGAATTGTCATTTTGGATGCATCGGACACTCTTGTTTCTCCCTTACCGTGAGAAACAAGAGATCTCTTAATTCCCAGTCTTTTTTGAGATTTATCTTTGTCAGATTGCCAATTCTGAGATACACATATTTATTACAGATTAACTGTGTCTACAACACAACCGTTTTCCAAAATTCGCAAAAAGTATATCAAATTTTTTCTTCGAACGTAATAACATTTCAACAACAAAATAAATGTGAGTTGTAAAAGAATCATAAATGCGAGTTGATAATCTAATTCTCGTTCCATATAAAGTGTTCGGCATTGTTTACGTGATAAATAATATAGTGTGGGCGTCCAACGACAGACGTGAGCGATAACAGCCGGCAAATAGCCGCGCTTATCACGCGGCACATCAAAGACGCGATCTTGAATCGCCGCCGCAAGTCTAACCGCTCTACTCCACTCATACGATACACCTGTTCGTACCTGTTAATTGACAGCGCAAAAAACATGGAACAAAATTACTGTAAACATCTTGAGTGGCGAATATCCCATAGTATTCAACTCATACCAATTTGGTAAATTGAGGCTGCGTTGAGAATAGATAGAGGTAATCCCTCCATCGCCCCCTCGCGGTGTGAGCCCACTTTCAGCGTTGTAAATATGAGATATTGCAATTGACATAGGATTAATATCGTTAGTATGGAGCATTAAATCAATAAACACACTACCGGCACTTTCATGCGTACTATCGCGTGTGTCGATACCCGATATCTTTACAACAGCATAACGCAAGAGTAACCATTTATATTTATTTATATCCCTTATCGAATCGCTGCTATCTTTGCCTTAAGTGCCGATGTGTATCGGTTAATGCCACTTTATCAGCGGCATCACTTTAAAACTCAATATATATCTGATATCTTTAGTTATATATGAAATTGGCTAAGCTGATAGTGCAAGACATTGACGTTTTGTTCACAAATTATCTGCTGTAAACTTTATAAAAATATCCGTTTCGAACACAAGAAAAAAATATTTCAATTTGGCGTTTAGATTCTTAACTAGCTATTTGTTTAATTGTTAATCAATAAGTCATCGTTTAATATTCTGATTGGCGGTAATTAACTTCGATTTAGAAGCAATCATGTCTTATGAAACTAACAATCTTGCCGATTGCGATTACAGTTGTTATCGACGAAGCAATATTCTTAATAACTTTTAGACAAGAAAAAAATTCGTTCCATTGAAAAACATCTTCTATTTCACTTATTGTGTTCGCTATCAAATGTCTAGCGGCATTCTTGGAATGTTTATTCTCGACAATCACATTTTTATCATTAACAGTTACTCTTATTTCATTTTTTCTAAAAAGAAAACAAGGGCCTACAACAGTTACTATTACAATCGGTCACGGAATCTCCGTTCCGCATGCTTTTATCTCAAAAGAAACGATCTCAGTTTCGTCGTTCCATAGCCTCGGACATGCTTCAGAGCGATGTCGTCATTCAGCATGATAAATGTAACATATTTTCCAGAATCCAGTGTGGTCTAACATAACTTCGTCTATACATATCGCGGCTAGAATCTAACTGGCTCTAGTGGGCCGGTCCATTCACGAAGATTCTGTTGCTCACGAGCATTCACCTCTGAATTAGGAAAATTGAAGTTACATTTTTGTAATAGTGATTTGTTAATTCACTGTTAATCTTTTCGGGATATTTTACCGTGTGTGTTGATTTCATTGATTTAATTTGATCGGTTAGTCAATGAAATCAACAAACAAACATGGTAAATATCCCGATAGATTTAACAGTGAATATGTAAATGACCATGTCAATCTAAAATCATACGTTACGTTATATCAATTGTACAACCAAAACAATATTAACTGCATTAAACCTAAGTTCAAACTTCAATATGCACATAAAACTTTCGGTAAATGAGTTTGACAAACAATTTCACATTTTAAAACGTACCAATACAATTCCCTGTACATTTTTTATAAAGTACAAATTCTAAATCCCAAGCAAACAGTCGTCCAAGGCTAACAAAGACCGGCTTTTAGCTCTCTGGAAGGTGGTAATGAGCCAATTTTAAGGCACCCACACCTTTACCTCTCGCTATTAACACCGTAGAACTAACAAACAGTTCTGACTCTAAATTCGAACATTATTTGTACAGTTTATGATAGGCTGGGTTGCAATCGACGCGAAAGATTTGAGGCCACCGGGAATAGCTCTTGAAACATGCATACGGAATGTTGAACGCTTCAAAACGAGATTCGGACAATGGTTTCCAAAGAGAACAATTAAACAATGGGTTCCTTTTTTAAATATTCATAAACCTTTCTTTACGTAATAATGCCCTGTTTTCAAAGCAAGTAACTCTTGCAATAAAACAATTAAAGTACTTTTGAGGATAGATAAACATGTTGCTCAAATTAATAACCCATTTCCCTACATTGTACGAGCTTTTTGTGTTAAAATTACACTCTTTTACCGATCTCCGGTGATGGGCGAAGGTACCAGGTACAGCTGTGAGGTGTTATTGAGAAGTCCCCGGAATCATTCTTTGAAGCGGCACCCTATCATTAGCGCAGGTATGCGAGTATAATGCACGGACATAAAAGGCCCGGTGTCTCACGGATGAAAGAAAGTTTTTAATGCTGTTAAATCCTCTTTCGTTATAGTAATGCTCGTTATTCTTGTCGGGCGCGTTTCCCTCAAATCGTCAGACTGATATCTCATCTCTATCTTAATTATAATCGTGTAATTTACTGTTATTGTTCGGCTATTTATGTGTTTGTTCGCTATTACGAAATTCGCTAGCTAATAAATGTCAATGGACAAAGGCTTATGAGACTTATAGTTAATAAATTATGCAAAAACATGATCGATCGTAGTTTTTTTTGGAGATGCGAACTAAAATCTTAATTTATATATCTGATGGGGCTCGGAATCATATTTATTACTACGGCAGACTTGTTTTGAATAACTTAGCACTTTTTATAGTAAAAAAGGAACACTTTGTGCGGCCGCCTACCTGAGGTAATTAGGGGCGGCAATTTGTGAGCTGCTCGGTTCGTTTTTGCCGTTTTAACTGCGCATACGCCGCCGGCATCTTCTTACTTATGTTCAACCTCACCTTGACTATTACATAGTGAAATAACTTTAATTGTAGGTCTCGTGTGCTATGCAAAAACAAACGATATATAGGTCCAAGGTGTTACTGTAAGTTTTTTAAGACTTACGACTTGTGTATGTGCCGTATTTTAAAAGCAAATACTTTTTAAGTGTACTTATTCGTTTGTACAGACTTTTAGTTATATTATGAGAGATGGGCTGTTGAGTTAGCGGGATACGTAGAGTAGTATATTATAATGTTTAATTTCACGGTTAGTGATACTTTCTAACTCTTAAATTTTCTTTTTCTTTTTCTAACATTTTCCTCGGCATTTTATTGATAACTTAGTGTGTTATGTGTGTGTTTTTAATAGAATGGATCTTCTTTAATTCTTTTTTCTTCACATATCATTAGTATTGTCTGTCCGGTGTACCGAGTCACCGTTTACGAGAACAACCATAACGTTGTTTTCGCAGTTTTAGTAAAAACAAAAATAAATCCGAAATTCTCTGTACAATTTTTCACACAAAGGGGAGAGGTTATTTTAATTGCAGTAATTGCAGCCGTTAACAATCACAAACTACTCGTAATAAAGTCTTAGTTAAGTGCATCGGGGCAGGGCAGGGGACGGGAGGGGAAGACACGGCGGCATGATCAAAGGCGCGCGATTACCGCACGATGCGCGGGCGCTTTATTTCGTCTCGTTTTATTGCGCGCTTCGGTGCGTCGACCCGTTGCAATCGATGCGGGCGGTTCTCGATACCACATCGAAACCTACTCGATGGAATCTGAAGGAACTGATACGATTGAGTATCGTAACTAGTTAATCACTGTTCGCTTTTTAATTGCTAGTTCGTTTTTAGTTTACTTATTGAGATAGTTGTTTTACGACTAGCATTTCATCTTGGACAATAAAAGACACACATGAGTACATTTCCCTGTGAGGCATTCAAATGTGTTTCTTATGTTTTATATGCACTAAAGTGGGCAAAAAAGAACTAAATTAATTTTGAGGGATTAACTTTTTCAAATCAAAAAACAAAAATCAAAAAACTTTTTAAAATTGGTACTAGTAGTGGCACTAGTAACTACCCAAAAATATGTATTAGTAGTACACATGAGTATCTGAAAATCAAATTGAAAAAATACACTTCTTATAAAATTCATTCATTTATTCTATTGAATTTTAAAATGCCAAAATACTTTGAAAAATATATTAATTCATAAGTTTCAATTACCACTTACCATATAATACACCGTGTGTTTATTTGCTATCCGAAACAACGTAACTTCCTGCAAAATCTCGTACAATTGGCAACAATAACGAAAATTAATTCCGAGCATTTTTTTTTAAACTGCCGACAAAAATGAATGGTGGAGCTGCGAGTCATTTCAAAGAATTGTGAAGGAGAATGTATCCAGAGAATGGCGCAGTCATCGTCAGAAAGAGGCCCATTGTGCCCGCTAGAGGCCGGGGCGAGTGGAATGTTGCCCAATTAGCTAGATTCCGGGTTGGATCATCGCTGTCCGACACGCTCACACTATACTGCCTCTAACGCTGAGTGATACGGCAATCTAAAAGCCTTACATAAAATGGGTGCCAGTAAAATTAATGTTTTTTACAGATATTATAATATTACTAGCCTATGACCGCGGCTCAGCCCGCGTGGCTGTCGGTTATCGCGACCTAAGCGCTATCTGTGCAACTTAAATTCTATATTACTTATTATAACTCGGGTTCTACTTAAACCATTGCAATCAAACAAACGTAAGATTTTAAGTTGGACCAAACCCCTTCAAATAAAAAACCGCATTGAAATCCGTTCAGTAGTTATTGCGTCCATCGCGGACAAATATAAACTTTTTACAATTATAAATAATAGTATAAAAAGAAGATAGAAGATATCTATAAAATAAACTTTGCAGGGATGCAAAGATTTGCAGGGTGGTTCTGCAGTAAGTATATTATATCATATTACGATAAACTGTAGGACATTTCGTAATTGACGTCGTCAAAATATAAAGAAGCCAAGTCAACCTCACCTGTTAGTCGGTACATCTGCTGACATTACCGAAGAAGATTCTAGTGCAGGTTTTCCTTTCTAGATTAGTGGGTCAGACGCCAGTCGCTTCCGCTTAAGTCAAGATAAGCCAAATGAAGAGAAGAACGAATAAACCTCAGACTTTAGTTTTGGATGTATTGTAACATGTAAAAAAAACTTATCAACGCACAGCTGGCAACCCTAATTACCACAGATAACACAGAGTACATCGGATACAGACTGCTCTAGTATCGCCGTAACGTTTAGTTAATGATCAGATATCATTTGATGACAAGATGACATTGATTGATATCTGTAGATAGAGCCGGCCATTTATATATTCCTCTGAAGTATAGAGTTTGTACTCCCAAAAATTTGTAATACATTCGTAATGGTATTTATATTATGTATATTATGTAATTGTTATTAATGGTATAGAATGAATAATAGTTTGAGGTGTATTTCAAATGATTTATTTACTAAGTATTTTACTTATTATAAATTACTAGTAGGTACTAGCTGTCCCGCGCAACTTCGTCTGCGGTTTTGCAACATTTTTCACTTCTGCTCCACACCAGTTGGTTGTAGCATGGTGTTATATACATATAAACCTTCCTCTTCAATCACTCTATCTATTTCGAAAAACCGCATCAAAATCCGTTGCGTATTTTTGAAGATTTAAGCATACAAAGGGACATAGGGACAGAGAACGCGACTTTATTTTATACTATGTATGTAGTGATAATAATATTTTGACAAATGTAGGTACGTAATTGTAAATCTTTGACGTTCATAAGTGCTCTTTATGTGCCTAAACTGAATAAACGAAATTGATTCTTTGATTCTTCTATCACCCACCGTGGTGTTCATTATACCCATAAAGTTATTGTTACAAGAGCAAATAGAGCAACCTGGCCTACATTTTTGATTAGGGGTACTCTTACCAATTAGGGTGACTATTTATAACAATTGTGCCTGTAATCCTCTAAACGAATGATCCATTCCATCCATTGAATGAATGTTTCTTTCGGGGTTGCCAGTATATTCACAACTCCATTGGCTAGTACTTATTTTCCATATAAATCTAAAGATCTCTTAATTTTTCCATCTTTCAATGTGTCTATACATGTATCCAAAAATATGACTAACAAAATGTAATTTACAATACTTCTGCCTACTTTTTAAGTATACATTTATATTTGTTAGATAGTACATTCAGTATCGGTCTCAACTGACTCATTGTGGCATAATTATCTAAACATGTACCTATACTACATATAGGTACGGAAATTCATATCAAAGTAATATATACCCAGTCGTTTTATAACAGCTTTGATAACCAGTCATCGCCATTCATTAGTAGCCATCGTTCGATAATTAACATTTATCTATTCCAATCAATTGAAGTGAAGCCGAACGGTATGGGAATCGAATCATGGATATAGTTACCGGCATATATTATCACAAGTCCATTTAGAGTCCCAAGTCAAAACTCGTCCTGACCCTGATGAGTGTGTTTGGTCTAATATTATTTGAGATTTGAGGACTTCAGTTCCTCTGCCACAACGTATTATCCTCAAAAGAGATTCAATAAACGCTTACTACCCGTGCGCGATAAATTGAGACACGCGTTTTCTGCCCTGTGCCCTCAGCACGAAAAACTATCGAATTCGTAATGTAAAGGAAAGAACGGAGCATTACGATTGGCTGGCTATACACACACACAGGTTCACAGTAGGCAGGCTGCCAATCGCAATGGTCCGTTCTTTCGATACCTAAACATTACGAATTCGAGTGTTTCATGCTCAGCATTGTGTACTGTTACTAAGAATAACAAAAAGTACAATAAACACAGTGCAGTGATATAGGAAGTCTCGGTCGGATTGGAAGCTTGTTAGGATATTTTTTTTTATATAAACATGCGCCGATGTCAACTCAGTGATTACTGATTAGGTCTCAACCTATCACACACGTGTAGTAACTACATATTTAAAATACATTTTCTGATAAAACTGGGATCAAAATATATGCTGCAACTTATACTAAACGCAGGTCAGTGATCGAGCGATTCCTCACAATATAATCGATTAAAACAGTTAAAAAGGTTGGCGGTATCGACGAGTATTTAATTCAACCCGTGCCTTTTAGAGGACGGTCGTTGCGAGCGGCGCACGCGCATAAATAACCATTAAAAACTGTTTATCTCCGCTCACGACAACGCCGCCTCGTTCTCTTGTCAATTACACTTCCACCACGAACGCATACGTTTACTGCTGTACCAGTTGAATGGCTAAAACCTTTTTGTACACCGCCATCGAGTTTTACATGTGTTTAAAAATAAATTAACCATCAAAATGAATAGTAGGAAAATGCTGTGACACGAACCGTAGACTTATATTTATTCGTTGTACTTGTCAATTAAAAGTTTATGCTATTCATTGATCGCATGTTTCATCTGATAGGATATTATGCTCTAAGATGTACATGTTAATTCACAGTCATAATCTATTAGATACAACATGCGAATACCATAAACTTTTTTGTATAGCTATACAGTGTCTAAAAGCAAAAAAATGGCGTTTATGTATAGCGCGATAATTAACGCGCTAAGTTGATTAGTTAATTTTTATGTAAGTTTAAACTTTTGCATACCATCTTGAAATTATATTGATAGCGCTGATTCCAGTAAAATATTCTGTATTTATATTTTACGATAGTTTTAGGTTCTAAAATGTGTAAAACATAATATTTCTTTATGTACTGGCAAAGAAACAATTGTAGCTATTTCTACAAGGTTAAATTTTTTTAAATTGTTTCAAAATGGTAGAGAATAGTTCTACACCAGCGTTTCCTAAACTTCTTTATTATCTTGACCCACTTATTTATATGTTTCCCCAACATGATGTTGGTCTGTAAGAGTTCAGTTTATTCGTGTTATATTTTTTCTACCTCTAGGAATTCCCTTTCCCTCATATTCCGCCTTGGGTATACTTTGACGATCCAAGGAGCCTGGACAAGTGGCACAAACGTTCGTAAAATAGAAACGTAAAACAGAAAAAATAGAACGGAGGTAGGACACGACGGTATCTCCCGTCCGAAATGAGCTGTCCAACTGGGGAAGTACCTCCGCCCTACAGAAGACCGCGGTCATAATAACCATCGTGTTGTGTTCCCGCCGGTAAGTAGGGTAGCCAGAGCTCACTGTACCCCTCCTTCCCCTCCCCTTCCTAGCCTCCCCACCCCTTCCCACCTCTCCCCCTTTCCCTTCAGGGGGAGCAGCGCGTGTGAGACACCCTTAGTGTTACACACGTTCATAGGCCACGGTGGCCGCTTTCCATCAGGTGGGCCGTGTGCTTGTCTGCCACCTACGTAGTATAAAAAAAAAGTAAGAAATCGACATATTATCAAAAGTCGTTAACGTATTATGTCAATCCATAGATCAATTAATTCTATTCTATTCCACGAACGAATGCGAAACTTGTCAGAGCATCTAGCATGTCGTGGCCTTACTTGGTAAAGTATTCCCCAAAAAGGCATTGCTGCGTGTTCAACGTATCTATTGCGAGTCGACGTTCAACGTAAATTTACAAAAAAGCAACCGCTAAAGCCGCTAAAGTATTCTCGCCACAATAGTGTTAATTATTATCTGTGGCGGTGCCGGCTGAATGCGATATGCCAGCGACCGCTAGCAACGAAATAATGACTCGAAAGCAATAGAAAGTCATTAGAGGCCCTGCAATGGCCGCGGCTAATCGCCAGATGCAATAAATCGAGATTTTTATCTCGCTTCACGTATTTATGGGATCGTGGGACTTTTTATTATGACGATTGAACTAATCTGTGCATAATTTAACTTTAATTACTGGTTTAAGTAAGCCACCAACATACGTTTGATGGTGTTCAATTATTAAATGTTATTTTTGCATCGTAACGACGCGATTATGTAAATTATTTTTGATGTAGATATCAGTGATTTGGTAATAAAAGTCGGTAATTATTTTGCGTTAATTAATTTGCTTATATTTGATATATTTAAATAGTAGAAATGGGTGGCTGCAAGATAAAATATAACTATGTAGGTATACTTAATTTGATATTGACATATTTTCAGATAATTAATGAATATCGTATTTGGTAGTAATTATTATTTTATTATGTCTGTTTTAAATCAAATCACAAGAAATCTTCTATATGTACTTAAGAGACAAAATCTAGTAGTTCCATACCATGGAGGGCGAGATATCAGCCACGTTGAGGGGGTTTTTTAAAAGGATTGAAATGGGAAAGTCAATAGTACTTACTGCATCATACTTGACTGGTACTTCCACATGGAGGTACCTATAAAATACGATCGTGGACGCAATTATTTTATTTTTATATATAGCTGTGGGCGTCAGCAACGTACGCCCGTACATTTTATTCTCGTCTACTTGGTGCAAAAGTTAATAAATGTGATTGTTTTCAATTTTACATGTCTTGTCAATTTATATTATTGCTCTTTGCGTCACCTTACTTATGAATTATCGTATGGATACGTCAGACACGTGACAGTTAGAGACTGTTTTGTGAAATTATAGTTTTTACGTAACATTTATGTGCCGTTTGGATGTTTTACTGTTGAAGTTATTTGGCAAGCTGCGCCTGACGTTGTTTGAAAACAAATAAACTGTGTCAGTGTGTTGGTAATGTTGACACAGACGTTTTTATTTGCGGTTCTAAATGTACGATGCTTTTGCGCAAATGCGAATCTTTTTTGTAAATATTTGTAGTACCTACCTACACGTGACGTAGCGATTCAGCTGGGTTGTATTTTTAGCACTGATTCTCTGGAATTAAAAATTTAACATGTTAAATTTAAATAGTTCAATGTACTCTTCTCTAAACTTAAAGACTACTATTAGTTTCATCTTTTTCCTTCCACTTCTTATTTATACGTATTCAGATTATAGTAGGTAATTTATGTAGTTACTAGTTACTATTATTTTCAAAGAAAAATAATAGGAAAATTTAAAAGAAAATCATTCATCAGTCACGTGGAAATAATGTAACGAATATTCATATTTCGTATTTTTTTTGAGTAGAAACTTTGAAAATCAATTAAAATTAAGAAAATTGTTCATTTTAAAACCAATATTAACACTACATTTTTCGTGTTTGAAATATTTTTAATTCAAAAAGAATTTAAGAGTGCGTATCTCGTCTAAAAGCTTTTGTCATCTGTGTGTCTGTCCCAATTAACTTTATCAGCTGATAACAGCTGGCGCCATTCTCTCAGCGGCCATCACGTCCTATTAAAGCCACGACTTTTATCCAATCGCGTTAAAATTGTCGTCTAGTGTACATCCTGTCTACATGCAAGATACGACGTATCAGTATAAATGCCTCATTAAAATATCGAATTGAATGTAAACTCATCAGCGAACGAATATTTTAGTCAACTTACAAGTTAAGATATTTATCGAAATACCGGCAACGAACTTAACGTCACCGGTTTAAATATTGACATTGACACCTTTTTAAGATAGTATTTGCTGTGACAAAGGAAAAATGAGCCGGTCTTGTTATTAAACTTTACAATCGACATATTTTGTAATGAGTCAAGGTGTATATTGTGGCTAAATCTAGGTGGCGCTTCCTTCGCCATCAATAACTTTAACTCATACCATACACAGTAAATTTTAATGTTTGTTTATTTCAAGCTATACCTAGTATAGTCTATATGTTAAATGAGTAACAATAATAAGGTTTTGATATTATTAAATATCAAAAAGACTTAAAACGTAAACATTCCCTATAGTACGGCAATAGTTTTCGTTGAAAAGTCCCGTTTAAAATAATAATTTAGTAGCGGTTGCTATCACAGTCGCACCATTCATAGCAAGCTTTATACGTAAAGACACTAATTATCTTGATTACTCACTATAAAAGTCGGACTGTTAAATATTTGTTTATGCACTTAGTTATACGCTACTGATTCTTTCGTAATTAAACTTTTACGTTGTCTATCTACACTGGTGGCGCAATGGCATCTCTGCTTACTGGTTGGATTCGCACACCGATTTCGTAATCGCGATTCAGAATAATTTTCACGATATGCCTTCTCGCCAGAGTTTGGATTAGCATACGATATCCGATTATCAGTCTTGTATGGTGCACTATATACTCAGTTCTATGATACCGCTAGTAGTAGCGGTTTTCTATACCTTACCATGACCCGTACATGTAGAAAATCAATATGGCGACATAATTTGTCTAGGTACTTCAAAGTTGGTTAATGTATTCCCCCTAGAAGGTTGCCAAATGTTCAACACCTGGATGTTATCATTTTTGCGAGTCAAAAAGTTTGCAAATCAATTTCTTAAATAGTTTTATTCTCGAAAATATGCTAAAATCCTTCGTTCTTTGGTCCAAGTTGAACCCATAAATACAGAACGTGACTGGCCTAATTTAGATGGTAGACCTTTCGATGTTAACTACTTAATTCAGAAGACAGACTGCTCGTGATCCAAGTATTATATTATTTCAACAATACTGTGCCAATTAACTATTAAATTTCGTGACGTAAGAATTGTGCAACATGTGCAAATACCAATTCTTTCTAATGTCTGAGTAATGAGAACGGATAAATAAGAAAAAAATCACACTAATGATTGCCTACACAGTATTTTCATATATAATAGCATAAGTATCATTAATAACACTAATGATAGTGACTGTAATAAGTCTGTACTTATAACAGTAGGTAATTACTGTTATTACGCAGACCGACTGGCCTATTCAAAGTATCAAAATTGCAGTAACTCATTGGTGTAAAATCGTGATTCGATAAACATGAGAACCAATTATATTTTTTATTCTTAGGTATCTGAAAAAATATACTTCATGCTATTTTTTGTTATGTAGTTATTGTAATTAAATATCTCACAAGTATTATTTTTTTTTAATTCAGGCGCAATTTCGTTGATTTTAGTCACTAACTGTTATTTAATTTTAAAATGGAAATACATCATTGCACACACAGGCACAAAAATTTGAAACTGCAATATCACCAAGACAAATAATATTTATTTTGAAAAATCATCTATAAAATATACATGTTTTATTATATTTTACATCTTACCTAGAAATAAATAAGATGTTAACATGATTTAACAAGAATTATGCCCTGAAATACCGCGAAAACACTTGAGTGGCATAGTGGCATAGAAAAAAATATTATGTTGTTAGTTAACGTCATTTAGCTGGCTTGCATATATCTTAGGTAGAATAGCGTTTCTTAAAGAATAGTTGGTCATGGCACCGAGCCACGAAAATAAAATATAAAATTATTGTAAGTAGGTTGGTAAGAGCATAACCAAGTTTGGGAAACGGTGAGCTAAAGAACTTTATGTGGCATAACATTATGCAATAATAAGTACTGCTCTAGTAAATTTATGATATTTCGAAATGCATCTACTAATGATAGACCTCATTCATTGTTTTAATAATTTATATAAGAATTTTATTTTAAAATTACGAAACTGCGAGAAGGCATCCGGAAGGCCTTCAAGCCACATGAACAGAAAAACTTAAAAAGATCTATACCTACTGCATGCGGAAGGAAAGGATTCGGAGTAATGGCACACATTGAGAGATGCCTATGTCCAGCAGCTCGCGACAGGCTAATTGATTAATAAAGTACTTATACTAAAAAGGGTTATAACGCGTGTACACAACTCGGAAGCATTTTAGACATACATTAAACGAATACGCACAAATACAGTTCTTTTAGACTAGACTATGAAAACAGTTTGGTAATAAGGTATTCCAAAAGAAATACTGAAATTGATTTTGCACACAATATAAATATTTACATCATTGTAAGAAAAACCTGTTCGTTGAACTCGCCTAGATTGTAAACTAAACACTATCTACTTATATCATTATAATATTTGCTATTGGCCGTATTTCAGTACTCGTGAAATACAAATCTCGTTTTTGCGACCTCTTTTCCCGGAATAAAAAAGATATGTGAGTGTTATTCCAGGTTTAATAAATCTATATAGGTAATTATGTTCGGAATTTAAACCAAAATCATTCAAAGGCCATAAAAGATGGTGGCTTTTAAAAGTAATATTATTTCAACCCTACTTTACTTTCATAGTGATATTCGGACCGTCATTGTCAGCGTCCATAAGGATACTCAGGATAGTTCTGTACCTATACATCTATGGTTATAATGAGTCAAACTATTAAGAGCTTTGGTAACACCCAGTGCAGCTGTTATGTATCTTTTTTTCAATGTTTCCAATTTTTAATACTTCAATTTCCTACATTTCCAATTCCAACTAAAAAATTGTTGATTAAGGTGACACTACCAACTAACTACCTATGTTCGTCATATGAGCTACACAAACTGTTCAAGACTGTGTTACAGATTGGATTTATTTTCTAATGAAAAATTATAACCTTTAAAAATCTAATCTTTTGTCTGTCACACAGAAAATATAATCTTATCTACCACTTACCCTTGCCTACACGTCGGACATGTCAATGAAATTGCCGGCAGCAATTACTAAATTCATAAATTTGTAGTTTTTAATGTCTTACGTGCGCTGCCCGGGGCCTATACCTACAATGATATATCAGAGTCATATTCCGCGATATTATATGGAGACTCCGCTAGCCATGAAGCACAATAACCCGTTTCTTTTCGTAATACATAATGAACTATGAACGCCATCATTGTACAGTCGGTAGACATAATATTTACCAACCAAAATGAAATACTGCTTCAGGAAACTCATGAGAAATCACTTTGTGCAAAAGAGAACAATGCCTATTTAAAATTGTTTTAAATACAGTATAACGACATTAATAATAACAAGAATCTTTTAAAAACCCAAACGTATTACCACCATCGAGTAAGGGTCATCACTCTGTTCAGAATTTCTTTAATATCTTCATGAATTAACACGCATCAGAGCGCAGCCGCAATCATGGCACAATTGTCTTCTCTCAAGAAGCCGCCACAACGAATCTGACCATTTACAAAATGCCATAACTTTAACAATCGAATATAAACTGTAACTCGATGTAATAAGACGGTTTTTGATCGCAAATCGAAGGCAACCTTAACCGATTTTATGATGTATCTTGATAAGATATTTTGAACTTTATTCCTTTAGATATAAGGTGGTTGTGAATGATGAACCGGTGTGGTAAATGGATCCCATCAGTGATAGTCACGAGCGTCGTACGATTATTATGAACTAGCTGTTCCCCGCGGTTTCACCCTCGCTGCTAAGCACCTGTTGGTCGTAGCGTGATGTTATATAGCCTATAGCCTTCCTCAAGAAATGGACTATCCAACACTAAAAGAATTTTCCAATTCCAATTAGTAGTCCCTGAGATTAGCGCGTTCAAACAAACAAACAAACAAACTCTTCAGCTTTATAATATTAGTATAGATTAGCCACGCTTCAACGGGGATCCGACCGGTGGTTATTCACCGGTAGATTTTGGTATACGTTGAGAGTACTAGGAATTGGAATATATTTGAACATTTTTTTCACGATTTGAATGCTAAAAGGCGGATGCTTTTTGTTAAATTTTTGATACGCATTTGAGAATGTTATTTTGTTTAATGTTGTAGTGTAGTTAATTATAAGAAAATTACTAACTAGCTGACCCGCGCAACTTCGTCTGCATTTTTGCAACATTTTTCATTCCTGCTTCGCACCTGTTGGTCGTAGCATGATGTTATATACATATAAACCTTCCTCTTTAACTATTCTATTTATTGAAACAAACCGCATCAAAATCCGTTGCGTAGTTCTAAAGATTTAAGCATACAAAGGGACAAGAAAAATAGGGACAGAAAACGCGACTTTATTTTATACTATGTAGTGATTGTCATAGAACTAGGTATATGTCCCCCAAAATACTTTCTTGCAAATCTATTTAGCCATTTTCGCGTAATAGAGTACCTAATAAAAATATTATTGTAGAAGATGTCATTTCACAACTATCAAAATAAAAGTGTCATGCGCCACTATTTCCAGATATGCGCGCGACTCTGCGCTTGCACATATATTAGTTTTATGTATCTGTTTATGGTGTGTGTAAATGGCGTGTCCTAGAACGTGCTCAGTGATTCTCATAATGATTATGTCGGTAACGGTGGAGCGAAATAAAATGTCAAACATATGTCAAATTTATGCAAGAATATGTCTACACTTGGCACGGCGCGGTGTAGCAATTTCGTCATACTCTCTCTTTGTAAATACATAAAGTAACGCACATTCACGGTATTTGTACATTTACATACTCAGACTAAAATAATAACATAACGGAATGTATAGAATTAATGTATGAAGACTCTAAAAAGGCGTGAGTTTATGTTATTTTATGTTACGTGCTAATTTTGACGCTATCATGACTCAGAACCAGAAGGTACTTACCTAACACTATTAATTCTAAAATATTTGTTAAAATAATTTTAAATTTCGCGCCTTATAACTCAATAAATGAATATGAGATGATATATAATCTATGGCACTACTTGTCTCTCTACTCCGTGACATCCACTGCATTGTATTTTCATCTACAGTGAAACGGGGTGAATAGAGATCCAAGGGTGAATAGGGATAAAATGGTTAATGCAATATTTTAAATATTTTCTTTTACTAGATTTCCAATAAGCCTGTTATCAGATATTTGATGATTCTGGTATTACATTAAACTAGTCCAAAGTTTCACTTGAAAGAAAATAACTACAGAATTTAGCTGACCATTTTATCCCTATTCACCCCTGGATCCTTATACACCCCGTCTTACTGTATGTTCAATATCAATAAATACAAAGTATAACTGTTTAAGACTTAGTGTTATTCATAAAATCTGTCAATACTCTTGCTCATCGCAAGTCTAAGGCCTCTCTGTGAACCTTAATGACCCCAAACAATCAACTCGAAAGACGATTAACACCAAAACAATACTTTATCAGAAACATTCTTACCGCTTTGATTAGTTGGAAACCAAAACAATAAAAAAGCCGGGGCTCGTAAATCGAAGGCGACGCACGCGCAGCGAACCCGCCGCCCGCCGGCCGTAAACCTCCAATTAATACGTGATGGGTAACAGAGAGCGCTTTCACGTGAGTCGAAACTAAAAATCTACATTATATTAGACGTAACGAAACCGATACGACTTAGGTCTTTCACTGGTTATACTAAATTGGGTTGCGTACGTACCAATCTAAACTTTCACGTTGCATGATATATGGTTAGCGAAACCTGAGAAGAATAAACGTCACATTTACGGCATACCGCAGCACGATTAAAAAAGAAGTACTCAGAGTCATGATAGTGCTCTGGTACTCCAGTTAGCATGTGACCACGGTTAGTGCAACCTGGCCGAAACGGCAAGCAAATCAAAAAGTTAATTATTGTATTTACCATATGATCGGATTCGCTAACCGTGTATCAAATCCTATTCATTGAATCCTAGACCCATGGTAAGCATAGTTTAACTAGCTTGTGTTATGGGTTCTAGAATGATGATAAATATACTTAGATACATTTTTTTTGTAAATACATACATATTATACATAGAAACACTCGGACCAATGCAAATATACATATTCACGCGCACAAATATTTGCACTCCTGTGTAGCAGTCGCGTTCACTACAGCCATGCCACGGAGGTCGTCAAAGGAGGGAAAAAGAAAAGGAGGGACGAGGGAATAAAGGTTGATATCAATCAATTAGTCCACTATTGCATCCACTGCTTGACATAAGCCTCTCCCTGCATCATTGCTTTCGATCTTGATAAATAACACAGTTTTAAATTGATCTAGTTATATTAGGTGCATTGATCTCTCATTGCTGAATCGCGCTTCTAAAAAAACCGATGACAGAATATAACCTGGGATTTCTTGTAAGTTAATTCGACTCGCCACTGTGGCAGCTCGTAACCAAGAACAACAAAAGGATATTTAAAGGATTGCCATTTCGTAACTACAAAAAGATTTTTTAAAGTTCTTTTCAAAGATACAATGTATTCACGAACATTTCACGTTTCTTGATGCGGAAGTGTAGATGTGAAGACACTCAGCTGTAGTAAGTGGGTCGGCAGAGAAGGATCGCATACGGCTAGCGGAACATGTAATGATTTTGTTACATTATGGTAACTGTCTATGTTGAAATAATGAACTTTAAAAAGCACAGTTCTAACTGTTACCGAACCAAAATAGTTCAAACATCAAAAAGAGCTGACAGTGGTCAACAGAGCCCTTGGGGTGAATGTTCCATAGGCCTAGTTAACACGAAGTCAAAGGACACAGAGTAATATACATAATAATATTTCTTACATTTGTTTGCAATTTAGTTCCATGTGTCCCCTCCAATCATAGGTCAATTGGGCTTCAAATAGCATCAATTGAGGGACTGAGGAACAACCATAGACTTTTATGAGACCACCATTTTAGTATACTCTATTTTTGGCATCTAATGGTGAGTTTCATTGTTTTTTTTTTATAATATACTAGCTGACCCGCGGAACTTCGTCTGTGTCACCCCGTTTTTGAAACATTTTTTTCTTCTGCTCCGCACCAGTTGGTTGTAGCATGATGTTATGTCATATAAACCTTCCTCTTCAATCACAATATCTTTAAAAAAACCGCATCAAAATTTGTTACGTAGTTTTAAAGATTTAAGCATACAAAGGGACATAAGGACATAGGGATATAGGGACAGAGAACGCGACTTTGTTACTATATAGTGAAGACACGTGGTTTTGTTTGGTGGATATCGTGGCGGCAGATCTGACTGTTGAGAGACCAATTAATATTATAGATACCTATTAGATTTGTATAAAATTATGGCAGCCATATTATATTTCACATCGTTATAAATTGAATTCATTCAACGCTATCTATTTTTTTTAATTGATGTTGGATATAGAGGTTTAATTGAGGTATAAATACTCATTTGAACGTAAGCTTATAAGTTTGGGCTACCGTTTTATGAAAAGCGGTACTTATGATGTTTGGTACTGTAGAAAATTAATTAATATGGAAGCCTAAAGCCAATTAAGGTCAATAAAAGACAAGTCAATAACCTCGATCTGAGATTTTTAAGTTGATTGCTTTTATACAGATGGATGGATATGTTTCAGTATGGTATGTTGGGGTTAAAAGGTCTTGCGAACTGTGAAGTGTTTAGTCATAATTGTTATTAGAGTTGAGCTTTTTTATAGAGTACGTGAATTGGTATGATATCATCGGTTGAATTGGAATATAGAGGTTATTGTGTATGAAGGCTCTACTTCAATTCCCAGCATGATACTCTAGGCTCTGTGTCTAAAGGTGCGTCTAGATTTGTGACATGATCAACGGACCCCACAGCGTGACGTAGGGGAAACTGGGGACACTTGATCCCTATGGGAGACAAGGTACACCAATATTTTTGGAATTACTAAGCGTATTAGACTATTTTTAATGTGGTAACACTAAGGGTAATAATGTTTACTTAGTGTTGCCACACTAAAAAATACTCTAATATACGTAGTAATTTAAAAAATTTTGGTGTACCTTGTCTCCCATAGGGATCAAGTGTCCCCAGTTTCCCCTACCTAACTCAATCAACTTTAACTCTCACTACTTGTCCTTGATGTTTTTTTTGGTGTAATAAAGAGTAATCCCGTCTGATCCTCTCTAAGACGTTAATGTTGCTGTCCCCTATTACGTGAGACCGAAAATCATAGTTGGCGAAATTTGGGTGTTTAATGCACTACCCCTTCGGGGATTACGGGCGTAAGCATGTGTGTATGTAAAGAGTCTATCTATCTATCTATCTATGTTTTGGATATTTCTTTGCTATTTATTATTTCATATGTCGCAGGTCAAGCGAGCCTGCACCTCGGCAGGGTAGGGTACTCTGCCAGGATGTTAGCTTAATAAAGTGTAATTAAACAAAGTCGTGAAGCGATCTCAGTAGACGACAAGAGGTTTGCTACTTTTCAACCTATCTATATGAATACATGGAATTTTTTTTAATGAAAATAATTTATTGTCAAAAACACAAAGGTTACATTCATTGCCGGTGACCCCACACTAGGCAAGCCTGTCCTGTGGGTGCCGAATACGTTGGTACATTATGGGTAATACAGAGTGTTCGGTATATTTATGTTGCTGACGGTACTTACAGTAGATGTTACAGTAATGTTACAGTTTGATGATAATGAGAAGTTTTGAAATACTTCAATATATATTGTTCTGAGTACTTAATCTAACATAACCGCCGCGGTGGTATACCGACACAAATTGTTTAAAAAATATCGACAGACCGGGCAATTAATTACTGTGAAAACTGCGCGATCAATGCGCGTCTGCGCCCGCGCACGTTGTCAAGGGTGTGATGAAGAGTGGGGGGGGGGGGGTTCACAATCAAAATAAACGCGTTTGTAGTGCGTGCGCTTTTATGACGGCCGTCACTCGGCGGCCTCTCTGTTTACCCGCCGACAAAACGCTTTGATGTTGCCGATCTGTAGGGTTTCTACGCTATTGAAGGGCGTTTTGATTAATTGTGTATTCTTTTTAGCAAATTTATATTCAATTAACCATTATGTAGATTGTTGCGTTTTAGAGTTCGCGTTTTTTTATACCACTTAGGTGGTGGACATGCACACAGCCCACCTGATAGATAGTGGCTACCGTGGCCTATGGATGTTTGCAACATCTAGCTGCCGACCCTGTAGTAAACTTCTCCTAACGGCCCAAATCCCCACCTTTGAGAGAGTGTCCAATTTCGGCCAAATATGTGCCAACATACATTTTACATCTTGCAAATAAAACCATAAAATTTAATATACAAAGTTCCTTATCGAGTGGCAACCCTGCTCCGATGTTATACACGCAACATTACATCAAAGGGCTGTGCCGTGGCTAATGAAGTGATAAATAGCATTGCAGCGACCATTACACTATATAAATAGATAAATAGTTAGATAAAATCCGCCCAGTACGGTCGAGCGATCCGACATACATTCACTTCTAGTTGTACACGAATAATCACTTAGTTATTGTACTGATAATAACTTTGACAAGCTTCCAATACAGTTTAGTAAACCGGAACGACATAATAGTCACGTCGTTACCCATAAGGGTAGATAGAAACTGTTATAGGTGATAACTTTCCACTTTTTTTAGCGTGCAAAAAGTCTTTGCAGATACCTCCTGGAGCCAGTTGGGAAGGTTATGTCGGACTCGAATCGACTAAAATGTACGCCGTCTTTAGTTGCTGGAGGTGAGATAGTAGCCAACATATCCCTCGCACCCCGGCAGACCCGGGGCCCTCTCTTTCCCTCAGAGATTTGCGAAACGGAGCATCCTTGAGACAATTTAATTGTCTTTTTTAAAAGCAGGATTCAATTTTTAGAAATTGCAACATTCCAAAGCTCCACTTCCAAAGTACTGCAATGGACGTCCTATGGCTGAAACAATAATGATAATGATGGTCATTGAAATGTAAAGTTCTTTCTGTAGTACCTACCCAATGTTAATTGTTAAAGTTACTATTCATGCAGAAAAACTTCAAACAGTCTTGGAATATTTGTATCTGAAGCGATTTACATCCAAAAGATATGGAAGCACTTCTTAAATAGAGCGGCAATTTATAATAACTGGCGGATAGCCTCAGTAGCTCTAGATTAAAGATAAATCAGAGCTGTTTGTTCCTAGTAAATGGACCAGTATGACCGAAGCTCTTTGATCCCCCCCTCCCCTCCCCTGTAGTGGTATGTCTACACTAGGCCAACGTATATTGATCAATGGGTGGAATCTGCTTTGATGTTTTATGTTCAATCAAGATGCGTTGATGCGACACTGATCTTAGTAATTAAGATTTGTTAGAAACGTTGTGCGAATATTTTGATATTCTGAGATGAGATTATGTTTGACTTCTGGGTTGAACAAAGTATGATTTTATTGAGAATTCCTCAACAAAATTCCTATAGGTACTTACAATTTTCTCACCTGGGAATTGAATCTGGGACAGCAACAACAGCAATGACACTCGCTAAAATTATGCCACCAAGACCAATACAGTAAAGAGCCTCTACTTTTATTTCTGAAGTAAGCCGAACTATAAAAAAAATTATAACCTCACACGTTTCCATAAAGATACTTCACTCTGTACATATTATTAATAAAAATCTTAACACGGGCCATCACAAACGGGCTGGTCGGTACTCCCATCAACTGTCCCGTGAAGACATCAAAGCTGCGCTCGCGCATGGCGCATCGCGCACACTCGGCTATTTTCGGAGCATGTCGGTAATTAATTTTTTGTCACGCCCTGTCGTCCTTTGTTGTTCATAGTTAAGTTTTGTCGCTTTTAAACAACAGTATAAAGTTTTGTGAGAAATTTACGATGTGTCCTTATACGGATGCCGAGCAATGTACCTATACTCACGACTGAATATCCTTGAAAGGGTAAGCAGAAGCGTTTTACCACACTATTGACATCCAAAAAGAAGAATTAAGTTCACTAATTATTGCAATCTCAAGTGAAACTTTTCAATGAAATACGAGTACCGTCAAACTCCTCAATCTCGCCTGTGTTCCCTATATTCGCCCAATTTCAAATAAGTTGAAATTGCCAGTTCAAATTTAGACCGGGCTCTGCATAAAACAACTATTTATGTAGTATTTTTCATCTATGGCAAGATTCTGTGCGAAAATTGAAGCTAACTTCACGCTGTTCGTAACTAGTGCACTTTTTTCACAGCGGTAAGACCACGTGTTTTTTTGTCGGTGATTTAACTTTAGTTTTAAGCAGTGATATAGACAAGATAAGCTGATACTGGTAATTTTATAGTAATCCATTTTTAATCCTGTTTCATATGACAGTGGCTTTTGTGTCTAGTATGAATATAAAAGGAGAAATTTAAATAAATGTTATGAAGGGGATTTGGGAGCCATCTTGTTACCTAAAGTCGCCTGGCCTAGGGTTGTCAATTTCAATATAGTTTGACCGAGCGAATGAAGTAAGCGAAACATTTTGTATCCGTACAATTTTACTTTCGTATGTGTGTGTCTGACGTGTTTTGGGCTAGCGATCAGTTAAAATGAAATAGAAACGAAAATTTTTACACGTGTTCGTTGATTTGAATGTATTTTTTTGAGAGCTTTTCGGCTTGGTTTGTGGGGGTGGAGATTATGGTAATTATGGGCCATCATTAGTATTGGCATTTGGGCTCGTTTGTTTGTCATAACATAAAATTTAATCCTATCTAACTGGTATTCATAATTAAGTAAATTTGTTTATTTTTTGATATTTTACAAAATATGTTTCAGGCCAAATCGTTGATGGTCAAAAGTTGGTGATCATCATTTATTACATTAGCTTTTAGGCTTTCGAAAGAGCAAAATATACTTACCTTCTTAGATTCCAAGCTAAATACATTTTTTAGTTAAAAGGTAAGGTCTGTATTGTGTTATATATTTTTATACCACATTAAAAAGCTAAGTAACAAACATTGTTTTATTTTGCTAGAAACAGCTAACCACCATTTATTTTGTAGTTAGATGAATTCAAAAAATATTGACAGCCCTATCAACAATCCAACCAATGTATGGAAAAGCTTCAAAACGGACACTAAATTCGCCTATGACAGGTTTTTTTAAAAAAAATCAACCTTAAAGCGGTTTATTTAAATGTTTTATTCGTCTGTGCCTTCTAAAATTGCTTACTCTAAAGCTAGTAAGCAGTATTTCAAATAAAATGTAACGTTTTGATACTTTTACATGATGCAGGCGAATTTAAGAAAATTGCCCTAATCTCGCCTATCACTTTCAAAACCCATTTATAGGCAAATCAGCCATAAATTTGGAACCATAGATGATTTAAACGGTAGATGGAGATATGTCATTTTGTTTTTTTGACAGTATGACTTTAATCGCCTTTAAACTTTGAAGATATGTCAAAAAAAGTGTCAAAACCCAGGCGAATTTAGGGAATTTGACGGTATCTAGAGCATGGAGAATTGAAGTAAGCGGAGTTGTTGCAAAGGCAATCGAGTCATAAGATTTCAGTCGAGTCGAACGGGCGCGGTAATGTTAGAAAGGGACAAAGTTTAGGCTCTGACGTCACTCATCAGTTCTCGTGTCACGGCATTGGGTACGGATGTCATTTTTCTTAAAAAAATTGCAGAATAAAATAGTTTTCACCGTGTTCCGTCATGAAGTGTGTGGTGTCAGGGTGTAAAAATTGTACAGGAAAACTGTCTAAACATACTGATGGTGTAACATTTCATCTGTAAGTCCCCTGGATTTATATTTTAATTTTTATAAAAAAAATACCCTAATAGAACCATCTAGTGGAGAATAGATGTAAGTAATCTTGTCTTTCATGTATCGTAGTTGTAGTAATACTCAATGCATACTGTGAAATTTTCACCACAATCATTTTGTCTTAGTTCATTAATGATTTCAAAAATGTCGTTTTATTTTTAAATAGTTAATTTAACTGAAATTTTAAATTTTAAATAAAGTTAACTAGGCCATCTACCGGGCTATGACTAAACCATGTAGAGAAACTAAATGATTTGCCCTTATACCAACAGATGTTCCAATTTTCAAAAACAATACCCCTATTTAAAATAAGTGGTGTTTATTATTATAGCGAGACCACTTCTATATTTACTTCTAAATGCAATATTTACTCTTCAAAAATGGGCTGAGCGAGTAATTTATATTTTGGGCCCAAGAATCTTCCTCCGAGATAAGTTTAAGGAAATAAACATTCATAACATAGATAGTTCTAGAATTCTTTGTAGCGCTTAGTGGCCAGTAGTCAAACTACAATGAAAATTGCATGTCACGTTTGTTTCCAGTTTCGCTATGTTCTGGTAGATGGATTTCTTGAAAGTAGGAGGGGTTTAAACAGAGGGGTACAAACACGCGGGTGGAGGGGTGTGATTACATGTCCCCGCGCGTCTCCCTTCACACCCGCAACTGGCCACGCATTTTTGTATAGAGAAATCTAACTGTTACATCTCCGTCATCTATATAGTTCGGTCCTCCGTGATCTAGAGGCTATCAAGAATTCAGATATCAAGAATTTGCTATAAAAGGAAAAGAAATTGTTATTTTTTTTAAATTATAAGTAGCGAACTTTTTTCTATTTACCGACAACATTTCTAGATTTCATCAAAATTTCGCAACGAAAGATCCCATAACCTTTACCTAACTCTGCATCAAATTCATAACCTAAAATATAAGAAACCATTTGACGGCTACTGAAAACATAACACCTCATTTTAGGAAGTCGTTTAAAAATTCCAAGAAAATATTCATTTCGTAATAAATCAATGAAATATAACGTTTAATATTTCCTTAGAACAGAAGCACCATTTTCAGGATCGGTTTATGTAACCAATAAATGGTGTACCGCAGTTAGGTATGCGCGTGAGCACATGACGTCATCGATCAATCCGCTGGCACCGCACTATCGAATGTTTATCGAAGCAAATAAATAATACAACTCCAAGAACTAACTCAATGGACCAGCTTAAGCAAACGATTTCAACCCTGAGCACGATACAACTTCTATTTAGTCCTTATTGTGATGGACGAAGGTTTAAATTCGTATGTGTGACATGACCTCGGTATTTATATCAATGGAAACCCTTGTGTGTGATCCCAAAACATCCGATAGCACTCATGTGAGCAAATGTTTGTTAAGGGGATGTTTACAAACCATTTTTAATCCACAAAGGCTTGGCTTATTTTTTTAAGAGTCGGTTACCTTGTTAGATTAAGATTGCTTTTATATTTCCTTGTTTATAATTAAACACATTTAAACTTTCCACATATATTCACGTCTGTGTATCTCCTACGTGGGTTGGTTAGACTGGTTTTTGCTATGTTTTTAATGCAACGTAATATGGTGCCAGCCTATTAATTACAAGTTAATATTGCAATTTTCCTTAAACGATAAATTTAATAATATTAATGCCCGACTCGGGAATCAAACGCTATGCACATAGTCACTAAACTGATGCAGCAATGCAGCATATCATCCCAGCAGAACGAATTTCTAACAAACATGGCCTTAACAGACATCTTTGAAAAGCCGCCAAGACTTAAACCTTTTCCGAACGCAAACAATTGTATTTGCTTACATGTTAGCGAAACGTTTTTGAACGTAAGGAAAAAAAAGAAACCTCACTTTAAACGCAGTCTACCGTTCTAATAGGATAGGCACAGGTAACTATTACACGTCCTCTAGTTAATCCTATAGAAATGTGGATTAGCTCTAAAAACATCTTTGATATTATTTTTTCTTTTTTTAATCTGTTATTGATAGAGATGTGTTTGTTACGATTGCGATTATTATGTCAGTACGGTCTTTTAAAAGCAGACAAGTATAAATGTTAGTAGAAGACATTAAAAAAAGCTATCCATAATATTTTTTATCTCTTTTTTCGATTGTTATTTTGTCTTGTACATTTACGTGTGCACCACTTATATTTTTGATTGGAGAAGTGTGTATTGCTGTTAATCGGGTACTTTTTTATACTACATAATGCTTAGTCATTATACATTTTTAATAGGTAACAGAAAAGTCCAATACTTATCGCTTTTCTAAGTAGGTATCTACCTAATTAGGGAGGTAATGACACAGATGCAGTTGCTATCTCTGATAATAATTTGTATCTCTCTCTGAATGTGGATAAATGTGTCCATAAACAAGTTGATTACTGTGAACATGTTCGGTAATAATCCAAAGAGTAATTACCGAATAAATAATGATTACGAAAATGTCAATACCTCAACAACAACAAATAGTCCTCGTAACGAAACAGGGTGCGGAACTAACCTTTCACATTCTAAGCACAATGTTATTAGCATTTTAGCACCTATAAAGTAAATTAGGTCAAGAGTGCAATAAAATTGAATATAGGTACTATTAACACAAATTATTTATACCGCAGGATTACATTATCTTTCGAAGATTAAAATAATATTAGCAGTGCATTGCACCTGTGATTAATGAGAATGACAGTTATATTTTTTTTTATCTGTTATATATTCTGTAGCAGACAAGTAGGCACAAGAAGCAGCTGATGCAAACGTTTTGGCGGGACAATTCTATAAACATAAAACCGCATCTGAACACATGCGAGTAAATGTCAATTGGATTCTATTACCGATTACGTCGAACCTAATCGATTGCTGGAAGCGGTTTAATTGACATTTGAATCTCTTGCAATTGATACGATAGGGTTAGGTTTACATTTTATTTTTGTTCTTACCGCACAAAATAGATATACGGGTACGTATATTAATACATACTTTACATACCTACCTATAATAGTATAGTTCTTTATTCATATTATACGACAATATGATATATTATACGACATTGTACACATCGATAATCAGATCCAAACTAAAACGTAGCTTGTATTATAGAATCTAAACTGCTGATGGACGTAATTAGTTATAAAAAACTAGATGCATATTATACATAGAAATATCCAGACCAATGCAAATATTCAAATTGCTTCATACAGATATTTACACTGAGTAGGAATCAAACCCTGACTGAATAAATAATAAAACTTAATCACTATGTAACTGGATAGTAAAGGCCTGCCTAAGGCCTTAAGACTCCCACAGACTCTATCTTCACGATTACCCGACTCAATTTCAAATTAGCCGTGATAAAATTGGTCTCTGACTCGGCATTCGGCTCGTGTAATCCGTCTCAAGGACGCATGTTTTGTGAAATAACCTTTTTTGCACAGCTTGCCCACCAAAAGGCAATTATCCTACAACAATGGCACAGAGGCACAGACATCCGTTGCAAAAAGCCTTTCAAACGTACCACCAGCTAAAATGAACGTCTGTCTTTAGAATCGATATAAAGAATATTGCTGGGCGCGTTTAAATTTTTAGATTGTGGTTATTATACACCTTGTTATTTTAATATATTATAAATTATAATATATACTCGTATAGGCAGGTGCACCGTTTCGTTTAAATTACTTATTTACAATTTTTTTGGAACAACTATTTTGAATATGTTTCATTCCCATATTCTTTTTAACGGTTTCTTGATATTCAAGCATTTAAGTATGTTTAACATTAAGAAATGTGATGAAATATGAGTAGCTAACTACTTTGTAATAACTAGACTGCTAGGTAGGTATCCATTACACGCTACAAAGAATGTATCAAATCTAGTTTCCTGGGTGTAGTGTTAAATGAAACTGGAATAGTGTTGTGGTTTTACTCACGGCTAAAACCTGAAACAATGGCAGCAAATAAATCCACATATTCTAGTTACGTAAACAAGATTAAAACATGATTGCATTACATAATAGTTTCGAAGTAATATTTGTTATAAATAATCCATAAGGACAAGTATATAACTTAACCCATTAAAAGGCACCAACAATCATTCGGTTTCTCGATTTGACTCCGTGACATCCGTTGTCATTTGGACAAAAACAAGTCTCTCCGTCGACCTTGCCATTGTGTCCCAACCTGTCAGTTACTACCTTTTTGTTTCCGTGGAATACTATCCCTATACTGCAATATAACGTCGAACAATGAGTTCTTAAAATTACTTTTTATTTTTACAATCGATTGTAAGCTGTTAGACACAACACAACAGTTTTAGGATTTTCTTAATAATTTAGGTAAGAATTTAGAAAACATTAAAAGTACAATACAGGAAAGAAATTAATTGATTTAATCTTCTTGTTTCAGATGGTGTCATTCGCGGGTATCCTGTCTAGCGGCTGTTCGCTGCACGCGCGCTTCCTGCTCTGCTCGGCATTTGCGCCTCTGTGCTCAGAGGAAGTGTCGGGCTCAGTGAGCGCCTGCAGAGCGCTTTGCGAAACCGTCGTGGACGACTGCAAGGAGCAGCTGAAACAGATGCTCCCCACCGTCATTCTTGACTGCTCAGCCTTCCCACTTCGAGCTGACCGAAGATTGTGCATGAGACCTCCTAACGCCAGCGAATTGGAACCCGAACCTCCACCACCAGCCCGCTATCCTTTCCAAGATCACGAAATAAGCGAGCATGGTTGTCCTCCTGCGCATACAAGAGCGCCGACTGGAGAATGTTGGCCGGCGTGTGGTCAGCACGCCAGATACAGCCAAAGCGATAAGAGAAAGGCGGAGATCTGGATGAATACACTAGCGTGGTTCTCCTTGCTGTCGACATCGTTCGCTTTATTGACGTTCTGTGCGGAGCCTTCGAGGTACAGATACCCAGAACGACCTGTAGTTTGGATGGCTGCGTGCCACGCAATAGTCGCGCTAGCTCATGTGACGAGAGGATGGTTGGGGCCTCAGATGGTGTCCTGTGCTGGTAGTACGTTGGCAGTCGACGGACTGGCATCACCTACCTGCGTGGCATTCTTTTCATTGACTTACTATTTCACGCTGGCTGCAGATGCGTGGTTTGCGAACGCCTGTGTCGCTTGGTACCTTACCGCTGCGAGCGAATGGTCAACAGAAGCACTAGAACGTGCGGCGGCATACCTTCATGCAGTGTCCTGGGGTTGGGCAGGAGCTTGGACAGCGGCTGCATTAGCCCTACGAAGAGTAACCGCTGATGAACTAATAGGAACCTGTGGGATCTCCGACGCGGCAGCTGCTGCCTTGGTTGGAGTACCTCGAGGTGCTCTACTGGTGACATCGGTCGCGCTAGCCATTGGCGCGTGCCCTGGTATCATGAGGGTGCGACGAGCATTGGATTCTCGTGGTGCTAAACGAGTTGGAAGGTTAGCTGCGCGAGCGGCAGCCGCAGGACTGTTATATTTTATTCTGGCTGCTTTAGCCACTGGTGCAAAAGTGATAGAAGCTCAGATAAGGGAAAGTATAGCTTCCCAGTCCGGTTTTGCGATATTGGCAGCTTTAGATAGCGGTAAAGTTGAACAAGGTGCAGGAGCTAGTGGAGTGTCAGTGTGTTTGTGGTTGTCGTGTGGGATCGCGGCTGGGGCGTGGGCGTGGTCAAGAAAATCGGCTGCAGTGTGGCGCCGGGCACTCTGCCCACCACGAAAAGCGCCATGTTGCGCGCCTCCCTTATTGCGATCCCACCACCCGTATTACAAGAGACCTTTACACGTGTCGCGCGTGTGATACGACACCGTGCATACTAGTGTTAACCAGACTGACTTGTATTTATAACTTGTGTATAGTGCCTGATTATGCCTTCTGTGAAGGCGCTCTCGATAATATTTGTACAAAGCTGTAAATAATGTAAACTTTATAATATACTGTTGTTTTTTTATAATGATGTTGTGGTTTTTCTTATTCAACGAAGTACATCGCCCACCTGAAGGTAGAGGGTTATAACACTCTATGAACGCTAGTATCACGAGAACTTATTACACAGTCACCTGTGGGTCAAAGGAGAAAATAAAAAAGTAAGCTGCACCACACCAAATTGCCAAGAAAAATATCTACGTTAAGAAGCATTTGCTGTAAAAAGTACTGCTGCTTTGGTCTGTGGCCTCCCTAAGGGTGATCCCTCATTCGTACCAAACTCCAAAAGTATCACCTTACCTCATTAAATGAGATTTGTTTGGTCAGTGTTCGAGCACAAAAAATGCGGAGATACCGGATAGGACTCTGCGTAAACAATGTTTAAATCAGAATAGGTGATACAAAATGTACTCAGCGCCATCTAGCGAAGGCAAACTGAACTAACTACTTAGCGACAAAAATGATTTTGCACTAATAAAGTTCTCACACTGAAAACATAATCACGGCGTAGCGCTAGATTTTCTGTTCAAATATTCCGAGAATATACTCAGTAGGTAGATTGACACCTCTAAGGTATTTTAGTTAAACAGCGCTATCTTGCTCTAATTACTTACATAGACCGTAGGTAGGTAGGTATAACACAAAATATAGTTGGCAAAAGTTACTTTTATAACAAGTAGGTAGTGTCCATTATAATGGCAGGACCAAGTCTTGTATTCTGTCAATTCATATTACAGTGTTTAGTACTAAATTGGTACTATTTGCTACCTTTCGTAAAAAAAATTGTACCTCTTCTATTTCAAAGTTATATTTAAAACAGTCTGGTCCCGCCATTATAACGTTATAATGGCGGAACCAGACTCGTATCGGCCATTGTTAGCTACGATTATTTTATGAATATTTAGTACCTATTTAGTACTCTTGAAAAATGCTTAAAAAGTGTGGCTGGGTGCAGCATGTACTGGGCTGTTGTATTAAAACACTGATCCCGCCATTATAATGTTTGGTCCTTTCGTAAATAAACGTGTAACGGTCTATTATTTATAAACTTTATTAATATAGATATTTAGTACCTATTTGCTACCTTTTTAAGACAAGGTTCACAAGAGTCGGTCTTTCATTAACATTAAGTAATTAAAATTTTAATGTATGTACTTAGTACAATAGTGATGGGCGATGAATCATCGTGACCACGTACTATAAACTATGCATATTATTTTAAATAAATATGTTTTGATATTATTTTAACATTTAAGTTTATTATGTATTTTAAAATCATACATAACAGTAATATATATTTGAATATACTTGATCGAAAACGTTGCCAGACATAACACAACACAGCCTTTCACGGCAAATAAAATGTTACCTATATTTAATAATCATCATCCACATCATCCCGCTCCCAATCATCTTCCATAACTTTTTTGTATTTGGTTATTACCTTCTTTCAGTCTTCAGCAGATACATTATCGGTCGCACTTTTTACCCGACTGCGCGACGCAAAGGAGGGTATTGTGTTTATCAGTCTATGTATGTATGTATGTATGTATGTATGTATGTATGTTAGTTTCTATGTGGCGCTCTAGAGACCAAACGCATGGGCCGATTTTGATCATTCTTACGTCAATCGATTTGTCTTAACCTTGCGAGTGTCACTAAAGACATGACAGTAACCAAAATTCACCACAGCGACAACCAGACGCCGTATTGTCAAAATGAAAAAAAAAAAAGTCGATGAACTATGTCAAGTGGGGTGTCGTTGAATAGGTATTTTAAAATCATATTTAAGTTTCTTTTACCATTTTTCATTTTGAATAATAGTTTAGGATATATAACGATTTAAAGTTGTTTAAAAACATTTATTCTCGCTAATTTCCTTACTTATTGGCTTAAGTTTATATTTCAAGTATAAACGATATACAAACAAAAATATTTTTGATAGCTAAAAAGTATAAAATAAAAAAATAATTTAAAGAAAAACAAAAAACCCGACTGCGTAAACTAAAAAGAAAGAAACAAGCCCAATAGTTGAAAATTCATACAATACTCACAGTCGGGGCCCCTTGGGAAGATTTGATTGGTAAAATTTGAATGGGCCCCGACTGTGAGTATTGTATGAATTTTCAACTATTGGGCTTGTTTCTTTCTTTTTAGTTTACGCAGTCGGGTTTTTTGTTTTTCTTTAAATTATTTTTTTATTAAATATAGGTAACATTTTATTTGCCGTGAAAGTATTAAGTAATTTATAGTACGTGGTCACGATGATTCATCGCCCATCACTATTGTACTAAGTATATACATTAAAATTTTAATTACTTAATGTTAATGAAAGACCGACTCTTGTGAACCTTGTCTTAAAAAGGTAGCAAATAGGTACTAAATATCTATATTAATAAAGTTTATAAATAATAGACCGTTACACGTTTATTTACGAAAGGACCAAACATTATAATGGCGGGATCAGTGTTTTAATACAACAGCCTAGTACATGCTGCACCCAGCCACACGTTTTAAGCATTTTTCAAGAGTACTAAATAGGTACTAAATATTCATAAAATAATCGTAGCTAATAATGGCCGACACGAGTTTGGTCCCGCCATTATAACGTTATAATGGCGGGACCAGACTGTTTTAAATATAACTTTGAAATAGAAGAGGTACAATTTTTTTTACGAAAGGTAGCAAATAGTACCAATTTAGTACTAAACATTGTAATATGAATTGACAGAATACAAGACTTGGTCCTGCCATTATAATGGACACAGTAGGTAAATATGAGAAAAGAGAGTCTTAAATTCAAACGACACCAACTAGAACCTTTCGAGAATAATTTTGCAATGCTTAAAAGTTCCTGGAAGTTTGTCTTGCTCTGAAGAACGGACTTTGGCAATAAATTTAGAATTTCAGTATGACGTAATTGGTCAAAATAGCTGCACAAGTATGTTGGTAATAAGTATTCTAGTAAGTACAAGTAGCCTGCTCTGCAGAAGACACGGGTTCGATCCCGCACAGTGCAAATATTTGTATGAATGAATAAGGCTATTTGGGCTGGTCTGGTAGTGCCTTGGAGAGCACGTTAAGCCGTTGGTCCCGGCTGTTGTCATAGAAACATCTATGGCAGTCGTTACGGGTAGTTGGAACCCTAAAAGTGGAGGCCAGATGGCATTCGCTTCACGGAGAATATTGAGGTTCAGCCGCAACTCAGTTACCCTGGAAAAAGTGAAAAGTGGTTACCGCGGCCTATAGACGTTTGCCACATTAGGGGTGTCACACTTGCTGCCGACTTTATAGAGAAGAGGGGGGAAGGGGAAGGGGAGAAAGTCAAGAGTCTCTGTGCTGTTAGTGTAGAAGACAAAGAAGGGTTTCTCGATCTTCCACTGACAACACAAAACCTCTCCACTGAGCTCTGACTATTCTACTCACCGCCGGAAATACAACACAAGGTTATTATTAGTCGCGGTATTTGTAGGGCAGAGGTACTTCCCCAGTCGGATTCCTCAATTGGCACGGGAAATACCGTCACAACTTACTTCTGTGGTAACAAAATTGGATTCTATAAACTGAAATCACCTCTCAACAACGAAAACCAACCATCAAGTTTTGTTAAACACATTTTAATAATAAATTGTTAAACATTATATTACACTGATTCGATACTAGTAAGTATAATATGACTCTCTATACACATTGAACATCGATAATTACATAATTTACACGCCACATCAATCCGAAAGCTTGGTCACCCTGAAAATACTTTATTCTACAATAATAAATAGAGAGAAGGAACGAATATAAGTTATTAACTTAATATAAATATAAAAATATAATGGCCTGGAATGTTATACAATACTTTTCTAAAATATGTTGTCACCTGTTTTGATTTAGGCCGATTACTTAGATCAACACTTAACATTGAAGATGTGAGTGCATATAGAAACTGTCTGATATTTTCAAAATATTGAGATAAATTTCCTTAATATTTCTAATATTTCCAAACTGTAATGCTATGCATATGCATATGCTAGCAACTATGTGCTTTCTTAAAACACACAACGTCAATGCGAAGAAAGCTGTCGTGAATAAGCCTTATCTATGGTAAACACTTTATGTGTGTTTTGCGGACACTTCGACCCTATTGAACCGTTTTTGTCGAGCCCACCTCGACCCCTATAGTTGCGGTACGCTATGATGACAGTTTAAGCATGATTTTGCTCGTTTGCTCTTTTTGGTGTGTGAAGTTTATTTTCTTGTCTTGCCATATTTCTCATTAGTTGTAACACTAACAGTTCTATATATACTTCTTCTTCAGCAGTTCTATATATTCAAGAACTCGTCAAACAGTTCTTTGTCCAATATTAAGCGCAAAACAAAGAGCAATATCATAAAAAAAAGGTTTCTTTTTTATGGTAATACTAGTCGTGTTAAAACGGCCATCATAGCCTGCCCCAAAACTTGAGGAGATATAGTTCCACCTTCTCTATCATGGTGGCTATTTCTCTTAATTGCAGGTGTCTGCAATCCTCTGGTTTCTGGTAACTCTTCCCACATTCGATGGTAAACATTCACTCCATTGTCTCCAATTATATACTTCTCTCTTTCTATCACCAACAGGCGTACTCTTCTCTATTATTCTTCTTCTTCTTCTTAAGATGGCTTCTTGTGCAAGCAGATTAGCCGCGATTTCGTCAATGTCAAATCAAATGTAATACAAAATTATTAATGGCGATACGCCAATGTCAAGTTTATCAAGAAATTCTACCAGAGCCACGTTAGCCACGCCAGTTTTGTTTCCGACCACGAGATCAGGTAGTCGATCAAGACGTGTGGTTGGATTTCCCTCTTATGAAGGCGCGTGTCTAGTGTAGTCTGACTGACAGTTCATAGTCTTATCACCAGCAAAGGCATTGCTGCAACGCTGTATGTTTTATTCAACACATAATATCTGTTTTTGAGTGCAAAACAGTTTTATTATCCAGATAACTATGTATGTGAAATATTGTTGAAAACTTCAGATAGTCCCTTCATCCACTCTTTCACAACTAACATAACATAACAAAAGTAATAATGATACATATACAGATTGATACCAAATAAAATTGAATTTTATATGTAAGAGCTCAGAGTTCACATTGGTTTAACATTAGAGCTGCTCATAAGTGGAATTTTTCTAACTAGAGCGGGTAGTTAGACAAGAATTTATCACACTTTTAGCATGTATATACAACCAAATTAGGCTATCCTATTTAAATAATTTATTGAAATCAGTTAAATATTTTTAATCACATGGAATAACATAACAGTAGGTATAGTTGCTGCAGTTACGAATGCGCGCGGTCTTTATACTTTGTCTAATATAGGATGATAATTTTGACAGGTCTAAGTAGGGTACCCCAAACAGTACAATCGTAAATGAATCTATTCGATATTCGATTATCGTTCCCATAGTATATGGTGTCGATGTAACATAAAAAGTAGAAAAAGTATTCCTTATTATTTTATGTACTTAGGGTAATATAATTTTATAAAGATTTGTTTACTTAAGGTGACACTTCATTAGAGCGGCGCGGCATTGCCTAATCGCACTGTACTGCAAATATCGATTGATAATTGCTACAGTAACTGCCATTTATAGTATGATTTTTATGTTTTATATTATACATAGCTAATTATATTACCAAAATTGTAGTAGATAAGTACTTAAACATAAAATTATTTTCATAAATTAATAGATTATTATGTTCGATTTATTCGATTAGTTTTTCTACAGATAATTATGCTGTATTCTTGCAAGGCGCTTCTCTACGATAAGTGGGCGGTACTTGTCTATGAAGTACGATAATTCTAGAGGTCTTAATTTGTTTATAAAAATACGTTACTTCATAGACGTGAACTGTCAAAATTATCATCCTAAATTAGACAGAGTATAGTAACGTTAACTAGTGTTCATGTCGTTCCATTACACACACGTAGGTACCTGTGTGATACAATGGTATGGTACAATGAGGGATCGGACACATCTTCAGAAAGTGTTTGGAATTAATCCATCTTTGATCATTATTCCCAAATAAAATTTTATTTATATATTTTCCAAATAAAACCTATGCTCGGGCCCTCTCCGTGAGTAGCGGCGCTGCCGTGAAACAGATTACTACACAACGATGGCAACTCAAAATTCCTTCTGTACTCAAAGTACCTTCTGTCGATTCGACAGAAGAAGGTACTCAAAATAACGATTTCATATTGTTTTAAAAAAAATTCCATACCACGTTTTGTTATTTGAGAACGCCTGATGTTAATTGTGTTCAGCCGTGTAACCTGCGTATATTTTTTTATCGCAAGATTTCAATTTGATTACAGCCCGATCTCCCATTAGCAAAGGAAAAAAGCTGTAAGATTCACACAAACACGAATTACGAATATATAACGTACACGAATACTACAAATAAAGCTCGCACGCGCACGTATACTGTAAGAACTATAATTAGAAACTAATTTCATAAAACTAATTCATATAACACACACAGTAACTTATTAACAACAATATTGTGCTAACAGCCAATTGTGAAAACAATTTATATACTCCTTTTATATGAACACATAGATAGAGTACCTATAATTTTTAAAAAGGTGATTGAAAAAGTTGAGAAGAAATTGATTATAATACTATGAAATTAACATTTTGGTTGAGGTATTGAACTAACATACCATGACGTCCCTAAGTAATTCAGTTTTGGGCAGCGTTTAAGAGGAAAAAGGAAAAGCTATATACCCTTGTATAGGTCCATCTCTTACCCTCTAAAACTTTCAAGCAGATTTTTTGAACGAACCGTTTTTGGCGGGTAAAGGAAACCTGGTAGTGTTCAGAATTTTAATTGGGGACGGAAGATGTGTGCACTGATGTAACACATATAATCTAAAAAATAATAAATATGGAACGTAAATGTACATAATTGACGTGAATTAATTATTTAAATTTAGAACTTCCTTTTATATAACTTTGAAATTCAAATGAATTGGTAACGCGCCTTTTTTATTGTTTATTTTGAGGTTATAGTTATGCAATATCAGAGAAAATACCATTAAGTCTAAATTCCTCTGATGAAATTTAAATAAATTGAATGAAATTAAAATTGCATATTATGTATATTCTTGATATTGCACACATACAAAGAACCGGAAATCAAACTATTTGTATTTTTTATTTGAGCCAAAAAATTGTAGATTCTTAAGTGTACACACTTACTTTTCTGTAGGTACGGTATGTTTTTTTTAAATAACGTTGAATAACAGATCTCCATCATATACAGCCTGAACAAATACATTTTCTAAACAATTGACAATACATTAATCAAATCATAAATGTGTGTCAATTTTCTTGTTACAAAAATTGAAGTATGCACATTCAATAGAGCTAAAGTGTGTTCCTATCTCTCTATTTATAACGAAGAAAGATGAGACACTTTAGTTCTACGACAGATGCTTACTGAAGATTTGATATGAAATGTATACCACCATCGTCTTTAGAGTAAGACTGACTCAAATACCGAGGAGACAAACGTCCAAACAAATAGATTAAAAAATTAAATAAATATTTTTTTTGTAACACTGGCAACATTATATTATATTTTTCAGGTCTAACCACCCCAATTGAAACTAGAGCCACGTACCAACGTCCGATTCATTTAGCTATCCTTCCTGCGTAGACATTAACGTATCAAACACCTCGGACCCCGGAGCAACATTTTCGCTCACAGACCCAAAATAGCTGGAAAAGTTGAAAATCCCCGATTCCTGTCTAACATTATCGCTTGAGCCAAATTGAGCTTTATTTACAGTATGCAAAGGAGTCGTATTTGCACTGTACGACTTTTTATCTAAAATGAAATTGGAGAGTAAAGGATTTCGTTCATTTGTTTTTGGATTTTCTGTGTCGTATAGTGTTGCTTCTTTAGTGAAGTCCTTTAATTCACTATATGGGTTCGTTATATATTCCGCATATAATTCACTCTGTTCGACTTTTGTTTCTGGGTGTATAATTGTTGTATCGTATGTAACAGGTGAAGTGTATTCGGTCTGGTCTGAGCGTGATATGTCTGTACGGGGTTGGTCTAAGCGCGGTGGTTCCGGTCTGGTCGGTGTGGTCTGGGTCTGTTCAACGCTTTGCGGGTATAGTATCGGGATTTGTGACTGGATAGACATTCCGATCGGTGTAGAAATCATCTGAAACAAGATAAATTAATTATGATGGTTGATTGGATTGTTTTTATATCATTTATGTGGCGGCAGACAAGTACGCCGCCCACCTGATGGAAAGTGGTCAACGTAGCCTATGTACGTTTGCAATACCAGGGGCGTCATACTCGTGCCGCCTACCCTGTAAAAACCTTCTAATGCTCTTCTTGAAGAACCCCATATTGTAATCGCTTGGGAAAACCACGGCAGGGATTGCATTATTATCTTAGCAGTTATTCCGATGTATTCAAGCTTGTAATTCTCCTCCTAATAGTGCTTTAATGGTCTTAACTTTTACGGCAGTGACTTTCGCCAAACCTCCCAACCTCGAGAAGATGTTCGTGGTGCAACGTGGTGGTGGATGAACTTATCTCTACCAATCATAGATTGAATCAAAGCTATCATTCGTTTCTCTGGCGACTTAGTCCCAAGATCCGTGCCGATAGGTATATTATAGTCTCAAGTAACACCTTCTAAGGGAAACACTCCCGAAGTCGAAAGCCTCTGGTAGTTATACCTGGTACACAACATATTGGCATTAAAAATATTACGGCAACGCATTTTTTTAAAAAAAAATTTTTATACTGTTTAAATTGCGTTAATCACTCTCCATCGTGTTAGTAAAGCTAAATAAAACAAATATTTCATGAAAACATATTAACTCGCAAGATGGCGCCACTTGTTTTCTTTTTATGAAATTTTTGTTTCTATCAACTTTACTCATATGATGGAGAGTAAATAATGCAAAAAAAAAAATTGCCTTGCCAAAAATGCTTTTTTAATGCCAATATGTAGTGTACCAGGAGTACTACCAGGGGCCTTCGGCTTCGGGAATGTTTCCCATACACCCTGTATACTGTATCACATACCTCGTTCAACGGCTGTAGCAAAACAGATGACGTCAGTCCCGTCTGGTCGTACAGCGAGTTCCTTATAGGTACCATCCCGCTGATCGGTGTCGGCGTCACCAACGTTGGCGCATTGGCCACCAACGGCGGCGTCTGCACTACGTTTACCGGCGAATGCGCCGCACCCTGGCCCAATGTTGGCGATTGTGGTACGGGAACAGGTCTGGGAATGCTGTGGGATTGGTGCTGTGGGGATGGAACGGGTACTATAGTTGGGGTACTGTTAGGTACGGGGACGAGGGTGGGTACGGTTGGTGGGAATGTAGACTGCATGTGAGAAGGTATGTTCGGAGTTCTGCTTGTGTTGTCTTTCACTATAAATTAAATATAAATAAAATTAATTATATTTGTTTTATTTTATAATTTAAGTACTATGATACATTTACCTACTATTCTATAATCTTTCTGTTAAAAAAGTGTACAATTTTAAATAAAACATTATCAATATAATTTAATTTGGCAAAATGAGTTCTGTTTCATCCAGAACAGTATCTAATCTAAATAGAACCTATCAATTTAGCACTAATCTGTGAGGGGAAGGCGCCAGGTTTAATACTAGTACAGACGCTGACGTTCACTCTCTGTTATTATGCTATAATAAATTGGTGTTCAAATTTTGTCTAAGAGATGGATTCATTGCAACATACTTTTATGAAATAAACTGTTATTATTATTATTATATATTATATTTTTTATGTGCTTTGAGAGCGTCGGAGGGTAATCTGTATATTTTATAGGTTTAAGTTTGAGTCTATACTTACATGAACTTTATAGACCTAATGGGGAAGTTAAGGGTCAGGCGACGGTAATTTTTTTATATTTAGGTCGTCAAATCGACGGCACCTCGCCTGATGGTAAGACGAGGTGCAGTTCAAAGCATGGTGGCTGCTGTTACAGGCGCTGTACCTGGAACGGCGATCTACACTCTGATGGTCCCGGTTACTTTTTGACGCCCCGCTTATAGAATCCTGGGTCTTCGAAATAGGAACGTAATCAAACCCTAATTGGTTGACTAATGCCATACCTTCATTTCTAGAGTTTGTTACGTAAGTGTCATAGTAAAATGATAGGGCTTACCTTGTGGGAATAGTTCCTCCTTCAGAGTGGGCAGAAACTCGCTGATTTTGTCCCACGTGAGGTACCAGAGGTCGTTGTAGCCATCGGCATCGCTGAATATCTGTAAGTCGCAAGGGTGGGAGTGAGCATGACGTGTACGGTTGTCCTACACCAGCAATCATAGTCATAATCATAATCATAATCATAATCATAATCATAATCATAATCATAATCTCTGACTACTCATTTAGTACTCATCATCTTCCTGTCCTCATCCCATTTTTGGCGGGAACGCGAAGTGTTATAACGTTCCTGTGTTTAATTTCTAAATTTGGTGTAAATTCGAGTTTTTATGTGTAAAAATGGTGGAGTTTCAGTGCAGAAACAAGGAATGGTTTCCTAACATCACCAAGCCCTCGGAAACCATAGATCCAAGGTTTTTCAATATTGTGTGAGGTCTATGTCCAGTATTGAGATAAGATAATTGATATAGGTAAAAAAGAATGCCATGCCAGTCATGGGAATTTCAACGAACCATAAACAGAAGCGTGAGAGGTAATAGGTAGCAGGTATGTTCAGTACAGTACGAGTATATAGCGTGTGTACAGGGCATAAAGTCATCCATAGAGGACCAAAGTGTGCGAGTGACATCTTTATACAAAACCTTTTATAAACCACTCTGATGGACCCTGTCTGCCATGTAAGTGGTATAAACAAGTGATTAGTCGCTGAGTCCCTGTGTGTGAGTGCGTGCGTGCGTGCATGCGTGCGTGCGTGCGTGCGTGCGTGTGTGTGTGTGGGGAGACTCACTCGCACGGAGTCCATGACGAGGATCATGTTCTTGAGCGACTCCAGCGCCGCCTCCGTGAGCGGGTCGTCGGGCGGCGCCGCCAGCAGCGCGCGCTGCACGTCCAGCACGCGCGCCCACAGCGCGCCGAACGAGCCGCGCGCGCCCAGCGCCGACAGGTGCTGCAGGAACACCTGCACACCACCACGGGTCCAGTACTCGTATATACACTCGTGCTCAACTAATCAGGGACAACTTGCCGAACCATGTGGTGCAAATGTGGAACTCACTTGTGGAAAGTGTAATAAAAGCTCCTAATGTGAATGTTTTTAAAAATAGACTGGATAAACATTGGACAATCAAAACACAAGTGATATACACGCATCAGCTTATGCTGCTAGTGTATTATGTAATAATAATAATAATAATAATCTTTAGTTAAGCCAATGTAACTTTTAAACTATCGCGGCGTTTACTTATAGTGTTTATAATGTTCGGGACTTCACGCGATATATATTCTTTTTTTACACTTACTTTTGCCGACGTTTCGGGTACATTGCAGGTCGGCAAAAGAAAGTGTTCAAAAAAAAATATCGCTTGTCCCGAACATTATAAACACTATAGTTAAGCCAAATTGTGAATTAATTGTTTATTTTTGAACGAGTCTTAACAATATTTCATATCTTTTACATGTAAGTACAATAGTCATTGATGTGCCCGATTATACAAACGATAACAACTTTTTTTAACATTAAACCTCTTTACAGTATAGCTGATAGATTACCATAGTGGTATTTGTACAACAAATGCTGGCTGGCAATTTATTTAGGGACAATGAGTATTGTGTTCTAATTTCAAAATTTGAATTTTACTTTTTATTTCTTCTCTTAATGTCTTGTGGGATTTTTGGCGGCAATCCAGATTTTTAATTTTAAGTTTTGAGAATTATTTTGAAGTAAACATGGTTGGTCATACCGAAAGATTTTACACACAACATTTAAATTGTTCAAAAACTATGATATGCAATATAGTGCAACATTTCAGGCATAATAACACAGCTTTGAATGTGCCCAGAACAAAAAGATCGAGAAAAACAACTTCGCAAGAAGATAGAATGATAACCAGGTTAGCTAAAAAAGATCCGTTTCTAGGCTCTATTTTAGTTAGTAGTTAGTAGTTTAGCTAAGTTTTTGGGGCAGACGAAAGAGTCGGTGTATTAGCGAGGACCGTTCGACGACGTCTGGTAGAAGCAGCCTTGTTCGGAAGAGTGGCTCGCAACGTTTGTTGTTGACCACGCTTGTATATCCGCATAAAAAACTTGCAATTTGGCACCTTTTTTATATTTTTTCGTATTATTATTATTATTTTAATTTATGGCACGTCAATTTGATTTCACCTTGCCTGATGGTAAGCTGAAGGCAAAGTCTCAGGAAGGAAGGTCACCATTACAAACACGTACAGTATTACAATGGTCATACTGTACGTGTAATCACTGCAAAAAAAAGGCAAGTGGCGTCATTTTTGTTTCATATAGCTTTACTAACACGATAGAGGGTGAATAACGCCTTTTAAAGGTAATACTCCCTTTAAAGTATCTGGTGGTAGACCGAACGAAAGAATGACTACCTTGCACATGATAGTGTTAGCTCTGGCGGTGGTGTCGGCCCTCCTGGGTAGTTGCTCCAGCAGAGGGAACAGCACGCTCTGGAAGCACGCCTCCCAGCCCGCGCCTCCCATCGCCGACAGTCCCGGGACTAGGAGGGCCCTCTGCAGGTACGCTATTGCGCCGTTAGCTACCTGTAACACACGAACAGGTAAAACTTATAAAAATAGTAATGTAGGTAAGTATATTACATTCTTTGTGACTATACAAAACAATTTCTACACAATCGTGTGCCTATATTTAATTTTAAAAAAATAAAGTTAAAATCATTAATCAAATATAGTTCGGAAAAAGTGAATGCTTCGATGGGATTCGAACCCGCCATCTTTACCTTACAAGGGAATGTTCTAACCGCTGAATCATGTAGCCACGTTTGAAGCATTCGAAATTCTACTATACAACCACCACCGGCATTCACTTTTGCCGATCTCAATTTTTTTGAAACAATTAGCATACTTATATATTTATTATGGCATATTAAAATAACATTACATTCATTCATAAATACTATACCTAATTCAAAATGAAGTATTTCAATTGAATAATTTGAAAATGGTGTGGTTAGTGGGAAGATCAAGAAACCCTGTTCTGTCTTCTGCGCTGACAGCACAGAAACTGTCTTTACCTTCACACCCCCCTCTCCTTTCCTCTTCGGTTTCTATATGGTCGACTGCAACCCCTCTAGTGTTGCAAACGTTCATAAGCCACGGTGACTACGTGCTTGTCTACCACTTGTTTTCTTATTATCTTTTGTTACTTTATTGGGGTGCGTGCTCTTAAACTTTCGCGGACACTTCGTTCGACCCAATTGGATCCTTTGTGTCGACCCCACCCTTGTTCCTAAGTTAGAGGAGGAATAGTCCTCTCAATTGCACGTGCCTGTAATCCTCTGGTTTGGGGTAGCCCCTCCCGTGTAAATCCATTTGATGTCTTTTCAAGGCGTGGTACTCGCACAGTATGTTTCATCGTTGATATGTATGTACCACCTAAGTGATGTAAAAAAATTATTTTAATGACATACCTGTTTCCGTGGGTCAGTACAGAACTGTGCGATGCCTTGCAGTAGCGGCTTCCACGCTACTTCCCACAAGTCATACTCTTCAGCGTCTGTAGTAAAAAGAAACTTCTGTACACTTTCAGGAGTCTGAGAACATTTCTATAACTTGGGCTGTTCCCGCCTCCTTAACTGAGAAGGCGACGGTGAACCCTAGATAATTGGCAATCGTTATGTAGAATGGAATAGAATGGGATTGACATTCGTTAACGCCTGACATAAATGTCATAAACGTCAAAATAAAGTCTATTCCATTGTACAAAACAACTACTAAGGAATTGCCATTTGTGTAGAGCTACAGGACTGAAGGAGACTTTAGACCCGCACAATGACCGAATGACATCTGTTCTTAATGAGCCTGGGGGTGACAGGTGGAGCCGCCGAAGACATCACTTTAGCAGGATCAGACCGCGGCGCAGTACCCATACCCTATACCCAGCGACTAGATGAGGACACCATGGTCCCCCCACTCCTAAAGAGAAACCCGGTAACCCTTCCCAAAAACCTCTTCTGTCAATATGTAGGTTGATTTGGTCCCCATACAAAGCAACCTGCAGAGATAAACAGTCGTAACTATATATAAATAAATACAAAAATAGACTAACTTGGTCCCTGGTCGGCCTCATCACGCCACCACTTGAAGATCTGTGCCGCGCGACTGTGCAGCGTGTGCATAAGGTCCAGTAACTGAGAACACAAAACCAAATTATAGTAATACACTTAATACGCATCCTCTAAAGCTCCTCTTATATTACGTAACTCAATAGGCTATCGTGGTAAAATATGGCGAAACGTAACCATTATAATATAACAACTGCCACCTTTGCAATTGTATTTTAAATAAATAAATAAATAAATAGAAATTCAAATTGTCAACTGTACCCTTAGCACGAAAAGCTATCGAATTCGTAATGTGAAGGTATTTAGTGAACGGAGCATTGCGATTGGCAGTCTGCCTACTGTGAACATATGTGTGTAGTCCGCCAATCACAATGCTACGTTCTGTCGATACCTTTACTTTACGAATTCGATAGTAAATTTCGTGCTAAGTCTTATAACTATGTTCTCCTTTTTATTCGGAATAAATTAGTTGCAATTAAATTACCATATGATTTTGGAATAAACTCAATCGACGCCCATGCTACTATGGTTTTGTTTCTACTTAGTGCGAGCTTGTGTATGCGTGTATGTGTCTCTCTCTATGTGTCTCTGTATGCGTGTGTATCTCTGTATGTGTGTGTGTGTTTCTGTGTGTCTTATAGAACAATCAGGCTATATCAGATATTTATATGAGCTATAATACTACATAATGTACATCGCACCTGCATGCTGACCAAGTGGTACTGGTCGAGCGTGTCGCCCTCCTCGTCGCTCGACTCGTCGTAGCGCCGGCGGCCCGAGCTCGGCCGGGACTTGCGGCCCGAACGAGATTTGTTTGATTTCTTGCCTACATAATGAAAAAATATTATAATAATAGAACCGTAGAAAGTTAATAATCTCTACAAGAAGGGCAATTAGAATGTTTTTATAGGTTTGGCAGTACGAGTGTGACGCCCCGGTGTTGCACACATCCATAAGCTACAATAAACGTCTATCAGATGGGCCCTGTGCTTGTTTCCACCAAGTGGTATACATATAAAAAAGGGCCCTATGTGGGTAGTACACGAATTGACGTGACTTTAAAACACATTCGTATAGTATATCTGCTACATACCGTGTTGCGGTACATGACGCAGCGTAGCACTAGCGAACAGGCGTACAGCGCGTACAGCAGCGCGACAGTTGTACGGCGTGACATGTGCCACGTCACGCACCACCAGCGCTAACGCTTCGCAGCAGCGTGACAAGGCACTGACCCGCACCGCCCGCAGAGTCACCGAGCCCTCCCACTCCGCACCAGTTTGAGCCTCTGATTCTTTCTTCACCTAAAAAATAAATAAAAAGATCGCTGAGTTTTTTGTCGGAGTATTCACGGGACGTTTGTGAAAAGGTCTTAAATTCAATAAAGATATCACGTTCTTCAAATAGGGTGTACGTAAGTCATAATTTAACATTTAAAGTACACGTGAGGTATATTCATAAATATTTTTCAACATCTAATAGTTAATAAGTTCCAAATCGTTACAAAATAAAATGTATTTTTTTAATATCATCTCCATCCTATCCTACCTATGGTTTACAAAACCAAACTGTTTTAATCAGTTTGTTTGTGAGCTCGATTGAGTTTCTGTATTAAATATTGTTTATTTATTTATATTATATTATAACTATATAATTTTATTTGTTCACATTTTATGTAAGAGAAATTTCCTTAACAGCTTTTTAAATTCACTCTTCTTACCCGTCTCAGGTTTACAAACTAAATCTGGTAATATGCGTATCAGGTCATCTGCGTGTCTGGTAATTCGCGAAATGTGATTCTGGTCATCGGCGTAAAAGGTATTTTGCGTTTCTGGTACAATGCGTCGCAAGGAACTGTTCAGCACATAATGCACAGCACGTACGGTTAAAAGTGAATGCGGGAATCATTTGCAATTTGCATTACTCACTTTGCTATTTATTTACTTTAAGTAATCATTTTCGGATTTCATTATTTTTGAGAGATAGCGCCGGTACGTATAGGTAGCCAACAGCCTCTCTAGTAAAAAAATTACGTGTTGGGTATGTCTTGATAACCATACCCCGCTCGCTATTAAAGCGAACGTGCCATAGAAGCGGCAAACACCCTTTTAATGAGTGTCATTTACGTGACTATTTATAGTCAAGTACGTAACGAAACCATAACGCGATTCAGAAAAACGGCACAACGCCATCTACAAACGATTTCCAAAAACTTTTACCACAGCGCAGCGGCGCTACTACAAATATGTAATCGTTTTTTTTATATTGTTTAAGTGTGTGTTTATATTTCGATCAAAAAATTTCTACTTAACAACATAAACTAATTTTTGGTTTTTTCTTGTGGTAGATGTTTTTAAAGTACAATTAGCTGACCCGATAGGTGGCGCTGTTGTTGAAATAAAAAAAATCTTGCCAGATATATGGCATAACAAAGCATGGCTGCCGGGTCTACTCTTTATACAGGGATGTTAGGGAAACGCTCTCGAAACGGTACCCTATACTTATATGGTTTAAAAAAATTACGATTGGTCAATGTTTAAATTTTTTTATACCGTTTAATTAGTATTATTTGCTCTCCATCGTATCAGTAAAGCTAAATGAAAAAATAACTTCACAAAATCTCAATACAAAAAAGAAATAGCGCCATAATGCGAGTTGATGTAAAACGATAACAGCGCCATCTATATTGGACTTCAACCAGAGCGCCCCTAATGGGCTAATCAAATAGCTAAAAACATTTCTTTCAATTTTCGACCACTTTTTCGAGCAACTGCCTAACTGACCTTAGAAATTAGAAGGACATAGGTTTCTTACTTCATATAGCGAAAAAAGAGGTTCAAATAGGGGATAAGTGAGTTGGTCATTTTTGTAGACAACTTAATGAAATTTGGTACACAGAAAAGCGATCGCGATTGATCGCGATAACCAAGAATCACGCAGGCGGAGCCACGGACAACTGCTAGTGGTAAATAAATTTGAAATGGCCACTACACTTTTCAATTAGAAAAGGGCCACAAAAACTAATTTAACGCTAACGAAGTCGCGGATAAAAGCTAATTATAATTTAATATTAAATTATTATTATGTGCTGTGATATAGTCATAATTCTGTTCTTCTATTGAGGAACATTATTAGGCTCAGTCACATTATCAATGTTGTCAATAGAGAATACAAAACATGTGTACCCCCACCGGTGCTGCCCCTCGCGGATCTTCTTTAAATCTTCCCAGGAAAAAGGCTACATTGTTTCAATATTTTGACGTTTGAGTCATTTATGACAGGCGTGATGGAATGAATTTCTATTCCATTCTACAAAATTATTGCTACTAATGTAGATCCCAAAGCTCAATTTCGTTTGTCTATGATTTCATTTAATGAAGGCACGTGTAAAAGGTTTGATGATTTATTTATTACTGACATAGACAATTGATAAAAATGATGTCTATAAAACTAAGCGAACGTGTGTGGCTTCCATTTATAGTCGCCTCATACGATATCTTCAGATAAGAAGGCGGCACTTCTATTATTTCTCCGTCACCACACAGATATTTAGATAGATATAAACCGGGAACCATATGCATATTTATAGTTAAAATAATTTAAGGAGTGCTTTTTGACAGTTTATTTTATACCACCGACAAGCACGCGACCTACTTGATGGAAACTGGTTACCGTGGCCTATGGACGTTTGCAATTACAGTGCCATCACATTCTTGCTCCCGACCATATAGAGAAGAGTGGAGAAGGAGAAGGGGGAAGAGCGGGAATTGTAACCTAAGGTTGGAGTGTCTCAATCGTTTGTGAGAATAATTGATTCAGGTAACATGCGATTAATCGTATTTGGACATATCACAAGAAAGTACAAAGAAGTTTACAACCATCCAATTAAAATGTTACAACCAAAGATAATACACCACCAACGTTAAAATAAAAAAAAACTAGTGCTGTAGTAATTCAAACTGAATCACGTTGCCATTTGTTTTTGAAGCTTCCTATTATAAATTATTACGTGTTTACAAGTTAATTAGATAACATAACTTAACATAAACTCATGCCTATATCCTCAAAGGGGTAGGCAGAGATGCTAGCACCTACATTTCACCAGTTTATGTTTAGGTCCCAATGTAAATTGCCATTATCCGCGCACTTATAAACATGCGATAAGAATCAAAGAACCAATTTCATTTATTCAGTTTAGGCACATAAAGAGCACTTATGAATGTCAAAGTTTTACAATAATTATGTACCTACATTTGTCAAAAATATTATAATTTATAATAAATAAAATACTTAGTAAATAAATCATTAGAAAATGATTCTTTCGCTGGTTCGGTAGTTAAATCTCCTGAATAAATACACACATAACTTCGAAAAGCATCGAAAAGTCATTGGTGTGTGCCATGGTTAATTATAATAATTTTGTTTTGTTCAAATCGTGTCAAGTTATCTTCTATGTTTTAAACTATCTGTCAAAATGCACTTCTCAAAATATGTCAAGTATTCTCAAAATATGTCAAGTATTCTCAAAATATGTCAAGTATAGCCGTAATAGTGTTGCTCACCAGTATCCAGCCCTGTGTCTGCGGCGAGTGCGACAGCTCGCTCTCCGACGAGACGCTTGTGGGGCGCCGCTCGCTCTCGTCCTCCGAGCCCTCGGAGCGACTCGACGCCGTAGGACCTGTCGGCGACAAATGTGTTTACAAGACGATAAGTTCAAAAGCTTCTCATACATTCTCTAAGCCTTGTCCCAACTCAGTTGGGGTCGGCTTTCCAGTCTAACTGTGATGCGGCTAAACTTTTCGTGAAGCGACTGCCGTGTATGTGACCTCCACAATCAATGGCACAATGACCAATGGCGATATCGAAGTTCCAAGTTAGACTGGTTGGACTTTTGAGGCTCCAACTACCCGTAACGACAGCCATGTTTGTATAGCAACCGGGACGTTCAAAAGCTTCTATTTTAATATATTTATTTTTTAATAGTAAGTCCAGTTCAATAGTTATTTGGAAAGACACTTTTTAAAAAGTTGTTTTTAACATTTGTTTCACACCACTAAGATCTGCCAACTTAAGAGCCAGTCTACACGGCGCGTTGCGTCTCCCTTGCGTCGACACAGCGCTGCCGTTGCGTCATTTTACATACTAATAATAATTATAGTGTACACACGGTGACACACACGACAGAACTGCAGTCCCGAGACGAAGCGGGCGGGGGTGTACACATTATGACGACGGAACTGCAGAGTGCAGCGTTCAGTTGCTTATGCGTTAATAGGGAGGATGCACGCAATCCCATTTATTATTTACGTATTTTGTATTCAGTTTTATTTGCAAGTAAAATGAGTACCATTGAAGAAATTGACTTGGACTACTTCATTACATTGATTCAGGAAAGAGAAATTATATGGGACAAATCACATGTAGATGTCGGAACGTTATTACTGCGTCATAGCAACGCTGCAGTGACGCAACGACTGTGTGGCCGGCTATGCGTCAAAATATTAGAGTTGCGTCGACGCAACGCGCCGTGTGAACTGGCTCTAAGGGCTTGTACACAGAACTGCGATGCGTTGCGATGCGAGTTCGCAAAACAGTTATTTCGATAGATTTTTTCGTTGATTTCCCTAAGCGGTGTAGTGGGCCGGTGGTACTGACTGGGCTGGCGCGCGTCGCCGGGCCAGGCGCCGGCGCCGGCGGCGCACAGCAGCGCGAACACGACGTCCCACTCCGCCGCGCTGTGCACGTTCTGCGCAGACGTCTTCACGATCTCGTACACGCCGCACGAGATCTGCGCACCACACACACAAACATTCATTATTTAGAAAACTTCATACACAAATACAGTGAGAAGAGACCAACGAGAGACTCAGGTAGATTATCGTTATCCTTTCTTTTCAACACTTTTAACAAATTAGCATTAAAGCAAAACATCAAGTCGCGGTATTATGTAGTGATGTTTTTTTTTATGAAATAATTGTTTCATTTAGTTTTACTAACACGATATTCAAACACTGATTAAAAGGTAGTTAAGAAAAATCATGTATAAGGCCACCATTTGAGAACAGCTATCACGCAACTGAATACGCGACTGACACGCACTTTTGACACGGTCACGGTAAAATGTATTTTTTTAATTTATAGCACGTCAATTTAACTTCACTTCGCCGGATGGTAAGTTGAAGGCAAAGTCTCAGAAAAGAAGGTCACCATTACAAACACTTACAGTATTTTAATGATGGCGCTCAGCTTGGCGGCCTCATCAGATGTTTTTTCATGCCTCGCTTAAAGGAGCCTTTTTTTCGTGCGCATAATCCCCACGGATACCAATCTCACCGGAGCCGGTGAGAGAGGTTATGTCGGACTCAAACCGACTTAAAACGCACGCCGTCCTTGGGTCTCTAGTTGCCGGAGGTGAGATAGTAGCGAACATATCCCTCGCACCCCGGCAGACCCGGGGCCCTCTCTTTCGAGATGACCCTCTTCAGGAGCCTGTACTTTAATAGAAGGTAAATGTGGACACAGCATTAGGGTACTAACGACGTCGGCCTGCTGGTAGAACAGCTTGTAGGGCAGCTGGAACAGCAGCGTGAGGTGGTGCAGCACGCTGGGCGCGCACGCGTCGCAGCGCATGAGGCGCGCGGCCGTGCGCAGGAGTGCCGTGAGCGCGCGCCGCACCGCACCCCCCGCACCCCCGGCACCACCCGCACCCCCGGCACCACCCGCACCCCCGGCCGCCCAGCGCACAACGCGTGCAACGTGCGCGCCCGCCTCTTCCCACACCGCTAGCAGACGGTCGCTGACGGGAAAAAGTGTAAGACTTATAAAACCGAACCGACCGCCTTAGGAACACATCGAATGGATATACTCGGAAGAGCAGAGAATTACATGCACCTGCGATTGAGAGGAATAACCACCTTGATAGAGAGGGCTATCCCTCCTCTAACCTGGGAGCCACGATGGGGTCGACACAAAGGATAGGGTCGAAGTGTCCGTGAAAACTCCAGAGCATGCACCCCAATAGCATAAGATAAGATATAAACCGATACTTTTTTTTCCTTGCATGAGCAATGAAATAAAAATTACTATTTTTTTTAAATTATTATGCTGATTGTTCAAATCAAATTTTGATCAGAAAAAGTAAATGCTTTGGCAGGATTCGAACCCGCGATTTTTTCCTTACAGGGGGACGCTCTGACTGTTACTACATTATTGTCCAAAATACACCACTTTACTTTAACCATTCATCTTAGTAATCATTCACTTTACTTTTCAACCACTTTCTATGAGGAAATATTTATGTTCACTTTTTATTCTGGAATTTCGTGGGTAGGTAATAAGTTTTATACGAGGTTGTTAGCTTCTATAGTTATTATTTTAGGAGTTAATGCATTGTCACTTTCATAACTTCACGTAAAACGCAATTTATTTGCAAAATACAATAAATTTGTGTGTACAAATTACAAAAATAGAGAGGTAATTGGCGCGCTTTAGTTTTTTTTTTAGTTAGTACAGGTCACCACGCCGCATCTCTGTGCAGCCAACACGTACCAGCTAGTAATCCATACAATTTGGATTCGATTTCTATGAATTGTTCCAAATTCAAATTACTTATCTGCCCGCTAAAAAGCTCTTACTTGGGGCTAACAAAGCGATACTTCCCGTATAGAAGGAATGACAACAATCCTGTAATCTGTAATAGTAGATTCCATTAAAAAAATAAATGGTGTTTTTTTTAACAAACTTCCTAATGAAATTAGGAACTTATCTATACCTAAATTAAAAATAAATAAATAATGGAAAGTTATGCTAAAACACCTATTATAAAATCCAAGATTACTTGGATAAATAAACGAGCCTGGAAATGACCTGTTCAATCAACTTGCTACTTATTATTGTATTTAGACTAAGTGAATGATTGTAAATAGTCAGTCTATTGAAGCATTTGAACTATTATAATTAATTATTACAATTATATAATATAATTACCCGTATTTAACGTTTATATTTTAAGATAAACTTACCGATTCTGTATAAGAGTCTGCCCGAGTAGCTCCAAAAAGAATATCGTGATGTCTTCCAGCTGAGGGTTCAGCTGCAGACTCTCCGCGTCCGGCGGCGTGCCTACCACCACCATCGCGCGAACTAGCTCCTAGGAAAATAATATTGGAATGATAATTTGCCATAGGCAGCTAGAAATTTATCGATCACCAATTGAATGACGTCGACTAATCCATTCTTACGATGATACCGATTAGTGTGGCAACCAGGGCTTGAAACCGGTTTAGAAAATACCGGTTAATAAAGGTTAAATCTGTTTTTTGTAAAGGTTTCATTCAGAGCGAAACCAGAATGGGAACCATACTAAAACCTTAATAAACCGGTTTAATCCAGAGCGACACGTACCTACCCGCGTCGGCATCGCTTGAACTAAGCACGTCACAACTTGCTTGTAAATTGTAATTGTTCAGAGAGTGATGCATTTATTTAAACGATTGCTAACTTAAAGTGGGCTAAGTTATTGGTAATTTCGCAGCTTTGCTCCTAATTATTTTAGGGTTTTCAAGTAAAGAATGGGTCATAAGAGAAAGAACAAAATATATAGTTATTTATTTTGATTACTTGAACGAAAGAAATGTCTAATCGAAGGATGCGGCGTAAAATACGTTATAACTACTGGTGGTAGAAATTTGATGGAATAAATTTGTCATAAATTTTGACCGGGTGGGTAGCAACCTCGGTTGAATTGCGTTTGCCAAACGCTGCCCAGCCCAATTGGATCCTTCTGGCTAGATCTTTCTCGAAGTTGTTTCTACCAAGTTGTATGGTTTGCCCCAGGTAGATATATTGTTGAACAACTTCGAGTGTGGCCCCTTCGACGGCAATTGGTCTCGGTATAACGTGTTCATTGAACATAACCTTGGTTTTGTTCAAGTTTACACCAAGGCCGACGCGTCGAGAGGATTCGTTTAGGCCGTGCAGCATTTCGCCCAGCTGCTCCAGCGACTCCGCAACTATGACGATATCGTCGGCGAACCGAAGGTGGTTATAAAATATGCAATATAATAATTAAATAACTATGTGGGCTAATAATAATAATGAGTCAAAAATGAGTAGGTAATTGTCAAAAAATAAACCACGCGGGCGAAGCCGCGGGCAACAGCTAGTATTATATATAATTAAAATTATAGGGAGTTAATACATGTCATTATCAATAGAATTTTTACCAATATCATTTATCAATAGAATATTTGATTAGAAAAACTGTTCTTTTATAATATTTTGATAATTAAAATAAATAAATTTTATTAAAAAAAATTGTATTAAATTGAAAATGGACTGCGCATACAGTCCACGCGACCGACGACGCTCGCACTACACTTTAGTGACCTTCACCACTCCTTTAAAATATGGAAGCACTTTAGCCCTAAGCTTGAAAATTGAAATTTTGTACTAGTGGATAACACATGTAGTCCGCGCGAATTGAATGTGAATGGTGCATCGATGTTGTCGGTAAGAGCGAAATCAAAACCGGTAAATTGAGTTCAAACCAAAATGGTTTATTATCGGTTAAGGTAGAGTCAAACCTAAATGAAACGCTCTTATGTACTTACACTGAAACCGGTTTGATACATTAACCGGTAAACAAGCCCTGGTGGCAACAGCACGCACAATGGCCCAGAAAGGGAGGCTAGGTGCGGAAAAAGGAGTCCCAATACGATACGATACGATAGTGTGGCAACACTCATCTCCCTGTGACCGAACCGATAACAAATATTCTAGGACAGTCTATATAACGCCACCTAGACCCAAGCATATGTTTTTATTTTTATTTATTTATATATTAGGTTCACTAAACACACTACATATTTGCATGGCTTAACATGCGAAATCTTTAGTGATGGGCAGTGTCTGTCCTTCTGGAAGTGAACACTGCATGCAAATCATAATAAAGGTAGGGGTACATTGGGTACATCTTAACTAACTTGTGTTATGGATTCTAGAATGCGGATAAACATAGTTAGATTTTTTTTACAAATACATACAACATATTATACAAAGAAATCCCTTGATCAATGGAAATATGTATTTTGCAAACACACAAATATTTGCACGGAGCGGGCATCGAACACGTGCCTTCTGCGTCTACCTCCACGCCATGGGGGTCGTCAAATATTAACTGAAGACTGAAGGTCAAATATGAATACCTGTAAACTGTCCAGCTGCAGGAACTTGGTCTCAGTGATGAGTAGTCCGGGCAGGTTACATTTAGCTACACATTCCGTGGCTTCGTCTATTAGTACTTTCTCGTGAGGGGTGGGTGCTCGTATACCTGGAAAGAACGATATAGTTGATACAGGGTGTAAGGGACACACTCTCGAAGGCGAAGGCCCTTGGGACACAACATATTGCCATTAAAAAAATTACGGCAAGGCAATTTTTTTCGCATTATTTACTCTCCATCGTATCAGTAAAGCTAAATGAAACGAAAATTTCATAAAAAAACGTCACATCAAAAAAAAAAGCAAGTGGCGCCATCTTGCGAGTTCATGTTTTTTACAGAATTGTAAAATCTTGAAATCAACTTTCAAGCAAAATATAAATAATGCAAATAGCTATGAAATTGCAGGAAAAACGAACTCATGAATCTATATGAAAATTTCGGCAATTTCATATGTAAAGACCGATTAATTATATCTACAACTAGCTGTTGCCCGCGGCTCCGCCCGCATGAGTTTCTAATCACATTCCCGCTGCTCCATTCGGAGCATTTTCATATTTGTTCACCTTTTAAACCTTGTCTGGACTTCCACGAATAATTCAAGACCAAAATTAGCCAAATCGGTCCCGCCGTTCTCGAGTTTTAGCGAGACTAACGATCATTTTTATATATATAGATTTTGTGTGTTACCTGTTTCACCGAGTGCGATGTAGGAATACAAGCTGGACAGTAAGCCAGCTTCCGATCCTCTGGCCGCTTCTCTGATCAGCGACACTGTGCCATTGGGTGCTAAGTAATCTTCCGCTTCGATTAGACACTGGAAGCAATTGTTAATTGTAGAATTAAGTTGTCATCGTCTAACCACAGGTTTTCACTACGCGTACGCGTAATTGTGTTCTGACAGGCCAGACAAGTAAATGAATCTTTGACCAATTTTGAATGAAATATCATAGTTCACAACGTGTTCCTTGATCATTTCCGGCAACGAAAGATGGTCCCCGGCCCACATATTTATTCATGTGGCAATCCTTATGTAGGATTCGAACCGATTGAAAAAAAGAAGAAGAAGAACTGATTGAAACCGCACATCATCTCGTGTCATCAAATGTAAGGCATTCGAGGCTTGAGGCGTGTCTCTTTTACTTCAGAGTGCGAAGTCAACATACTTTTTCTATTCCTTTTAAACAGCTCTTCTAATAACATCTGCTTAAAGATAAACGAAGTCTTCTTCAGCTGCCGTTTCACGGATAAGACACTTGGCACCAGTTCCACATGAGATTTGGAAGGTCAGACGGCAGGGTAAAGGTCCCACACAAGCCATATTCCTCTACAGAGCTGTAGAAAAGATTCCCTATGGACACTTCAGGGCTGAAGAAGTTATACACACCTTGGGCAGCAAGTGTCCGACGTACAGAGTCTTGACGATCTCGAGCAGGTGGCGCCACGACTCCCGTAGGCAGTCGGCGTGGCGCGCGGCCAGTGCGCATGCGCGGCGTAGCGCCAGCTGCGCCTTCGTAGCGCCGCCCAGCGTGATGCCTACGACAACATTACGTAGTACCTCGTACGTAGCTTTAGAATTACATTTACCTATTTAGTAAATAGGTGGCAAGCCTTAAATAGCATTACTGATGTGGTAAAACGGGGCCATTTATTGTTACCGATAGCTCTAAGACTATCAGTAGATGGCTCAAACGTATCTCCCTAAGAAGTAAACGGAAATTTCGACAACTTTAAACGAAATTTGGCAGCTATTCCCTCTAACCCCTCCAGCTCAATGACTTGTAATAGGAGTGGGTTCACGTCGGTAGCGTAATGGCCAGGATTCGAACCCAGGACCTTTCGATCGTAAGGACTACTCCTTAACCACTAAGCTATCGGTGAGTTTTATCGTTCTCAAAGTCTTGATCCATGCTAAGCTGGCAGTCAATGTAGATGAATTGATTTTGATGCTCATAAGTGTTACTAAACGAGGATGTGTGGCGTGCCCCCACAACGGATCCACGGGGAATCAGCGATACAGTAAGTAAATCAAAACATTATAGACAAACAGTATCAAAGAATCAAAGAATCAAAGAATCAATTTCATTTATTCAGTTTAGGCACATAAAGAGCACTTATGAATGTCAAAGTTTTACAATAATTATGTACCTACATTTGTCAAAAATATTATAATTCATAATAAATTAGGATACTTAGTAAATAAATCATTAGAAAATGATTCTTTCGCTGGTTCGGTAGTTAAATCTCCTGAGAAGAGACCAGCAAGAAACTCAGGTAGATTATCGTTATTCTTTTTAATATTTAGTTGTTTATTTATAATAACTGGGTGCAAGAGCAAGAGATTATTATGCCCACGCATTTTTATCATCAAGATATTCGTCTACTTTATAATAGCTTTTTTTAGTTAAAAATTTTTTCAATTCTATTTTAAACTTATCAAGTGGCAGGTCAGCCAAATCCTGAGGAATTTTATTATATATTTTTATACATTTGCCCACAAACGAATTACTGACTTTATGAAGCCTTAGTTTCGGTATCGCCAGTTTATTTTTATTTCGCGTATTCAAGTTGTGAAAGTCTGATTTTTTTTGGAAGAGGTCTAGGTTCTTCCTTACATATAAGGCGTTGTCGTAAATATATTGTGAGGCAACTGTTAAAATATTAATTTCTTTAAACAGTTCTTTCAGCGAGTCACGGGGTCCGAGGCAATAGATTGCTCGTATAGCTCGTTTCTGTAATATAAATATAGTTGCAATATCGGCAGCTGAGCCCCACAGCAGCAGACCATATGACATAACGCTATGAAAGTAACTGAAATAAACTAATCGTGCCGTTTTCTCGTCAGTTAGTGACCTTATCTTTCTAACCGCATAGGCAGCTGAGCTAAGTCTTCCTGCTAAGGCTGTGATATGAGAACCCCATTGTAGTTTATTATCTAGTGTGATGCCAAGAAAAACTGTGGTATTGACTATTTCCACAGTTTCATTATTCATTATAATGTTTGAGTCTATATGTCTTACATTTGGCATCGTAAATTTTACACATTTTGTTTTTTTGGCATTAAGTAGCAGGTTATTACTCGTGAACCAATGCAATATTACAGAAAGGGTATTATTCACATCGTCAAGTATTACTTTTTGTCTGTCAGTTTTAAAAATTAATGAAGTGTCATCAGCAAATAATACTATTTCACAAAGATTTTCAATGAAGTATGGAAGGTCGTTTACATATATCAGGAACAAAAGGGGTCCTAATATCGAGCCTTGGGGTACTCCCATGACTAGCGGGGCGCCAGAAGAATCGGTGCCATTAACGTTTACTTTTTGTACTCTGCCAGTGAGGTAAGACCTAAGTAAGCTAAGTGAGCTATTCGAGACACCATAATAATCTAACTTTAATAACAAGGTCTCATGATCAACACAATCGAAAGCCTTTGATAAGTCACAAAAAATACCAATGGCATCCTGCTTCTCCTCCCATGCATCAAATATATGTTTAACTAGTGCGACTCCTGCATCTGTTGTATTTTTGCCTTTAGTAAAACCAAACTGTTTTTTATGAAGTAAATCATTGGCTGCAAAATGTGAAAGCAGTTGATTAAATATTACTTTTTCAAAAATTTTACTTAGCGCTGGTAATATAGAGATGGGACGAAAATTGGATGGGTCACTTTTGTCCCCTGCTTTGAATAACGGAATGATTTTACTGTACTTCATAAGATTTGGAAATTGTTAAGTTAGTATGTTAGTAAGACTATTAATTAGAGTTTTTCCTTTACTATAAGTTTAACTCAGCTAGTGAACGGACAGTAAAAATGTAAGGAAAAGTATGAACGAAATGAATAGAGTAGAGGATAGTACCTATCGCGATATAGTTGGCATGCAGCGGCGCCAGCAGGCCGGTGAACTTGCACAGCGTGAGCAGGATGGCGTCGACGGAGATGGCCTCGGGCGGCGGCGCCGGGAGGCGCGCCACTAGCGCGGCGCAGCGCTCCAGCCCCAGGCGCGCCGCCACCGCGTAGCCCTCGCCCGCGCCCAGCGCCGCGCGCTCCGCCTCCACCTCCTCCGCGGTAGGCGGGGGCGCGCGCTCGAACGCGGCCGACAGTGCTGTCACCTACAACATAACATAAACTCACGACTGTATCCCCACAGGGGTAGGCAGAGGTGCTAGCACCCACATTTCGCCAGTTTATGTTTAGGTCCCAATGTAATAGGTGGCGAGCCTACTGCCATTAACTGGGCACTTATAAACCTGCGATAAATACACACATAACTTTGAAAAACATCGAAAAGTCATTCGTGTGTGCCATGGTAAATCTGGGATCGAACCCGAGACCTCGTCTCAGCAGACCATTACCCATACCATTAGACTACCGCGGTCACCTACAACAATACATTACATTTTGGACCTATTAGAATGCTTTAGTATTCGTGCGCTATCCTATGGTGTGAACTATACATGCCTCTAACTGGTGTACTTGTATAATGTACTGCTCCGGAGGGATCAGAACTTGTACTATAATTTTTTGTTTTATATTATATTTATTTATTATATTTTTGTTCTATAATGTCAACGATTTATATGTATACTGTTGGTGTGTCTATTAATAAATAAATAAACTTTAATAGTTAAAAAGTCAACATACAAGGGGGACTTGAACCCTTGATCTATACTATTATATAATTGTAAAAAGTTTATATTTGTCCGCGCTGGACGCAAAAACTACTGAACAGATTTCAATGCGGTTTGTTTTTACCCGACTACGGCAAAGCCAAAGGAGGGTTATGATTTTGACAGACTATGTATGTATGTAGGTTTATCTGTTCCCTCATAGCTCCTCAAATGCTAATTAGAATTGGACAAATGAGGTACCGTTTGAAGCGATTTAATCGTCCGCTGGTTGGCTATATAAAATGTCACTAAATCTAATGCCCTCTAGCGGCCATAAAGTACTGTGTTGAAAAGTAAATTTGAATAGAATATGTCGAGTTTGGTATCATCGGAAAGGGCGTTACTTGTACATTTCAAATATATAGCACTAGGGGAATTTCATAGTGATTTATTTCTTTTCCGACTTAATTACTACTCGTAGTGTTCGTTTTTCAAAATTTTTGATCCATTATAAGTACGCAAAGCAGCTGAGTTAAGGCATCGATGCAAATTAAATATACAAAAACCGAAAGAAGTCACGCGTCGCCTTCATTTGATACTTTTTTATTTATTTATTTATTTGATGCACAAAACACATTACAATCTTTACAACAATAAACTTACTAAGAGTTTTGAACTGGATTCTAACGTAAGACTATGTGCACACTGCAAAATTAATGTTACAATAATGAAAAAGCTCATGACTATTAAAGGTAACATAGTAAAAAAAATAAGAAGTTTCTCGACACCAGCTTAACGATGACGATAACGATACTCACCGTAGGTGGACAGCAGACGGCGAACAGTCGCGCGTGTATGGGGTGCACGGGCTGTACGGCGCGGTACCGTGCCCCCGCGCCGGACCCACGTCTCTGCAGCACGCGCCACAGGTACGCGTCGCGGACGGCGCCCACGCGCTCCGCCGGCATCACCATCTCTTCATTCCTGCACCACGAAGTGATAGTTATAGCTCAGCCCAACAGTGCTTAGAAGATGAACATTCACCATCTACGGAGGTAGGACACGACGGTATCTCCCGTCCGAAATGAGCTGTCCAACTGGGGAAGTACCTCCGCCCTACAGAAGACCGCGGTCATAATAACCATCGTGTTGTGTTCCCGCCGGTAAGTAGGGTAGCCAGAGCTCACTATACTCCTCCTTCCCCTCCCCTTCCTAGCCTCCCCACCCCTTCCCAGCTCTACCGCTTTCCCTTCAGGGTGGGCACACGTTCATAGGCCACGGTGGCCGCTTTCCATCAGGTGGGCCGTGTGCTTGTCTGCCACCTACGTAGTATAAAAAAAAACCATATTTTGTGAAGTATATGATTTGATTCCAAGAAATGGAGCCCCATCACAGAACTAATAATGAGAGGTATAAAAAGGTCTGTAGCAAATTTCTGCCAGATATTCAGCCATTAGAGCCTGATTAAGTAACATAATTATATCCATATATACGAACTTTAACTTTTATAATAATAAAGAATGATGTACTGTAAAATTATTATTTTTTTTTCTTTATGTACACATAAATTATATTTATATAAAATAGTGAGACGAGATGTACAAAGGCGAGCTTAACTCGAGGTTGATTTTTCTTCCAGCAAACCTGGGAGTGCACAGAGGAATTGCTATATGAGTGGCAAAGTCTAATGTACAAAAAGCATCGAATTTGATGTAGGAGGTATACGAGACGTATACCCCAAGTAAAAGGCATAAATATACACATATACATATACATACATACATAAATATATGCATACATACATACATACATACACCTACATAGTAGTGGCCGTTTAAACACAACACAACGAAAAGTCTGAGCTTATTCGTACAAGCGTTTAAGTACGTTTACAAGCATAAGCTTATTTGGTTTAAACGAAACCGAGATGGCACGCTTGTTTCTAGGTGCGCACTGGGCGCAGGTATGTTATGATGTACCTACTGTCGCCGACCGCGTCGCATTGCACTGGCGCGCGTCGGAAAATAGACTATAATGGTCAAAAATAAAGTCGCAAATATAAAATTTTGTCAACATGATTATGCGGTTAAATTGAATATAATTTGACAATATAGATTTAAACGTGTCTAAGACTACATTACTTCAAGTCGTATAATTTTTCATTGTGTTGTTATGCTTTTTAAGCTTAAGCTTTATTTTGTTTTATGCTTTTTTAGTACGCGTTTCGCTGTCGGCTTAAAGCGATCGTCCATGACGTTACCTACCTATTTCGCGAGTTTTCGAGTTCGTATGCAAGTTTCGTATTTTAATTAGGTATCCATTTTAGTAGTTTATAAACTTATTGTATATAATTAGTGTTCAGTGTATATAATTTTAATTGTGAATATAGTAGATAGGTATAATAAGTGTAATAGAGACTGATAACAATGTCTATGTTCGAAATCGTTAATATAAAATATCTCCAATGTTCGAACGACTAATTTACTATTATAATTATATTAGTGTAGAAGTGACAGCAAAATAGTTAGGTACACAATATTATTGATTAAGTAAAATAACAAAACATGTCCAATTTACGTACGTTTATAGACGACTTATTAAAAAAGCGTTTTAAGTGAAAAGCACTTTTTTAAGTCTGCTTACAAACACAAGCTTAAGCGTATTAAGCGTTGTGAGAATAAAGCCGTTTATCACACTACTACACCTACATACATATGTCTGCTTTAGTTTTATTTTATTTATGACAAAATTATGTTTTAGCTCCCTCGAAGCACGATAGATGGCGCTGTGCAATTTTTCTGAACCGCGTTATGGTTTCGTTACGCCAGCTGATATATAAGCTCAAAATTGCCAGTTTTAGTTAACTCTGGTTTCCCTTCATAACGCATAAATCTTTCGCCTTTTACTAAAGATTTCCGTGGAGGGGAACACTCAAATGAGTCTTTACTCTTTAATATTTTTTGAATCCCTGCTTCATGCAGGGACAGAATCAGTTAAAAGTGTTGTGTAGTGTGGCAGTTAGAGATGGTATATTAGGTTATGATTTTCATATTCATGTTATTGAATATATTACTTTGATGATATTATGTTACCGTATTATGTTACCGAGTAACAACGAAATAACAACCGAGAGGAATGCTAACTAGTTACTACGAATGTAGATCGTTCTATGTTCGATACGCACTTCTTGTTATAGCGAATACGTTGTAACAATATAATACCCATAATTTTATTCTGCTTTTAATATTTATCAGCCGAGGTTACGCATACGATTATTAAATATAAATATTATTATTATTTTTATAGACTTTTTTTTATTTTATTTTTATGAATTATATATTATCTACATGATGATTTATAAATTCAAGTATTTACATATTTATATTTAAGTGCATATTTACACTAACACTAAAGACTATTTGCACTTACACCACTAAGTACTATTTACATACCACAAAAAAAAAACATAAAATTCGTAAATAAACAATATAAAATAAACTTTAGGCGCGAGCTTAGCGCGACGCGCGCGGAGCAGTCCAACTTAAACTGGTTTTGGTCAGTTTCTGTTTAGATGTTACAAGATTTACGCATACACGTAGGAGGATACACGGCACATACATCGACGGAGGTAGGACACGACGGTATCTCCCGTCCGAAATGAGCTGTCCAACTGGGGAAGTACCTCCCCCCTACAGAAGACCGCGGTCATAATAACCATTGTGTTGTGTTCCCGCTGGTAAGTAGGGTAGCCAGAGCTCACTATACCCCTCCTTCCCCTCCCCTTCCTAGCCTCCCCACCCCTTCCCAGCTCTCCCCCTTTCCCTTCAGGGTGGGCAGCGCCTGTGTGACACCCTTAGTGTTGCACACGTTCATAGGCCACGGTGGCCGCTTTCCTTTCCATCAGATGGGCCGTGTGCTTGTCTGCCACCTACGTAATAAAAAAAAAAAATACACCGTATTGTTTTTCATTGAACACTTCTACAATCGAAGTGCATAGTGTTCATACAAAGAGAGCAATGTAAAGCAAACAATTCGACTCCTCTGCCAAAACAGTAGTTATCTTGCTTACACATACTTAAATATAAATACTTCTATCCCGTTCTCGCCCAGTGAATCGAATGGAACGGCAACAGCTACCTTTTGCTTGCCTCCCGCAACACTGTTGCAACTCACACAAAAATAAACCTCAGAGCGAGAGTGTTATCTTGTTATTGCATGTTACTAATAACAATGTAGTAGACATGGATCATAGATATTCTTTGAACAAGATGTTCTCCGTAACTAGTTATACGTTACGTATCAAAACATAGACAAGTTAGTCAGAACGTGCGGGTATAGCTACCTACGGCTTAATTGTTATTTCGTTGTTATTCAGTAACATGTTACGAGAGCCATCAGTAACATAATATGATTTTTTGAATCCATATTATGTTACTGGTACTTGTTATGGGTATATTCATTACACTTCTAGTGGCAGTGCATCCCTTTATCAAGTGATGGAATTAATGACAGTCTGGATCTGGATCTGGAACTCGAAACTTCTGGAAAGAATCTGGAGTCCAGTCCGGACACGATTGGCGAAGTAGGAAAACAGAGAAGTAGGTATAAAGAGAAGTTTGCTATTTGCGAAATAGACTCCTGGCGCCTGAGCGAGTATTATTTTTTTAAAATAGCAGCGTGCGCTGCATAAAAGAAGTCTTACTACTTAACAGATTCACTAACTGTACGCGTCATATTTAATTAGTTGTCAATTTTGGTTACCTCGCATATGGAGGGTAATAAGAAAAAAATGTCTGCATTTACTCGAACTCATTTGCTTTTAATTTTATTTAAGAGGTTTAGAATAACCGAGAAAATGTAAAAAAAAAACGCCAAAGTAATAAAAAATTTCGAATTTCAAATGGAAACGCTTTCCATGTAACTAAAAATTGAAAAATTATAGCACCATTATTCTGTCTAACATCTAATGAATCAATTGTAATAGGTTTTGCACGATGCTCGAGTAACTACAAGTTTAGCATACTCGCGTCCTCTACTATTGTGCCTGCTAGGCCAGGCCACTCAAAAGAGTGCAATGAACAAGTTCAGTTCAGAATTTCTATTGGTTCAGTGGTTCAATTCGGTATCGGTTCTAAAACTGATTGGATATCACAAGTAGGTCAAGCTCAACAGTTCATACCCAATAAGAGAGACAACGAATAGTCTTTTTAATTTTATTTGCATGTACAGTCAAAGAGTGGAACGCCCTGCCAGAATCTGTTTTCAGATGGTTGTAACTTGGAAGTCTCAAGACTAGAGTGAATATGTTACTACTAGGCAAGCGTGCTCCACCGTCGACCACTTCATCACTTACCACTAGGAGAGATAGTGGTCAAAAGCGAGCCTATCACTGCATAGTATAAATCAAAGTCGCGTTCTCTGTCCCTATATCCCTATGCCCCTTTGTACGCTTAAATCTTTAAAACTACGCAACGGAATTTGATGCGGTTTTTTAATAGATAGAGTGATTGAAGAGGAAGGTTTATATATATATATATATATATATATATATATATAACATCATGCTACAATCAACTAGTGCGGAGCAGAAGTGAAAAATGTTACAAAAACGGGGTGACGCAGACGAAGTTGCGCGGGTTAGCTAGTCTATCTATAAAATACACACGCACACTGTACATTCCACTGTTAACTGTATTACTATGATAACACTTACTGGATAGAATGAAATATGGCCTGTAGCATGGTTTGGTCGAAATCTCCGGAGCCATTGCACCCTCGCAAGTTTTTCACGAAATCCTCGACGGTCATAGGCACGTTCAGCTTCTTGGCATTGTGGTTGTGTTGGTCCATGTTGAGCATTATCACTGCGTACGCGAGACGGAACGCGGCGTCTGTGTTGGCGAACGGCTCACCGTTTGTAGTCTGTAAAAAAAAAGCAATGATGAAGCATGTTTCAAAACGAACTATATTTAAAAATATTTTAAAATTCGACATTCAAAATTCATTTATTCTGTATAAAGCATTAAACGGTATATCGTATATTATAGGTTAGTTTAGCAAATGGACCACCGGCACCGGTTCGAAATGTGGCCTCGGGTTGAGTTGAGAAGACTCTGGCAAGAAACTCAGCGGTCTTTTCTGTTTTTTTTACTATTTACAAACATTTCGGTACTTAGTATAGATTATTGTTTGCTTGTTTTGATATTCTTTTCTATATCTTCAATTTTTAAATTACTGTATGCAAATTTTCTTGTTATGTCGACGACGTATCCTTTGTCAAAATTCATTAGTTCTTTGAACTTTTAAACGTTTCCCCCTCCTCCCCTATTCCTTCTACAGGGTGACGCGCCTGGTGTTGCAAACGTCCATAACCACTTTCCATCATATGAGCCAAGTGTTTTCCTGCCACCCAAGTAGTATAAAAAAAAAGCTTTCTCCACCGAAAGCCAGTCTCGAGCAGCTGTTCACAGTGCAGTCAGTGCGGGGTGTACGTACGTGCCAGCGCTCGGCGAAGCGCTCCATGACGAGGAAGATGAGCGGCGCCTCGCCGGGCAGGCGGAAGGTCTCGAGGTAGAGGCGCAGCGCCTGGTCGATGCGCAGCCCCGCGTAGTCGAAGCTGTCGGCGAACGCGCCCAGCACGCTCGGCCCGCCCTCCTCCTCGTCCCGCGACGAGCGCTTGCAGATGTAGTCGCCTGGGCACAGCACATCGTCACTACTTGTTTATAGCATCTTTTTATAGCACTTTTTATAGCATATAGTTGTTTATAGCAACTTTTGGAGGTACCTAGCTACCTGGGAAACTGCTAATTAACAGATTATGCTCTAGCGCTGGCTTTCTTCTCAGATAATTATGACAGAACGGAACTTATTCATGAACGATGAGTAAAATGCTACTTAAAGGTTAGAAAAAACTAAAATTAGTTATTAGCTTTTAAATTTACATTTATTTTGTTAAGTAGCAGTATTTTGTTGTTATTTTGTAATTCGCGATTATTTAGGACAAACTAAAATTATTCTCATGCAGGGTCATGCTGTTCCTTTGTTTACTCCAAACCTGCTTCATCATGTGAGGAATTTTTAGTAAAGTTTTAAAAAATACAGCAGAAATCGTCGTATTTGACACATTTGCTTGAAATGTGATTCAGCTCAGACCGCTGTGGTCTATCGATATTTGTAAGATTAATGTAAATTCAAACAAATTATAATAGTTATACTGTTGGACCCATTTCAAGCATATAACATTAGTATCCTGTATATGGTGACGGACACCGATGGTCCGGATCTCGCTATGAAAGTAAAGTAAGATTGAAATAATGTTACTTTTAAGAGGTAGTTGTAGGGCCCCAGATAACTTTCTCAAAAGAAGGACAAAGTTTAAGCCGATCAGCCTCCAGGGTGAAATTTATTTAGGAGGTGACGATAACATGATTATCATAAGCAGACCGTTTGTCTTTTGAGGTGGAAATATTCTCACTCACCAATCATTTTCTTGTCTAGATCTGGGTTCTCTCTGAGGTACATGGCAACTTGATGAGGATCTAGAGGGGTGCTCAGCACTCCGTGCTCCTGCAGGAACTCGATGCCTCGCTCTGGCTTCTGGTTGAACAACTCTGTGCCCTGCGTCACCCACTGAGAAAAACATGCAAGGTAAATAAAGTAATCATCCCTTTTTTTGTTTTCGTGCGCAAAAGCCCCACGGATATCAATCCCACCAATGCTGGTGAGAAAGGTTATGTCGGACGCGCACCGTCTAAAACACACGCCGTCTTTGGGTGTTTAGTCACCGAAGGTAAGATAGTAAGTAGCGAATATATCCCTCGCACCCCGGAAGAACCGGGGCCCTCCTTTCGAGATGATCCCCTTCGGGTATAGGGACCACGTTGTCCCGGTCTAGCCCCCGGGTATAGGGTGGCGCACTTTTCACCGCCATCGCTGCCGCGACCTGCTTCTGCAAAGGTGACAGGCGGCTCCACCTGTCACCCCTAGGCCCCCAGGCCAGGTAGACCGAGGTCATTCTGCGACCTGACTTCTCCACTGTATTTATTAATGTACCTAACCTAAGTACAAGAGTATTATCAATTATGTATTACAGTGTATTCCACCAAGTGCCATCTATCAACACTATAAATTAAAAAAAAAATATTAATACCAATTATCATAGAAAAGAATGCCAAACCGTACCCTTCATAGCAATCAAAAAGACTTCATATCCGAGGAGATATTGTGTCACCTACTCCAATATAATTTCTTGTAACACATAACTAACCTTTTTCATATTTTTTATGTTATCCAATTCCGCTTCCGTAGGTATATCCGTAGCCGGTTTGTGCCGACCCGTCCTCCCACCGCCGAAGTACTGACTAATATCATGGGTCACCAGATCTGAGACCACAGACACATCGTCCAAACCACCCAGCTCTAGAGATATATGTCCTACTTTGAAATCTTTCTCCTTCTCCGCTTCTCCATTCTGAATCTCTATCTCCGTTTTAACTTCTTTAGTCTGACATCCCATTTCGATTGCTTCTATGACAGTCATGAGTGCTTCTAATGACAAAGTATGTATATTATATGCTGAAGGAGATACTACATTTTTAGCTAGTAATTTGGTTAGTTCTTCGAATATATTTAAGCAGTATACATCACAGTCATAGTTTATATATAGTTCTGCACATAACCCAGGTATCCTAAACATTTGAGCTAGACTTTCTAACGCTAGATGTTGTATTTCTTTTAATTCATACATCGCTTTAGATGTGTCCACTGATATTATTTCTATAATTTTCTTGTAGAATGCTTCCATTTGGAACTTGAGGTGTGTCCGTAAAGCTTCGAATAGGAGGAAGGAAACTTGCAGGTCTAGTGCGAATATCGATATTCTCTCTGTACTAAGCAGCTGAAAATAATTTAAAAAAAATTTATTATTAATTACTTTTTATATGAATATTAGCAACCAATATTACTAATATTCCCTTTAACCCCTCCAGCTAAGCTCAATGGCTTGTTTTAGGAGTAGATTCACGTCGGTAGTGTAATGGCCAGGATTCGAAACTGGGACCACTCGATGGTAAGGCCGACTCCTAAACCACTAAGCTACCGACACGCATGAAGAAAGCACATCGCCTCAACATCACATAGCGCCAGCAACGCATGTTTGGTTCTACGAAATAAAATGCGAACCTTTTATACTAAAGCAGGAATTATATAAGTAAGTATTTAAAATATGAGTCGCAATAGCGCCGAAGTATCGGAAATACTAAACATACAATATTCAACATAATAAACTCACGCCTATATACCCGAAGGGGTAGGCAGAGGTGCTAGCACCCACATTTCGTCAGTTTATGTTTAGGTCCCAATGTTAGGTGGCGAGCCTATTACCATTATCCGGGCAGTTATAAACCTGCGATAAATTGTAAATCGTCATTGTTAACCTGGGATCGAACCCGAGACCTCGTCTCAGCAGTCCATAACCCATACCTAGGCTACCTTGTATTTTTTTTAAATTCTTTTTTATTTTTCTAAATAATTAAAATATAAACACTTACACTCAATAAGTTCCTACATAGTGGATCTTTGACTAGATACAGCAACGAGGGGTACTTGGCGAGCTGGTCCGCTGCCACTTCGAGGGCTGTGCTGACCAGGGATAGGCCTAAGTGCACCATGCCCGACGTGTTCTGAGAGTCCAAGGGGTTGCACAACGATATTAGAAATCTGCAAACAAACATTCTGCATTACACCACACGTATTCAACGCCATCTAACGAAAAAAACTTGAACTACTTTGAAGGTACATTGGGCTGCATAAGTGCATGGACATTACAAAAACTAAATCGTTTGCACCGGTATTTAACATGGTTCACAAATATTTCACGAGATGGCGCCGCGCTACTTTTCAAATGTAAGAAAAACTATCAAAGTAGTTTGTTATATACGAAACATCATTTTCACTTCTTTTTGTATATTATCAATGTATACAAGCACAAATTGATCATGCGTTGAAATAGAATATTACTAGATTTTTTTAGTTTAACTTAATGTTTTAATCTTAGAGTATGAACTTAATTTATAATTAAAAGAACTACGTGGGTAGTTTAGTTTATTTAATAGCTGCTTAAACTCAGTGACTTGCTTTTTCGTGCTTGACTTAATTTTTGGTTTGCTAACATCGTCTCTATTTCTATTATCCTTGAGCTGAGTTAACTAAATATTTTTTGCTACTACTTACTACTATAAATACGCTTATAGCTGGTCAAACCACTGGCGCCATCTAGTTTATTATTTTATAAACTAGGGTTTGACAGTTCATAGGATTATCGATCTTAAGCTATCCATGCATTTTTGCAGCTTACCGTACAGTAGCACTAGCATGAACTCCTATCGAATTCGAGGTGACGAGAGAACGGAGCATTGTGATTGGCAGTCGGCCTCTTGTGAACCTGTGTGCGTGTGTAGCCCGCAATGCTCCGTTCTGTCGATACCTTTACATTACGAATTCGATAGTAACTAAGGCTACATACCCTAGATCACGCTATGAAAGTTTTGAAGATTTAGATATAGCGGTCTCACTGTTCTGGATACTAAAGACCATGCGAAATAGAAACATGAAAGTCTGAAAGCGGACCTCAAGCCTCAGAGCCGAGAGACTAATATGTAGATGATGATGATGTAGTCATCCACCTTTTTTTTATCGTGCGCAAAATCCCCACGGATACCACTGGACCTCCTCATAATCCCCTCCACCAAAACCGGTGGAGGTGATTATGTCGGACTCGAACCGATCAAAACGCACGCACGATTGCCGGAGGTGAGATTATTATACAAGACATATCTCTCGCACCCCGGCAGACCCAGGGGACATCTCTGTTGAGATGACCCTCTTCCCCCAATGTGGGGACCATGGTGTCCCCGTCTAGCCCCTGGGTATGGGGTGGCACTTTGCGCCATCTCCATGATGTAGTTACCAACCTGAACAGTTCTCTGACACACGCCAGGCCGTAGGGCTGCAAGTTGGCATCCTCCTGCGGAGTGAACCTTATCCCGCGGTGGTTCACATACTCTGAAGGCTTCTGTTCCTTCTCATTAGTGTCCGTATTGGGAATGTCTTCTGGCAGGGGTTCCATACACGGCTCCAGAGATGGCTCTGCGGTCGTTAATTCAGCCTCTGGGACTTCTACGCACAAAACAAATTCTTAGCATTTTTATTTCACTGTCCAACTAAGCTCTATTGCTTGTTTTAGGAGTGGGTAAAGCTGCCGACGTTTCGACTTCATTCGGAGATTGTTGATCTCAATATCTTTATTATTTTCTCTCAGTTCATTTTTTTACTTAAAAACATCAATGTGATTAAACGTAAATGTACTTAAAAAACGTAAACAATCTTGGTATGTCTTTTAAATAAGTTTTGTTTAAAAACTTAGTATAAAAATACTTTACTGTTTAGAAACGTATTATAAAGACTAAATATCTGTGTCGAACCACTAGTTAGTCAGTTAGTTAGCTTAGTTTATTTGTTTAAATGTATCTATAGTCTATTGTTTAGGTACTTAAAAAACATAAACAATCTTGGTATGTCTTTGAAATAAGTTAAAAACTCAATATAAACATAATTTTCTGCTTGAAAACATATTATAAAGACTAAAATATCGATATCGAACCACTAGTTAGTCAGTAGTTAGCTTAGTGTATTTGTTTAACATGTGTTTTTAAAAAAAAAATGCCACAACATTGTTTACCTTTTTTTAAGTAGTACCTAACCAAATGGAGTATAAGTTTCTATTTTGACGATACATCTATAATAAGCGTAAATCATAGTTGACAAAATATTCTTCGCACTTGCGGAATATTGCTCAATATATTACAACATCTCCTCTCTAGTAAGATTTCTTTTACTTGCTTTGAAGAGGGCGGTTTGACATTCCAATATATATTGTTATCGTTGGAGTGTTGAACCGCGGGTAAGTGGTGGGCCCCCCTCCCTCAATATATATTTTTTATAATGGATTTCCGCCAGGTAACGCCTACATCTATATCGTATCTAAAATATGGATAACTTTTTTTTAATAGCAACTTTTCTTCAAGTACCCTCAAGTACAAACTCACCCTCTTTAGTCTCAGTGTTGTCATCCGTAGCGTCAACTTTCTCCTCGGAGCTGTCTGCGCTGACGCACTTCTCCAGCAGTTGTGTGATGGAAGTGTTGCCATTAGCCGCCAGGTCCATGGACGAATGACGACCGTGCTTCTTGACTGGACTCTTTATAGCATCCACTGGTTCGATCGTTATTTCAGCTTCGTTTAAAAGGTTTTTGTCTTGGCTGTTTGTGAAGGATAAAATTATTGTTAGACTGTTAATCACTACATCAGTATAAAATAAAGTCGCGTTCTCTGTCCCTATGTCCCTTTGTATGCTTAAATCTTTAAAACTACACAAAGGATTTTGATGCAGTTTGTTTTAATAGATAGAATGGTTAAAGAGGAAGGTTTATATGTATATAACATCATGCTACGACCAACTGGTGCGGAACAGGATTGAAAAATGTTACAAAAACGGGGTGACGCAGACGAAGTTGCGCGGGTCAGCTAGTAATATTATATAAAGCTGTGCTCAGTAGTGACATCGGATTGACCAAGAAGACTTTTTTTGATGCAATATCTCACATTAAACTTATATTAGATGTTCAAAATGATTACAGAGCGATTATTTATACAGCTGATTACTTGTACTTCTCCACTGTATTTATTTTTGTACCTAGCCGGTTGGTTGGTGGGTCTATTGGGGTGTGAGAGATATGTTTTGCATTATCTCACCTCCGGCAATCAAAGGCGGTTGGAGTATTATATTATCACTTCCAGCGGCTTTGGCGGAGGTGGTATCCGTGAGGATTTGTAGGGATAACAAAAATAATAAATAAAGAGACACTAAAAAAACCGTCAAAAGTTATGTGATATTCAGATTACTGTAAAATGTTATTGAATGTATAAAATGTACTTCATGTGTATTGTGTGATATTTTACCGTATATTTGGAATATGTACTAGTCAGTAATAAGAATTAACGCACAATGGCCCAAAAAGGGAGGCTAGGTGCGGAAAAAGGAGTTCCAATACAATAAGAATTAAGGTACCTAGATCGTATTTGGACTCCTTTTTCCGCACCTAGCCTTCCTTTTTGGGCCATTGTGCGTGAAGGTAGCTATATATACGCATACCTCTGTCCAATCTCTGCAGTTTTGTTGTCACTTTCGGGTTCGGACACTTCCATTACAGTGGCGCTTGGCTGCTCATTCATAGATGAATTTCTTTCTAACGAGTTGGTACCTACAATTAGTATAAACATTATGTATTAATATACAGTATTGTATACTGTCATAGGTCAGATGGTAGTCGTTTTACGGAAAATATCGAAGTTCAGCCGCATCACAGTTGGACTGGAAAGCCGACCCCAACTGAGTTTCGCTTAGGTCGCGGTAACCGACAGCCACGCGGGCGGAGTCGCGGGCATACGATAGTAAGTAAATACAAAAGTCTATATGCCACGGTTAGCGCTTTCCATCAGAAGGGACGTAGACATAGACGTAGGATCTGTAAGCTAAGTGGTATAAAGTAAGTTGCCTCACTCAGTTGTTAATTTTAACACTATTCACATTAGGACTTTTGTTTATCTTGTACTCACCACTTAGACTAGTCACGCTCTTCTTTTTGCTGGACTTCTCTCTCTTCTTGAGCGAGAGGCCGACGGTGGAGAAGGCGGAGGCGTTGTCCTCAGGCGGGAACTGCGGGAGACGCATGAATATCAGCTGAGTCATGTCGCGGAGACATTGCTCGGCGTTGCGTCGGAGCAGCTCTGCAAAAATATAATCTTGTTATAGAAGTTTACACTGGTGTCTGAGTTTTTGCCTTCTTAAATCATTATCATCACCATGTTAGACGTATTTTCCTGATTGCATTCGAGGCCAAAGTGAATTCGGAGCTCAGGCTTCGCCTAAGCGGAACATAGGCACATGTTCCGCGCTACGAAGCGGAGCCCGGCTCAGGCACGGTAGGCCTCGCCAGTCAGCCTGTGATCACGAGCGGTGTAACCTAGGAATCTAGACAAAATGCATCGCTCCGAAGCTAATACACAGCTACATTAGCCTCTAGCTCTGCCTCTAGCACGAACCACTTCCGAGAGAATATTTGTTTCTAATATAATGCGTAATTGGAACTAAATTTGGTAGCACGAACACTTTCGTAATAACTATTCAACGTATTGCTGTCGTTATAGTATCGAGAGTTCGAAACCTAGAGGCACTGACTGGCACTATTCGATTGTCAGACAAAGTTTGGATCACATGACATTCTGACAACTAATGTCAATCCCATACATTTGCGACCTTTCTAGGCCCCCTGGACGAAAATTGTTCTTACCTATCGGCGATAAACAGTTGTAAAGGTGGGAACAAATTATCGGACGCGTCCGTAAGCCGCGGCTGATACAAGCTATCTGGGTAGTCCAAATAAACGAAACTGTGCAAACTATCGGTCATAAGTAGCGGACGTGACCTTGAGCCGTCCTTGAGCGCACGGACGTCCGAAAAGAATCTGGCCGGCTGGATATTTTTGCTTCCGCGGCGGACGGTGTGAACGGGGAGCGTCTGTGTGTTGTCTCTGTCGTACACATTATTAAGCCGCGTCCGTCAGCCGCGGCTTACGGACGCGTCCGATAATTTGTTCCCACCTTAAGTATAAGATAAATAAAAAATGAGCTATTTTTATAGTACAAACCTGTTAGTCTACTTTCGAAACATATTCTGAAACAGCTAAGCATGATTTCGCAAACACTTTCGTCCGTCAGCATGGCGCCTTCTGGACTCAACATCAAAGTGCGAAGCACCTGGAAATTTACATAATTACAGTCATTATTATAATTTGAAAAGTAGTGCAGTCAATGCAGTCAATGATTGCTCACAAATGACGACACAAATTCGTGTTCCAGTACAGATTAAAAATATTTTAAACAACAGAATTTGATTTCTTCATTTAAAAATAATTAATTTAACTATATAAACTCGCCACCTATTACGTTAAGACCTAAACATAAACTGGCGAAATAAGGGTGCTAGCACCTCTGCCTACCCCTTCGAGGATATAAGCGTGAGTTTATGTTATGTTATGTTAATTAATAAACAATAGCAAATGATACATTTATTTTATCTAAACACATTTTAGATTATTAAGCAGGTATTCGGTAAAGGGACATATTATAGTCTGGAATAACACACTCCAAAATTTTACATGGTTAACAGAAATGGTAAGAAAAATTCACATGCCAAGGGGGCCTAGCCAAAATGCTCTGAAAATACTCTGAAAATGTATAGGAGTGACATTTGGAATGTCATGTGATCCAATTCCGACAACAAATGTCACTTCCATACATTTTCAGAGCGATGAGGAATGTAGCTACGGAGCAAATGTATTTTGTCTAGGCCCCCAGAACTGTGAGTTAGGAATGAAATAATTTCACTATGCAGTAAAACCATTTAGAATAAGAATGAAATAATCAAGTATACAAATTCACTAACAAAACTAATAATACATAAATAGCCACATAACAATCTGTTCAATACTGACCTGTAATATTTTCATGAGAACGACTCCATCTGATGCGTGATCAGTGCCAACGAATCTTGCATGTGTGACTGCATCAGCTATATCTTCAACAGTAGCTGGTACACTAGGATGTGTGGGATCTGTAATAATATTGACAAGTAGTTTTATTATTTTTTTTTTATTTATTAGTAGTTTTATATTTTGCAGGTGGGCTGTCTGCTTGCCTAAGTATTTTTTTAGTGCTGATTAGATTATCAACCTTATTCCATTAAGTCAAAGCTTAAAATAGTAAGCAATAATGTGCTACTGTCTTATTGGATCATAATGTTGCTACATACTATTTTCAGTCTTGTGTAAATATAATAAGGTTAATATTTAATAAATTTTTGGAAAGTGCTTTAGAATTCAAAAGCTAGATTTCTCTACATATTGATAACACACTTGTACTTCTCCACAATATTGTCTGACAGGCTCAGGTTTAATCACTACATAGTATAAAACAAAGTCGCGTTCTCTGTCCCTAAGTCCCTTTGTATGCCTAAATCTTTTAAACTACGCAACAGATTTTGATGTGATTTTTTTAATAGATAGTATAGTTTAAGGTTTTTATGTACATAACGTCATGCAACAACCAACAGGTGCGAAGCAGGAATGAAAAATGTTGCAAAAACGGGGTAACACAGACCAAGTTACGAAACAGTTGAGTGAACAGCTCATTTCCAGGCTTGTTTATCATCCAAATAATTCTGCATTTTATAATAAGCTTTTTGGCATAACCTTTAATATGATGAATATTCAAAATAGCATTGTAGTTACCATATCTAGTGGGGTAACACTGGCGATAAAAAGGTGAGTGCATCTCAAGCAGTACTTATGATGTTTCATAGTTTTGGCACACAGTATAAAAAAAATGTGTACAGTTCAAGGCAATATGGGGGCTTAATATGCTTCTCATCTCAGCTTCAGATGCTTGGATTGAGTCAACAATAGTGCCTCTCCTCAACACCTATTTCATGGGATCGAATACAATACATGTTTTTATTTATATATGGCATGTCAATTTGACTTCACCTCGCCTGATGGTAAGCCGAAATCAAAGTCTCAGGACAGAGGGTTACCATCACTAACATATGTAAAAAACGAAATGTGGGTTAATTCCTGTCTGCCAATGGGAATATAGGCATGATTACCTGTATCCATGTATGTTATATGCATCTGAACTACCCTCCTTGTTGTGTAGTGTGTGACAAATTAGAATTTTATACTTGTACCTACAGTTTCATAAAAAAATGTATGATTGTCTTGAAGCAGAACAGATTTAGAAAATAAAGTAATCTGATCAAAATCTTTGACTATACATTTTATTTGACAGACAGACAAATAATTTGCGCTTCTTTAATTACCAGACATTACTAAGTGGATTTCTAATAAGAAATTCAATACAATATTTATTTATAGTGCCCAGCAATGAACAAAACATAAATATTACTTACCAATTAATCCATAAGACAAAAATTTGTGAATCGCAGAAAGAGCAAGACTGGTGACTGGACCAGTAGTCTCCTTACTCCTAATAACTTCTAAGAAAGGGCTTAAGTATGTAGAGGGGTCTAACAGCCGTAGGTCTTCGACTTGATTCAGGATTGTCTTGAGGTCTTGAAATGTACGCATAAGTACGTCATATTCGTCATTTGGGAAGGTATGTGATCCCCACCGTGTACTTCTCCGCATGGCGGTGACGAGCATAGCCATCTCGCCCTGTACCACGAAGATTCCATTTCCGGGTAACGACATATTCCTAACTTATCTCAAAATAAAGTGGTCAACATCAACAACCTCACGATAACTTTATTTATATGAGCAATTAATTGGAAACTACATATTTAATTCACATTATGCGTACTGTCACACTTGACGAAATCAATTTTATTTAAAATATTATAAATCCTGGTGTAAATTAACGAAAATCAATGAAAATTCACAATTTGATTAGCAGATTCCATCACAATCATGTTGACGTTTCAGAATTTTAGTTCGTCTATTTGGCGCTAGAGTATGTTGACTAAAAAAGAGGGGTCCATCATCTATAGTAAACAGCTGTTAAAAATGTTTTAAATCGATTACTTATTGGAGTTGGTATAGCGAAGTTGGAATATGATTATACTAATTGGAATGTGAAAGCATGACCAACTAAATCTCAATAAAATCTAGTAAAATAGATAGTGCATAATAAAGTAGAATTATATTTTTGTTCGACTATTTTGAAAATGCAAAGAGACAATTTATTTAATTTTGGAGTAATAGGAATAGGTCTGTCTGTATTTTGTTTTTATAGTTGGTAACATTGTTAGGAAAGATGGTTGACGGTCGTACACTTTTCTGACAAAATTTTGGAAAACTTATCGTATTTGTTATTTTGGTCATTCTAAACTTAGTGATTCACCATCATATACAATAGTAAGTGGTAATTCTTTTTATTTAATAATAGCTGATAATTTTGCAACTTTCCAGAATCGCAAATTCGATGAATGTGCGTTGTCACGCGTGCAGTGGCTATCGACACAGATTTGACATTTTATTCTTTTTGTGTTAGTGCGGTTATTCTTACCACATGTATCTTATTACGTGTTGCAGGCAATTGTAATAAGACGTGAAAATGGTGAAGAAAAAGAGACAAAGCGATCCTGGTGAGAATGGCGACGAGTCTACTGAATCTTGCGATGAGAATGTCAAATCCGCATGTCCTCACGTCGCCAAAGCTGTTGACCTCACTAGGCTGAAAAAGGCACTCAAGACTGGAGGCTTTGATAAGGAATGCTCAGAGTGTAAGAAATCGTCTAAAAATGAGGTGTCAGACCCAGATTATGAGGAGGACCTTACGCTCTGGATGTGTTTGCGTTGTGGCTCGCAGCTCTGTGGTCGAAGTCGCAATAAGCACGCACTGAACCACTTCAACACTCCCCATTCTGACTGTCACGCTCTTACAACCAACACTACTACATGGGACATCTTTTGTTACAACTGCAACAATGAAGTTACTGCCTCAAGCTCTAAAAAGCTCCATGAATGTGTTGAATGGCTGAAAAAACAGGCAGTAGCAGGTGAAAACAATAAATCACTCCCTCCAATAGAACTACCATACAATTTAGATACTAAAATTGAAACAACCACTGTGGAAACTATACTCAAGATCGACCCGTTATCTAAACCTATATTGAAAGACAAAGCAATGGTACACTTGCCGAGAGTAAGAGGTCTCACAAACCTAGGAAACACTTGCTTTTTCAACTCAGTTATGCAATGTCTGGTGCAGACCCCTTACTTACTGCAAGTTCTTCAAGAGATGGCCAACCCAGGAGAAAGGTTTACTCTCCCTGGAGGTAAATTAAAGTTGAATGGAGATGATGGAAAAGAGGTGGAGCTCCCTCCTATAACTGGACAGTTAGCTGAATGGGGCCCTCTTACTCGCACTTTGGCTGAAACGTTAAATGAACTTCAAGCAGGTATGTAACTATTTTCATAACTTTTAGCTACTTAATTTTTTTTTTATTGAAGAATATTAGTCACCGAAATTACTAATATTCCTGCTAACACCCCTAGCTTAGCTCAAGTGTTTGTTTTAGGACAGGAGTGGGTTTAGAATTTAAACCTGAGACCTCTCAATTGAAAGGCTGACTCCTTACTCATTAAGCTACAGATGCTTAAATATTGATAGATTAACATAAAAAGATACTAATTATCCATAAAAAGTTACTAATTACCTTACCATAAAAAGTTACTAATTATCTTAACATACAAAGTTACTAATTTGATTCTGATAAAGGCTAACCCTGAAATGATTTGAAGTTGAATGTCGCTCAAATTATAAATCAAAATAATAGATAAAAAAATATCACATATTATACACAGATAAGAAAACAATAAACTGACCTAAATGTAGTAATGAGCCTACTTCTCAATATTGGTTGTTTACATGCATATCTCTTTATTTGAGTACCTCTGTATCATTTGACATACACATTAATTGATTGAAATAACACTGTAGAGGAAAGAGTTTGTCACACTCCGTGTGCTTTACTGCCTATACAATGATTTGTCTTCAGAAGACTTGTTTCACGTGATGCCCATTCATATTATTGCAGAGTAGTAAAAGATTTCTTACTATTGAATCATTATTTATTTTTATATAACTAATATACTATGTTTTAATGCTAGTAGTGCAGTGGGGTTAGCTCTCATAGTCACGTCTCATGATGACTCATGTAACTCGTATATGCTGAGTAGACTTTTCATTGTTATGGCAGAGGACGTAAATTCCTGTCTCTGACGATTTTATTTATATAATACAATTATCTTAAAGAAGTCACATCCCATGTATTCATGCCACCTTAGTATGATATGATAGGAACTTCATCCTGCACACGCTCAGGCAGTGAAATTGACTTTGTTTCACTGTTGTGGTCTTCCCAAGTGCTTACAATAAAGAGTTTTCAAGAAACATTAGGTTTATACAGGGTTATCAGCACAAATGTGACACTATTTATATAAGGAGTATAAAAAAAGAAGTCTTAATAATATAATTCCGTTTAGATCCTTTAAGGACAGAGCTCTTAACTATCGGTATTTAATAGCCTGATTACTATAACATTGAAGTGTACTTATTGCCTACAAAAATATAGTTTCATCTTCTGCACATTATTTTCTTGCTATGACTTTCTTTTTTTTTTATATTTGCAACTGTGTGGCCATAGTGCATGTAATTGGAGCTCATTAAAACTGCTACTCTAAAATATTCATACCACTATGCACTAGTGCAAATAAAAAAAAAGTTTTTCTTTCATATTGTGTTTTGTAAGTTTTATATAAGGTGTGAATTAGACAGAAGAGGCATTAGGAGTAAGGTAAAATAAAAGCGAAATTATACCAACATGATTTTGTTATACCTATTAAAATATACATATTGTGCCGAGTTATGTACCCAAAATGTACTCAAGTTGTATGAGCGCAGTACGCGAGTGTGGGCTGTCTTTTGAGTATATCATATGGTACAATGGCGGTAGACGATTTCAAGTCTTCCAATCATAGATTAAATCAAAACAATCAGCGCGTTAAGACGTCATTTCTGTCGCTATTATTCGTGCTATCTGCACCCTATCTATACATTAGATAGGTGTGTGTGGCCAGTCCTCCCGACAATATGGACGTAACGTCACGTCCGAAACGTCGGGGTAAATATATTCAATTCGATTCAATCAGTTTATTTCTGAACGAAAACATTGTGTTGAAATATTATTAAAAAATAAAAAATACATGCAGTAAATAAGTCAACAATCATATTACAATGTCAATTTGAAAAGAAAAACAGGTCAAATGAATTTTAGGGTAAATATATGGTCAATATCATAGAAAATTGAAGTACGTAAAAATAGAATCGGGCAGCCTCTGTGCTGTCAAACTTACACATACAACCAGTTAATAATACCCTGCACTACTAGTAAACAACTGTTTTGATTGGTTATTTAAAGTTCACGATTAACTCCCTCTATGTCATAATTTATAGCTCTAGATAGCTCAGCTCAACCGATTTCTAGGCCTTTAGCCAAAACTGGAAACTCCCTTTATGTAATAATTAAAGCCCTCAGCTTAACTGAATTCAAGGCTTTTAGGCAAAACTGTAAACTCATAAAACAACAAAAGATAACGCATTATTACCGAATATAACAGCAAGGTCAGCGGTGTGTTTGCAATTGTAATTAAAAACATATTATCAAACACACTTTGATTGTGCATCAATTATAATTTCTAGTTATACTAGTGTGATATGCTGAACATGTAACATCACACTAACAGTAGTAGTAGTAGTAGTAGTAATACCTTTATGTCATCTCATTATCCGTGCGTTAATCGGAACGTCCAAAGCTGTCACCTCAAAATATAGAATCTGTTTTTGCAAATCTGTATCGCGGCTGCACTTCGATATTTTCTGTGAAGCGACCACCATTAGACATTCACAAATGGCGATATCGAGGTATTCCAGTTAGACCAGATTTCTTTCAGCCTTTTTGTCTAATAAAATCATTCCGCGTAGTTCCCGGCAGAGCAGAATTTGGGTCACTTTCAATGCCGTCTTTACCATACTCTACTGGGCACTCAGGGCCCACTGCCACAGATAGGCCCCAGGTCTTAGGTAGGAGACAATTTCTCGCACATAACTTAAGAAAAGACTAAAATTCTAAACTATCCAAAAGGGTCTCCAAATTCTTGTGTGCCCAGGGCCCCTCCACATATAAAGACAGCTCTGTTCACCCCATCTTTTTCCATGCGGTGTCGTACTAGGCGACTAAAGGATAAGGCTGTTTAACATTAGACCGGTATATACAGCCCAAATTAAGCCTCATATGCATAGCTCGAGTCAACAATATTGCCCGGAATACGGCAATAGGCCCAGTCTCTATTATGCGGGAGCGAATTCTGGTCGGTGAAATCATCATTCATCAGTACTGAAGTTTGGTATCATCCCCTCCTCACAAAAGCAAATAAGTATACGATTAGTTTTTGTATAAAACTGAGAACACAGATAGTATCTAATTGAATAGCAAACATGTTAACATCTATTGTGAATTTCGGTAGACAAGTTGTAACTATGTGCACATACTCATGTTTCATGCTTAGTGTAACATGTACAGATGATCAATCTGTCATGACCCTGGCACTTCTTTAATTGTATGTATCTACCTATAAGTTGTATGTACGCAGAAGTTGTAGACCCAAAATGTGCTTAAAAATGCGCGCAAAACTCGCAGCGCGTTTTGGGCCGTCTTTTGAGGATAGGGGTACAATGGCGATGGATGAGCTCTAACCAAACTCTCACCCAGTCGTTCGCGACTTAGGTACGAGATCTGTGCCGATAGGTATCATCTAGTCTTAGCTATTTTTAGGTGTAGTCATTTCCTTTAGTCGGTTTTCGGCGGCGGCGGTAGTATCCGTGGGGATTTTGCGCTCGACAAAAAAATGATGCAGTAATTTCCAGAGACATATCTCTTGATCTTCACGCAATATTATGATTTATATGTACCTTGAAAATTCGACGAGTTTCCTTATTATTGTTCAAGTTTCCTCTTTGCTATAAATTTACGAGTAGAATGAAATATAAACATAACATAACATAAACTCACGCCTATATCCCCGAAGGGGTAGACAAAGGTGCTAGCACCCACATTTCACCAGTTTATGTTTAGGTCCCAATATAATAGGTGGCGAGCCTATTGCCATTAACCGGGCACTTATAAACCTGCGAAAAATACACACATAACTTCGAAACACCCACCGAAAGATTATGTGGTTGCTTTATTCTACATTACGAGGAACCAACTTTCCAGCGAAATATAAATTTGGTTTATTAAGCATAGAATATAGGTCTCCATGAAAGTAGTCGCCAACCGACTGTAGGTTGCCTATATTTAGATGGCGACCTGATTTCACGCTTGTACTACTCTGCTCAAAGTCTGGAGATTTAAAATTAATTTGAAACACTTTTAGTTCAAATTGGCAACTAGACAGTGATTGAGTGAATCCTATTTTATATCAAAGCTTTTCCTTTTAACAAAGTTCGATAAATTAAATGGTGTGAAATTAAAAAAGTATTGGTTTAAAATTGGAAAAAGTGTGACGGAATGGACGTTTTCCAATTTTAATTCATTCTTAAAAATTTTGCATATATGAATGACTTAAAATTTCAATAATAAAAAAAAGGAAATGATTCCTTCCCGGAATAAAAGGCACCCCTTTTTTTCTCACCGTGTGGAAATCCCCATTATGTCGGACTCGAACCGACCAAAACCCCACGACTGTCTTTGACCACCAGGTGCCGACGGTGATGTGGCCTCTGGCATATCTTTCACGCCCAGACTGACCCAGGCAGACCCTGTACCAAATTTCAGCCAGATCCGTTCGGTCGTTAGATCGTGATAGAATAACAAACATCTTCAAAAGCTTTAATATTTATAATAACAGTACCAATTTGTAGAATATTATTGCAAGAAATATCAATTTATGCTTGAAATTCAGTGATAGATCTCACTTTTATGTATTTATGTAAATTTCGGTCACCTGGCGCTTCACAACATACCTACATTACGAACATACATAATTTATTTATTATGTAGAGTAGCTTGCGTACTTTTCACTTGGTTTTAAAATACAGTGAGCCACATTTGTTATATAAATTCTTGTAAACAATGAACATCGTTCGGTGGGGGCGACGCTATGCAGTATCGTTTTAGATCGCGGATTGTAGAGCCAGATTTCAGTTCAATTAAACTGGTTTAACCTAGTTTAGCGCCGAGTATGCGAGTATTAGACGCCCCTTGTGTTGCACAGGTCAATATGCAACGGTTGCTACTTCCCATCATGTGGGCTGTGTCCTTGTCCGCCACGTAAGTGGTATAAAAAGAAATCGAGCTACAGGTGCTCGTAGCTCGGAATAGGATCGAATGTGTATTGTAAATGTTATCGAGAGAACAGAGCATTACGATAGGCAACCTACCTTTATTTTGCGAAAAATCCCCACGGATCCCCACCCCCCTTCTCCGCCGGAGGCGGTTGGAGAGGTTATGTCTGACTCGAACCGACCAAAATGCACGCCATCTTAGGGTCTTTAGTTGCCGGAGATGAGATAGTAGTCAACATATCCCTCGCCCCCCGGCAGACCCGGGGCCGTCTCTTTCAAGATGACCCCCATCGGGTGTAGGGACCACGGCAACCTACCTGGACCCCGATTCTAGTAATGTCAACCATTACCAAATCATAGACACTGCAAAAATTGCCACAGAAACAGAGTTGGAGAAAGTACGGCCGGAGCCTTACGTAACTCAAGCCTATGAAATTCATTCTTTCCCATAGGGTACATTGTACTACTGCATGGTCATGTGACAGTGACACACTTTCTGCCTGATTACGTCATGAAGCTAATACAAGCATTCCAGCTTAGCTGGAAAGGTTGTGTCAGGACTGCTTTCAACGGCCCATGATTTTAATGATGTATGCGCGATTCTGCAGACGATGCACCGTGGAAAGAAACTCAAATGTTATACTGCAGACACGTTTGTGTAGTAAATGCGTCCATTTTTGCGTATGTGTCTGTAAAACATACCATAAACTCACGCCTAGGGGTAGGCAGAGGTGCTAGCACCCACATTTCGCCAGTTTATGTTTAGGTCCCAATGTAATAGGTGGCGAGCCTATACCCATTAACCGGGCACTCATAAACCTGCGATAAATACACACATAACTTCGAAAAGCTTAGAAAAGTCATTGGTGTGTGCCATGGACCCTGGGATCGAACCCGAGACCTCATCTCAGCAGTCCATTACCCATACCACTAGGCCACTGCTGGCCGTAGAAACCAGTAGCACTAGTATGAGAACTCCTATCGAATTCGTAATGTAAAGGTTTCGAGAGAATGGAGCATTGTGATTGGCAGTCTGCCTCTTGTGAACCTGTGTGCGTGTTGTAGCCCGCCAATCGCAGTGCTCCGTTCTGTCGATGCCTTTACATTACGAATTCGATAGTATTTCGTGCTAAGCCTAATGACGTCAGAGAAATAAATTCAGTTCATAGTATTTATGGTTAATTGTTACTGAGTACTACATAAAGTTGCACGCCAATGCCTATTAGACCCTGAGTTTCACATTACGTTTCAAATAACCTACCTAATCATAACACAATCACTTGCATCGCTTCTTTATTTAATCAATCAGTATTTTTATTATTCTTTGTGTGCAAAAATAACGAATAACCGTTCATTATAATCTCGCAGAACACAATGACTGTGTGTTCTGAGTTCTGAGAGAGATGAGATTGGTCCGGATATACATATATGACTCATATCCTGATTCCTCCCTGGCAAACATAAATACGACGATTTAATTCGATAATAAATCAATATTCTAAGACAATCTACATAACGCCATCTAGACCCATTGTACGCAAGCTAGTTGCTTGTGTTACGGGTTCTAGAATTTGTAAGTGCATACACGTTATACATAGAGACACTCAGACCAATATAAGTAGACATTCATGTATACAAATATTTGCATTGAGCGCGAATCGAACCGTCTCCTAGCAGTTGTACTACCTAGTTTTTATAATAATACAAAGAAATAGTCCATTCACAAAGAAAAGTTACATTTGACGACCTCCGTGGCGTGGCGTGAACGCGCGACTGCTACGCAGGAGGCGTGGATTCGATTCCCGCTCAGTGCAAATATTTGTGCGCATGAATCTGAATATTTGCATTGGTCTGGGTGTTTCTATGTATAATATGTATGTATTTACAAAAAAAAGTATCTATGTACGTTTATCCGCATTCTAGAACCCATAACACAAGCTAACCTATGCTTACCATGGGTCTAGGTGGCATTGTGTAGATTGTCCTAGAATATTTATTTATTTATTATTTATCCGTGATTCCATGATACACGAAGAAATGACACATCGATTACGCTCCTGAGTCAGGTCTACTATATGGCAGATTTGTCCGCAAAATAGTAAATTCGACGGTTCGCTTTTCAGCAGCCATGGTCAAGGGATGACTACCAAAGAGGGTAGTTGTTCGCATAGTATTTTTTTTTAAAAGAATATTAGCACCTCAAATTACTAATATTCCCTCTAACCCCTCCAACTAAGCTCAATGACTTGTGATAGGAATGGGTCCACGTCGGTAGTGTTATGACTAGGATTCTAACCCGAGACCTCTCGATCGTAAGGCCGACTCCTTAACCACTAAGCTACCGACAATCTTAATGAAATTATGTACAAAATGTCTAGACATTCCTAGTTGTATATAGAAGGCATTTTAAACTAATACCTGCACAATATCTTCTATTCTAGGAGAAGGCGGGGTGTACACTCCTAGGAAGCTGCTCTCGGCGTTGGTGAGCAAGCTGCCTCAGTTTGGTGGCGGAGATCAACATGATGCTCACGAATTACTCCGGCATTTTCTTGAAGGCGTCAGGTAAACTAACTACTGGTGGAGCCGCTTGTCACCCTAACAGAAGCAGGCCGCGACGTCCCCATACCGGGGGCTAGTTTGGGATACCATGGGTCCCACACATTAGGGGAAGTGGGTCATCTTAAACAGATGTCCCCGGGTCTGCCGGAGTGCGAGAGAGATGTCTTGTATAATCTCACTTCCGGCAATCAAAGACCCCATAGTCGGCGTGCGTTTTGTCGCTACGCAGACCCCTACTGAGTTGGGGCTCAGTTGTGGTCAGCGTTCTAGTCTAACTAAGATGCCTGTTAGGCTAGTCGGACTTTCCAGGGCTCGCCCGTAATGACTGCCATAGATGTTTGTATGGCAACCGAGACCGACGTCTTATCGAGCTCTCCGAGGCACGACCAGACCAGTACAAAGAACCATATTCATGCATACAAATATTTGCACTGAGCGGGGAACGAACCCGCGCCTCCTGCGTAGCAGTTGCGTTCACTACAACCACGCCGCATAGACTGTCAATCCATACAATATAAGTATTTACCAAAATGATCGCGTTAATACCCAGGTTTCGCTAACCAGAAAACAGTTATAACTAGTAAACTATTATCTAATTCGACCTTTTGTTATACATAAACATTGTCACGTTTGTAACATAGTTTAGTGTAGGTATGTATAAATTACTACTATGTTATCGTATGTTTATTAGTGTTCATTGTTTCCTTTAATTAAAAAATAAATATTCCACGGCATTCTACGCGCCACTATCTTGACCTAAAGTAAACACAGCTTAACTAGCTTGCCTTATGGGATCTAGAATACGGATAAACATACTTATATAATTTAGTGGTATGGGTAATGGACTGCTGAGATAAGGTCTCAGGTTCAACCCAGGTTTTACCATGGCACACACCAATTTTTTTCGATGCTTTTCGAAGTTATGTGAGTATTTATCGCAGGTTTATAAGTGCCCGGTTAATGGCAGTAGGCTCGCCACCTATTACGTTGGGAGATGTGGGTGCTAGCACCTTTGCCTACCCCTTCGGGGATATAGGATATAGGATAGAGTTTATGTTATGTTATGTTATATATTTTTATGTTATAATAAATATATACATATAGATATCCAGACCTTTCGGTGGAATGCGGAATGAGCAAACTTTAAACCAACGTGATACCATAATTTGTACATGTATTCGCAAATAAATATAATAATAAAAAAATAAACATTATACACACAAATATTTGCAGCGAGTTGCCACCTGCATTGCACTTAAACGCTCTGCAGCTACGCAAGAGGTCGTCAAAAATATAACTTTCGATTTCTATACCCTGTTCCAGGTCTGAAGATCTTCGACGCTACCAGTCAGTGATACTCAGTAGCCTCGGCATGAACTCCAAGGTAGACCCTGCCAAGGTAGACGGTGAGGTCAAACAAAAGGTCAAGTTCTATGGACAGCAGGCTTCCGACACTATGCTAAGGCCTGAACAGGTTAGAGACGCATCTACCCATACGTCTTTGCTCAGTTCATCCAATGAAATCACGGTAAATTTATATATATAGGAGTTCATCATGATATTACCATATTGCATGATCACTACATAGTATAAAACAAAGTCGCTTTCTCTGTCCCAATATCCTTATGTGTGCTTAAATCTTTAAAACTACGCAACGGATTTTGGATTTTTTAATAGATAGAGTGATTGAAGAGAAAGGTTTATGTGTATATAACATCATGCTAAGACCATGCGGAGCGGGAATGAAAAATGATGCAAAAACGGGGTGGCTCAGACGAAGTTGCGCGGGTCAGCTAGTACCTAATAAAGTTTTGTGTTGCCAGTGAGAAGGCCGAAAAACCCTGCTTTGTCTTCTGCACTGATAATACAGAAACTGTCTTAACCTTCACTCCTTCTCCCTTCCTCCTCCTCTCTGTGTGACGCCCCTGGTTATGTATATAGTCCATAGGCCACGGTAACCACTTTCTATCATGTGAGCCGTGTGCTTGTCTGCCACCTAAGTAGTAAAAATAATACCTTTTTGATATTTCGGAAATAGTAACTATTTAATATGAAGTCATGCACTATAATTCGTGTTTACATTTAAAAAATTAATAATTACATACATACATATTATGCTCACGCCCGTAATCCCGAAGGGATAGGCAGAGGTGTATTAAACACCCACATTTCGAGCCTATTGCCGTTAATGCAGTATGCAAATCATTAATGGAATATATTAATTTTATTATTATTTTATCTAAGTGTCTTATAATCTGATTACTATCCGATCCCCCATTATTACACATATTTTGTGCTATACCGAGCTATAACCAAGTCTTAATAAGCGTGTACGAAGGTAAAATATCAGTGACTGCCAGTAAATGTGTTTTTCATAATATACAGTGATGTGATCTTACTGAAGATATGTTTGGAAGAAAATTCCATTGCTATTTTAGTGAATTACTCTAATAAATGTTATCTCACTAACTAATATGTTATGTGGTCTATGTGGTCATCAATAACTCATTAGACGTGTGCATTATAATCATTATTCATAGTTGATTAACTTCTTCTCACGTAAAGTCAATAGCGAGGTCTCCTAACAAAGATATTCTACTTGAAAGAAGTGCCTCTAACACTATTTTGTAAAGGATAATAAATTAATTTGATTTTGATACACATCTTATCTTGATATATAATTATACAGGGTTACTTGTAACTCGACGTATTACTATGAGGGAGTGTTTAGGGGACGCGAAATGCTTTAATTAGAACATAAAAACAGCACAACAACAGTGCAATGTGTTTTTATTGGCACTTGAAGACTGAATTTTTGGGCTAATACAAAGAAAATCAATTACTTATTTCGAAAACCATTGATTTTCTGCAATACGGGTCGGGTAGCGTTTTGGATCCCCTCAACACCTCCTGACAGGAATACGTCAAGTTACAAGAGCCCTTAGCTCGAAATGCTATCGAATTCGTAGTGTAAAGGCATCGACAGAACGGAGTATTGCGATTGACAGTTTGCCTACTGCGAACATGTGCGTATGTGAAGCTCGCCAATCGCAATGCTTCGTTCTCTCGATACCATTACATTACTAATTCGATAGCATTTCGTGCTAAAGGCACAGTAATCCTGTATAATATACTTATTTCCTGATTAAAAAATCGTAGCAGAAAAAATAATCAGGCTCAATTGCAATCGAGTTCGCTAAATATAAGTGTTGTCATTTCACAGGTATTCCGGGGCTTCCTAGTCTCAACTCTGGAGTGTCAGGAGTGTCTCCACCAGTCCGACCGCGCCGAGTACTTCCTCGACCTCTCCCTCCCTGTTGCCGCAAGCAGACCGCAGCCGCCCGCAGTAGTCAGACGAAAAACACCTAATGGTACGTATTACATTATTTAAAACAGTATTTTGTGTTCAATGTTCAACTTATCGTTTCATTCCTTCGACAACAGCTTGTCACAATGTGAAGTTTCACGTTTGCTCTCTTAACTTTCAATCCCTCCCCTACCTCCCCCCTACAGGGTCGTTAACACAAGTGTGACGCTCCTGATATTGCTAACGTCCATAGGCAACGGTAACCACTTTCCATCAGGTGGACTGGTTGTCTGAGTAGTATAAAAGAACTATCACAGATGACAAAATCGTGCATGCTTCCGTGTAATCGCTGGCCGTGGAAAGGCGATTTGAGAGACTATACTCCATTTGTTTAGGTACTTAAATAAACGAAAACAATCTTGGTGTCTTTTTAATATGTTTTGCTTAAAAACTAAGTATAAAAATAGGTATCTGCTACCACTAGTTAGTCAGTATTTAAGTAAACGAAAACAATCTTAGTGTGTCTTTTTATTGTTTTGCTTAAAAACTAAGTATATAAAAACTTTTCTGCTACCACTAGTTAGTCAGTTAGTTAACCTAGTTTAGTTGTTTAACATGTGTTTTTATAAAAAGTTGTCACAAGATTGTTTTATCTTTATTTAACTACCTAAACAAAAGGAGTATAGGCAGACTAGATCTGTCCAGTATCTATATGTGTAGTTTAGAAAACGTTACGAAACTGTGTATTTCTTAGAACCCACATTTCGCTGACTATTTTTAGATGATGGGGCGATGTGATCGCAAAGCAACAAAGCCTTTATTATAAAAAAATTTATCGTAAAACAAGACAAACGTATCGAACAGGAACAAATTGGAATATGCTTGTTGAATATTGAAAACAAAATACTGTATGTAGGTTTGAGGATATCTGTGTGTTGTTATTTGTCTTAGAACAGAATTTTCCTCCCTTCAGCTAAACTTAATAACTTGTGTTAGGAATTAATACAAATTGCTACAGACAGCTTGCAAATCAGAACGTTTCGGCTTGTGTTTTAAATTGATTACTATAAGAAACTAAGAATTTTCAACTTGTGGTGTGGTATGGCGGGTTGGTTTCCTTTGTCGATTGTATCTGTTAGAAATTATACTATAAATATAATTATAACAGTGACGGGCTACCCACTCCCACTATAATATGTACAGTCAACAAAAGATATACGGTACCACATTTACACACAACGTTGTATGAAAAAGTGGTACCGTATCTATTTTGTCGACTGTACGTATGTAGTAAAAAAACCTACATAATAATTTATCTAATTAGGGACACCATACCATACCATGCCATTTTATTAGATAATATATATTTATCCTATTTAGGTATGGTATGCAGTGTCTGTTTGTCTCTATGGATTGCACGCCACTGAACATTACAGGATACAAGCTAACAGATAACAATGGGTTGAAAATATTCTAACGAAATTCGACACCGCGATCTTTCGCTTACAGGGCTATAGGTACTGGTGGCTTCGTGGTAAGGGAAAAATTTCGGGTTCGAATCCCGTTGAAGCATTCACTTTTTCCTTTCTAAATTTTATTTGAACAGTCAGCATACTAATTGCTTTAGAAACAATTTTCAGTGCAGTCTAAATCTAATTAAAATTTATTTCTTACCTTTTGGAATTAGACCTGGCTAGTTAAAGACTCCCTTGCATGCTTCTCCCAGCTTGTCTGTAACGCGTCTCGATGTGTAGTAACTAAAGCATGTATTGACTGAGAACATATTTTCAGAAGAGAATATGTACAATACACAAGAGGAGAACAAACCGTCTAAACATCAACTGAAGAAGGAGCGGATAGCTGCTCGCAAGGCTGCTAGGAAAAATAAAGGTGGTACTTTGTAGTACATGTGTAGACTAGACCATGTTCCCGGCTCGGCATAGGCCTCTCATAGACCGCTTGTTGTTGTGTTCTTCGGACGCTTTCTAATTGTTCGCTCATGCAATGGAATAATGACGTAACTGTTGTAAATTTCTTTGGCAAGCAAATTGTCTAAGGAAACAGTTCATAATCTACTTTAGTAGCCTTTAGTGAGGCATTGTTTAGTTTTTTGCAAAATTAATATTGTTGTATGATCTCATATAGTAGGTATACAATAAGACGCCTGTATATAGAATTATGTATGTAATATAAAAAAAATGCCTGTATAAATTTGATATAAAATGATTTTAACAAAAAAGTAAATTCATTTCAAATTTTCAAGATACGTCATTGTTTAGTTGGATGGTCGATTTGATGAATTTCAATAAGGAACAAAATTGATTGACACCATTTAAAGGCAGATTACTTATTTTGATCAGCGGTCACGAAAACTAGTTACCCAGTATCTCGCATCTATTTACAGTTAAGAAAATACATTTTCTTAATTGACTAAACATACCGAAATTAGTTTTAGGTTTAACTTAATTTTAACCAGGTTTTGTCTTTCATTTTAGGTAATTCAACATCAAAGGATGAGGCTCCGGCCGGTGAAACTAACGGTACGGCCAAGACTGACGGTAAGTCGTCCTCGGAGCAGTCTGACGCCGATGTGGAAGACAATCTCGAGGACTTACCGCGGCCAGCAGACACTCACACCGTGTCCGTCGGCACGCAAGCCATCGCACACACCGCAGCGAACTTCGCTGCCTACCACATGGAGTCCGGCTACAATTCCGAGAAAGTCATCAGCTCAGACTCCATCCGAACCAGTCCTGTCGATATGCATAAAGAAAAATCAGACAACACTCCCGAACACACAGATAAAGATAAAATCGAATTTGCAGACCAGTCAACTTCGACGACCGCTGTGCCACTCGATTACAAACCTCTAATATCGTTAGAGAACCTCTCCAACCCTGACTCTGGAGTAGCGAGCCCAGAGGCCACCAAGCATAATTCGACGGAAACAGTCGATAACGTCGATTCTCCAATTAATGGCAAAGAACTCGGTAGCCATAGTTCCCTATCGAGCGAGATCAACCTAGACCTATCGAGTCCACAGCATAACAAATTATCACCCAAGACTGAATTTGAGAGGCCCGTGTCTAGAATATCCTTCGTCCCAGAGTACACTAATGAAGTCGTGTCGAGAGGCATCAGCGTGCAGGGCTGTCGCAGTTTACTTGAACACAGCGGAGAAAGCAGCTACGAGTCGCTACCCGAGAGCAAGACTCTCAATGACTTGAACAGTCATTTGGACAAACTTAAACTATACATGGACGATTCTAGTACTAAGAAACCGGCATTGCCTTCGCCTGTGGCGGCCGACAGTCCGATTGATCCTCCGCCGACTGCGCCAAAACCTAAAGTGAATAATATCGAGGCGGAAAAGAATCAGAGGGATTTCCTGCCATACTCGCGCCAAAGTCCGCTCTCACCGCGCTATGTTTGCGACGAGGATGAATGCAGCATACAATCCTGTCTCAGCCAGTTCACCGCCCTGGAACTACTGACGGGTAACAATAAGGTTGGGTGTGAGACTTGCACTGAACGTATCAATGGGAAAGATGGGAAGACTGTATACACGAACGCAACCAAACGATTCCTGGTATCAAGTCCACCCGCGATCCTTATTTTACATCTGAAGAGATTCCAAATCGGCCCTCGGTGTATGTTTAGAAAGATGTCCAAACACGTCGACTTCCCAACCGTATTGGATTTAGCTCCGTTCTGTGCTATGGATAAGGTTAGAAAGTTGCCGAATGTGATGAAGGGGCAGAATGAACTACTATACTCTTTGTACGGAATCGTGGAACATTCTGGAGGCATGCATGGCGGTCATTACGTCGCGTATGTCAAAGTGAGGGGACCTGTAAAAGCAGGGGACCCACGGTGGTGGTTCCTACCGAAGAGTGGTAATATCGTGTCGTCGCCGGCAGGCAGTGGGGATGCGGAGAACGACTCTGAGTCGGAATTGTCGGGGTATGAGTCTGGGGAAGGCCCTCCGCCATCCGCAGACCCGCCGGCCGGTAAATGGTACTATGTGTCAGACAGCATGGTCTCCGAAGTGAGTGAGGACAAAGTGCTCAGGGCGCAGGCCTACCTCTTATTCTACGAGAGGATTTTATAAACGTCACGAGCGTGCTGTTGGCCTAATAATTGGATTGGCATTTAAGTGGAAGACTGGTAGGAAAGTTATACATAGGGATCGCATGAAGTTACATTACTAAAAGCGCTGTAAATAGCTTCAGAATTATCTACCGGCGTATTATCGTAATAATAGCGGCTGGTGTTGCAATTAGTTTATTTTTATTGATTGTTTATGTATTATATTTCTTGTCTGCTGTCCTGGCGCTGGTTGTAATGTATGCTCGAGGAATGCACGTAGTTACCAGGGATGTGGAGTAGCAGTTGATGAACGCACGGTATTACGTTACAACCAGTGGTATGGAGACATATCCTACACTTCTCTACACCTTATTATATAATAAATATGAAATAATACTGCTATAAGTACATTTGTTTAGGTACTTAAATAAACTCAAACAATCTTGGTGTGTCTTTTTAATATGTTTTGTTTAAAAGCTCAGTTTAAAAATACTTTTCTGCTTAGAAACGCATTTTAAAGACTAAAAACCGGTATCGAACCACTAGTTAGTCGGGAATTTAGCCTAGTTTATTTGTTTAACATGTGTTTAGCTGCCACAAGATTGTTTACCTTTATTTAAGTACCTAAACAAATGAAGTATAAATATTTTGTCCTTAGCTTGAACTTCAACTACATTTATTTAAATTTTGAAATAGCATATTATACTAAACTGTGATGACGTCACCGCAGTGACACAATACTTCCCGAAGGTGATATTTAAAATATAGAACTTTTATATATTTATTATCACCACAGATCGATAGCCTCATAGGTTCAAAATATTTATGCCCGTATTCTAGAATCCTGCGCAAGAATGAATCAAATCGGAGAATAGATGGCATGATTATTGATCATTTTTGCGTCATTTATTAACACGTTCAGTTGTGACAGTGGCATTTATATGTCTAAATTGGTGTGCCCTAAATTATCATTTTATTTTCCATAAAATGTCTAGAGTAAACTCTATGATTTTAACGCATAAAAACCTCCAAAACCTTAGCTAAGAAGTAATTCGTACCTAAATAAATCTATAATTATATGTACCTAATTTCGAATTATATTTTAGGTTTCAATTTCAGTATTTTTATATTATATTACTATATGTGTAAAGTGGAACAAAATTACTGATTACATAAAAGGCGTATAAGAGAACGGCTGATTCACAATTTCTACTCAAACCGATTTAAAAGCACATCTCACACAAGTAAAGATTTCCACTCGAAAAACGATCCATGCTTGAGCATGATTCTAAAACACGGGCCTTAGAATATCAGATGGGAGTTTATGTTGGTCATATAATTTTGAATACCTATACGGAAATATTTAAATTCACCTCCATAAGATTAAATGTTAGAACCTATGTACGTAATTTGTGAATATTTTCCCGCACCGTACATATTCTATGATTGTTTTGCGTTACAATGCATGGTTTGTTGACTCGGGCTTGCTCTAGTACGAGCGTGTCCTGCTGTCGTCTCGATGGCGTATAGTCTTCCATGGTGTCAAGCGAAATGTAATTCTACATTACTGTTTTTTTTTTAAATATAAAAAATGGTTGAATATTGATTTGGTCGCATTCGGTAGCCGCTTATAAACGAACTAGATAAGTTATTTATTAACGTGTTGTTGTCAATTTTTGGACTACGTCACCTAGTTTTAATATTTCGTTCTCATCAATATGTACGATAATCTCACGATGTTTTAACATTGGTTTTGTTTAACTAATGTGCGTTTTGATCGATCCATTGTTTAGTCAACGAGACCATTGGCGAAATGATCACAAGGTTGTACATACATCTCCTGTCCTGATAACCGCTGATGTAGGTATGTCTTAGATTTCCAAATGATCTCGCAATGTTGGAATACTTTTTCTTATTTATGTTGTAATACAAAGTACATAGTCCAACATAACGCGTTTATTCGCAAAGGTGACGGTTTGTGTGTCGCTAAACCCTTTACCCCTCGTTTTCATCAAGAAGATTTGGTCAATAACTTACAGAATACCTGTCAAAACATCATTAATTGTTTTATATATGTATTGAGAATGTCTCAAACAAGTCTTGAAAGTTAAAACACATTTGTATTAACATTAAAGCTTGCGACATATTGAAACTTGTCAAATACATGTGTTAAATCTTGGTGAAAACAAGAGATATTTTTGTAGCTCACGGACCACCATCTTAGTGAATAATTTTAATGTAATCATGAAATAAATCGGACGCAAGATTAGTTAAATTGAAATAGTAACATTTATGTAGTTGGTTGTACATACACTTTTTATATTAGGCTACCTGGCAGGTGTGGTCAGGCGCGAGCGGGCCGGTAGACCTATCGTTTTATCCCCCATGTATATTAAGTTTTAAACGCATTATGTAACATTGAGTGCTCAATTTAGTTGTTGCTTTTACCGTGTGCAATTAATTATATTTAGGAACTTGTTACGATGTTTATGTCTCGTTTGTGAAGAAAATACTTGATTTCGTTGTCGAATATGTATTAGAAGCAATAATTAGTATAGTGGAGTCAATCAAGGTTGAGAACGGCTCTTGATGTCAGGTGAGGAAACCGATGCACATATATTATCCAGCAGGACATGATAAAAATAATAGAATGGGACCTATGTATTTGTAAGAGGTTTGATAGAGTCCTTCGAGCCTATTTTTGTTTTCGAGAGCGTTTCTCTAACACTTGGTATAGGTAGCGTTCAGAATTCATTGCTCAATGCAAATGCAAAAATGGTCTCTCTGCCTATACATGGACTTGTGCAATTCCTATTATTATTTCCTACACCTATAACAGTAGTCCTGTCCAGAGCTGTCTTTACATATGGCAGGGTCCCTGGGCACACAAGACTTAAGATGTCCTTTTGGCAAGTTTAGGGTTTTAGATTTTTCTTAAGTGGATTCTCTCTTTCGGGGGGCCATCCAGAAGGCGGTGGGCCCGCCACGTGCCGAGTGCCCCTATGGTAAAGATGGCGTTGGTCCTTTCCTGGTGACTTTTTTCCTTCATCATTGCAAGGCATAGAGCGTTCACTCCTTTTGATCTCCTATTAAGTTAAAAATATATGAAATTGACGTCGATTCCAAGTATTTTCATCGCGAACGTTCAGATACCTACCCGTGTTCAAGTTTCACATTATGATAGACGATTTTTATGATTGCATTTGACAACATTATGTTAGTCTTGTACCGTTAGTTATTAGCTTGTGTTAATTATTTGATATTTTTTTGTATAATATTGAATTCACATAATTGAGTTACAAAATGTGTATTAAAATATAGTTGTAAAATGTCTGTTCGTTTTTATTTCATTGATAATTTATTCCTGAAGAAACCCTTGACAATCGTTGGTAGTGGTTTTGTAGAAAGGAATAGCATTTAAGGTCGTTTCAATGTATGGGATTGACGTTTATGACATTTAGGATTGGCGTGAACGAATGTCAGTGTCAAACATTGATATCTATTCTATTTCATTCTACAAAACGATTGCCAATGTCTAGGGGGGCCCCTAGACATACACTCTTTGTTATCTCAAAGCACCATGACAACAAAGTCTTTCACTTATAGGGGAGATTGCCGCTTGTAGCCAATTTCGGCCGGTGCAGCCCTATTGAACTGATCGATGGTTTCACACGTATCCCCATGACTGACAAAGGGCACGGAAAGGGCAGGTTCTCCGAGTGCAAATGTAAGGACCCCACCGGAATGATGGGGACATCGTGCTTCCCACAACCCGAGTTGCCTTCTTAAAACAATGCAGTGTGTAACGGGTGTGACGTCAGCCTAGCCAGCCATAGTCAAAGCCAGGCCGCCAATTTTGTTTGGTGGAGCGTTGATAAATGAATAAGCTTGGTGCATAATTAAAGTTTCTTTTCATTGCCTTATTATAATATAGTACAAAAGTCAACCGGGGTGTAAGGGAAATACCTTATTGAATAATTTACACACTGGTATAGAGATCCACGACGGCAGCCACTATTGAATAGAACAAAACAACTGTAAACAATGTATAAATAATATTTTATTTACATTAACTTCTATATAGTATACAACCATGCCTGGGTTACGTCCTCCCCCTGCTTTTCAATAATTCGACGTGTGAGCAGTCAAACGGGTTATAGTCCGTTATCTTGGGCACTTTGGACATAGCTATATCCAAGATACAGTACATTACTTGGAGCTTGTCTCGCGCTTTTTTTATTGCCTGAAACAGTTCAATAAATATTATTGAGAAAATAGGATCATCATTCTCTGAGCCTATTCCCAACTCTGTTGGGGTGTGTCTCATTTTTAAATGAGCATGTAGAAAGAAAGATAGAAAGAAAAGAAAACATTTACTTTTGTGCGACAAAAAACATACAAATAGTAAAACAATATAACCCAATCCCATCTTGCACCCCTGTGTCGCATAAAGAAAGGAGCCAGTTAGTTCAGCATAATGCAGAGCACGAATGCCCGGCGCTGATTTTCGACTGGCTCCTCGAGTACGTCAGTCCGTATTTGTGCAGAACAAAAAATAGGCACATATACAAGAAATAAAAATACACTAATATTATAAAGAGGAAAGATTTGTTTGTTTGTAACGACGAATCGGCTCCGAAACTACTGGACCGATTTCAATAATTCTCTCACTAATCTAAAGCTACAATATCTAGGAGTAACATAGGCTATATATTATCACGCTACCATCCAAGGGAGCGGAATAATAATCATAAATCTCAATAGATCCGGTATCCGGCATCTCAGTAGATATCTATACATTGGTACTAATATTGATAACAATTTCTGTTTTCATGACAACAATTAGGTAGGATGTACTAGAGAGACACAACACTAAAAATGACGAACGGAAAATAGGGAAATGAAGGAAATTGAAAAGTGGGGAGATAGAGAAATAAATAATAGGGAAAAAATGGAAGGTAGAGAAGCGGAGAAGTAGTTTAGAGAGGCCATAAGGGAATGGAGTAGAGTCGTACAACGCGATGATCGACATCCACGCGCGGGCGTCAGCTAGTAAGATATAAATTAAACAGAAAAAGCAAACAAACAAACAAAACCTTAAACTGGAGGACTGGATTTAAGAGTCTAGAAGGTGCAAGGTAAAAAAAAAATAAAACTCACCGATACTACTTTTTCTTTCAACTCAGGTTTTGCCGCCATTTGCTTTTTCATCGCATTCATCTCGTGAGGAGTGACCCCAACCAACTTAGAAAGCACATCACTCGTGAACTCAACATCTAGCCGACCAGTCCCATCTACAATAGTACACTTTAAGCTCCACTCATCTTTGCTGACAGACAACTTGGAAAGCAAAGTCATCACCTGACCTTTCACTTTGAACACTTGCCCAATTTTATCTCTGTCATCCATTTCTAGTAACTGTTTTATATACACAAAAGGTTCCGCTGATATGCGATCTGGACCCTTATTCACTGGAGGGTGAATTCCATTTTGCTTCGCATCTATTTCAGCTTCGATTTCTCTTAAGTAATCCTCGTCTTCTTCGAATATTAAATCGTTGTCATTTGGATAGTCTGCAGGTTCATTCACGGTGTCGACCTTTATTTTCTTTTCTGGGTTTGTGAGGTTGCTGTTAAGGGGTCTCTTGCCAGGGTTGTCGACGAATTGTGCCTCAATAGCGGCAAGTTGGTCTACGTCCACGTCTATGTCGTCATCGACGAAGTTATTTGGTTGCTGCGTGACAGGCGGGTGTATTGACTCAGATCTGTGGTTTATAGCAGGAGGCATGGCCATGTGTGGTGTTGGTATATTTGCGTTTCTTGGTTGAGTTGTGTCTGGTTCTGATCCTGTAATTGTACCAAGACTATACTAATATTATAAATGCGAATATAACTTAGCGTAGTTAAGTGGTTAAAGAGTCGGCCTAACTATGGAAAGGTCTCGGGTTCGAATCCTGACCATTACACTACTGATATGAACACACTCCAAACACAACCCATTGAGCTTGCTAAGGTGATTAGAGGGGAAATTAGTAATTACGGTTGTTAATATTCTTTCTTGGTTTCGTCCAGATTTGTGACATGAACAGCGGACCGGACAGCGCGGCAGCGTAGGCTCAAGACATGACGTTGAGTGTGGACGTAACGACTTGTGGCACATGGGCATACAACCTTTAGTTATGCTGACACGACCAACAGTTGATCGATGGTTTCATTTAAGCTCAGCTATCACGCAGCCGAATACGCGAATGACACGCACTTCTGACATGGTCACGGTAAAATGTTACGTAAATGTAGACGCGGCATAATATCATAAATAAATAGTACTAAATAATTATTCTCTTACTCTGTGTGCCTGAAGTTATGGTGACGCCCAGCTTAGTAGACAATAACCCAGCAAGGGAGTTAGACACGGCTATCTCCTGTACTTCACCTCCTAACAACTCCACTACATTCTCGGTCAACAACAGCATTCCTCTCCGGCATTCCACTGGACCTGCAGATCATACATTTTGATAAGGTAAAAGGTAATACTGAGATTAGCTCTGCCCGCGAATTCGTCCTACATGGACGAATAGGGGATCGGACAGTCCGTTTAAAATTTTAAATGTATTTAGATAAAACAAATAGCTGGATAAACTAGACTCTCTCCAAGGGGAGAGAGGCTTGCATGTCTCGCGGGTGGATCCTCTATTATTCCTTATAAATCTATAAAAAAAAAGCTATATAATTGGCAAGCAGCTTTATAAATCTATAAAGCTACCTGCCAGTAATAATTCTATTCATTTCTGATAGTTTTCACACATTTAATAAATAAGCTAATTAAAAAAAAAGTCAACAGCGCTGAAAGATACTACTTAGTGACTTTAAGTTAAACAGGATATAGGTATATAGGGTTTGATTCAACCTGTACTATTGGAATCAACCTCAGGAGTGGCCAAAAGGTTGTGTTGTTCGGCCTATAGTCTGCATTAGTGAGGTTTGGGTTTGCTACTGCTGGATATTGTATTTGAGTACAGAATACTTTGAACATTGTTTATTCCTTTGTATTCTAAATTATTAATTTTATGGTAAACTATGTGCGATGGGGTTGAAGGCTTAGATAAAGTCTCTTTTCTTCCTCGTGCGGCAATTCCTACAGATACCCTCTGCCGTAGTCAGCCAGGGTGGTTATGTCGGACAAAATGGTATGGCCGTCTCGGGCCATCAGATGCCGAGGGTGAGGTAGCTTCTGTAATATACCTCACGACCCAGCTAAGGTTCAGATGCTACTGGAAACAACTATTTCGATAATAAAAGATGTAATTCGCTTCAGGCTTAGACCACCATATGAATCGTAGACAGAAAAATATGATGAAGTGTCACTGTTGTCTTTGGAATATTTCTCACCCAGGCCTCAAATTTTTTTATAATTTTTTTTTAGTTCATACCTTTGATGAGAACCTTACAGCCCGGTGTGATGTCGCAAGACAAATTCCTCATGGGCTTGTATTCTATAGCAGAAATCTCTTGGGCACCATCTGTTAAGTGCAGCTTTATCATCCTAAAAATATAAAATGGTACTTAAAACCTTCGAATTGATTGAACACAGGATACTGCAATGTTAGAAGAAATTGATAGAAGTATTGTATTTTAATAATTAACAATAATTATGGTATTTAGATAGGTAACTGCGCTGCCATTAAATAAAATATATAAATATTCTAATTCTAAATATTCTAGGACAATCTACACAACGCCACCTAGACCCATGGTAAGCATTAGCTATTTATTATTTATTATTATTATTAACACTTGTGATTTTGACTTTTACCTGTGACTAGATATCCTCTCTTCAAAGTTTGTAGTAGCTTCCACGTTTTCCATATTAACCTTCTGCAATTTTAAGTACTGTTGGTAAGCTGGTGTGCCTGTTTAGAATTGTTATTGCATGGTTTGTAAATTTACAATATAAATATATTTTAATTTAATTAACACATTGGCGGACAGTACTGTCTCACAGATTGTGGTTGTGGAGACAGTGCTATATTTCATACATTGCCCATGGGCACAGTGTTGCAGCACAATTACTATTGTAATACATGATGTGACAGTGCATCATAGTTTGTATTGAGATAGGAAACCTATAGGCGTAGTGTGCGTGTAGGAGTCATCAAAATGTGAATGTGTGTAGGCAGGTACTTTTTATGAATGGATTTTCCATTATATAGTGACAGCAGAAAGCCTAATTTATTTTGCATACTTCTAAAGGCTGATTTATGAACAAAGAAACCCAGACCTCGACGGGTGTACTGTCGTAGTACTCTAACTATCTTGACAGCTATAGGCGGCACTGTCGTCAGCATGTTAAGTATTAATTATTAATATTTTGTTACATTATCACTCTCTAGTAAGATGACGGAAGGAGTGAAGGAGGATAACGCGAGGGAGCAATTGAAATGGCAGCTGTTAGAAATGTATTTAGGAAAATAGCATTACACGCTGACACCAAAAACTTGGGACAAGAGCAAATAGTTGAAGATGTTACTCTATCAACTACTTTTATATTTGGTTATAGATTTAAAAATAAAGGAAGCAAATAAAATAAAATAAATTCATTTCAAGGCTAGGAGAGGCCTGTGTCCAGCAGTGCACTGCAACAGGCTAATAACAGAGCTTATCATTCAATTTGTCTACTACAAACTAGCCTCCTACTAGTTTCTATTATTCCTTATAATTAATTATTATAAAGGTCTCACTGCGAGTTGCAGTGTGTGAACTTTAATTTACAATATTTAGGATTTTTCTTACCTATATCTATCGCAGCATTAATCTGCAGTACGTATTTACCCGTTAGAACCGTCTTCTGTTGGGTTTTCAGGTTTGCCGGCAAAGACCCTGGGCAAATTGTCTTCAAATCATTAAGTAACCATTGTTCTTTAGCCAAGTTTTTTATGTCTGATTCAGAGTAATTATTGTCCGTGTCCTCAGACAAATATTCTACGCATCTGTAATTATAAATTAAATAAAGAACTGCAATTAAATTTTGCGTCAAATTGTTAAAACATCTGATTTGTGTTTTTCTAACCCCGCTAGCCATTCTTCATCAACAAACATGTAGTGCGATGCTAAATGCGTTCGAACTGCATTTATAATAGACGCTGACGACATTTTGACATGAGATAAATCCCAATTTAGATGTACACATATCAATAAAGCTCCAATTTATATGCAAATTTGCAAAATATGAAAACCTTAACAATTTCCCACTATTTTTCGTAAACAGCTCAGCTCAGCTGTCAAATGTCAATCACAGATGTCACTACTGTCAAGTGACTTACTACTAGAGATGAGTATTACTTTTCACAACATCCTGACATTCGCAAGTTGTGGCAGCACACAGAAGCCATTCAAAAGAATTGAATTGAGATGAGTATGGACTTGCTCAAATTGCTCAAAGATCAAAGATTAGCTGTTACAATCGATTACCTAATTTAGAAAATTCTTGATATTCTCGATGGTTCACTAATCATAATCGTGGGAGCAAGTCCTTTTGCCTTTCATTCTTTGTTCGATCCATTCATAAATAAAATTATTCGGGCAACATTCTAGTGTGCGAGTGAACGCAAAAAGAGCTTGCTGATAGGTATTTCATCCGTCTCCCTCGTAAATTTTGGACATAGGCTGATTGACAACAAAAGGCACTATTTGTGGGATCATTATTGTTTTAGATGTTTCCTTGTAAATAAGTGTTGTGGAACGAGCGCCTATATTTGTGATTTACATTGTGGATGAAAAAATATGAAGCGGCGAAATGCCGAAACTGGGAAGATGCGGCGCCCCCTGAAGCGCACAAAAATCACCGAAGGAATGTACGGAAAGTGAGTGTATATTGTCTAAATGGCTCGCTTTACATCTGGGAGCACTTATATGCACCTGTAGTCATATAATCCTGTGATGAAGTTAAATAAATAATGTGAAATATATCACCTATGTGGGTAGAAAGTACCATCTGGCTAGCATAACTCACCTTCAGTATGATGCGCGAACAAAAAAAGAATTTAAAGTTTACATTCTGGATTAAATTATATGTTCAAAAGAGCAGTATTTTTGTTAACCACTGTTCATTATTGTTCTTGTTTTATTTATATGCATGTAGCTAGAATGTATTGTCTGCTTAGGTATTGTGTTCAAACATCTGAAATTATAGCCTTAATTTTTTATTGCAAATAACATTTGCAAATGAAAAGCTTAAATTTCACTCAAAAATGAGCTGGAGATGTCATTCTGAGCCACAGAAAGATGATACAATAATTCATATGTTTTTTGGTATCAGCATGCTTAGAACTTTAGAATAAATAGCAACTATATTTTTCGCCCGCCAAAATTATAATGCCCTTGGGTGTCTTTCTGTTATTTATTTTCTTATTAGAATTGTTATACTTAAATAGGTATACACTAACATTTAAATTCATAAGTTGTTTTTTAACTGTAATGAAAATAAACATCTATATACAGAATGTTTACAAATATATACTAACTATAATATAGTATACAAAAATAAAAATAAAAAGTGGATAGACTGTAAGTTTTGGCATTGAAATATTCCTCGCCATGGTAATATATATTTATTCCCAGTTATTAGACTTTAATTTAATTATTGGACCTTCAGTAGTCACAAATAAGACTTCTAATGTTCAACATTTGGTGGTTTCATGGTTGTACATTCCAAACAAACATATGGACACTGCGTACCCTATAAAAATTATAAATTATATTTACTTTACGCTGTATGTATATGGTTAAGTACATATAATTTAGATTATTTACCTACCTTGTTTATACATTATTATTACACATGTGTACTTCTACACTGGGAACAATAATAAATACAGTAGAGAATTACAAGTGTGTTATCAATAATGTATAATTTGGCGGATGAAAAATATAGTAACACTTTATTTTAATGCTTTAAGCCTGTTGTTACCGTGGCATGGTGGTAGTGAACACAACTGTTACGCAGGAGGTGCGGGTTCGATTCCCGCTCAGTACAAATATTTGTGTGCATGAATACGAATATTTGCATTGGTCTGGGTGTTTCTATGTATAATATGTATGTATTTACAAATAAAAGTATCTAAGTATCATATCCGCATTCTAGAGCCCATAACACAAGCTAGTTAAACTATGCTTACCATGGGTCTAGGTGGCGTTGTGTATATTGTCCTAGAATAAAAAAAAAACACATATGGATTATTTGTATATACTTTCTGTGGTTCATATAATTTATCTGATATGGGTGGGACCCGTGGGACGCAATATACATACTTTAATATAAATTAAAGTAGATGTGATATGTACTTCAATAAATGAAAGTATATATTTATCTGATTTGGGTATATTAAGCAGTGTGTGCACATGCCTGGGTGGTTTTACTGTAGTAGCCACAATCTTACCCTTTCAAACCAATCATATTGAAACAGTTATAGCAATGCGCTCTAGTATTTGCTGGCTGACCTAATACTCAGCAGTTCCTTATTATAATTGAATTTTTATCTTCTACATGTCAGAAACAATCATGATTTCTATGAAAAAAGTGTTACAAGAAAATGTACAATTCAAAAATGATTTATACTGTATAGGCTATTACATTTACTTGCAAAATGTTAATATTAATAATATATTAAAGGTTAGGTTAGCTAATGGACCATTATTTGGAAACACGGCCCAGGCCTAAGAAGTCTCTGTCATGAAACTCAGTGGGATTTTCTTTTTTTGTCTATTACATAGTCTAGATAATAAAGGTAGGCAGTACGTGCGTGACGTTGCAAACATCCCTAGGCTACGGTGACCGCTTCCCATCAGGTGGGCCGTGTGCTAGTCTGCCACCTAAGTGGTATAAAAAATAATAATATGCGTGGCAAGGTGAGGGAACAGATCAAAGATTTTTTTAAATTTGAACCAGTAGTTCTTGAGTTATGCGCTTACCAACACATTTAGCGATTAATTTTTATATTATAGAAGATTGCATACTTTTGGCATTTTTTGGTCTACAGTTACATGCTTTTGTTTTTCTATTACATAGGTATGTTTTGCTTCATCTGTAATGATAGTAGTTGGAGGAAATAAATAAATGATATAATTTGTTTCAGTTCAATGCTGTACCTGAAATTTGTAATGATTTGGGCAACAGTTGTAATGGCCGACTACATGTTGGAATTCAGATTTGAGTTCCTCTGGCCCTTTTGGATGATGCTGAGATCAGTTTACGATTCATTCAAATATCAAGGACTTGTGAGTTGTTTTTTAAATTACTGAAAGTTATCTTGGTTATCTACTAAATGAAAATAAGTCGGGTTTTCCTTCCTGACACTATAACTCCAGAACGCACGAACCCATTTCCACGGTTTTGCATTCGTTGGAAAGGTCTCGGGCTCCGTGAGGCAAAGAAAATTCAGGAAAATAATTTTTTTTTCTCATCTTTTAATCACCAAACGAAATGTTACACAAAACGAAGCCATCTGGTGTCGAAACGGAGTTCGCCGGGTTTGCTAGTAATTTATATTTATATATATCGTCTTTTGTTCATGATTAAAAATATTTCATTAGGCTATATTAGCCATTGCCATGAAAACACAAGTCCGCGTGTGGATTTATTCGGTTCGAGTCCGACTTAACCGCCGAATTGAAGAGGATTACAGCACTTTTGTGCTTTGAATAATTTAGTTTATGACAAAAGTCTTGTCAGAGCCATATCTGTAAGTCAGTGACTAGTAAGTAGTAGCTTGCAATTGAAATTGACTATACTTTGTAAAATATAGCATGGGTCCTATGACAGATGTCAAAATGAGGTTCATAGGGATGTCCGAAATTCGATGAAAATATCGATACTACCAGCTATTATTGATGCATGTTACATATAATTAGGTTTAGTTTAATTGTATGTATGTATTTAATTGTAATGAGAACGGAATATACGTAGCATACAAGGCGTCGTCACTCGTACTGATGAGAATGAGTGGAGTGGATCAGTGGAAGTTCATATCAAACAAGATGTTGGCGCGTGTATCTTATGCCTATATCATGGCCCAAGAGCCAAACGCGGCGTGTCTTCTTACAAAATCCAAAAACAGGTTCAGGGCGTTGATGGATTGAATGTAGGATTTTATTTACTCAATATTATTTAGGATCAAGTCTATTGAAATATAAACATTATTATTATATTAAAATACCTAAGCAATAAGATTAAATTCTAATTATTTTTTTCTTATATTAATTTCAATTTTAAATTAAGCTTTTTTCAAAATATGGATAGTTCATAGTATGTGGTCACGATGATTCATCGCCCATCACTAATTAGCTCGGTATGCCCATAAAGTATGACATTGACATCTACTACATTCAATAATAGAAAATTCAAGACTTCATGTGCGGGATTTCACTGACAGCTGTCATAGGACCCAAGCTACATTTTACAAAGTATAGTAAACATCTTTGGGGCGATGGTGAGAGACATCTACCGGCAATCACTCGAACTATCAGTCACAATGAATGACGTTACAGTCATTTTTAAACATTGCGTTTTGGTAATTGGGTATTTGAAAAAAAAAATTTTTTGTGATAAATGGAAAGATTATATATTAGTTTTATAACAAAACTATTTTTTAATTTTTTTTTTCGCTATAATTCAAAAGTTATTTCTAAATAAAAATAAAATTTTGAATCCAGTACCGAAAACACGCCGACAACTCCCGAACAAACCCGAGCGCGTGTGACGTCATAATGTTAGTTTTCACTCATTGCAGTTGATAGAAAAATAATAAATAGTGTTTTGATCTATTTAATTTTGTTGTCATTATTAAATATTTAAATTTATATTAAAAATGTCGAACCTCAAAAGTTATCGTTCTTGTTTTGTACCATTATGTACGAATACTACAAAGGCAACTCCTGATAAAATGTTTTTAAATGTTGCCCAAGATGACAAACGTCGAAATAAATGGTTTCAAGCAGTGCACCGTGATAATCCCCAAACAAAATCGATTTTTTTTTGACTTTTCATTAATAGTTAAAGTAATTGAATAAGCTTTACTCCGAACTCGGTGTTCTGGACATACCCGTCCTTTCACAATACAAATATTATTTTTACGACTTAGTTGAACATAACCTATAGCTTTGTCGCCGTAACTCTCACGCGATGCTCTGCAATTTATGAAATAAATAATTATATTTAATGTAATGGAGAATAAATAATTAAATATTTTCATTTATTATATTATTTTTTAACAAACTTACCTAGATGCCTTGGCACCTTTTTTTTTTATCGTGCGCAAAATCCCCACGGATACCACCTCCACCAAAGCCGATGGAGGTGATTATGTCGGACTCGAACCGACCAAAACGCACGCCGTCCATGGGTCCTTGATTGCCGGAGGTGAGATTATACAAGACATATCTCTCGCACCCCGGCAGACCCGGGGACATCTCTGTTGAGATGCCCCTCTTCCCCCAATGTGGGGACCATGGTGTCCCCATTTAGCCATTGGGTATGGGGTGGCATTTTGCGCCATCGCCGTGGCCTGCTTCTGCTAGGGTGACCGGCGGCTCCACCCGTCACCCCCAGGTCCGCGCTCATGGGGGACGGAGGTCATTCTGCGACCTCCGACGTCCGAGTCGCCTCCGCTCATCGCGGGCAGAGCGGGCCCGGAGTCTTCTCCGGACTCGCTCCGCCACCTCCTTTTCGAGCATTACTTGCTCGCAGAAGGAGGCGGCGGCTGCCCAAGCACTCGCGCATCGTACCATCACCTTGAGCAAGGTGGCGAGCGAGATAACTCCCACCCCTAGGGCTGTCACTAGATCCCGCCTTGGCGTCTCCCACGCCGGGCACTCGGTCAACGTGTGCAGCCCCGAGTCCTCGCTCGCATCACAGTGATGGCACTCGGACGTTGGCTCCTTCTGGATCCGATGCAGGTAATCCCCGAAGTACCCGTGCCCGGTGATCACCTGAGTCAGGCGGTACGAGAGGCTACCGTGTGTCCTCTCTAGCCAGTTTCCCATGATGGGTCTTACCGCCGCTACTACAGCGTGCCCTGCCTTGGCACCTCGAACTTCAGCAGAATTAAACCGAATGTCATTTTTAAAAAAATCGGTGATCATAAATATATCAACATCAGGAATATTTTCAGACTTTGCCTTAATAAATCCTTTATCACACATAACTAATCGAAACCAACTAACAACTCGTATTTTAGCAATAATTTTTAATATTATTGTCTAGACATGTGTAATAGCCGTAAACGCTGTACTGTTATTAAATAGCTATAACATTATGACGTCACAACTATGGTGACCAATCATGGCGCGTTTATAGTCACGTGACTTTTATTTAAATTTCATCAATTTTTAATTGTTTATAATTAATTGAAAAATTTTTTTTTAAGTTTTTTGCTTTAAATATCAATATTATTAATAATAAAGTTTTAAAATACATAAAAAAAATCAATATTTTTTTTTTTCAAATACCCAATTATAAGGCCACGGCAGCCTAGTGGCTTTTTCGATGCTTTTCGAAGTTATGTGTATATTTATCGCAGGTTTATAAGTGCCCGGTTAATGGCAATAGGCTCGCCACCTATTACATTGGGACCTAAACATAAACTGGCGAATTGTGGGTGCTAGCACCTCTGCTTACCCTTCGGGGATAAAGGCGTGAGTTTATGTTATGTTATGTTTTGATAATTCCGCCCAATCAACACCGCAAAAGCAGTCTACTTATAGTTACTCATACTTGTATTTATTTCCAGGCATTCTCAGTATTCTTCATCTGCATAGCACTCACGTCTGACATGATATGTTTCTTCTTCATACCATTGCAGTATATATTTTTCGCTGCAAGTACCTATGTGTGGGTACAGTATGTGTGGTACACATGTAAGTACTTTAAATTTGTACATAGGCATACTTAGTAATTTAAGGTCTATTATAAATTGCTTGTACTGATTCATTAACATAGAGCCTTATGAAACTGGAATGAATAATGACAGTTGATACTTAAATGGTAAAGTTCTACTTATAAGTGTTAGTTGATGCCTAACTGCGAGTCGGCGACACACGTCCATAGACCACGGTATCATCTGGGACTCTGATTTTACAAAAAATGTCATTTAATTTTGAACTCTACCTTTACACGCTTAAAGTTCACTTTTTTTGGAGATTCGAAAGATTTCGAGAGAACGGAGCATTGTGATTGGCAGTCTGCCTCTTGTGAACCTGTGTGCGTGTGTAGCCCGCCAATCGCAATGCTCCGTTCTGTCGATACCTTTACATTACGAATCCGATAGTATTTCGTGCTAAGGCTACTTACTCTCCAGTAGGATATATAGCCTTCCCATTGCTGCAAATTGACTATAACATATATATTCTTTGGGTACGAAACTCCAAAAAAAGTGAGAGTCAACCTCTTGTTGGTAATGCGGTGATAGAAAGTATTAATCAAGGTTATTGTACAAATGCGCGAGAAACAACATTGTTCAAACTTTCAAATATGATTTAATTGTCGTGGGAATTAGTGCTGTTTGTTTGTTCGTCGCTAAAATAGTGATACGACTTACAGCCGCCCGTTTCACTTAGTATTGTTTAACGACAGTTCCAGAAATATACACTACGACGGACGGTGCAAATAGTAATACACAAATATGTACTACACGTGATGCGGTTATTGCGTTGTACGGCTCTACTCGATTCTCTACTTGCATTTCTCTCTATGTTACTTGTCATGATAGTGGAAATAGCGATATTAGCACTAATGTATGGAAATCTAACAGATATATTGAGATTTATGATTATTGCTCCTCTCCCGTGGATGGTAGCGTGTTGACATATAGCCTATGTTACTCCTAGATATTGTAGCTTTTTATAGGTGAAAGGAGTATTAAAATCGGTCCAGTAGTTTCGGAGCCTATTCGTTACAAACAAACAGATCTTTCCTTTTTATAATATTAGTGTAAATAACGTAGCAGTGTCTTGATTAGCGCCATAGCTCCTAATTGAGGAAGGAAGTGTAACCTACACCTTCAGTTTGCACATAACAGTATTATAATTAAAGCAATGAATATACCTACACTATTATTAATGAGTCCGATTTATTTGCGTAGGGTCGTGAGGTCCGTAGGGATTTCCGCACGGGGAAAACCGGCTAAGTGCGAGACGGACTCGCCCATGAAGGTTTCCGTAGCAGCAAGTACCATCAACAGCTTCGATCTACCACTTTGCTTTATAATTTCTGAATTAATTGAAAAAAGGCGAAATTGTGATTTATGACGTATTAAAAAAAACTAATTAGTAGATCTCGTTCGCACCAATTTTCGGTGGCAGTTTGTATGGCAATCATCATCATTCTCTGAACCTTTTCCCAATTCAGTTGGGATCGACTTTCCAGTCTAACTGTGATGCGGCTGAACTCCGATATTTTGCGTGAAGCGACTGCCATCTGACCTCCACAACCAATGGTCCAATGACCAATGGCGATATCGAAGTTCCAAGTTAGACTGGTTGGACTTTAAAGGCTCCAACTACCCGTGTTTGTATGGCAACCGGGACCCACGGCATAACGTGCTCTCCGAGGCACAACCAGACCAGTGCAAACAGCCATATTCATGCTACAACTTTTTGCACTGAGCGGGGATCGAACCCACGCCACGTGCGTAGCAGTCGCGTGCACTACCGCCACGCCACGGAGGCTCATTTATCATTCTCGTGTATTCTTGATCTCGTTTTCACAAGCTATGGGAACCATTGGAGGGTTAAACTATGTATGATTCCAAGCTCTAATCTATCCCCCGTAGACGGGGACACCGTAGTCCCTACACCCGAAGGAGGTCATCTCGAAAGAGAGGCCTCGGGTTTACCGGGGTGCGAGGGATATGTTGGCTACTATCTCTCCTCCGGCAACTAAGGACCCAAAGACGGCGTGCGTTTTAGTCGGTTCGAGTCCGACAAAACTTCCCTAACCGGCTATGGCAGGATCCATGGCATTTTTGAGAGATGCGAGCAGTATTCCACTCTCTATTACATGAGACCCAAAAGCATAGTTGACGAAGTGTGTGTTTTTTACATCTCTATCTATAAAACAAACCAATCCCTGAAGACATCCTTGAATATCCGTTGAATATCCGAAGACATCCTTGAATATCCGTTGGTTTGTATGTGTAACTTGTAGTATTAGCACAAACTTTAGTGGTTTTCAATACTACTAAACCGTTATGTATGCCCGTATGTGTAATTTTATTAAAACTAAGAAAAAAATTAAAAAAAAAGATATGCAGACGCTGTCTACCGTCTAGTATATCATGATAATTACCAAATGCGAAAACTTGTAATTGGCCATTTTATATTACAATTGTACCTAAATTGTTTTCTAGCTGTAAGTTTTTCTGAAAGAATAAAATAAAAAATAAATAAAATAAAATAAAAATATGTAGAAAGGCGAGTACTTTTCGACTTATCGCACTTTTTTTGTACAGTTGCAGACAAAGGTGTTTGTGTACCAACAGTAGCAATATGCTGCTTGTTGGTGTACGTAGAAGGTCTGTGGCGAGGGTCTAGAGGTGGCGGGGAACTCTGCAGGCCGTTGGCCGCGCACTGCGTGGGCTACCCTGTCGTCACCCTGGGCTTCAGCGCCAAGGCGTTAATAGCACACCGCCTGAGGCAGAGGCGGCAAAGGCACGTCAGAGCCATGAATGAGTTCTATTTCCAACTCATGAGGGATGCGTTGCCAGAGTCTGCGCTTGATCAGGTTTGTTTTTTTATTAGTAACTTAAACTATACAGGAGAGGGAGATAGAGGGAGTTTTACTTTGATATCTTAAATATTTTTGATTTGATTTGATTTGATTTAAATCTATCATTTTAGGAAAAAATGGGACGTCACTGAATTGGCTCTCCTAAAACACTGCGCGACTCAAGTGCTTATTTTATATATTTTATATTTATTAGGCACAGATTATGTATATTACCTTTCGAACGTAAATAACAGGTTTTATGGACTTATATCTAGTACATAACCCAATTATAGATATTCAGATAAGTTTATGATTTATTAATTATAGAATTGTAACAAATCTCTGAATGCGATAGAAATAGTGTAGGTAATAGAAACCTTTAACCAATGTTCGGTATTCTTATATGCATCTGCTGAGCGCCAATCCAGGTTTGACCTCTACCATGCTCTAAAGAGCTGTAAAGTACAACTTTAGAGCCTGGAACCAACTTTCCTTTTACCTTATGGTTCAGTTTATTTTAACTTACATAGAAGCGACCGCTATCTTACCTCTCCAATATTGAGAGGAAAACCTCAGCCTTCGTCAGATTGTCTCGTGGTTCAGAGGACCTCGGTGATGCAAGCGAGGCCGAAGGGTAAACCCACGGTGATTAATATATCGAAACTTATAGTCGCAGAGTCAGCAAGTTTCTTCAAAAGAAGCACCGAGCGTTGCTAACGGCGGTGCGGAGTGCCCGTCGCCGCAGACGGGGCAGGGGGGTCAGACGGGTCCGGCTGCGGAGGCGCGCGCGTGTAACGGCTCGCTGCGGCGGCGCTGCCTCAAGGCCGTCGACCACAACGGCCACTGCGTGCAGGACCACGCGCAGCTACAGGTTAAGGTGGGTGATGTTGCGGCTTGACGCATATGCCACTCGACATTCAAAAATCATATCTGTAATTTGTGTAGCACATGCCTAGTAATAATATTTTTTTTTAAGAGAATAGCTTTGAATTTATTAAAGTATTTAACAAATTGATGATATGTTCTTAAATAAAAATTAGAGCTAGGACTTTTCGGGATATACGGTATATCATTTTATGTAAACGTCTGAACTTAGGGCCTAAGTAAATTACTCATAACAGTTTTATTTTACGTTTAACAAATGTATTGTGGTTTGCTAAGAGTTTTAACTATTTTCAACTAATTGCTTCATTTCATAAGTCTTATTTCGTTTGACAAGGGTTGAAAATTTGAGTCCTCAATTCAAATGCACGTATAATATCGTGTCGTTGTTACTTATCAACGTTGATGTTTACACTTTTGATATGCCTAATAGGTGGCATGAATCCACTGGTGGGATTTCTTAATGGCATAGGTCAATTAAATAAATAAATAAAAAGTTAAGTAAATAAATTTATTATAGGTTACTTTAAAATTATATTATGGGTTACTTTAGCAAATAGACCACCGGTTTGAAATATAGTGTCGCCCTGAGAATACTCAAGCAATTCAGCCAGCTTCTTTTTATTATCTTTAATATTCTTTCTACGGTTGTATTGTCTGTTAATTTGAATAGTACTCGTTCGGGATTTATGCGGCGTGAAGACAGCGAATGGTTGCAATTTGATATATCTTTAGGGCTGTTAAAACCGAATTAATAATATAGACAGTCTATAAACACAAACAGTTATAACTACTCTGTAAAGGAACCGAGCTGTCAGCGCGATGTACAATAGAAAAAACGCTGTAAAAACTTGGAATATAACTCTATTTGTCTTCATGCAAAATCATAAACATTACAATAATTCCGCATTCAAGACAATATTATACAGAGTGTAAGGGGAACGCTCCCGAAGCCGAAAGCCCCTGGCCCCTGGTAGTACTCATGGTACACAACACATTAGCATTAAAAAAAATTACGGCATCTCAATTTTTTTTATTTTTCACTTTTTTAAATATTTTTTTTTTATCTTTCAAACCGTTTAACTTGCGTTATTCACTTTCGATCGTCTTAGTACCTATAGCTGAATGAAACAAATTTTTTATGAAAAAACATGAACTCGCAAGATTGCGCTACTTGTTCTTTTTTGCAGTGAGGTTTTTTTATGAAATTTTTGTTTCATTTAGCTTTACTAATGAGATATGATGGAGAGTAAACAATACGAAAAAGAAATAAAAAAAGAAAAAAAAAAATTCAAAAAAATTTTGCTTTGCCGTAATTTTTTTTCATACACTACCAGGAGTCTTGGGCTTTGGGAGCATTCCCCTTACACCCTGTATATCTCTCAACCACATATTCCTCCATAACCCCATTGTACTTGGTCCTTCCAGTTAGAGAAATTAGAGAAGCATTTAGCGACGCAGACGGCGGTGCGCGAGAAGGCGCCGGCGCACAGCAACGGCGCGCCGCACGCGCTCAGCAACGGCACGTGCCACGCGCCCGCAGACGACGACGACAGGACCGACACCAGTAGTAGAGGTGACGCACCATCACTGATAGCATCTCAGTCTTGTTCCCGATGCACCCGAAGCTTTCACCTTGGGACCCGAAACTTCCCCTGAACTTTCACCTTGGAACCCGAAACTTCCACTGAACTTTCACCTTGGAACCCAAAGTTTTACTGAATTTCCCAGGCTTTCGCCTCGGGTCCAGCAGCTTATAAAGAACTCTAGGCTTTCACTTCGGATCCCCACGCTATCATTTTGCAACCCGAAACCTCGGGTTCCGAAACTTTCACCGAACCTCAAGTATTCACTTCGGAACACCAAGCTTTCTCTATGGAAGTCCAAGCTTTCACCTCGAAACCTAAAGCTTATCGTACTTTGACGAAACAGTTAAGAATGCCGTGGCCTTAAAAAGATTGGTTGAAGGACCTTAACCCATTTTTTTAAAGTCCTCGTAACTTGGTATTCTCCTCCATATTTTGACGCCTAAGCCACTTTTCACATTAGGCAACTCAAACTTGACGTCTCAGCAACCAATCACCAGTCCTCAAAAATTACTTGCACAATGGTGAAGTCCGGGGATTGGTTGAAAATCTAGTTGAGGAAACTCCTTTTGCCTAATGTAAGAACGTGCTATCTAGACTAAAAACTACAATAATCCGTATGATATAAATAAACTGAACTGTGTAATTACAGGTGGTGGTAAAAATCCAAAGTCAGAAAAAAAAGAGGCTAATATATTAAAAGAAGAAAAGAGAAAGAATAAAAACAGAGATAAAGATAAGGAGAATATTGATAGTCATAAGAGTACAGAACATAGTAAGTATAGAACTGTACGGCTTTTTATAACATATAGCCTAGTGGTATGGGTAATGAACTGCTGAGACGAGATCTCGGGTTCGATCCCAGGTTTTACCATGGCACACACCAATGACTTTTCGATGCTTTTCAAAGTTATGTGTGTATTTATCGCAGGTTTATGGGTGCCCGGTTGGTGGCAATAGGCTCGCCACCTATTACATTGGGACCTAAACATAAACTGGCGAAATGTGGGTGCTAGCACCTCTGCCACCCCTTCCGGGATATAGGCGTGAGTTTATGTTATGTTATGTTAATTATTAGGTGCCGTATGTGTACTTAGATCCCCAAACAACAAATAGACGGAGCGTTAATAGAGCGGTGCCATAGATGTTTGCCATACAAACATCTATGGCAGTTGTTACGGGTAGTTGGAGCCCTCAAAAGTCCAACCAGTCTAACTTGGAACTTCGATATCGAATTGGTCATTGGGCCATTGGTTGTGGTGGTCAGATGGCAGTCACTTCACGGAAAATATCGAAGTTCAGCCGCATCACAGTTAGACTGGAAAGCCGAACCCAACTGAGTTGGGAAAAGGTTGGTTGGTTGGTCGGTTGGAGTCCGACATAACCACCCTTGCTGGTTTCGGGGTCACAAAAATCTGCTAGTTCGTAATATATTCAACTAGTAAAAAAATATATTTAAAAAAAGGTATATAAGTGTGTTTATCCGCATTCTAGAGCCCATAACACAAGCTAGTTAAGCTATCCTTACCATGAATCTAGGTGGCGTTGTGTAGATTGTCGTAGAGTATTTATTATATACTGAATTAACTAGTTTATTATATTTTTGTTTCAGCAAAAGAACAATTAATTAAAGATAAAGAAGTAGAAAGTACAAAAGAAGTTATAAAAATTAAGGAGTGTGTTTGTAGTAAAGACAAAGAACGGGAACTGAAGGAGCGAGAACGGGAACGAGAGCGCGAACAGGTAACATTCGTTTATTTTATAATGTATCATCATTATCCATGCATCAATCCCGGTCGCTTCCGAAGATGCTGCTAAAGTTACCTGCGTTGTGGCTGCACTTCAATATTTTCCGTGAAGCCTGCCATATGGCCTTCACAAGCTATAGGAATAGGCGATATCGAAGAATAGCAGCTAGACTAGTTATTAAACTTTTTAGGCTTCCAACTACCCATAACGACTGCTATAGATGTTTGTATGACAACCAGGACTGATGGTTTAACGTGCTCTCTGAGGCATGACCAGAGCAGTGCTAATAGCCATATTCATGCATACAAATATTTGCCCTGAACGGGGATCGAACCCGCGTCTCCTGCGTAGCAGTCGCGTTCACTACCGCCACGAGTTCTAATCACAGTTGTAGCGTAACGGTAGGACACGACGGTATCTTCCGTCCGAAATGAGCTGTCCAACTGGGGAAGTACCTCCGCCCTACAGAACACCGCGGTCATAATAACCATCGTGTTGTGTTCCCGCCGGTAAGTAGGGTAGCCAGAGCTAACTATACTCCTCCTTCCCCTCCCCTTTCTAGCCTCCCCACCCCTTCTCAGCTCTCCCCCTTTCCCTTCAGGGTGGGTAGCGCGTGTGTGACACCCTTAGTGTTGCACACGTTCATAGGCCACGGTGGGCGCTTTCCAACAGGTGGGCCGTGTGCTTGTCTGCCACCTACGTAGTAATAATAAAAAAAAATGTAGACGGTGGTCTCAAATCTATTAGCAAGAGAGATAGAATTGAGATCAATCTAAACGAATTGGTTTTACGTTCGTTAAGGAACGCGCGTAATTTCGTTAGGGTTGGTCGAGTCGAATAAAGTTAATTTAGTATTTGTTTCGTTGCAGCGGTCCGCCCGCGAGTGCATGGAGGAGCTGCGCCGCGCGCGCGGCGAGCTGGCGGCGGCGCGCGCGGGCGAGGCGGAGGCGCGGCGCGCGCTGGCGGCGGCGGCCGCGGCGGAGCGGCAACGTCGCGCCGACCACGCGCAGCTCAAGCAGGCGCACGCCGCGCTGCAGCAGAGGTACGGCGCCGTGCCCGGGGGCTAGGCGGGGACAGACACTTGATCCCTATGGGAGACAAGGTACACCTATATTTTTAGAATTACTAAGCGTATTAGACTATTTTTAATGTGGTATCACTAAGGGCAATAATGTTTACTTAGTGTTACCACACTAAAAAATACTCTAATACGCTTAGTAATTCTAAAAATATTGGTCTCCCATAGGGATCAAGTGTCCCCAGTTTCCCCTATAGTAATATACCGGTTGATTTTATAGTGGTTTCGGAAAAAAGATTTTGGCAATAATTTCGATAGTAAAATCGTAAGAAGTCCTAATTTGGCGAAAAAAATTTTTTTTTTTACACGTCCCATACATTTTTCTGTTCACCTGCACATTATTGCTATACATAAGGTAATTTTTTTTTTTCAATATTAAAACTTCCAGTCGATTTTGCTACCGAAACTGTGTGAAACAAAATATTCTTTTTCCGAAACCACTATAAAATCACCGTGTATAGAAGAAGAGTAACAACTCTATGCTTAAATATGCATGTATGGAAAGTGCTGCCACCCCCCGAATGTTGGATGAATTAAGCACAATAACTAATAGCTATACCTACATATATCACTATATGTATACAAACATGTACTCTTAAAATGGCGCCGCTTTTTTTTTGCCGCCAACATTCACCAGAGGTCACTGTCGAGTAGTTCTGAGTGTGCCCCTCCTGACCCCCTACGGTCGAAGAGGGTCGTTTCGAGGGAGACGGCCTCGGGTCCGCCGGGGTGTAAGCTTAACGTTGCCTACTGTCTCATCTACGGCAACTAGGGACCTAGAGACGGTGGGCCTTTTAGTCGGTTCGAGTCTGACATGACCTCCCTAATCGGTTTTGTGGAGGATTACCTTGGAGATTTTTCATACGAAAAAAAAGAAGTATACTATACAACTGCCTCATTATAATACTACTAGTTTCCGTTTACAGCTGGTGTAATAAAATAATATTAGACGAATGAACGTATTTTTGTCATTCGCTGATTTATCATTCATATATGCGGTAAGGATTTTGGATCTAAGTCATGAGAAACGACGACGACGCGCGTAGATCGTTTCGATATAATCTATGGTTGATAGATTTGTTCTCGACCACCTTTGTTGGAAATTGGAACTTTGTTTACTGTGACCTTTGACATACCTATATTAATAACATTTTTTATAGAATTAAAATAATTATCTACTAAGTAACTGCTTGTATTTGCATGCCTTGAGGCAGAATTTGGCTGTTTATTTATAATTTACCTATTGTATGTACCCATTTTCGCAAAATAAATAATTTGATTTGATTTGTTGCACCCCGTGCTATCTTCAATAGGCAGCCCAAAGGCGCGCACTTTGGGTGCACTGTGTGTACATTTGATGTGTCGTACTGAGTACGGTGGTACGTCGGCAGGGTGTCGGCGTGGCGGCTGGGCGAGCGCGCGACGCTGGAGCGGCGTCTGGGCGAGGAGCGGCGCGCGCGTGCCACGGCCGAGGCGCAGCTGCTGCGCGCGCGCACCGCACCGCGCACGCCCAGGTACGCACTGCCGAGCGCGGACCTGGGGTGACGGGTGGAGCCGCCAGTCACCCTAGCAGAAGCAGGCCGCGGCGATGGCGCAAATGCCACCCCATACCCAGGGGCTAGATGGGGACACCATGGTCCCCACATTAGGGGAAGAGGGTCATCTCAACGGAGATGTCCCCGGGTCTGCCGGGGTGCGAGAGATATGTCTTATATAATCTCACCTCCGGCAATCGAGGACCCATGGACGGCGTGCGTTTTGGTCGGTTCGAGTCCGACATAATCACCTCCATCGGTTTTGGTGGACGTGGTATCCGTGGGGATTTTGCGCACGATAAAAAAAAAAAAAGGTACTCACTGCCGGCTATCGGCTCTCACCTGTTTAGAGCCCTGGGGCAATCGTTCCGAATCTACATTCGTCATCGCTCTGAAAATGTATAGGAGTGACATTTGTTGTCGAATGTCATGTGATCCGATGCCGACAACAAATGTCACTCCCATACATTTTCAGAGCGATGACGAATGTAGATTCGGAACGAATGCATTTTGGCTAGCGCCCCTGACCTGTTTGGAGCCCTGGTTCAAGCGGACGAGAGAGCCCCGGTTCTAGTGAATGAGAGAGCCCTGGTTCTAATGGACGAGAGAGCCCTGGTTCTAATGGACGAGAGAGCCCTGGTTCTAGTGGACGAGAGATCCCTGGTTCTAGTGGACGAGAGATCCCTGGTTCTAGTGGACGAGAACAGCTTATTGTGCTGTCGTAAATTGATTAATATGCGTGATAAAAATTTAACCCATGTGGATATGTACCCGTATCGTATCCTTGGGTCTCCGGTTCGAATCCGGCTCGAAGGACCAAAATGTAAAGCTACCTGAGTGGTTCGTATTTGGATGCTGTAGAATTAAACACTTTATAGACATTGACGTTAGCGGAGTGACGGGTCAGCCGGGGAATTTAATATAACACATAACAAGATCAGCTTTGTGCCAAAACTATATTGCACCGCCGCGCCGCCACGTGTCTACACTGTTTATATGTTTTGTGTTGTATGTACACATGTTTATTGCTATTACAGTGAAAACTATAAAAGCTATGCTAAGCTAGTTGCTAAAATGATAGAATGAGTGCACTCGGTTTGCTGTCGAGATATGTACTGAGGCCGCGGCGCGTTTGGCGCAGCCGTGTTACATTGAACACTTCTTTTCTCACAATAATTGATATTTTTAAAATCAATTTAGATCGGGCAACGTGAATTAGATACAATCCCTTCAGAGCATTCACTTTTTCCGATCTAAATTAATGTATGTGTGTGTGTGTGTGTGTGTACAGCGGCGAGTGCGAGAACGACACGTGTCGAACGCGACGCACCACGGCCGAGGCCGAGACGGCGGCGCTACGACGCGACCTGCAGCGGGCGAGAGAGAGACAGCACCAGCTGCAGCGGGAACTCACGCACGCCTCCGAACAGGTAGCTTGTTTACCCTATAAGTACCATGTAAGGGAACCCAATGACGACCTCGGGCGTCACGGCAGTGCATTCGAGGTCATAGGCGCGGGTATTTTTTTTTTTCGTGCTCGAAATACCCTAGGATACCAATCCCACGGAAGCCGGTGAGAGATATTATGTCGGACTCGAACCGACTAAAACGCACCCCGTCTTTGGGTCTCTAGTTCCCGGAGGTAAGTAAGTAGCGAACATATCCTTCGCACGCCGGTAGACCCGGGGTCTCTTATTCTGAGATGGTAACTAGGACCTTTATGTCAAATCTTATTTTATTTTATAACACTTTATTCACTAATCTAGTTGGAATGATTGTTGATGACGGATGATAGTTGCCCCAGTAAAGTAGTGACAACTTTACTAGAAGCTTTTCTAAGGGAGATTTTGACACCAACACGAAAAGCACAGATGACCCAGTCAGGCAATTTCTTCACATCTAATACTTTTTACCCGACTGACCTTGGGCCATATAAGATATCTCGACAAAGAGCTATGAAGCGATGGAGGATCTAGTGAGGCTGTCGAGAACTGCAGGTCTACCATGAACTCATAAAGCAGGTCTTACACGAGCATGTGAAGTCAAGTGTTCTCTTTGTAAATAATACGGAATACGGAATAAGGAAATTTCAAATAAATTGTAATACCATGATTTATACCTGTATTCGCTAAAAGATTGATTATGATTTTGATTATTATGATTAGGATTGCCATAACCAACTTGTACGTGATGTCGACTATATCGGTTATGGTTCCTCCACAGGTGCGGTCACTCGAAGCCCGTCAAGAGCAGCAGCATCAGCAGCACCAGCAGCAGCAGCAGCACCAGCAGCAACAGCAGCAGGCGGCGGCGGCGGCGGACGCCCGCGGCGGCTGGCAGGCGCTGCACGAGCGCGCGTCGCACCTGGAGCGCGCGCTGTCGGCCGAGACGCGCGTCAAGCTCGACCTGCTGTCTGCCCTGGGCGATGCCAAGCGCAGCATCACCATACAGGACGGTCAGTCACTTGTACCACTTGCAGCCGAATCTACGTCTACGACCGGAAACGGTGCGCACTGTGCGGTATGAAAGGAGTTTCAAACTAACGAACGTAACGAAATACTATCGAATTCGTAATGTAAAGGTATCCACAGAACGGAGCATTGCGATTGGCGAGCTACACACGCACACAAATTCACAAGAGACAGACTGTCAATCACAATGCTACGTTCTCTCGAAACCTTTACATTACGAATTTAATAGGAGTTCATGCTAGTACTACTGGTGTCACGAAGTTCGCGGTTTTGTACAATGACTGACTGACTGGTAGTGAACGCGATTGCTACGTAGGAGGCGTGGGTTCGATGCCCGCTCAGTGCAAATATGGTTATTTAAATTGCTCTGGTTGTACCTCGGAGAGCACTTTAAGCTGTCGGTCCCCGGTTGACATACGAACATCTATGGCAGTCGTTACGGGTAGTTGGAGCCCTCAAAAGTCCAACAACTGGCTTTTTAGTCAGATGCCAGGCGCTTTACGGGAATTACAAAGTTCAGACAAAGAGTTAGACAAATTGTGAACCCGATACTCCGAGGCAAAAGTTTCGCATGCTACTAGGATGAAAAAGAAGGAATACTAACCACTCTCTTTCTCTCGCAGGAGTCATAACAAGACAAGAGAAAGAAATAGAGGAGCTGAAGGCTCAGATGTTGGCGGTGATGCCGACGGAGTTCGTGAGTCCGGTGGGAGGCGGCGTGTCCAAGCTGCGCCTGTCGGACGGCTCGCCGCTGGACCCCAACGCCTGTGTGTACACGCCCAAGCTCGCGCAGTGCTCCGACGCCTGAGCCCCCGCCGCCCCCCCGCCCAGCCCCCCGCCAGGACTGTTCTCTAGAACCTTGATAAACTGATATGGGCGTGGCGTGAGGTGATTTCAAACTATGTTTATAAATATTGTCTAAATTATTTCACTAAAGCAATAATTTTCTCTGACTGTTATAGCATACGGTTTTTTTTGAACCACTTGTCTGTCTGTCTTGTGAATAAACTTGCTGTGATTTTGTCAAATTTAAAGCTGGTGTTATAATAGATGTACAAACTAGTTGTTGCCCGCGGCTCCGCCCGCGTGGATGTCATTTTCGCGCAATACGATATAACCTATGTTACTCAAGGTGAATGTACCCGCTTTCCAATGGTGGAAGAATTTTAATAATCAGCACAGTAGATTTTGAGTTTATTCATTACAAACATACACACACAAAAAAATGTAAATTTTTACTCTTTGTTATATTAGTGTAGTTACATACATAAATAATACACTTCTGTAAGTCTCTGAAGGGTCTGTAAGTCTCTAACCAAATATATATTAAAACCCACATTTCACCAACTATAATTTTCGGTCACCACGCAAGAAGGTGAGCCTATTGCCGTCCTGTGGCTACTTTGTCATGGGCTGTATGTTTATGGATAGAGAACACCCCTATACATTAGTATAGGGGTGTTCTCTATCCATTAGCCTAGCCTTTTACGACCACGTGTGTGTTAGTTAACTGTTCATTCTTTAGACATACTGTTTAATATAAGTTAAGCTACAAGTCATTGTGTACCTGAAAACTCTGAAACATTTTTGTTTCTAGAACTCATCACAATGTGAGCAAATATTTGACATATTTTAAAAATTCAGTTATACCATATACTATATTATGATTACTAAGATCTTAACACAAAATTATTTAGCTATGCTTTTTGGGAGTATTTTCCCAACTAGCATAGTCTGATTTAAGCTACAGATAAATTATAGCATTAAAAACATGTTTTGATGTTTGGTAAAATAATCATTCACGTATTGTATACACGATTATTTTGTAATTACCGTAGAAAAAAAAATTTTTCAGACACAAGTGGTTCAAAAATTGACAGTGAAGTGACCTATAGTTAAGTGAATTATCGCTTAACTATAGGTCTCCTTATGCATGCTTATGACCGTATTTCCGATTCCAACTGTATCTCGGAACAAGGAACCAAAGCCCATACCATGTACAGCTGTAAAGCTGTTATAAGAGTATATGGTAGGCGTGCAGTACCACACTTAGTACAAGGAACGAAATTCTATTCCCGTTGCTCCGATTTGAGTAAACTTAAGCCAAATTAGGGACAGTCCCTTGACACAATGTCAATGTGTTGTAAAAAAATTGAGGGTAGATCGTGAAAACGTTACGCGTTACAATTTTTTTAAATACTATATGGCTAGTAGTACTATTTGTTGACAAATTGTGACAATTCACTTGTGACGCCTCAATATAGTGAAAACTTTTTGTTTGAAATTAGAATGTTGTGACTTGTGATGAGTTATATATTTTTTAATTTCTATACGGCCAGTACTTATTTGACAAATTGGAAGTAAATACTTTTTTTCTTTTTATACAGACTTTTTCACTTCTAGTGGAAGTCCCCAAACTTGGAGTTCCTCTGCCTCAGGGCTAAGTAGTATACTAAGTGACTGTACTACAATATCTTTTAGATAGAAACATTGTATTACAGGGTCGGTAAGAACATACTAATACGCAGGGCGTTCGTTGCCCATGTTCATAGGCCACGGTGAACTCTATCAGGTGGACTGTGTGCTTGTCTGACTCCTAAGTGGTATGAAAAACATCCTATCTCCTACGAATCGCAGCACTGGGAATAATATTTTGTAGTAAACTACTTCCTGTTCAGAACTATTTAATCTTATTGGTTGAACTTTGCAATAATTTACTTTTATGACTGTGATCTTGTCTTGCTACAAGTTAAATTCTCATGAAGCATTCGTGCATTACAAGCAGATTGTTTCTGTTGTATTGAAATATATTTTATATAAGTCTTAGTGCTCTATTGCAGAATGATACTCAGTCTTCAATATCACTGACGGATTTGACAGATCTTCCCTCAATACTATACTCCATTTGTTTAGATACTTAAATAAAGGTAAACAATGTTAAACTAATAAACTAGACTAACTAACTAACTAGTGGTTCGATACCTGTTTTTAGTCTTTAAAAGGCATTTCTTAGCAGAACACTATTTTCACACCGAGTTTTTAAACAAAACATTTTAAAAATACACCCCAAGATTGTTTACATTTATTTAAATACATAAACAAACGCACTATAGCTATAAATCGAGATTCAGAACTGAGTATTGTTTTAGAATACATGCCTTAGTGTCAGAGACATGAAGTTCAAACTATGGAACCCTATTTAATGAAATAATTTAGACAATACAACTAGATCTGAGGAATAACCCCCAGAATTTCTTTATCCAAGAAATGGCTACATGCGTTGTACCTGTTGGTTAATACCGAGCTTTGAATATAATCCTTGGAGCCAATACTGGTCTTTGTATGGGCGTTTTCTGATCTCAATATATATTTTTTTTATATTGTTTTCTTTTGTCTAATTGATGCAAGCTGACAAGATGTTTTCGTTACTTTATTGTTTTAGTTAAATTTAAAAAGTGACTTCAATTTGCAAGTCCGTGTTGAAACTTGGCCGGTGGAGATTTTGTTGTGTGATTTTTGTGGATTAATAATCAAGATCTGATTGGTATTTACATACATTTAAATGAAGAGTACCAGGTTTGATGCTCTTGACTGAGATTAAAAATACTTTTAGTATTATTATTATCTGCCACTTTTAAAGAAATAAGTTAGTTAGTGACCACAAATGTCCATACAAACATCGGTAAACTGAATGTAACATTAAAAAATACAAGTGTGTTAGTTTTGTAACAGTGTACGTACATAATAACGAGACAGAGCGTTTATTTTTTCATGTAAATTTCCATTTCACACATTCATAGTAAGTCTTGTATAACCGATTGTAACATAGGCTGTTTTGCGCGCGCGCCATCTTTGAATTTAGGCGCAATCAAAACAGCAAATGTGCATATTTACAAATTAACATCTAAAATTGTGTCTTACTACTGTTTGTATAAGGCACATTTTTAATTAAACGTGAAGCAAGATTTGAAGTACATCAGTGTATTTTTTGGTATATGTATTCGTAGTGCGGGACTGTAGAATGATCGCGTGACGCATAATGTGTGTAGATACGACAGTCCTATGTGATCGCCACTGCAGTCTAATAAATACGTGTTCTTTTTAAATTTATGTGATATATTGTACAAATTAAGATCTGAGATCGAGTCTTCTTCCTTGTATATTAAATTTGTAGCTTTATTCGACGTTTTAGTCCAAATTTGTCTGTATTTACGTGTTTGCCTTGATTGTGGGTCGGGTAGACCGCTCAGTCGGGGTTGGACATATTCTTGTTGAACATTTAACGCAGGCTGTATATTGTTGAACGCGTGTGTATCCTAACAGCTGGAATCTTGGCATGTATGTTATCACTCGTGTTCCTGTTTGATGCTCAGTAGCAGTCATATACATGTTTGTTATTTATTTAGTTCTTTATTGCACACATAATTTACATGTTTGTGTTATGAAATGTTATGTACAGAAGGCAAGCTTAACTCAAATTTGAGTTTTCTTCCAGCAAACCCGGGAGTGAAAGTCTTGTGTACAAGGAAGTGATAATTTTAATGAATGAAGGTATACAAGAACATACATATTATATCTAATATATAAAAATCAATGCCACTTTTCGTTGTAATTTAATAACTCAAGATCCAAACTAAATGTTCAGGCTTTGTTCGGACTATTTAGTAGATTTTATGTGAAGTTTGCGGAAAATCGGTCGAACGGTTTATTTATACCACGAGTGAAGCTGGGGCGGGTCAGCTAGTATACCAATATAGGTTTATATTGACCTTTGAGAATACCGCAAGGAGAAACCGGTTAGGTACATAAATAAATACAGTGGAGAAGTACAAGTTATCAATATCAATTGTATGATATACTCGAGCGGATCTATTGTCGTGGTAACCGCTTCCTATTAGGTGGGTCGTATGCTTGTCTGCCACTTATCAATCAATCAATCAATCAGCCTATCGCAGTCCACTGCTGGACATAGGCCTCTCCTAATGTGCGCCACTGCTCCCTATTCTCCGCCCTCCGCATCCAGTCTGTCTCAGCCGCCTTTTTCAGGTCATCAGTCCATCTGGCTAGGGGGCGAACTTCCGTTTGCCTTCTCGCGGTCTCCACTCAAGGACTTAAATGTTATTAAAATACAAATAAAATGACAAACATGTATATCTCTTCTCTACATCTAAATCACATCAGCAAATGGTTAATTTACCACGATTCCTGTCTTCCCCTGTGAGCCTTAACACTCATATTAGTTTGAAACAAAACTGTTTCAAAACAGTGAAAAATACTGATTAATTACACAACCTCCATTATCAATACGTTTATGATTTTAATTACTATCATCTTTATATTTATCATGTTATTGTTACGCTGAGGTTTCCGATATTTCAGCACTCAAAGAGAGGCCACACACTAAAGCGCGGGTGTGGGTCGGGTGCGGGTCGTTTTGCCATTCATCGCCGTTTTCTTAACATTGCTATTTTTTTTTCTTAATTCTGTAAACGGCGATGGATGGTGAAGCGACCCCTGCCTGACAATCACCCGCTCTATATGTCACACTTTAAGCAAAGTTTGCTGTTAGCAAATTTGCTGTCTTGGTGTGTGACTTTCCCTAACAAGTGCAATGTTCATAGATGTACCGAGTGGCTCTTGTAACAGTGGTAAAAATCGGAAACTTGACTAAACATACCGTGTCTATGGTTCGATATTTCGTAACTGATAAACATCCCCATAAAAGTAATCCGTATGACCATGTCAATATCTTTAGTTTACATTTCTACGATTAACAGTTTATTTAATCACAATAATTTTTGGATTTCAATCTGCGTTAGTATGTTTCAATTTTAATTTCTGCTGTATATTGGAAATACGGGTGGTGTTTTTTCATATATAATTACGTATTCTTTTTTTCTCACCCAAAATATAGTAAAACATGGGGTGCCAAGTTTAATAATCCGGATTGAGACCACGTAGTTCATTTGGCACAGTCTTAACATGGAACTTTCGTACTTTCAAGTTCCATATTGAATTAACTTATGCAAATTTTAAATTAAAAGAGAGTGAGTTATTTAAAATTGTTTCGTAACAATTGTGGTTGTTTTTGTAAAAAAAATTAGAATCCTTCTAAAGTTACTGAGAATTCCCAGTACCCGCATTTCCTTTTAACTCAAGTTTGTAATATTTGTTATTTGAAGATACTTATACGTATAAGTTTAACAGATAATGTGTAAGATAGTTGACGAATAATATCCCATTGTGGCACTATACTGATCAAATAAACTACTGCGAAGTATGTGTGGAGAGGTCCGGTGATGTGCACTTTCACCCTCTCCACACTTTTGTAAGGAGAAGAAAGCTTCTATATGGTCTTTCGAGCCGGACCGGCTTAAAGATACTTCAAAGCTCCAAGTAGAATGCATCAAAAAGTTTCGACCAGGAGAAAATTGGTCCTTCTAGCTGGACCGGCCATAACATTACAGAGCTCTAGCTAGAATCCCTATAAAAAATTGTCCCTTTTATGTGGTCCTTCGAGCCGGACCGGTCAAAATCTACTATTTTTTACAAAAAGAAGTTTGTAAAATTGTATCAGTACGTACTATAATGCGATATTATATTGTCAACTTCAGTAGGTGCGTCTAAGTACCATGATTCCATCCATTCTAGACGGTATCCTAACTAATAGACTTTACGTTCTTCCTTCATTACTAAACTTCCTGTCGCATTTACATAGTACAATTATTTTTATACGAAAAGTCAAGATAATAAGCATTGGAATTGTAAGATGACTACACTTGAAAACGTACGTTTTCGGTCTGTGTTTAGTATTTGTCACTGTGCGCGAAATTCTAAAGTTTATACTACCTGATAAAATTGTAAAAAATCACTGAGCAAAAACAAAGTCTAATGAATTGGAAACTCCGTTTTCAAATCGTGTAGGAATGACTCTTATCACAAAACATTTATTTATTCTTTCTAAAATCCGGTGAAGTACTGTCACAAAGGCTCGGCACAGTGACGGTAAACGCACATTTATATATTTAAAAGTGATTTCTGTATTATTTTGAAATGTTACGTAAAACATTCAGTCTAGTCTTAACGAAGGTCGATTTAACATTGTCGGGTAGCAACACTAGTCACTTGTATGTCCGCAGTGAAGCCAAGCAGACCTCTGCCTGGAATTGTGATATTCTTACTAAAAGAAATAAATGTATCCATTTAATTTATTTAAAATCACTCAAATATGTTCCTTGAGTATTAGAACATTGTATTATTTTTTTTGTAAATTTCAATGAATTTAGACAAGGGGTAAATCGACCTTTCAAATAATTTGTTTATCTTTATAAGTTTTTTTTTATGACAGACTGCGCTCTACCCTCTAAGTCAAACTTTCATACTATGTTAAATGATTGTGAAAAAGTACTTAATTTTAGCTTTAAAACATGTTTATTTTCGGAAAGTAAATCTGTCTGGAACGCGGACGCCGATGTATATTTTTTCATAAACAGGATCAACATATGAGAACGCTAACGCGAAAGTAAACGTACAATCGGAACGATCTGAATTTTCACTAGTGAAATGTAAGTGATAATGTTTGTTTGTATTATAAACAAATGCTGTAACAGCAATAAAAAATCAGACTTGCGATTTTCTGTTTTCTTTTATTCCGACTTCACCGCATCGACAAACTTCTATGAGTTTATAATCAGTTATAATAAAACCTAGTGGTATGGGTAATGGACTGCTGAGACGAGGTCTCGGGTTCGATCCCAGGTTTTACCATGGCACACACCAATGACTTTTCGATTATTTTCGAAGTTATGTGTGCAGCAGGTTTATAAGTGTCCGGTTAATAGCAATAGGCTCGCCACCTATTTACATTGGGACATAAACATAAACTGGCGAAATGTGGATGCTAGCACCTCTGCCTATCCCTTCGGGGATATAGGCGCAAGTTTAATTTATATTATGTTATGTTATGTACAGTAAAACCATTATTCCCTTGAGATGATAAAGGCCGCCACTAAATTACCATATTTTATCTTACCTTCAAAAACATCAAATCGTGTTTTGTTTTTTTTTTATTTAGGGCACTTAATTTGTCTTCACCCAGCTTTATAGTAAGCTGACGGCAAAGTAGGAGAGAGGGTCACGATTACAAATACGTACAGTGTTGTAAGTGTCTAAACACACTATGCCGAAGTTACGCGACCGAAGTTCAGCACAATTACGCCTGTTATGCTATTTGATAAATTACCAGTAGTTCTGCTAACAGAACAGGTGGGAATAAACGGAATTACTGACACACACACACACTCAAACTATGCCGAAATTAGTCGCGTCATAGTGTACAGCCTAACTTCGGTAAGTTCAGCGACAACTTATTCTGTGAGCACACATTATACGCAACCGGAGTTCGGTTCGGTTGCCGACAAAGATCCGGGGGCGGGAAGCAGTGGGGTCACGCCCGCACCCCGCGTGTCCGCCCATAATGCAATGTTCATTTTGATTCTGCCAGCGAATGACGCACGTGATTTCTTGTGTCATTATAGCATCTGACTCGTCTGTCCAACTGTGTAGTCGATACGACACCACGACAGCGCTCTCGAGACACTGAATACACACACAAAGTTGTGGAACCGAATTTCTGCAGCGTAAGTTCGGCACTTATGGTGTGTCATATCAGCTGAATTAGTCGGAACGTAAAATCAGCCGCCGAACTTCAGTTGCGTAACTTCGGCATAGTGTGTTTAGATTTAGACACTAATGCTAACTCAGCTTGACAGTCTGTTTTCGCCATTTCAGTTTAGATCTCAACAGAGACAGCAATAATGCCTTGATCTAGGAAGCAGAATATTTACTCTGTTACTAAATATGGCTATTGGAATGATAATTAAAAATACACTTAATTGATTGCTCATTGCAGGATTCTGCTGTTTTATTTACATAATAAGATTCATCAATCATCAATGCATTAATTAACCTGCTGCTGCAGTCCACTGCAATGTGCGCCACTGCCCCCGATTCTCCGCTCTCCGAATCCTTGATGTCCTAGCTGCCTTTTCAGGTCATTGCGTTGGTTCATCTAGCTAGAGGGCTTCCCAAGGTCTTCACTCAAGGATTCGTTTGCTCCAGCTGCCTTCCTTTCCTTCCTTACATCTGTCCTTTGTCACACGTGTCCAGCCCACTACCACTTAAGCTTGCTTATTCGGCGGACATCGGTAACTTTAGTTCTTAATTGGATAACTTCACTACGAATTTTACTCACAGAGACACTAAGCATTGCTTACTTCATGGCCCACTACCCAACTTTCAATTGGTGGACTATTTCCACTATCAGTATCATTGTTTCGGCACCTTAATTGGTGGCCTAAAAAGAGAGTAGTGGTTAAATTGTAACTGGATCATGATATCAATTTATAATAATTGCTACCCAAGGGCTGGGTAATTTTCCTATGTATCAATAGGACACTCCTTGTATATATTAGGCCAGTAACATGGTACATTTGTATGTTCATGATCTTGTGCCTGCACCAGCCATTTAATTCTCCACAACTATGAATGTTTATCATTTAAATCTGATATTCTAGCCTCACTTACTAAGCTCTGTATGTCTAACTGTACTCTTAAAGCCTTTTGCAAATCCATCTTTCTCAACTGTGAAGCAATGTATTTACCATAGATATCAAACTCATCATCTTTAGTTGTATAATCTGTGTTAGAATCTGAGCTGCCTACAAATGTTGAACAGTCTGTGCTTGGGCTCCTTTGCTTTATTTTTTTCTTTTTAGTTTTATATCTGTGGGTTGTGTGTCTGAAATCTCTGTCTGTTTTCATATGTGGCAATTCTCTTGGTTCCGTTTTCAAAATTACATTGTACTCATCATCAGCTTCAGGAAATGGGTCTAGAGTTTCTTCTTCAAGATTGTCTTCGTTTTGCCAAATTTTTGGACATGGGTCCTCTATTATGACTTCATGCTGTAAAGTATATTAACTATTAATAGGAGTGCTTAAGTGCATCAGTATATTTAAAAATGATGAGATATTCCATTATTACCTATTAAACAATGCAATCTTAGCGAAAAAATAAAACGCAGTAGGAAAGGATTATTTAGTGTTAAATGGAGAGGTAAAACTTCTTTAGTAGACAAATTCTAGATATATATGATTTGCATCAACAAGGTTTATTTACCTTTTTAGGAAATGTTAAACTTCTTAGGAAATTAAACTCCTCTATAAGAACAGTGGTCTTGGTTTGAATGGAAGTGTAATAATATAGAATTTTATTTGTGTATAATATAATATACAAAATAATAAATCATGTAATAAGAAGACTGGGTGTAGCAGTGAATTACGTACATTATCCAATAACGAATCTCCGATGGGTTTTTTTAACGAGCCATGGCACTTATGCCATTCAATAAACCATTTCATGTTTGGTTTGTAAGTCCAATTGGGCCCAGACCGTTGCTTTATTTTCGCAAGTTCTTGTGCATATGTCGATCTTAGATTCTTGATCTTCATCTTCAGCTCAGTTTCATTAAGTAATATACCTGTTACATCGTTCATCGCAGCAATAATCTCTCTGTATGCTATTAATCTTTTACTTTTCAATCTATGATTTGTATGATCGGGATTCCATAGAAATTCATGACTCAAGTATATTTTGACAAACTGATATGTCTCATTTTCACTCCACCGCATTTTTATAACAACTTCTGTTTTAAAAAGTCATGTAAACCTGTTTATACAAATCGATACAAACACAAATAAAATACGTAAGACACAAATTTAGCAATCCAAGCAAAAGCAAATCCAAGTGACATACATAACTGACTCTGACATGACATTATGTCATATATTATGTTGACTTCCAGTTAGTGCGTTCAGAAATCAGATGAAATTAACCACAGAGTAGAAGACGTAATATACGTAGTATGATAGTGTTGATCTTCACTACCTATATAGTGGTAGTACAAACGACTTTGTGGTATATGTACATGTATATAGTCATAGTATACCACAAAGTCGCGTTCTCCGTCCCTATATCCCTTTGTATGCTTAAATCTTTATAACGACGAAACGAATTTTGACGCGGTTTTTTATGATGGCTATAAGTAATATTATAAACGCTAAAGTACATACGTATGTAACTCGGTCAGGCTGTATGTTACACGTTACACCGCATAAACCATTGAATTGAACTAACTGTTCTTGATGCTCAACTTGGCAATGGACATGGGTTAAAGAGTTAAAAAGATTGTGTACCCTGTAGAGACTTGCTATTTATTATATTTCATCTATGGGGACTTGGCCTATGTAATCAGATTTAAACAATGTATTATTATAAAAATGAAGTTGCTCTGACTATTTGCAGTCATTTTCCTTTTTTTGTCTTCTTTACCTTTACCTTTATCTGACTGACTTATAGGTTTTCAGAACTATCCAATGTGAGGATTATTAACCAAATCGTGATGATAATAAAAAATAAAAACATTTTTATATTCTTTATTAAAACTACAATTTAAAATCTTTGGTTTGTTATTTTGCACTCGAAAAAAAATATTTTAGGTATATGGAATTAAAATATGCATTACCTTACATTGAAATAAATAAATACAATAGATAACATATAAACGATTACAAATCCCCGTCATTTCACAAGAGTACATAAGTACTTAACTCTGATTAAAATATTTGAAAGTGTCTAGGTAGATCTAGAATAATATATAAAAATAATAATGTATGTACAGTTGGTTCCAAGTTCCTGGATAATTTGAAACTAAAATTGTATGAAGTGATGCCACTAAACTACTGGTCTTAGAAGCTACTGGATATTAGATCTACTTGGTAATGTAATTTAGTTTAGGATACTACTGGCATGATTATTTATTTTCTTATAAAGAAACTCAACATCAATCTAGTTTATTTTATTAACGCTATCCATGTTACTTTTTGTTAAATCAGACTTAGGCTGGGAGGATTATAGATAATAAGGTAATCAGGAACTTTTGAAGCCCATTGTACATTTTTATTGTACACCAAGGAGATAACAACTTTTTTTAAGTATTAGCAATATTGGAATACAGTATATTTAATATACTATATTCCAATATTGCTATATTAGGTAATATACTATATTAGGTACATATAATTGGCGACTTTATCGATTTGTGGAAAAATCTTACCTGTAACCATGTGATTTATAAGCATCTATACTATGAACTAATCAAATAGGAATAACTAATGCAGCGGCCCCGTTGGCATCAACTTTTGCAGTTACAAAACTGCGTTGCTCATACATAATACAATTACATTTGAAACGACCTTACGCAAAACCATGCCGTGAAGTGGAGTTGCAGTAATCGGCTTGTCATGCCATGAAATTAATAAATATGATTTGTTTAGTCACTGGCTACAATATCTGAGATCCTAGCTTCACTAACAAGGTTTTGTATTTCCAATTGTAGCCGTAAAGCCTTGTGCAGGTCCATTTTTCTTAATTGCGAAGCAATATATTTGCCATATATATCAAATTCATCCTCCTTCACATATTCTGATACAGCATCAAAAGAATAATTTTTAGTTTGACTTCTATGCTTAATTTTTTTCTTTTTTAGTTTCTTGTAATACACTGGTGAAGATTGCCTCTCAAATTTAACATTAGACATTTGTTCATCAGGTTTGTTAGAATCATATTCGTCATCTGTTTGAGGGATGAGTGGGTCAGGATTGGTGCCATCTGTGTTTATATTTTGTAGTTCTTGATCTACCCATATTTGGCATGAGGAATCCACTTCAGTTGCTTCATGTGACTGAAAAAAAATACAATTTTAAGTTTTTTTTTATCTATGTTTTAGTTTGTCTTTATACCCATTTTAAATAAAGAACATGTCTGTTCTTTATTTTAAATTAGATGACCTGCGCCTAAGCATGTGACTGATATTTTTTGACATTTATGACTACTGCTCCATTCCCTTGAGAAGCATCATGAAGGAATATGACCTTCCTCAATAAATGGATCCTAAGATTAGTATGTTCAGCCAAACATTCATACAATCAATCAAACTACCTCTTCAGCTTTTATAATATTGACTACCTCCCTGGTGCAGTGGTAGTAAATGTGACTGCTATGCAGAAGACATGGGTTTGATTCCCGCTCAGTGCAAACATTTATGGGCTTGAATATAAATATTCGCGTTGTGTTTCTATGTGTAATATGTACAAAATTTTACAAAAAAATGTAAATGAGTATGTTTACTCGCATTCTATCACCCATAACATAAGTTAGTTAAGCCATTCTAGATGCCATTGTATAGATCGTACTAGTATATTTATTTATTTAGAAACAAAGAGAAAGACAGCACAATACTCACAGTATTACAATTCAAATTTGAATGACGATTACTTGGTATGTGTTTTAAACAACGGTCCATTTCATGGAACCACACCAGTGATGGTTCATATATTGCGTCAGGACTAGATTTCTGTAATATTTTGTGAACCTGCTGTACATAGGTTGTCCTCAAATTTTTTATTTTCATCTTCACTTCAGGCACCGAAAGCGACTTCATTGTGGTAGTTTTAAATTCGGTACTTATATCAGTATAAGCTTTTTCTCTTTGATATCTTAGTTTATATCCAGGATGAGTCGGACTCCAAAGACATTCATGTTTAAGATATATCTTAACAAATTCTAGCGTCACCGCTTCGCTCCACCGCATTTTTATTACCATATGTCCTCCGCGTCTAGCTAGAGATTGCCTACATGAGGCTTTACGATATATCTTTTATCATTACTTGTAAGTATTATAGGTAGTATAATTGTCCATTTACGTTCATTTTTCACATTTTTTACATAAACATGGCAGTAAACAATTTATTTCCTAGTGACAGATGACAGTACTGACAATCAGTGTTGCCTGCAAAGAGAATATAGTTGCCTGTTGCCAGCATGTCAAAAAGCCGTTAAATATATTTTTTGTTTCGTCAATAAAATACGTCAAATAAGTGCAATGTTTGGGTATTTGTGATTCAACCACGCTCTAAATGCTGAATCAAGAACCAAGCGGTTAGGCGAGTCTTTTCACTCCAGCACCATTATGTCGTGGGTTATCTTATCTTATCCTTACTAACTTAGGTACGTGTTTCCTTCTTCCTACAGTCCCGGATCCTTTCAGCGGGGCATGAAAAAGCATCTGATGAGGCAGTCAAGCTGAGCGCCACCATTGTAACATTTTACGAATTTGTAATGGTGATCCTCTTTCGATTTAAAGAACGTTATTTCTCATAAGAACAATAGTAGTTCGCTTAAAATGAGATACAGTGCTATTACTTAAAAATAGTAGGTATTAACATCTGGCAAACTGGGATGTCAACACAACACATATAATCTATTGCACAGTATTTTTACTTTCCTGAGACTTTGCCTTCAGCATACCATCAGGCAGGGTGAAGTAAAATTGACGTGCCCTAAATAAAAAGAAAACCGATCACGCTGAGATTTGGAACAGAACAAGGTTGTCCGGGAAAACATACAGGCCACTTTTCATTCGGGGAATATGTTCCCATAGGCTGCTGGATTCAAAATTCGGATTTGTACTTCGACTACAATTTCATTGTTTGTAATTTGAGGTGAAATGTCGTCAAGCATTACCTGCCTATAAAAAAAATCCAAGAAAAGTTTTGATGAGACTGATATTGCTCAGATTTTTTTATTCAGTCATAATAAACAAATCTGAGTAATGATGGTCTTGAAATCTTGTATCTTATTTGAGACTTGGCCAATGTTATCGGTCGTAGTACTTACCTACTACTTAAATGAGAAATTGGATGTTAAGGCACATTGAACAATTAAAAACAGGTCGTCTATAAACCTAAACCTTTACCTATTATGTGGGTACCGGTCTAAATATATTTTGACTGTTTCTTTTTTCTTCTTAAAAAGAAAAGAAAAACAAAAGAGCGGGAGAAAAAAGAATAATTATGTACATGTAACTGATGACGCCGTGATTTTAATTAATTATAAATATTAATTTTCTTTACATTAAGTTTATTGATGCGCAGTTATATTCATCGTTGTAATTTTTGTAAGTACCTACATATACATAAATATATAAAATCTTTATTATAATAGAATAATTTTATGTGTGTATCTTAAACTTAAGCCTACTACAATATGCCATTGTTGCCGCCATAGTTTGTACTTCGGAAGTTTGATTGTTATTTTTGACTGAAATACGGGAGTGGCTACCGTCTGACCTGCACAAAAAGAATAGCCTGCGTCTGTGCTTCGTCCGTTGTATAGTACAAATTGGTATAAGTACCTACCTATCTTGATATTGACTTACAGGTGAGGTTAGACTCATAATATGATGTTGGTACGGTTTTGTATATAAATATGCCCGCATGCCCCAAGCACGTCACAAAATGTACCTATTTACCTAGTGTTCATGCACAGCACGCGTTTTTTGAGTTTATTAGCACGAAGTGCTAAGATGACGGAGAAGCTCGTATCCACCAATCATAGATTATATATCAAAACAATCCGAGATTTGGACCAGGCAATTCAAAATTTTAGTACAAATGTCGGTTGACAATGAATAGTGCCTGAAGCAGAGTATCGTCGTCGTATCTGCAACATACTACTCTATGTGTAAACTTTATCCCCAGCAACTGGCGTTACCATACACCCACACACAAGTACAAACTCACATAATATTTGAATAGGTAAGTACAGCCTTGTAATATTTCGAGTGTATAGTTGGTTAGTCTTCTTCTTCTGTTGAATCGACGGCATTTTTTAATTTCCATCGTATAGTTTTTTTCCTTTTCCTTTCTTTTAGGTTTTTCTTCCTTTTAAGTTCCTACATCCATTTAAGTTGGTTAGTTAGAAAGCCTTACTAGATACACTTTATTTTACAGATTCATTACAAAACAGTATCGAAGAAAAGAGCTTTGGAGAGGAGATTCCTGTATGCTATCATTACAAAAAAGTACCGAACTAAAGAGCTTTGGAGAGGAGATTTCTGTAAGTACCAAATTTTTAATATGGCCACTAATCCCAGTTGCACTATAATTTGCATTTCAGAGTCCAGGGTCCGCTCTCCTGGTCCTCTATTTTATTCGTCCAAGATTCTTGCCGATAGGTATACATTGCTAAAGCTGTTTTTTTTAAAAATAAGGTGCCCTTTGATTCCGGACATTAGTTGTCTTCCGCATAGATATTATGGTACAAACTACAAAGTCATCATAACATTTGTACTCCCATTTATTATATTAATATAGATAGGCCATAGGATGTAATGTTGAATAGCACAACTATTGATTTGGGTAAATTATATTCACATTACATTCGTTTTATTTTGAGTTCGCCATTTAATGTATGGGAAATAAAATAATTTTGTGACTTATAGCACTTATATAATTACTTTTACAAGGTCAGAGGACTATAGTTATATAGATAGATCCATTAAAAAGCCTTTTCATAAACTATTTTCAATTATTTGATAACTACATAATACCTACTTATGTTAGACCTAACCTATTACCTAAGACATGTGACGGAGATAGGACATTCCACGGTATTCCCCGTCCTAAATGAGCAATCCGACTAGACAAGTACGTCCGCCCTACAGAATACCACGGCTAATAAAAAACATAAAAACATAAACTCACGCCTTTATCCCCGAAGGGGTAGGCAAAGGTGCTAACACCCACATTTCGCCAGTTTATGTTTAGGTCCCAATGTAATAGGTGGCGAGCCTATTGCCATTAACCGGGCACTTATAAACCTGCGATAAATACGCACATAACTTCGAAAAGCATCGAAAAGTGATTGGTGTGTGCCATGGTAAATCTAGGATCAAACCCGAGACCTCGTCTCAGCAGTCCATTACTCATACCAATAGGCTACCGCGATTTGCCACGGCTAATATAACCTTGAATTATTTCCGGTGGTTAGCAGGGTAACCACAGAGCTGTGTTGTCAGCGGGAAGACCGAAGGCTTAGTTAATACTACTAAGTAATGGTATGGAACACTGCTTTGCACTGACGGCTCAAAGCTCTTTCAACCTTCAACATTTGCCTCCCCTCTCTGTAGAAGCCTAATCTATGGTAGGCAGCACGAATATGACGCCATAGTGTTGCAATGCCTGACCCGCGCAACCCCCTTTTTGTAACATATTTCACTTCTGCTCTGCACCAGTTGGTTGTAGCATGATGTTATATACATATAAACGTTCCTCTTTAATCACTCTGTCTGTTAAAAAAACCGCATCAAAATCCGTTGCGTAGTTTTAAAGATTTAAGGGACAAAGAACGCGACTTTGTTTTATACTATGTAGTGATAGTGATATTCCAGCGAATTAATCCAGTCCAGTACGGAATTAGACCGTCTCGTATACACTATACTATTCCAGTCTATATAAGTTGGAATTAAAAATAGACTTTTAATCCAGTGCCGGTTCACATTATTGTTCCAGTCATCATCATTCGCTGAGCCTATTCCCAACTTAGTTGGATCGGCTTTCTAGTTCAACTAAGATGCGGAGTGAACTTCGATATTTTTCGTGTAGCGATTGCCATCGGAACTTCACAACAAAATTGGCGATATCGAAGTTCTGTAGTTAGGCTAGTCGAACTTTTGAGGAATCCAACTAACCGTAACGACTGCCATAGATGCCCGTATGGCAATCGGGACCGTCAGCTTAACGTGCTCTCTGAGGCACGTCCAGACCAGTGGAATAACGCATATTCATGCCTACAAATGAGCGGGGATCGAATCCGCGCCTCCTGCGTAGCAGTCCCGATCACCACCGCCACGCCACAGGTTCACATTTTATTCCAGTGTCTACTGGAATAAAATGTGAACTGTACCAGGCTTTTTTATTATTGGTTTTTCTTACTTTTTTATTTTTATTTATTTATTGGAAACTTAACAGCTATTTTACATAGATATTAAGAATTACTTAGGACTCTAAGCCAATAACAAAGTTTCGCGACAAGTTCGAGAAGAATTGCATGCACAACTTAATGACTTTTGATTTGTACCTATTTAGTAGGAATACAATTATGATGTGGTACTCTTAGCGTTAGAGTCTGGGGATGACGGGCTGTTCCCACACCCGAAGGGGACTATATATGCGTAGGAGAAGTTACTTACCTATGTCACTGGACGCCCGCCTACCGAAGACCCGAAGACGGCGGCGTGCGTAGTCGATTTGAGTTCGACATAACCACACTCTCACCAGCTCAGGTGGGTGCTGTATCTATTCGAATATTGCACACGAAAAAACAATCGTTGTGAGATAATGGCACGTATATATTCTTACGTTATTTTTTAAGATTGGTTCATTCCAACCGATATCCGCTGAAGGCCAGACATTAAAATTGGCTGATATTGGTTAAAAAAGGTGTTTAGTTAAATAAAATTGAATGCTAATTCGGTTCTAATTTATTTTAGTCTAAACATTCCATCAAACAATTAGATGTGAGTCAATAGAATAGAATAGTATACAATAGTAAACAAAACAAGAATAGTATAGGTAGTTTGCAGACGAGAGGATATGGCACACCTTTTTAAAAAAATTTACCTACTCTTAAGTCTTTACAGTGCTGCATATAAACAAAAAATCTATCATAACAAAAATGGTATCAAAAACGTGGTATGTACTTTGTATCCACGTTTACTAATTTTAAATCAATATGACCTTCGGCAATATGGATTTTAGTCTTCGCTTGTGAAACGTTTATGTGTACTCTTCCGTTGGTGAATGGAAATCCTATTGGAGTAGATGGACAGGTCATGTTAGTTAGATGATATGCTCCCTAAAAACAACAAAACGTTTACCATTTAATAATATAGTCAGCAAAGGATATTTAATATTACCCACTATTTTTACTGTTCATTGTTAACCGATGAAAATAAATATGAAAATATTCGATGACAGGCTGAGCTCATCCAGTTTCTTCATGTTAAATTCAATCAAATAGCTTATAGCCGTCCACTGCTCGTCGTAGACCTCTGCCAATGTGCACCATTGCTCCTGGTCATCCTACCTACCGTATGCCTTCTCGCGGTCTCCACTCTAGGACTTGTTTTCTTCAACGGCCATCGGTCCTTCGACAGATGTGGCCAGCCCACTACCACTTTAGCTTGTTTATTCTGCGGGCTATGTCGGCAACTTTAGTTCTCTGTCTGATGACCTTAATTTTATCGTTCAGAGAGGCTTCAAGCGGGCTATGCAGCGAGCTAGCTCAATAGTTCACTGCGCATCGTGACTTTTAGATTGTGGACTACGACTAACCCCATCGCCAGTGTCTACGTTTTGGTATCGTAAGTCATAACAAGTCGGACGCACTGTTAAAAGACCTTTGTTTTCAGGCATTGCAATAGGGATGAGGAGAGTGGGTTTAGGGCACGCCGTAGTAGCGGCGGTAAGACCCATCATGGGTGACTAGCTAGAGAGGTCACACGGTAGATGGCTGATGCAGGTGATCAACGGGTACGGGAGTTTCGGGGATTACCTGTGTCGGATCCAGTAGGAACCAAAGTCTGAGTACCATCATAATGTCTTGTATAATCTCACGTCCGGTAATCAAAGACCCATAGACGGCGTGCGTTTTAGTCGGTTCCAGTCCGACATAATCATCTCCACCGACTTTGGTGGTATCAGTGGGGATTTTGCGCACGGAACAAAAGGAGAGTGGGTGTAATTATTATTTGCAAATGGGCACCGCTTGACAAACTTGTTTTTACTTTGCAGCCAGGTTTTTGATTATTAAATTAAATGATTGATTTAATTGGTTGCTGAAAATCAATTTTCTGTTATAGTGGTCACTACTTACGGGGGCAAGTGGACAAGGCTCCCTGTTCAAACCTTGTCGTAAGGCTGCGCCAATATGCTTTTCTTTAGTTAGAAGATCGCACCAGTTGAAGTGGATATGTATGAAACTTATCTTGTAGACATTTGTTAAGGGCCCAGATTGCCCAGACGCAACATCGATTTCGCGCGACCGCAGCGCTACTGTTTACTGAAACAACCGACCGGGGCGGGTGAATGACCCAGAGAGAGCCACCTTTTTGTATTCTACTTACCTAAAATTCCAACTATGTATTTATTTGTAATTTTTCTACCACAGTTTATTCTTATTTCGTAAAATATTCATTCAATAACATAATTGCAAATTCAGTAGCAAGTACGGTCGAAATAACATCGAGCCTTTCCTCGCTACTGTTTATCTATACGCAAGGATATGTGCCTATTGGATAAACTCAAATAATTACTTACTATTTGTTTACGATCACCTTGATATCTTAAAAATCTCCTAGGGTTTTACAAAAAAATATCAATAAATGAAACACAAGTATAAAAATGATTCATATAATTTAAAAGTAGGTAAACAATAACAAATATGAGTCGCCAAGCGTGCTAGGGTTGTGCAAAAATTTGTAAAACAAGTTTATAAATTATTAATATACAAATTAAAAGTAAGTAAACAATAACAAAATATGAGTTCAAAATTCTAATGTTTAAAGTTGTTTAAATAAATTACTGAATAAATTCTGATTTCTGCTAATTTGATTATAAAATCAATTGCTATTGTAAAACCTATCAGAATGAAAATGTTACCAGATGCCCGATTCACGTAATAAAAACCGTAGCGTGGTGACTTCAAAATGTCACTTTGTTTTTTTGCAAACAAACCCTTTTAACCGACTTAAAAAAAGAGGAAGATTCTCAATTCGCTGTATTTTTAAACCGATTTTGATGATTCTTTACACCAGGTAACTCTTCAAAATTGTATAAGAATTGTACAGTAATTGATTTATGACAATCCAAGACTAGATAAGTAAGTGCGTTTAAAACAGAAAACCATAAGGCGATTTCTAAGTTAAAACAACTTTTGGATGCACGTGAATCGACCGGCTGGGTAGTTAAGTTACCTCAGTCTATTTCAAAATCCTTAGGCGTCCTTCTCTTTCAAAACACGTAAAGTTCTTTCTTTCCTCTCTTTCGTAGCCTCTATGATACTGGAACTGGGCGCGTCACGAATTCGCTTCGTGACTGCCGAGGATCAACTAATTCTGGAAGTAGTCAATCGTAATAAAACCAAACTAATTTCATCTCCATTTTCTCCTTCCAAAATTTGACACTGACACTGCTTACTCTGCTTCTTCCTTGACAGCTTCTGCCATGGATTGTGCTCCTGTCTTTTCCCATCAATCGCAAACCGTATTATAAATTTCATTATATAATGAAGGTGACATAATTGGTAGGGCAGTTAATGTTTTTAACTGAAAGTAGCTCCCACCAGATGATATGATACCAGATACAATTTGATGATTCACTTCCATGCTATCTTCTTCCTTTCAACCAAACGCACAGTAAATTTCATATTACACATACTAATTACACATACATTTCATGATGAGTTTTGAGTCCCGACCAACTTTTACTTCACCTATTATACTGAGGATACAATCCATTGGACCGCGGTCCCCTATGGCCTGAACAGCTTTAAAAAAAAAGAAATATCTGCTACTCTACGCCCAACTTCCACTTCAACCACCTTTCCTTCTTGACGGTTTTCAATTACTAGTTCCTGTAAAGAAAGATAATGGCTTGATTGTTTTTTTATAAAAAATAATAAATAAAGAATGGGCCAAATTTCTTCAAACATAGCTAAGAAGTCCCTTAGAATACATCTTTGAAACACATAGATCAAAAACATAAACGTTTTATATAAAATGTAAAATCGGTTTAGGATAATAATTTTACGGGATAACATTATAATATTATTCTCCATCGCTTGTTCCATGCTCTTGCTTGACCCTAACGTGACATAATGTGACACTTTTTCGTGCATGTTGCCTTTGTTCATCGATTTATAAGACGTTATCACGTCAAAAAATAAATAAATCTGACTACATATATTATAAATTTCCTTTACGCTACGGTAACGCGGTGTTGGTTTTTTATGACGTCACCTACTCTATGTCACTCGGGCTTAGAAGACAATTCTAATGATTCTAAAATCATCAAAATCGGTTAAATAAATATTATTTATTATACCTACATACATAAAATATGGGATTTTAACGAGAATTTTCTTTTGAGAAAGCAATTGAGAACTATTTAGGTACTAATGTGTTTGTCACCCAATGAAAATAATAAATATTGCAAGAAAAAAATCTATAGGTACTGAGATTTTGTCTTCGCCCATCACTAACTAGGTAGTTCGTTTGTGTCTCCCAATGAAAATAATAAATATTGCAAGAAAAAAATCTATAGGTACTGAGATTTTGTCTTCGCCCATCACTAACTAGGTAGTTCGTTTGTGTCTCCCAATGAAAATAATAAATATTGCAAGAAAAAAATCTATAGGTACTGAGATTTTGTCTTCGCCCATCACTAACTAGGTAGTTCGTTTGTGTCTCCCAATGAAAATAATAAATATTGCAAGAAAAAAATCTATAGGTACTGAGATTTTGTCTTCGCCCATCACTAACTAGGTAGTTCGTTTGTGTCTCCCAATGAAAATAATAAATATTGCAAGAAAAAATCTATAGGTACTGAGATTTTGTCTTCGCCCATCACTAACTAGGTAGTTCGTTTGTGTCTCCCAATGAAAATAATAAATATTGCAAGAAAAAAATCTATAGGTACTGAGATTTTGTCTTCGCCCATCACTAACTAGGTAGTTTGTTTGTTTATGTAACAAGTCTAATTACGTATAACAACTTACCTCTATACAGCGCGTAGCAGTGTTGCTCGGAGTCTCGGCCTGAAGGTTTTCTTTATTTTCAATACTGGAAATATTAATCATCAATAGTATCCACTTTTATTTATTTTGTAATTTTTGTACAACCCTAAACCAGACTCTAGGCGCGTCGCGCCGCGCGCGTCTTTGACGGCAGCGAAGTATGTACGCCCATGCTATTTCAGATAGGAAACATACCTACTTCCACAATCTGATATTTAGACAATATGATGAACATGAAAACGAATATTTAATTATATTATGTAATAAAATTAATTATTATGAGAATATTCCTATAGAAATCGACTTTATTACTTATAATACAAACCAATATTTACATGCAACAACAACAACAAATGCGAATATATTATTATTAGTACTTAGACATGATAAAGCACTCAAATAAAACTAGAATTTTTAAATGACACTTTCACACAAATCTCGTAATTTTTTTCCTCGGTATTTATACCTACTTTACAAGGTTCATAAAATAACCTCCTCAACAAACTACGTACCTATCTAAATAATTTTGTATTTTTTACGATTTATATCTAGTTCCATCATGGTTTTCTTCCAGACATTCATTATATCGGTACTTCCTACTTACTAAAAGTGAATTAGTTATAAAAATGTTATACTTACAGTTTTTCACAAAAAACACAAATTCACAACACGTAATATTGCTGGCGCATCCGACACGCGTGGTGTCACCTTGAACCATAAAAACGTACTGCCGATCAGTAGCGATGCGGGTTACTAAATCATAATATCGGGATGCGCGTGATTTTTCATACATTTTTCTATGGAGAATTTACGTAGAACATATCTAGATTTTAGGGCTTTAAAAGAGGAAGTCTTTGTTTGTAAAGGTACAAAAAAAAGTACATAGGTTTAAGTATTGGTTTCTTCAGTGTTCAAAAAGTGTTTCTTTTTATCAATTTGTGTTGATTTATTGGGTAATATTTGAAGAATACGAAGGCATGTTTTTGCATTTTTGTCAAATTTTGTGCGTTTGTTGACGTTTATTATATAGCAATTATTAGGTTTTAAGGATTTAATATAAGACTAACATATATTTTGGTCTTTGATTGTAATATATACAAATTATCATTGATATCAATCATATCTAAATAAGTTAAATATGAAATATCGTAACACTCTTTTCGGTGATTTTCACGATCTGGGCCCTTAAGAGCTCGTAGAAATGAAGGTCAATCTGGAAATATCCGTTGGTATTAAAAGCGAAGAATTCTGACGTCAGCAGTAATTGAGTACAAAATATAGCTTACAATGATATTATGGTCAAACTGTATTATAGTATCAAAATGTAGCCCGATGTAGTAGATGGGGTTCTTTCTTTCATACCTCGTTGAAGTTAAATTAACGTAATTCAACATGTTTGTATTAAAATATGTCACACGAGGGCGGTCTACATTGAGGAAGGGTACCTGAAAGCATATTTATTTAAGGATTTCGAAAATAATTTTAATAATTTACTCACGGTAGGTATACGACCAGCAAGGTCTGCTTACTTCCAGTTTTTTTAACACCCAGTGAAAATGACAGACGTGATAGATGAGAGTATTATACTCTTATATTATTGATAACTTCCAAATTCAAATTGCTATTGAATTAGACTTTGTAAAGTCCACGATGTACAAAAATGCAACTGAAGAGATTCGGCGAACCGGACTAATCCAACTCACCGAATTAGTGTGGTCCTATGTACAACCGAACGATACATCTGCCGAATTATCCATCGAACTATGTTCTGTCTTCTTATCAGTAAAGGAGCAATAATTCAATGTTTTAATACTTCAATGACCACCGAACTACCTACCAGACTACTGCCACACATAATTAAACTCAGCTATTTCAGACACGCATTTCTGATACGCGGTATAATGTTACGTGAATGTGGACGTTACGTGTCGTTAGCCACGGTTCTAGTTTAATTTTAATTTTCCCCTAAACATAACATAACATAAACTCACACCTATATCCCCGAAGGGTAGGCAAAGGTGCTAGTACCCACATTTCGCCAATTTATGTTTAAGTCCCAATGTAATATGTGGCGAGCGTATTGCCATTAACCGAGGACTTATAAACCTGTAATAAATACACACATTACTTCGAAAAGCATCGAAAAATCATTGGTGTGTGCCATGGTAAAACCAGGGATCGAACCCAAGACCTCGTCTCAGCAGTACATTACCCACTAGGCTACCGCGGTACCCCGTCAGCCTGAATAATTAAGTCAATAGTTCCAACATCATTCATTTTTATTTGAATTACATATTTTGTTACTTCAATAATTAATAACTAAATGATTATTATGTACCTACTCTGTGTGCGCTACAATAGTTCCTGGACACCTTAAGATCAATAATCCTTTGACAGCCTAAGTGTAATTTAACCAAAATTTAATAAAGAGCTTCTAAAACTAGTAGTTGTCCAGTGACATTCTTATATTCACATTTCACACACATCATAATTTTTTTTTAAATTTTCCCGGAGTTTTAGTAGCCCACTGTACATAGTTGGAATAAATAGAAAGGAATTTAGAACTCACCTTTTCTGAAATAGCATTTAGAAAAAATATTGAGATTAATAATGAACTGATTACACTGGTTGGATACCCCATTGTGAACAGTTCAATACCTACTGCAGGTCTGTAACCTGAAAGTTATATGCGTACCATATAAAACTTATGTTTGAAATTATTGAAGTAATTTACCAACTATATTTACTATAACAATGATAGTATATACATTTAATTAGGCAGCGGAAATATGCCCTTTTATGGACACAATTCATGAGATTAATACATCAATTTAATCTGTACACACGTTCTATAAACAAACTAGCTGTTGCACGCGGCTCCGCCCGCGTGGATGTCGGTTAAAATCGCATACAGAGAGAGAGTTAAAATATCATTATGTCTGTCCCGTCTACTCCAACCACAAATGTAATATGGGTGTTCCTCTCTGATTGTAACTGTCATTTTAAGTGGTGTCACTGGGTGTCACTAAAACACCCTTACCTACTCAAATTGTTATCATGACAACGGTAATTGTTAGCGACATTAGCGCCAGTGCAGTGTATGGAAATTTACCGGATCTATTGAGATTTGTGAATATTGCTCCGCTCCCTTTGATAGTAACTGTTCTGATGTATATGCTAAATTATTGCAAAGTTTCATTAAAATCCATTCAGTAGTTTTTGCGTGAAAGAGGAACTTCTGCACTACACTATTCCTATACAATATTAATAACACACCGATACTCCTCCACTATATTTATTATTTCATTATTACAATGTCAATGCAAATTATTACTGTCAGTGCAAAAATTTGAGAATGCTGCAAGGGGAAACCAGTTAGGTACAATAATAAATATAGCGGAGAAGTACAAGTGTGTTATCAATAATGTATAACAATAAGTTCCACCAAGTGAATCCATCAATAGTATAAATAACTGCACTGTTTCATACTTATACAGATATTTTAAACATCCTTGTTGACCAAAAAAATCAGATTGCCAAGAAAATAATTAGTACCCGATTTCAGTGGCATTGGAAAGGGGCAAGCTGGAATTAAAATTAGGCTTTCAATCCAGTGATTAGACTGGATTATTCACTGCAATGTAAACGTTTCAGTGCCGGTTCACATTATTGCAGGAGTGAATGTACTTCATTTCTGACAAGAAATGTACTTAATAGTAGGAATACTATTATGATGTGGTACTCTTAGGCTTGATGTAATATGAGGCGATCGGAGGTCGCAAAATGACCTCCGTCCTCTATAAGCGAGGGCCTGGGGATGACGGGTGGAGCTCACTATTACCCTAGCGGAAGAAAGCCGCGGTGGCGGCGCGCAATGCCCGCGTCTCCATACCCGTGGGCCAGATGCGGACACCGTGGTTTCCAGCCCGAAGGGAGCTATATGTGCGTAGGATTTGTTACTTACCTATGTGACTTCTGCTAACCAAAGACCCGAAGACTGTGTGCGATTTAGTCAGTTTAAGTCCGACATAACCACGGGCCCCGGTGGCTGTTCGAATATTGCACACGAAAACAATCGTTGTGAGACCATTGACGCGCACATGTTCCTACGTTATTTTTAAGATTGATTCTATCATTTTAACCGGGACCCCGTGAAGGCCTGATTTATTAACTAAATTATTTATTCTAAATTAAAATTATACTAACTAATATTGGTTAAAAAAGGTGTGTAGTTAAATAAAATTGACTTTTATTTCGGTTCTCATTTATTATATTCTAAACAATCCATCAAACAATTAGATATGAGTACCACCACCACGATACTTTCTACCTACATAGGTCATGTCCTAAGTCATGTCTATTTTTCACATCACACATTTTGCATACGCCAGCATTCACCAAATAAAATACACAACCAGTTTTTCTCGAGTCCATATAGTTTAGGAAGATTATATTTATTCCAATTAGGTAGCCCACAAGCACACGACACGCGATAACAGGTGACATAAGCACGTGTGCGACATCCGGCACGCTACACTAGTGGTGTCCAGTCAACCCTGAAGAATTATTCTAATAGCCTTCTAGAAGAACCCAATCATGTAGTTGGCTTGGGGAAACTTCAGTAGAGAGTTCATTACACAGCTTGAGCGTACGTGGGATGAAGTTCCTTTCTTACCGCACAGCGCGCATCATAGATAGTATCGATTGGTAGTTTGCAGACGTGTGAATATGGCACACCTTTCTAAAAAATTTTACCTACTTTTAAGTGTTATTGTGCTACCTGCTAGAATAAACAAAATCACATCAAAAAAGGTATCAATAACGTGGTATGTACTTTGTATCCACGTTTATTACTTTTAAATCAATATGAGCGTCAGCAATACGAGTTTTAGTCTTCGCTTGTGAAACGTTTATGTGTACTCTTCCGTTGGTGAATGGAAATCCTATTGGAGTAGATGGACAGGTCATGTTAGTTAGATGATATGGTCCCTAAAACAACAAAACGTTTACCATTTAATAATATAGTCAGCAAAGGATTTTATATTACTAACTATTTTTACTGTTCATTGTTAACCGATGAAAATAAATATGAAAATATTCCATAACAGGCTGAGCTCATTCAGTTTCTTCATGTTTAATTCAATGAAATAGCTTATAGCCGTCCACTGCTGGTCGTAGACCTCTGCCAATGTGCACCATTGCTCCTGGTCATCCACCACCAGCTATCTTTTCATGCTAGAGGGCGTCCTACCTACCGTTTGCCTTCTCACGGTCTCCACTCTAAGACTTGTTTTCTTCAACGACCATCGGTCCTTCGACAGATGTGGCCAGCCCACTACCACTTCAGGTTGTTTATTCTGCGGGCTATGTCGGCAACTTTAGTTCTTTGTCTGACTATTTTAATTTTATCGTTCAAAGAGACTTCAAGCGGGCTATGCAGCGAGCTAGCTCAATAGTGCGCTGCGCTGTGCGACTTTTAGATTGTGGACTACGACTAACCCCATCGCCAGTGTCTACGTTTTGGTATCGTAAGTCATAATAATTCAGACGCATTGGTAAAAGACCATTGTTTTCAGGCATTGCAGTAGGGATAAGGAGAGTGGGTTTAGGGCACGCCGTAGTAGCGGCGGTAAGACCCATCATGGGTGACTGGCTAGAGAGGTCACACGGTAGCCTCTCGTACCGGCTGACGCAGGTGATCAACGGGAGTTTCGGTGATTACCTGTGTCGGATCCAGTAGGAGCCGAAGTCCGAGTACCATCACTGTGATGCGTACGTGGACTCGGGGTGGCACATACTGACCGAGTACCTGAGGTGTGGGTGTTATCTCGCTCGCCGTCTTGCTCACGGAGATGGTTGCACAAGAGCTTGCGCGCCGCCCCTTTTGGAAGCAAGTAATGTTCGAAAAGCAGAGAGCGAAGCGGGTCCGGAGAAGACTCAGGGCCCGCACTGCTCGCGATGAGCGGGAGCTGCAGAATGACCTCCATCCTCTATAAGCCCGGGCCTGGGGGTTACGGGTAGAGCCACCTGTCACCCTAGCAGAAGCAGGCCGCGACGGCGGCTCAAAAGGCCCCTTCCCATATCCGGGGACTAGATAGGGACACCATGGTTTCCACATTAGAAGAAGGGGGTCACCTCAAAGTGATGTCTCCGGGACTGCCGAGGTGTGAGAGATATGTCTTGTATAATCTCACGTCCGGTAAATCAAAGACCCATAGACGGCGTGCGTTTTAGTCGGTTCCAGTCCGACATAATCATCTTCACCGACTTTGGTGGTATCAGTGGGGATTTTGCGCACGGAACAAAAGGAGAGTGGGTGTAATTATTATTTGCAAATGGGCACTGCTTGACAAACTTGTTTTTACTTTGCAGCCAGGTTTGTGATTATTAAATTAAATGATTGATTTAATTGGTTGCTGAAAATCAATTTTTCTCTTATAGTAGTCACTACTTACGGGGGGAAGGGGACAAGGCTCCCTCTTCAAACTTCGTCGTAAGGCTGCGCCAATATGCTTTTCTTTAGTAAGAAGATCGCACCAGTTGAAGTGGATATGTATGAAACTTATTTTGTAGACATTTGTTAAGAGCTCGTAGAAATAAAAGTCAATCTGGAAATAGCCGTTGGTATCTATTAAAAGCGAAGAATTGTGACGTCAGCAGTAATTGAGTACAAATTATAGCTTACAATGACATTATGGTCAAACTGTATTATAGTATCAAAATGTAGCCCGATGTAGTAGATGGGGTTCTTTCTTTCATACCTCGTTGCAGTTAAATTAGCATAATTCAACATGTTTGTATTAACATATGTCACACGAGGGCGGTGTACATTGATGAAGGGTGCCTGAAAGCATATTTATTCAAGGATTTCAAAAATAATTTTAATAATTTACTCACGGTATACGACCAGTAAGGTCTGCTTACTTGCAGTTTTTTTAACACCCAGTGAAAAAGGCGCAAGTATGCATCACGGATGAGCAAACCGACGGGACACAGTGATGATGACCACAGAGCCCCACTCACGCGCCACTACACCGAGGAGATACCCGACGTAGAGCAGTGTGAGATAGAGGCGGCTCTCAGGCAACTGAAGAACAACAAATGCCCTGGTGAGGACGGAATTACTACTGAGCTTTTGAAAGCGGGCGGGATCCCAATCCTGAAGGAGCTAGCGAGCCTCTTTAACTCCGTCATTCAGCAGGGCTTAACACCTAGGGCATGGAGCGGGAGTGCGGTGGTGCTGTTCTTCAAAAAAGGCGATAAGACCTTATTGAAGAATTACAGGCCCATTTCACTTCTGAGCCATGTCTACAAGTTGTTCTCGAGAGTCGTCACAAATCGTCTCGCAGGTAAGCTCGATGAGTTCCAGCCACCGGAGCAGGCTGGGTTTCGAAAAGGCTACAGCACCGTGGACCACATACATACCATACGGCAGATTGTAGAGAAGACCCAAGAATACAATCGGCCGCTGTGTATGGCGTTTGTGGATTACGAGAAAGCCTTCGACTCCATCGAAACCTGGGCTGTTTTGGATGCCCTGCAGCGGTGCCGTGTCGATTGGCGATATATCGAGGTTCTGAGATGCTTATATAGTACCGCCACGATGTCCGTCCAGCACCAAGACCAGAAGACGAAGCCCATTAGCCTCCATCGTGGAGTGAGACAGGGGGATGTTATATCTCCCAAACTATTCACCAACGCATTGGAGGACGTCTTCAAGACTCTGGATTGGACTGGGCGGGGTATAAACATAAACGGCGAGTACATCTCGCACCTTCGGTTCGCCGACGATATCGTCATAGTTGCGGAGTCGCTGGAGCAGCTGGGCGAAATGCTGCACGGCCTAAACGAATCCTCTCGACGCGTCGGCCTTGGTGTAAACTTGGACAAAACCAAGGTTATGTTCAATGAACACGTTATACCGAGACCGATTGCCATCGAAGGGGCCACACTCGAAGTTGTTCAACAATATATCTACCTGGGGCAAACCATACAACTTGGTAGAAACAACTTCGAGAAAGAACTAGCCGGAAGGATTCGATTGGGCTGGGCAGCGTTTGGCAAATTGCGTCGGGTCTTCTCCTCCCCCCTACCACAATGCCTCAAAACAAGAGTCTTCGATCAGTGCGTTCTGCCTGTTATGACTTACGGTGCCGAAACGTGGACATTGACGTGGGGTTAGTCCACAAATTGAAAGTCACTCAGCGGGCCATGGAGCGAGCTATGCTTGGAGTCTCTTTGAAGGATAAAATTCGCAATGAGGTCATCCGACAAAGAACTAAAGTTACAGACATAGCTCGCAGAATAACCAAGCTGAAGTGGCAGTGGGCTGGCCACATCTGCCGGAGGACCGATGGTCGCTGGAGCAAACGAGTCCTCGAGTGGAGACCACGAGAAGGCAAACGGAAGGTAGGACGCCCCCTAGCTAGATGGACTGACGACCTGAAAAAGGCAGCTGGGACAGACTGGATGCGGAAGGCGGAGGATAGGGAGCAGTGGCATCATTAGGAGAGACCTATGTCCAGCAGTGGACTGCGATAGGTTAATTGATTGATTGAGTGAAAAAGGCAGACGTGATGGGTGAGAGTATTATACCCTTACTAGCTGTTGCCAGGGGCACCGCCCGCGTGGACTTCTGATCCCGTTCCCGCTGCTCCATTCCACGAATAATTCAAGACCAAAATTATTCAAATCGGTCCAGCCGTTCTCGAGTTTTAGCGAGACTAACGAACATCAATTCATTTTTATATATATAGATATTATGGATAACCTCCAAATTCAAATTGCTATTATCATGTGTCTGATCTGGTTATTATTGGGGGTCATAATATTGAATTAGACATTGTAAAGTCCACGATGTACAAAAATGCAACTGAAGAGATTCGGGGAACCGGACTAATACAACTCACCGAATTAGTGTGGTCCTATGTGTAGGTAAGCAATAATTCGAGCTTTTGGGGATAACCCAAATACTGCAACGGCAGAATAGTTTAAAGGTCGCTGTTTTTTTTTACAACCGAACGATACAACAGCCGAATTATCCATCGAACTAAGTTCTGTCTTCTTATCAGTATGGGAGCAATTAAATTCAATGTCCACCGAACTACCTACCAGACTACTGCCACACATGAGTAGCAATATTCAATAGACATGATGTTGAGTGTGGAAGGAACAACTTGTGGTACATGGGCACACAAATTAGAGTTGTGCTGACACGGTCGCCAGTCGATCATCGATGGTTTCAATCAAACTCAGCTATCACGCAGCTGAATACGCGACGGACACGCATTTCTGACACGGTCACGGTACAATGTTTTAATACACTGTTTTAGTTTAATTTTAATTTTCCCCTCAACATAACATCACATAAACTCACGCCTATATCACCGAAGGGGTAGGCAAAGGTGCTAGTACCCACATTTCGGCAGTTTATGTTTAGGTCCCAATGTAATAATGTGGCGAGCGTATTGCTATGAACCGAGCACTTATAAACCTGCAATACACACATTACTTCGAAAAGCTTCAAAAATCAATGGTGTTTGCCATGGTAAAACCAGGGATCGAACCCAAGACCTCGTCTCAGCAGTCCATTTATCCATACCACTAGGCTACCACGGTATCCCCTCAGCCTGAATAATTAAGTCAATAGTTCCAACATCATTCATTTTTATTTGAATTACATATTTTGTTACTTCAATAATTAATAACTAAATGATTATTATGTACTCTGTGTGCGCTACAATAGTTCCTGGACACTTTAAGATCAATAATCCTTTGACAGCCTAAGTGTAATTTAACCAAAATTTAATAAAGAGCTTCTAAGACTAGTAGTTGTCCAGTGACATTCTTATATTCACATTTCACACACATCATAATTTTTTTTTAAATTTTCCCGGAGTTTTAGTAGCCCACTTTACATAGTTGGAATTAATAGAAAGGAATTTAGAACTCACCTTTTCCGAAATAGTATTTAGAAAAAATATTGAGATTAATAATGAACTGATTACACTGGTTGGATACCCCATTGTGAACAGTTCAATAACTACTGCAGGTCTGTAACCTGAAAGTTATATGCGTACCAAATAAAACTTATGTTTGAAATTATTGAAGTAATTTACCAACTATATTTACTATAACAATGATAGTATATACATTTAATTAGGCAGCGGAAATATGCCCTTTAATGGACACAATTCATGAGATTAATACATCAATTTAATCTGTACACACGTTCTATAAACAAACTAGCTGTTGCACGCGGCTCCGCCCACTTGGATGTCGGTTAAAATCGCATACAGAGAGAGAGTTAAAAGATCATTATGTCTGTCCCGTCTACTCCAACCACGAATGTAATATGGGTGTTCCTCTCTGATTGTAACTGTCATTTTAAGTGGTGTCACTGGGTGTCACTAAAACACCCTTACCTACTCAAATTGTTGTCATGACAACGGTAATAGTTAGCGACATTAGCGCCAGTGCAGTGTATGGAAATTTACCGGATCTATTGAGATTTGTGAATATTGCTCCGCTCCCTTTGATAGTAACTGTTCTGATGTATATGCTAAATTATTGCAAAGTTTCATTAAAATCCATTCAGTAGTTTTTGCGTGAAGGGGTAACAAACATTCACATATTCACACTCACAAACATTCGGCTTTATAATATTAGTAGGATTATTTTCTCCCAGATTTTGAATGTGTGTGACATCAACTTTATGGCTCTATAGTTGTCTATAGTTATTGCAATCACGGACATCTCCTTTTCCTTTGCAAAACGGCATCAGATAGCTATTTCGCCATGAATCTGCTTAATAGGCTTCCAATCCAGTGATTAGACTGGATTATTCATTGCAATGTATTACGTTTCAGTGCCGGTTCACATTATTGCAGGAGTAAATGTACTTCATTTCTGACAAGAAAAGTAGGAATACTATTATGATGTCTCTTAGGCTTGATGTAATATGAGGCGATCGGAGGTCGCAAAATTTCCTCCGTCCTCTATAAGCGAGGGCCTGGGGATGACGGGTGGAGCTCACTATTACCCTAGCGGAAGAAAGCCGCGGTGGCGGCGCGCAATGCTCGCGTCTCCATACCCGTGGGCTAGATGCGGACACCGTGGTTTCCAGCCCGAAGGGAGCTATATGTGCGTAGGATTCGTTACTTACCTATGTGACTTCTGCTAACCAAAGACCCGAAGACTGTGTGCGATTTAGTCAGTTTAAGTCCGACATAACCACGGGCCCCGGTGGCTGTTCGAATATTGCACACGAAAACAATCGTTGTGAGACCATTGACGCGCACATGTTCCTACGTTATTTTTAAGATTGATTCCATCATTCCAACTGGGACCCCGTGAAGGCCTGATTTGTTAACTAAATTATTTGTTCTAAATTAAAATTATACTATCTAATATTGGTTAAAAAAGGTGTGTAGTTAAATAAAATTGACTTTTATTTCGGTTCTCATTTATTATATTCTAAATAATCCATCAAACAATTAGATATGAGTACCACCACCACGATACTTTCTACCTACATAGGTCATGTCCTAAGTCATGTCTATTTTTCGCATCACACATTTTGCATACGCCAGCATTGACCAAATAAAATACACAACCAGTTTTTCTCGAGTGTATATAGTTGTGAAATATAGTTTAGGAAGATTATATTTATTCCAATTAGGTAGCCCACAAGCACACGACACGCGATAGCAGGTTACTGTGACATAAGCACGTGTGCGACATCCGGCACGCTACACTAGTGGTGTCCAGTCAACCCTGAAGAATTATTCTAATAGCCTTCTAGAAGAACCCAATCATGTAGTTGGCTTGGGGAAACTTTAACTTTCATTACACAGCTTGAGCGTACGTGGGATGAAGTTCCTTTTTTACCGCACAGAGCGCATCATAGATAGTATCGATTGGTAGTTTGCAGACGTGTGAATATGGCACACCTTTCTAAAAAAAATTACCTACTTTTAAGTGTTATTGTGCTACCTGCTAGAATAAACAAAATCACACCAAAAAAGGTATCAATAACGTGGTATGTACTTTGTATCCACGTTTATTAATTTTAAATCAATATGAGCGTCAGCAATACGAGTTTTAGTCTTCGCTTGTGAAACGTTTATGTGTACTCTTCCGTTGGTGAATGGAAATCCTATTGGAGTAGATGGACAGGTCATGTTAGTTAGATGATATGGTCCCTAAAACAACAAAACGTTTACCATTTAATAATATAGTCAGCAAAGGATTTTATATTACTAACTATTTTTACTGTTCATTGTTAACCGATGAAAATAAATATGAAAATATTCCATAACAGGCTGAGCTCATTCAGTTTCTTCATGTTTAATTCAATGAAATAGCTTATAGCCGTCCACTGCTGGTCGTAGACCTCTGCCAATGTGCGCCATTGCTCCTGGTCATCCACCACCAGCTATCTTTTCATGCTAGAGGGCGTCCTACCTACCGTTTGCCTTCTCACGGTCTCCACTCTAAGACTTGTTTTCTTCAACGGCCATCGGTCCTTCGACAGATGTGGCCAGCCCACTACCACTTCAGGTTGTTTATTCTGCGGGCTATGTCGGCAACTTTAGTTCTTTGTCTGACTATTTTAATTTTATCGTTCAAAGAGACTTCAAGCGGGCTATGCAGCGAGCTAGCTCAATAGTGCGCTGCGCTGTGCGACTTTTAGATCGTGGACTACGACTAACCCCATCGCCAGTGTCTACGTTTTGGTATCGTAAGTCATAATAATTCAGACGCATTGGTAAAAGACCATTGTTTTCAGGCATTGCAGTAGGGATAAGGAGAGTGGGTTTAGGGCACGCCGTAGTAGCGGCGGTAAGACCCATCATGGGTGACTGGCTAGAGAGGTCACACTGTAGCCTCTCGTACCGGCTGACGCAGGTGATCAACGGGAGTTTCGGTGATTACCTGTGTCGGATCCAGTAGGAGCCGAAGTCCGAGTACCATCACTGTGATGCGTACGTGGACTCGGGGTGGCACATACTGACCGAGTACCTGAGGTGTGGGTGTTATCTCGCTCGCCGTCTTGCTCACGGAGATGGTTGCACAAGAGTTTGCGCGCCGCCCCTTTTGGAAGCAAGTAATATTCGAAAAGCAGAGAGCGAAGCGGGTCCGGAGAAGACTCAGGGCCCGCACTGCTCGCGATGAGCGGGAGCTGCAGAATGACCTCCATCCTCTATAAGCCCGGGCCTGGGGGTTACGGGTAGAGCCACCTGTCACCCTAGCAGAAGCAGGCCGCGACGGCGGCTCAAAAGGCCCCTTCCCATATCCGGGGACTAGATAGGGACACCATGGTTTCCACATTAGAAGAAGGGGGTCACCTCAAAGTGATGTCCCCGGGACTGCCGAGGTGTGAGAGATATGTCTTGTATAATCTCACGTCCGGTAATCAAAGACCCATAGACGGCGTGCGTTTTAGTCGGTTCCAGTCCGACATAATCATCTTCACCGACTTTGGTGGTATCAGTGGGGATTTTGCGCACGGAACAAAAGGAGAGTGGGTGTAATTATTATTTGCAAATGGGCACTGCTTGACAAACTTGTTTTTACTTTGCAGCCAGGTTTTTGATTATTAAATTAAATGATTGATTTAATTGGTTGCTGAAAATCAATTTTTCTCTTATAGTAGTCACTACTTACGGGGGGAAGGGGACAAGGCTCCCTCTTCAAACTTCGTCGTAAGGCTGCGCCAATATGCTTTTCTTTAGTAAGAAGATCGCACCAGTTGAAGTGGATATGTATGAAACTTATTTTGTAGACATTTGTTAAGAGCTCGTAGAAATAAAGGTCAATCTGGAAATAGCCGTTGGTATCTATTAAAAGCGAAGAATTGTGACGTCAGCAGTAATTGAGTACAAAATATAGCTTACAATGATATTATGGTCAAACTGTATTATAGTATCAAAATGTAGCCCGATGTAGTAGATGGGGTTCTTTCTTTCATACCTCGTTGCAGTTATATTAGCATAATTCAATATGTTTGTATTAACATATGTCACACGAGGGCGGTCTACATTGAGGAAGGGTACCTGAAAGCATATTTATTTAAGGATTTCAAAAATAATTTTAATAATTTACTCACGGTATACGACCAGCAAGGTCTGCTTACTTGCAGTTTTTTTAACACCCAGTGAAAAAGGCAGACGTGATGGGTGAGAGTATTATACCCTTACTAGCTGTTGCCGGCGGCACCGCCCGCGTGGACTTCTGATCCCGTTCCCGCTGCTCCATTCCACGAATAATTCAAGACCAAAATTATTCAAATCGGTCCAGCCGTTCTCGAGTTTTAGCGAGACTAACGAACAGCAATTCATTTTTATATATATAGATATTATTATGGATAACCTCCAAATTCAAATTGCTAGTATCATGTGTCTGATCTGGTTATTATTGGGGGTCATAATATTGAATTAGACATTGTAAAGTCCACGATGTACAAAAATGCAACTGAAGAGATTCGGGGAACCGGACTAATACAACTCACCGAATTAGTGTGGTCCTATGTGTAGGTAAGCAATCAATCAATCAATCAGCCTATCGCAGTCCACTGCTGGACATAGGCCTCTCCTAGTGTGCGCCACTGCTCCCTATCCTCTGCCTTCCGCATCCAGTCTGTCCCAGCCGCCTTTTTGAGGTCATCAGTCCATCTGGCTAGGGGGCGTCCTACCTTCCGTTTGCCTTCTCGCGGTCTCCACTCTAGGACTCGTTTGCTCCAGCGACCATCGGTCCTCCGGCAGATGTGGCCAGCCCACTGCCACTTCAGCTTGGTTATTCTGCGAGCTATGTCTGTAACTTTAGTTCTTTGTCGGATGACCTCATTGCGAATTTTATCCTTCAAAGAGACTCCAAGCATAGCTCGCTCCATGGCCCGCTGAGCGACTTTCAATTTGTGGACTAACCCCACCGTCAATGTCCACGTTTCGGCACCGTAAGTCATAACAGGCAGAACGCATTGGTCGAAGACTCTTGTTTTTAGGCATTGTGGTAGGGGGGAGGAGAAGACCCGACGCAATTTGCCAAACGCTGCCCAGCCCAATTGGATCCTTCTGGCTAGTTCTTTCTCGAAGTTGTTTCTACCAAGTTGTATGGTTTGCCCCAGGTAGATATATTGTTGAACAACTTCGAGTGTGGCCCCTTCGACGGCAATCGGTCTCGGTATAACGTGTTCATTGAACATAACCTTGGTTTTGTCCAAGTTTACACCAAGGCCGACGCGTCGAGAGGATTCGTTTAGGCCGTGCAGCATTTCGCCCAGCTGCTCCAGCGACTCCGCAACTATGACGATATCGTCGGCGAACCGAAGGTGCGAGATGTACTCGCCGTTTATGTTTATACCCCGCCCAGTCCAATCCAGAGTCTTGAAGACGTCCTCCAATGCGTTGGTGAATAGTTTGGGAGATATAACATCCCCCTGTCTCACTCCACGATGGAGGCTAATTGGCTTCGTCTTCTGGTCTTGGTGCTGGACGGACATCGTGGCGGTACTATATAAGCATCTCAGCACTTCGATATATCGCCAATCGACACGGCACCGCTGCAGGGCATCCAGAACAGCCCAGGTCTCGATGGAGTCGAAGGCTTTCTCGTAGTCCACAAACGCCATACACAGCGGCCGATTGTATTCTTGGGTCTTCTCTACAATCTGCCGTATGGTATGTATGTGGTCCACGGTGCTGTAGCCTTTTCGAAAAGGTAAGCAGCAAGTAGGTAAGCAATAATTCGAGCTTTTGGGGATAACCCAAATACTGCAACGGCAGAATAGTTTAAAGGTCGCTGTTTTTTTTTACAACCGAACGATACAACAGCCGCATTATCCATCGAACTAAGTTCTGTCTTCTTATCAGTATGGGAGCAATTAAATTCAATGTCCACCGAACTACCTACCAGACTACTGCCACACATGAGTAGCAATATTCAATAGACATGATGTTGAGTGTGGAAGGAACAACTTGTGGTACATGGGCACACAGATTAGAGTTGTGCTGACACGGTCGCCAGTCGATCATCGATGGTTTCAATCAAACTCAGCTATCACGCAGCTGAATACGCGACGGACACGCATTTCTGACACGGTCACGGTACAATGTTTTAATACACTGTTTTAGTTTAATTTTAATTTTCCCCTCAACATAACATCACATAAACTCACGCCTATATCACCGAAGTGGTAGGCAAAGGTGCTAGTACCCACATTCCGGCAGTTTATGTTTAGGTCCCAATGTAATAATGTGGCGAGCGTATTGCTATGAACCGAGCACTTATAAACCTGCAATAAATACACACATTACTTCGAAAAGCTTCAAAAATCAATGATGTTTGCCATGGTAAAATCAGGGATCGAACCCAAGACCTCGTCTCAGCAGTCCATTTATCCATACCACTAGGCTACCACGGTATCCCCTCAGCCTGAATAATTAAGTCAATAGTTCCAACATCATTCATTTTTATTTGAATTACATATTTTGTTACTTCAATAATTAATAACTAAATGATTATTATGTACTCTGTGTGCGCTACAATAGTTCCTGGACACTTTAAGATCAATAACCCTTTGACAGCCTAAGTGTAATTTAACCAAAATTTAATAATCCAGTGACATTCTTATATTCACATTACACACACATCATAATTTATTTTTTTTAATTTTCCAGGATTTTTAGTAGCTCACTGTGCACAGTTAGTATAAATAGAAAGGAATTTAGAACTCACCTTTTCTGATATAGCATTTAGAAAAAATATTGAGATTAATAATGAACTGATTACACTGGTTGGATACCCCATTGTGAACAGTTCAATAACTACTGCAGGTCTGTAACCTGAAAGTTATATGCGTACCATATAAAACTTATGTTTGAAATTATTGAAGTAATTTACCAACTATATTTACTATAACAATGATAGTATATACATTTAATTAGGCAGCGGAAATATGCCCTTTTATGGACACAATTCATGAGATTAATACATCAATTTAATCTGTACACACGTTCTATAAACAAACTAGCTGTTGCACGCGGCTCCGCCCACGTGGATGTCGGTTAAAATCGCACACGGAGATAGAGTTAAAAGATCATTATGTCTGTCTCGTCTACTCCAACCACAAATGTAATATGGGTGTTCCTCTCTGATTGTAACTGTCATTTTAAGTGGTGTCACTGGGTGTCACTAAAACACCCTTACTCAAATTGTTGTCATGAAAACGGTAATTGTTAGCGACATTAACGACAGTGTATGGAAATTTACCGGATCTATTGAGATTTGTGAATATTGCTCCGCTCCCTTTGATGGTAGCTTTTCTGATGTATAAGCTAAATTATTGTAAAGTTTCATTAAAATCCATTCAGTAGTTTTTGCGTGAAAGAGGAACTTCTGCACTACACTATTCCTATACAATATTGATAACACACCGATACTCCTCCACTATATTTATTATTTCATTATTACAATGTCAATGCAAATTAATACTGTCAGTGCAAAAATTTGAGAATGCCGCAAGGGGAAACCAGTTAGGTACAATAATAAATATAGCGGAGAAGTACAAGTGTGTTATCAATAATGTATAACAATCAGTTCCACCAAGTGAATCCATCAATAGTATAAATAACTGCACTGTTTCATACTTATACAGATATTTTAAACATCCTTGTTGACCAAAAAAATCAGATTGCCAAGAAAATAATTAGTAATCGATTTCAGTGGCATTGGAAAGGGGCAAGCTGGAATTAAAATTAGGCTTTCAATCCAGTGATTAGACTGGATTATTCACTGCAATGTAAACGTTTCAGTGCCGGTTCACATTATTGCAGGAGTGAATGTACTTCATTTCTGACAAGAAATGTACTTAATAGTAGGAATACTATTATGATGTGGTACTCTTAGGCTTGATGTAATATGAGGCGATCGGAGGTCGCAAAATGACCTCCGTCCTCTATAAGCGAGGGCCTGGGGATGACGGGTGGAGCTGACTATTACCCTAGCGGAAGAAAGCCGCGGTGGCGGCGCGCAATGCTCGCGTCTCCATACCCGTGGGCTAGATGCGGACACCGTGGTTTCCAGCCCGAAGGGAGCTATATGTGCGTAGGATTCGTTACTTACCTATGTGACTTCTGCTAACCAAAGACCCGAAGACTGTGTGCGATTTAGTCAGTTTAAGTCCGACATAACCACGGGCCCCGGTGGCTGTTCGAATATTGCACACGAAAACAATCGTTGTGAGACCATTGGCACGCACATGTTCCTACGTTATTTTTAAGATTGATTCCATCATTCCAACTGGGACCCCGTGAAGGCCTGATTTGTTAACTAAATTATTTGTTCTAAATTAAAATTATACTATCTAATATTGGTTAAAAAAGGTGTGTATTTAAATAAAATTGACTTTTATTTCGGTTCTCATTTATTATATTCTAAACAATCCATCAAACAATTAGATATGAGTACCACCACCACGATACTTTCTACCTACATAGGTCATGTCCTAAGTCATGTCTATTTTTCGCATCACACATTTTGCATACGCCAGCATTGACCAAATAAAATACACAACCAGTTTTTCTCGAGTGTATATAGTTGTGAAATATAGTTTAGGAAGATTATATTTATTCCAATTAGGTAGCCCACAAGTACACGACACGTGATAGCAGGTTACTGTGACATAAGCACGTGTGCGACATCCGGCACGCTACACTAGTGGTGTCAAGTCAACCCTGAAGAATAATTCTTACAGCCTTCTAAAAGAATCCAATCATGTAGTTGGCTTGGGGAAACTTCAGTAGAGAGTTCATGACACAGCTTGAGCGTACGTGGGAAGTTCCTTTCTTACCGCACAGTGCGCATCATAGATAGTATCGATTGGTAGTTTGCAGACGTGTGAATATGGCACACCTTTCTAAAAAAAATTACCTACTTTTAAGTGTTATTGTGCTACCTGCTAGAATAAACAAAATCACACCAAAAAAGGTATCAATAACGTGGTATGTACTTTGTATCCACGTTTATTACTTTTAAATCAATATGAGCGTCAGCAATATGAGTTTTAGTCTTCGCTTGTGAAACGTTTATGTGCATTCTTCCGTTGGTGAATGGAAATCCTATTGGAGTAGATGGACAGGTCATGTTAGTTAGATGATATGGTCCCTAAAACAACAAAACGTTTACCATTTAATAATATAGTCAGCAAAGGATATTTAATATTACCCACTATTTTTACTGTTCATTGTTAACCGATGAAAATAAATATGAAAATATTCGATAACAGGCTGAGGTCATTCAGTTTCTTCATGTTTAATTCAATGAAATAGCTTATAGCCGTCCACTGCTGGTCGTAGACCTCTGCCAATTTGCACCATTGCTCCTGGTCATCCACCACCAGCTATCTTTTTACGCTAGAGGGCGTCCTACCTACCGTTTGCCTTCTCACGGTCTCCACTCTAGGACTTGTTTTCTTCAACGACCATCGGTCCTTCGACAGATGTGGTCAGCCCACTACCACTTTAGCTTGCTTATTCTGCGGGCTATGTCGACAACTTTAGTTCTTTGTCTGATGACCTTAATTTTATCGTTCAAAGAGACTTCAAGCGGGCTATGCAGCGAGCTAGCTCAATAGTTCACTGCGCATCGTGACTACGATTGTGGACTACGACTGACCCCATCGCCAGTGTCTACGTTTTGGTATCGTAAGTCATAACAAGTCAGACGCACTGTTAAAAGACCATTGTTTTCAGGCATTGCAGTAGGGATGAGGAGAGTGGGTTTAGGGCACGCCGTAGTAGCGGCGGTAAGACCCATCATGGGTGACTAGCTAGAGAGGTCACACGGTAGCCTCTCGTACCGGCTGACGCAGGTGATCAACGGGAGTTTCGGGGATTACCTGTGTCGGATCCAGTAGGAGCCAAAGTCCGAGTACCATCACTGTGATGCGTACGTGGACTCGGGGTGGCACATACTGACCGAGTACCTGAGGTGTGGGTGTTATCTCGCTCGCCGTCTTGCTCACGGAGATGGTTGCACAAGAGCTTGCGCGCCGCCCCTTTTGGAAGCAAGTAATGTTCGAAAAGGAGAAGGCGAAGCGGGTCCGGAGAAGACTCAGGGCCCGCACTGCTCACGACGAGCGGGAGCTGCAGAATGACCTACGTCCTCTATAAGCCCGGGCCTGGGGGTAACGGGTAGAGTCACCTGTCACCCTAGCAGAAGCAGGTCGCGACGGCGGTTCAAAAGGCTCCTGCCCATATCCGGGGACTAGATAGGGACACCATGGTTTCCACATTAGGAGAAGGGGGTCACCTCAAAGTGATGTCCCCGGGGTGTGAGAAATATGTCTTGTATAATCTCACGTCTGGTAATCAAAGACCCATAGATGGCGTGCGTTTTAGTCGCTTCCAGTCCGACATAATCATCTTCACCGACTTTGGCGGTATCAGTGGGGATTTTGCGCACGGAACAAAAGGAGAGTGGGTGTAATTATTATTTGCAAATGGACACCGCTTGACACACTTGTTTTTACTTTGCAGCCAGGTTTTTGATTATTAAATTAAATAATTGATTTAATTGGTTGCTGAAAATCAATTTTTCTCTTATAGTAGTTACTACTTACGGGGGGAAGGGGACAAGGCTCCCTCTTCAAACTTCGTCGTAAGGCTGCGCCAACATGCCTTTCTTTAGTTAGAAGGTCGCACCAGTTGAAGTGGATATGTATGAAACTTATTTTGTAGACATTTGTTAAGAGCTCGTAGAAATAAAAGTCAATCTGGAAATAGCCGTTGGTATCTATTAAAAGCGAAGAATTGTGACGTCAGCAGTAATTGAGTACAAATTATAGCTTACAATGACATTATGGTCAAACTGTATTATAGTATCAAAATGTAGCCCGATGTAGTAGATGGGGTTCTTTCTTTCATACCTCGTTGCAGTTAAATTAGCATAATTCAACATGTTTGTATTAACATATGTCACACGAGGGCGGTGTACATTGATGAAGGGTGCCTGAAAGCATATTTATTTAAGGATTTCAAAAATAATTTTAATAATTTACTCACGGTATACGACCAGTAAGGTCTGCTTACTTGCAGTTTTTTTAACACCCAGTGAAAATGACAGACGTGATAGATGAGAGTATTATACTCTTATATTATTGATAACTTCCAAATTCAAATTGCTATTGAATTAGACTTTGTAAAGTCCACGATGTACAAAAATGCAACTGAAGAGATTCGGCGAACCGGACTAATCCAACTCACCGAATTAGTGTGGTCCTATGTACAACCGAACGATACATCTGCCGAATTATCCATCGAACTATGTTCTGTCTTCTTATCAGTAAAGGAGCAATAATTCAATGTTTTAATACTTCAATGACCACCGAACTACCTACCAGACTACTGCCACACATAATTAAACTCAGCTATTTCAGACACGCATTTCTGATACGCGGTATAATGTTACGTGAATGTGGACGTAACGTGTCGTTATCTACTGTTTTAGTTTAATTTTAATTTTCCCCTAAACATCACATAACACAAACTCACACCTATATCCCCGAAGGGTAGGCAAAGGTGCTAGTACCCACATTTCGCCAATTTATGTTTAAGTCCCAATGTAATATGTGGCGAGCGTATTGCCATTAACCGAGGACTTATAAACCTGTAATAAATACACACATTACTTCGAAAAGCATCGAAAAATCATTGGTGTGTGCCATGGTAAAACCAGGGATCGAACCCAAGACCTCGTCTCAGCAGTACATTACCCACTAGGCTACCGCGGTACCCCGTCAGCCTGAATAATTAAGTCAATAGTTCCAACATCATTCATTTTTATTTGAATTACATATTTTGTTACTTCAATAATTAATAACTAAATGATTATTATGTACTCTGTGCGCGCTACAATAGTTCCTGGACACTTTAAGATCAATAACCCTTTGACAGCCTAAGTGTAATTTAACCAAAATTTAATAAAGAGCTTCTAAGACTAGTAGTTGTCCAGTGACATTCTTATATTCACATTACACACACATCATAATTTATTTTTTTTAATTTTCCAGGATTTTTAGTAGCTCACTGTGCACAGTTAGTATAAATAGAAAGGAATTTAGAACTCACCTTTTCTGAAATAGCATTTAGAAAAAATATTGAGATTAATAATGAACTGATTACACTGGTTGGATACCCCATTGTGAACAGTTCAATAACTACTGCAGGTCTGTAACCTGAAAGTTATATGCGTACCATATAAAACTTATGTTTGAAATTATTGAAGTAATTTACCAACTATATTTACTATAACAATGATAGTATATACATTTAATTAGGCAGCGGAAATATGCCCTTTTATGGACACAATTCATGAGATTAATACATCAATTTAATCTGTACACACGTTCTATAAACAAACTAGCTGTTGCACGCGGCTCCGCCCACGTGGATGTCGGTTAAAATCGCACACGGAGATAGAGTTAAAAGATCATTATGTCTGTCCCGTCTACTCCAACCACAAATGTAATATGGGTGTTCCTCTCTGATTGTAACTGTCATTTTAAGTGGTGTCACTGGGTGTCACTAAAACACCCTTACTCAAATTGTTGTCATGAAAACGGTAATTGTTAGCGACATTAACGACAGTGTATGGAAATTTACCGGATCTATTGAGATTTGTGAATATTGCTCCGCTCCCTTTGATGGTAGCTTTTCTGATGTATAAGCTAAATTATTGTAAAGTTTCATTAAAATCCATTCAGTAGTTTTTGCGTGAAAGAGGAACTTCTGCACTACACTATTCCTATACAATATTGATAACACACCGATACTCCTCCACTATATTTATTATTTCATTATTACAATGTCAATGCAAATTAATACTGTCAGTGCAAAAATTTGAGAATGCCGCAAGGGGAAACCAGTTAGGTACAATAATAAATATAGCGGAGAAGTACAAGTGTGTTATCAATAATGTATAACAATCAGTTCCACCAAGTGAATCCATCAATAGTATAAATAACTGCACTGTTTCATACTTATACAGATATTTTAAACATCCTTGTTGACCAAAAAAATCAGATTGCCAAGAAAATAATTAGTAATCGATTTCAGTGGCATTGGAAAGGGGCAAGCTGGAATTAAAATTAGGCTTTCAATCCAGTGATTAGACTGGATTATTCACTGCAATGTAAACGTTTCAGTGCCGGTTCACATTATTGCAGGAGTGAATGTACTTCATTTCTGACAAGAAATGTACTTAATAGTAGGAATACTATTATGATGTGGTACTCTTAGGCTTGATGTAATATGAGGCGATCGGAGCTCGCAAAATGACCTCCGTCCTCTATAAGCGAGGGCCTGGGGATGACGGGTGGAGCTCACTATTACCCTAGCGGAAGAAAGCCGCGGTGGCGGCGCGCAATGCTCGCGTCTCCATACCCGTGGGCTAGATGCGGACACCGTGGTTTCCAGCCCGAAGGGAGCTATATGTGCGTAGGATTCGTTACTTACCTATGTGACTTCTGCTAACCAAAGACCCGAAGACTGTGTGCGATTTAGTCAGTTTAAGTCCGACATAACCACGGGCCCCGGTGGCTGTTCGAATATTGCACACGAAAACAATCGTTGTGAGACCATTGGCACGCACATGTTCCTACGTTATTTTTAAGATTGATTCCATCATTCCAACTGGGACCCCGTGAAGGCCTGATTTGTTAACTAAATTATTTGTTCTAAATTAAAATTATACTATCTAATATTGGTTAAAAAAGGTGTGTAGTTAAATAAAATTGACTTTTATTTCGGTTCTCATTCATTATATTCTAAATAATCCATCAAACAATTAGATATGAGTACCACCACCACGATACTTTCTACCTACAAACCTAAGTCATGTCTATTTTTCGCATCACACATTTTGCATACGCCAGCATTGACCAAATAAAATACATAATCAATTTATTCAGAGTGCATATTGAAATATAGTTTAAGAAGTTTATATTTATTCCAATTTGGTAGCCCACAAGCACACGACACGTGATAACAGGTTACTGTGACATAAGCACGTGTGTAACATCCGGCACGCTACACTAGTGGTGTCAAGTCAACCCTGAAGAATAATTCTTACAGCCTTCTAAAAGAATTCAATCATGTAGTTGGCTTGGGGAAACTTCAGTAGAGAGTTCATGACACAGCTTGAGCGTACGTGGGAAGTTCCTTTCTTACCGCACAGTGCGCATCATAGATAGTATCGATTGGTAGTTTGCAGACGTGTGGATATGGCATATGGCACACCTTTCTAAAAAAAATTACCTACTCTTAAGTATTATAGTGCTGCCTGCTAGAATAAACAAAATCACATCAAAAAGGTATCAATAACGTGGTATGTACTTTGTATCCACGTTTATTACTTTTAAATCAATATGAGCGTCAGCAATACGAGTTTTAGTCTTCGCTTGTGAAACGTTTATGTGTACTCTTCCGTTGGTGAATGGAAATCCTATTGGAGTAGATGGACAGGTCATGTTAGTTAGATGATATGGTCCCTAAAACAACAAAACGTTTACCATTTAATAATATAGTCAGCAAAGGATATTACTAACTATTTTTACTGTTCATTGTTAACCGATGAAAATAAATATGAAAATATTCCATAACAGGCTGAGCTCATTCAGTTTCTTCATGTTTAATTCAATGAAATAGCTTATAGCCGTCCACTGCTGGTCGTAGACCTCTGCCAATGTGCGCCATTGCTCCTGGTCATCCACCACCAGCTATCTTTTCATGCTAGAGGGCGTCCTACCTACCGTTTGCCTTCTCACGGTCTCCACTCTAAGACTTGTTTTCTTCAACGACCATCGGTCCTTCGACAGATGTGGCCAGCCCACTACCACTTCAGGTTGTTTATTCTGCGGGCTATGTCGGCAACTTTAGTTCTTTGTCTGACTATTTTAATTTTATCGTTCAAAGAGACTTCAAGCGGGCTATGCAGCGAGCTAGCTCAATAGTGCGCTGCGCTGTGCGACTTTTAGATCGTGGACTACGACTAACCCCATCGCCAGTGTCTACGTTTTGGTATCGTAAGTCATAATAATTCAGACGCATTGGTAAAAGACCATTGTTTTCAGGCATTGCAGTAGGGATGAGGAGAGTGGGTTTAGGGCACGCCGTAGTTCCGGAGCCACGCCTACGCCCGCCCCTAGCGTCTGACACCAAGCGCAACGCTGACCCTAAACCCGGTCCTTCGGGGGTTTCGCGGCCGTCACCACCGGCGCTCCCCTCTGAGCCGTTGACACCGCCCCCTTGTAAGCCGTCGCCGCCGCCCCTTGCCTCGCAAGCCGGGTCATCGAAGGGGAAGGGAAAGGGGAAGGGAAAGGGGAAAAAGAACACCCCCAAAGAGACTGAGCCGAGGCCGCTACCAGCTGCACCGTCGTCAACAGACGAGGGATGGTCGACGGTGGCCAAGAAGGCCAAGAAAAAGAAGCCTGGAGCGCCGGCTGTTGCCCAAAAGGCCAGCACGTCAGCCCGGACTGCGGCTTCCTCTGCACCCTCTTCTTCAAAGAAGAAGAGGCGTACACGCAGGAGGAAGGGTCCGCGTACACCCCGCACTTCGGCAGTAGTGATAACACTGCTGCCGGAGGCTACAGAAAAGGGCCTTACGTACGCGGAAGTCATACGGGGGCTGAAGTCGCAGGTTAACCTGCAGGACTTCAGTATCCCCCGCATGAACTTTAAGAGAGCCCAGACCGGTGCCACCATATTGGAGGTGGCCGGTGACTCCAGCGCTGAGAGGGCAGACAGGCTGGCGGCGCGTCTCCGGGAGGTGCTCGGCTCTGAGACGGCGAACGTGTCCAGGCCGGTCAAGTGCGCAGACTTGCGCATTACCGGTCTGGACGATTCTGTTACAAGGGAGGAGGTGGCTGACGCAGTCGCGCGCTGCGGCAGCTGCCCTCCCTTGAATGTCAAAGTAGGCGAGATTCGCCGAACATTGAGGGGGAGCGGAACGGTGATAGTCACCTGCCCAGTGGAAGCGGCCAAAAAAGTGGCCGCTGGGCGTTTATTAGTTGGCTGGGTCTCTGCCCAAGTAACTCTGCTTGAACAGAGACCCATGAGGTGCTTCCGGTGCCTGATGTCTGGGCACGTCAGGTCACAGTGCACCTCACAGGATGACCGCGGTGAAATATGCTACCGCTGCGGTCGCCCTGGCCACAAAGCCGCGGTATGCTCGGCCGACCCCCACTGCGTCATCTGCGCAGCAATGGGTGGCGGACCGAGCAACCACATCGTAGGCGGCAAAAGCTGCCGCGGGACAAAGCCCAGAAAGGGCAAAAAGGCGGCCGGAAGGACCCCGGCTGCCCCAGTTCCTGTGGCAGCGACGCCCCCGCAAGGGCGAGAGGAAGCGATGGAACCGTAATGGACGGTATCCCCCATTGCTTCCTTCAGGCGAACTTGAACCATTCCGCCCGGGCACAGGACCTCCTCCTGCAGTCCATGGCGGAGTGGTCAATTGATGTGGCTGTTGTTTCCGACCCGTACTTTGTCCCTCCTCACGATCTGTGGCTGGGAGACACTGACGGGTCGGTGTGTGTTATTGCGTCTGGGACTCAAAGAGTGGCACCCCCTTCCCTCATCTCCAGGGGGAGGGGTTTCGTGGCCTGCGGGTGGGGGAGGTACATTATCATTGCGGTGTACTTTCCTCCCAGCATGAGACTGGCCGATTTTGAGGCGGCGTTGGACGCGGTGGGTGCCCTGCTGGGGCAAATCTCACCGCGTCTGGCGGTGGTCGCCGGGGACTTCAATGCCAAATCCACGGCTTGGGGTTCCTCGGCGACCGACGTTCGCGGCCGGTTATTGCTGGAGTGGGCCACGACGACCGGCCTGACAGTAAGTAACCGCGGGTCGGTCGACACGTTTGTCACACGGCAGGGGCGGTCCATCGTAGACATCACGTTCACGACCCCTGCCGTCGCACAGGCCGTCCGGGACTGGAGAGTCCTGGACAACGTGGAGAATCTAACGGATCATCGGTACATCCGTTACGAGGTCTCCACGGGCCAGCAAGTGTCGAGTCCCAGACGTGAGGGGCCGTCCGCCAACAGGTGGGTACTGGGGCACCTGGACCGGGAAGCGCTGGAGCTGGCGTCCATCGTTCAGTCGTGGGCGACTCCTCCGGTGGAAGTAGGAGTCGAGGCGGAGGCTGAATGGTTTAGGAACGCAGCGTCGCAAATCTGCGACGCGTGCATGCCTCGGGCCAAGCCTCGACCACCAAACCGGAAAGTGTACTGGTGGACGCCGGAGATCGCTGAACTGCGATCTCTGTGCGTCGCAAAACGTCGCCGGTACACCCGGTACCGCCGCAGGGCGCGGCGGGTGCCGGAGGAGGAGGCACAGCTTTACGCCGACTACCGGTCGTGCGCTCAGTCCCTCGGGGTGGCAATAGGAGATGCGAAGGAGGCTGCGAGAGCGGCTCTATTAGCCACCCTTGACCGAGACCCCTGGGGGCGGCCCTACAAGACGGTCAGGGCTAAGCTCCGCCCATGGGTACCTCCGATTACGGAGTGCCTGGAGCCGAGAGTGCTGAGGGAGATTATCTCCTCCCTATTTCCACAAAGGGAGGAGGGTTTCGTTCCCCCAGTGATGGCTCCGGCGCGCAGAGAGAATGTTGTGACGGAGGTGCCGGAGGTCACAGCAGCGGAGCTGGCAGTGGCCGTCAGGCGGGCCCAGGAGAAAGGTGTGAAGGCCCCTGGGCCCGATGGAGTTCCCGGACGTGTTTTGGTGGTCGCGCTCCGGGAGCTCGAGGAGCGATTTTGCGGGCTGATGAGTGCGTGCCTGCAAACCGGGCAATATCCGGTCCGGTGGAAGACGGGCAGGCTCGTCCTCATCAAGAAAGAGGGACGGCCTGCGGAATCGCCCTCGGCGTACCGACCGATAGTGCTGCTGGACGAAGCGGGCAAGCTCTTTGAGAGAGTGCTGTTTGCTCGCATCGCCCGGCATCTCGAGGATGGCGGTCGCGGCCTGTCCGACTACCAATATGGTTTTCGGCCACGTCGTTCGACCGTCGACGCCGTCCTTCGAGTGAAGGCGCTGGCGCAAGAGGAGATACGCAGAGGCGGGGTGTTACTGGCGGTGTCGTTGGACATCGCCAATGCGTTCAATACCCTGCCCTGGGAGTGTATACGGGAGGCGCTCAAATACCATGACGTGCCTCCCTACCTCCGCAAGATCGTCGGCGCCTACCTATCGGAGCGGTACGTGGAGTATCCAGGAGAGGATGGCAGCCTTCACAGGTGGGCCATGTGCCGCGGTGTTCCGCAGGGGTCAGTGTTAGGGCCCCTCTTGTGGAACATCGGGTACGACTGGGTGCTCCGAGGAGCTCGCCTCCCGGGCGCCAACGTGACCTGCTACGCAGACGACACGTTGGTCACTGCCCGGGGGGCGACCTATAGGGACGCCGCGCGCCTCGCTACTGCGTCGGTGGCCATGGTCGTGCGGCGAATAACGATTTTGGGACTCAGGGTGGCGCTTAACAAGTCGGAGGCTATTTGTTTCCATGGCCCTCGGCGTGCGCCACCGGCGGACTCCCATATCGTAGTGTGTGGCACCCGGATCGAGGTCAAGCCCGAAATGAGGTACCTTGGGCTTATCCTCGATCCCCGATGGAGCTTCCGCGCTCATTTTGACCGCCTGGGTCCCCGTCTACTCGGTACGACCGCCGCCCTTCGGCGGTTGATGCCGAACCTGGGGGGACCCCAGACGAGCAGCCGCCTCCTTTATTTGGGAGTGGTAAGGTCCATGGCCCTATACGGGGCCCCCGTATGGGTCGACGCCCTGACGGCAAAAAACATCGCTGTGCTGCGACGTCCGCAGCAGGTGATGGCCGCCGGGGCGGTAAGAGCTTACCGCTCCATCTCATTCGAGGCGGCTTGTGTTATGGCGGGCTCCCCTCCGTGGGAGCTGGAGGCCCGTGTCCTCGCGTCAGTGTATCACTGGCGCGAGGAGGCCCGGGGCCGGGGCGAGTTCCCGGCACCCTCGGAGGTGGGAGAGCGGAGGCTCCAGGCGAGACGGTCATTGCTTCTGGAGTGGGAGCGGCGGCTGGCCAATCCCACGTTTGGAAGAGGGACCGTCGAGGCGATCCGTCCGGTCCTCAGAGACTGGATGGACAGATCGCGAGGGTCGGTGACGTTCCGAATGGCGCAGGTCCTCTCGGGGCATGGATGCTTCGGCAAATACCTGTGCCGGCTGGGACGGGAGTCGACCAGTGGGTGCCACCACTGTGGCGGCGATGATGACACGGCGCAGCACACCCTAGAGGAGTGCCCCGCGTGGGCTGGGGAGCGCCGTGCTCTCATCGCCGAAGTGGGGACGGACCTCTCGCTGCCGGCCGTAGTTCTGTCTATGGTCGGCAGCGATGAGGCGTGGGCGGCGGTTCAAACCTTCTGCGAGACCGTTATCTCGCAGAAGGAGGCGGCGGAGAGGGGGAGGGAAAAAGACCCACTTTCCCTCCCACAGCGCCGCAAGCGAACCGGGGTCCGGAGGAGGCGGTACCACCAACTCCTCCCCCCCTAACTGTAGGCCGGGCAGTAGACGCGGGGGCGTCTGCTGCCCTTACATAGGCCTCGTGGTTGAAGGCGCACGTCGTGTCGCGTGTGCCTTGCCTAGGCGGGCGGCAGAAGGACTCCTCTTCTGCCGCACCAGAGACGGGCCAGCCGCTGAGCAGCGGCGGGCGACCCGCACGGCGATGGCGGAAGATGTTGTTCCCGCCATCGTCGATATGCGAAGATGACGGACACCGTGGTGGTTTAGTGGGTAGTCTGGTAGAGGTCAGGAGTCCCACACAAAGCTCGCCCCCACCCCTGTTGGGGGTGAGCAAAGTGCGTAAATGCATCCCACCACGTAAAAAAAAAAAAAATGGGCACGCCGTAGTAGCAGCGGTAAGACCCATCATGGGTGACTGGCTAGAGAGGTCACACGGTAGCCTCTCGTACCGGCTGACGCAGGTGATCAACGGGAGTTTCGGTGATTACCTGTGTCGGATCCAGTAGGAGCCGAAGTCCGAGTACCATCACTGTGATGCGTACGTGGACTCGGGGTGGCACATACTGACCGAGTACCTGAGGTGTGGGTGTTATCTCGCTCGCCGTCTTGCTCACGGAAGATGGTTGCACAAGAGCTTGCGCGCCGCCCCTTTTGGAAGCAAGTAATGTTCGAAAAGCAGAGAGCGAAGCGGGTCCGGAGAAGACTCAGGGCCCGCACTGCTCGCGATGAGCGGGAGCTGCAGAATGACCTCCATCCTCTATAAGCCCTGGCCTGGGGGTTACGGGTAGAGCCACCTGTCACCCTAGCAGAAGCAGGCCGCGACGGCGGCTCAAAAGGCCCCTTCCCATATCCGGGGACTAGATAGGGACACCATGGTTTCCACATTAGAAGAAGGGGGTCACCTCAAAGTGATGTCCCCGGGACTGCCGAGGTGTGAGAGATATGTCTTGTATAATCTCACGTCCGGTAATCAAAGACCCATAGACGGCGTGCGTTTTAGTCGGTTCCAGTCCGACATAATCATCTTCACCGACTTTGGTGGTATCAGTGGGGATTTTGCGCACGGAACAAAAGGAGAGTGGGTGTAATTATTATTTGCAAATGGGCACTGCTTGACAAACTTGTTCTTACTTTGCAGCCAGGTTTTTGATTATTAAATTAAATGATTGATTTAATTGGTTGCTGAAAATCAATTTTTCTCTTATAGTGGTCACTACTTACGGGGGCAAGGGGACAAGGCTCCCTCTTCAAACTTCGTCGTAAGGCTGCGCCAACATGCTTTTCTTTAGTTAGAAGATCGCACCAGTTGAAGTGGATATGTATGAAACTTATCTTGTAGACATTTGTTAAGAGCTCGTAGAAATGAAGGTCAATCTGGAAATATCCGTTGGTATTAAAAGCGAAGAATTGTGACGTCAGCAGTAATTGAGTACAAAATATAGCTTACAATGATATTATGGTCAAACTGTATTATAGTATCAAAATGTAGCCCGATGTAGTAGATGGGGTTCTTTCTTTCATACCTCGTTGAAGTTAAATTAACGTAATTCAACAAGTTTGTATTAAAATATGTCACACGAGGGCGCTCTACATTGATGAAGGGTACCTGAAAACATATTTATTTAAGGATTTCGAAAATAATTTTAATAATTTACTCACGGTATACGACCAGCAAGGTCTGCTTACTTCCAGTTTTTTTAACACCCAGTGAAAATGACAGACGTGATAGATGAGAGTATTATACTCTTATATTATTGATAACTTCCAAATTCAAATTGCTATTGAATTAGACTTTGTAAAGTCCACGATGTACAAAAATGCAACTGAAGAGATTCGGCGAACCGGACTAATCCAACTCACCGAATTAGTGTGGTCCTATGTGCACGTAAGCAATAATTCGAGCTTTTCGGGATAACCCAAATACTGCAACGGAAGAATAGTTTAAACTTCGCTGTTTTTTTTTTACAACCGAACGATACAACAGCCGAATTATCCATCGAACTAAGTTCTGTCTTCTTATCAGTATGGGAGCAATTAAATTCAATGTCCACCGAACTACCTACCAGACTACTGCCACACATAAGTAGCAATATTCAATAGACCTGATTTATTGAGTGTGTTGAGTGTGGAAGGAACAACGCCAGTCGATCATCGATGGTTTCAATTAAACTCAGCTATCACGCAGCTGAATACGCGACGGACACGCATTTCTGACACGGTCACGGTACAATGTTACGATAATGTGGACGTAACATATCGTTATCCACTGTATTAGTTTAATTTTAATTTTCCCCTCAACATAACATAACATCAACTCACGCCTATATCACCGAAGGGCAAAGGTACTGTACCCACATTCCGGCAGTTTATGTTTAGGTCCCAATGTAATAATGTGGCGAGCGTATTGCTATGAACCGAGCACTTATAAACCTGCAATAAATACACACATTACTTCGAAAAGCTTCAAAAATCAATGATGTTTGCCATGGTAAAACCAGGGATCGAACCCAAGACCTCGTCTCAGCAGTCCATTTATCCATACCACTAGGCTACCACGGTATCCCCTCAGCCTAAATAATTAAGTCAATAGTTCCAAAATCATTTATTTTTATTTTAATTACATATTTTGTTTCTTTAATAATTAATAACTAAATGATTATTATGTACTCTGTGTGCGCTACAATAGTTCCTGGACACTTTAAGATCAATAACCCTTTGACAGCCTAAGTGTAATTTAACCAAAATTTAATAATCCAGTGACATTCTTATATTCACATTTCACACACATCATATTTTTTTTTTTAATTTTCCAGGATTTTTAGTAGCTCACTGTGCACAGTTAGTATAAATAGAAAGGAATTTAGAACTCACCTTTTCTGAAATAGCATTTAGAAAAAATATTGAGATTAATAATGAACTGATACTGGTTGGATACCCCATTGTGAACAGTTCAATAACTACTGCAGGTCTGTAACCTAAAAGTTATATGCGTACCATATAAAACTTATGTTTGAAATTATTGAAGTAATTTACCAACTATATTTACTATAACATTGATAGTATATACATTTAATTAGGCAGCGGAAATATGCCCTTTTATGGACACAATTCATGAGATTAATACATCAATTTAATCTGTACACACGTTCTATAAACAAACTAGCTGTTGCACGCGGCTCGTCGGTTAAAATCGCATACAGAGAGAGAGTTAAAAGATCATTATGTCTGTCTCGTCTACTCCAACCACATATGTAATGTGGGCGTTCCTCTCTGATTGTAACTGTCATTTTAAGTGGTGTCACTGGGTGTCACTGAAACACCCTTACTCAAATTGTTGTCATGATAACGGTAATTGGTATCGGTATTAGCGCCAGTGTATGGAAATTCACCGGATCTATTGAGATTTGTGAATATTGCTCCGCTCCCTTTGATGGTAGCGTATTGATATATAGTCTATGTATTATTTTGATGTATAAGCTAAAATGTTGTAAAGTTTCATTAAAATCCATTCAGTAGTTTTTGCGTGAAGGGGTAACAAACATTCACATATCAACATTCGACTTTATAATATTAGTAGGATTATTTTCTCCCAGATTTTGAATGTGTGTGACATCAACTTTATGGCTCTATAGTTGTCTATAGTTATTGCAATCACGGACATCTCCTTTTCCTTTGCAAAACGGCATCAGATAGCTATTTTGCCATGAATCTGCTTAATAGGTTTCCAATCCAGTGATTAGACTGGATTATTCACTGCAATGTATTACGTTTCAGTGCCGGTTCACATTATTGCAGGAGTAAATGTACTTCATTTCTGACAAGAAATGTGTATTAATAGTAGGAATACTATTATGATGTCTCTTAGGCTTGATGTAATATGAGGTGATCGGAGGTCGCAAAATGACCTGCGTCCTCCATAAGCGAGAGCCTGGGGATGACGGGTGGAGCTGACTATTACCCAAGCGGAAGAAAGCCACGGTGGCGGCGCACAATGCTCGCGTCTCCATAAAAGAGGGCTAGATGGGGACACCGTGGTTTCCACCCCGAAGGGGGCTATATGTGCGTAGGATTTGTTACTTACCTATGTGACTTCTGCTAACCAAAGACCCGAAGACTGTGTGCGATTTAGTCAGTTTGAGTCCGACATAACCACTCTCACGGGGCCCGGTGGCTGTTCGAATATCACACACGAAAACAATCGTTGTGAGACCATTGACGCGCACATGTTCCTACGTTATTTTTAAGATTGATTCTATCATTTTAACCGGGACCCCGTGAAGGCCCGATTTATTAACTAAATTATTTATTCTAAATTAAAATTATACTATCTAATATTGGTTAAAAAAGGTGTGTAGTTAAATAAAATTGACTTTTATTTCGGTTCTCATTTATTATATTCTAAACAATCCATCAAACAATTAGATATGAGTACCACCACCACGATACTTTCTACCTACATAGGTCATGTCCTAAGTCATGTCTATTTTTCGCATCACACATTTTGCATACGCCAGCATTGACCAAATAAAATACACAACCAGTTTTTCTCGAGTGCATATAGTTGTGAAATATAGTTTAGGAAGATTATATTTATTCCAATTAGGTAGCCCACAAGCACACGACACGCGATAGCAGGTTACTGTGACATAAGCACGTGTGCGACATCCGGCACGCTACACTAGTGGTGTCCAGTCAACCCTGAAGAATAATTCTTACAGCCTTCTAAAAGAATCTAATCATGTAGTTGGCTTGGGGAAACTTCAGTAGAGAGTTCATGACACAGCTTGAGCGTACGTGGGAAGTTCCTTTCTTACCGCACAGTGCGCATCATAGATAGTATCGATTGGTAGTTTGCAGACGTGTGGATATGGCATATGGCACACCTTTCTAAAAAAAATTACCTACTCTTAAGTATTATAGTGCTGCCTGCTAGAATAAACAAAATCACATCAAAAAGGTATCAATAACGTGGTATGTACTTTGTATCCACGTTTATTACTTTTAAATCAATATGAGCGTCAGCAATACGAGTTTTAGTCTTCGCTTGTGAAACGTTTATGTGTACTCTTCCGTTGGTGAATGGAAATCCTATTGGAGTAGATGGACAGGTCATGTTAGTTAGATGATATGGTCCCTAAAACAACAAAACGTTTACCATTTAATAATATAGTCAGCAAAGGATATTACTAACTATTTTTACTGTTCATTGTTAACCGATGAAAATAAATATGAAAATATTCCATAACAGGCTGAGCTCATTCAGTTTCTTCATGTTTAATTCAATGAAATAGCTTATAGCCGTCCACTGCTGGTCGTAGACCTCTGCCAATGTGCGCCATTGCTCCTGGTCATCCACCACCAGCTATCTTTTTACGCTAGAGGGCGTCCTACCTACCGTTTGCCTTCTCACGGTCTCCACTCTAAGACTTGTTTTCTTCAACGACCATCGGTCCTTCGACAGATGTGGCCAGCCCACTACCACTTCAGGTTGTTTATTCTGCGGGCTATGTCGGCAACTTTAGTTCTTTGTCTGACTATTTTAATTTTATCGTTCAAAGAGACTTCAAGCGGGCTATGCAGCGAGCTAGCTCAATAGTGCGCTGCGCTGTGCGACTTTTAGATCGTGGACTACGACTAACCCCATCGCCAGTGTCTACGTTTTGGTATCGTAAGTCATAACAATTCAGACGCATTGGTAAAAGACCATTGTTTTCAGGCATTGCAGTAGGGATAAGGAGAGTGGGTTTAGGGCACGCCGTAGTAGCGGCGGTAAGACCCATCATGGGTGACTGGCTAGAGAGTCACACGGTAGCCTCTCGTACCGGCTGACGCAGGTGATCAACGGGAGTTTCGGTGATTACCTGTGTCGGATCCAGTAGGAGCCGAAGTCCGAGTACCATCACTGTGATGCGTACGTGGACTCGGGGTGGCACATACTGACCGAGTACCTGAGGTGTGGGTGTTATCTCGCTCGCCGTCTTGCTCACGGAGATGGTTGCACAAGAGCTTGCGCGCCGCCCCTTTTGGAAGCAAGTAATGTTCGAAAAGCAGAGAGCGAAGCGGGTCCGGAGAAGACTCAGGGCCCGCACTGCTCACGATGAGCGGGAGCTGCAGAATGACTTACGTCCTCTATAAGCCCGGGCCTGGGGGTAACGGGTAGAGCCACCTGTCACCCTAGCAGAAGCAGGTCGCGACGGCGGTTCAAAAGGCTCCTGCCCATATCCGGGGACTAGATAGGGACACCATGGTTTCCACATTAGGAGAAGGGGGTCACCTCAAAGTGATGTCCCCGGGGTGTGAGAGATATGTCTTGTATAATCTCACGTCCGGTAATCAAAGACCCATAGATGGCGTGCGTTTTAGTCGCTTCCAGTCCGACATAATCATCTTCACCGACTTTGGCGGAATCAGTGGGGATTTTGCGCACGGAACAAAAGGAGAGTGGGTGTAATTATTATTTGCAAATGGACACCGCTTGACACACTTGTTTTTACTTTGCAGCCAGGTTTTTGATTATTAAATTAAATAATTGATTTAATTGGTTGCTGAAAATCAATTTTTCTCTTATAGTAGTTACTACTTACGGGGGGAAGAGGACAAGGCTCCCTCTTCAAACTTCGTCGTAAGGCTGCGCCAATATGCTTATCTTTAGTAAGAAGATCGCACCAGTTGAAGTGGATATGTATGAAACTTATTTTGTAGACATTTGTTAAGAGCTCGTAGAAATAAAGGTCAATCTGGAAATAGCCGTTGGTATCTATTAAAAGCGAAGAATTGTGACGTCAGCAGTAATTGAGTACAAAATATAGCTTACAATGACATTATGGTCAAACTGTATTATAGTATCAAAATGTAGCCCGATGTAGTAGATGGGGTTCTTTCTTTCATACCTCGTTGAAGTTAAATTAACGTAATTCAACATGTTTGTATTAAAATATGTCACACGAGGGCGGTCTACATTGAGGAAGGGTACCTGAAAGCATATTTATTTAAGGATTTCGAAAATAATTTTAATAATTTACTCACGGTAGGTATACGACCAGCAAGGTCTGCTTACTTCCAGTTTTTTTAACACCCAGTGAAAATGACAGACGTGATAGATGAGAGTATTATACTCTTATATTATTGATAACTTCCAAATTCAAATTGCTATTGAATTAGACTTTGTAAAGTCCACGATGTACAAAAATGCAACTGAAGAGATTCGGCGAACCGGACTAATCCAACTCACCGAATTAGTGTGGTCGTATGTACAACCGAACGATACATCTGCCCAATTATCCATCGAACTATGTTTTGACTTCTTATCAGTAAAGGAGCAATAATTCAATGTTTTAATACTTCAATGACACTGAATAATTAAACTCAGCTATTTCAGACACGCATTTCTGATACGCGGTATAATGTTACGTGAATGTGGACGTTACGTGTCGTTAGCCACGGTTCTAGTTTAATTTTAATTTTCCCCTAAACATAACATAACATAAACTCACACCTATATCCCCGAAGGGTAGGCAAAGGTGCTAGTACCCACATTTCGCCAGTTTATGTTGTAAAGATCTATAATACTTAGACAGCCTAAGTGTAATTTAACCAAAATTTAATAAAGAGCTTCTAAGACTAGTAGTTGTCCAGTGACATTCTTATATTTACATTTCACACACATTATAATTCATTTTTATTAATTTTCCAGGATTTTTAGTAGCTCACTGTACATAGTTAGAATAAATAGGAAGGAATTTAGAACTCACCTTTTCTGAAATAGCATTTAGAAAAAATATTGAGATTAATAATGAACTGATTACACTGGTTGGATACCCCATTGTGAACAGTTCAATAACTACTGCAGGTCTGTAACCTAAAAGTTATATGCGTACCATATAAAACTTATGTTTGAAATTATTGAAGTAATTTACCAACTATATTTACTATAACAATGATAGTATATACATTTAATTAGGCAGCGGAAATATGCCCTTTTATGGACACAATTCATGAGATTAATACATCAATTTAATCTGTACACACGTTCTATAAACAAACTAGCTGTTGCACGCGGCTCCGCCCACGTGGATGTCGGTTAAAATCGCACACGGAGATAGAGTTAAAAGATCATTATGTCTGTCTCGTCTACTCCAACCACGAATGTAATATGGGTGTTCCTCTCTGATTGTAACTGTCATTTTAAGTGGTGTCACTGGGTGTCACTAAAACACCCTTACCTACTCAAATTGTTGTCATGATAACGGTAATTGGTATCGGTATTAGCGCCAGTGTATGGAAATTCACCGGATCTATTGAGATTTGTGAATATTGCTCCGCTCCCTTTGATGGTAGCGTATTGATATATAGTCTATGTATTATTTTGATGTATAAGCTAAAATGTTGTAAAGTTTCATTAAAATCCATTCAGTAGTTTTTGCGTGAAGGGGTAACAAACATTCACATATTCACACTCACAAACATTCGGCTTTATAATATTAGTAGGATTATTTTCTCCCAGATTTTGAATGTGTGTGACATCAACTTTATGGCTCTATAGTTGTCTATAGTTATTGCAATCACGGACATCTCCTTTTCCTTTGCAAAACGGCATCAGATAGCTATTTCGCCATGAATCTGCTTAATAGGCTTCCAATCCAGTGATTAGACTGGATTATTCATTGCAATGTATTACGTTTCAGTGCCGGTTCACATTATTGCAGGAGTAAATGTACTTCATTTCTGACAAGAAAAGTAGGAATACTATTATGATGTCTCTTAGGCTTGATGTAATATGAGGCGATCGGAGGTCGCAAAATGACCTCCGTCCTCTATAAGCGAGGGCCTGGGGATGACGGGTGGAGCTCACTATTACCCTAGCGGAAGAAAGCCGCGGTGGCGGCGCGCAATGCTCGCGTCTCCATACCCGTGGGCTAGATGCGGACACCGTGGTTTCCAGCCCGAAGGGAGCTATATGTGCGTAGGATTCGTTACTTACCTATGTGACTTCTGCTAACCAAAGACCCGAAGACTGTGTGCGATTTAGTCAGTTTAAGTCCGACATAACCACGGGCCCCGGTGGCTGTTCGAATATTGCACACGAAAACAATCGTTGTGAGACCATTGACGCGCACATGTTCCTACGTTATTTTTAAGATTGATTCCATCATTCCAACTGGGACCCCGTGAAGGCCTGATTTGTTAACTAAATTATTTGTTCTAAATTAAAATTATACTATCTAATATTGGTTAAAAAAGGTGTGTAGTTAAATAAAATTGACTTTTATTTCGGTTCTCATTTATTATATTCTAAATAATCCATCAAACAATTAGATATGAGTACCACCACCACGATACTTTCTACCTACATAGGTCATGTCCTAAGTCATGTCTATTTTTCGCATCACACATTTTGCATACGCCAGTGTATATAGTTGTGAAATATAGTTTAGGAAGATTATATTTATTCCAATTAGGTAGCCCACAAGCACACGACACGCGATAGCAGGTTACTGTGACATAAGCACGTGTGCGACATCCGGCACGCTACACTAGTGGTGTCCAGTCAACCCTGAAGAATTATTCTAATAGCCTTCTAGAAGAACCCAATCATGTAGTTGGCTTGGGGAAACTTTAACTTTCATTACACAGCTTGAGCGTACGTGGGATGAAGTTCCTTTTTTACCGCACAGAGCGCATCATAGATAGTATCGATTGGTAGTTTGCAGACGTGTGGATATGGCACACCTTTCTAAAAAAAATTACCTACTTTTAAGTGTTATTGTGCTACCTGCTAGAATAAATAAAATCACACCAAAAAAGGTATCAATAACGTGGTATGTACTTTGTATCCACGTTTATTAATTTTAAATCAATATGAGCGTCAGCAATACGAGTTTTAGTCTTCGCTTGTGAAACGTTTATGTGTACTCTTCCGTTGGTGAATGGAAATCCTATTGGAGTAGATGGACAGGTCATGTTAGTTAGATGATATGGTCCCTAAAACAACAAAACGTTTACCATTTAATAATATAGTCAGCAAAGGATTTTATATTACTAACTATTTTTACTGTTCATTGTTAACCGATGAAAATAAATATGAAAATATTCCATAACAGGCTGAGCTCATTCAGTTTCTTCATGTTTAATTCAATGAAATAGCTTATAGCCGTCCACTGCTGGTCGTAGACCTCTGCCAATGTGCGCCATTGCTCCTGGTCATCCACCACCAGCTATCTTTTCATGCTAGAGGGCGTCCTACCTACCGTTTGCCTTCTCACGGTCTCCACTCTAAGACTTGTTTTCTTCAACGGCCATCGGTCCTTCGACAGATGTGGCCAGCCCACTACCACTTCAGGTTGTTTATTCTGCGGGCTATGTCGGCAACTTTAGTTCTTTGTCTGACTATTTTAATTTTATCGTTCAAAGAGACTTCAAGCGGGCTATGCAGCGAGCTAGCTCAATAGTGCGCTGCGCTGTGCGACTTTTAGATCGTGGACTACGACTAACCCCATCGCCAGTGTCTACGTTTTGGTATCGTAAGTCATAATAATTCAGACGCATTGGTAAAAGACCATTGTTTTCAGGCATTGCAGTAGGGATAAGGAGAGTGGGTTTAGGGCACGCCGTAGTAGCGGCGGTAAGACCCATCATGGGTGACTGGCTAGAGAGGTCACACGGTAGCCTCTCGTACCGGCTGACGCAGGTGATCAACGGGAGTTTCGGTGATTACCTGTGTCGGATCCAGTAGGAGCCGAAGTCCGAGTACCATCACTGTGATGCGTACGTGGACTCGGGGTGGCACATACTGACCGAGTACCTGAGGTGTGGGTGTTATCTCGCTCGCCGTCTTGCTCACGGAGATGGTTGCACAAGAGTTTGCGCGCCGCCCCTTTTGGAAGCAAGTAATATTCGAAAAGCAGAGAGCGAAGCAGGTCCGGAGAAGACTCAGGGCCCGCACTGCTCGCGATGAGCGGGAGCTGCAGAATGACCTCCATCCTCTATAAGCCCGGGCCTGGGGGTTACGGGTAGAGCCACCTGTCACCCTAGCAGAAGCAGGCCGCGACGGCGGCTCAAAAGGCCCCTTCCCATATCCGGGGACTAGATAGGGACACCATGGTTTCCACATTAGAAGAAGGGGGTCACCTCAAAGTGATGTCCCCGGGACTGCCGAGGTGTGAGAGATATGTCTTGTATAATCTCACGTCCGGTAATCAAAGACCCATAGACGGCGTGCGTTTTAGTCGGTTCCAGTCCGACATAATCATCTTCACCGACTTTGGTGGTATCAGTGGGGATTTTGCGCACGGAACAAAAGGAGAGTGGGTGTAATTATTATTTGCAAATGGGCACTGCTTGACAAACTTGTTTTTACTTTGCAGCCAGGTTTTTGATTATTAAATTAAATGATTGATTTAATTGGTTGCTGAAAATCAATTTTTCTCTTATAGTAGTCACTACTTACGGGGGGAAGGGGACAAGGCTCCCTCTTCAAACTTCGTCGTAAGGCTGCGCCAATATGCTTTTCTTTAGTAAGAAGATCGCACCAGTTGAAGTGGATATGTATGAAACTTATTTTGTAGACATTTGTTAAGAGCTCGTAGAAATAAAGGTCAATCTGGAAATAGCCGTTGGTATCTATTAAAAGCGAAGAATTGTGACGTCAGCAGTAATTGAGTACAAAATATAGCTTACAATGACATTATGGTCAAACTGTATTATAGTATCAAAATGTAGCCCGATGTAGTAGATGGGGTTCTTTCTTTCATACCTCGTTGCAGTTATATTAGCATAATTCAATATGTTTGTATTAACATATGTCACACGAGGGCGGTGTACATTGAGGAAGGGTACCTGAAAGCATATTTATTTAAGGATTTCAAAAATAATTTTAATAATTTACTCACGGTATACGACCAGCAAGGTCTGCTTACTTGCAGTTTTTTTAACACCCAGTGAAAAAGGCAGACGTGATGGGTGAGAGTATTATACCCTTACTAGCTGTTGCCGGCGGCACCGCCCGCGTGGACTTCTGATCCCGTTCCCGCTGCTCCATTCCACGAATAATTCAAGACCAAAATTATTCAAATCGGTCCAGCCGTTCTCGAGTTTTAGCGAGACTAACGAACCGCAATTCATTTTTATATATATATAGATATTATTATGGATAACCTCCAAATTCAAATTGCTATTATCATGTGTCTGATCTGGTTATTATTGGGGGTCATAATATTGAATTAGACATTGTCCACGATGTACAAAAATGCAACTGAAGAGATTCGGGGAACCGGACTAATACAACTCACCGAATTAGTGTGGTCCTATGTGTAGGTAAGCAATAATTCGAGCTTTTGGGGATAACCCAAATACTGCAACGGCAGAATAGTTTAAAGGTCGCTGTTTTTTTTTACAACCGAACGATACAACAGCCGAATTATCCATCGAACTAAGTTCTGTCTTCTTATCAGTATGGGAGCAATTAAATTCAATGTCCACCGAACTACCTACCAGACTACTGCCACACATGAGTAGCAATATTCAATAGACATGATGTTGAGTGTGGAAGGAACAACTTGTGGTACATGGGCACACAAATTAGAGTTGTGCTGACACGGTCGCCAGTCGATCATCGATGGTTTCAATCAAACTCAGCTATCACGCAGCTGAATACGCGACGGACACGCATTTCTGACACGGTCACGGTACAATGTTTTAATACACTGTTTTAGTTTAATTTTAATTTTCCCCTCAACATAACATCACATAAACTCACGCCTATATCACCGAAGGGGTAGGCAAAGGTGCTAGTACCCACATTTCGGCAGTTTATGTTTAGGTCCCAATGTAATAATGTGGCGAGCGTATTGCTATGAACCGAGCACTTATAAACCTGCAATACACACATTACTTCGAAAAGCTTCAAAAATCAATGGTGTTTGCCATGGTAAAACCAGGGATCGAACCCAAGACCTCGTCTCAGCAGTCCATTTATCCATACCACTAGGCTACCACGGTATCCCCTCAGCCTGAATAATTAAGTCAATAGTTCCAACATCATTCATTTTTATTTGAATTACATATTTTGTTACTTCAATAATTAATAACTAAATGATTATTATGTACTCTGTGTGCGCTACAATAGTTCCTGGACACTTTAAGATCAATAATCCTTTGACAGCCTAAGTGTAATTTAACCAAAATTTAATAAAGAGCTTCTAAGACTAGTAGTTGTCCAGTGACATTCTTATATTCACATTTCACACACATCATAATTTTTTTTTAAATTTTCCCGGAGTTTTAGTAGCCCACTTTACATAGTTGGAATAAATAGAAAGGAATTTAGAACTCACCTTTTCCGAAATAGTATTTAGAAAAAATATTGAGATTAATAATGAACTGATTACACTGGTTGGATACCCCATTGTGAACAGTTCAATAACTACTGCAGGTCTGTAACCTGAAAGTTATATGCGTACCATATAAAACTTATGTTTGAAATTATTGAAGTAATTTACCAACTATATTTACTATAACAATGATAGTATATACATTTAATTAGGCAGCGGAAATATGCCCTTTAATGGACACAATTCATGAGATTAATACATCAATTTAATCTGTACACACGTTCTATAAACAAACTAGCTGTTGCACGCGGCTCCGCCCACTTGGATGTCGGTTAAAATCGCATACAGAGAGAGAGTTAAAAGATCATTATGTCTGTCCCGTCTACTCCAACCACGAATGTAATATGGGTGTTCCTCTCTGATTGTAACTGTCATTTTAAGTGGTGTCACTGGGTGTCACTAAAACACCCTTACCTACTCAAATTGTTGTCATGACAACGGTAATAGTTAGCGACATTAGCGCCAGTGCAGTGTATGGAAATTTACCGGATCTATTGAGATTTGTGAATATTGCTCCGCTCCCTTTGATAGTAACTGTTCTGATGTATATGCTAAATTATTGCAAAGTTTCATTAAAATCCATTCAGTAGTTTTTGCGTGAAAGAGGAACAAACATCCACACTCACAAACATTCGGCATAATATTAGTAGGATTATTTTCTCCCAGATTTTGAATGTGTGTGACATAAACTTTATGACTCTATAGTTGTCTATAGTTATTGCAATCGCGGACATTCTCCTTTTCCTTTGTAAAACGGCATCAGAAAGCTATTTCGCCATGAATCAGGGATAGTAGCACCTCCAATTATTTTGTGGAACAGCTCATATACTTAGTCACACCATTTTAACCAAGACGTTTCCAGACTTCCGCTGGTATTTCGTCCGGTCCCGTAGCTCTTTGGTTTCTCATTTGCATGATGGCTCTTTTCAGTTCTTGAGGTGTTAAAGCTGGTATTGGTCCGTAGACAGGCTTAGGTTTCTCTGTGTCTAATATCCTTGGTAGGTAGGTAGGATACAATATGATGTATATACCCTCACCGTTTCCAAAACAGTTTTAGGACAAATACTGCACTTAGGAATACCCATCATTGACAACAAATCGAACTCAACTGCATGTGTCCATATTGCGTATCAATAAATCATTTAATTATGATAACTGCGGTAACTACATTAATGTCTATAATATCGTGTACACAATCTATGTATGGATGCATATAAAATGCCTGTGACTGCGTCCGCGTGGACTTCGATCTGAATTTCTTTGAGCCTATTCCCAACTCTGTTGGGGTCAGATTTCTAGTAACTAAGATGCGGTTGAACTTTAATATTTTCAGTGAAGCTACTGGGATCGGATCTACACAACCGAATTGACGATATCGAAGGACTGTAGTTTGGCTAGTCGGACTTTTGAGGGCTCCAACTACCCGTAACGATTGCCATAGATACGTCTTAACGTGCTCCCCAGTGACGTTCACTGATAGTTTTTTGTCGAATGCTTGCATCAATGACTATGGTTCATATAATTGTAATCCGATTTTCTATTTGTCGTACGAATTGTAGAACTGCATTTCGATACCTATTCTCTGGATCATAGTTCGATCTATGGACTAAGAGTTTGGTGAGCGGTGATCGCTTGCGATGTGCCGCGAAGAGTCGGTCGGTGTGACTGTGGTATTATTTTTTCTTTATTTTTACACAACTTAGGTCGCAGACAAGCAAGCGGCCCACCTGATGGTAAGTGGTTACCGTGGCCTATGGGCGAGTGTAACACCAGAGGAGTAACACTCGTGCCGCAACCCCTGTAATTCTGTGTCGTCAGCGCAGAAGATGTAGGATAAGATAGCACAAAACCTCTCTAGTAAACTCTGGCTACCCTACTCACCACCGAAAACACAACACAAGGTTATTAAACGGCGATATTCTGTTGTGTCCTAACTCCTCTACTCCTCTGTGGTGATTGTTCCGCAATTCTCTCCGTACCTAATTACCACCATGGATGATTCCCGTGAGGTGCTGCTGCTGGTGCAAGTCTCTAGGGCTATGTCGCTATCTGTTGTCTAGCTTTTTGAAATTTCAGTCCTAGAACCCGCTTGGGGGAGGCCACTGAATTGTGCTATTTGCTGGTGGTTAGGTGGTGATCGGTGAACTGGTGGGTTTGAGGCTGGCAGGCAAGTCGCAGTGTGATCATGTCAGTCAGACTAGGAGACGAAGTGGTCGCCATGGCCGAAACCGGTCGGAGGCACCACCACCACGATCATGTCGGTTGATCAGGGCATTAGGTGTCGCCAGTACTGCTGTCCTTCCAACAAAATCACCCACTTTTCGCCAGTTTATGTTTAGGTCCCAATGTAAGAGGTGGCGAGGCACTTATGAACCTGTGATAAATAACTTCGACATGCATCAAAAAGTCATTGGTGTGTGCCATGGTAAAACCTCGATCGAACCCGAGACCACGTCTCAGCAGTCCATTACCCATACCACTAGGCCTTACCAGCTCTTTTAGCATTCAAAATTATCGTAAATTTAACCACCTTAGGGCAATGATGGTCTGATCACGAGTTTACCCGTCGGAGCATTCACTTTTTCCAATCTAAATCGACTTGAATACTTAGCATAATAATTGCTTTCAAATTTTATTTTATATAAGTAATATTAAAGTACAGAACAAATAATAGTAAGTACCTATACGTGATAGTAGTAGAAAGTAGAATAGGAAACAATAGGTAGGTAATCAAATGACATTGAACTTGGTAATATAATTCATTTAATTACAATATTGTATTTAATTACAATTTTTTACACACAGATTTGGGATATGCAGGATATTTCGGCGTTGTTGCAAGCGCCATGATCACTGTGTACTGTCAGTACACCGTGATCATGGCGCTCGACTCACTCGACTCGACGCAATTCTACTCGACTCGACTCGACTTGATTTGATTTGCTACAAACATACTTATATAAAAAAGTAATAAAGACTAAAATCACAATAATATAATATATCAGTTTGTTATGTACTTTAAATCTATATTTATTAACTTCATGTCAATGTACAGTTCAAGGATTCGTATGTTTGTCTTCGCTTGTGAGAAGTTGCCGTATATTCTTCCATTAGAGAACGGAAATCCTCTTGGTATATTTATTGGGCTGGTCATATTAAATAGATGATATTGCCCCTGAAAGTACAAAACAACGATTTTCAATCAGGATTTGTACTTCTTCTTCTTCTTCTTAAAATGGCTTCTTCTGCAAAGAAATTCGCCGCTATTTCGTCAATGTCAATGTAAACGTAATACAAAATTATGCCTGGTATGGTTTCGTGGTCCATAGTGGTGGCAAACAAGGATAACGTTACTGTAGTGTGTCGTAACAAGTGCGATAAGTATGCGGGTAGTTGAACAAGAAACTTCACCCTCCCCACAGCCCTCAGAGTCGTGATATGATCGCGTTAATAACCCGGGTTTGGCAAACCGTATGTTCTGATATAATTTATCATTCATTATTCTCTGAACCTTTTTCCCAACTCAGTTGGGGTCGGCTTTCCAGTCTAACTGTGATGCGGCTGAATTTCGATATTTTCCATGAAGCGACTACCTCCACAATCAATGGTCCAATGACCAATGGCGTTATCGAAGTTCCAAGTTAGACTGGTTGGACTTTTGAGGGCTCCAACTACCTGTAACGACTGCCATAGATATATGGCAACTGGGTCCGACGGTTTAAAGTGCTTTCCAAAGCGCGACGAGACCAGTGCAAACAGCCATATTCATGCATACAACTGAGCGGGAATCAAAACCGCGCCCCGTGCGTAGCAGTCGCTTGCACTACCGCTACGCCACGGAGGCTGATATATAATTTATCATTGGTAGATTAGAGCTCGTCCATTACCTTAGCAACCCGGAATATCTTTAAAAAGCAGCCCAAAAACGTGTACTACTCTTACAAAGCGCATTTTGCAAATACTTACGGGTGGATGTGGACACGGCGTTTTCAGCCCACCACGTCGTACAGCCGCTCCAAAATATACATCTTTATTTAAAAGATCGCACCAATTTTGATGCAAATGTATGAAACTTATCTTGTAGACATTTGTTAAGAGTTCGTAAAAATAAATGTCAATCTGAAAAAAATCAATGGTTATTAAGAACGGGGAACATTGGTCTCAGCCACAGAACTAATAACAAGTGGTATAGAATTATTATCGCTTTAGTTTTCCTCCAGCTCACAGCAACAAATCGTTGGTTATCGTTTCGTTGAATGGAATAGAATAAAATGTTCAATGTATGGGATTGACTTTTGATGTCATAATAGTCTCAATAAATGTCAAACCCAATCATTGTATTGTTGAACGTTATATTTTAGTCTACTCTACAAAACAACAACCAAAGAATTGTTGTTTGTTTAGGGAGGCAAACTTTTTTTTATACAACTTAGGTGGCAGACCAGGACACAGGCCACCTGATGGAAAGTGGTTACCGTGGCCTAATGGACGTTTGCATCACCAGCGGCTTCACTCGTGCTACCGATCCTGTAGAGGGAAGGGGGAAGGGGAGCGGCAGGGGAGGGAGTGGAAGGAGTGGAGAAAGGAGAGGGAGACTGGTAGGGGGAGTGTAGAAGACAAATGAAACCCTGCATACCATTACATAGTTGTAGCTATTTAAGCCCTCGGTCTCCTCATTGATAACACAAAACCTCTCCAGTGAGCTCTGACTACTCTTCCTATTGTTGCTATTATATTAAAAGAAAATTTGTTATCTCAGGCTTTGACAGCATTTAGAAATGGCGCCAAAATTCAAATAATTGATTACAAAAATAGATAGCATTTTTTTGATCTTAATAGCTGGTCTGGTAGTTAGGTATACTTATATAGAAGTCATTGGTGATGTGTATCGAAATATTTGATGTTTACCAAATTCGGTGGAGTTTATAGAATTGAGGGACCTCGCGTATCTATCTAAAATCATGACTTTATTATATACCTCTTGTTATATGTTCTGCAGTTTCAACAGTTAACGATTTCAATGCAGCTTACAATAACATTTTGGTCCACGGGTACTAGAGGTTCGAAATGCATCCCGATATAGTAGATGGGGTTGTTTCTTCCATACCTAGTTGCAGTTACATTGATATATTTCAAGAAGTTTTTATTAGCATATGCCACACGTGGGTGCTCCAGATTGATGAATGGTGCCTGAAAGCGTGAGATTTCATCGTCGTATACGTAGAATTATTTGATACTCATATTGAGGGGCTAATGAAATATGAAAAGCTAATTCGCCATATTGTGGCGGCGGCCATCTTGAACGCGGCCATCTTGGCGGTCATCTGACTATTTGACCTTACGATACAATGCCACAGCCAGACACACACTTTTGTTGTGCTGGCGCCGGCGCAACGTTAGTAAAACTATCGATGTGTTACGATTTTCGGAAGATAATAATCATTGAAATTGTGTTATTAAAAGAGCTGTTATTATAAATACCAAAGTCATACTTAAGAAAAATATTTAACATTTTTATAAAATATATAGTTATGAAACCATTTCAGAGAATGAATTATAAAAAACTCACCTTTTCTGAAACAATATTTAGAAAAAATACTGAAATTAATAATGAACTGATAACACTGATTTGATGCCACATTGTTAACAGCTCAAAATCTACTACAGTTTTGTAGTCTAAATATTTTTTATACTTAAGTACATACGTACCAAATCACTTGAATAAATAATTGAGCAACTACATACCTATAATAACGTATACATTTATTGAAACAGCGGAAATATGACTTTTTATGGACGCAATTCATGAAATTAATACGTAATATCAATTTAATATAGCCATAAGTTTTTGTTACGAACGAAAATAATTTTATTTCATCCGCGTGGACTAAGATAGCCCAAGTTATGTTTTATGAAGATTTGGTTTGAAGAATAAATAGGAACGGCTTATTAAAGCTGAACTTTCTAAATATTACATTGCTTCTGTTCTTGTTCTTGTTGTTTCTTCTCATTCAGCGTTGTGAACAAAAATCCGGTATCGAACCACTAGTTAGTTTGTATATTTATTTTTTTCTTTAACATGGTGTTTTTCAAAGCAGGATTGTTTAACGTTATACCTCAGCAAATGGTAGTTCTGATAATGAAGTAAGAAGGTGAGTATACGAAAAATCGTTCGGAGAAATGAGAATTCGACGTTGTACTATGGCGGCGACTACGACGTAGAGGTCTAGCGCATGCTACGTAACACATCATGCTACGTAGCACATCATGCTACGTACCTCAACATGCTACGTCGTATTTTATGACTGTGAGAACTATGTATACTGCATGCTGTAGTCATGCTTTCACGGTATACCGTGCTGTTAGTAATTAGTAGTTGGAGTGTAGAACTTCTTTGATTAAACCGACTTTCGTACATAATGTGTACAGGGAGTTAGGGGAACACTCACGAAAATGAAAACAGGGTATACAACTGGACCTTCTTATCAAAATTGGGCTATTTTTTTTAAACGCTATAATTTTTTTAGCAAGTACCTACCATGATTTTTAAACCCTTTTATTAGCATAATACACGGTATAATACCAGTTAAAGGGCTTAGAAATCATGATAGCTACAAAAAAAAGTATTACAATAAAAATAAGTAACCCAACTTTGAGAAACTGATCAATAGCACGGATATCCTCTCACGGCAAGATGATACGATGCGCGAATGCTTAGGCTGCCGGTGTCTCCTTCTGCTAGCAAGTAATGCTCGAGAAGGAGACGGCGGAACGAGTTCGGAGAAGACTCCTAACCCACACAACCCGCGATGAGCTGATGCAACTCGGACGTCGCAGGTTGCAGAATGACCTCCGTCCTCCATGAGCGCGGGCCTAGGTGTGACGGGTGGAGCCGCCTGTCACTCTGGCAGAAGCAGGCTGCGGCGGCGGCGACACAAAGCGCGTCTCCCCATACCCGGGGGCTAGACGGGAACACCATGGTCGTTACACCCAATGGGAGTCGTCTCGAAAGAGAGGGCCTCGGGTCTGCCGGGGTGCGAGGGATATGTCGGTTCCTATCTCACCCCCAGCCACTAAAGAGATACTACGCTAATACTTATATTGACTGTACATGTTGTGTCTTTTCGCCTGATATGAAACTTTATTTAAGGGTTTAAGCGCCTATTATAATTATACCGAGTTTATTATAGGTAATTTTATAATCAAAGCCATAAATATGCTTACAAATCTATCTAGGCTTTATTTCATGGTTGAAGGGATATATTACCCAATATCAAATAATAAAAACTTGTGCTATTACTCAAATTTTACATTCAATGCTTTATTACTTAAATATATACAGATGTACTCATTTGGTTAAATTATATTCACATTTATTTTCAATTTGGGTTCGCGCTTTAATGTAGCGGAAATAATTTTGTGAGTTACATTGACTTCGTTCAAGGTTAGGGAAGTGATATAGAATAATATAATTTTCAATCCCTAATGAAACTGTTCGTAAGCCTCGGACTTAACCTACATCGTAGAAATTGGTCATTGACCGATAGTCACAATTACACAGAAAAATAGTACAAACTTGACATGACAGATTTAGAAGGGGAACCGCTGTCGCCAAACTCACACATAGCACATAGAACCAATTGTTTTGATTGGTCGTAATTACCTATATAGGTACTACCTTTAATGCCAAATTAGCTAAAATCATAAGTACCTACTACAAAATGAAAACACACCTTAACCGTTCGAAATAGAGATAACTTTATAATAGATAAAAAATATTTATGACTTTTCATACTTGAATCGAATAAGCATGAATATTTACGAAAAAGTTTAGACGTATGGCAGTGAATTCTAAAAAAGTTATTTAAAACTTTAACTAGTTACAATAAGGTTCATATTCTCGAATTTGTCCTAGGTTGCGGATAAATCCACACCTATGACACGCGTATCCCGAATACTTCACACTTAACTGATTTTTTTCCGTGCTCAACATCCCCACGGATACCGCCACCACCAAAGTCGGTGGAGGTGATTATGTCGGACTCGAACCGACTAAAACCCACGTCTCCTATGGGGCTTTGATTGCCGGAGGTGAGATTATATAAGACATATCTCTCGCACTATAGTCACGATACCGGTATTTATTTACGAGATAGATAGATGTACTATCTACACTCGGTACGAAAATTTTTAAATATTCGCAGCATCTATACAAAATGGGGCATGAGAAATGCATCGACTTTACTCAATTTTAATTGCTATGTTTTTGTTTCTTGTTAATTTAGTTAGATAAATATTGCACATTCAGACACGATTGTAAAAAATGGTTAATGAATAAATGAAATGAAAAATGAAAATTACGTGCTACTGGTAATCATTCCACAGAAAGAATCGCCCGAAAAATAGACCACTCTGAAAATTTTTGATGCTTACTACGATTTTAGCTAACTACTAAAAAAAGTAACCTGTAATTCACTCCAGTTTCGCTCTTCTTCTTAAGATGGCTTCTTTTGAAAGCAGATTCGCCGCAATTTCGCCAATAGTTTCTCTCTTCACTTCACAGCTTTTATTAAATCTATGTCTCAAAATGTATGCAAGCAAAATAGACTTTATGAATTTGTTAAGTTATACACAAATATCTTCCACCCACTGTGTACGATATAGTTTCAATAGAAAATTGAAGCGGCCCTCTAGCGACTAGACGTCTGTCGTTGCAAGGATGTCCCAAAGGGATTTTGAATTTAATTAAGTGAACGTTGATTAAAAATACCATTTAACACAACTTAACCTTTCCTGTGTAAATACCTGAATGTTCGAACTCAAAATCGTATTTTTAAACGGCTTTATTTAGTTTGGCCTGCGTAAGTAATTGAAATTTTACCCCCTTCGTGTTGATTTACCTGCCCGGTCTGTGGTACTATCAAAAATCTTTCATTGATTTTTTTTATACTACTTAAGTGGCAGACAGGCACGTGGACCACCTGATGGAAAGTGGATACGGTAGCCTATGGACGTTTGCAACAGGGTAGTGAAATTCCTTGACGTGACCTTAAAAGAGAAGAGGGGAGAAGGGGAAGGGGGGAAGAAGTTAAGAGAGTCTCTGTGCTGTCAGTGCGGAGGACGAAGTCTGTTCCAAACCCGTCGAAGCATTCACTTTTTCCGTTCTAAATTTGATTTGAACAGTTACTTACTAATTGCTTTAGGAAATGTTTTGTGTAAAGTATTTCAAATTATTTTTTTCTCCAATTAAATTTTCAAAAATAGAATAATGTAAATATTTAAGGGGAGGAAGGAGATATATAAGGGAGGAAGGGAACACATCTAACGAATTGTGCGCGAATTCGACTCGCACTGTGCTAGTTTCACACATGTGACAATAGCACATATAAATCTAATTATATTTGGACAGCCCTGTGTCACAGACGAGCGTAAACACTCGCTCTTTGATACCGCCATTACAAATCTGAATAACAAAGTGTCTGCAAATTTCCCCAACGAGTCCCCACGATGTTCTGGAGCTTATGTAAAGGTGATTTACTCCATATACTTAAATTAAATGTAATATGTATTCTAAATTGAATCACTATATTGACCACCAGTGTGAACAGACGTGTACCTAAACAATAATTAAAATAACAAATTAAATAATTTGCTGAATCGTGACCTCCTTTATACCAACAAGTACAGGTAGCTAAGTGTGTCAAATGCAAAGTGCAACAATAGTGTACTTGTGATAATAATGTTCTGTTATTAGAATAGACATTATCACAACACAAGATGGACAGCAGCCCCTTTAGTAGGGGCAGCAGGACCGCCCGCACGCCGCCGCAAACGCCGTCACCCGCTCCACGCCCACACGTGCACGAATGTGCTCAAGCCCAAATTCCGACCCAGGTGGAAACCATCCCAACTCCGGAGATTCAGAATTGGATGACCTCCATTGACCAGTATCTTAAGGAGGTATGTACTATTGCTACGGAGGGAAAACTTAACTCCGAGCAGAAAATACGTATAAGCGGATTGTGCCGAAAAGTGGGACACTTCACGTCGCAAATGGCAGTACAATATCTGGACCTGAAAGGAAAAACCATGCAAGTTAATGCAACAGGACAAGCCCTTCAGCAACAATTTGACCTCTCGCAACAAATATGCCAACTAAAACAAACCATCGAGGAGTCAACTAAGATCAAAGCTGGCACATCATTCGCAGAAGTGGTGAAAAAGGGGACCAACGATTTTATACCCACCCCAAGCTTCAGTTCGGTGGTCATCTATCCCAACGATAAAGCTAAATCAAGCGATGAGACCAAGACATTAGTACAAAAAATTATTTGTCCTGAGCAGATGAAACTGCAAGTAAGAGGGTTACGCAAGACGAAAAATGGTGGCGTAATTATTAGCACGGACACAAAGGGAGACATCGAGAAATTGAAAAGATCAGCCCAGCTAATCAACTCAGGTCTTATCATAGATGACCAGCGCAAAAGGAAGCCAAGAGTGACAGTCATCGGGGTACCAGCTACTATGCTGGAAAAGGATGTATTTAGCTGTCTGTACCACCAAAATCTAGAGGACAAGCTGCTGGATTGCAGCCTTGACACTTTCCTGACCTCAATTAGACTAAGCCACAAGTCGGGCAGGAAGGGCGCAGACACCTGTAATTACATAATTGAGGTTTCTGCAAGCATCCGTAAAGCGCTGATAAATCAAGAAAGGGTATTCGTGAATTGGTCATCTTGCCCCGTTAGAGACTTCACGCTGGTTACCCGATGTTACAAGTGCCAGCAGTATGGCCATGCTGCGAAGACCTGTAGGGAGACAACATATACGTGCGGACATTGCGGAGAACAAGGACTTACAGGGAAGGACTGTACGAAGGAGCCAGAAGTGAGAAAGTGCGCTACTTGCTTGCGCTTCAAGAAGCCGAACAATCACACCACGGGAGCTCCTGAATGTCCTGCAAAGCTAGCAGCTGAAAAAAGATTTTTAAGCTCCATTGATTACGAAGGCGACTAAGAGACCTCTCCAAACTAAAACTGGAGCGCGAGATCACACATGACCAAGATGACGACACTGTCCTACTTTTTTTATGCTGAATATAATCGACAACGGCGGTGATGAAATATACATATATGAACTATAAAATTAATGCTGATTCCATACATATTGCATTATGACTACATAGTAACTTCTAGCCTGAGATACAGGATTACCTAGTTCAGGCACAAGAATTGTAGAGCAATAGAAAACATTATGTAAGATAAGATTAAAACTGTAATTTTTTATACTATTTGCAATATAATAACATTATTGATAGCAATAGATAGGCTAAGAAACTATGTAACTATAAATGTACAATGATTTTTTGAATAAATATTATTATTATGGTGGTTTATAAAGAAGACTTTCTCAGCTTTTGGGGCTGGTATATGTTGAACCTGTCACGGGCTTAAGCCAAGTGGGTCGGTTCATTCAGAATTGTGGTCGGTGTTTGAGTGGTGGATGTGAGGAATCGCCTAACTATGGAACATGTATCTATAATGACTGATCGTTGTAATGAAATGTATGTTTTTTTATGTATGTCTAGTTCTTTCAGTGATGTATGTAATGATTTTGGGATGAGGCCTGTGGATGAGATGATGATTGGTACTATTTTAACGGTGTGTTGATGCCACATTTGTCTTATCTCATCGGCTAGTGGTATGTATTTTTGTATTTTATCCGTATATTTTTTCTTTAGGTTTTCAGAATTAGGAACCGAAATATCTATTAAGTATGTGATTTTTTCAGCTTTTAATGTTAGTGTTATATCTGGTCTATTGTTTGTAGTTGTCTTGTCTGTAATGATATCCCGGTCCCAATATAGTTTTGTGGTTTCGTTATTCAGAACATTCTTTGGTTTATACTTGTAATATGGTTCTATTTTATCTACTAATTTATATTTTTGAGCTAACAGTGAGTGTATCTGTTTGGCTACATTATTATGTCGATCGGTGTACTGTTTATTTGCAAGAAATGGACAACCTCCCGTAATGTGATCTGTAGTTTCTTGGCCGGTGTTACACAATCTACATCTGTCTGACACTACTGTTGGATCCCTAATAATATATTTCTGGTAGTTTTTAGTTTTTATTATTTGATCTTGAATTGCGACCATGAACCCTTCTGTTTCTTTGTATATATTACCTGTATATAACCATGCGTTAGAAGCCTCTCTGTCTATATGTTCTTGTTGTAATTGATTAGGGTACTTTCCATGAAGAGCTTTTTGTTTCCAGCTGGTGATTTTGTGTTCATCTGTAATGTGTTCGTGTGTAGTGTTAATGTTTCTATCATTTAATTTTAGTGGTGTGCCTGAAGTGGATATGTACGTGAGAGCTTGGTGAATAGGGCTATTGGTCACTCTACTAAGCATGTATGTGCGTATATTATGTATCTGCTTGTTGTGTAAATTTTTGATATCTATAAATCCTCTCCCTCCTAGCTTCCTTTTAAGATTAAACCTTTCTGTTGCCGAATGAATGTGATGTATATGATGTTTATTGCATGTGGTTCGTGTAAGTCTATTTAACTTATCTAAATCTGTAGTCGTCCATTTGATGATCCCGAAAGAATACGTCAATACAGGGACTGCGAAAGTATTTACAGCTTTCACTGTATTTCTACCTGATAACTCTGTTTTTAATATCTTCCTTATCCTATCTGTATATTTCCTTGTAAGCTCTTCCTTTATTTTATTATTATCTAAGCCAATGCCTTGTGAATATCCTAAGTATTTATAGGTATCTGTTATTTCCATTTTATCTATTAATGAATTTTGTTGTGTGTGTAGTAGATATGGGTCTGTTACATGATGTTTTCCTTTGATGATACTATTTATTTTACATTTATCTAAACCAAAGCTCATTTTAATATCTGTGCTAAAATTCTCAGTAGCTTTTAGGAGATGGTTCATTTGTTGTCTAGTACTAGAATATAATTTAATATCGTCCATGTAAAGAAGATGTGTTATTTTTGTGTTGCTTTCCCTATGAATTGTATAACCATGACTAGTTTTATTTAAAATTCGAGACAACGGGTTTAGAGACATACAGAACCAAAGCGGGCTCAGGGAATCCCCTTGAAATATACCCCTGGTTATTTTAAGTGGTTGTGATATGACTGGTCCCGCTTCTGTACTGATATTGAGAACTGTGGTCCATTTGTGCATTGTATGTTGTAGGAATTCTATAAGTTTAGTATCTATTTTATAAATTTTCAAAATATGTATTAACCATGAGTGAGGAACACTATCATAGGCTTTTTGGTAATCTATGTATGTAAAATAAAGATTCCTGTGTAACTGTTTAACCTGATTATGTATTTCTGTATCTATCGCTAATTGTTCTTTGCACCCCTTTGATCCTTTTCTGCATCCTTTTTGTTCTTCCGCTATTATGTTATTGTGTACTAAATGTGTATTTATTTTGTGTGAGATAACTGATGTCAGTAATTTGTATAGTGTAGGTAAACACGTGATAGGTCGATACTTTGCTGGATTTGTTGTATCTGAGTCTTTGGGCTTCAAGTAAGTATTGCCGTGTGACAGAAATGTAGGCATGGTGTGTGGTTCTTGAATGATTGTGTTGAAAACATTTGCTATGTACTCATGTGTCGATGTAAAGTATTTTAGCCAGTAGTTTTGTATCCTGTCAGGTCCAGGTGTTTTCCAATTAAGTGTACTTCTTATTGCTATTTCTATATCTGTTTTCTCTACTTTGACTTCAGTCATTGGTTCTAAATACTGGGTTTCTTCTATTTCTTCCTTAATCCATTCGACTTCTTGATTATGTTCTATAGGCTTGGACCAGATATTTTCCCAAAATGCTTGCACTTCTGTTATGTTTGGTGGATTTATTATACGTGACTCTTTATTAAAATTTCTATAGAATAGTTTCTGATTAGAATTAAACGTTTTATTATCTCTTTGTCTTTGGTTTTATTATTATTATTATTATTATTAAAACTATTACAATTTTTTGTACGTTTATGTATTAAGTCGCAGCCATCTGGGTAAATCAGTCAATTACTTATTTGAACACTGACTGAAAAGCAATGGGGCAAGTCTTTGAGCAAAACGTGGTTCAACCAGATAGCTGAACTTCTTGTACACAGAATCAGAGAGCATTCATCCATAAACATTGTCCCGTATGACGACTGTAATATAACGGGTGTGACGTCAGCCTAGCCAGCCAAAGCCATCATATTGACAGCCCACCAATCAGCCAATAGCAGCCAGCCTTCTTTGGGGGGATTTGACTTTGCGTTGATAAATAAAAAATAAGCTTGATGCATAATGCATAAGCCTAGTGACTAAGACTGCTGAGACGAGGTCTCGGGTTCGATCCCAGGTTTTACCATGGCACACACCAATGACTTTTCGAAGTTATGTGTATATTTATCGTAGGTTTATAAGTGCCCGGTTAATGGCAACAGGCTCGCCGCCTATTACATTGGGACCTAAACATAAACTGGCGAAATATGGGTGCTAGCACCTCTGCCTGCCCCTTCGGGGATATAGGCCTGAGTTTATGTTTTGTTATGTTGTCCACTGCCTTATTATAGTAAATAAATAGGTGCATATGATATACCCCACACAAATAAAAAATACAATTGTAAAATTTACTCCTCAATTTGTATTTCTACAGTTAGAAATAGGACAGTACGTCATTTGCACGCTATTTTTTAATGATTAATTACAAGCTAGTCGTATGGTAGCTACACACGTTGACACATCCATCACACGATATGCTTGCGCAAAATATATTGTAACGTGTGTTGGAAGATACTTGTACAAGATACTTGTCGTCGGTCCCGAGTGCTAAACCAACATCTACGGCAGTCATTGCGGGTAGTTGGAGTTCTCAAAAGTCCGACTAGTCTAACTACACAATTTCGATATCGCCAATTTCGTTGTGGAGGTCCGATGGCAGTCGTTTCACGGAAAATATCGTAGTTCAGCCACATTTTAGTAAGACTAGAAAGCCGACTCCAACTGAGTTGGTAATAAGCTCACAGAATGATATTTAACATTTTATCAAGCTCTCATTATGCAATGTATGTGTGAATGGAGTGAAGCCGAAGGCAACATATAACCGTAATAAAATTTTGTAACAAACGTACCTACCTAATAACATTCTCACAAAATATATTTCGCAAACAACATCACAATAACCTAAATGTCTCAAAAATATCATATTTGAAATGAGAAAATCCTTGTTTCTTTGAGCGAGAACGTTAAGCTTAGCCCTTTGTCTTAAATGCTCCACAAGGTGTGGCACAGATACGACGGAATACCGTCTACATACACCACGCTCATTATTTGTAGTCGGTGGAGCGTGGTACGTGCGTCGCCGTCGCGTTTTCGTGGCGTGCCGTTGTTGACTAAACTTCTGGAGTGTTAACTGTTTTGTTTGTTCCTAGAATTCAGTGGTTTTGATTTGGGGATTCATGTCTATTGTTTATGTGTGTGGTGTTCTAGTTCTAGAATTAAAAAATACGCCGTAATAGACGTTACTAGTGGCACAGAGTAAGGAAACCAAAGGTTTATTATTAGTATCAGTTGTGACGTATTGGTTGCGTAATGTGCTATTATTAAGAGACCGAATAAACTGGAGGCATATTGATTTATTGTATATGCTTGTTATTACCTATATTGGAGGGGGCGTAGTAAGCCTTTCCGAAGAGCGAAACCTATGCTCGGGCCCTCTCCGTGAGTTGCGGCGCTGCCATAAAACAAATTACTACACCACGAAAGCAACTCCATTCTGCTACTCTGATAGGAGTGGAAATGTCTTGAAAGAAGAAGAATCAGTTGTGATATTTTAACTTGATTTGAATTAGCTGGGCTTTTACTGGAGGGCATTTAACCTTGTGAGAGAAGACTGGGTTTAGTGCTTCGCCCATTCGCAGGTTTGGATGTTTGTGGTTAAAATGGACGTGAACCCCGATATGCGATCGACGGCACCCAGATCCTTAGAATCAATCTGTATAATATACAGATTGCACTATAATAATATACAGATTGGATATATACAGCCTCTGTGGCGTGGCGGTAATGAACGCGACAGCTAGGCAGGAGACGCGGATTCTATACCCGCTCAGTGCAAATATTGGCATGTACGCAGATGGCTATTTTCACTGGTCTGGTCGTGGCTCGGAGAGCATGTTAAGCCGTCGGTCCCAGTTGCTATACTAACATCCATGGTAGTCGTTACGGTTAGTTGGAGCCCTCAAAAGTCCGACTAGCCGGACTATAGAACTTAGATATCGCCAGTCCGATGCCAGTCGCTTCTCGGAAAATATCAAAGTTCAGCCGCATCTTAGTTAGACTAGAAAGTCGACCCCAATTGAGATAGGTGTTCTTATCTTAATAAAATAGTTATACGGTGCCCTGAAGCACTTTGAAGTTTCAAGGCTGTATAAGTTGTTATAAACAAATCTAACTACCTACCTAGATAAATTCCCAGTATCACAATAAATCTAAGCTTGTCCTATGCGACCATCTGCCTCCCTAAAGTCTTAGTATTGCGTCATATTTGTTTATAGGACTTCAATAAATTATAGGAGCCACGTCTGAGTTCTGGCAGTAAAAACTGACAGTTTTGAATGATATAGGACTTTAACTGCTCTAATTAGTTTCATATCTGTTTTGTTTGATACTTTTGTATTACTGAATACTGAATTTATCTGGTTGGTCAACCACCCTTTGTTTTCCCTTGTACAAATCCCCACAGATACTCTCCCGCCAAATTCAGCGGAAGCGGTTATGTTGAACTCGAAACGTGTAAAACCGCATGGTACCCTCACGCTCCAGCTGACCCAGAGTTATAATCACGTGCTTAGCCGCACAAGCACTACCAATTAACGTCTTGGAGAGTATCAGACTATAATATATGTATGACTATAATACAACTAAGTATATTATAGACACATACATAGTATTGCTAAAAAAACTGCATCGTCTAAACGGCTAAAAATATGCGTTATAACAAAATTGACATTGTCTCACTCACACATAACCGCAATGTGTGAGTGAGATAATGTCAATTTTGTTCTATAAACTGTCAATGTATACTGTCATGAAATGTTGACCTGCAAAACTTAACTGCAAAAATACGCAAAAATAAAAATGGGCTCTCAGTCCACACATACACTAGTTTTGTACCCTGTACATGTTGTAGCTACCGTAGCCATCCGAAGGAGTTAGTCTATAGTTTGAAAAGTAATAATATACAGTGAACACAGAACAACGCCATCAATGCATTCAGATGTTGGAATTAGAATACAGCACTAAGCAGTTTCGAAATGCCGCCGTTGGCGTCGCCAGCTAACGGATCCGGTAGATTTCACAAGTAGGTATTTGAATAAATAAATAATCTGTGCAAAGCTTTTCAACTTGCACAATACCTGCTGTTTGATAAAGACTATTTAACTTACATTCAGAACCTATTATGTAATAGGTCGTGTATTAATTACGTTAGGGTACTTATTATTATTAGTAGAGTATTATTATTAGTAGGGTAAACTGTTCTAGACATTTCCAGTTTGAAATAATATTTAATATATATTTTTGTATAAATTATAAACTTAACATAAAATTACAAACTGCATGCTGCTACTGACAATTTCAAAACTATTTCACCATTTTATGCGTTACTAGTTGCAACGCGCAACTTCGTCTGCGTCACCCCGTTTTTGCAACATTTTTATTCCTGCTCCGTACCTGATGGTCGTAGTATGATGTTATATACATAGGTATAAATCTTCCTCTTTAACCATTCTTTTTTAACTTAAAACAAAACCGCATCAAAATCCGTTGCGTAGTTTTAAAGATTTAAGCATACAAAGGGACATAGGGACAGAGAACGCGACTTTATTTTATACTATGTAGTGATGATTAGGGACTGAGGTGAAGTCAAATTGACGTGCCATAAATAACAAAAAAAAAAACAAGAAGGACCCGGGACTGTAGGAAGAAGGAAACGCGTGCGCCAGTAAGGATTTCCAGGACTTAATGGTGCGGCAGAGAAAAGACTCACCGAACCGCTTGGTTCTTGATGGAATATTCTGCACCGTATGCAGATGACATCTAAGCCCTGCACGTGTTGTCCTGTGTAGGAAAGGGGAGGGTGCAGTATAATGTATTTATAAAGATAAATGAAGTTTCGTTGAATCAATGAAAGCCTCTAAGGACAATTTATGTATTCTAACATAACATGTTTCAATTCAAGTGTCCATAAAGTGTAGCAGTGGGTTATCAGCACAGAGAACATTAGGCTCGCCACGAAGTCCTGCGAAAAAGGGTAATACCCCGCCAATTTAGAGCGGTACCAACTGATTTTATTACACCTATAAAACGGTTACGGTACCGTAAATATTCATATTGAATTGGCTATTTTCATAGGTTAGAGGACTACAGAAACTGCATTTGGTGCCCATCCTCATTAAATTTAGTTTCGTTTGTTCCACTAAAAAGAAAACATAGAAATACAGAGAAAAAAATTCTCACTAGATCCATGGAACAACTACGGTGGAACTAGTGAGATGAGTTTGAATAGGTTTTGTTTCATTTGTTCCATTATCAAAGCCCATGGAACTACAGAGAAAAAACATTCTCACTAGTTTCATGGAACAACTACGGCGGAACTAGTGAGACGAGTTCGATTAAGTTTGGTTTCATTTGTTCCATTATAAAATTCCATAAAACATGGAACTAATTGTAGGTGGAATCATTGAAGGTCTTTTAGAAGCTGAGTATTAGGGAAAGTGCGGACTTTATTTCGTATGTACAGTGGACTGCCAAAGTTCCTGGACAATTCGAACATTTGTATGAAGCATTACCACAACACAACAACTACTCTTGGAAGCTACTGGATAATAGATCTACTTATTAATGTAATTAAGTTTAGGATTCTACTTGCATTACATCGATCTAGGTTATTCTATTAACGCTATCTATGTTAGATACATTTGGTTAAATTAGACTTACCGCCGGTTTCTGAAAGGCCCGTTAAATTCTACTCTACTACTACTAATTCTTTCGCAACGAACTTCACTGACTAACAATTGACTAACTTTCTGCGTGGTCAGAGTAGAAACTGTGGTTAATCTATAAGAATTTAAAATGACTGAATTGATTTTATGTTAATGGTATCGTTAGATTTCTTACATTAACTCGATTGACACTGGTTGGTTTAATGGCGAGACAGTCAGACAAACTGTGTTATTATTTTATAAATTAAACCTACATTCAATTAACTTAACTATGTAGCACATTGTATTGTAAGTATATTTAAATATACTAGTAGATATTGCATATTATGATGTTATATTCATTACTTCATCAATCAACGTCAGTTTACCTCAACTCTTCTGTCAGTGTATTGAGGTCGAAGAGAAAACACAAACAAAATGAGCACTAAAAGCGATTTACTCTTGTCGATCTAATAGCCTCATTAATTAAATACTATTTTGACAGGTAGTACTTAATTCAATTGATCACAAAGATCGTCATAAGTTTTATCTCATTTAAAAAAAAGATAGTCAAAAACAAATGGGACAACGAAGGGCTTTTTGTCAGTGCTAAAACCTCTCTGGCTTCACCTAACCGTTAGCCTATGGTAATGTGGTTATATCGAATGATACCCTTAAAAATTTAGAGAATTTAAAGCTATGAATACTTACTATTGTACTAAGATGAATTAAATGGACACTTGTACTTTTGAAAGCATTTTATTTTTAGCCTGACTAGTTTCACTCACGGCCATTATGAATCTTTGGGAATACCATTAGGCGAAACCAGCCAGGTAAAATAATAAAATACTGTGGAAAAGTACAAGTGTTTATTTAATGTATGTAGCACGTTCCACGAAGAGCTATCGATCAACAGCATAAACAGGATTAGGATTTGCATAAACTGATGAGGCCGTCAAGCTGTGCGCCACCATTGTAACACTCTACGTGTTTGTAATGGTGACCCTTACCTAAGATTTTGTCTTCAGCTTACTATCAGGCGGGGAGAAATTAAATTGACGTGCCCTAAAAAAATAGGTCTCTACTTTTATTAGGTATATCTTCGAAGTTATCATTTAGATTAGAATTGACGCCTCTGAAACCTCAAACTGACCTACATAATAGGATAGGTATCGGTCTCATGGCACGAAATTTTTATCACCCTGCTGTAATGCGGTGTGAAAATTTATACAGAGCGTGGGACCTGCGGGCCTCCGAGTCCGCTCTCGGGGCCTTAAGGGCCTTATTTTATTATACCGCTAGTTTAATGCTTACGAATCACCACTCCAATTAACTAGGATTTAAAGTTCACGATGTTTCCTTAGCAGAAGTAACGTTGTTTAGAGAATATTAGATTTGAATGATGAACCTAATTTCAGAATCTATGTAGGCTGATATTTTTGGAACGGGTCAGTAAAGACTGTATGAAATATACTTTATAGGCTTAACTTAACTTTTTAGTTCAACTACTATGCCATTCAACATATTAAGTCATTCTAAAACTGAAACAAACATTTAATCAGAAAATTATCAGGGTGTTTAGAGTTTTGGTTTTTAAAGTTGGCAGTGTTGGCAACACTGATTTTTGAGAATTTTCAATCGGTATGTACTGAAAATTTTATAAAGCAATTAATATGCTGACTGTTCAAATTAAATTTAGATTGAAAGTGAATGCTTCGACGGAATTCTAACTCGTGATCTTTCCCTTACAGGGGGAACGCACTAACCGCTAAGCTTAGAGCGTCAAGGCATTTACTTTTTCCGATCTAAATTTTATTAATTTGATAGTCGGCAGTTTATTCGTGGTCAGTATGATTTGTCATTACACAATTAATAAAGTTTCTCCAGAGCAATACTTGTGAGTTGTTAAATCCATATTTCAGTTCGCCAAACTTACTGAGCACTACATCCATGTTATTGCTGCTATGGAGTGTAGTGTTTCCAACTTTATAACTTGTAGGTACCTTCAAAAACACATATAGGGTTGGTAAGTTTGATAACTTGAAGGTCAAAAACCCTAGTCAATACTCATAGATGTAATAATTTCACTTGTCATAGAATTGCAAAAGAAGATGCTGAATTATAATAACTGGAAATTTCAGCAGACTACTAGTGAGTTACTTCTTCTATAATTATCGAATACTCTACAGTTAAATTTGGAGCTTTAACTAGCGTAGCTAAGATGCAAATTTCGTCAGCCTGCATTTTCTTCACAGACATTACACTCAGAAGCTCTTTAGAGTACTTTTTACTAGTGCAATATCCGCTATGCACCAATTAAGTTGCCTTAGCAATAAAACGAACGACTAGTCGGTGGCACGTCAGGATATTAAGCGTTTGAAGTCTGCCGAATGAACTGATGTTCATTGTGGAAGATATATAGGTAGTACTTTTAGAACATTGTCTTCTATTTGCGAGGTATTTAATGAAATTCCTTGATATATTTGAAATTTTGTCTTTTCACTTGTGTTTTGTTTTCCATGGTAATAATATTATGACCTCCGTGACATGGCGGTAGTGAACGCGACTGCTACGTAGGAGGTGCGGGTTGGATTCCCGCTCAGTGCAAATATTTGTGTGCTGAAATTTGAATATCTGCATTGATCTGATTGTTTCTATGTATAATATATATGTATTTATTTAAGTATGTTTATCTGCATCCTAGAACCCATAACACAAGCTAGTTAAGCTATGCTGACCATGGGTCTAGGTGACGTGGTGTAGATTGTCCTAAAATATTTATTTATTTATTTTAACTATATTTTTTACAGATAGGTACTGCATAGTTGAAGTTGACTTGGACCCCTAAAATCTCGAAGAATTGTCTCCTAGATACATCCTATATATATAATATAAAACAAAAGAAATAGATACTACATTTATTTCTTTTGTTTTGTATTGCTTTGTTGTATAAAGTTGTAAAAAATGTATTGTTGTATAAAAAGTAAGTATCTATTTAAGATATTTAACATCCTTCTTTTCCGAAAATTCATACTCTTGTAGCTATTATTACATTATTATTTGTAACTAACATCGGCTTTCGTTTTTAGCCTAAATTCCCGATATTGATACATCAAAACTTCAATGAATGAAAACATGTGACTATGCTAGTACCTTATAATTTTATTCTCATCAGCTCAATCCCGGTAGACATGTTTACAGCGAACATAACTACTAAAACTCCTTCGTAAGTTTCAGACGTTACAGAGCTAAAGCGATGTTAAGTCATCAACACAAGTTAATTTAAGTCGCACTCACAATATATTACTAAATTATGTCAGCAATATGAGTTGCCAAATAGTTTGTCTAAGTTACGGAACGTACGAGTACGAGACAGAATTCCTTATCTAATATATAAAAATGAATCGCGAAATGTGTTGGTAAGCGCATAACTCGAAGACAGCTAGACCAATTCGAGTAATTCTTTTTTTTATTTGTTCCTTGAACTCTACGGAAGGTTTTTATGGAGCAGCGAGAACGGGATCAGAAGTCCAAGCAGCGGGAACGGGATCAGAAGTCGACGCGGGCGGAGCCGCTGGCAACAGCTGGATTATTCCACTTGAGTCACCCAGGTGATATCACCTGGGTGATCAAATTCCACATTTGTGTGTCCTAAAATCACCTACCAGTAAATCACCTGGGTGAACATAATCCACAAGATTTTAATTTATTTATCTTGTTTAATCAAATCACCTGGGTGAACATAATACACAAGATTTTAATTTATTTATTTTGTTTAATCAAATCACCTGGGTGAACATAATCAAAATGTTTAAAATTGGTTTCTTATGACAACAATTTAACGCATTTTATCTAAAAAATGTCCTATTGAAATTTTACCCTAAAGTAAAGACAATTGGTTATCTAATATATATCGGTCTTTTAATAGTTTTTGCATTGAATTTTCATTATTAATATTATGATTGACAAGTTCTTCTGTTAATTGGCGACATCGCACCGTATAAAAGGCCGCGTCCTTTCGTAAAGCATTCAAAAGTGCACAATGTTGTTATTATTACGTCGCATTACGCTGTTAAGTTTGTGGTGCCAACCTTCCAGGCAGTTGGTAGTGCGATGTCGCTCACCCAACATACACCAAATTGGAATCATGGATTCTTTCATCCAAGTCTTATGGAAATATTCCAATAAGGTACGTACTGCTGGATATTCCTCATATTCAGTAGTTATATAGTTCCATCCTTCCGTAATTAAATCAAGTGGAAGTAATGGTAAAGAATTACATAGCGACAATTACATAGCGAAAACATTGTAGCACAAAAAATAGACATTTGTAAGAAAAGAGTGATAGATCCTGATTGCGTACGTATACCCACAATATATAATGAAACAATAGCTGAACTCATAGATGCCGGTTTAGATATTGTTTGTGATATCCCATCACTTAATAAAGTGAGATCTGGACTTTATAAAGCCAGAAATAAGTACTATCGAGTCAATAAAATTATTCATACTGATGCAGCCAAAGTAACAATAGCTCACCAATTTGCTGCATTCCTATTTGCCGATTATAACTGCAATGGTATTCGAGTACTATTATTTTGTTCGGAAGAAGCTAAGATGAAAATTAATCAGATAAAACACATATTTGGCGATGGAACCTTCAAAGTGTGCCCGACGCCCTTTTTGCAGTTATACACTCTTCACGGCGATGTGGATGGCACTTCAACGTGTTCAAATATTGTGCCGATAATTTACGTACTTATGACACATAAAACACGTGAATCTTATATTATACTATTTGAGATGTTAAAATCGCAATTCCCGAATTAGAAGCCATCAAAATTTACAAGTGATTTAGAAGAATCAGTGATGAAAGCGGTGATTGCTGTTTTTCCAGGCGTTATTGTAAAAGGGTGTCTTTTTCACTTTAAGCGATGTGTCTGGCGAAAACTGGAATATTTAAAATTAAAAAAAGATAAGCATAGTCGGCGCTGTGCGTCGCTATGTAATTCTTTACCATTACTTCCACTTGATTTAATTACGGAAGGATGGAACTATATAACTACTGAATATGAGGAATATCCAGCAGTACGTACCTTTTTGGAATATTTCCATAAGACTTGGATGAAAGAATCCATGATTCCAATTTGGTGTATGTTGGGTGAGCGACATCGCACTACCAACTGCCTGGAAGGTTGGCACCACAAACTTAACAGCGTAATGCGACGTAATAATAACAACATTGTGCACTTTTGAATGCTTTACGAAAGGACGCGGCCTTTTATACGGTGCGATGTCGCCAATTAACAGAAGAACTTGACAATCATAATATTAATAATAAAAAATCAATGCAAAAACTATTAAAAGACCGATATATATTAGATAACCAATTGTCTTTACTTTAGGGTAAAATTTCAATAGGACATTTTTTAGATAAAATGCGTTAAATTGTTGTCATAAGAAACCAATTTTAAACATTTTGATTATGTTCACCCAGGTGATTTGATTAAACAAAATAAATAAATTAAAATCTTGTGTATTATGTTCACCCAGGTGATTTGATTAAACAAGATAAATAAATTAAAATCTTGTGGATTATGTTCACCCAGGTGATTTGCTGGTAGGTGATTTTAGGACACACAAATGTGGAATTTGATCACCCAGGTGATATCACCTGGGTGACTCAAGTGGAATAATCCCCAACAGCTAGTATATGATAACTTTGAGTTATAGAGCCACTTAAGATTCATTACTGCCGAAATAATCTATTAATATGTGAAGTGTCCTAAAACCGTCTTCTCTTTGGTTGCACCGGTTTGTTTTATTCTTATTTTATTTATCAGTTTACGACATTTTATATGGCCTGCAAGCGTTCTACGATCATTCACCCTTTCCTTCCAAAATTTTGTTTGTCTCAACAAATACTTCTACCATGACAACAGTTTGTCTATTAGAAGATGTATTTATTTGCAACAACATCAACAGTTTTAACACCTATCTAAAGCAAAACTTCAGTTAGAGGGCTTACAGAATGAATTAAAAAAGTAATTAAAACGCGAACTGTTTACTTGGTAAGTGCAACTACTGCACATGGTGTTCGTGAAACTAATCTCCCTAGTTCGGGCAAAGCTCCAGCTAATACTCTAAAAATAGCATTAAATAATAAGAACTGAATATAAGTAGGATTAAAAACAAAAGGTAACCAATGTAATGCTTAGTTGCTTCAACTACCTGTTAAAGTTAAGGTTTCCATCAAATTTAACAGTAACAGTAACATTGATCTAATGGTTTGGCTAAATGTGTTGCACCAGTGTATTTAGTAGCTCTGTTATAGTTATATTTTTGATAGAATTTGACGTTTGAGCGTGGCCGGTTACAGTTAGAATCAAGTTATGAAGTCATTTTAACAATTGTCAAATGGTGCAACCTGTTTTTTTCCTGACCGGTACTTTAACTGCACTGTTAATGTTAAAGTATAATCGTGCAACCCAGCCTAAGTATTCATCACTTAGATAGTAAGTATAAAAATATAACATGATAATCAATAGCAAAGCTTCACATGTAGATCTAGACGAGAAACGACAATTTCTTATCGTTGAAATGATTTATGCAAAAATTATCCTAATTCAAGGAGTTTCGACGGCCGTCGTGGACTGCTGCTCATCTGCATTTAAATTATGGATTTAAATAAAACCGCCAGTAAAAACGGAGGCGGAGCACTGAACGGGCACGCAGAGTTTGTAATATTTTGGGGTTCCTTACACGCAATCATCTATTGTTTATCTAGAATTCTAGACTTCTATATATTGTAGTTATAGTATGCTTACGCAAGTGACTGAGGAATATAGGGTAATATAGGATACTCATTTGCTACAACAATCATCTGGTTTGCGAGTTTGTTGATAAATTGCCTTAAAATATGACAAGCCAAGACAATGAACTAATATAAAATCTTTTAATTATTCCACTAGGTATATCTGAAACTTAAAATATAAATAAATCACAGTCGTTACGCACGAACCTTTGAAATTCGATATTATTTAGATATATCGGGCGCTAAAGTAAACATGTAAAATATAAAATTATACTACGAAATGAAATAAGGATCTTCATAAACAATAAGCCAAAAGGGAGGGAGAAATTGTTGGAGAAACATTAAGTGTCAATTACAATAATTATTCAAGTTCTTATAGTTATCTTGAACCCGTAACAACATCATCCCTGATATGATATATCTCTTAATAAATCAAAACTACAGTACTATATACCTAGGACCCGATTACCCCTATCTTAATTGAGCAGTCCGACTAGGGAAGCACCTCCGCCCTACATGATATCGCGGTTGATAATAACCTTGTGTTGTGTTTCCGATAGTGAGTCTGACAGTCAGAGCTCACTGGAGAGGTTTGGTGTTGTCAATCGGAAGACGGAGTAATCCTGCTTTGTTTTCTACACTGACAACACAGAAACTCTCTTAAACTTTAATTTCAAATCATTCAAGTTGAGGAAGCAAATCCTCACAAAACTGTTTCTAATTCATTCTGTTCTATTTTTAAAATAAAAGGTAGTAGACGATACGGACCTCCAAAAAACTGTATAAAAGTTGCCAAAGCGGCCCAATCCTGTTTATAGCGCAATAACCGGCGCTCAAACACGTGGTCTCACTTTGTAATTATTTTAGGCGATGGTTTCATCTATTGTTTACTTGCGGTTATATTCCAATTTGCTGAATTTGAATATCTGAACGCTTATTTTACTTTGCAGATTGTGATTGGAAAAGTGATTCGGTTTGACTTGCAAAAACCGAATCACTTTTATTCTCATATCAATTTCTCAGTGGCATCCAAAGTTAGTTCTATGGAGCCTCTTATATTCTTGGAGATTCTTCAATTCACATATTCGTTTCACCACCGTTTGGACGACTTGCAGGCATTAAACGGCCCTTAGGGTTGGTTTAGGAAATGGACAACCTCACCGGTTCGAAACGCGGTCCTGGCTTGAGAAGTCTCCAGCAAATCTTCAGTGGGCTTATCTTTTTTGTTCGTATTTGGCACACTGGCCAACTGATGGAATGTGGCTATCGTTGCCCATGCGCTATACTAGGAGCGTCATATTCCTGCTACTGACGCTGTTGTAACCTTAAAATGCTTCATAGAAGAAATCCATATTGTAATCGTTCAGGCAAACCAGAATGATTCCACAGATTGAGCGCGCGAGAAATGAAGTGCCTTTTATACATGGGGATGAATTCCCTTACAGGGATTAGCGGTGCGGTGGGCGTATATAGCCTTTTGTACTACTTACTTGGCTTTCTTGAGAATTTCTAATTGATATATGCACCTTTACCGGGATGAGACATTTATGAGGTGAGGGCTGAAGTGAAGAAGTGGTCAATCTGCACATACCTAGATATCATAAAAAAAAAACTTTTAGAGCATTATTGCCCTATAAATTCAAGAGATTTTAGTGTCATTTCCAGCTAACACTACATCCCTAAAGTTATTTTTTGGGCGGCGATTACACTACGCAATTGAATAGAACATACCGTGCCCCCATAAATAACGATGGACACATCCAATTCCACGGCGAGGACATTCGGCCACTTCGTCTTGCAGAATGGCGCCAGCTAAAATATAACCACATACCTACAGCCCTTCGTAGACCTACTGCAAATCTGTGATAAAAACGTTTTGCGTTTTTGTATCAAGCTTTTTTATACGTATCGCTAACTGTCAGATAGGTAGATATAACTTGAAAATTGGTCTTCGCTTTACGTTTCAAGTAGCTTCTGTGTTCTACACTTAGATACTAATTATTACTTTGTATTATTTGCGGCTTTATTTCCAGTATTGCGACCAAACATAGCCTATGTCCTTTCCCAAGCTCTCCTACATCTTTCTAGAAATTTCATTAAAATAAGTCTTGTAGTTTAGACCTGAAATCATAAACAAACAGACATATAGAGTCACTTTCACATTAATAATATAAGAAAGAATAAAAACGACGCAATTTTTCAAAGTAGTCATTGTTTTCCATACTGTCATTGTTCAAGTTTTCATACTGTTTAAAATTATAATTGTGATCGAATTTTAACCAAAACAACCAAAACTTCTGGGCACGGTTCCAGTAGAGATCGATGGGGAGGAATATTATAATGCCTAAAGTTGCAGTCTCTCTACCTTTTGTATTTTATTTCTGTATTTATATTATAATTAGTATAGCTGTGTAAATATTTTGTATATAGTTAATAATATTCTGTATATAAATTATAATCATGTTAAATTATAAATGTCGTAATGTTGGTATGCATAACCGAATCATACTATATCCTCCGAATAACCAATCATACTAGAATCAAATCAGAAGTGAAAAAAATGCGATCCTTCTGCCTATCAAACCTTATATTCAAGTAGAATATTTTTTTGAACAAAAAATCCTAATCTGTCGTCTGCGGAAAGCAGTTGTTTCAATCCCGTCTGTTGATGCCCGAGGTGGAATACCATTTACATTGAAATGCGGGTTTTTTCGTCCGACTCTCATAAAATTTGCCCTGGCCCGATATCGACGTCGTTTGAGGGCTTTTTCAATCAGCCAAATTCGACATTGGATCTAGTTATATTATACATTCCTAGGGTTTCCACTGTGATCAAAATTATTACAATGTTTTAAGAAAATACATTTTTATACTCGTGTATCAAGACGAAAGTCGAAAATCGTGTTAGTTGCATCAAATAACTCGGAAATGATTAGATTGATTTTGATTATTTTTCGTTGTATTAATTTTGTCGTGGATTAATAGAATAAATAAACACACAAATGAATTTACGCATAAAGACTGCCATTTGTTAGCTTAAGAGCCTTGAATAATGTTTTTTTGCACGTGCTCTATTTCTGAAAAATACAATGCTATTTTGGAAAAACTTTTATTCAATAGATGCCCTTTGAAATGGCTGAGATAAGTTTGACGAAATATTTACTTTAAAAAACTGATGTTTTGAGACGTAACCTAACTTATTTTACTTTTATTTTAGGAACAGTAGATTGGAATAGTTCCTACCCTTTTTTTTTTTTTTTTTTTTTTTTTTTTTTTTTTTTTTTTTTTTTTTTTTATACGTGGTGGAATGCATTTACGCACTTCGCTCACCCCCAACAGGGGTGCGGGCGAGCTTTGTGTGGGACTCCTGACCTCTACCAGACTACCCACTAAACCACCACGGTGTCCGTCATCTTCGCATATCGACGATGGCGGTAACAACATCTTCCGCCATCGCCGTGCGGGTCGCCCGCCGCTGCTCAGCGGCTGGCCCGTCTCTGGTGCGGCAGATGAGGAGGCCTTCTGCCGCCCGCCTAGGCAAGGCACACGCGACACCACGTGCGCCTTCAACCTCGAGGCCTATGTAAGGGCAGCAGACGCCCCCGCGTCTACTGCCCGGCCTACAGTTAGGGGGGGAGGAGTTGGTGGTACCGCCTCCTCCGGACCCCGGTTCGCTTGCGGCGCCGTGGGAGGGAAAGTGGGTCTTTTTCCCTCCCCCTCTTCGCCGCCTCCTTCTGCGAGATAACGGTCTCGCAGAAGGTTTGAACCGCCGCCCACGCACTTCGGCGATGAGAGCACGGCGCTCCCCAGCCCACGCGGGGCACTCCTCTAGGGTGTGCTGCGCCGTGTCATCATCGCCGCCACAGTGGTGGCACCCACTGGTCGGCTCCCGTCCCAGCCGGCACAGGTATTTGCCGAAGCATCCATGCCCCGAGAGGACCTGCGCCATTCGGAACGTCACCGACCCTCGCGATCTGTCCATCCAGTCTCTGAGGACCGGACGGATCGCCTCGACGGTCCCTCTTCCAAACGTGGGATTGGCCAGCCGCCGCTCCCACTCCAGAAGCAAGGACCGTCTCGGCTCTCGGCCTCCGCTCTCCCACCTCCGAGGGTGCCGGGAACTCGCCCCGGCCCCGGGCCTCCTCGCGCCAGTGATACACTGACGCGAGGACACGGGCCTCCAGCTCCCACGGAGGGGAGCCCGCCATAACACAAGCCGCCTCGAATGAGATGGAGCGGTAAGCTCTTACCGCCCCGGCGGCCATCACCTGCTGCGGACGTCGCAGCATGGCGATGTTTTTTGCCGTCAGGGCGTCGACCCATACGGGGGCCCCGTATAGGGCCATGGACCTTACCACTCCCAAATAAAGGAGGCGGCTGCTCGTCTGGGGTCCCCCCAGGTTCGGCATCAACCGCCGAAGGGCGGCGGTCGTACCGAGTAGACGGGGACCCAGGCGGTCAAAATGAGCGCGGAAGCTCCATCGGGGATCGAGGATAAGCCCAAGGTACCTCATTTCGGGCTTGACCTCGATCCGGGTGCCACACACTACGATATGGGAGTCAGCCGGTGGCGCCCGCCGAGGGCCATGGAAACAAATAGCCTCCGACTTGTTAAGCGCCACCCTGAGTCCCAAAATCGTTATTCGCCGCACGACCATGGCCACCGACGCAGTAGCGAGGCGCGCGGCGTCCCTATAGGTCGCCCCCCGGGCAGTGACCAACGTGTCGTCTGCGTAGCAGGTCACGTTGGCGCCCGGGAGGCGAGCTCCTCGGAGCACCCAGTCGTACCCGATGTTCCACAAGAGGGGCCCTAACACTGACCCCTGCGGAACACCGCGGCACATGGCCCACCTGTGAAGGCTGCCATCCTCTCCTGGATACTCCACGTACCGCTCCGATAGGTAGGCGCCGACGATCTTGCGGAGGTAGGGAGGCACGTCATGGTATTTGAGCGCCTCCCGTATACACTCCCAGGGCAGGGTATTGAACGCATTGGCGATGTCCAACGACACCGCCAGTAACACCCCGCCTCTGCGTATCTCCTCTTGCGCCAGCGCCTTCACTCGAAGGACGGCGTCGACGGTCGAACGACGTGGCCGAAAACCATATTGGTAGTCGGACAGGCCGCGACCGCCATCCTCGAGATGCCGGGCGATGCGAGCAAACAGCACTCTCTCAAAGAGCTTGCCCGCTTCGTCCAGCAGCACTATCGGTCGGGAATAGTTCCTACCCTATCTCATCTGAGGGGTGTCATAGGAACGCAGACGATATAACTACAAGAGAAGCAAAACCCAAAATAAAATCCTGTACTAACCAGTCCGGCCAGCGTGGAGACAGTTGGCCAAAGCCTCCCAATATTGGTAGAGGCTAATTGATTGAGTTACGTATTAGGGGTCCGTGTAAGAAAATCATATTCACTGTTAAATATATCAGAAAATTTACCATGTTTGTTGATTTTATGGTGCAACCGATATTTCGGTGCTATTGCAAGCGCCAAGATCACGGTGTACTTGCTTGAAGCGATTGCAACAGCACCGAAATATCGGTTGCTTAATAAAATCAACAATCATGATAAATATCCTAAAATATTCAACGGTGAACATGTAAATGATATAGTCTAACTGAAAAAAATAAGTAAAATCACTTCTGTTCTTGCATATGAAGCCACTGGTACAGCGTTCCATGAAGAATCAAATCGATCATGTTGCTGCGTTGCTATTCATGCTTGCTACGAATGCCGTATTATGTCCAGTAACAGTCTGTACACACCTTTATCAAATTATTTCCTAACCATAGAACTTAAATTAAAGCTTTTGAATGATTATTCGACTACATTAAATAATTCAGTTACCATTTTCACATTGTACGGACTTCACTTGCAACCTGCTAACCAGTGATTGTTTTCCAAGAACTAATTTAATCCGAACTTGGATTTAATTAAGTCGGACAAGGATAGGGCCGAGTTTTGTGTGTGAAGTGCCCACACCGACGGGCGAACTAAAGTTCAAGCTACGAATTTCAGCCTCAGACTGTAGCTGTAGGATTTAGATACGGCGCCCTATATTCCATGTAAACAGTGTGGTTATGATCAAAGTTATCATTAAGTTATTACAGGCCCTCGATTCTTTAGAAAGTTGTAGGTAGGTACCCTTATTAGACTACGGCATTAGATACCATCTATCGTAGCTTCTACAGCGCCTGTGGCGTGGTGGTAATGAATGCGACTGCTACGCAGGAGGCGAGGATTCGTTCCCCGCTAAGTGCAAATATTTGGATGCCTGAACTGTTTGTCTTGGTCTGGTCGTACCTGGCAGCACGTCAATTTATCAAAATTAAAGTTTGCAATGGTGACCCTCTATTATGAGACTTTATCTTCAGCTTAACATCAGGCGAGGTGAAGTTAAATTGACGTGTCAAAAAAAAAGTTCAGCCGAGATGCTGTTGGACTGGAAAAAAGGCGGACCCCGGTCTCCGAGGTGACAGCTATGGAGCAAGCAAGCATGAGTGTGACGCCCCTGGTGTTGCAAACGTCTATATGCTATGGTTACCGCTTTCCATCAGGTAGGCCGTGTATTTGTCTGCCATCTAAGTGGTATAAAAAAAAGAGTACAACCTTGAGGTACACACAGTCAAGTATATGGTTACATACACATCACATGTTAAGGTGTATACGTAATTTAGGGTAAACCAGACACTATTTACCCGAATCTGGGGAAAACTTTAGAGCTGGTATACTTAATTTTAGTACTACCCACAAATGAAAAATTATTAACTAGTGTAGTGTTTAGGAATTAGAATGCTCATAACTGTCAATGTAAACTTTGAGAATGCCGCAAGGCAAAACCGGTTAGATACAATAATAAATACAGTGGAGAAGTACAAGTGTGTTATCAAAAATGTATGAGAATAAGTTCCACCAAGTGCCATCAATCAACAGTATAAATAATCTGTATACGTATTTCCCTGTTTGTGTGTACTCATATCTCACTGAAGTACAATGCTTACAGGTGTTGAACCTTTCAAAGTTAGTAGCTAATTCCTATTAACATTTTAATAACTGTCAACAATTCGCACGGGCACAATCATTGCTTACCCGAAAGCGTCTGTTAGAACCTGTTAAATTGTTTCATGTTTCATGGAGAATGTAATTAAAAATTCGAAATGACTTTCTGCTCCTTCATTATTACCTTAAGTGTTGTGAAGGTGACAAAAGTGTGCGGAAACAAACAATTTATCTGGTATTACAGACGGACCATTGTATTTACTTGGGGTATATTTTATTTGACTGTTTATTTTATTTATTATTTGCCTGTCTGAATAAAGCCTGCCATGAATCATCCGCAGTTACGAATCTAGGTTTCTTAGTTTTTGTTGTTTACATAATAATATACATTGGAAAATAAAATATGACCTATCTAAACTAAAATTTTAACTTCACTTTAGCAGTTCATCTTATATATAAAATTCTCGTGTCACAATGTTCGTTCCCGTACTCCTCCGAAACGACTTCACCGATTCTCATGAAATTTTGTGAGCATATTGAGTAGGTCTGAGAATCGACTAACATCTATTTTTCATATCCCTTAGTGATAAGGGTTGTCCACCCTTGAAATTTATAAGACAAAACAACGTTTTCCAGGTCAGCTAGTTATATTATAAAAAACTTTTCATTTTTGAAGAACAAAAAAGTAATCGTTATCCCTATTGGTTCCATGGAACACGTTGTAGTATGTAGCCCAAATTCAGACTGTCTTCTGATGACGTGATACTTCTGTTTTCTTACGGTTTGGGAAGCATCTTATGAGGCCGTCAAGCTGAGCGCCACCATTGTAGCGCAGTTAGTGTTCGCAATGGTGACCCTATTTCCTGAGACTTTGCCTTCAGCTTAACATCAAGCGTGGTGAAGTCAAATTGACGTGCCATAAATAAAAAAACAGTAATAAGACCAAAGTGCCTTCAGGGTAGGTATATACCTATCTACGTGATTAACGTCGTTTGATTGTGTTTCATAATGGATCAAAGGTTCGGATGGACATAGTCCCCTCTGAAGCCGACTTCTCTGACCACGCAGTGATTAGTGAGCGTATCGAGTCTGTAAAATAGTTTTTATCGGAGCGCCAAGCCTTCTTGTATCTAATATCTGTTTAGTTTGGGTCCTTAAATCTTGGTGAGGCAGTAATAAAATTGTGTAAGCCATTTATGTACCTATAAAAATATATTCATATTCGAATAAATGCCACGCTACGCAAGTTCTAATGTTAAATATTAATAGCGCTAAGAAAAGAAGAAATAATTGCCGCGCGAACAAAAGGGTGAACTCGTTAAAAGTTACGTAATTTCGCTCCTCCACCTCTATAGGGCTGTCAGAAAGTTTTTTTCAGGTATTACAATTTATATTAATATGCGCGTCCGGAAATAAACAGAAAAATATAAGGTGTAATTTTACTTGGACTACTTTAAGTGCCAGTTGGCATTTTCAAGTCCGCCGAGTAGGTTCAATAATGAATTTGTACGTTTAATTTGAATTTGTATTGTTTTTTTTTATTTACTTAGGCATAAGTAAGTAGGTATATTCGCTAAAGGTAGGTAGGATTCTCTGGTGTCTGGATGAATTTATAGCTTTCCCTTGAACTTGAAATTTACCATTGAACAAGCCATTACAACAACCATTGTAGTTATAAGCCAGTATTAATTGTAAAGCACTGTTACTAAATTGAATCAAAATCTTTCAACATGTACCTACGTAGGTTCAATCAATCAATAAGCTTGTGCATTGCTGTACATAGGCCTCTTCCAATCTTGATAAGCTTTGCCAAACTGTTTCTTCGCTGACCATACGGGTTAGTACGGGGTTTTATATCGAGTTTTCTTCGTCTGAGTATTATTTCATTTGTCGCCTTTCTTCGCCACAAGGATATCATGATGGTACAGATATCCATAATTATGATGATTGATTAGGTACTTATTAACAGTGCCCATGAGAATTGAATATTGTCTGTAATTTAATAATTAGAAACCATTCTCACCTTGAGACCAGATGTTCCCAATCGATGGTCCGGAGCTAATTGAATACTAACGAAATCAGCATTAATTAGTAATTTTGTCAAAACTTAGGCTATGAAATGCGAGGCTCGGGAGGGTTCCTCTCCCTCCAAACTCACTCCCATTCTGACGGAGGGTGTTATTATAACTGACAGGAATGTTAATTTTGCTAATTAATGTCATTCCATGACTGATGGATACGATAACTTGACTAATTTGCTTGAACAGTTACAATTAGATTGAATGAGATCCTAAAATAAACTCGGTTGTATCAATATTAGGTACATTATTACAGGTATTTGAAATGTTACGTTGTTGGTTTGAATACGTTTCAAATAAATAGAAGGTATGCTCCAAATTACACGATATGCAATTTGCATCAGAGATGATGCTGCAATCGGGTTTTAGGATCATATCACAAACGAATGCATTTATTCACATTTTCTTTTCCTAATCCATTTAGTACATAACTACATATTACGGATAACAATGGTTCGGTATTTTCCTTCTATGCATTCATTTGAATTATATAATAATAATATTAAATTTACTTAACACACGATCGTGTGTTGTTTTTAGGCGGGTAAAATATACCATAGATAACATATTTAATAGAGAATATATTATCAAATACTATTTATGTGATCTAATAATATTACACATTGAGGCTCACCTACTTGATACAAGCTATAGTGCACGGCATCCAACTTTAAAAAGGTTTTGTAGTAGTTGGGGTAAGTTCGCGCATCGTACACTTAGAGGCACAAAAAGAGCTTGTCATTATTCTATCCATTCACCAGAATGCCATCATTTATTTTGAATCACGTCTGCTTGGGTCTCTGTCCGCAAAAGAGACCCAAAAATCGTCTCAGATGCGCTGACGGTTCTTGCCAAGCTACTTGCCGATTTCTGTAACACTAGGTACATTTTACTAAGAAGTTTTTTAATAATAATACTGTAGAATGTAAGAACTTCTTTGGTAGTGCTGGCTTGTCTTAATCGGTGATTACCATAGTTAAGTAAGTAAGTTAATCGTCGGTTCGCACGTGAAACTTATTTAAGTATCTAAACTGTTAAGTTATTTGCTTTAGTGAATTTAATATAATCAGACATCGCTAGTAATAATTGTAGAAATGGTATGTGTATTAAATGAAGTTGTTGGCTGTTTATCAAAAATTTTCTCCTAGAATCAGCATAACTCCTTTTTTTTAATTATAAGCTAACGTCTGGCTAAATGTTTTGATCTTCAAACTTCGTAGAGTCGTAAAATTTTGAAGCTATTAGTAGGTATGCTGTTTCATATCAAATTTAAATCGGAAGAAATGAAGTTGTTGGCTGTTTATCAAAATATTTCACCTAGAATCAGCATAATGCCTTTTTTTAATTATAAGCCAGTAAACTAACATTAGATTCTGAAAACTAACGTCTGGTTTGATATATTTCGATCTTCAAACTTCGTAGAGTCATGAAATTTTGAAGCAATTAGTATGCTAACTGTTTCATATTAAATTTAAATTGGAAAAAGTCAATTTTTCGACGGAATTCGAACCAGCGATCTTTCCCTTACAGGGACAATGCTCTGACCGCTAAGCCACGAAACCACGTATGAAGCATTCGAAATTCTCCTAAACAACCATCTTTAAGGTGTTTTAAATTTATGTAAAGTCAATAAGAGAATTTTGTGATATTACCAACCGGCATCAAAGATAACTACAATCAACATTACACTCGACTGTACCAAGCAGACTTTGGTTATCAACGCGGCTTGAAGCTGAGTAAAACATACAAACATACAAACAAACATTAATTTTATTTTATCCAGGAGAAGTCCAGTTACAGCTAGTTAAAATTCACGGCGAGTCGTAACCACGCTTAGAGCGAGTTATGTTGTTTTAAATTTTCATTATTACGACCTCCGCACTTGGATTTAATGAGGTTGTAAATTTGGATGCAAGCTTATTTACTAGAGGGAAAGTGTCTTCGGACGTAGAGTGGAAATTATGTTCAAAAATTACCTATGTGTAATTTTTTCGCTTGTGCTCACTGTCTTATTTAGATAACACCGAAATTCAGACCTTTTAATATTTTTTTTTACTCGCTCAAGCACTTCGGTACCTCCTATTCCTCCTTTAGTTTATTTAGGTTTTTAACCCCCGATGTAAAAACGACGTGGTAGCTCCGGAACGAAAACCTCGTGATTAGAAGGTGAATTAGTCGGGAGTGTTCTTAGCTATATTTAAAAAAAAAAGTAATTAATGTGTTGTCGTGGACCTCGATCGTTTTGAATACATGTGGGAGTGCTTTACCAATTAGAGGTCCGCCGACACGACAGCGCATGAATTATTATTTTTTTACTTTTTGGAAATATTTTTTGCGTCGGGGGTTTGTCGAATATTTAATTTTTATGGTAGTGATTGTAGTCTAAGCCAAGCCAAGATAATCAAGGGAAAGAGTGGAATTTGTCCTCGAATGAAGCAGAATAGATAAATATTGTTACGGATAAATGCCAGTTAACCGTCTAAAATAAAAAAAAACAAACAACAAATCAAAAAGTTTAACATTAAAATAGTTTCATGACCTTTTCCTGTGCCAATAACAAATAAAATACATTTTCTAAGCAAAAAAAACCCGCCTACAATATCACTGAACAAAATCCTAATAAGCGTGAAAAGGCTCCAGTAGGTATGACGATTCGTAATACACCCCCACCTCACCTGGGGCGCGCCGTCACTCCGAGGCCACAATAGAAACAAATTGCCCAACTATTGGCACCATTAGGGCACGGGTCCCACACCCGTCGTCGCAGGAATATTCCGTGATATATGAGTGGAAACTGATAAAAGTAACTTTACTGTCCCATTGTGTTGTACTATTATTTATTGTGAAATACTTTTTGGTGTGTACTGTTTACGCTGGTATTTTCAAAAGACTGTGTTGTAATTTTTTTTTTATTTATGGCACGTCAATTTGACTTCACCTCGCCTGATGTTAAGCTGAAGGCAAAAAGTCTCATGAAAGTGGGTCACCATTGCAAACACGTTCAGTGCTACAATGGTGGCGCTCAGTTTGAAGGTTTCATCAGATGCTTTTTCACGCCCCGCTTATGTGCATGTTGTTCTTTGCTAAAACCTTCTGCGCTAGCATTTGGACTTATAATTCGTGTAAACCTATCGGCACGAATTTCGAGGGCCCTGGTGCGCTCTGATTGATATGATTATAATCTATGGTATCTATGGATGAGCTTATCCACCACCGTTGCAACCCAACGTATTTTCAAAAAACAGCTGAAAACAGCGCTCTGCGCATATATAGTGGATTTTGAGTATATTTTAGGTCTATAACTCGTGACTGACTTATAGGTATCTTTAGAACATGTTTGTGGCCTTTAGTCTTTCGACAGTGGCCAGTCCGTTTTCATTTAAATTGGCTTGTTCTGTGAGCTATATTGGTAACTCCCGTTATTTAGGGCATCATCGTCATGGCCTCTCCCATGACACGCCACTTAGCCCGGTCTTAGACTGTCCTCCTCCACTCCTCACCAGCCACTCTGCGTACATCGTCGCTCCATCTAGTCGCAGGGCACTACGTTTGCCGGTTCACGGTCTCCACTCAAGGACTCGTTTACTCCAACGGTTATCGTTCCGACGCTACGTTAATTAGTTAATTAGTAATTAAATATTTTAGGTGTGCGAAACCAACTTGCATTTGATCGATTTTCAATTATTTTGTCCAGTATAATCCTGTCCGTAGCTTGTAAGGAATCGACCTCCAAGAGGTCCCGGGTTCGAATCCTGGCCATTACACTTCCGGCGTAAACCCACTCCTAATACAAGCCATTGACCTTAGGTAGTTGGAGGGATTAGACGGAATATTAGTAATTATTCAGGTTGCTAATATTATTTATATAAAAAATAATTTGATGTAGGTATTTCCTAGCAAAATTATTACGGCAGGAGAATGTTTTTCAGTGTTCGTTCAAATAATAAAATAGGTAGGTAATTGATTATGTTATTGAAGTTCATTAAGGGTTTTAAGTTATCAGGTGTGCGCAAACTCAGTTTAACGACCTTTTAAATTAATGTTAAAGCAGTCAAAAACTTGTCCGGTCCTGAACAAATAGAATTAGGCTTCGATCTAAATGAAAACTAGAAAGGACATATCATCATCATTCCCTGAACCAAACTAGAAAGGACATAATATCTACTTAATTTCTATTTTAAGTAGTACATAAAAAGAAAGAATGCTAATGATTAAAAAAATTGTAGGACATTGTACATAGGGTTTCCTAGATCTAGAAATAAACTTAGTTTAACTAGCATGTGTTATGGGTTCTAGAATGAGGATATATTTACCTACATAGATATTTTTTTTTGTAAATACATAGGTAAGTATATAGGAACACCCAGCCCAATACAAATGATCATATTCATAGCACCCCTGCGTAGCAGTCGCGTTCACTATCACCACGCTACAGCAGTAGCCAATGAAATATAATACTTAATAACATGATAATGAGGTTTAAAGCTCATCTGTAAACATAGTCTCTGTGTTGCCTACTAACTATTCGTACTCCCAACACAAAATCCCACTAAGCCTCCTCACTGTTTACTGTATAACAACACCGAAATAGCAAAGTTGTCGACTAATAAGTAGTTTTTGTTAGTCGACAACGAACGGGGGATATGTATATACCTACAGTACATGTAATACCTTTAAATGAATAATTCTTGTATGTTGGTAGTACTTGGCTCACGGGATATGTGGGGAAATTTTGTGGTCATGTTCTACTGTAAGTTTAAATTATAGTTCTATATAAAATATTAAAATTGCGGATATCTATTTATAGTTAAATATATTACAGGGGGAAGGGGAACCCACCACTCAATCGGCGACTGTGTAGTTGTCGCACCGTAGTGATCCTGAATATCACTACATAGTATAAAATAAAGTCGCGTTTTCTGTCCCTATTTTTCTTGTCCCTATGTATGCTTAAATCTTCAAAACTATGCAACGGGTTTTGATGCGGTTTGTTTTAATAGATAGAATGGTTAAAGAGAAAGGTTTATATGTATATAACATCATGCTACAATAAACAGGTGCGAAACAGGAATGAAAAATATTGCAAAATCGGGGTGACGCAGACGAAGTTGCGCGGGTCAGCTAGTTCCTTTTATAGAGGCGAAACACGTGTACCCTACTCACCGCTGGGAATCCAACACAAGGTTATTTCTGTTAGGAGGGGATGTAGTAATCCTTCCCAAAAAGCGAAACCTATGCTCGAGCCCTCTCCGTGAGTATTATGATTATGATAGCCGTGAAACAGTTTATTATACCACGATGGCACACAAAAATGCCGTCAATTCGGCAAAAGAAGACTATAAGGTGGATGTGCTTCTTCAATCAAACTGTTCAATTGGAACGGTAGATATCATCCCACCCTACCCCGTTTGAAAGGAATCAGACGGCAGTCACCTCTGTAAAAGTTTACTAAATCATGGAATGGATTAGAAGAGCTAAATAAAGAGCTTTGGACGCAACCGGGAATGCACGACCGTGACGAGGAAATCTATTCAAACTGGTAATATTATTAGTTTTCGTTGGAAAATGCGGCACAGTTGAGGTAATATTATTCAACCATGGGATCAAAATGAAATTTATGATGAAACAGAAATTGAATGAAACATTGTTATAAGCACGAAAAACGAAAGAAGTAGAATTGTGAAGTAGATAGGGTGCACGTCATTCTTATGCGTATTTAAACAAATGTGCACAAATTCGATAATATAAACCTTTTTGCTATAACTGAAAGTTTAAGATAGATAGATAGCCTAGTGGTATGGGTACCGCGGTAGCCTAGTGGTATGGGTAATGGACTGCTGAGACGAGGTTTCGGGTTCGATCCCAGGTTTACCATGGCACACACCAATGACTTTTCGATGCTTTTTGAAGTTATGTATGTATTTATCGCAGGTTTATAAGTGCCCGGTTAAAGGTAATGGACTCGCCACATATTACATTGGGACCCAAACATAAACTGGCAAAATGTGAGTGCTAGCACCTCTGCCTACCCCTTCGGGGATAAAGGCGTGAGTTTATGTTAATGTTATGTTTATGTTTAATTCTCTATGGTAAGTACACCTTTGAACAAAGTTTGCAGTGCAGTAACAAGTTGCATGTACAATGGGCGGCTTCTCTTCGCTTCCAGGCAAGCTTAGAATGCACTGACATACGTCTCAACTTTTTTGAAAATATACATAAACTTTTTCGATTCAAGGTATGAAACGTCGTAAATACTTCTTTATTTATAGCAAAGCTATCTCTATTTTAAACGGATAAGTTGTTTGATCGTTTTGCATTACGTATGATTTAAGTTAAATTAATAATAAAGATATACGTATACTGGAATTAGTTATCACTCGCTTACACGATTCAAACAAACGGTGGGTCGAACATACCACAAGCTCGGGGGAAATTCACTAAACACTCGTAAACAACAAACTCGGTACAATTGGTGATATAAATGCCATTTTGGATAACAGCTTTCTAACTGCCTCAGTGGTTTCATGGTTATTCTGTGAATTCGGTGTTCTGAGCATGAAGTCCCAGGTTTGTTCAACATATCGCTCAATATGTCATTAAGCTTTTTTGTGACGAAAGCATGCAGTACGGATGAAGTGGCTAGTTGACTGCAATCGGCAAGTTATCCACTTAGTAACGAGTGAGTTGCCGTCAACCAATTAAAACAACAATATTGGTGTTTTCTTATTTTTTATTTATGGCACGTCAATTTGACTTCACCTCGCCTGATGTTAAGCTGGTATAATTTGAGCTCACATTCTAAGGTTTTAAAAAACGGAATTATATTTTCTAATAATGTCAAACATAATATTAACAGTGTTCGAGCTACAATAATACGTAATGAAAAGGTAATATATTCTAGTTCTAAAATTCATGTATTCAATGCCCCAGAGGCGCTACAGGCAATATTGTTAGCGGAGTGACGGGTCAGCCGGGGAATTTAATATAACACATAACAAGATCAGCTTTGTGCCAAAACTATATTGTACCGCCGCGCCGCCTACGATTGTGTGGGTAGTCCGCTGTTTCTTATTCACATATGAAATATACAAGAGTTCTTTTAGATAGTGGACCATCCAGTAGGTATGTCAGATTGGTAGTTACGCTTGAAATACTGGATACCTATTGATCATCGACCATTTAAAACCAATGAGCCTGTAACAAAGAACTAGAGTTACCAACATAGCTCCTAGAATAAGCAAGTTGGCCACTGTCGATGGACCGATCGATGGCCGTTCGAGCAAACGTGTCCTGGAGTGGAGACGGTAAAGGTAAACGTAAGGCAGGACGCCCCCCAGCCAGATGGACTGATGAAAAGAGTGGCTGGGGGAGACTGGAAGCGAAAGGGGGAAAATAAGGAGAACTGGCGTATATTGGGTGGAGGGGGGAAGATAGGAAAAATTGGCGCATACTGGGTAGAGGCTAATTACCAGGAGCGTAGGTACAGCTATGATTGGCAATTTGATGGCAACATTTTTGGTGGAGGAAAACGAATAAGAGACTACTTTTTTTCTCAACAGTTAAATAGTCTACATAAATATCTATTTATATGTATGTATACATATTTGATATTATTTAATATTATTGTATGTATGTATATGTATGTTTAGTGTTTTAATTATGAGAACCATGTGCACAAGACTTTGCCTCTCTTTACATTGAAATTCATCTGTGCACTCCCGGGTTTGCTGGAAGAGAAGCTAACTTTGAGTTAAGCTGGCCTTTTGTACATAACATCTCCTAATTATTTTATAAATGTAACTTATGTGTGTAATAAATAATTAAATAAAAACTTTTTTATGTATTAAACATGAAATTCAACATTTTATAATTTATACAATTTATAAACAAAATTCAATACACACAAATTTCAATAAACAAAAATTGAGCTTGCGAAAACTTACAGCTGGTAGTAGAACAGTCTATTCCTCAATATCTATAGCTGTATTACAAATAAGATTGGGTGCGCTTTGCCGGGATCTAAAACAAGGAAATAACTTATTTATAAAATATACAGGAGCTAAAATCTTACAACAGCTATTTATAAACAACATCATTCTGGAGAATTGTGCCTTCCGCTACTAAAATGCAGGCTACTTTCGGATCAATAAATTGCCTATTGTCCCCCAATGTAGGTACAGGGCGACGTTGAGTAGGGTGTCTATCTCTTATAGCATGTAACAGGATCAGTATAAAATTAGGGTAATTGGATAATTATAGATGGCTACAACGGGCGGCGTTAAAGAAAATTTCGAATGCCCTAAACGTGCTCTAGTTGCTCAGTGATCAGAGCGTTCTCCCTGTAAGAAAATAGTCGCGGGTTCAAGTTTCGTCTAAACATTTGCTTTCTCTTATTTGAAATCGCTTCCAAAAAGTGAGCTTCTAAATTTCTGTACATTAATTGGGCGTTATAAAAAATAATGTTCAAAAATGATTGAAAATTTGTTCATTGTTTCGTATAGTTCGTGGGATAATAGGTAGATGGCTCCAACGTTCCCACAGTAGTAGTCAGAGCGTTATCCCTGTAAGAAAATGGTCACGGGTTCAAGTCTAGGAATTTACTTTGAATTTTGTTCGTGGTACTATTTCAACCTAAATCTTTTAGTTCTGAGCTGTTTATCTTTTATATATGTACATCATTAGGCATTTAGTATGGAAAGCTATTTCATATTTCAATTGTTCATTGTAACGAGAATTTGCTTTTCTCTTACTTTTCTTGAGTAGTCTTATAGGTATTAATCAAACATACGTTACACATTAGCAAAATCGGGTTAGCAATTTTGTAGGAGTAAACATTAGTGGGAATCTAATAATGCAACAAGCTTGACCTGTTTTCTGTCAAATCGATGGCATTTTTAATTGTCATGTTGTGTAATAATTTGTTACACGTTAGCGCCGCTACTCACGCCTCTCCGTGAACCTCCCGAGCATAGGTTTCGTTCTTCGGGAAGGCTCCCTACTTCCCTTTATACCACTTGAAATATAGTATGTATCTTTTTGTTCCTGCAGGGAATATCCCTGAGTCTCCAGAATTATGGTGTCAAGACGCTCGATCGCTCACATCGACAGACCGGCTCGGAAATGAGCTATTCGGTGGCAGAGCTGTAGGAAATTGTAGGCTTTACTGGCCACCCCTCAAGCGATGCGATTTGACCTGCAGCCTGATTACAATGACCTCCCCACCGCAGGAAATTTGTTAACAACTACTCAACTGGAAGAGGAATGACTTTGTTTGGTTTAGTTGTTCGGTAAAGGAAGGTTGGGCAATTTTTTTTGACTATACTTAAACCCTTGTATACACCTATCTGTATGTTTTAGTTTTTGGAGGATTTTAGAGAATATAGCCACGAACCTGTTTTCGACGGCACCCCAGCTTACCATCAGGTGAGGTGCAGACCTGATTATTAAAAATGAGAATGAAATGTGTGTGAAATTACATTTAATGTACAAAATAATAGAATGTTTATTGAATCAAGGTAGGTTAACATGTCTGTGTGTGTCAATGTGTGTAGCTTAGCTGGTTAGGTTGTAGGAAATATTACTAATTTGGGCTATTAAGTATATAAAAAATGTGTGGTGACGGAAAAGGAATGCCACCAGCCCACCTCATCCAAACGGTGTCACAAAAGGTGCCTAATGGAAAATACGCAGATGATATCACATCTAGAGAAGGAAATCTAAAAATATAATCCTGTACCAACCCGTCTGGCTAGCATAGACATTCACAGTATGCCAAAGTCTCCTGACATTGGGTGAGCCCAATGTCAGGAGACAGGCATATGTCTAGTCGTGAACTTGGATAGACTAGGTAATTGATTGATCTCCTAATGTAAGTACGATGCCTGGTTATGTCACGGCTAGTAGTATAGAACAAGCGCATTTTCAGACTGTTTAATCAAGCGAATGAAGAACAGCCTTATCGCTTAGTCGCCTTGTGGGAAGAGATTGTATCACTTATGTACAGTGAGCCTCAAATGTTCCTGGACAGTTAGAAACAAAAATTGTATGAAGTGATGCCATCACACAATTACTAGTCTTAGAAGCTACTGGATAAAAGATCTACTTATTTAGTAGACGTAACTATATTCAACGGGAACAGTTGCCCTGTAGGCCTAAGTTCCTATAGGTAATATGCCTGTATATTTGGGCTATCGAATGGTAATAGAACTGGAATTTGTTCCGTATTATTTTCAAAATAAATGATGGTTGAAACCAAACCTCCAGCCAGCGGGATTTTTTTTTGATATGAATTTAATCACGCTGAAATGTAGTTCTACAATTAGGGCTATGCTATGTGAACACATAAAAGCTAAAACAGACATGGGTTTCATTAATGAAATATGGTTGCATGAAGGAGCCTCCCCGCGGCGCAACTGGAAGCAGCTAGACCCGGTAACGCAGAGTCTAGGCTGACCAATCCTCTCACCACAATGGCTCGATCATTTCCTGGTAACGATCGTCTCCCAGTAATACATTCCAACGGCTCTTTTCAGGGCCAACACAAATTGCTCTATAACCCAAGTGTGCCCATGCCCGCCCTGGTCGTTGTTTCTATTAATATAGAGGGGTTTTCCCGGGATAAGTCATCGATTCTGTCAGAGTTATGCAAAACTACAAGTTGTAACATACTTTGCATACAAGAAACTCACAGGGACTCGCAACAGGCAAGGCCAGAAATCGCAGGAATGTTACTTGTCGCGGAAATTCCACACGCGAAACATGGTAGTGCGGTTTTCGCAGACCCATCCCTTTCAATACAATCGGTGGCCTGTAGTTTAGACAACGAGGTAGAGATTATCACAATCGACCTGGGTAACTGCACAGTTACTTCCATTTATAAACCTCCTAACATACCATTTCGATTCACCGCTACGACCAACTTTAACAATCATCCGATTAAAATTGTGCTCGGCGACTTTAACAGTCACAGCCTGACTTGGGGATACGCAACATCAAACCCCGATGGAGACGCAGTGGAGCAATGGGCAGAGGCCAGTAACTTGACCCTCGTACACAATGCTAAACTGCCGGCATCTTTCAACAGCCGTAGATGGCAACGAGGCTATAACCCCGATTTGATTTTTGTCAGCAACAACATCTATTCACTCTGTGAAAAAACTGTTGGGGCACCAATTCCATACACTCAGCACCGACCAATTGCCTGTCTGGTTAAAGCCGCTGTCAAGCCCATTATTGTGCCATTTAGACGTCGTTTTAACTTCTCTAGGGCAAACTGGGAACTTTTTGCGAAACATCTTGACATGAGGCTTAATGAATTGAATCCCATCCCAAACAACTATGATCGGTTTGTCGATATCGTTCGCGAGTCCTCTCGTAAACACATTCCTCGTGGCTGCCGTCAGATCTACGTACCGGGTTTAAGCGATGACTCAGTAAACCTATTGCAACACTATCAGTCACTATATGAGCAGGACCCATTTTCCGAGGAAACCCTTAAAACTGGCGAAGAACTTATGCGCGCAGTGGGCGAAAGGCGAAGACAAAGCTGGATTAAACTTGTCTCCGACGTAGACCTAACGCATAACAGCAAGAAAGCTTGGCACACTATCAGGAAGCTAACCGGTGAACCTCCCACAGCTGTCAATCCTGGTCTGGTTACCGCCAACCAAGTTGCTCGTCAACTGATATTAAACGGGAAACCCTCACACCGCATACCAAGAGCTAAAACCCCTCGAGTATCCCCAGATGATACAGATAGCATCAGTAAATCATTAGAGCTAGCAGATATCATAGAAGGTATCCGGTCTTTGAAGTGTGGTAAAGCCGCTGGCATGGATGACATAACAGTTGAACAAATAAAGCACTTTGGACCCGTGGCTGTGTCATGGCTTTTAGCTATGTTTAACTCGTGCCTCGCTACCCTAAACATCCCAAAACTGTGGCGCAGGGCAAAAATCGTGGCAATTCCCAAACCCGGTAAGGACCCATCGGACCCAAAAAGCTACCGCCCAATTTCACTGTTATGTCACTCATTCAAGCTATTTGAGAGAATGCTGCTGAACCGCCTCACACCGATCATGGAGACATTGATCATACCGGAACAAGCCGGATTCCGGCCCGGTAAGTCATGTACTGGTCAAACCTTGAACCTCGTCCAATATATTGAAGATGGCTTTGAAACAAAAAGTGTTACCGGAGTTGTATTTGTGGATCTCACAGCTGCATATGACACTGTTAACATTAGACCCTACTGATAAAAGTCCACGAAATGACGAAGGATCTGGGTTTCGTCAATATCTTAAGGGAAATTCTGAACAATCGACGATTCCAAATGCACCTGAACTCTTCGAGGAGCAGATGGCGTGCTCAAAAAAACGGACTCCCTCAGGGAAGTGTACTGGCTCCAGCTCTGTTTAACCTCTACACTAATGACCAGCCAAAATCACCCAGTACTCGGCGTTTTGTGTACGCGGATGATCTTGCGCTTACTGCTCAGGGACCTAGCTTCGAGGAAGTTGAAGCGTCGCTTACGGCTTCGCTAAACGAACTTGGGGACTATTACAACGAGAACGGCCTTCGACCTAACCCGTCTAAAACACAGTCCTGTTCGTTTCACCTTCGCAACCGCGAAGCGACCAGAGCTCTTAAGCTATCATGGCAGGGCGTCAACATAGAGCACTGCCCAAACCCGCGCTACCTTGGAGTTACCCTGGACAGGGCGCTGACCTTTCGACGTCACTGCTATAACACCAAGCAAAAAATAGGGACCCGGAACAACCTATTGAGGCGTCTCGTTTCGTCATCTTGGGGAGCAGCCCCTCACGTTCTCCGCACAACCGGGCTATCGCTTTCTTTCTCCGTGGGAGAATACGCGTGTCCAGTGTGGCACCGATCCACCCACGCTAAGGATGTCGATGTGGCGTTGAATGAAACGTGTAGAATAATTACGGGCTGTCTCAAACCAACTCCACTGAACATGCTGTACCCTCTTGCGGGTATAGCTCCACCAGCTGTTCGGCGAGACATAGCCTGTGCAGTGGAGAAACATAAACAAATAACAGATCCCCGACACCCACTGCACCAGCATAAAATGCCTCCTGCACGCTTAAAAAGCCGCCGGAGCTTCATGAGAACCACCCTGGCTACAGATAGTCCCCCACAGCGAGCAAGAGAGCAAAGATGGGCAGACACGCATCCAGTTCCGGCAGGTTTCATCACACCTAACGAAAGCCTGCCGCCTGGACATCATCTCCAGTGGCCAACTTGGAAGTCATTAAATCGCCTACGGACCCAAGTTGGCCGTTGTAGGGAAAACATGGCGAAATGGGGCTACATCGAGCAATCACAAGACTCCTGCGATTGCGGGGCCCGACCTCAGTCCATGTCGCACTTGCTCTCTTGCTCACTGTGCCCCCACACTTGCACCACCGAAGACCTCTGTAGAGCAACAGAGAACGCTATTGCTGTAGCCAACTATTGGGCCAACAAGATTTAAAAAAGAAAACTGGATTTAGCAGAGCCATTGACTCGAAGAAGAAGAATGAAATACAGAAAAAATACGTTAAGAAAAAATCTCTATTCAGCGGAAAACTTTTTATTTAAGTCGAAAAAAATATTGAAATGCAAATCATTAATTAGTGCTAATCATATATAAATCATATAAATCATAAAAATTATGACATTAAATTACATTTTTACCGCCACTGCGCCGCCGCCGTTTAACTGACTATATTATATTATTATATTATAAAGTTGTAGTCTGCTATAATACAAAAGCAAGTTTGAAAAGTGTAAGTAAAGAAATAGCACTAATTAAGACCGTGTTTCGAACCGATGCCGTGTGATGCATTTGCTCACTAACTTACAATAAAATAGTTTTGTAAGTGCCGTTTAGGGTTATATAATAAATGATTTTTGAATTTTGTATTTTAAAGTGTCTAGGAACTTTTGAGGCCCACTGTACTTATTTTACTTTGTCTCTCTGAAGACAAATTGAATATACCTAATAATACCAAAATTAATTTCGATTGGGGATTTGGCGAGGCTTATGTAACGAGTCGCTGGTTCATGAATTTATGATTTTTGAAATCGAAGATATTGGAAGATGTATTTGATGTTCATTTATAAGGATTCTTAAAGCTATTGGTTCTTCTCAGATATTGCTTTAATTTGTTCTTCGTATTAATAAATACTTAGAACTCTTCCAGTCCTTAACAAATAAAACCATTCATCTAAGAATTGTCTACGCCTCTAACTCCTTCTCCCAACCCTTAGGGAGGAAAGTTGGCTTCAGAGCTTCGTCATGTCAATTAAATTCAAATTCAAATATATTTATTAATGGCCCAATATTATTAGTAACAATTTTATTTGTCTTATTTCTATTGTTAGTAAAAAAGGATGTCAGTTGGAAGCATTATTTTTATTATAAACTAGCTGTTGCCCGCGGCTCCACCCGCGTGGACTTCAGATCCCGTTCCCGCTGCTCTTTGTTCACCTTTTGAACCTTGTCTGGACTTCCACGAATAATTCAAGACCAAAATTAGCCAAATCGGTCAAGCCGTTTTCACGTTATGTCGTCACAACGGAAAACGGGTTTTATTTTTATATATATAGATTGACATTGTGTCATATCATATTATTACATTGAATCACGTGTCAAATAACATACCATAACATAAACATAAACTCACGCCTATATTCCCGAAGAGACAGAGGTGCTAGCACCCACATTTCGCCAGTTTATGTTTAGGTCCCATGTAGTAGGTCGCGAGCCTATTGCCATTAACCGGGCACTTATAAACCTGCGATAAATACACACATAACTTCGAAAACCATCGAAAAGTCATTGGTGTGTGCCATGGTAAACCAGGGATCGAACGCAAGACCTATCTCAGCAGTCCATTACCCATACCACTAGGCTACCGCGGTATTTTATTGTATTATATATATTATATATATTTGCTGGAAGATGACTCTATTTTGAGTTAAGTCGCCTTTTGTACATAACATCTCATAATTATTATATAAATGTTGTAATTGATGTGTGCAATAAACCCTGTACATTAAATGATAAACTTGCACTTTCGAACGAGTACTTGAAAAAAGTTAAGAGAGTCTTATTAAAAATACGTCACCAAGTTGCACAATAGAGTTGTAACCATTATATTAGTGTCAGTAGGAAAAATTCTTTCATAAAGATCTTACCTACATCCTTAAGGCCACACACAATCCACACAAGCTTCAATTTTTTAACAAGACTCAACAATAGTCCGCACCCTTATACTTTTCCACTCGGGAAGTTTTCTTTTGTGTTGAAACACATTTGGAGGAATTCAAAAGATATTTACGTATAAAAAACTCATATTAAAGTACATCGCGGCGTCCTTAGGTCACATAACATTAAGAGTGCGTTCACAGTTGCGACTTGTCGCATCTATTATTTTGTATCTATGTGAGAGGCGACGGTACATGTAGGTAGATAAGGTACGGAGGTAGGACACGACGGTATCTCCCGTCCGAAATGAGCTGTCCAACTGGGGAAGTACCTCCGCCCTACAGAACACCGCGGTCATAATAACCATCGTGTTGTGTTCCCGCCGGTAAGTAGGGTAGCCAGAGCTCACTATACCCCTCCTTCCCCTCCCCTTCCGAGCCTCCCCACCCCTTCCCAGCTCTCCCCCTTTCCCTTCAGGGTGGGCAGCGCGTGTGTGACACCCTCAGTGTTGCACACGTTCGTAGGCCACGGTGACCGCTTTCCATCGGGTGGGCCGTGTGCTTGTCTGCCACCTACGTAGTATAAAAAAAAAGTAGATGAAGGGTTTCTATACCACTTGGTTGGCAGACAAGCACGCGGCCCGACTTGATGGAAATTGGTTACCGCGGCCTATGGACGTTTGCGACACCAGAGGCGTCCCATTCGTGCTGCCAACCATGTAGAAGGGAGTGGGGGAGGTTAACAGTGTAGAAGACTAAGCAGGTTTGCTCGGTACCGACAGCCAAGCCTTTAGGCGCGATTGGTCCAATTCGCGATTAGTGAGCTCCGCACAAAAATTTTCCCATGAGCTTAGGCTACCTTACTCACCGCAAACACAACACAAGGTTATTATTAGCCACGGTATTCTGAAGGGCGGAGGTAATTCCTAAAATAATCAATGTAGAACATTGTTATTAGATGAGGAGACCGGAGAACCACATGATCAGAAAGCGTTAATTTTTGAAGTAGGATCACACATGTCCATTTGTACGAGAGAATCTTGTAGTATCTCACCTCTGGCAATCAAAGACCCAGAGGCGGCGTGTATTTTAGTTAATCCGAGTCCAACATAATCACCTCCACTGGCTTTGACGAAGGTATCCGTGGGGATTTAGCGCACGATAAAAAACACATGTCTGTTGAGGTTGTCTGGCAGAAATTGCACCTAGGATAAAAACCGGCGATTGTACTGCCACTTTTGCATTGGTGTTATTTTTTCTGTAGGTACAACAAATAATTATGTGCGCGCAGGACTTAGATGTCACCCACATACGGTACAAACAATTCTATCAAGAACCAAGCGGTTCGGCGACTCTTTTCTATGTTAAGCCTGACATTAAGTCCTGGAATGCTTTGCCAGTACACGTGTTTCCTTCATCCTACAGTCTTGGGTCCTTCAAGCGGGGCGTGAAAAAACAACTGTCGAGGCCGTCAGGGTGGGGACCGCCTTTGCTGGGATGATACTTGTAACTAGGGATGTCGGAAATGGAATAAAGTATCGATATATATTGTATCGATAATTAAAAAATATATCAATATCGATATTGATATTTTTATTATAAAATATCGATATATCGATATATCGCCATGATTTGTCAGAGAATAATGGCACTATAAAGACTAATTTCTATAAATGTCTAAGCAATATATAGAAAGCCCATTGCGCAGCCAGTAATCTATGAAATGTTATCAAGAAACACATTTCAAAGTACAAAAAACATTAAATTTATTCTGTATAGATCATCAAAATTTGTCAATATCAACAATATTTTATAAATTAGAATGCGCGGTTAAAATCGCGGCCCCGGCCTGAGAAGGCTCTGGCAAGAAACTCGGCGGGCTTTAATATAAATAAATGGTGGTTACAAAAAAAAATAACCACGAAGGCTAATGCAGGAGCTCCGTTTCCACCTTCACCTTCTAGTCTATATCTATCCAAATTGAGGCGCAGTGTTCATACCGCGTAATTTGGCTTGGATAGATTAGGTTAGAAGTACCTAAGCTCAAGGTAATGTTTTTATAACTATTTAGAAATAGAATTTCCGCGAAGCCTTTTGCAAATACAGACTTAAATGTATTTATTTCAAACATTGCCGGTGCAACAGCAGGCATTCTATATAAAAGCGTACGTTGCCTAAAAGTGTTAGTTGAAAAGCTTTCCTCTCAGGACTTTTTCATCATAATAAATATCGTTTTTTATACGTTTTCGATACCTGGAATTTAATATCGATACATCGATGTATCGAAGAATTAAATATCGCTCAAAAATATCGATGTATAGAAAAAATAATATCGATATATCGATGTATCGATATTTTTCCAACAAGCCTACTTGTAACGGCGGCTAATATGTTCTGGACTGCGCCACTGCTTACCATCAGGCGTGGTGCAGTCAATCTAACGACTTATGCCTTAAAAAAAGTATTGTAAAACGGTGCAAAATGATGTCGTTCAGCCACACAAGCCCTACGACCCGCTGTTGCGGTAACCTTTTTGCATGAGTTATGGAGTCTACAAACATAGTCCTGTTACATTGGAGATCAGGCCATATTCCGCACATTACACGCTAGGATTGATATCTACAATACGGTAGACAGAATAATCTTTAAAAATATTACAGTTACTGATCAGTGATCACATATATATTTTGTAGGTTATGAGAAGGATACTAGCTATATTTTGGCAGTTTTGTTTTGTTGGAGGTAAGATATGACGGTGTCCCCCGCCCTAATTGAGCAGTCCGACTGGGGAAACCTCCGCCCTACAGAATACCGTGGCTATTAATAACTTTGTGCTGTGTTTCTAGGGTAGTCAGACTCCAACCCGTAGCACAGGGTCTGCCTTCCTGCTGCTGCCTGTGTTGGTTTCATTTAAACTCAGTTATCACGCAGCTGAATATGCGACTGACACGCACTTTTGACACGGTCACGGTAAAATGTTAAGTAAATGTAGACGCGGCTTAATATGTCACCTAATCGTAATCGTAATGTCTGTCTAATCGTAATCGCCTGTGACACCTACGGACAAGATATAAAGTAATATTTAAAATATTCGCAAAAATATTACAGAAATCTTCTATGATATGAAAAGATTTTCATGATTGTGTTCCTTTCGAAGTTCCATCATATTTCAGAAATGATAAAGAATACAAAATACTCCATGGTAGATGATATCGATATCACGTCACGAATATCTGTCTTGTTTTTGATATCATTGTGACAGACGAAGTGACGTCAAATCTTGACAAAGGTTTACACAAAACGGACTTGTTTTCAAAATGATTTATTATTTTATCTGATTCACTGAACAATTTAAACTTTGATGAATACCTCTATACTAAACTAAAGTTGTTTCTTCTGTTCAAGAGTCGATTAGGTTATTTTTTTAGAAATTATTGTTATTTTCAAATAAATAACTTGTCCGAATTGAACTTATATTAATAAGATCTTGTTATGAACATCATTGTTGTTATGTCAATGTTAAGACTTTACTGTACACACGGTCAAGGAAATGAGTATTTTCAGCGTACCATCAGGCGAACCATTGTTGACGTGACCATTATTGAAACAAATCATCTCTAAATCTGTTTAAGTACTGTAAAACGGGGTGAATAGAGATCTAATAAAATGGTCAATGCAATATTTTAAATAATTTCTTTCACAAAATTATAATTAAGCTTATTTATTTAAATTATTTACTTAAATTTAATTACTTAAATTATAATTAAATTTCATGAATCTGGTATTACATTGAACTAGGTAGTCCAAATTTTCGCTTGAAAGAAAATAACTAAAGGATTTAGCTGACCATTTTATTTCTATTCACCCTTTGATCTCTATTCACCTCGTTTTACCCAGTATATACCACGTAGCTAACTTGAAACCGATACCTACACCTGCTTTTTCATCGTGTTTGTGCATGTCTATAATAACAAGTATGTTATTCATACTTATAATTATTATATACATTGCCATCAAATAAGTATCATCAATTTATTTTGTGTTATTTTAAAAAGAGTACGAATTTGTTAAAAGAGCCATCTATGCAATATTGGTATTCAAATGCGATTCCATCAAAGATAATCGAATACAAAGCTTCAAGCCCGTGGCAGTCTATAAAAAGCGTTAAACAAAAAGTAACGGTCCCGAAATAGCATAATATTCGAGGGGAAAACTCCAAATAAGCATTACCTTTTCCGCGATCGTTCGACGCCGCACGAACACACCGAATACGACCCAGCCCGGACATCCGATGCTTTTAACAATAAAGATTTGTGCCACTATCCACGTAAACAACAGTAAGTCAAGACTACATTTTTTTTTAATAAGAATATTAGCAACCGAAGTTACTAATATTCCCTTTAACCCCTCCAGGCCCAAACCCTGGCCAGGATTCGAACCCGGGACCTCTCGATCGTAAGGCCGACTCCTTAACCACTAAGCTACCGCCGCTAGCTATACAAAAACGACCTCCGTGGCGTGGTGGTAGTGAACTGCTAGGCAGGAGGCGCGGGTTCGTGTAGCTCATGCAAATATTTGTGTGATGAATATGGATCTGCATTGGTCTGTGTGTGTGTGGTCCGGATGGTATACCAGCGGTGGTGCCTCAAAAATGTGCAGCGGAGTTATCTTTTATTCGTCTGATGAGGCCGTCAAGCTGTGCGCCACCATTGTAGCACTGTACGTGTTTGCAATGGTGATCCTCTTTCATGAGATTTTGCCTTCAGCTTAACATCAGGCGAGGTGAAGGCAAATTGACGTGCCATAAAAAAATACAAATAAAAATGTATCTAAGTATGTTTATCCGCATTTAACCCGTAACACGAGCTAGTTAAGCTATGCGTATCATGGGTCTAGGTGGCGTTGTGTAGATTGTCCTAGAATATCTATTTATTTATAATGATAAAATTGGCAATGAGGTCATCTGACAAAGAAATAAAGTTACCGACATAGCTTGCAGAGTAAACAAGCTAAAGTGGCAGTGGGCTGGCCACATCCGCCGAAGGACCAAAGGCCGTTGGAGCAAACGAGTCCTTGAGTGGAGACTGCGCTAAGGTAGGACGCCTCCTAGCTAGGTGGACTGATGACCTGGGACCGGGGGCGGGGGCAGACTGGATGCGGAGGGCGGAGGATAGATATCCATTGACTTAAGCAATAATAAATCATTTACTATGCGTTTCAAACTAGACATTTTGATTCACGTTGCTAAAATCAGTTTTATTTGTTAATAAAGAAAACTATTGATATAACTACTAAAATATATGTTAAGTACCTGCTTGATATAAAGCGAATAAAAATGAACTCGTTACCATTACACAGAGTTGTGAACCTATCCGACATTGAATTTTTGTCTATTAGCTATACAATTTTGACGAGAGTAAACGTATGTTTAAACATAGTGTAAATTGTTAATTTAATAAATATACAATAAGTACAGTACAATTTACAATACAGCAAGATAGCAAAGGCTGGAATAACGTCCAGAATCTTCATTAAGTTAAGATAATAATTACAATAAATTTAATTTGGAGATATTGTTTTCAATTTCCCATTGAAAGTTTCAGATCCATTAACGAATTTCCACGTAGGTGCATATTTGATTCAACATCGTTATAAGTTTATTGAATGAATTGATTTGTACTACTGATTGTACCTACTGCGCGGGCCTGCTAATGTCTTCCTCTTGAGCCTTAGGGAAAATTCGGGATCAAATGTTGCCTCACCGTGCGTTGTAAAAAATGACAAATAAATTGTACCCGTGACGCGTTTCAAGTGGGCTGAAGAGAAAAGAAAGGGGGTTTTGTAGTTTCAGAGTAAGCGTAAATGTTCACTGTGGGATGGCGGTCGTAACAAAATTTGAAGCTGTTAGATTCCGAAGTGTTGTGATGCCTCAGTAACGACGCCTGTGCGGATAAATGGTAATTTAGTTACACACACCTACACCCTCACACACACACGCACGCACGCACGCACACACACATCCACAAACGCACACAGGCACGCACAAACACATACACACACACACACACACACACACACACACACACACACACACATATGCACACAACCACACATACACGCACACACACACGCACGCGCCCACACACACACATACACACACACACGCATTCACACACGCTCACACACACTCTTCTCACAGACAATTATAAAATTACATCTAAGCCTTTTAAACTCTTCGTTGACATCATCATCACAGTGTTAGTCCCGGTTACATCCGAATTTTGTGTTTCGAAACCTGCGGTCCTATTCCTTCTCCTCCTTCTCTTGACTGTTTATCTTGCTTTGATAAGATCAACTGACGATACTCACTGTGAAATGTATTAGCTCAGTTTTGATTTGAAGTATAAGCGTAGGAACGATATTATTGACCAATTTTAATCTAAGTATTTGCTGGATCTTGTCCGAGTATAATGGCCGTATCTATAACTACACATTATCAAATACTGAGATGCCATCATTCAATCTTGGATAATTTTTTGTATAATAATAATGGCGGAAGTGGGATTCTTTTATTCGTTAACATCCATTAATTTCTTCGTTCAATATTGATAAAATTTTACGTTATGTATATTTCAAATGATTAAATAGGCGTTGGTATCATTTTAGCAAATTACAATATTCTTACTCTCCTGAGACTCCTGAGATGACTATTTTAGTAGGTGTATCTCTCTCTGCTTCCTAGCAGAGGACTAACTGGGACTAACACACCAGTGGGTATTTCACTTAGGTGCTAAAAAGTAAGCACTCTTTTAGTAAACTTTAAGCACCTAAGTGTATTATAATTACTTTTAAAAAACTTAATCACCTTCTTCATCTGGGTGCACCATATACTTTTAAGTATAATTGATTCACTTTTATAAAATAAAAAAAATAATTAAAATAATGTTAATCTCTTGTTAATAGTGACTATACACTTCTCCACTGGTGTGTTACTCCTCTGCTAGGAAGCAGAGAGAGATACACCTACTAAAATAGTCATCTCATTTGAAATGTAAACGTAAAATTTTATCAATATTGAACGAAGAAATTAATGGATGTTAACGAATAAAAGAATACTTCAGGTGAACAAGAAAAAAATGTTACGAACAAATGCTGGCAGATTGGGTTATCAGATGGTAGGTTAGTTGGTTGAACTATGAGACTGTATGCGGAATAATCTCATACTATACTCTATAACAATGTCGTGCTTGTAATGGTGACCCTCTTTCCTGAGAATTTGCTTCAGTTTTCCATCAAGGCGAAGTCGAATTGACGGGTCTTAGATGAAATAAGAAACTGCGCGTTTAGAGGAGAGAAGAGGAGATTCAAGTTGTGATCACTGGTGCTGAAAAGCATCCGAAACATCGACAAAGGTAAGCTTCATAATCAATCACTTATCACGATTAGATATAAGAAAGTATAAGCCTTTGTTGGTGGTAGGTTGGCTTGCCTATTGGAGCGCCTAATAATTTGTGAACTGCAATTGTTTGACGGCTGACGTATTATAAATCTAAGGCTTAGTTGCTCCAACTACCTGTTAAAGTTAAGGTTTCCATCGAATTTAACAGTAACAGTAACATTGATTCTAATGGTTCGGCTAAATGTGTTGCACCAGTGTATTTAGTAGCTACGAATAACAGAGTTATAGTTATGGCGTGGCCGGTTACAGTTAGCGTTAAGTTATGACGACCTCCGTAGCGTGGCGGTAGTGCACACGACTTCTACGCAGAAGACGCGGGTTCGATTCCCGCTCAATGCAAATATTTGTGTACCTGAATATGAATATCTGCATTGGTCTGGGTGTTTCTATGTATAATATGTATGTATTTACAAAAAAAATATATCTAAGTATATTTATCCGCATTCTAGAACCCGTAACACAAGCTAGTTAAACTATGCTTACCATGGGTCTGGGTGACGTTGTGTAGATTGTCCTAGAATATTTATATTTATTTATATTTATGACGTGATTTTACCTAACAATTGTCAGATGTTGCACCCTGTTTTATACCTGACCGGTACTTTAACTGCACTGTTAATGTTAAAGTACGATCGTGCAACACAGGCTAAGTTATATTCATAGACGTAGTAAGCCTTCCCGAAGAGCGAAACGTATGCTCGTGCCTTCTCCGTGAGTAGCCGCGCAACCTAGGTAAGTGTGGTCAAAGCTTTTTCTATGCCCTGAATAGCTCCGTTTGTTTATAGATTGGTTGCCAAGGAAACGCCTGCGTCCCTTTGCCGCACTTCATTGATTTTCACCTGTGGTCACCGTATACAGTACTACTTTTCTCTGCGTTGTTCTACGAGTATACACAAATCCATCTTGCGCCTACTATAAGTGAGTTTTATAAATACATTGTTATTAAGAGTTAGTCATAACATAATATAACATAACATAACTCACAATATAACTCACGCCTATGTCCTCGAAGGGTCAGGCAGAGGTGCTAGCACCCACATTTCGCCAGTTTATGTTTAGGTTCCAATGTAAAATTTGGCGGCGAGCCTATTGACATTAACTGGTCATTTGTAAACCTGCGATAAATACACACATAACTTCGGAAAGCATCGAAAAGTTATTGGTGTGTGCCATGGTAAAACCTGGGATCGAACCCGAGACCTCGTCTCAGCAGTCTATTATCCTTTCCACTAGATATGCATTATATAGATTATAAACATATCATCATTTTCTGAGCCTATTCCCAACTCAGTTGAGGTCGGATTTCTAGTTTAAATAAAATGCGGTATCTACTTATCTACCTATAATATACCTAACTTTAGTCCATTTATTTAGGTACTTTAAAAACGTAAACAATCTTAGCGTGTCTTTTTAATTTGTTTTGTTTGAAAACTAAATATAAAAATACTTTTCTACTTAGTAACGCATTTTGAGGACTAAAAACTTGTGTCGATCTACTAGTTAGTCAGTTAGTGAGTCTAGTTTATTTGTTTAACATTGAGTTATTACAAAAAGGTGGCACAAGATGCCTAAACAAATAGAGTATAGATTTGATTACGGGAGTTTCGGAGATCTACGGGAGAGGGCTGAATATTTATATTGTTGTATTATTACCTGTGTTTTATCGCATGCATATGAACGGCACTGTATCCACTAATAAGAATACGCATATCCTAAGGTATTGTTCGTTCATAGGTCAACATATTACTGGTGTCAGGGACAAACACGCATCGTGATCGCGTGTGACTACAGACGGTTTCGAATACGCATTACCGTCAGCTGAAACATTCATCATTTTTTATTTTGATTTTAACCTTTTCTCGGAATGAAAGAAGTTTATTCTAGCCTCTAATTTATCTTTGTGCAAAATTTTAACTAGATCCGATCAGCCAAAAAATAAAAATTTGATGATTAAAAATTAAAGAGATAGATTTCTATGTATGTATTTACAAAAAAAGTATCTAAGTATGTTTATCAGGATTCTAGAACCCATAACACAAGTTAGTTAAACTATGCTTACCAATGGCTCCAGGTGGCGTTGTGTAGGTACATGGTCCTATAATATTATTATAAAAATGAATCTAAAAATGGAGATCACAATCGATAGATAGATAGATAACTTTTTATAGTACACCACAAATGAAATTACATTATAGACAGTAATAAGTACACGTAAACAATTGTATGTACAATGGGCGGTCTTATCGCTGGAAGCTATCTCTTCCAGGCAACCTCATGTATCCTATTTTCAAATGTCAACTTCTTTTCAGTGTCCTTTTTGTATGTATCCCTGTGAATATAAAATTTTACGCTGATCGGTTGAGTAGTAGAATCGTGAAAGCGTAACAAATAAACCAAATATTATAAATGCGAATTATAGTGATATCTTAAAAGAACTATAATTAATTTATTTATATCTTTTTTATTTCTTTAGTCACGCCCAGTGGTTTCACCCAATTTTTTAGAGTAACTATTGTAGTTTGTAATACAATATTCGATATCACAGCATTAACCCGGTTATTAACGCGATTGAAACTAAGCAGCAAATCATCTAAGAGAGTCCAATGAATGAGGGGGGGGGGGGAGGGGAAGGTCCGGGGACGACTCTCCGGTCCGCACAGGTCGCGATGAGCGAAGGTGACTCTGGCGTCGGAGATTGCGGAACGACTTCCATCCTCTATGAACGTAAATGATGACCCGCGACGGCAGGGAGTAATATTGGATCTGATCCGTTCACTTAAAAAAGAAAAAAAAACAAAGGGTTATTCCATGGTTAGTCGAAATTATAGTCATAAATGTCACGACGTCTTATATTTAATTTTCACTACAGATTCGATATCCTTTTATTTTTAGACTACCTTGGATAAATATAATAATATTCTAAGACAATGTCACCTAGACCCATGGTAAGCTTAGCATAGCTAGCTTGTGTTACGTACATATTATTGTACATAGAAACACGTATTTCAATGCAGAATTCACATTCATGCACACAAATATTTTTGCACTGAGCGGGAATGGAACCCACGCTTCCTACGTAGCTATCGCATGCATTACCTTCATGCTATGGAGGTAGATATCATGTAAGTAACACTAAATAAAATACAATTTCGGCCATCAGTCTGCGTTTTTATGTTGACCGTACTTGATCTGGCATTTGGGGCAATGCTGAAGATTTCACTAACCTTGCCAAATATCCGTGTAAATAAGATTAGTTGCATAATTAATAGCCTTGTTATAGTTAAATAATAGCCAGGTATATTTTATATTTTACACACAACTGTACGAGGAGTTTGCCTTAGAACTCTCTTAAGATTCACCCCTTCTTTCATCTACAGAACACCTTAGGTGTTACAAACGTCCATAGGCCACGGTAACCACTTTCCATCAGGAGGACCGTGTGCTTGTCTGCTACCTAAGTGGTAAAATAAAACGTGCGAATAGAGTTCACATTGTCCTTGATTGCAACCAGTAAAACACGTGTATATAATGACAGCAGTTGATACATTACAAACCGTCTTCATTTGGCTGTTTCCATCAGAGTATGACTAAGTATATACCTATTTTTATTTTATTTAGCAACAATTTCTAAGCCTATTCCCAACTCAGTTGGGGTCGGCTTTCTAACTCTATGCGTCTTCTCTACTCTTCTTCTCTTCTAACTGTGATGCGGCTGAACTTCAATATTTTCCGTGACCTTCCACATTCAAATTGGCGATATCGAAGTTCTTTAGTTAGACTAGCTGGACTGCTCCAACTACCCGTAACGAGTGCCATAGATGTTCGTATAGCAACCGAGACCAACGGCTTAACGTGCTCTCCGAGGCACGACCAGACCAGTGCAAATTCACATATTTATATATAATTTTTTCTCTCTGAGCGGGCAATCTGCTCCTGGGTAGCAGTCGCGTTCACTAACAGGCCGTAACTATAAATAAATAAATATAAATATTCTAGGACAATTTACACAACGCCACCTAGACCCATGATAAGCATAGTTTAACTAGCTTGTGTTATGGGTTCTAGAAAGCGGATAAACATAATTAGATACTTTTTTTTGTAAATACATACATATTATACATAGAAACACCCAGACCAATCCAAACATTCATATTCATACACACAAATATTTGCACTGTGCGGAATCGAACCCACGCCTCCTACGTAGCAGTCGTTTTCACTACCGCCATGCCACGGAGGTTGTCGGGTATAGGTATAATTGTTTTAAAATTCACCGGACCGTTCACTGTAGGAACCAACTCCACCGCAAACATTAAGCTATGAAATATTCATCAACATGTTTTTCACTCATTAACCGTAGAATATTCTAGTAGCTTTGTTTTTCATCTGCCGTCTATGTTTAATTTTAAATATATTGTTTTATTTGCGCTAAGTTGCGGATTCTGTTTAACTCAGGATGTTTATACAGGAGAATTTAGTATGATTCAGACGAGGCTTCGTGGCTTAGTGATCAGAGCGTTCCCCCTGTGAGGGAAAGATCGTGGGTTTGATACCGTCGAAGGATTCATTTGTTCCTATCTAAAATTTGAGTTTTTTTTAATCTTATGTATGTATGTAGGTATGTATGTAATGATGATTACATGATTACATCTGGACCCGAAATTGCCAATGCATTTAATAGTTTCTTCATAGATACTGTGAGGGGTACCAGCATTAACGATGGATCAGACCGGGCCGATTGCCTTGTGAAGACAAATAGTTCTAGTGTCTTTTTGGAACCCACAACTCCTAATGAAGTCTTTAACATAATAAAATCATTAAAGAACTCAAGGTCTTCAGGGTACGACAACATCAGCACTAGCCTCCTCAAGGGTATTGCACAATTCATAGCAGAACCTCTGGCTTACATAATAAACCTATCTTTTGAGCAGGGTTGTTTTCCTGAGAGGCTGAAGCTATCTATAGTTAAACCGTTATACAAAAAAGGATCCAAATCAGAACGGAACAACTATAGACCAATTTCTCTTACACCTGTACTGTCAAAAATCTTTGAGAGAGCCATGTATAAAAGAGTACTATGTTTCATAGATAAATATGATATTTTGGCACATGAACAGTACGGATTTAGGAAATGTAAATCAACGCAGTTGGCGACTTTTACCCTGGTGAAGTCTCTTCTTACCAACTTAAACTCAAAGATTCCCACATCCGCTTTATTGTTAGACCTTAGCAAAGCGTTTGATTTTGTCAGACACTCAATACTTATCTCAAAATTAGATAAATATGGAATAAGGGGAAATGCACTATCATGGTTCGTATCATACTTAGATAACAGAAAACAGTTTACTAGAATAACTAAATATGACAGTAATAGTAACAATGTTGACATCTTTGATTCGGAACCTAAAGTTAACGATTTTGGTGTTCCTCAGGGAAGTATTTTAGGACCTTTATTATTCCTCTTATATATAAATGACCTTCCATGTGCCATTTCCAAAGAGTGTGTCTTGTTTGCGGACGACACAACAATTATTTTGGACTGTAGGAATATAAATAGTTATGAGGATGAAATAAACAAAACCTTAGATGATATAATCAAATGGCTGAATGTAAATAAATTGCAGATAAATCTTGACAAAACGAAACTGATCCAATTTAAAACTTACAAAAGTAAAAAAATAAACTTGAACATCAGTCATAACGACACAAAAGTCCAGCAGGTACCAAGTACAACATTCTTAGGTATAACATTAGACGCACATTTTGCTTGGAAGGAACATATTGACAATGTATGCACAAAAATAAATAAATTTGTTTTCGCTCTACGAAAGGTCAGAGATGTAACAAGCAGGCAAACTGCCATTATGGTTTACCACTCTTACGTCTGCTCCATAATACGATACGGGATAGTCATCTGGGGTAACTCATCTGAACTCACAAGAGTTTTTATAGCTCAGAAAAAATGTATTCGCGCATTATTTAACCTAAAATGGTCGGAATCCTGTAGACCAGTATTCAAATCTGAAAATCTGTTAACGGTTCCAAGCATATACATTTACGAAGTCGCTAAATTTGTAAAACTCCATGACCATCTATTCGAGAATAACGAAAACATGGGAAAGCGACAGGTAACGCACCTCCCAAAAAAAATGCCTGTACCCAAGTTGGAACTGTTCAGGAATAACTGTGTCTACATGGCAGCACTAATTTTCAACTCCTTACCCAAGGGAATGGCGGAACTATCCCGCTCAAAATTTCTACGCGCATTACGGGAGTGGTTACTTGAGCAAAGCTTTTACGACACTGCAGATTTCTTGAAGGGCAGTTCTTGCCGTTTCGGTGCGCATTGATTGGGAAGCATTGTTTCACATGTTGTAATTGATAATTTATTTGACTTTGAAATATTTAGCTTATTATGATTGTACTATTGCTTGCTACGATAATTTAATCTTGTTGACTGCTCCTAACATTTATGACATATTTTGTAATTTTGACATCTCGATTTTGACTTATATTAACTTTGACATGTTTGCTTAAATTTTCATGTTTATTTAATATCTATGTCTCAATATATAAATTCGACATTTTGATTTTGACTCATTTTAGCTTTTGACATGTTTGCCTTAATTTTTATATTTAAATCAATTCCTTGGCCACAATAATTGTCACAGCCGCTAGTTTTAAATTAAATTTATAAATTTTATAGACAATGTTGCATGCGGAAATTTCTGTGAGACATGCTGTACACCATAATAATATGTTAACACCTTTATAACTAACCATGTTTCGTGCAATAAATGGTTTTATTATTATTATTATTATTGATATTACAGGTAAATCCATAAAACCCATACTAATAATATAATATTTTTTTTTTTTTTTATAATATCACGCCTATATCCCCGAAGGGGTAGGCAGAGGTGCTAGCACCCACATTTCGCCAGTTTATGTTTTAGGTCACTAAAATAAAAAATAAAATCACCCATACTAAAATGGTTTATAATAGTGTATTGACGCGAATCGAACCCTTCATGGAAAGATAACAGATCAGACTAAATATAGTGTAACTCTAATAAACTAAGCTAACTAACTGACTAACTAGTTGATCCATATCGATTTTTAGTTATTAAATGCGCTTCTAAGCAGAAAAGTATTGTTTATACTAAGTGTTAAAAATATATAAAAAAGACACATCAAGATTGTTTACGTTTAGTTAAATACCTAAACAAATTAACTATAGATGCTTACTTAATTTACATGTTTGCCATAAAAAATATGTTTAGTACTTGAACCGACTACAGAATCAAGTTTTCTAGCGAAACCTTTATCCATTACTCACAGGACCACTGGACCATCGCTGATGGATGGCGTGTGAACGTATTACTAAGGTCCAAGCTGATGGGGTGAGAAATGAAAAAGAGAGAGAAATGAGAAATGAGAAAGGTGGGTTTATGAAAGAAATTATAAAGGAATCATATTCCAAATATAACTTCCTCATGTCTCAAACGAAATTAGTGTGCTTTTTAATCGTGGGAAAAATCCGCACGGTTAATAAATACACACATAACTTCGAAAAGCATCGAAAAGTCATTGGTATGTGCCATGGTAAAACCTGGGATCGAACTTGAGACCTCGTCTCAGCAGTCCGTTACCCATACGGTTGATGGCAATAGGCTCGCCACCTATTACATTGGGACCTAAACATAAACTAGCGAAATGTGGGTGCTAGCACCTCAGCCAACCCCTTCGGGGATATAGGCGTGAGTTTATATTATGTTATGATATCGTATTTCCACGCGAAAAAAGGTAAAGATTACCTCAATAATTCTCACGCAAAATGGCCGACTACTGCTGCACTGTTATAAGGATAACTATTATTACATACATAATGCATCTTTTAAACAAAGATGAACACCTGCCCTGAAATATCTTAAAACAACTATTATACTCGTCCGGAGGTATCTGTTGCATAATCACAAGCATCTCGCTAATATCCTATCATTTCGACTTAGCTCAATATTTAATGAAATACATAAATATCTTCATACTTAAGTCTAACGGCATAGAGTTGATATTACTCGCTAATGTTCCATAGTGTAGTTAAGACCTTTTATTACTTGAATTCTGTCAGTTTAATACCTAATAGAAAATTATTAAAAAGTATTATGAAGCTTCTTGATAAAGGAATAGGGTTGAAATTGCTCAGTGTGTATTTTGTAGTGTCAGTTGAGACCTTTAGTAACTTGATAAATAATGATTCGTGATCGTGCTGCATTGCACAGCGCGAGATGACCTTCAAACACTCACGCGCAATTTGTACAGTCGCTGTGAAAAGTTTTTAAGCGTTTAGGTTTAAGCAAGTGTTTGATATGGGACGCTTCGTATTGTTATATGACTACTTATGGAGTGTAATTATATGCCTTTTACTAAATTATCTGTATTTTTTTAAATGTATCAGGTATAGTTGGAATCCTTACATCTCGTGAGCGACTTATGTAATTTCTTGCGAAAAATAATCAAGACATGTTTAAAATTATCTGCTATATTCAACTTTGTAATGATGAAATTCATGTTGTGAGCCTAAAATTACGTGCAAATTAACTTTATGGAGGTTTTTATTGTATCAGGTCGAGTCTTTTAATGTTTTTTGAAGTGAAAACTTCTACGCGAGTTGTTTTCATAAAATATTTTGAGCAAGGAAAACATTTTAAACTCGAATTGTTACTTAACGCACGGCGATAAAAACATATAAGCATTAAATTCTCTATGGTCAGTTTTGACAATAACCTTGTGATAATTCCCATGATTCACATGTAACACCTAAGTCTCCACTTAAAGTGGAGACTTTTTTTTGTTTGTCTGTTTGCACGTCCCACTGACCTGCAGTTTTATTTCTTTTTTTTTCGTTTTTTCATACGAGACTAATAACATCACGTCTTAGCAAAGTTTGCTTAATTCTTAATTACTTTCTTCACTATCGAGTAAAAGTTAAATCTCACAGTATATAATAATGCCACAGGTGTCGAAGTACCCTCAGCTTTCATCAAAGAGCATGTTTCACAACTTCTGTCTCATTAAACTTTTCATAAGCCCTAACTCACCAACATTACTTGTCAATTAGCTTTTGACTACGCTCCGGGGCTGTTGTAATATTCTATCAAAGTTTCAGTTTTGATTCGGCTTAATAATGAGTGTAACGTAACTAACGCAAGTTTTGGAACTCCGTCGTGACTGTGAAGTTTCTAAGTTAAGACGAACATTGATGTAGACTGTGCTTCCACAGATAGTACGCGATACTGCCGCTATGCTTTTTGTATCTTGGAAATTTGTAGGGTGAATGGGCAAGTCGATTAGGGTTAATTTCAACGCCCATCTTGTTACCCTGTTGCATCCTGGAAAATAGTGGGGTGAATGGGCAAGTCGGTTAAGGCTAATTTCAACACCCAACATCATGCTTAGCCTTTTAGCTTCGGATGCGACTGGGAGTAGCATCCTAGTATCCTAGTATATCACTATCTGAATCTGGGTTCTATTTTTTCCAGTCTAACTTCGTCACAGTTAATTTCAGCGAATTCGGTATTGGGCGAAGCCTGTGAAAACCATTCATAATTTGGAATAAATAAAAATAAAATAAATAATAAATAAAATGTAAAAGAAAAAGTAAAAAAAAACACATGTAACCTTGGAAATTGAGTAATTTCTTTCTATACTACATTTAAGTGGCAGATAAGTACGCGGCCTACCTGTTGCATTGTGAATTATTGTAATAGGAAAGTAGAAATTATTATCTATTATGTTTTTGAAAGAGCCAAGAGAATGGTTACATTATTTAGGGTATTTATTTGAAGGCATTTCGGAGGTGTCTTACTATCAAAATAAATTTAGACATTGCAAAGCATAATTGATATTTGTGTGACCACCTTGCACCTAATAAATGTTCCTTTCTTTCTTTCTCTCTATATTGAATATTAGTATAAAATATCTTCAAATTGGCTCAGTTCTTCAGTGGAACACTATCTTTAGTTTGCTAGCGATCGCGCATTAAGTTGACTGTAACATCTCTTCAACCTAAGTACGTGACATGTACGAGCTGGTTCGACTCATACCACACACACAGTGTGGGGCGAGCCCCAAGTGAGTTCCGAGTACGTCCTCGTCGTTCGCCCTGGACCCCGTCCTGACCACCGTAACGGAGTGGCAGGCGGGTGACTAAACCTCGAACTCGAAACTTGCGGGCGTAAGTGCGATTCTGCGAGTAGTATGTCTATTATGCAATCGAACAACAGTCCTTTTCAGGACTCGGAGATGGTGGCAGATCAGTCTCCCTTATCTGCGGTGGCGGCAATTCCATCTGCCAGGTCTCCGGACCAGTCCCCTGACCGGAGTGTTAAAAACATGGAAGTGGAGATCGCTTCTGCGAGAGAGCCGCGGAGCCATGCGGCCTCCGCATCCCACGCAGAGGCAGTCGTGGTTTTCGAGCGCTCGGTCGTTCCAGCCGGAACGATTGGATCGCGCTCCTCTTCTCCAATAATCGGGAGACTGTGGCGCAAGCGCTCCAACTCTGCCACAGAGGCAGAGTTGAGTGAAAACAAAAAGAAAACGAAGGGCCACTACGCCTATCTGGCGCAGGCGAAGGCCGACCTAGTCGCGGCCAAGGAGAAAGATGTGGAGCACCGCGCTGAGGAAGATCTCGCGGAGCAGCGGCAGAAGAGGGCTCTCTACCTTAGAGAGTCCCCTAGCCCACAGCCGCAGCCCAGACCGAAGGCTCCAACGGGAGTGGCTGTTTCTCCCACCCAGTCCCTCAGCGCGGAGCAGCTTTCGGGCTCTATAGAGGCGGCAGTGGCGATGGTACAATCCATCGCCAGTAGAAGTAATAATTTGAAGGGTCAATTCGTGCGGGACCTCAGGCAGGCATGCAGCTCCATCTTAGAGCACGTGCGTGTATTGAGGTCCCGCACGGAGTCAGAGGAGGTGGCCCAGCTCCATACCGAACTGGCCGTTGTGCGGGCCGAACTGCGTGCCTGGAAACAGCAGGCGGAGGCCGCGCCGCCCGCGATGAGCCGCGATGAGATAGCGTTTCTCATCGATGCGCGCATCGCGGGCATCCAGGACCGCCTGCTGCCTGAGACCCGCATCCGCCCACCACTCCAGGCGGACAGGCGAACTGCCACTCGCCTGGCAAAGGAAGCCGACATTGAACCTCAGCCCGAGCTCCCATCCCTCCCTCCAGCGCCGCCCATTTCTGTGTCCCCTACAAAGCCCGATGGGCAAGTGGAGGACGCGTTGCGTCCTACTGCTCCAGTTGGAGAAAAGAAGAAGAGAAGAAAAGTGATGAAGAAGACGGCCGCGGCAAAGGAGGCAGAAGATACCCGCCAGGCGCGGCAGTCGGCTTCGCGGGCCCCACAGTCGGCTCCAGCGCCGGTTCAATGGAGCACAGTGGCGGCTCGGACAAAAGCGCCGAAGCCAGCTCCAGCCCAGCCAGCTCCAGCCCAGCCAGCTCCAGCTCAGTCAGCTCCAGCTGCCACCAGCAGTAGAAACCGTGGCGCCCGTAGGTCTCGCAAATTGCGAGCGCCAAAAACTGCAGCAGTCACCATCACGCTGCAGCCGGGCGCCGCAGAGCAGGGCCTCACATACGGAGATGTGCTTGCCAAGGCCGAGAGGTCAATCGACCTCAAGGCCCTTGGAATAGACGGCCTGCGCCTCCGGCCCTCCGTGACGGGAGGTCGAATTTTGGAGGTGGCTGGCACCGATAGAGTCCAGAAGGCGGACCAGCTGGCCACAAAACTACGAGAAGTGCTGGAGGAGGTCCGTGTCGCTAGACCGGAGAGGTGCGTGGAGCTACGCATCTCTGGTCTGAGCGACTCGGCCTCCAAGGAGAACGTCGCGGCGTCGCTGGCAGCAGAAGGGGGTTGTTCCGCCAGCGCAATCCAGGTGGGCGATATTCAGCGCCCATCTGGCCGACAGGGCACTGCATGGCTGCGGTGCCCAGTTGAGGCGGCCAAGGTCCTTACAGACGGCCGCCGCATTATGGTCGGGTGGTCAGTGGTCAAGCTGACCACCCTGGAGCCAAGGCCAGCGCGGTGCTTCCGCTGCCTGGAGCCCGGGCACGTTGGCGTAAGGTGCACTGCGGGCATTGACCGCAGTGCGCTCTGTTTCCGCTGTGGGCAGGCGGGCCACAAGTCGGCCACCTGCTCCGCGGAGCCCAAGTGCCCCATCTGTGCGGCGGAAGGTGCACCGTCTGGCCACAAACTGGGTTCGGGCGAGTGCAAGGCAGCTTCCCGTAGCAGAGGCCGTCCTAAAAGGAAAGCCGCAGGTGGGACTAACTCTACGCCCACCCAGCAGCCTACTACAACTGCGGAGGATATGGACACCGCCCAAACATAATGGCCAACAATATCTCCATTCTGCAGGCCAACATCAACCACTGCGTCACGGCCCAGGACCTTTTGGCCCAATCCATGGCGCAGTGGCAGACGACACTGGCAGTAGTCGCCGAGCCTTATTGCGTTCGCGACAGCCCTAATTGGGCCAGCGACCATAACGGCTTGGTGGCTATCGTCGCCCGGCGAATGGCTCCTCCCTTCGACAGAGTGCAGAGGGGTCGAGGGTGCGTCCTCGTCACGCTGGGCGGCGCTGCAGTTATTGGGGTGTACTGCCCCCCCAGTAGAAGCATCGCCGAGTTCGAGCAGCTGCTCGCGGAGATCGGTGCTCTGCTGGCAGAAGTGCACCCCACCCCGGCCGTGGTGGCCGGGGATTTCAACGCTCACTCACGAGCGTGGGGATCTCCGGCGACCGATGCCCGGGGGGAGATGTTGGAAGAATGGGCGGTGTCACAAGGCTTGGTGTTACTAAACCAAGGGGCGGTCCACACCCTTGTGCGACCCCAGGGTAGGTCGATTGTCGATCTGTCGTTCGCCAGTTCTGGTCTGGCCCGACGGATCGACAACTGGCGGGTCGTCGTGGGGGTGGAGACCGCGTCGGACCACCGATACATCCGGTTCGACGTCGTCCCTGCCGCCTCGGCGGCTCGTGTCGACCTCGACCGTCCCTTGGTAGGAGAGGGTCCGCGGTGGCGACTCGCCACATTGGATAAGGAACTGGCCCGAGAGGCGGCTCTCGTCGAGCGATGGGCTGCAGGCGACAGTGGCCTGGACGTGGACGCGAAATGCGAGCGGCTCGCTGGAGCGCTTACTCGCGTCTGTGACGCGGCGATGCAAAGGGCGAGGCCTATCCCGCCTCGGAAGCAAGTGTACTGGTGGCGTCCCCACCTAGCCGGGCTGCGTACAGCTAGTGACGCAGCCCAGAGGCAGTACACCCGATGCCGAAGGCGGGCCGTGAGAGACCTCGCCCGAGAAGAACAGCTGCACGCCGCGTACAGGGCCGCCCGAGAGGCCCTCAGCTCGGCGGTCAAAGCCGCCAAGGAGGAGGCCTGGAAGGAGTGGCTCGAGAGTCTCAATCGAGATCCATGGGGGCGTCCGTACAAAACCGTGAGCCAGAAGCTCCGGCCTTGGGCGCCTCCTCTCACACGAACTCTCGAGCCCGGCCTCCTGGGCCGAGTGGTCAGTTCCCTCTTCCCTGCGAGGGAGGAGTGGGTCCCACCGCGGATGGTTACACCGAGCCAGGTGTCGGCTGACGAAGGGGCAATACCTCCCGTGTCCGAGGCCGAGTTAGGGGCTGCGATCCTGGCACTCAGGTCCAGGAACCGCCCCCAGGCCCGGACGGCGTCCCCGGGAAGGTTATTGCCACAGTCATGCCGGCACTAGAGGAGGAGACGCTGTCCCTCATGTCCGATTTCTTTCTTTCTATAGCCAACGCCTTCAACACCCTCCCCTGGGAAACTATAGCGGAGGCGCTGAGGTACCACAACGTCCCGTGGTACCTCAGGCGCGTCCTTGCGGACTACTTCGTGGACCGGGTTATCATCTACCCGGCCCAATGCGGGTTGGTCCGCAGGGGCATGTTTTGTGGCGTTCCACAGGGGTCGGTCCTAGGGCCACTCCTGTGGAACGTAGGTTACGATTGGGTCCTGCGCGGTGCTAATCTTCGGGGAGTCGGTGTACTTTGTTACGCCGATGACACCCTAGTCACCGCGCGGGCCCCGACGTTTCGCGACGCTGCCGTCCTCGCTACGGCAGGCGTCGCCCATGTTGTGCGCCGCATCAGGGCGCTGGGTTTGAAGGTTGCCCTCGAAAAGTCCGAGGCCCTATTCTTCCATGGGCCTCGGCAGAAGCCGCCTCGAGACAAGACGATTGTGGTGGGCGGCACCTCCATCACTGTCGGTACCAGTCTGAAATACCTCGGGCTGGTTCTCGACAGTCGGTGGCGGTTCGTGGAGCATTTCCGGCAGTTGGCACCGAAGTTGCTGGCGTTTGCCGGAATGCTCTCGCGGTTGCTGCCCAACAGCGGAGGCCCGGGGTCTGCCTGCCGCCGTCTCTACGACGGAGTGGTGCGCTCCAAGGCGCTCTACGGAGCGCCAATATGGGCGGAGGCTCTCTGCCCGGCAAATATTGCGTTGCTGCGACGTCCGCAGCGCGCCATCGCGCAGAGGGCTGCACGGGCGTACCACACCGTCTCTTACGAGGCGGCGTGTTTGATTGCGGGCAGTATCCCGTGGGATCTCGAGGCTGGCGTCCTTAAGAGGGTCTACGAGGAGGGTGCCCTGATGCGGCGCAATTTTGGAGGTCGGCCGCTTCCGGAGGAGATCGATCGCTGGAGACAGGCGGCTCGCGACGATCTCTTCCGAAAATGGGCCGAAAGGCTGGCAGTGACTCGCAGCGGGTTGCTGCTCGTGGGGGCCGTCCGGCCCGTCCTGCGGCAGTTTGTGGAGAGGGGTCATGGGGCTCCGACATATCACCTCACCCAACTTCTCACGGGTCATGGCTGTTTTGCCAAGTACCTGTGGGAAGTGGTGGGGATAGAGCCGGAGCCCCGGTGCCGAAACTGCACCAGCGGCGACCCCGACACGGCCTACCATACTATGGCCGTGTGTGAGGCATGGGACGGACAAAGGACGGCCCTAACACGCACAATTGGTGCGGACCTTTCGCTGTCGGCCGTGATTCCAGCCATGGCCGACAGCGAAGAGTGTTGGGCCGCCGTCGCCTCCTTCGCTAGCGAGGTGATGGCGGCAAAGAGAGAGGCTCTGCGGGAGCGGGAGCGAGCTGGGCTCACTCTTCCGCCCCGCAGGCCCCCGGCGAGGGGACGCAGGCGAGCACAATTCGCCCGCGTCCCCGAATGAGCGAAGCCACGGGCGGTGGGTCGGGGGATCCACCGCCCCATGCTAATGTGGCGGAATGCGCCCCTCAGTGTTCCTGGGGCGCATTCTTAAGAGGTGAGCTGGCCCCATCATCTGGATTACTCTGTCCGGATGGGGGGGCCCCCAAGAGGAGAGCCCAATAGGGCGTCCCTAGCCGAGTCGCGGTGAGCATTCTATCCCGCGGCTCGGATTAGGCGAAGGAGGAACACCGTGGTGGTTTAGTGGGTAGTCTGGCCTCCGTTTCGAGGTCAGGAGTCCCACACAAAGTAAGCCCCTTGCCCCCGCGAGGGGTGAGCGAAGTGCGTAAATGCATTCCACCACGTACAAAAAAAAAAAAAAAAACACACACAGTGTGTATACACAATTATGAACGTATTAACTAACTAGCTTTGCACAGCAGCGTTCCTTGTTGACATAAAGTATTCCCATTTTTTGGTCTTTAGATCTCGCTATGCTAAGGTTTCATTATCATGTTAAGCATAGGACGTCCACTGCTGAACATAGGCCACCCCCATCGGCCTTCATTTCGACCAGTTGGAGTTGGTCTCCAACGGGTACCTGCTAAGGTTTATGTAAACTTTTACCTGGAGTGTGGAATGCCTGAATTTGTTTCCGAATAGCTTCAAGTTGGCTGTTTTCAAGACTACAGTGAATAGGTTAATTCTGGGCAAGCGTGCTCCACCGTCGCCCACGTTATCACATACCAAAAGGTGCAACAGTGCGCGAGCCTACCGAAAAAAAGGCAATATAAATTGATTTATTATTATTTCCAACTACTTCTTATGACATTGTACTCGATGTTTTCTATGGCTCGGCTGTGGACGCTTTGTCGACGAGTGACGGGCTTTGTTAATCAGGTTGGAGTTTTTTTATCGTGTTAGATAAAATCCCCACGGCTACCTCCCCCGCCGGAGCCGGTTGGGGAGGTAATACGCACGCCGTCTATGGGTTTTTAGCTGGAGGTGAGATAGCCAACATATACCTCGCACCCCAGCAGACCTGAGGCCCTCTCTTTCGACATGGGGGTCATCTCATCTCATCATTCGGGTGTAGGGACCACGGTGTCCCCATCTAGCCCCCGGGTACGGGGAAGCGCATTTTGCGCCGAGGTTGGGGTACCTACGTCAAATATTTTCAATCGGTTTCTAGAATATTTTAAAACTATTCTCGCCTTAAATATAATATGAATTTGAATATTATGAAGAATAAATTAAATGAATGATGGGTCTCACAATCAGTATCCAAAATGAAAATGTTAGGTAAATTAACTTCTGATTGTGTTTAAGTGGAAGTTGTACGCGACTGTACACGTTTGTCAGCTATGTAAGTTAGATGTCAAGTACAATCCCCACTTACATAAGTGCTGAGGTGTCTTTGTTTACATTTTGGATAGTTGGGTGCTATGAATTCAACGTTTGTTTCTCATCAGATTATAGAATTATGAACAAAATATTGCAACCATTTACTTTTTTAAACGACCTTTTCTTATTAGTCTTTTTTGGTTAGTGAATCCCCCCCCGAAGTTTTTCGAATTTAAAATACTAAGCAAAAATATTGGGAAAATGGGGCAATGAGTACGAGGGAATTTTTAGCCTTTACTTTTTCGATGAGTACTCATCAAATAACCGATGTTGATGTTTCTTCATGTTTTTGTCATCATCACTACATAGTATAAAACAAAGTCGCTTTCTCTGTCCCTATATTAAGCGCATCCAACGAAAGAAGTTTTAAGGCACTTATTTACACTTTGGGTTACGTTACTTATGTTTTAGTAAGTATCCCTAATCTTTTTTTAGCAATAATGTATGCATGAATGTAGCTTTCCGATGATGGAAGAATTTTTGAAATCGGCACCTTATTTTTTGAGTTTATTCATTACAAACATTTATGCACACCCAAAATACAATACTTGTGTATATCCCCGAAGGGGCAGGCAGAGGTGCTAGCACCCACATTTCGCCGGTTTATGTTTAGGTCCCAATGTAATAGGTGGCGATAGCCTATTGCCATTAGCCGGGCATTCATAAACCTGCGATAAATACACACATAACTTCGAAAAGCATCGAAAAGTCATTGGTATGTGCCATGGTAAACCTGGGATTGAACCCCAGACCTCGTCTCAGCAGTTCATTACCCATACCACTGGGCTACCGCAGTAATTTTTTCATCTTTATAATCTTAGTGTAGATTGGTATTTATAGAAGTCATTGTTTGCGTGTTCATAAGCGGCACACAAATAGCTTCTCATGTTTTTATTTTAATGTTCCGTGCAGCGAATTATGAATTAATATTACATCGATACGGAAACGCAATGGATCCGGTCATGTGACCTTAATATGATTCAAACTGAATGATGTTTTATACACAAAATTATCGTCTTCTTGCCGAGGTTAAATATTATAAAACTTACTTCATGAATGCGATATTACATCAATAATATTTTTATTATTTTGACTTATACCGATATTGCAATGATATCTTACAGGTATTAATAACAGGAGTAATTCCACAAGCATCACCATCCATTTAATTTAATTTTTAATCTGGTTACTGTCCGATCCCCTATCACTAACGATTCTATTTTCAAAACTTTGTATAAGTACAGAGTATACATAGTGTTCTTTTTTCAAATCTTCTTAATTTCTTTTTTCACGGTAATGACTATGAATGGTCTTTTATCAAACGGTGAAGGTTAAGTTTGGTCTCGAAGCTTTATGTCTACACTTAGGGATATAACTGGTAATGTTGTGGTTAGTGGCCAACTACTGACAGATATCTTCAAGTCGCGCTTGAAACTATTGACAGAACAGTAAGACTATTATTGTCCGAAGGGACCGATTTCTAAAGTGTCCTCCGCAGCTGCACGGAAGCGCTCAGATGATACAACACTAAGCTGTCATCTAATGAGAACCACGCTTAGGTAGCTGTTATATTAGTGACCAAACCTACGAGCGCTTTAACGAGGGTAAGATTAAGGAATAAGTATCGTTCTGATATTCAGAGGAAATCATAAGCAATGATTTAGGAAGGCTGAGCAAGAAATTATTCAATCTTAATAAGGACAACATTCAAAATATAATTTGAACGTTACTGGCCACCACTGTACAAAATACATTTTGAGCAAGATTAGCTTAATAACCGATGCAAATGCAGGCACGGCAACAACGAAACTCGTACTGTAGGAAGACAACGAATGTATCTTCTCGGGAATAGCTATCTCAAACCTATATATAATTAAGATAAATATCCGCCCTAATTGAGAAGGTTATACTTTTTAAATGTAGGGGCCAAGGGTCCACATAAAGAATCCAACAGAGTCGACGTATCTGCGATAACTTCAGAGCACGCACTACAAAACAAAATCTTTTTGGAATGAACATACATACATAAACTCATAAACTCACGCCCGAAGAGGTAGGCAGAGGTGCTAGCACCCACATTTCGCCAGTTTATGTTTAGGTCCCAATGTGGTGGCTAAACTATTGCCATTAACCAGGCACTTATAAACCTGCGTTAAATACACACATAACTTCGAAAAGCATCGAAAAATCATTGGGGAAGCCATAGTAAAACCTGGGATCAAACCCGAAACCTCGTTTCTAGTAGTCACTAGGCTACCGTAGTAGAATAAGACAATACGGAATAAGATCCTTGTTAAAACTCTTATAAAAACTCAAGTATCTGAAGATTCTCAAGTAAATAGCTAATTTTACCGACTGACTGACAATTAGTTTTAATAACTTTACTAGGATAAGAAAAAAAAGACAAAAGGTGTGATGACGTCGCTAACTAGTTTTTGCTCGGAGCGTGCCTGGCGGTGCCACCAGCAAACATCCTCGAACACTCATTATATGTGTATTTGAAACGTAGTTGGAACTTCGACAATTGAATGTAACAATGTAGGAGATGAATCATTATATATTTTGCCTGTTGGACTTAACATTTTAGTGGTAACGGCTTTATCGGCTTTATAATTGATTTATAATTTAATTTGACGTAATAATCTGTTTGACATACTTACTTAATATAAATTTTATCTATTTTGATTATGTAAAACTATCATACTAACACTAGTTTTGTTTAAGTTACACTTGTTACTAACCCAGAAATGGATCATGTGTTATCTGAATGAATATTATGTGAATTTGAATTTGAATTTGAATTTAGAGATCTTTTCATTTCCAACTCCGGTTTATGGTTTAATTTCCCATTTTTATATTACAATTTAAATTGTTATGGAATGTCTTGAATGAATTTGAGTTTTCAATCAATTTCAAAGAATTGCATAGAATTTTTGATATTAATTTTTAGTTTGTTTAGATGACTTTTGGAAGTTTATATACGTACGTTGTTTAGTATCATTTTGATTGGTTGCTAGAAAAATATTGTAGTGAAGGCCAGATATGAAAACAAGAAAATTATTATCATTATTGAACAACAATATGCGAAGCATCTAACCACAAAAACTTGAAGACACACAAATCTAGTAACCCACACTACACACCTATAATATAACAACAAAAAATGTAACATCTGTACTTCCAATTTTAAACGACTTTATTCTCCTAGCAATAAGGTTCAAATTCGTACATAAATTAAAAATAGCCAAGGAGTCAGCGACCCACCTCCTGTAAAAAATATTTATTCAACATATTATTATGATCAGACTTTTCGTCTCACGAATTTGTTGCGGTTAATGTCCAAATACTGGCAATTAACAAATTACCTATTACGCGAGAGCTATTGTTTAAAATGCCAAGTCAAGGACATAATTCTGTTGCCTATGGAAATGTACCTTTGATTTGATCGCTGAAAGAACTGTTTAAAGAAATTAATATTTTAACAGTTGCCTCACAATATATTTACGACAACGCCATATATGTAAGGAAGAACCTAGACCTCTTCCAAAAAAAATCAGACTTTCACAACTTGAATACGCGAAATAAAAATAAACTGGCGATACCGAAACTAAGGCTTCATAAAGTCAGTAATTCGTTTGTGGGCAAATTTATAAAAATATATAATAAAATTCCTCAGGATTTGGCTGACCTGCCACTTGATAAGTTTGAAATAGAATTGAAAAGATTTTTAATTAAAAAAAGCTATTATAAAGTAGACGAATATCTTGATGATAAAAATGCGTGGTCATAATAATCTCTTGCTCTTGCACCCAGTTATTATAAATAAACAACTAAATATTAAAAAGAATAACGATAATCTACCTGAGTTTCTTGCTGGTCTCTTCTCAGGAGATTTAACTACCGAACCAGCGAAAGAATCATTTTCTAATGATTTATTTACTAAGTATCCTAATTTATTATGAATTATAATATTTTTGACAAATGTAGGTACATAATTATTGTAAAACTTTGACATTCATAAGTGCTCTTTATGTGCCTAAACTGAATAAATGAAATTGATTCTTGATTGATTCTTGATTCTTGATGTGGATATTATTGTGCCTGCTATACAGTATATAATTAAACATAGAATGTTTTGAAGGCACTACGTGTGAAAAATTATAAATAATAACTATATTTAACACGTTGTAGCCACAGTAGGAAATAGTCAATAGTTTAGATTTCATGATTGACTAATGAATATAATACAGCACCTTTTTTTTTCCGTGCGCAAGATCCCCACGGATACCACCCCCACCAAAAGTCGGGGAGAGAGAGGTGATTATGTCGGACTCGAACCCACCAAAACGTACGCCCTCCATGAGTCTTTGATTGCCAGAGGTGAGATTATACAAGACATATCTCTCGCACCCTGGCAGGCACGGGGACATCTCTTTGAGATGACCCCCTTCCCCTAATGTGGGGACCATACCCAGGGGCTAGATCCCCATCTAGGTATGGGGTGGAACTTTGCGCCATCGCCGTGGGGGTTCCACAATGCCTGTTAGTATGGGATGACTGTATACACTAAAGTCTTGTTATGGTTAGTTTTAGTTGAATTAATATCCTCAACCGATCGCTAAATAAAATCTAAACAAGGTTGATCAGCATATTGTTATACGCTATAATATAAAATCTATTACAGCGGCCTTTGTATCGGGATTGGAAGGTTAGCTGGGCTATTAATTTACGTAATATATTCTCATATTACAGTATCTATCCTCCGTATTATATCTTACCATAACTTATGGGTTAAAGAGGTACTTCTACTTGTGTACTCTATTATATGTATAGTGATATTTTGAACTATATTCTTTGCCTATACCGAATATTAGATACATTTGATCAAGCTGTTTGTGCGTAATTAACAAACATTCAAAAATCTTCATAATTATTTTTTATAATATTAGTATTATATTAGGAAAAATAGATGCGATTGTTGGAAAGAAGAATTTTTATTTGGTGCACCTCAATTTCACTTCGATATAGGTCTTATTGGCTTCTTTTTTCCCTGTGCGGAAATCCCCACGAATACCACCCGACGAAGTCAGTGAGGGTGGTTATGTCGAAATCGAACCGACTAAAACCCCTGGATTGGAAAAACATAGGCTCTTCATTTTCATCCAATAATTTTATGGTGTTATTGTCTTCCATGTGTTAGAAAATGCCCGGAAACTGAAATTCGTAATGACTTACTACACTTTTATAACCAACAATAACATAATTAATTAACAATAATTACTTAGTGGAAGGGACGTAGTAAGCCTTCCCGTAGAGCGAAACCTTTGCTTCGGCCCTCTCCGTGAGTAGCGGCGCTGCCGTGAAACACCACGATGGCAACTTAAAAATGCCGTCGATTGGACAGAAGAAGAAGAATAATTACTTAGTACCCAATTTATCTCACATTACAAGCAGTCAAAACACAATGCGTCCTATATTTGAATTTAACCGTGACATTAGGAGTGCTTTGAAGAAAAAAACCTGGTGTCCTCGATCAGTACTGAGCATTCATTTTTTATCTGTACCCATTTTGTATCAAGCTATTTACTAATGTTGGCTGCTGTACTACATTAATCCAAGCACATGAGATTAAAATAATCTCACAAATTACCACTACAGAATAGTTTCATAGCGTATTGTATATTTATTGCGCATTTTGCTGGACGAGCATACTTTTTTACCTGGTGACTCAGTTAGCTTGACAAGCATTGCAGAGATATGAATCTTTGACAAGCATTATCGTCTAAAAGCTAGGTTCCTAACTTACTCACCTCCGCGGCGACGGCGCAAAGTGCGTCTCCCCATATCAGGGTGCTAGATAGGGACACCATGGTGCCCACATTAGGGGAAGAGATGTCCCGAGATGTCCAGAGAGATGTTGAGCGGTAAAATTACCCTGGGAAAATTTCTACGCAAGTTCGTCATTTTGCCGATGAAATTTAGTACAGAGATGGATTAGAGCAATTGGCATAGACATTAGTTACCTTTTATCGCTGAAGAGGGGTCAAGGGAGGGGGGATAGCTAATGAGAAATTTTATGCAATTTCGTAATTTTTGATAATACCCTGATGAACCTAAACAGATTAGAGCTTGGTGAAAGACATAGTGGAGTAGAGAAGAACGACAGCGGGGAATCGGGTGGGTAGGGGGGAGATAGAGGGGAAAACGGGATAAGTGAAATAGTAGAAACAGGCAAAAAAGAGGATGGAGAAACAGCCAATTGGATGATGACGAGAAAAAGGAGGGAAAATGGAAAATTGGGGAAAATAGAAAGTGGGGAAAAAGGGTAACTTTCCAATTTTTACACATTCTCATTTTCTCCATGAAAGAAACACGTGAGCTTGCAAGGAATACCAAGCCTTAATGGTACGACAAAGGGAAGACTCACCGAATCGCTTGGTTCTTGATGGAATATTCTGTACCGGATGCGAGTGACATTAAAGACTTGCTCGTGTTGCTCTATGTCATCAGAATAAATGCCTTTTCGCAATAAACAAATTTTCACCGAATTTTATATTGCGCATTGCAATATAGTATGTTACTCAGGGTGAATTTAGCTTTCAAATAAAATTGGGAACAATTTTTTTGGAAGTGACACAGTGGTTTTTGAGTTTATTCATTACAAACACATGTAGATTTATACAGGATTAAAGCAAAACAGTAGGTATTCATACTGTGGCCCGTAGGTACATCTAGATTATTGTAGTGTATCTTATTTATTCGTTTCATTTCCTCAATAGATACGCATATTAAATAATTTCAAAACTTTATCTTTATTATACTTATTCCACTTATAATTTCGTCTTTATATATTTACAAGCACCTACGGGTGGCGGATTTTATTATTTTAATATATTCAAACTATATTTTAGACTACGCCAGAATGAATAGCCTTGGGGCACGTGCCCAGGGCTCGCCGCCTCATGTACCCCCCCCCCCGAAAGAATTTCTCGCACATCAACTTAAGAAAAATATAAACCCTAAACTATCCAAGGCCCTTGGAACGCAAAACAAATAATAAAATACCTTGGCGTAAGTAATTATCTAATATTTATCCATTTGAAATTATTAAACAATTTATTTCCATTGTTCTTTTAAAAATGTACTGAAAGAAATTCTGTAAACAGTGAATTAGAGTGTATACTTTTACTTCATGTTGGTTGTGTTATTTTCGTAGCAAAACTAAGCCACCACGACTTCAGCCCGCCAAACTTTTTACATTTCCTGAACACTTTGCACGGTTTATACAGAATAAGTTTCTCAAAAGAGGTTGCATTTCAATAGTAAAAGCATGTCGGTCACCGCAGCTGACAGTGTAATTTCAACTTCGAGGGATTGTTTACTATTTACATACAAGAAGTAGATATTTGCCTACTAAAATAAGACCTAGATATTCTAATTAGAATATAAATCTAAATTAAAACTTATACACTAGAATATGCTGTCGTCAGAAATCAACGCGAATTAACTTGGCGATATTTGGTATTATTTTATTAATGACGAGTCCGATTTTTTGGTTACTTACACACTAAACTAAATTTGAAATTCATTCTCACTGCGCCTATGGTCGCGGGGGAACAAGCATGATAATTGTCACATTTATTTGATGTGTAAGGTATCTCAAAGTGCCCGAACGATGATGAATAGGTTGTGTTAATATTTACGTAGAACGAGTTGTGGAGGTCATATGGCAGTTGTTTAACGGAAAATATCAAAATTACAGTCAAACCCACAGTCAGACTGCAACAAGCGAACCCCAGGTATTGGGGCGAAAGTCAATCCCAATAGCTAGGATGAATAACAATATTTACGTGATATTCGAAACGGACTAATCGCGGGTTCAAGTCCCGTCCGAACATTTAATAATTACAGTTTTAAATCGAAACATCTATATAAATATTTAAAATTGATAATTTCATTAGACGATAAAAATCGCTTATGAAACCAATTTTAAACAAATTCCTTTAACAATTGTATCCGTAACAGGTTAAATACGCCTAGTGCTGAACCATAGATTATACTAAGACCAAGCTTACCATCAGGGGGGAGCGGGGTGCACTCATTTGACGCCCTAAATATAAAAAAAATATCTACATCCAACCTCTCATATTTCAATGATACAAGTATATTCGATTATTCGGCGCGGCTTCGCCTGTTGAATACCAAATTTTTGAACTCGATAAGGCACTCAATACTCAACTATCGATGCTACGCGAAGGGAATGCCGATAAGTAGGTGCTATATAGCTAAAACAAATGAAAGCTGTCGAATGAATTGGAAATATTTATTTACCACTAGCTACCTATTCATAGCTGGTATCGCCCGAGTTTCAAATCTTTCATGATAATAGGTCTTTACATTATGAAATTGCCGAAATTTTCTTACAGATTCATGAGTTCATTATTCCTGTAATTTAATAGCTATTTCCATTATTTATATTTTGTTTGAAAGTTGATTTCAAGATTTTGCAACTCTGTATTAAATTTTGTTTTTATTGGCTGCTTGATACCTAAATTAAATTCGATTTTCAAAAACAGTACTTCCTAAATGCTATCCGTTTTAATGATATATCGTACTACTTTTTTACAGCTGTCACTTTTCTAAAATGTAATAAAAGCTGCTGATTGCTTAATGTTGTCTCACTTATAAACAAACAATTATAAAATTTAAATTTGTCATTCCAAAAAAAAGCAAATAATTGTAATATAAATACAGAAATAAAATACAAAAGGTAGAGAGACTGCAACTTTAGGCATCAAAATATTCTTCCCCATTGATCTCTCCCGGAACTGTGCCCAGAAGGCTGGCGGCATTCCCAAGCTGAATGGCGATGTCAATTCTTTGAGCGAGGTAAAGGCCAAGCCCTATGGTCACGGGAAGCATCGATAAGTCACTTAGCTAATTCTTATTTTAAATTGTCGAATTTCGATTTAGGAACAGGGGTCGTACCAACCTCTTAAAAGTATTATTATTTCAGTCATCTTTCAGTCTTACTCACTTTCATAGTGTGTTTTGTACCGTCAGCGCCCATCAGTATACTCAGGATACTAGTGTTATTTGGTTAAGATGATTTAACCCATTTCTTTACCAGCTTCTTTTACGGTTTCAGTCGGGACTAGATGAATATGCCAGGTAGCCTCACCTCACTCTCAGCAACTGATGACCCTCGAACCGATCACAATGACACAGCTTGCTACTCGTTTCTGTATCTAGACTAAATAAATGTTTCGAACCGGTGGTCTATTTGCTCACTAATTTATAAAATATTGTTGTAATAGACGTTTTGTAACTGCCGTTTAATGGTCTATCACTACATAGTATAAAATAAAGTCGCGTTTTCTGTCCCTATTTTTCTTGTCCCTTTGTATGCTTAAATCTTTAGAACTACGCAACGGATTTTGATGCGGTTTGTTTTAATAGATAGAATGGTTAAAGAGGAAGGTTTATATGTATATAACATCATGCTACAACTAACAGGTGCGGAGCAGGAATGAAAAATGTTGCAAACATGGGGTGACGCAGACGAAGTCGCACGGGTCAGCTAAGTAGTACAGAATAAATGATTTTGTCTGTGTGATTTTGGTCGGCTCGAGTCCGACATAACCACTCTGGTTGACTTCAGTGAGGGGGTATCCGTGGAGATTTCGGCACGGAAAAAAGTATCTCTTATGGCGCGTCTACATTTACATATCATTTTACCGTGACCGCGTGATGCCTAAATTACAGTCGGTAATTTACATAGGATGTTGGGGACTGTACTCCTCAATATCCTAAATTGCCAACTGCAAAAAAACTCAGTTAAATAATTTACTTTAACTATAGAATAGTATCCAATTAGCGAAATAGGTACACTTTGAAGTGATGCGCAAAGAGACGTTTGTGGCAATCTATTTTTATTTGTATAAATTAGATAATGGCTACCATTTGTAACAATGTTCGTAAATTTATTTGTGTAGGTTATATGTTAGTGACTTTTAATTCTCGTGTTGATTTGGAATTTTTTAAGTAGGTGGGTATGTTGTATATAGATGGGATCATCGACCTCTGAACCTTTTCCGAACTCAGATCTGATCAACATTTTTTTATACCATTTAGACAAGCACTCGGCCCACCTGATGGACAGTGGTCACCATACATATAGCCTTTGGGCGTTTGCGACACCAGAGGCGTGACACTCGTGCTGTCATCCTGTAGAAAACTTCTAGTGCCCTTCTTGAAAAATCCCATATTGTAGTCGCTTGGTGAAGCCACCACAAGGAATTAATTCTACAGTTTGGACATAAGTCATAAGTATGTAGCGTCTGCGAGATCGAATCAGAAATGAGGAGATCCGTAGACGAATGAAAGTGGTCGACATAGCCTACAGGGTTAGCAAGCTGAAGTTTCAGTGGGCGGGGCACGTAGCAAGAAGAACAGATGGCCGTTGGAGTCGAAAGGTTCTCGAATGGAGACTGCGTACCGGTAAACGAAACGTGGGCGGAACTGCGAGGTGGACGGAAAGTCGTGGGTACCCATTGGATGTAGACCGCCTCCAACCAGTCGGATTGGAGGTCTATGAGGGAGGCCTATGTTCAGCAGTGGAGGTCCTATGGCTGAAATGATGATGATGATTTTTTTTTTTTGATACCTACTACGTAGGTGGCAGACAAGCACACGGCCCACCTGATGGAAAGCGGCCACCGTGGCCTATGAACGTGTGCAACACTAAGGGTGTCACACACGCGCTGCCCACCCTGAAAAGGGGAGCTGGGAAGGGGTGGGGAGGCTAGGAAGGGGACGGGAAGGAGGGGTATAGTGAGCTCTGGCTACCCTACTTACCGGCGGGAACACAACACGATGGTTATTATGACCGCGGTCTTCTGTAGGGCGGAGGTACTTCCCCAGTTGGACAGCTCATTTCGGACGGGAGATACCGTCGTGTCCTACTATGATGAATGTAGCGTCTAGAACGGCTTAAAGAACTGCGCTATTTACCGTCTTTTTTTTATCGTGCGCAAAATCCCCACGGATCCCACCTCCATCAAAACCGATGGAGGTGATTATGTCGGACTCAAACCGACCAAAACGCACGCCGTCCCGGGTCCTTGATTGCCGGAGGTGAGATTATACAAGACATATCTCTCGCACCCCGGCAGACCCGGGAATATCTCTTTGAGATGACCCCCTTCCCCTAATGTGGGAACCATGGTCTGACGAGGGCTAGCCCAGGTGATTTTGTGGGTTTAAATTGGATAATTCGATGTCGAAACAATAGATAATGTACTAGTGTAGTAATTGATTGCACAGTTTAACTCGCATTTATGTCGAATAATCAGTGTCTTATTAAGGAATAGCTGTCGGCGTAATTAACAATTGAAACACTGTGCAAGGAACTATTAATTAGGTACTTAATTTAAGCTAATTGGTTATGTATGTACGAAAAAAGTTTGTTTAAGTGACGTCATGCTTACCTTACATGAATAGATTAAAAATGACTGGGGAGTAATATCCACTCAATAGATAGGGACCGCCATTTTAGAATTCACAGTCCGACATAAAATCCCCAACCGGCTCTTGCGGGGGAGTACGTGTTTGTAATGATGACCCTATTTCCTGAGATTTTGCCTTAACCTCATCATCAGGCGAGGTGAATTCAAATATATGTGTCTAATATTTAAAAAAAAAGCTGTTTAACGCTAAAGCCATAACTACAAAGAAAGCATATCAATTTTATTTTATTTATGTTAGAAGAGAAATTACTAATATTCCCTCTAACCCCTCCAGCTAAGCTCAATGACTTGTGATATGAGTTGGTTCACGTCGGAGAGGATTCGAACTCAGTACCTTTCGATCGTAAGGCCGCCTCCTAATCCACTCCTGATCAACTTGGTGTATAGACTATAGGCCAGTGCGTTGTTAGTGGTTACAAATGTAACAATAAGTAAGATGCTGCAATATGCCATCCGTAGTGAAACCATAATTAGTAGTTAACTGCAGGTAATTTGAGTTGCGTATAACCACAGAGCAAATACACAGAGAGACGCCAGTCCACATTGCGTTAGTTAGTTGTATTTTTTTATAATATCACGCCTATATCCTCGAAGGGTAGGCAGAGGTAGCACCTACATTTTGCCAGTTTATGTTTAGGTCCCAATGTAATTATTACCATTAACCGGGTACTTATAAACCTGCGATAAATACATAAATAACTTCGAAAAGCATCGAAAAGTCATTGGTGTGTGCCATGGTAAAACCTGGGATCTAGCCTTGAGACCTCATCTCAGGAGCCCATTACCCATACCACTAGGCTACCGCGGTCTATGTTGTAACGTTAAAAAATATATCTAGTCGGTTATTGGTACTAAAATCTCAAATCGACTAAAACTGCACGCCATTTTGGGCCTTTAGAGCAAGGTAATGAGATTGCGTTCGCACCACGGCTGAATCAAGGCATCATTGATATTGACAGAGGTAGGACATGATATATACATAGAGAGACATAGTCCCTACAGAATACCGCGGTTAATAACCTTGTGTTGTGTTTCCCACGGTGAGTAGAGCTGCCAGAGTTCACTGGAGAGGTTTTGTGTTTCCGAGAAACTTTCCTTAGTTTTCTGCATGGACACAGAAACTCTCTTAATATTCACCCCTTCCCCGACCCACCCTTTTCCCCCATCATGGTCAGCAGCACGAGTGTCGAGTCTATGGTGTTGCAAACGTCCCATAGACCAGTAATCACTTTCCATCATGTGGGCCGTGTGCGTGTCTACCACTGAAATGATTTACAAAAACATACATTCGACGTTTCCTACATGGAAACCATGCGCGGAAAGTTTCCAGATTATGAGCCGTCTCTATATTAAAACAGACGGTTTTAGGAATAACAATCTAATAGACAGACCATTGCATTCAATCCATCAATTAATTAGTCTAGCACAGCCCACTGCTGGACATAGGCCTCATCCAAAATGCACTATTGTGTCCGTTTGCCTCATCCAGTCGGTAGTCCATAGTCACATGTATCAGACCGTTTACCTTTTCGCGGTCATTCGCATTCATAATGTTAGCATGAATTACGTCTGCCGCAAAGAATCGAAACGTCAGGAAATAATGTAGATACAACCGCATTAAAATATAATATTTATTTTAATTACTATGATTTATTTAACAATTTTAAAATAGTTCAAAACAAAAGAAAATGGTTCAAAAGGAAATGTATTTAATCTTTGTATAATCTAAACGTTTATCACTCAATTATAGAAACCTTGTGTTCAAAACGTACTAATGTCTACATTAAAACAATGAAAATAATCTATGACAATTAAGATTATCGGTTAATAATATAATCTACATAAAAAGCCGAAGGAACTTAAAAAACTACAGTGTATATCCTGACAATGTGAAAAAAATTATACACTGTCAAAAAATTGTGCAAATGGGTAATTTTATTCATTTAAATAAAAGAGTTTTTGTTGGATTTATCATCATATTATCGCCTAATCGCTTCCGGAAGTCGAAGTTTACTCACTCCATTTATCCCTCCCCCTTTTAGTAATTGGAACCATTATCTGACATCCCAACCCTGAAGGAATCCCTGCGCCAGAGCCTTAATCAACAGGTTCGGTTTGCAGGTAAGGTTAGGTTAGACCCCATGGATCTTGGTGGAATTGGTATCTTGTGTGTTTCAGAATCACAAGTCATATTCATAATAATAATAAATCATTTATTCATTCAGATAATAAAAAATCCATGTGTATAGTACGTGAAAGCCGACTCGCATACTGCTGAATTCAGCGATAAGATCATTAACATGTTGAAAAGTCCATGAGAGTTTAATTAATAATATTGTCGTACACCAAACTGCCCAGAAACACTTTTCTCCTACTTTTTCTCTCCATCCTAAGATTGCTTGTAAGTGCCAACTTTAGTTTGTATACCCATGTGCTACAAGTTGTTTCGTTAACTTTCCATGTCACAAATCTGGACGCACCTTTAGCATTTCTGACTAGTTCTATCAGCTGGGTTTGCGCAATAACAACAGTAAAGTAGGCTAGAGCTGCTCAATGGATTCACTCACAAGCACTTAGCACTTCTGCCCGCCTGGTACACTTTTGGAAGTACTTTAGAAGGTTACTAAGGTATCGGTAAAAGCGTTTCAAATTGATTTTAAACATTTGTGTTCATGTTTAGGTACTAATGTTGCGTTATATATTTATGCACTAGCTGTACCTGTGATTTCATTTGCGTTTTAATACTTTTTTAATGAAAGTAGCCTAAGTTACTTGAGCAGCAAGTTAATAAATAAATATTCTAGAACAATCTACACAACGCCACCTAGACCCATGATAAGCATAGTTTAACTAGCCTGTGTTACGGGTTCTAGAATGCGGATAAACATACTTAGATACTTTTTTTGTGTAAATACATACATATCATACACTAGCTGTTCCCCGCGGTTTCACCCTCGCTGCTAAGCACCTGTTGGTCGTAGCGTGATGTTATATAGCCTATAGCCTTCCTCAAGAAATGGACTATCCAACACTAAAAGAATTTTCCAATTCCAATTAGTAGTCCCTGAGATTAGCGCGTTCAAACAAACAAACAAACAAACTCTTCAGCTTTATAATATTAGTATAGATAGAAACACCCAGAACAATGCAAATATTCATATTCATGCACACAAATATTTACACTGAGCGGGAATCGAACCCACGCCTCCTGCGTAGCAGTCGCGTTCACTACCGCCACGCCACGGAGGTCGTTGAGTGAAGATTAAATACATTTCCTTTTGAAAATTATAGCTCAACTTATAACTTTTAATGTACTGTCATGGGCTCAAAAACAACATTATTATTAGTACTTACAGTAAAAAAAACATAAAAACATTATATTCTCATTACATTTTCAATAATTGTTCTTTCATTTCAGAATTAAATGAACTATATATCCGCTCACCCTTGTATGGTCAAGGTTTATTGTAAAAACATACAGTACAGACACGCAATGATATGCTAACACATAGCAAGGTTAAAGATTACTAGTCAGGTCACTATTAGTAAGGGTACAATTCTTTAAAGTTTGCGAACCCTTCGTGCCCCGGAGAGCACGATAAGTCGTTGGTTCTGGTTGCAACATCCCGCAATTTGTTAACATAACATACATAAACTCACGCCTATATCCCCGGAGGAGTAGTCCGAGGTGCTAGCACCACATTACACCAGTTTATGTTTAGGTCCCAATGTAATAGGTGGCGAGCCTATTGCCATTAGCCGGACACTTATAAACCTGCGATAAATACACACATAACTTCGAAAAGCATCGAACAGTCATTGGTGTGTGCTATGGTAAACCTGGGATCGAACCCGAGACCTCGTCTCAGCAGTCCATTACCTATACCACTAGGCTACCGCGGTACTTCCAAACATATACACACAAAATACAAATTTTTGCTCTTTACAATATTAGTATAGATGTAGATGAAGTTATCAAACAAATAAACATGAATAGGTTTTGTTCAAAACTCCAAACTTAAGGAATTGCCTTTTTGTTGTGTTAGCAAATTTCAAGACAATGTTTCGGAAGATATTTTAGTAATATTTACAAGAAAATAGGCGCCGAATTACACCGCTTACAGCTAGTTTGTATAAGCGATTGAAACTGTTGCTTCTAATGTGATTCTAGTGTACAATGTTACAGCTAAGAACCGACTAGCTTCACCTCCCGAGTTGGCAATGAACGCAAGAGAAATCGTGTTTACCGCAGTTATCGAAACATCTCCGATGCAGTTCAGGGCACTCGGAGTTTTTGTCTCGATATAGTTACTACTTGTCAAGGACTGTTGTGGTTAGAAACTTGTTATTATATACACCGTGTATACATCCCTTGTAGGGGTAGGCAGAGGTGTGTATTAATGTACAGCGATTCATTAGACTGTGATTGTTGGTGTAAGGACCTAGGTAGTCTTAGGGCCCCTTTTTATTACATAACATAACATATTATAAACTCACGCCTATATCCTCGAAGTGGTAGGCAAAGGTGCTAGCACCCACATTTGGCCAGCCTATGTTTTAGGTTCCAATGTAATAGGTGGCGAGCCTATTGTCATTAACTGCGATAAATATACACATAACTTCGAAAAGCATTTAAAAGTCATTGGTGTGTGCCATGGTAAAACCTGGGATCGAACCCGACCTCGTCTCAGCAGTCCATTACCTATACCACTAGGCTACCGTGGTCTTTTTTTATTACTCGAACAATAGAACACATACAATATAATATACAACAATAATACCAAAAACCGTGTTGCAAACGTTCTTAGGCCTATTATAGGTACTATTTTGAGTTGTCGTTCACAAATTTACAATAACCCAATAAAAACATTACAAGAAAAAAACGCAACAAAACAAAATGTCCACCCATTTATTTAAATTACTTAGTAACTGTTCGAACTTAATTAGGTCTCTGGTTTGGGAATTAGACGCTAGTCCGGTGCCTTCTGTAAAATCTATATAAAAATTCCATAAGTATAGAAAATCATGGACAAAATTGAAGCGGGTTCAAAAATGCAAACTATGCATTCAATTAGGATCAAGAAAAGCAGATTTTAGGGGAAAAGAACCAAATGAAAATACACAGACGATATTAGTGCGAGTGAATAAAAACTTTTTTTTAACTTAAGGAACGTCAATCTGACTTCAAAATAAAAGCCTTTACCAACCTGTCTGGCCAGCTTGAAAACAGTAGGCCAAAGCCTTCTAATATTTAGAGAGCCCTATGGTTCAACAGTGGACTGCAATAGGCCTGAGAATTGAATTGTAAATATATGTTTCCTATAGTTTCCTCTGCGTTCAATCTTTGGCCCACTTTTATAGTTTTCTATGAATCTCCGTTTACCCGGAAAGGTAATCCTGTCTGCATGACCCACTTTCTACAGGGGAATGTAACAATAGCGGAATTGATAATACCCTCCAATACAATATTATATTTACAAATACTTTTATAGGAGACAGAACGACGACTTCGATTATTCGACGACCTTCGCAGCGTGGCGGTAGAGAACGCGACTGCTACGCAGGAGGCGCGGGTTCGATTCCCGCTCAGTGCAAATATTTGTGTGTTTGAATATGAATATCTGCATTGGTCTGGGTGTTTCTATGTACCTATAATATGTATTTACAAATAAAAAATATCTAAGTATACTATGTTTATCCGCATTCTAGAACTCGTAACACAAACTAGTTAAGCTATGCTTATCATGGGTCTAGGTGAAGTGGTCTTTTCCAATGGTTAAAATATTAATTTCAGGTTCATCCGTCGACTTTCATCGAGTACTTTTTGCTGAATTTTATAATTATCGAAATTTTCGTTATTAAAAGTGCTCAGCGCTGTGCTGAACGTTTTAAATTTCATTTTTTAGCCACTTTTACCGACGGTATGTAGGTACATGAAATTCATTATGTTCTCAAATTTACGTGCACACACGAGCAACCCAATTTTTAGAGCTTACTTGTAGTTTACTGCCAAATTTTAAATTTAACCACGAACCTACCTTTTTAACTGTATTTATTTCAGTAATATTAGATATAGAATAATATAACTAGAGTGATGCCTGGCACTGGAATTCTGATTTTGTCCACTCTTCCCATTGAAACCTTTGCCCAAAATAAAAAAGTCTAAGTGTTATTCCAGGTTCTAATCTAGCCCCGTGTAAAAAATCAGCCAGATCTGTTCAGTAGTTAAAGCGTAAACAAAAACATCTTCACAATATTTAAAATTTATAATATTAATAGAAAGTGCAGGATGAAACGATTCTAATGTCAATTTTTCATACTTAGGTCGACATATCGATAACATTAGATCTAGAATCCTATTCTCTTGCTTTTACACGCTCATGATATCCATTTCACGTTCATTAGTGAACCATTTTTCGTCATCATTCAATTGCTGTCCCTGGCATGTTTCAAACAGTAAACTACTAATAACTGTGACACCAGTTTACTAGTTGTGACTTCATTAGTTTACTTTACCGAATAGACACTTCAATAATGTTTGTCCTTGACATTTGTCGAGGTAACTACGGGTAGGTTACTAGGCAATATAACTTGAGTAGTACAAGGGAATTATGTTGATATGCAAATATTGTTGGACAATTTGGAGCAATAGCTCGACTTATAAGTAGATTTAAAGACCTGACCAGGGAAGCTCGATCATCCTCAGTAGTAATTTAACAAGCGATCTGCATTTACGAGGTTTGTTTTTCGCAATAGCGGAATATTGCACATACGATAATCGCAGTAGCCTAATGGTATGGGTAATGGACTGCTGAGACGATGTCTCGGGTTCGATCCCAGGTTACCATGGCACACACAAATGACTTTTCGATGCTTTTCGAAGTTATGTGTGTATTTGTCGCAGGCTTATAAGTGCCCGGTTAATGGCAATAGGCTCGCCACATATTACATTGGGACCTTAACATAAACTGGCGAAATATGGGTGCTAGTACCTCTGCCTACCCCTACGGGGATAAAGGCGTGAGTTTATGTTATGTGTTGTTATAATCTCCGCGGGTAAGAAGTCTTATTTATTTGCTTTTAGTCACGTTGATAGCGCCATCTTTAATAAATTGATTGAGGTATACCCACGGAGGACCGAATATATGGGTATTTTTTTTTTATAATATCACGCCTATATCCCCGAAGGGGTAGGCAGAGGTGCTAGCACCCACATTTCGCCAGTTTATATTTAGGTCCCAATGTAATAGGTGCCGAGCCTATTGCCATTAACCGGGCACTTATAAACCTGCGATATGGGTATACATAATAATTTTATTAATTTTCTGGGGAAAAACTCAACAAGCTAAGATGGTCGGTAATTTGAGATGTGTTTAGTTAATACCGCTGGCTACTGTACAATCATCTCAATAAATATTGTCTTTCAGATTCAGTGAATACATATTCATGAGAAAATAGAAAAGTGGTGTTGGGTTTTCCTTTAAGGAAATTTTAAGTTACAATACGGGTCGGAAAAAAGTGGTCATTTTTTCCTGTTATAGTGCTAAAACATAGCTGGTGAAATAACTCAAGACTTAATAATTATTATCCTTTTAGTCTGAGAGGTGTGTTTACTACTTGAGAAGTAGAAATGCTAAGAGTTTTGGCGGGAACGTGAAAAGTGTCACAACGCTCCTGTGTTGCATTTTCTATATTTGGTGTAAATTCGAGTTTATGTGTGAAAGTAGTTTAGTTTTAGACATAACGGCTTGGACAAACCGAACAAGTGTAGGAAAGTGGAATATTGTGGTTAATTGTGATTTTTCGTGTTGGTGTCAAAATCTCCCTTAGAAAAGCTTCTAGTAAAGTCTCCACCGCTGTTCTGGGGAAACTATCATCCGTCATCGTCATCCAGCATCATCAACAATCATTACAACTAGATAAGTGAATGAAGTGTTATAAAATAAAATAAAACTTGACGTAAAGGTCCTAGTTACCATGTCATAAAATCCCTTAAAAAAAGAAATGCTAAAAATATACCAGTCTATGTTAGTGTACCTATTTACAAAAAGTGATATAATTTACTTGTTTTATATTTTGCGTTGATTCTAGTATTACGCATTTTCGGTCTCACGTAATAGGGGGCGAGCGTATTGCCGCCAATCGGGCACTTTGTAAAAAAATTGGTATTCCGGCAATAAATTTCTAACCGAAAATGTTGCGGCTAAATAAATTTGGAAAAAAATTGACCCCATTTCTTGCTATGCCGTGTAAATCGCAAGAAGATTTTGCCTTTAGCCGCACAAGCAACGTTTTGTTAGTGCCGTTTAATGGTATATACAGATTAAATTATTTTTGATTTTGATTTTGATTTTGCTCACCATTACAAAGACTTTTAAGAGGTGGTAAGGCCCCAGGTACTTCAAGTTACCTCCTTAATATGTAAGTTCCTGAAACAAAATCTGACGTCATATCCGACGTTTCAACCTCCGCTGCAGGGTCATTACCAACAAGCGTTGTTGACACAAATGATTGAAATGTGACAATTATTATAACAATATGTTTAAAGGCTCTCGTTCTATAAATGGGTGAAGTGATAAATTGAAACTACTACAATTCATGGTTATATAAGAACCTTTAATAAAAAAACCTTGCGAATATTAAGTACATAAAGCCATAAAAAAATAAAAAAACAGTTGTTGCACGTGTAAGGGATTTGTTCCACCTAACAGTAAACAAAATCTTCGTCAAATCCTGGAAAAAGTTTGTTTCAAAATTCAAACGTCTAAAGGCCCCGGTAACCACTTTCCATCAGGTAGCCCATGTGCTTGTCTGCCACCTAAGTGGTATAAAAAAATTAGCTCTGGGCTTACCGAGACTAGAGCAAAGTGCCAGGCAGGCTTCCGGTTATTTAAGGCTGAAAAAAATACTATTAAATTTATTACAAGGAAATATAATATAGAGGAGGGGGGAAGGAAGGTGTTACAAACAAACAAAGGCGGTTGTGTTACAAACCCAACAATAGTAAAATATTACAAACCGCACCCCTCAAAGCAAGTAAAAAGGCTTTACCAAACCCGATGACCTACTTGCTTTGAGGCGTGCCAAATTCCTTTCAGTAACAATTTGTAATATTTAACTATTTCTGTCATTGGGATTGTAAAACCGTGTGTACGGAACATATTGGCATGAAAAAATGACGGCAAAGCAACTTTTTTACCTTTTTTATACCGTTTAACTTGCGTTATTCACTCTCCATCGTGTTAGTAAAGCTGAATGAAATCAAAATTTCACGAAAAAACATGAACTCGCAAGATGGCACCACTTGTTTTTTTTATTTGCAGTGACGTTTTTATATTAAATTATCGTTTCATTTCGCTTTACTGATACAATGGAGAGCAAACAATGCGGAAAACAAATCAAAAAATTTCAAAAAAGAAATACTTTGCTGTAATATTTTTTCATGCCAATATGTTGTGTATCATGAGTAATACCAGGGGCCTTCGGCATCGGAAGTGTTCACCTTTCCCCCTTGTATATTTTCTAAAAAATACTATACCAGGAAACATAGAGTTAGTGTAGGTATTCTATATAAACTTAAGAGATACAACAGGCTTATCTTATAATAGAGATTCTATTTCCAAATTCGACTGCCTAAAAACTGTCACATAGTTACATTTTTAATGGCCCATAGTAGGTCAGGTCTTTGTTGAGAGCTCGGAGGCTCGGGACCCTCGAGATTAAAGTTAAGCCGTCAATTTCGGAGGGTAGGAGCACGCCTGTAGTTACAGCCCAATTAGGATCCTGACAAATCTGACACTTGGCTTAGGGTCAGATTTGTGGAGGGGCCGTGTCGTTCTGTGAACGTACATGTATTTTTCTTTTCTTTCCTTACTTTTCTAGTCTTAGCCTAGTGGTATGGGTAATGGACTGCTGAGACGAGGTCTCGGGTTCGATCCCAGGTTTATCATGGCACACACCAATGACTTTTATGGTTTATAAGTGCCCAGTTCATGGCAATAGGCTCGCCAACTACATTGGGACTTAAACATAAACTAGCAAAATGTGGGTACAAGCACCAAGCGTTTCGGTGAGTCTTTTCTCTGCCGCACCATTAAGTACTGGTTCCTTACCGGAGCACGTGTTTCCTTCTTCCTACAGTCCCGGGTCCTTTAAGCGGGGTGTGAAAAAGCATCTGATGAGGCCGTCAAGCTGAGCGCCACCATTTGTAGCATTGAACGTGTTTGCAATGGTAACCCTCTTTCATGAGACTTTGCCTTCAGCTTAACATCAGGCGAGGTGAAGTCAAATTGACGTGCCAAAAAAAAACCACCCAACCGAAAATTACAATAAATGACAATTAATAATCATGATGAGTGACATCACAATTATTTATTTCATACATGATTCCTTATAACAGTTTTGAAATTTAGTAAAAAGTTAATTAAACGTCCTAGACATTCTACTACCCAATTTATTAAGTATATATTATGTTACGTTCATGTGTGGTAACTCATGTCAGATGTAATAGACCATAATAGTGCCAGGCACTCGACCTACGCAATGAAGTTTACGGAGTGTAACGCCGTCAATCACAGTAGCACTAGCATGAACTCCTATCAAATTCGTAATGTAAAGGTTTCGAGAGAACGGTTCATTGTGATTGCCAGTCTGCCTCTTGTGCTCCGTTCTGTCGATACCTTTACATTACGAATTCGATAGTATTTCGTGCTAAGGCTACTGAATTGGTACAAATACCACACAAATATTCCAAATCGTAGTCTTTCACGTAGTATAGATTATTTGAAATACGAAATTAAGATTATTATGAGTCAATTTCATCTTATTTTCCCCCTTAATACGCCCTCGGAGCCAGCGGGCCTGGTTATATCGAAATTGGACCTATTAAAACCGCACATCTCGAGTTATCAGCTGCCGAGGATGAGGTAGACTGGCATATATCTCATACCCGGCTGATCCAGGGTCATCGAAGCCTTTATGGACGTGAGACTACGGTATCTTGCCTAAATAGGGAGGCCCACTGATTTTAGTTATACCTAGTTTCTAGTTTTCAATAAATAGGCAAATTCGCTGGTACCCGTTGGATGTGTACTGTCTCCAATCAGTCGGATCGGAGGTCGAGGGGAGGGGCCTATGTTCAGCAGTAGATGTATTATGGCTGAAATGATTATGTCTTATACACTTGTACAAAAGCGGTAATAAAAAAATCAATATAATAAGAACTTTATTATAAAAACCTGGTATCAGACTTGTATAAACAAAAATCATATTTAATCTGTGGTCTTAACCAACTATGAACCAATTCGGACTCATAAAACCATACAAGAATACAATTGAGAGTGGTACAATAGTCTTTTATTAACAATATCCACCCGAGCTAGTCCGATTTATGTCTCGGCTCTTGTCTGCAAGGTTTAGGAGCCATTGATAATCCTTTATCGTAATTTGAATTTATGGCGATCCTTACTAATCTGTTCTTAGTATTACAAACACAAAATTATCTATGTCTATCTAAACCTTCTCAGGCCTAGGCTGAAATGGTTCTGCTGAAACTCGGCATACAAATAGCTTATAAGTAAATATGTAGAACGAAATACTTTTGCTTTAGAATATAGTTATTTTGGGTGTTTATCAGTAGCTCCCAAGAAACTGTAACGTAATTATTAGTAGTCAGTAACTTCTGAGAATCTATCGCCCGGGCATCTTTTTTTTTTCATTTATGGCACGTCAATTTGACTTCACCTCGCCTGATGTTAAGCTGAAGGCAAAGTCTCATGAAAGAGGGTCACCACTGCAAACAACTCTGCTTGACGGTCTCATCAGATGAATGTGAAAATGAGAGAACTGAAATGGTCCACCTGGAAGTCCCTAAATACCCTGGTCTCAGGTGGGCTGCTGTAAAGCGAACCTGGTAAAATGGGGCTACCAGAATGCGGATAGTGTTGGCTGTGAATGTGGTGCACCACTGCAGTCGATGGACCACCTCCTGTCGTGCCCGCTTTGCCCTCACACCTGCACAGTCGCCGACCTGAATGAAGTGACAGAAGGTGCAATTGGTGTCGCCGAGTTTTGTGCTGGGCGTATCTAACTTTGATTTTCATTGTTGCCACTGACACGAAGAAGAAGAACAAGAAGTAAATTCTGTGGGTGACTGTACTTCCCTGGTCAAGTTAATGACATATCGTAGAGGATTGATTTCGTATGTGTATTTCGCAAGTGCGAAAAACGTTGGCATTGCTGAACCGTGGGTGAGTGGTGAGTTATCTTACTATATTGGGGGACCAATATATTTTCTAGTAATAGATTGCCGACATGACGCCTACAATAATATTTTATTTCAAACCAGTCTATATTTTTCACAGAATTGGAACAGAATTAAATTTTAATTTGAAGAGAATGTTATTAGTTTTTTAATACGACAACCTGGAACCTTATTGGTCAGCAGTCGAATTCATAACCACTGCATCACTGAGTAAAAACATGTCTACAAACATACAAAAATATACTTCAGTAGTACCTTCTTTTACTTTGTGACAAAAGAGTTCTATATTCAAAGAGATTGTAGCTTTAACAAAGTATCGTTAGTTTGTAAGACAAAAGACTTGTATTCAAACACTAATTAATGTTGAATTTAATTGGTTCTCCTCGTTCCCGCCATTCTCGATGAAGTGAAATAAGGGTGCGGTGAGTCTGTGGCTGTTAGGGCAAAATAAAGGAATATTTCACGATATTTATAGATTGTTTATACTTTGTTGTGTTGTGTTTCCGACGATGAGTACATTTACCAGTGCCCTAAGCACGGAAAACTATCGGATTCGTAACGTAAAGGTATCGAGAGAGAGGGTTATTGCGATTGGTGGGCAGTACAGCCTCTGTGGCGTGGCGGTAGTGAACGTGCCTGCTACACAGGAGGCGCGGGTTGATAATATTTGTATGCATGAACTGCTCACTGGTCTGGTCGTGCCTCGGAAAGCACGTTAAGTCGTCGGTCCCGGTTGCCATACGAACATCTATGGCAGTCGTTACGGGTATTTGGAGCCCTCAAAAGTCCGACTAGCCTAGCTAAAGAACTTCGATATTGTTAATTTGGTTGTGGAAGTCCGATGGCAGTCGCTTCAGACAATAATTTCATTAAGAACACGAACTAGCAAGATGGCGCCACTTGTTTTTTTTGGAAGTGACGTTTTTTATGAAATTATCGTTTTATTTAGCAAAATTTTCGTTTCCTGATACGATGGAGAGTAAACAATGTGAAAAAATAATACCTATTACTTTGCTGTAATTTTTATTCATTCATTTTTATTATATGTTGTGTACCAGGAGTACTGCCAGGGGCCTTCGGCTTCGGGAGTGTTTCTCTTACATCCTGTATATTAGCAACTTTTTTAGTTTTATGAATATTTTGATTATTTATTTAACGTGAAAGCTCAGTTTTCATTGTACACGAGTATTATGCACTTACTTATGTGGGTCAAGTTTACCTGAAATAAATTCATTTTATTTCATTCATATTCTTTCATTGGCCTTTTCCAATGTCGTTTACGCCTACTGTTTCCACGAGCCTGACGAGTTGGCACAAAACAGTGCACGCTTGTTATTCTTTTTATCATTACTAATACAGAAGATGCTTATCTACAAGTCAAATATAATTTCCATTCTTGCCTTCATTTTAAGCGCTGGCTGTACAAAGATAGCTCTTGTTAGAGCGCAAAATGTGGCCCAACAAATCCAATTAGCAAAAAAAAAAATCGAACCTAGGATGCCGCGACCTTGCCTCTTGGCATCAGCTGGTCTGCAATATGTGTTACCTTTGTTAATTATGATATAAACAAATCATTGTCTTGTGTGTATGTGTCGGGTGTTGGGCCATTCGCCCATCAGTCGTTTGGCGTCGCTCAACGCGCGCAGACGTGGCCGGGGCGACTACTACGCTTCACCGTTGGAAATCGCCGCGAGTGTTCGTTTTTCGAATATTTGTGTTATTATTTTTTTTTATTTTGTATCTGTGATTATATCTGAGGATTTTGACTAACTAAAAAGGTTGGTACTATTTTGTTACATTTATATTTTTTAATTAAGTAAAGAGGTGGGTACTGTTTTGTTTCTTTTTTAATCTGATTATCTGAGGATTTTGACTAATTAAAGAGGTTGATACTTGCTACCTATTATATATTTTTTTAAATTACGCAACGACGAATAGAGCTGAGTTACACAGGCAAATTAAAAAAGACGATATTATCTATTGGTGCAATAATCGATTTGCTACACGAATATTGTCAGTTTTTGCGTGAATTACGTTTTTGGGTGAATTATTTTAGTCACGATTTCATGACAAAAACATAGTTATCGTTCTTAATTTTTTTTATAGGTGTTATGTAGTTAATTATCTATTATAGCAATTTTAATACAAGGAATTATAAAATATTTAGAGTGGGTATAATGTATTTTTAGTCGTGTCATAATAGATTTTATGTATCTATTAATAAAAAAACATCATAATCTCTTCAAAATACATCGCCTTTTATCTTTGTGATATATTTGATCAAAATATTAGGTAGGTATACAGGAAATTTCCTCACCTTTGACATTTTTGTAAGAAATATCCCAACTATCAGAGAATTTTAAGTGTTTCTTTATATGAATAAATAAGCAGGTGTGGTAATATTCTGTTGTGAATTAGACTATTTTGTGACGTTTTTTATACAAAAAAAATCTTATTTTTTTAATATGCTCAGTTTCAAATACAGATAACGAATAAGTAGTGTACAGTACAGAACTCTACCAACACTATGGTTAACATCAATGGTATCATGTCAAGATCACTTGTTAGTCGGTATACCTGCTCAACAACGGACGAGGTTTTAAAGCAGATCCTAAGATCTGACGGCAGCCGCTCTCAGTTTTGGACTAATAGGAAACCGCTACATAGAAGTATGATGAACTATTAACATCACAAACAGACAATTCAATTTTAGTTCTACAGATTTTAGATAAACACAAACATTGCCTATTAATAATAATGCATAATAAACATAATATTTTAATTTTTATAGCGGAAAACAATAATTTTGTCGGTTTTAAACCAAATATGAACCACAAGTAGAATAAAATATTATTTTATACCTATCTAAGTATATGAAGATTGTAAAATAAGGATGTAACTTTCAAGGTTATAATTTTTACTTGGGGAATAGAAAAACCTATAAGTACTTAATAACGTAATATATAATTAAAGAATTATACTTTACGTACATATTTACTCACACCTATTTACCTATAATCCTCTAAAACTCCGCAAAATTGGATTAACACCCGCTATTCGTCAACGTAACAAAATGATCTCCTGAATTGTTGTGAATGTACCCACGTGGAATATTGAGTCTTATCTAGAATTATAATTCCCTAGCTTGTAACGAATATAGCCTATAGCTGCGTCTTTTTTTATGGCACGTCAATATGACTTCACCTCGACTGATGTTAAGCTGAAGGTAGAAAGAGCAAACACGTTCAGTGCTACAATGGTGGCGCTCAGCTTGACGGCTCTATATTATTTAGAGCCTTATCTCAATAAATGAATTTGAATTTGAATTCCGATCGATATTGAATTTTAAAGTTTAATCATTAAAAAATGCTTAAATTAAATACAAATAGGTAATACGACTCAATCCTATTTCGTGTGGGGATCAAAAGAATCTATGAGACCACATATGGTATGAGGACCTACTAGATATAAATGACAAAAATCGTCAAAAACGATACCCATGAATTTAAAAAAAATACTACCAAATTCAAATTTTATGGCGCGAAACGTGATTTCTGGCTCGACGACGTACATTTTTTTTTCAAAGAATGCTACTCGTATCTCCTACTCCCCCCAACTACTATACTCCATTAGGTTAGGTACTTAAAGGCAACTTTTTATAAAAACACATGTGAAACAAATAAACTAGACTAACTGACTAACTTGTAGTTCGATACCCGTTTTAAATCTTTAAAATGCGTTTCTAAGCAGAAAAATGTGGTTTTAAACTGAGTTTTTAAAAAAAAACATTAAAGGACACAACGAGATTGTTTACGTTTATTTAAGTACCTAAACAAATGGATTATACTGCTTGTATTAAGAGTAGCTTCACGTATTCGTTAGTGTAATGACTAGGATTCGAACTCTAGAACTCTAGCTCGTATCTTGTTAACTAAGTTAATAAGATACGAGCGACGGTAAGAGAAGATAGCTAAGACAATTATATATACATACATAGGTACATATGCTCACGCCCGTAATTCTCGAAGGGGTAGGCAGAGGTGTGTAAACAACCACATTTCTAACTAAGCTTTCGGTCCCACGTTATAGGGGGGGGGGGGGGGGGCAATCGGGCACGTTGTACAAAAAATGGAATTATATTATAGGAAATTAATTACATGCTTAGCCGCACAAGCACTACTAGTTAACGTCATGTAGAGTATCAGACAGGAATAATTAATAAGAGCTAAGACTATTATGTACTTATTATTATTGTTTTCGTAATAGTTTTGTAGAAAATGAAATAACGTCTATTGAAATCGGTAAGTATAAATATCCGTGAGTAGAAACCGGAAAACCGAAATGAACTCTATTTTCCACAGTGGATAGCAATAAGCTAATTATTTAATTGAATATCTAGTAAATATTACCTTTGGCACTATTTGTTGACATGACGTCATAATGTACTGACCTCATGACCTTCGAGATCAAGTCGTCTTAACATTTTTTATCTTAATTCCTTTTGTCGTTTTAAGAATATTTAATTGCGATATCGTTTTTAGTGATGCTACAAAATAAACTCATTAAAATAAAACAATGAAGAGTCATTTAAAATTCATTTAACAGGTATATAAAAAGAATAGTTTTAGTAAAAAACACACTGTAATAGCAATATTTTCAAACTGAAAATATTTTTTTTATTTTTTTTTAAAGATTATTAGCCATGGATATTGCTAATATTCGGTGTAACCTCTCCAGCTAAGCTTAGTGGCTTGTTTTATGAGTGGGTTCACGTCGGTGGTGTAGTGGAGACGTTCTCTATGGCCTGGCGTAGTGAAGGCGACTGCTACGCAGTAGTCTCGGGTTCGATTCCCGCTCATTGAAAATATTTGTGTGCATACATAATACATATGAATATTTGCATTGGTCTGTGTGTTTTTATGTATAATTATGATGTATGTATTTAGAAAAAAAATGAAGTATTATTACCTATTAAATTTTTATCTGACGATTTTATTGATTTTTGTATAAACAAATTTATTTTTATATTTAATTCAAGTTTTATTTTATTTTTCAAGAATGATTAATTTATTAACTTTTATATTTAATTCGTGTTTGGAAGGATTTACGAGTATATTTGAGTACAATTTCATTGTCATAATATTGTTACGAAAAAAAACAAATAAAGCTTATTTTAAAATTTTCTAAACTTTCAACTCGTAAAGTCGAGATTGTAAATGATAACTCTTTAACTACTGACACACCAACGCTTTTCCGAATGATTCCCACCGATATAACGTCGAAGAGAGAAAATAGCAAAATTGTAATAAATATTCACTATTTTCCTATTTCTCTGGGTCATAACTTGACAGTTTAGTATTAAAACTAGTATAATAGACAACAATAGGTAATAAACTGAACCGAAAAAAAAACATAAAATTTGCCGAATCACATTTATTTAAACATACTAAAAAATATTTTAGAATGGTTGATTTTTTTTTACTAAAATAAGTTTATTATGGACGAGGTTTTGTCAGCGTTTCTTTTCTAAAAAAAAAGAAGAAAATGTTCCATTGTGATTTTGAAACTACCTACCTACTTTATTCGAAGTTTCATTTGAAAATGTACGTAGTAGACGTTTTCGAATAATTTTATGGTACTTGGTTTTTCCTTTGATTATAAAAATAAATATTTAATGCAAAAAACAGAATAAAATAATCAAATTAAAAACGTGCACATGATCTTAGAGCTTGTTATTTATTTACAAACTAGAATTATGCAGTATTATTTCAATACTATGACATTTCATATTATATTATTATCATGATTGGCTGGAGCCCTTAAGAATGTGATTACTAATTATTTATTATTTGCATATTAATTTTAACATTGTCAAGTAAACATGTTATGTGTATTTCAACGCCACACGGCAGAATATATCTAAGTTTCATAAAATCGAATCCTATACCATATTCCATGAAATAAAGTTTGATTTGATTTGATTTGATTTGATTTACAATTATGCAGGCTGTTAGGTGATCGCCCACAGGGGATACCCAATGTCGTCTTTACCATAGCATGTACCATCGGTACTTGGGGCACGTGCCCAGGGCCGACAGCGCAGGAGACAATTTGGTCTTCCCACTGACAGCACAAGCACTCTCCAGTGAGCTCTGACTACTCCACTCACCGCTGGAAACACAACACAAGGTTATTATTAACCGCGGTATTCTGTATGGCGGAGATACTTTTTTTTTATACTACCTAGGTGGCAGACAAGCACACGGCCCACCTGATGGAAAGCGGCCACCGTGGCCTATGAACGTGTGCAACACTAAGGGTGTCACACACGCGCTGCCCACCCTGAAGGGAAAGGGGGAGAGCTGGGAAGGGGTGGGGAGGATAGGAAGGGGAGGGGAAGGAGGGGTATAGTGAGCTCTGGCTACACTACTTACCGGCGGGAACACAACACGATGGTTATTATGACCGCGGTCTTCTGTAGGGCGGAGGTACTTCCCCAGTTGGACAGCTCATTTCGGACGGGAGATACCGTCGTGTCCTACCTCCGTAATACTCAAGTCGAACTGATTTTTCCTTATAAAAACGTAAAACGCTATTTTGAATTCAGAAAATATTTTGAGGGTAACCGAGAACGGAGGGAATTTAGTACAACCTAAAAAATTTGAAGGTTATTTCAAAAACTAACCGCATTATGATAATCTAAATAATTCAGTAAGTCGAGATAATGAACCATAATAACAATAGGTAGGTACATAATAGAAGCGGAAAATTTTCAGAAAATGAAATATGAATTTATATATTTAAAAATATTCTAATGTGTCTATCAACTTTTTAGATTGAATAATGTATAATATTCAGTATAATGTATATTTAGAACAACCTAAATCCATGCGTTTAACACTTTTTATAATAAATCTGAATATATATTTGAATACCAAAATATTCAAATATATAATCAGATTTATTATTTTCTGAAGGACGGTGGCGAAAAACAACTTAGGAAACATTTTTAGTAAAAAAGAACTTCTTGATGTGTTTTAGAATTCTAATATATTATTCAATAAATAGAATAAAAACTGTTTTTCAAGAGAATCGTATTACATGAATTCTTCAATAAATCTATTTGAATTGCATTGTGGTGATTTGTCAGACTAATAGTTTGATTTGTTTTTCTAAACTATTAGAGGTAAAGTTTGTGAGGTAATGGACTGCTGAGACGAGGTCTCGGGTTCGATCCCAGGTTTTACCATAGCACCCACCAATGACTTTTCGATGCTTTTTGAAGTTATGTGTGTATTTACCGCAGGTTTATAAGTGCCCGGTTAATGGCAATAGTTTCGCCGCCTATTATATTGGGACATAAACATAAACTGACAAAATGTAGGTGCTAGCACCTCTGCCTACCCCTTCGGGGATATAGGAGTGACTTTATGTTATGTATTTCACCAAAAGTATATCATATTAATGAAATGAGGGTTATATGTTGCATAGATGATTAAATTTGACGATATGTAATTTGAAGGACACAATTGATATTCGACGTAATATCGACATTAAGTAAAATGGTTCTTTAGAAATTATTTGAAGTTGACTCAAAGGAATCGCTGGTATAAAGCAATTCCGGCTTATATTTGGGATGGTTTGATGAAGCTTCGTGTATGAGTAACGTGTTTTCATATATAGGGTTGAGTGTCATCAAAGAGTTTCTTTCAAAGGTTTACGATAATAATTTAGCATACTTATTGTGTTTTGGTTCGGATATGTAATGTGTCGGGTCCATGAAACCACCAGAAGTCGCAAAGGCGACTGTGGTTTGCCCCATCTCTTTCCGGTATAGCCTCGTTATTTAGCTCAAAAGCATAATTTAAAACTTAGAAAGAAATCAGCTTAGTATCAAAAATACATATTAATTTTTGAATGAAAATTAAAAATGAAATTCAAAGAGTTAAACCATAAACCATAGACAGATAGTATTCATCATTTATTCGTCTCTGATAGATCCATAACAAAATGAGAATCCACCGGCAAATAGACACAAAAGTTAATGCTAACGACCTTTACGTCGACCTTACAGTTTTTCTCCTCATTCACATATGACAACACTAGAATGTCGGCGCTCCCGAAGTGCCACTATTTTTTTTTATAAATGGCACGTCAATTTCACTACCCCGCCTGATGGTAAGCAAAGTCTCATAAAACAGGGTCACCATTGCAAACACGTACAGTGCTACAATGGTGGCGCTCAGCCTGACGGTCTCATCAGATGCTTTTTCGCGCACCGTTTAAAGGACCTGGGACTGTAGGAAGAAGGAAACACGTGAGCTGGTAAAAAAATCCAAGACTTAATGGTGCGCCAGAGGAAAGACTATCCGTACCGCTTGGTTCTTGATGGAATATTCTACACCGTATGCGGGAAACATCTAAGCCCTGCATATGTTGTCCTGTGTAGGAAAGGAGAGGGTGGGATTAATTGGAAGCCCATCAGAACTTTCACTATGGTAGAGACGGTAATGTATTGTATAAAATATTGTAGATAGCCCATATCTCCTATCATTTTCGGAGAATTCGACAATCGATTAAAAGCAACTAGCGGACATTGAGTTTCAAAGTGCAAATTTTTGATGCAAGTGATTTTTCAAGATTAAGTAAGCAATTTCGTTCATTTAGATTTCACGCTCGTTTTTTCCCAGCATTAGGTAGATACTGAAGAAGAACCAAAAACAAAAACAAACATTGGTAAGCTGAATAAAACCGTGTACAAATACCTACAGTTCACGGTCTATTTCTGTCCTAAATTTCACCAAAAACCATCCTGTAGTTTTTGCGTTGTTAGGTAACAAACAAAAAGTCAGTTGGCAACCTAACTTTCGTAATTAGAATATTGGATGATAGAGGGGTTTTAGAGCTAAAACGATGTACCTTTTTCAAATATCCAGCAATTTTTTTTTTATCTATGGCACGTCAATTTGACTTCACCTCGCCTGATGTTAAGCTGAAGGCAAAGTCTCATGAAAGAGGGTCACCATTGCAAACACGTTCAGTGCTACAATGGTGGCGCTCAGCTTGACGGCCTCATCAGATGCTTTTGCACGCCCCGCTTAAAGGACTACAGTAACTTAACACAACCATTGTTAGACCTTTTGGTCAGTACAAGGATTACTATATGTAAAGGTTTCCTGGAAGGGATCGCTTCTAGCAATAAGGCTGTCCATTGTACATACAATTATTCACGTATATGTTTTGTAAATGTAATTTTACATTGTTTGGTGTACAATAAAGAGTTATCTATCTATCTCTTTCTCTGTCTTTGCCGCACCATTAAGTTTTGGAGTTCCTTACCGGCGCACCTGTTTCCTTCTTACTACAGTCCCAGGTCTTTCAAGCGGGACGTGAAAAAGCATCTGATGAGGCCGTCAAACTGAGTGCCACCATTGTAGCACTGTACGTGTTTGCAATGGTGACCCTCCTTCATGAGACTTTGCTTAGCGACTTTGATAGCTTATCATCAGGCGAGGTGAAGTCAAATTGACATGGAATAAATAAAAAAAAAAATCTATTTACATTACTTAAAGCAGTATTATCAAAGCATTTAATACGCCTAGTGTGCTCTTTCCATGTTCATTGTTTACATTTCATCGAAGTTTATGCGTATATTTTTCTCATTCACGTTAATTTAAACAAATTAAATATATTTAACATAATAATGAAATATTTTGGTTCCCAAGTCGGAGATGTTATACAATCACTCTTATTATTGTCTTTATATTGTATAATTGTTCAAAGAATTTTTCTCACGGAAGATTATTGTTTTGTTTCCTTGAAGTTATTTACGATACGTTCAAGAAAGGTATTAAGATCTCTATACTACATGCAATTGTATGTTAATTGCTAAGTACAGTCAGCGACAAAAGTAGCTTAACAAATTTTAATTTATTGATCATGGTCCCTACACCGCCGTCTCATAAAGCGAGTGAGTGATGAACAATACATTATAATATTATTTATTCTCGAGATGAAAATTTATACTTTATACTAAATTTCTGCTAAAGCCATTCATAACATAACATAACATAAACTCACGTCTTTATCCCCGAAGGGGTAGGCAGAAGTGCTAGCACCCACATTTCGCCAGTTTATGCTTAGGTCCCAATGTAATAGGTGGCGAGCCTATTGCCATTAACCGGGCACTTATAAACCTGCGATAAATACCATTCATCAATTACATTTATTATATTCGAATTAGTAACTATCTATATAACAATAAACAGTTTTATCATAAATATATGAAAAAATATAAATATATTCCACTTTTGTAAATATTTTAGTGTTAATCAACTTACGTCGCTGACTGTACAATATTTAACTTTACTAGCAAATATTTTTAACGATATTTTCTCATAAACTAATGGTGTACTCAGGCCAATGTTAAGAACTTTACGATATCATCCTGTATTATTATAGTGATCTTAAGTATGCAAATATCAATTCCGAAGTTTTTATAATTAGTTATTTACGTCACCATCTATTTAATTACGACCTTCTGATTTGCTAAGCAGTAGTTTTGAATTGTTTCGTCATTATTTTATAGGAATATCTTAGTTCTACGGTTGCTCAAGGTTTATTTTGACCTTTTGATTGCTATATGAAACCTTCACGATTCGGATAAAGTTAGAAATTTTATGTTTTGTGCGCACAAAATGGATAATTTTGGAAGGAAATCTATGACTTACCAGGTTGTCTATTTACAGCTCTTGAAGTTGTTACCAGTATATTAAAATATGTATATTCCTCCTAAACCCTTTGGCTAAGTTAAAATGATTGTGTTCGTTGGTGGTGTAGTTAGTAAGAGACTGCCCACGGGCTCAATCTACACGTTCACTCTTTCCAATTTGATATTGATTTGAAAACAGCTTTCTAGCCTAACTATAATGCGGCTTAGCTCTGATATTTTCCGTGAAGCGACAGCCATCTGATCTCCACAACGAAATTGACGATGTCGGAAGTTCTGTAGTTAGGCTAGTCAGACTTTTTGAGGGCTCCAACTACCCGTAACGACTGTCATAGATATTCGTATGGCAACCGGGATTGATGGCTTAACGTGCTCTCCGAGACACTACCAGACCAGTGCAAATTGTCATATGCATACAAATATTTGTAATTAGCGGGTATCGAACCCGCGCCTCCTGCGTAGCAGTTGCGTTCACTGCCACCTCACCTCAAAGACTGTATTTTTTTGTAATGCGTATTTAGTTTAATGTCTTCTTATAGTACAATGCATTTAATAAATTATCCTGCCCTAAAATAATTGACCCAGTATTCGAGTCGATATTGACAAAACAAAGTCATTTTATGAGAAGTTCGGACCATCTTCGCGAAGTATTTCCAAATTAAGTACCTAAGCATATTTGATCAAGTATACTTACATAACAAAATGGATTCTTTATAACATTTTTGAATTCTTTTACAGAGTAAGTATACAGACAGTTATAGCATACTATATTTGTAATTGACGTTTTGTTTGAAGAAATTGGAGGAAACTCAATTTTCAGTACTAACATTTTTGCATTTTTATTAGGACCAAAACCAAATTTTATAAAACTAACAGTAACTTTTATTACATTTTTGAAAAGTGACAGCTGTAAAAAACTGTACTATGTTTACTCTGCAATGGTTACTGAGTTTTTACAACGAAACGTCAATAGGCCAAGGTGATCGCTTTCCATCTGGTGGTCCGTGTGCTTGTCTGCCACCCAAGAGGTATAATAAAAATGTATGAGATGCTTAAACACATCAGACTGCCATATAACGTTCGATTACGAAAACTACTGGTAAAATTCACACATCAATCATACAATGTGAAAATTATTGGTAACTACTTCTTACCACATTTTGTGATCTAACTTTTACTATACCTGTGAATTGAGAGCAACCATCATTATGATTTATATTCTAGATTTCAGTAGCTAACCCCGGTAGCCTAGTGGTATGGGTAATGGACTGCTGAGACGAGGTCTCGGGTTCGATCTCAGGTTACCATGGTACACACCAATGACTTTTCGATACTTTTCGAAGTTATGTGTGTATTTATCGCAGGTTTATAAGTGCCTGTTTAATGGCAATAGGCTCGCCACCTATTACATTGGGACCTAAACATAAGCTGGCGAAATGTGGGTGCTAGCACCTCTGCCTACCCCTTCAGGGATAAAGGCGTGAGTTTATGTTATGTCAGTAGTTAACAGATTAAGATTTTTTAGAAATATCAGCAACGGCAATTACTAATATTCCCTCTAACCCCTCCAGCTAAACTCAACAATGGCTTGTGTTAGTGTTGTGTCGACGAGATTTCAAACTCTGGACTACTCGATTGGAAGACTGACTCATAAACCACTAAGCTACCGACGTCAAACGAGGTCGTCATATCGGCCATAGGAGCGAGTGGTTCTGTGTACGAATCCTGGCCGGCATCAGAAAAGTGGTATTGGACCGGAATAGATCGCACAAGGACCTTTCTTTATTTATTTATATCTTATTCCCGGAAATGGAAACCGTAAATTGTGCCCCTTATAAAAAAAATAAAGATTTAAAAATATTTATCCAGAATGTTTGTACAGTCGGCTAGATATATGTCAATAAGCCATTGTTGGATGCATTGTTTTCGCTCGGTGCGGGGTAATTTTGCGTAATGACTTGTCACTTAATGATGACTCATTGTGTTTGTTATATTAACAGAGAATTGTTCCGGGTTGAATTGATTTAAAATTGCCGGAATTCAGAAATCGGCAAATCTGTAGTTAGCTATACTTACTTACTATGTAAGTGTATACTAAAACAGTAAAATTAGTGTATGCTTTAAAAACTAATATAGTTTTTGCATTGATTAAGCTATTTTTTAATTAACTATAAAATGGTTTGTGTTTCGAAGAATTGTTCGACATGATGCCCATATCTGCTTTCGCTCGCCATAGAGAGGGAGTTCATCCTCACACACTACGACCGGAAACGGTGCGCACTGAACGGTATGAAAGGAGTTTCTTCCCGCGCATGCTCAAGCTGTGGAATGAACTACCTGCCGTGATTTTCCCAAGTGACTACAATATGAGGTTCTTCAAGGGCATTAGAAGGTTTCTACAGGGTATGGAGCACGAGTGTGACGCCCCTGGTGTTGCAAACGTCCATAGGCCACGGTGACAGCTTTCCATCAGGTGGGCCGTGTGCTTGTCTGCCACCTAATTGGTATGAGTGAAAAGTATTACTTTGGTGTCAGTGTCAGTTAAGCATACAGCCTACCTGAAGGAAATAAGTTACGATGGCCTGCATACGTTTGCAACACCAGCGACGGCGTCGCATTTGTACCACCGACCCCTATAAAAACCTTCTTGAAGGGGTGGGGGGAAGGAATGAAGGTTAAGAAAGCTTTTGACATTATATTCATACATACATATAATATATGCTCACGCCCGTATTGCCGGAAGCAGAGATATATTAAACACCCACATTTCGCCAACTATGATTTTCGGTCCCACGAAATAGGGGGCGAGCCTATTGCCGCCAATGCCCGATTTTAAAACATGGGTATACCGAAAATAAATTCCTAACCGAAAATGTTGCAGCTAAATAAATTTGGATTTTTTTGACCCGATTCCTTGCTATGCGGTGAAATTGCAAGGAAATTAATTACGTGCTTAGCCGCACAAGCACAGGATAATACAATCTTTTTTAATTTCTATCTAGTTTTGCATTGGTAGATGGCGCTGCAATTAGGTTGCTTAAATTTCGCGTTTTAATTTACACGTTTTTACGAGCAAATATCTTTTTTGAACATTTGTTTCCTCAAAGTGCTGAAATAAAAATAGCAATGCCCTTGTCTAGGTCATGGTCTGATAGTGTACATGTTTTTGCTTAATTAATTAACGAACAAATTCACAAACATGAATTACTAATTAAAATTGAAGTTACGTGGTAGTTTGACAACTCATAAGGTACGATTTCAACATAATATAACATAACATAAACTCACGCCTATATCCTCAAAAGGGTAGGTAGAGGAGCTAGCACCCAAACGTTTATGTTTAGGTCCCAATGTAATAGGTGGCAAACCGATTGCCATTAACCGGGCACTTATTAACCTGCGATAAATATACACATAACTTGGTGTGTGCCATGGTAAAACCTGGGATCGAACCCGAGACCTCGTCTCAGCAGTCCATTACCCATACCACTAGGCTAACGTGGCTTACCTTACGATATTTTATAATCGAGATTAAAAATAATTTGCAAACCAGAAAATTATAGAAAACTCTTCTTAAGTGAAGAGAAAATGCTCTATAATAGTTTTTAATAATAATTTAACCGCGCTGCGGCGGCGCCGGGCGTAAACTTTTTAAAAACTAATTAGTACACAAGGAAATATCTTATAAGTTTTTATTCTCAAACTTCATAAAATATTAGATGTCTTTTAAAAAAACCACACAAAGTTTCTTCGACGTACAATACTCACTTAATTATATAATATAACCACGTCATATTCATAGTTTAAAAAAAATATTTAATACAAAACCGATTGACATTGAAACATCAGACATTGCGTATGCATTTTATGTAATATGAATAAAAAAAATAAAATTGTAAAGAATTGGTGGAACCTCCTTTCCGTTATTCGACCTTTTCGTTAGAATCGCTCGACCTTTAAGATAAAAAAATGAGTATATTTTTTTACGGACTGTACTTTTTATTGTTTCTCATTAACCTGGCATTGAGACCGTGGTAATGATCGTTGGTCTAACTTTAAACGTCTTTTTTACCCGACTACGGCAAAACCAAAGGAGGGTTATGATTTTAACAGGCTATATGAAGGTTCATCTGTTCCCTCATAGTCCTCAACTGCTAATTAGAATTGCTGATTGCTATGCTAATTAGAATTAGATATTGAGGAATCAAGGGTGTGTTACGAGTTCATTTCCTTAATTAGTCTTTATATGTTATTTTGTAAAGAATAGCGAATCACTCTTGTAAATGAATGACGTCACAATGATTCTCCCTAAATACTGTAATGCAAGTAATCGAGTGACTTCCGCGGTCATTCGTCATGCTGATGAGAATTCTATTCTCTTCGAACTGTTCATTTATCTTCAGTAGAATTATTCTTCAAATTAGGATATACCTGCCATAGACATATTACTAGCGTAAATAGACTCACAGACTCGTTCATTAGGTACTGCATTATCGAATTTAGAATGTCAGTGCACTTGTGACTTTAAGTAACATTGACGTCACTGACATTTTAAATTCGGTTACGTGGTGATGAAGGAGTATATGGGTCTATTTAATCTAGTAATATTAATGTCTGTCAAATGGTCTTCGCGGAAAAATAATAAAATTAAAATAAACTGCGCTACGGTCGATATGTGTCCAAATATAAAATATAAACCTCAAAAAAATATTGATGGAGTTTATAAATTATAATAATTTATTTTGAATAAAAAAAACTGCATTTCTAAATTGTATATTTGTATTGTGTATTTGTAATATGTGTTCATGTAAATTTATACATTTTATTTCTATTCAATATAAGATATTTTAATTTAAAACTCCTTCAGTACTATTTTTTATTTATATTTTCTGGACTTATTCTTTATTAATTGTTCTTCACTTAAGCACAGACTATATATTATGACCTAAGTCCTCAGTTTTGTATTCAAATAAGAAAAAACGCATTAGGTATAAGGATTTGAGTACTACAAAACAGGTCCTAGACATATTATCACTTTGAAAACCTCACAAAAATAATATTACAATATTTTTAAATATTTATGAATGAATTGTAGAGTTTTGAAAAAAATCCTGTCCATAAAGAATGTAAAAAACCGTAGGCAATTTGTATCTGTCAATTTTTGAACGAATAAATAAATTATTCAAATGTTTTGATTTAAATTTGGAATATCGTCGAATCATTTTGTAACTGAAAAAAAATAGAGGCAAATAATAATAATGGAAAACATCGAACGTTCTCCTATTTTAAATCAGTAAATAAAATGGTTACATTTGAAAGTTACAAAGCACAAAATAAACTGAAATAATTCAGAAAGTAAGTATACCATATATAAAAATCGTATACTAGGACCCATATTATAAAATATGGTTAGTTTTAAGTCCAAATGACGATATTTGCAGTTCAGTGAGTATTTCCTTTGCCGCACCATTAACTCTTGGAATTCCTTACTAGCTCACGTATTTCCTTCTTCCTACAATCCCGGTCCCTTTAGTCGGTGGTAAGCATCAGCTGAGCCGTCAAACTGAGCGTTACCATTGTAAAACTGTACGTGTTAGTAATGGTGACCCACAATCCTAAGACTTTGCCTTCAGCATATCATCAGGCAAAGTGAACTCAAATTCAAATCATTTATTTCTTACTAAGTGTACATAGATCTTTAAATGATATTTTAGTACTTAAAACTTAGCGCCTTTTGCAGAAATTGCAATATTGTGGTCGCATATTTTATGTTTTTAAGTAGGTATATTAGTGCCATCTAAATATTACATAATAATAAATTAGGTGTGATTTACAAAAAGGAATAAATTAAACATAAATTAATTAATTAAATGTCAGGTTTAAACACAGTTAAATTAAATTAACAAACGATTAAATTGACGTGTCCAATATAAAAAGAAAGAAAATTTAGGACGAGCATGTTTTAAAATATAATTAATACCTTTTTCTCTTTACAGGTAAATCATTTGAGAAATAAACAGCACACCAAAAAATGTAACACGTTTAATATATTTACGAAAATATTTTCAAACACCGTTCCAGAATTTATTCCGAATCAACGTTCCGTCCACGAAAAGCTTCAAAAACTTCTGCTGGGGCCGTCATACCGACCTTTGTAAGCGCTAGGCCGTCTGTATATGGCATTTTATAAATAAAATACAAGTGAATATCCAGTGTAACAGTACAGATCCGGGTCTACCGGGGTGCGAGGGATATTTTGACTATTATCCCGGCAACTAAAGACCCAAAGATGGCGTGCGTTTTGGTCAGTTCGAGTTCGACATAACCTCTCCAACCGCCTCCGGCGGAGAAGGGATTTTTCGTAAGAAAAATAATAGTGTAACAGTAGAGTATCAATGGCAGTTTTTATGGCAGTTAAATGACAGAGAAGCACATAGTAAGGTAGGTTAAGGCAGATTATGGACGTGTGTAGCACCAGGCTGATGCAGATACACCGTTGTGGCCTCTACCTTAATGGCCATAACCTTCATAGACCTATGACGTCACTTTTAAATTATTCATTCTTTACTGTACACCAAGTAAAATGCATTATTATAATATACTAGCAAACCCGGCGAACTCCGTTTCGCCATGTGAAAAATGATTTTCTCGCTTTTCTGTTGAAATTTTTCCTGAAATTTCTTTGCTATAAACCTCACGGAGCCCTAGACCTTTCCAACGAATGCAAAACCGTGGAAATCGGTTCGTGCGTTCTGGAGTTATAGCGTCAGGAAGGAAAACCCGACTTATTTTTATTATAATATCATCATTCCCTGAACCTTTTTCCCAACTCAGTTGGGGTCGGCTTTCCAGTCTAACTGTAATGCGGCTGAACTTCGATATTTTCCGTGAAGCGACTGCCATCTGACCTCCACAACCAATGGTCTAATGACCAATGGCGATATCGAAGTTCCAAGTTAGGCTGGTTGGACTTTTCAGGGCTCCAACTACCCGTAACGACTGCCATAGATGTTTGTATGGCAACCGGGACCGACGGCTTAACGTGCTCTCCGAGGCACTTATAAACCTGCGATAAATACACACATAACTTCGAAAAGCATCGAAAAGTCATTGGTGTGTGCCATGGTAAACCTGGGATCGAACTCGAGACCTCGTCTCAGCAGTCCATTACCCATACCACTAGGCTACCGCGTTCACTATAATATATAAGTAAGTAATATATAAGTAAGTAATATATTTATGGCCAATCTGTTTCAGTAGAATCATACCGGTCACTATAACCGAATGGAAATAATTAAAGATGTGTGAATTTTACCCTTTAGGTGCCAAAATTTAAAAACGAACAGCTATTTAACTAAATGACTTGGCGCGAAACTTACAGCGCCCTCTAGCGTTAAACATTCATGTACCTCATTAACCTAAATGTATTTGCCCACCTGTGCCTTGCTTCTGAAGCGCGCCTCTGGCCGTCATCAAGTAATTACAGGCCATTACGTTATCTTAAGCTCGGGTAGTGCTACGTCAGGAGACGACAATGTTTAAGTTTTTAGATATTACAATCTACGTTTAGTTAGCTTTAGTGCAGTCTTTATCAGTGAAATTCGTTTATTTTTAACTAGTTGACCCGCGCAACTTCGTCTGCGTCACCCCGTTTTTGCAACATTTTTCACTTCTGCTCCGCACCAGTTGGTTGTAGCATTATGTTATATACATATAAACCTTCCTCTTTAACCATTCTATCTATTAAAAAAAACCGCATCCTAATCCATTGTGTAGTTTAAAAGATTTAAGCATACAAAGAGATATAGGGACAGAGAACGCGACTTTGTTTTATACTATGTAGTGAAGTAAAAATAACAGGGTGTTATAAGTTTGACGTGTCTCTCTCTGTGTATGTCTGTTTGTAGCGTGGTAGCTCATGAATGGATGAACCGAATTCTTACTTATGTTTGATGAAAATTGGTCTAAGATGACCGCCGCCACAAAATAACGAAATATTCAAAATGCGATTGCATAATGGCGAATTCATCATCATCATCATTTCTGCCACAAGACGTCTACTGCTGAACATTGACCTCCAATTCGACCGGTTGGAGGTGGTCTGCATCTAATCGGTACCCGCGACTTTGACTATGTCGTCCTTCCATCTCGCAGGGAGTCATGCCACTCGTCTAACGGTACGCTGTTTCCATTCGAGAACCTTTCCGCTCTAACAAATTACCTTTTTATATTCCAATACTCTCTCAATATGAGTACCTTTCAAATGAAAAGGTTTGGTTAGTAGATTGATTTAAAAAGTATAATATTGTCGGATATATATGAAGAATGGCTTCTTTAAATAATATTTTGGTAATATGAGAACAATTTTATGCGATATGCATTAAGAAAAAAATATGTAAACCATACTCGTAAGTTCAGAATATTAAATAGAAATCTGTTTGTTGTCTCATTAAATAAATAAATGAATTAAAAATTAAAATAGAATTTTATTTTTAATTCATTTGTAACGCGTGTACAATTGGCGCCCCACGTAGGGCGCCAATTGTACACGAATTGAAATTGACAAGCTTTCTTCTATTTTAGTAATAGCTATTAAACTTTACCACTTATTTATAACTTATTAGCTGTGTCTGTTGTAATAAGTAAGCTAAGAATAGGAAAACCGTGAAAATAAGTATTTACAATTTACAAAACTGACACAAAAAATTTGTCGTAAATAAATAACTCCACTCCACAGCTTGAGCGTGCGGGGATAAAAACAATTCAATATTTTGGCAAACCATTCATTGTGATTATCTCAATAGCTGTAATAATAATTATATGTTACTGCTGACTGTACATGCAGAATTAAAAGAATAGCACGCTACGAATGCAACTCGTTAACCTAAATGCAAGACCTCTTCATCATAGAAAGACTAATTGCGACTGGGCATAATCTTGCTAACATCTCTGGCATGACTTGCTTTTGTGTCAAAGGGATTGGGTACTTAGTAACTTAGCTTAGTAGATTTCAGGTTCGATTTCCTCGCCATGCAAACTGTTCTTGAATAATTGAAGCGGTTGATTACTGGTAATCAGTAAACCATAGAATTGTTGAAATTTGTCCAGTAGTTTTTGAGTTTATTCGAACAAACTTTCTTCTTTATAATATCAATATATCGTACAGTGGGCTACAGAAGTACGTGGACATCTTAAGGGCTATAATACTTTGATAATCCAAGTCTGTTTCTAATTAAAAAAACTAGTAAACTTTGTTTTCATTGGTTTTATTATTCAACTGCTCAAAAAAGGAGAGAGAGGTGGTGAGTAGGGTAGCCAGAGCTCACTAGAGAGGTTTTGTGTTGTCCGTGGGAAAACCAAAGGCTTATCCTACATCTTTTGCGCTGACGACACAGAATGTCTCTGTTCTTACAGGGGTTGCGGCACGAGTGTTATTCCTCTGGTGTTACACTCGCCCATAGGCCACGGTAACCACTTACCATCAGGTGTGCCGCGTGCTTGTCTGCGACCTAAGTTGTATTAAAAAAAATAAAAAATAAAAAAGGTATGCTTCAGAAGCAGTTTAGTTTAAGGTTAAAGAAACTTTATTTATCAATATCATTCAATTATCATTATCGTTACAAACGTGGGCCGTGTGCTTGACTGCCACCTTCTAGACATGTCCATGTTCCTCGGTTGATCAGGTCATTCTACTGTAAGGTCGCGGGTTCAAATTCAGTTTTGAATGTTCAGTAATTATTGATTCCGTGTTCTCTTTAAGATATTCTGACATGACAAAACCATCTTCTAGTAAATTGTTCAACCTTTGTAATTATTCGATAAAAATCGTCCGAATTTTGAATCGATGCTTCGTTTGAATTCAATTTAGAGACGAGTGACCTACTTGCCAATATACACCTTTATGGCAGCAATAAAACTGGTATGCAATTTATGTGGGGTAATATCATCTCATTTTATATGTCACTAAATTTCGTGTCTTGTATACGCACTATAACTTCCCGGAAGATTTATATAAAGGTAATACAGTGCGTGACGTCCTAAGTAATTACTGCTACAGAGTTGCCTCGTAATTTTTAGTAAAATAAAATACCTACAAGGGCCATATCATCTGTTCCCATGGGTAAAGTACCTACAAGGCGACTATGAGAGGACGACTTTCTACTGGCTCATAAAATATGCTTAAAATAGTAAGTAGTCTGCTATTACATGAGCTCATATTACGAATTTGGATCTTAAATTATTACATTATGTTTTACTATTTGGTAGGTCAAGGTTGCCTGGACAAGATCGCTTCTAAATTATTTAAGTGTAATCATGAAATTTAAATGTGTATGTTAATCTTTGTACTGTTTTTGTTTTTTGTTATATATTGAAGAGTTATCTATCTATCCATCTATCTAACTGTTTATCCTAAAAAATAACTACACGGTCGAAAGTAGGTAGCACTTAATTTTTAAAAATAATATTTCATCACCCGAAAATCAAACCTGGTTGCGTTCAATTTTTCCTTCACTATTTTGGACCCCGAGGTTCACTCTTCTACTATTTGGATTGTTAGGGTAGGGCAGTTGCCGTCTGACAGGAAAATTCGCGTTAGAATCTCATCAGTTAATTAAAAAGAAGTTTGCGAGTGACGAAGTTTATTTTTGTTGTTTATTTATTTTGATGAGGTGTATCTCATTAATAATGTGAAATTTTTATATTTTTATGTCACTTTGGCGACAGACAACGCACGGCCGACCTAATGGACTTTCCGTTAGGTCGGCCGTAGTTTCCTACACCAGGAGCATCATACTCATGCTGCCGACCCTGTAGAGGGGAGGGAAGAGGATGTGGAAGGGTTAAAAATTAAGAGAGTTTCTGTGCTATCTGAGCAGAAGACTAAGCAGGATTTCTTACCATTCAACTTCCCACTGACAAAACAAAACCTTTCCAGTGAACTCTGGCAAGTAATATAACAAGTATTGATTACAATTTAAACGAAGCATCGAATTTTTTTCATAAATCGTTCTCTAATAAGGCTAAGGGCAAGAACAATGGCGTAGCCATAATTAGCATAGCTCTCTCAATTCTTTCGCGAAGAGAATTCTTACTTACTCGCTAATTACTTAGGATTATGGCCAGCGTTACCATAGCAATATTGATTTTAACTTTATTGGTGAATGATTGAGTGTACTTCATCTTACTAGAAGGCCATGTCATTCTTTTAAATTCAAATTCATGTTATTGCTTTTTAAATTCAAATAGGTATTAAAAATATTAATATTATTTAAGATAGACAGTAACCACTTTCCATCAATTGGACCTTGTGCTTGTCTGCCACCTAGATGGTATAACAAAGTCCTCGAAACCCAGGTACTAATACGATCATAATAATATGGTAAATACAATAATTTACCTTTTCATTGGCATTTCGGCCAGGTTGCACTAGCCGTCGGGGGTCATCTCGAAGAGAAGGCCCTGGGTTTCCCGGAGTGCGAGGGATTTGTTAGCTACTGCCTCACCTCTGGCAACTGAAGACCCAAAGACGGCGTGCGTTTTAGTCGGTTTGAGTCCGATATAACTTACCCACCGGCTCCGGTCGGGGAGTATCCGTGGGGAATTTTCGCACGACAAAACAAAGGTTACACTAGCCGTGGTCACAAACTGACTAAAAAACAACAAAGTCATATTGACACGTCTTACATAAAAGAACTCACCAGTCCAGCTAATCTTGATAACTAGACTAATATCACATGGGCACACAAACTAGAGTTGTGCTGACACGGCCAATCAATCGATGGTTTCATTTAAGCTCAGCTATCACGCAGCTGAATGTGTCACGCACTTGTGTCACGGTCAAAATGTTACGTATATGTAGACGTGGCATTACCTAATTACTGTCTAAAGAAGGTGAAACCTTTAGTACTTCAGCATACCGTGTTAAATTCAACCGACTGTTACTAAGTCGGTAATAAACACGAGGGTAACATTCGGCTGAACTGACAATAAATTGTTCGTAGTTATTAACTGAAGGCCCGGATTTTTGTTTATACGACTTAATCAGATTTAGTGATCAGATCTAAACTATCTGTGAACATTTCCTGCCAATTTATTTATTTATATTTATTTATTTATTCTACATTCAAAAGAATTGAATTGAATTATTTATTCTTAACTAGCTGACCCGCGCGACTTCGTCTGCGTCACCCCGTTTTTGCAACATTTTTCATTCCTGCTCTGCACCTGTTAGTCGTAGCATGATGTTATATACATATAAACCTTCCTCTTTAACCATTCTATTTATTGAAACAAACCGCATGAAAATCCGTTGCATAGTTCTAAAGATTTAAGCATACAAAGGGACAAGAAAAATAGGGACAGAAAACGTGACTTTATTTTATACTATGTAGTGATTTGCGGAATACGGGTAAACAAACATTGTTGTTAATAGTTGTAGAAGTATCACCATATTCAACCATATATGGCATGCAAATGTTTGATAACATACTTGGCTTTGTAATTATTATTTTTCATTGTTATGCAATTATATCCGTCTAGTCCAAAATCAGGGCCCTTCTTCTGTTACCACGGTAGTCTAGTGGTATGGGTAATGGACTGCTGAGACGAGGTCTCGCGTTCGATCCCAGGTTTTACCATGGCACACACCAATGACTTTTCGATGCTTTTCGAAGTTATGTGTGTATTTATCGCTTAAATAACCTCCGTGGCGTGGCGGTAGCGACTGCTACGTAGGAGGTGTGGGTTCGATTCCCGCTCAGTGCAAATATTTGTGTGCATGAATATTTGCATTGGTCTGGGTGTGTCTATATATAATATGTATGTATTTACAAAAAAAATCTAAGTATGTTTACCCGCATTCTAGATCCCATAACAAGTTAGTTAAACTACGCTTACTATGGGTCTAGGTAGCGTTGTGTAGTTTGTCCTAGATTGTCCTAGAATATTACTTTTAAGAGATGCTGGTAGCCTCTGGCGGGTAAATCCTATTTTGTGACAACAATAGGATTAAATTCGTTTGACTCAAACAGCCTATTATCGTCATAATACGGCTGAAAATGTCCAAGGTTGGATTAATTATAATGATTGCGAGTGTACGTGTCATTTGTTGGTTTCGTAAAATGTTACTGAGGAGCTATGGACTTCAGTATGCTGACCAGTATGTGCGAGCTATTTCCAGACTAGACTAAGCGATGACTAACTGGAGAGGTTTTATGTTGTCAGTGGGAAGACCAAGGGCTTAAGTTATCTTCTGCACTGAAAGAAACTCTTAATCTTTAATCCTTCCCCTCCATTCCTCCTACTCTCTTCAGGGTCCATGAGTGTGACGCCGCTGGTGTTGCAAACAAATAAAAAGAAAGAAAAGAAAGAAAATTATATTTTTATTACGGATTACACATGCACATATTAGGATGAAAAAAATCAAAAAGAACAGAAGTTATATTTTTGTTCATAATAATAACAAAAAAAATTATGTTATTACTCTTATTATTTTTTTGTTGTTTTATGTATGTGTTCTATTTTTGTTTTTTTTTCATCCTAGTCAACGGTAGGTAACCATTTTACATCAGGTCGGCCATGATTCTTTTGTTGGTTCGGTAGTTAGATCCACTGAGAAGAAACCAACAAGAAGCTCAGGTAGATTATCGTTTTTCTTTCTTTTTCTATTTCAAGATTAAGGTCTGTATTTATTTATAACATACATGTGCGAGAGTAAATTTGATTTGAACAGTCAGCATACTAATTGCTTTTCAAAATGTTCAGTACTTTAGTCATTTATTTAAACCTTAGACTAGATCAATAGCTTCGCTTACACTAGAACACCGGCACGCCATTGCCACACGTCCAACTGGGGCACATTACAACATAACTTATAAAACTACGTGTCTGTACAAGCATGTTGAATTACTATTGAATCACACGCGAACTCTTGTGATTGAAATAAAACCATTAAGTCTTGGAATACCTTACCGGCTCACGTGTTTCCTTCTTCCTGCAGTACTTCTCCTTTAAGCGGGACGTAAAAAAGCATCTGATGAGGCCGTCAAGCTGAGCGCCACCATTGTAACACTGTACGTGTTTGTAATGGTGACCCTCTCTCCTTAGACTTTGCCTTCAACTTACCATCAGGCGAGGCGAAGTCAAATTGATGTGTCCTATCACTGTGAGCTCACTGGAGATTGAGAAATTTTCCACTGTCTTCTGCGCTGACTGTACAAATTACGTACTGTAGATCTTTATATAAATTAAAATATAATATTATTCATTTAATATTTATACAATATTATACCGTATATAATATAATACCGTATATTCAAGGTGTAAGGGGAACACTCCCGAACCCGAAGGTCCCTGGTAGTTCTCTTGGTACACAATATATTGGCATGATTTTTTTTACTGCAAATAGACGTTTTCAGTTGCGTTGGATTTCGGGGTCCGCTCGATAGAAACAATGCCCCAGCAAACCGAGGCAAACCGATCAATTTCTTCTTCCGTCGAATCTATGGTCCCATCGTGAGTAGCGGCGCTGTCGTGAAACAAATTACTACAGACAGACAGACAGAAAAAGCAGTAGTAAGCATGCAAATAACTACAAAATTTCCTTCCCACACTTTTCCCAAACACCATTGGCACAAGTCCTCCACTCCGGTGAGCAGACGACACCATTAAATGAAGACAATATTATTTGTCAGTCTCGTCTCCCCGTGCAGCGGCGCGGACATTTTTTATTTCGTATTGTTAGGCCCGCGTACGAAGAGACTACATTGAAATGCTGCTTAGCTCCGTTCAAGTTATAAGAGACTTGCGTTTTAAAGCTCTGATTATATTTATTTAGATGTCAATCAATTAGCCTATTGCAGTCCATTGCTAGACACAGACCTTTCTCAATATCGCGCCACTGCTTATGATCTAGTCTGCCCTAGATGTTTTTTTTATTTAGGTGTATCGGCAATCACTTTGAATAAAGTTGTAAGTTCACGCATAAATGGGCGGGACCGGTTGGGTTTAGTTCAAATTTAAATTTAATAATCATTTGTTCTATAATTATAGACTAATAAATGGAACCAATAAAACGAAAATATCACAATATACTATAGGTTAGTTGACAAAATGAACCAAAGGCTGTCAGCTCGAGACGACTCCGGCATAAAACTAAGCATTTTTTTTTCTCTACTTACAAACATTTAAGTACCTAGTCTAGACACAATAATTTGCTTGAATTGCAAGTTAAGTGAACAGCTCATTTCCAAACTTGTTTTTTTTTTCAGTTGGAGAGGAAACGTTTACATATTTGAAAAATAATTGCAATCAAATAAAATATAACTGGCTGGCTATTTTCTGACATTCTACATCACATACATTAAATATGTTCTGTTCGATCTTCTCATTCCTATCACTTATACCATCCGTCAAAGGTGCAAAAAACGTATCCATTTTAATTTCTCCTCTCAAGGCTTTGTCCCGGAGTGTTTCCCTGATTTATTTCTTGTCCTGTTGCAGACATCTAGGCACAGCTTGTATCACGTGTCGCTTGTATAATACTCTTTACTTCCATCCGCTTAACGTTAGCAGCAAGAGTCTATATGCATACATTTCACAATAATTGTTACAAACTCAATATACCTACTAGCGACCTCAGCGCGACTTCATCTGGAAATAAATTCATAAAAAATATAAGATTTTCGATTACAGCATCATCTGCGAACGTAACATAACATTACTTAAACTTACGCCCTGAAGGGTTAGGCAGAGGTGCTAGCACCCACATTCTGACAGTTTATGTTCAGTTTATGTCCGAGCCTATTGCCACTAACCGGGCATTTATAAACCTGCGATAAATACACACATAACTTCGAAAAGCATCGAAAAGTCATTGGTGTGTAAACAACACACACATACCAATAGCTAGTGGCGGCAGTGCGGCGAAGCGAACATAAAAAAAAAACATGGTTGCATCCCTTTTTGATTTCAGTCTTGTAAATCTTGGTGAAGTTACATAGGTACTCTAAGAACCTTTATTAGAGTTTATCAATAAGCTTACCGCGGTAGCCTAGTGGTATGGGTAGTGGACTGCTGAGACGATGTCTTCGGGTTCGGTCCCTAGTTTCACCATGGCACACAACAATAACTTTTCGATGTTTTTCGAAGTTGTGTGTGTATTTATCACAGGTTTATAAGTGCCCGGGTTGATGGGCTCGCCACCTATTACATTGGGACCTAAATATAAACTGGTGAAATGTGGCTAGCAACTCTGCCTACCCCTTTCGGGGGATATAGGCGTGAGTTTATGTTATGTAATAAGCTTATCGCAGTTCACTGCTGTACATCGACCTGTCCTAATATTGGGAGGCTTTAGCCAACAGATACCATGCTGGCCAAACGGGTTGGTCCAGAGTTTTCCTTCTCTTGTAGTGATATTGTCTGCGTTTTCCATGAATCTCCTCTTACGATACCCTTCGGATGGGATAGGGTGCTAAGAATTCTTTATTGGGTTGATTTATTAGCATAACATCCTTCAAGCGGGGCGTGAAAAAACAACTGTCAGAGTGGATACCGCCGTTGCAGGGCGTAATATCGGCCACCATGTTTTGGACTACGCCACTGCTGACCATCAGGCGTGGTGCAGTCAATCTGACGACTCATACATAAAAAACATTACCACAGAAAATGGGCGTCCATTTTATATAAGTCATTTTAGAATCAAGGTTGCCTGGAAGAGATCGCTTCCAGCGATAAGGCCACCCATTGTACATAAGAACAACTGTAACTCTCACTAGATACTTGTCCTTGCTGCTTTCTTGTATTTATTTTTTGTTTTGTTTTTGGTGTACAATAAAGAGTAATCTATCTATCTATCTCCCTTGAAGGGGCCTTTGACCACCGAATCTCTTGAAAGGGCAAAAGTCCAGGTCAAAGAATCGTTACCAGATTTGTCCCAGTACGGTTATTGGTTCATTGCACTCGATGGCACATCTCTTTCGCCGTTGAGTCACAAGTTCTATTCACAAGTATTCATTAATATAAAGGGTGCTTGAATGTAAAAAGATGTAAAATTTCTTCCAACTTACAACAACTCAGTAATAAAATTGAAGTTTATCTTCGTATTTTTATAGATTTTGTTATATTATTTATACGGTTGATTGATGGCACTTGGTGGAACTTATTGTTATAAATAATTGATGATATACCGTTCGGTTGTAGCCTAGCCTAGTAATGCACTGCTGAGACGAGGTCGCTGGTTCGATCCCAGGTTTTACCATGGCACACACCAATGACTTTTTGAAGCTTTTCGAAGCTGTGTGTGTATTTATTGCAGGCTTATCAGAGTTCGGTGCCCGGCTTGCCACATTGGGACCTAATTATAAACTGGTGAAATGTGGGTGCTATCAACTCTGCCTACCCCTTCGAGGCTATAGGCGTGAGTTTATGTTACGTTGCACTAAGCCCTGCACGTGTTGTCCTATGTAGGAAAGGAGAGGTTGTGATTAATTGGGAGAGCTCATCAGAGCATTTACAATGGTAGAGACAGTAAAATACTGAGTAGAATGCAAGCCAAGGAGATTTTAATATTTAACGTCTTTTAAGTTTCAAGGTTATTTTAAAACCAAATTTCAGCTTCATTTCAAAAGATAAATTTACCATGACAGTAACACAGCTACACTTTAAAATATAACCCTCCACCGCTGTACCAAACGCGTCTCCCACTAAAATTTTAATAGGCCGTAACACTAAGAATGCCCCTCGAAACTGTCTACGTCCGATACCATTTCCTTATAATAGCATAGCACTTCATTACAGACATAAATTGCCATGTTAGGCCACACAATTTGCACCGCTATTACTCTGATGGGCTGATCATCTTTCGTCTTATCTTTAGGGCCAGGCCTTTGTGCCCCGCCGCGCATAAATTTGCAAGATGATCGATTTGAGGCCACGTTTTTGATAGCAGCGGAGGGTTAATAGATGAGGCCGTTTATTTTTTGATAGAAGGTTAGATTTACATGGTGTTGTAACATTTTGGTGGTTATAGGACTAATGATTTCAAGCAGGAGTGCTAAAGTCAAATTGACGTGTCCTTTCTTTATGAAAAAATACTTTTACAATTAAACTGAGAAGCGGTTGAACTTAGATTTTTTTGAGATGACCCTCTACCCCTAATATGGAGACCATGGTGTCCCCATCTAGCCCTGGGTAGCACTTTGAGCCGCCCCATCCTGCTTCTGCTAGTATGACAGGCGGCCCCCATCCGTCATCCCCAGGCACACAAATTGAGACACTGAGTAAGAATCTTCTTTTTAAGGCGTTTATTACCACCACACCACAGATGCTTTTCTCATATACATATTAGAGGTAGGACATTACGGTATCTCTCTTTATAATTGAGTAATTCATCTGGGGAAGTACCTACCTCCGCCCTACAGAATACCGCGGCTAATAGGCTGTGAGTAGGATAGCCAGACCAGCCAAGACCTGAAGACGGCTTGCGTTTCAGTCGGTTCAAGACCGACATAACTTCTCTCACCGGCTCAGGTAAAGTTGGTACCCGTGGGGATTATGCGCAGGAAAAAAAAGAGCTCACTGGAGAAGATTTGTGTTGTGTGGCCGTTGGAAGACCGAGAAACCCTTCTATAGTAACTCTCTTTTTTTAATTTATGGTACGTCAATTTGACTTCACCTCGCCTGATGTTAAACTGAAGGAAAAATCTTATAAAAGAGGGTCACCATTGCAAACACGTACAGTGCTACAATGGCCACCACAGCTTGACGGCCTCATCAGATGATTTTTCACGCCCCGCTTAAGGTAGCCATTGACGATACGCCCATTTGAATTGCATGGATTTTAATACGTTTGGAAATCCAAAACTGGAAAACGTTCATTTTCATTAGCATACATTTATTACATTCACGAAACGATTTTGGTCTGCCTATAACCTTCTTACTCACGGTAACCACTTACTATAAGATAGTCCGCTTGTCTGCCACCTAAGTGGTATAAAAACCAACAATATAATCGCTTTAGCACACATATAGCAAAGTAGGTTATGTTATCTTTATAGGATGTTTCTCTACGCGCTTATTGTAGGTGCTTATATAATTATGCATTGTGTTGATAACAAAGAACTATTATATTGAATTCGCTACCATTATCAAGCGACCTGTTATCGCCACATGCTATATATGGATGCCTTATGACGGTATAAGGGACAGATGCACTTTCTAGATTATTCTAGACCAGGGCTGTCCAAACCATGGTCTGCGACTTCAATTACATGGTCTCAGAAATATTTTTATCTTGATGAACACCAACTACTAAATTAAATTAATCGTCAAAAACCGTCAAATGTCACCAAAAATTAAAACTGAAACCTGTTCCGGATAAATATTGGATATGCATAATTATAACAGATGTAATTACCTATGCACTTTAATGAAAACTAGCTGACCGCGCAACTTTGTCTGCGTCATCCCGATTTTGCAACATTTTCATTCCTTCTCCGCACCTGTTGGTCGTAGCATGGTGTCATATACATACAAATCTTTCTCTTTAACCATTCCATCTATTGAAAAAACCGCATCAAAATCCGTTGTGTAATTTAAAAGATTTAAGCACACAAAGGGACATAAGGACATGAAAAATAGGGGCAGTGAACGCGACTTTGTTTTATACCATGTAGTTTTTTTTTCGTGCGAGAAATCCTCATGGGAACCCCCCTTACCCGCAGAAGTCGAATGGAGAGGTTATGTTATACTATGTAGTGAAGATATGATATTAAATAATGTCCGCATGTAAATGTTAGTAGCAAATTTATAGTTCTGTTCATAGTCAAACCGTGGAAACGGTTTTGTGGGGCCATGTTTTACATTATGTTTTATACATACAGACATACATGCAAGCCCCTTGTTCCCTTCAAAGAGGAGGCCGATAGAAAATCGTTTATAATACACATTGAATAATCTTTTATCCTAACCCTCCGATGCCCGATGAGTGCGTCTGTGTACCCAGCTAATTTTGTCATCAGAGGCAATGGATAATAGAGCCTTCCTTCCTATCTTCCCCCAAGGTGATTACACGGTGCTTACTCGACTGAGCAGAAGTGAGGGGGGTTGATTTATATTCTCAGTTAATGCAGGTATCGTCTTCACCAATCAGAAAGTGTTTAGCCGAGCAAATAGAGATTATAAGTTTACATTTGAAGTACTTGAAATATCATAAAGTTACTATTATAGTAACATTGATATACGTATCTTTACACAAAACATAAATGCGTGAGAATATGACAGAATATACAAACCGTGGAAGTATTTTTATAAACTATTATCAACTTTGACAGCAATTGCTTTATAAGTCAGAAATCAATACCACTAACATTTAGAATTCGGTAACGTGATAATAAAGTAGTCTATGGTCTATTTACGTTAGTAATGTTAATGTCTATGCGAAATATAGTTTATTAGCTCAAGAATTACATACTTTTTATTGTAAGATTAAATGATATGGATATGTATATTAGATGATAATGTCTAAAAACCCTGTGCACACCACTGGTAACCTAACTTTAAATAACAATTCCTTCTATGTAATTCCACAATACATTATATTACCCCCCATAAAAAACCTACAATAGATAAAAGTCAGATTTTCCCCAATAAATAACGTACGATCGTTCACAAAAGACTCCGATGATCGCAGTCAGATATCGAACTCAGCGCCCTCTATGTACTAATCCCATTATCCCTAGCTTTGAAGACATTACAAGAAAATACGTTTTAATACCAAATTCACATCTATTTAAACTGTCACAGTTAATGCGAAGCTTTGGTAGGGTTAAGTGTGGAGGAGTTTATGTGTTGTTCGGTAGTGTTGTAATTATGTGTTGTGAGTGTGATTAAATAAAGTGACAAGTGAATGGTTTGTTGAACGACACTATGAGTTGTGTGTTTATTTTGCTAATTTATAACATATATACATAAACTCACGCCTTTATCCCCGAAGGGGTAGGCAGAGATACTAGCCCCCACATTTCGCCAGTTTGTTTAGGTCCCATTGTAATAGGTGGCGAGCCTATTGCCATTAACCGGTCACTTATAAGCCTGCGATAAATACACACATAACTTCGAAAAGCATCGAAAAGTCATTGGTGTGTGCCATGGTAACCTGGGATCGAACCCGAGACATCGTCTCAGCAGTCCATTACCACTGACATCGTCTCAGCAGTCCATTAGGCTACCGCGGCTAATAGCCAGGAAAAATTAGTACTGGTTGCAGAATGACCTCCGTCCCCCATGAGCGCGGGCCTGGGGGTGACGGGTGGAGCCGCCTGTCACCCTAGCAGAAGCAGGCCACGGCGATGGCACATAATGCCACACCATACCCAGGGGCTAGATGGGGACACCATGGTCCCCACATTTGGGTAAGAGGGTCAACTCAACAGAGATGTCACCGGGTCTGCAGGGGTGCGAGAGATATGTCTTGTATAATCTCACCTCCGGCAATCGAGGACCCATGGACGGCGTGCGTTTTGGTCGGTTCGAGTCCGACATAATCACCTCCATCGGTTTTGGTGGAGGTGGCAACCGTGGGGATTTTGCGCACGATAAAAAAAAAGGAAGAATTAGTACTACCAATCGTATTTTTGAACTACATTATATACGTTTTGGAGCTCGGGTTTCGCTGTCTTTTTTATGAAATCTGATTACCGTAGCCAGAGCCTCTAGATAAAGTGACATTTATTGAAGGAATCGTGTAAAAAGAACCGTTTTCATTTTGTTTTCAATGGATTATTTGACACTGAGATGATTTTAATAATAAAAATATATGAAATAAAATATTTCGAGTCACAAAGATTCAAATTTCAATTACGTTTTGTCGAAAAGAAACATCAAGAACTCGTAGAAACGTGATTCGTGTTTCAATACAGATTAAAAATATTGTAAATGAACCAAGAAATGAATATCAAATTATTATTCGAAAAATAATAACAGAACAGTATATTTATCTACTATATAAAAATAAGTCGGGTTTTCCTTCCTGACGCTAAAACTCCAGAACGCACGAACCGATTTCCACGGTTTTGCATTCGTTGGAAAGGTCTCGGGCTCCGTGAGGTTTATAGCAAAGAAAATTCTTCATCTTTTAATCACCAAACGAAATATTACATAAAACGAAGCCATCTGGTGGCGAAACGGAGTTCGCTGGGTTTGCTAGTTTTATATAGGGTAAGGTTGCGATCATTGGACCAGCGCTTTGTTTGGACCACTTCAATATTTCGCGATCGATTCATGTTTGAACCCGATCGATGCGTCGAAACGCTAGCTTTACAACCCCCCGCATCGCCCTCCAACCACCAGTGTCACCGCAGGCAGCATATGGGAGGCATGTACGTCGTTGTGTTTCTCGGACCTCGAATATAATTTTTACGCGGCAAATAATATCATGTAAGTACTGTTCCTTCAAATATTTTAATGTGATTTTTTCTAATAGCATTGCGCAATTTACTTAGGATACTTACTATCGTATTTTTTTGTTCAGTAAGGTGCTACGTTATTTTAAAATAAATATTTTAGTGGATGTTAGTGAGTTTCTATCAATGGACCGGTACGAGGCTCTTTCATTGAACCGGTCCAATCATAGCAAGTTCTATGATGTGTGTTTTTTGATATATTTTTTTTTTATTTGTTTTAGCATGACAAAAAGAAGGCAATATTATGCTTGGAACGAAGCGAGTATGAAATTACCTCTATAAGTATTAGCAAAAAAAGATGTATGTATACTGTTAACTAAGAGTTTTCTTATATTTTATAGTTATAATTGTTATTTTTTCTTAAAAAATATTTTTGCAATATTTCATTGATTTCATAAAGAATTTAAATGCTATATAATGGTAGTATTAGGTGCATATTAGGTATTTTTATAAATTAATTTTCATTCCTAGGCAACCTTGGTGTTTATTAGGCTTTTTATATAAGAATTTATGAAGAGATTTTGTGCGTTTAAGTTTTAGTTTTACGTACCTGAAAGATTTTGGTGACTTTGCATGCCAAATAAAGATATATAATTAGAGTCGACTGATTAATGTAACTACCTCTCTATTTCTTAAAATAAAGGCAATTTTATAAAATTATTGTTTTATTTCATTCATTTTTTTCACATGCACCTTGAATGGACCAGCCAGCCATAATGCCCTAAGTCCAATCATAGCAACTAAGTGGTCCGATGAAAGAGACGGTGGTTCAAACAAGGAAACCATCATAAAGTTTTATTTTCTTCTTTTGTGCCTATATATATAATACAATTAACTTTATATGTTAGTTACCAATAATTGAATATACGGACTACTCGTTCACCCAATTTTTGTTTGATTTCATGCCCTATTTTGGATACCAGGTCTGTTTAAAATTAAGTGGTCCAATAATCGCAACCTTACCCTAAGTATATTTTAGATTTTTATCTGATTACTGTCCGATTCCCTATTCAGTTAAGCATCAATCAGTCAGCCTATCGTAGCCCACTGCTGGACATAGGCCTCTCTTATTGAGAGGCTTTGACCTACTATATCCACACTGGCCAGATGGGTTTGTTTTAGGTTTTTATTTCAAGTTTTCCTATTTTCCGAGGGTTTCCCTAATAAGTACCTATTTAGAAATCATTATTATCTTGCCTCCTATATTTTTTAGTTACTTAACCCTCTCGTGCCGGCGTAACGCGTATTATCAAACCCGTTATGAGTTAACCCCTAAGTGCGGCGTTATCCAAATACGCAACGATTAAACATGAGATGTGCACTCCGAGATATATTATGAGGAGAAATTTATGAGTTTTGGAACGTGCTGCGAATTTTAATTAAGACTAGGCATGTAGGCTAAATTGCACGCTGGGTATGAGCTCAGCTAGAACTAATAAATCCTTGTTTATATGTGTATAACAATTTGATGTTAGTGTAATTGGTAAATATGCTACTATTAGTAGGCAGAGGCTTGAACTGTATTATCCTTTAAAATAATTCATTGATTTTTGAATCATTTTCATTCTCTGAACCTTTTCCGATTGGGGTTAATAATAATATAACATAACATTAACTCACGCCTATATCCCCGAAGGGGTAGGCAGAAGTGCTAGCACGTACATATCACCAGTTTATGTTTAGGTCCCAATGTAATAGGTTGCGAGCCTATTGCCATTAACCGGGCACTTATTATATAAATCTACGATAAATACACACAACTTCGAAAAGCATTGAATAGTCATTGATGTGTGCCATGGTAAAACCTGGGATCGAACCCGAGACTTCGTTTCAGCAGTCCATTATCAATAGACGCTAAAATATGTGTAGGCGATTACTCTCACCCTTTTATTAGACCTGTTATCGTAGGAACCGGAAACCCTCTGAACTTCGTCCTTAACTTACGAACTAATGATGTCATACGAGCTGTAACCATGACACCGCTGTCAGACTACAAGCTCCTATGAAAGGGAGGGTAACGACCCCTTTGACGTGAAAAATTACACGTGTCTTGTGGAAAAGGATATGAAAATTGTGTGAATTTGTTGAAAAACGACCCACGTTATGTTAAAACAAATGATGATAGCGAACAGTTGAGAATGAAGGTTACTTTTGATAACTATGTAAACGAAATGTATGTCTATTGTTTTATAATTTAATAAACTCACCCCTATATCCTCGAAGGGGTAGGCAGAGGTGCTAACACCCACATTTCGCCAGTTTATGTTCAGGTCCCAAGGTAATAGGTGGCGAGCCTATTGCCACTAACCGGGCACTTATAAACATGTAACATTAACTCGCGATATGTGGATGCAATATTTATAATATGTATACACATAACTTCGAAAAGCATCGAAAAGTCATTGGTGTGTGCCATGGCAAAACCTGGGATCGAACCCGAGACCTAGTCTCGGCAGTCCATTACCCATACCACTAGGCTACCTAAGGCTGTTTAATGGCAATAGACTCGCCATGTGTCCATTATAATGGCGGGACCAAGTCTTGTATTCTGTCAATTCATATTACAGTGTTTAGTACTAATAATATAACCTAATAAAATAATAATAATCTATTACATTGGGACCTAAACATAAACTGGCGAAATTTGGGTGCTAGAACCTGCCTACCCCTTCGGGTATATAGGTGTGAGTTTATTATGTTTTGTTTGAATATTAATTTTCTCTAAGTACATTTTAGCTTTTGATCAGATTACTATCCGAACCTCTATCCGTAAATACGTCTTAATTTCAAGAGTCGTGGAAAATGTTAAGAGCGGATCTTGAGCAATCTCTCGTGTTCTCCTTCAGACTGCTCCTTGATTATACCGATCTAAGTTATCTTGATTAACGAAACCACTTGCCAAGTTTGAGCACCTTCAGACTGTTTGTATTAGATTTGTATTTGGTTTGCGCAAATATGATCACGTGTCGGAATTCTGTAATACGCTCAAGTGATTCCAAGTTTACGTTTGATAGAATAATCATATTCTGTTTATGTTAGTTGCTGTTGTTAATAGTCTTCCCTAAGACATAAGAAGCGCTGTATATACTAAGGAGTTCGAAACCATACCTACTTAAGACATTTCTTGTAGAAGGGTGTGTGGAGGGACGGGATGTGATGTCCCTCCAACAGAAAGGAAGGATCCTCCGACCAGGCAAGGTGATCACGCCTTTTTTTTAATCGTGCGCAAAATCCCCACGGATACCACCTCCACCAAAACCGGTGGAGGTGATTATGTCGGACTCGAACCGACCAAAACGCACGCCGTCCATGGGTCCTTGATTGCCGGAGATGAGATTATACAAGACATATCTCTCGCACCCCGGCAGACCAGGGGACATGTCATCTCTCTTGAGATGACACTCTTCCCCTGATGTGGGAACCATGGTGTTCTCATATAGCCCCTGGGTATGGGTTGGCTCTTTGCGCCACTGCCGTGGCCTGCTTCTGCCTGGGGGTGACAGGCGGCTCCACCCGTCACCCCCAGGCCCGCGCTCATGGGGGACGCAGGTCATTCTGCGGCTATGAAGGCAACTTTCATTTGTCTACGTATCTTGTCATTTCTGATTAGATCGCTTTAGTTGGATAATTTAGATCAGTTAATCGGAATTTCCTTTGTAAAATCAATCCCTGAATACGTCCCCCACAGAGAAGCTAGTAAACTCAAACACAGTACCTACAAGTAAACAACACACGCTCACATTTGACGTGCACATTCAATTCTAACATAACATAAACTCACGCCTATATCCCCGAAGGGGTAGGCAGAGGTGCTAGCACCCACATTTTGCCAATTTATGTTTAGGTCCCAATGTAAAAGGTGGCGAGTCTATTGCTATTAAACGGGCACTTATAAACCTGCGATAAATACACACATAACTTCGATAATCATCGAAAAGTCATTGGTGTGTGCCATGGTAAAACCTGGAATCGAACCGGAGACCTCGTCTCAGCAGTCCATTACCCATACCACTAGGCTAACGCGGTCTAATATAGTAAAATGTAAATTGTACTACATAACATTGCTTGAACATAATATATTGATATTAAATCGACTCTCAGTACCTACCTACACATGTTGTTGATTATAACTGGTGTGTAAGATGGTGGTTTGAATTATTATATTAGAGTTATTAGCTCGCGATTTCCTTCTTAGACTTCATAATTTTCTGAGTCTATTCCCAACACAGTTGGTTTTTTTTTTTTTTTATTCTACGTCGGTGGCAGACAAGCACACGGCCCACCTGATGGAAAGCGGCCACCGTGGCCTATGAACGTGTGCAACACTAAGGGTGTCACACACGCGCTGCCCACCCTGAAGGGAAAGGGGGAGAGCTGGGAAGGGATGGGGAGGCTAGGTTTGGTTTTTCTAGTTTAACTAAGATGCGGCTGAACCTCGATATTTTCCTTGAAGTGACTGCCGTCGGGCTTCTACAAAAAAATTGGCGATATTATAGTTTAGTTAGGCTAGTCGGACTTTTGAGGGCTTCAACTACCCGTAACGACTGCCATAGATGATCGTAAGGCAACCGGGAAAACCTTTTACCAGACTTATCAAATATCTATATAAAGCAATCGTTTTTTTACTTAGGCATTACAGCTTGACACTGAGAATGAAAGGAATTTTTTATTTCTCGGTTATTTTACTAGTAGGTACGGGTAATGGTAAATATTACTTCTTGTGTCACGTGTGGGATACGTATAAGAGCTATCATAAATATAGGTCAAGATATTTCGGTGGAGTTTGGTTACGAATACTGCGACAGGAGAATTTTATATATAGGTATTGATCTGACTTTTCATAAATATATCATGCAAAAATTATGACTGCCGCACCATTAAGTCTTGGAATACCTTGCCAGCTTCCTTCTTCCTACAGTCCCGGGTCCATTAAGCGCGGCCTGAAAAAGTATCTGATGAGTCCGTCAAGCTAAGTGCCACCATTGTAACACTTTACGTGTTTTTAATGGTGACCCTCGTTCCTGAGACTTTGATACTTTATCAGGCGGGGTGAAGTCAAATTGACTCGTTCTAAAAAAAGACTGGTTTACTCTACCTCTGCCTACCCCATATGAGTGTATAGGATAAAGTAAGTACCTACGTACTTAAAGTACCGTGTCTCCTTGACACCGGTCGCGTTCGGTTTGAGTGGTAATCGATAGTACTTGACAAAGGAGACTGAAATGATTTCATACAATCTTGGGCCCAGGGTGTAAGAAGATGAAAGTGGTGTCAATTAATAGCTTATATATATTATCAACCTTTTACTGAATATTCTGCGGATTTTGTCAGTCTGAGAACAGAGATATAAGAGATTATGTAAAAGTGACATTATGTTACAATCTTTAACCAACAGCTGATTCTTGAAGTGCAAAATGTGTTCTATTGCACTCATAATTATTATATTTACTAGAAAATGTTTGAAAAATCATATGAACTTCAAGCTATAGGTAGATAACAGGTGAAAAGATAGGGAAAGGATATCTAAAATAAAATAAAAAATCATTTAATATAGTGTTTTATTCGCCTTATATTATAATTAAAATGTCGTCTAGAATATGAGCGCAGCAGCCTATAGGTCGTTTCCCTACAATACAATTCAGTACCAGTAACGCATTACTATAGCCTCCCTTCTTCTACGAGAGCCGTCGACTAAAATATTAATAAAATAAGTTTTATTAATCTTCAGCTACATTAAACAATACATAATTAACTGTTCCGTATTAGGGTAATAAAACATTGTTTGATAAATAAATAATTCTTTGCCATAACTGTAAACAATCTCCATAGGCCTTCTAAATATATATGTATGTATTTTACACCTGCCAGGATGGTAGCTGGTTAGATGAGGTTCTATTTACTCACAGACTGAGGTGCAAGCCATTGCCGGATCACTGACAGAATTGTTTCATCGTGTAAGGGTGGTCTACCCAGTGTATTGCAATGAGCAGTGGATATCCCACAATTCACACAGAAATCCATAGTTTCAATAATATCCAATTCACAAGCCGGCGGTAAAATCCAAAATAACAATCAAAATTAAATCAAGTCAAACGTGTGAGTGATCTTCGGTGTCCAACGTAGTATAAGGTAGGCAGGGTCAGAATCCGTAAAATACAAAGCAGTGATCGTAAAAAATTACAATTAATCGGGAAAGCAATCAAAACGCATTGGAAAATACGAAACTAGAGATGAAGTGAATATATTAATATTAGTTAAAAGATTACTTGCAAGATTCAGGTATTAGTAATCCGACCGACTATGATATGGTAATATTGCTGATATCAGTAATATGTATTTCAGATCTTGTTTACTATCTGACATGGTCGTGTAATATCATTCTGTTTTCGATTGGTGAATATTAGTCTATGGAATGGATTAGTGTGTGATGTATTCGCTCGGATCGTATTAACTTCGTTGCTGATTGGTTGCTGACTGAGAATAAATATTCATTACTTGGTACCATTTTTATAAACAATAATTTGAAACTTGCCATCGCAAACCATGTTGGTTAGACTATTCTTATACACAGACATAACTTGTATTCTAAGTATCAAGCAAGTCTTATATTGGAAGCCGAGGGCAACAGCTACTAGGAACTAATTTACTTACTTACAAAAAGAAACACAACTGGTCCTAACCTACCTATATCTGTATTTAAAATATAAGAAAAATGTGCCACCGACTTCAAGTAGGTACTGTAACTATGTTTGTTATTATTATTATTCCAGTCCTCAATCACGATGTGTTAAAGTATGCTGTACCTACTATCATACATAAATCAAAATCATTATTAAAAATATATCAATCTTTCATATCTTCAGCGATAATAATAGGTACCTACCTAATCAGTCTATTCAGCGCAAGAAGATTGACCTATATTTATTAGTGCAATAATATGTCAATATTAATACGATCATAGATCACCGCGGTATTTGACGATTGGTTGTCGGTAAAATATTACTAATATTCAAATATTAGTTAAGATATTATAATATTATCATGAAACTAATATATTAAGATTAGCTAATACCAACGAATATCGGTACTAACCCATCTCTACATGAAACGAATGAGCAAACAAAACGGCAACTGTCAGTGTCAATGCTATTATTATATTTTTATTTTTTTACTGTCATGCCAGTGACAGACTAAAAATATAAGAGAGATTTGAATCGATATTAAATCGATAATCTTTAATATTAGTTTTTCAGTAATTAATTGATATTTGGTTTAATAATATGACTGTAATTATATGCACTATATTGCATGTAAGTATATATAGTGCATTTAATTACTTTGAGTTAATTATTTACTGCAAATGTGTAATCGATTACTTAATCGATAATCTACCGAAAACTATTTTCTCATATTTCTCCGCTTCCAGACTGAGAATTGAGGTGATTTTTCATATTCTAAGACACAAAAATATGACTGATTTTTTAGATCATATCTCAACTTATTCCATTTTGGGCCCACCGATTTCCGTCTCCTTTACCGAATATTTTATCATATTCTTGTAACCGCGGTAGCCTAGTGGTATGGGTAATGAACTGCTGAGACGAGGTTTCGGGTTCGATCCCAGGTTTACCATGGCACACACCAATGACTTTTCGATCCTTTTCGAAGTTATGTGTGTATTTATCGCAGGTTGTAAGTGACCGGTTAATGGCAATAGGCTTCGCCCACCTATTACATTTTTGACCTTAACATAAACTGGTGAAATGTGGGTGCTACCACCTCTGCCTACCCCTTCGAGGATAAAGGCGTGAGTTTGTGTGTGTGTGTATTTTATCATATCATAAAAAGGTTTTCTAATTTTATACTTACTGTGCCACGATTTCGTCTGTGTGGTCTTAGACCTTCTTTTTTATACCACTTACGTACCAGGCAAGCAAGCGGTCCGTCTGATGGAAAGCGATTACCGTGACCTATGGACGTTTGCAATACCAGGGGGCCTAGCCAAAATGCATTCGTTCGGAATCTACATTCGTCATCGCTCGGAAAATGTATGGGAGTGACATTTGTTGTCGGAATCGGATCACATGACATTCCGACAACAAATGTCACTCCCATACATTTTCAAATATAATATTACGTGCAAGTTCATTGGATGATCGTAGCACATCCTGCCAAAAAATGTTTTGCTCAATTTGACTTTATCTTTACTGCACCTAAAAGCGTTTATTTTCATCCTAATACCAATTAGCTAGTTATTATCAAAAGATCCCATTCAAGTTTTATGTAAAGTAAAAACTAGCCGTAAAGAATTGCAAATGATTTTTCTATTGAAAACCTATTTGGTTAATACTTAACGTAAAATTTTGAAACAAAAAGTTAATTCCACCTATTGTCCAGCTTGACGTCAATGAGGACGTATTTTTCTATGCAATCTTCCTGTTATTTTTATTTCTTATCAATTGGCTATTGCTTTTGGTTTCTTCGCGTTTTAATTGAAAGGAAAATAAAAAGGTTCTATTAAAATAGATATTTATCGACTACATATTTTTTTACATACAAAAATAAACAAAAATAACTACGAAAATTGATGACATTTATTCACTAGTTGCCAAAATTATAAGTGGGAAGACCGAGAAACCCTTCTTCTGCAAGCAAATTTGCCGCAATTTCACCGATTACGTGGTAAATGTTACACAATATTATTAATAGCGAGACGTCAATGTCAAGTTTTTCAAGAAAATCTTCCAGAGCCACGTTAGCAGTTCTTCTTAACAGTAGTCTGTCTTTTCATGTTTAATTTTTAATGGAGATCTAATGTTTCATGATCACTTAACTAACTACTCGTTCGTACCATTACGTATCGAGTTACAATTAATCGTAGCTCCCACTCGAGATATCGAGTTAATTGATATCGTGATACCAGTGAGCTATTGCTCTAATTGATACATGCCTTTGACACTTATTGATGTCTGTTATAATATATCAAATGGAATTCCTTCGTGGGGTATCGAATCCAGTTACCAATTGAGACGGTCGTATTGGATACTCAGACCAAAAGAATAAAGTATGATTTTAGATTGTCATGGTCATTTATATATTCACTGTTAAATCTATCGGGATATTTATTTCAACGAAATCAACAAACATGGTAAATATCCCGATAGATTTAACAGTGAATATAAAATAATAACGTAGGTAGGGCGCGTAGAACTTTCAAGTGAAACTGCCTAAAGTAGCACCATTTAGGCCACTAAACGGCACTTACAAAACGTCAATATCAACAATATTTTAAAAATTACTGAGCAAATGGACCACGTTTCGAAATGCAGCCCTAGCCTGAGAAGATTCAAGCAAGAAACTCAGCGGGCTTTTCTTTTTTTTTGGTCTATTTACAATCATTACCTTAGTCTAGATACAGAACTTTTGAGTAGCAATTTGAGTGAAAAGTTCATTTCCAGGCTTGTTTATCATCCAAATAATCCTGGATTTTGTAATAAGCTTTTTGCCATAACTGTTTTTTAACAATTTTTTTAAATTTATTAATAGGGCAAATCCATAATTTCATTAAGGGGCTCATAAAAAAAACGTATACAATTACCCTGAAAATAATTTTGAAATTTTGTGGAGTCTACTATCACAGACAACGAGATTATTTTTGTGTCTGGTATTTAGTTTATGCCTATCACAAACTTTTGGAAATTTTGTAATATTTTTTCTAACATACATCCGAAATGTCAGGGAGAATATATAAACATTGTACTTACGAATAAGTCCCGTTCCCGTTAAAATCGTGTAAGTTTAAATCCTAACATAATCGTGGTAGTCTTAGTTACCCGCCCCCGCTTAAGCTCGTGACTTGTACCACTAGCCTCGTACCTACACTAACGACGTACACAGGCGTCCCTCAGGATGTGCCCATTGCCACATATCTACTCCTTTATGATCTCCAATACAGTTGAAATCCCTCAGCTATTGTAACCAAGACTATTTCTATCTCGCTCACAATCTAACGCTACATCTTATAACAGACAGAGATGGAAATATTAAGAAAATTGGTTGCGTAATGTGATATTATTAAGAGACTGAATAAACTGGACGTATATTGATTTATTGTATGTAGGTATATGCTTGTTATTACCTATACTGGAGAGGACGTATAAGCCTTCCCGAAGAACGAAACCTATGCTTGGGCCCTCTCTGTGAGTAGCAGCGCTGTCGTAAAACATATTACTACACCACGATGGCAACTCAAAAATGCCGTCAATCCGACAGAAGAATATTGAATATTACCTATATAACATAACATAACCGCACGCCTATATCCCCGAAGGGGCAGGCAGAGGTGCTAGCATTTACATTTCGCCAGTTTATGTTTAGGTCCCAATGTAATAGGTGGCTAGCCTATTGCCATTAACCAGGCACTTATAAACCTGCGATAAATATACACATAACTTCGAAAAGCATCGAAAAGTCATTGGTGTGTGCCATGGATCGAACCCGAGACCTCGTCTCAGCAGTCCATTACCCATACCACTAGGCAACCGCGGTCTCTACATTGTATAATGAAATATTTCGTGGACAGATTACTTCTTCGTCTTCCAGTTCGGGGTCAGACCGGGCTTCGCTGGGGTTCGCTAGAAAGCCAACCCCAACTGAATTGGGAATAGGCTCTGAGAATTAATGATGCAGTAGCTATTTGTCTCTATGGAACAATGCCCACAATTGTTAGTAAGCACTTTGAAATGTCTACCTATTACTGAATACCTTACCTAAAAATTCATGCACGCCACTGTCTAATGACAACCGCGCCCAGGTCGTTTACCAAATGGTAACCACTCCTGGTCACGAACACTTTTTCTTTTACGTCAATAAAAGTAGGTGCTTAAAAATGTTCAATGTTCTAACATCGTTAGTACTCATCATTCCCTGAACCTTTTTCCCAACTCAGTTGGGGTCGGCTTTCCAGTCTAACTGTGATGCGGCTGAACTTCGATATTTTCCGTGAAGCGACTGCCATCTGACCTCCACAACCAATGGTCTAATGACCAATGGCGATATCGAAGTTCCAATCTCTTTCTTCTTTCTCTTTAACTCTTTTTTTTTATTTTAACTAAAAAAAATCTAACATCTTTAGTACTAAAGGACTTTATATTTAAGGTTTATAGCAGTAAAAATCATTTGGAAATATATCGATATCATACTTATATGAACTTTCAATTTACAGGTACGTTGGCATGAAATACAAGCGGAGTCACCAGTAAAAGTTGGTTAAGTATCTAACTATCTTACATAGTAACTAACTTCACATAATTTTAAGTAAATATACGCTGGCAGTTTGTGGGGCGGCGGTAGTGTACGTGACCTATCTGGGGGCGCGGGTTCGATTCCTGTTCAGTGCAAAATAATTATGTGTATGATACCTATAGCTGTTTGCATTGATTTCATCGAGCTTTGGAGAGCACGTTAAGTCACCTGTCCCGGTTCTCATACGAACCTTTATGACGTTTCTGGTTTCGCACACGTCCTTAGGCCACGCTGGTAACCACTTTCAAATAAGTGGCCTACCTAATTGAATATGGTTACCATCGTGGATGTTTGACACTTAGATGGCATGAAAATGCTTACACTTTTGATCCAAGGACTTCTTTTCTAACTATACCTATATGTGTAAACATGGCCAAGGAAATAAGTATACACCTTTACATACACATTTTAAAGGTGTTTCTATACCTAACTCATTGGCCGTGTGTAAGTACATGTACCGTTGCATTCGTGCTTTCCTTGTGGCAGGCGAAGTAGCCAGGCCATAACCTTATAACACCTTTTTAGTACCAAATAATTGATTTATTTCTCTATTATTTTTTAATTCTATAAACCCAAATTCGATCAACTTTCTATAACTAGCAAAGAATAACTAACAGTATTTCACACAGAAGTGTCACTCGGAAACGATACTTAAACAAGTAACGACCCTCGTGAACACGCAATAAAGTGTAATTTAGTTTGCACGCAATCCATTAACAGAATTAAGGTTTATCACGCACAGTGCAATAGTTATGCTCTATACAAATTACTACAGCTGCTGGCTACATCTTTATGAGTACATACGACTACATAAACACGATAATGACGTCACGACGTGCTACGATAATTACGATTGTGACGTTGTATCGTGAAAAGGTACGTCGAGCACCGTGAAAAGACACGATGTTACAACGTGTCACGAGGCACGGTAGAAGTGGGCATTATAAACTGTTATCATATCAATAACTATGTATTGTCGATACGGTATTGCAGTTCATAATCATATGTACCTAGAGGAAACTGGGGACACTTGATCCCTATGGGAGACAAGGTACACCAATATTTTTTTCAATTACTAAGTGTTTTAGAGTATTTTTTAGTGTGGCAACACTAAGTAAACATTATTACACTTACCATTACACCACATTAAAAATAGTCTAATACGCTTAGTAATTCTAAAAATATTGGTGTACCTTGTCTCCCATAGGGATCAAGTGTCCCCAGTTTCCCCTATATTTAAAACGTTATTATAGGTTGATATTAAAATTATAGGTCAAACGTTTAAATAACGTATTGGAGCGGTATCCATTAACACGTGGTAGTTATCAAAATAAATAGTTTCAAAAGGATTGCTGCTAAATATCTCTATATTTATACTTTGCACCTTTTTCACAACATCACTACATAGTATAAAACAAAGTCGCTTACTGGCAGAACTAGTGAGACGAGTTCGATCAAGTTTGGTTTTATTTCAAAGTCCATGGAACTACTGACAAAAAATTTCTCGCTAGTTCCATGGAACTAATTGTTGGTGGAACTAGTGAGAATGATCCGCTTTTTCTGTCCCTATATCCCTAAAACTACGCAAAGGATTTTGATGAGGTTTTTTTAATAGATAGAGTAATTGAAGAGGGAGGTTTATATGTAACATATATAACATCATGCTACAAATAACTGGTGCGGAGCAGAAGTGAAAAGTGTTACAAAAACGGGGTAAAGCAGACGAAATTGCGCGGGTCAGCTAGTTGACAACAAAACTATTCGTCCGTCTATCCCCTATGAAGTAGCTTTTGCGTATTCAAGTTCTATTTCTAGTTCTAGATATTGTCTTATTCATATTCAAAGTTAGGAAACGAATTGCTACGAAGTTTCAATAGCTCCTACACTTTCAAGGTTACAATTAAAAGCATTATAAGACACATTTAATTATCTCCGAATCGTGGTGCAGAACTAACAGTATCGCAAGTATTAATTCCCACTTTGGGAAGCTTCCACAAAAGTAATGACCACTCATTTGAACAAAACTTAACAAATCATGGACTTAAGCTATACTGAGGCATTCATATTATTCGTGTCTCAAAATAATTTGCCGAAACTTCGATGTCTATTAAAACTGGACGAAATAACGTTTCATTTGAAAAGTTTGAGAGCTTATAAAACTTTCCTTTTAAGTATTTCCCAGTAAGTCTCAGAAGTTTCCCTGTTATGGAATCGGCTGTCGCGTCTGTTTAATTTCTATGGCACTTGTTAAAATTTAATGTTTCGGCACATTTAGGAGCCTTTGTTAGTGTAGGTTTAAGATGAAGGGTCTCCGTGATGGAATCTTATAATAACCAAGAAGAATAGGCCCATTTTTATACTTACCTTTTCTTTTACTTATGTTCTTCACGATACTTACGTCTTTTACCGAACCGCGAAGAACCGCGATAACCTAGCGGTATGGGTAATGGACTGCTGAGACGAGGTCTCGGGTTCGATCCCAGGTTTACCATGGCACACAACAATGACTTTTCGATGCTTTTCGAAGTTATGTGTGTATTTATCACAGGTTTATAAGTGCCTGGTTAATGGCAATAGGCTCACCACCTATTACATTAGGACCTAAACATTAACTCGCGATATGTGGGTGCAATATTCATAATATGTATACACATAACTTCGAAAAACATCGAAAAGTCATTGGTGTGCACCGTGGTGAAACCTGGGATAGAACCCGAGACCTCGTTTCAGCAGTCCATTACCCATACCACTAGGTCTTACTCGTGTCAACAATAATGCCTGGAATACGGCAATTGGTTCTTATAATATTAACCCTCTATTATGTGGGACCGAATGTTGTATTAATTCACCTCTGAGCAACCCTCTGATCGTGATTATATGTATATATGTATTCCTATCATAGGATCTTTTGATATCTCTACACCTTGGGGAACAGGGAAATAGGAAAACAGGGGAATTTTCCATTCATACGTGTAGATAATGTACTGTATGTATTATTGACAAGTTAGGGGAAAGGTCTTAGATCAATCTTTGAGAGGATATTTGATACGACTAGGGAAATACCCTCTCAGTTAAGTAAATGTATATTTTTAGTAATTAACTATGGTGTAGAGCACTCGACTATTCAGTCTGAGATCGTGGGTTTGATTCTTTGTCAATTAATTTTTTTTTATATCGAATTGGTATAAATATTTATATGTATAATTCATAATTAGACTATGTTAACATAATTATGGGTTCCATGTAAAAACTGTAAAACCCTTTTTTTTTCTTCAATTCACATTTGCTTGTGTTTCATAGAATTTTCACAGGCAGGTAGTCTCTTGTATAAAAAAAATTAAACAAAATGTTTAATATTAAATATCCGAATATATGTATAATAAATTACATCCTGTATATGAAAAATCAAACAGAAATAACTTCTAATAATATATCCATTCAGGATTCTAACAAACATGTTGATATTGAGTTTAATTAATATCCTGTATCAACATAATAGTATAAAGGTTGTTCCGTTTACACTTACAATAGTTCTGAATATTATTATTGAATGGCTTAACCAATGTGTACTAACATTATGTTCTATTTCTAGTTGAGTAAATTAGTTCTGTATTAATATTGTACAGGATGATAATATATTATATTGTGTCTAGTCAATATGAAATATCATGGCTGAAAATTGCTGCTTATGTAATTATTAGACGTGATATTATCTATGTGATTATTGTGTACTAGTTAAAGCCTGTGACTACGTTTGTTATACTTAATGAATTGTACGCATAACATCATCATTCTCCTACAGTCTCGGATCCTTTTATAGCGGGAAAAACATCCGATGAGGCCGTCAAGCTGAGCGCCATCTTTCTGATTCTGCTTTTTTGGGTGGATTTATCATAAATACAATGTTTAAAAAGTTTAAAAAGAAGCCGCGGTAGCCTAGTGGTATGGGTAAAGGACTGCTGAGACGAGATCTCGAGTTCGATCCCAGGTTTACCATGGCACACACCAATGACTTTTCGATGCTTTTCGAAGTTATGTGTGTATTTATCGCAGGTTTATAAGTGCCTCGGAGAGCACGTTAAGCCGTCGGTCCCGGTGCCATACAAATATCTATGGCAGTCGTTACGGGTAGTTGGAGCCCTCAAAAGTCCAACCAGCCTAACTTGGAACTTCGATATCGCCATTGGTCATTAGACCATTGGTTGTGGAGGTCAGATGGCAGTCGCTTCACGGAAAATATCGAAGTTCAGCCGCATCACAGTTAGACTGGAAAGCCGACCCCAACTGAGTTGGGAAAAAAGGTTCAGGGAATGATGACAATGTTTAAAAATGAGTGTAACGTCATTCATTGTGACCGATAGTTCGTATGACTTTCCGTAGATAGCTCCCACCATATCACCTCAAAGATGAGAATTACGAATGATTCGGACGAGGCTTCATGGTTTAGCGGTTAGTGTTCCCTATGTAAGGGAAAGATCACGGGTTCGAATCCCGTCGAAGCATTCACTTTTTCCTATCTAAATTTGATTTGAACAGTCAACATACTTATTGCTTACCAAGTTTTTTGTAAATAATACTGTAATAATATACATATTATACTTTACCGTGGTGACCTCCGTGGCGTAGCGGTAGTGAACGCGACTGCTACGCAGAAGGCGTGGGTTTGATTCCCGCTCAGTACAAATATTTGTGTGCTTGAATACGAATATTTGCATTGGTCTGGGTGTTTCTGTCTATAATATGTATGTATTTACAAAAAAAAGTCTATGTATGTTTATCCGCATTCTATAACCCGTAACACAAGCTAGTTAAACTATGCTTACCATAGGTCTAGGTGACGTTGTGTAGATTGTCCCACAATATTTATTTATCTATCTATCTATTTGTGTAATCCTTAAAATACTGTTCTTAACATAACATATAACCGCTCCAATTCAATTTATTTATATATTCAGAGAGGATGAAAGACAAGTAACAAAACAAAGGTTGTTTTCTTCCCACCAAACTTCAATTAGGCATTATGAAAAGATCTCATAAGCACGTTGATTTATCGCCCATGAACCCCATTAAGAAGGGTTGGGGGCAAACAATACAACCCCTTGGAAAGTCTTTTATTTAATTAAAAATTCTACAGAAGACTTAAATTCTTCAGTGACGAGTATTTTTGGTGACACGTTGAGATATTTGACACCTTAAATTAAATTTTAGAAGTATTGACAAAAGGAGGCCGTCTGATGTTAACTGTAAGTATAGGGTATTTTTATTTATTTATGGCATGTTATTGAATTAATGCAGTTGCAGTTAAAATTGTGCAGTTTATATGCTAAATATTCATCATCTTCTTCCTTGCGTTCGCATTTCAGACCTTCACATCGTTCCGGGGTCCGCTTATGAGTGATGTGCTCTAAAAGTGGGCTCTAAAAATTCCTGGACACCTTAAGATTTATAATCCTTTGACAGCATAAGTCTAATTGAACCAAAAGTAACTTAGATAGCACTTATCAAATAAACAAGATCGATGTCTTGTTTCTTTATAATAAAATAAGTAAGCTCATGCAAGAAATTCAAATTCAAATTAAAATAATTTTATTGTGAAGAAGCAGACTAAACGTCATTGCATTAATAAGTAGATCTATTATCCAGTAGCTTCTAAGACTAGTAGTTGTGTAGTGGTATCTTTTCATACAATTTTAATTTGAAATTGTCGAGGAACTTGGAGCCCACTGTACATTGATTTTTTGACTAATGGGGAGTATATCATTACCGCGGTGGCCTAGTGTTATGGGTAATGGACTGCTGAGACGAGGTCTTGGGTTCGATCCCAGGTTTTACCATAACACACGCCATGATTTTTCGATACTTTTCGAAGTTATGTGTGTATTTATCGCACGTTTATAAGTGCCAGGCTAATGGCAAATCATTATTACCAACTCCGGAGGTCAGTTCCAGGACCCATAGAGCGCGTACCCATATTTTGGCGGAGGTAGTACCCGTGGGCATGTCGCGCACGATGGAAAAACGAGCGCCACATTTAGAAACAAGTATTGTTTCAGAATAAAGCGTTTCCGAAGCAGAGCGGTAACAGCAGTTAGTAATATACAATCCGACTTAAACCAATTATGAAACAGAGATGATATCAAATGTTCATTTCGCAGATAGAGCGATGTAATTTGGCTCCGTTCCAAACTGGAATTGTCTGCGTACGTTTTATTGAAATCAGTCATGGATACACTAATCTGTTCTTGAGTTCAATTCAGGATCAATGGACTTCGAAGAAGTGTGCTAAATTGATTAAGATCGAAAAACTACAACTTCTTAAGATGGCTTCAGCAACGAAATCGCCGCAGTTTCAAAGTTAATGTAATACAAAATGTTAAGTTTTTCAAGAAAATCTCCCAGAGCCACGTAAGCCACGTCGGGAAATTGGTTTCGGTGTGTGCACCCCCCACGAGATCAGGTAGTCGATCAGGATGTGTGAAAGAAAAGAAAGAAAAGAAAAATCCTTTTTATTTTGATGCTACACCGAATACACAATTAATTACATACTAACACAACATACACAAGTTAAATTACAGACACATCGGATGTTCTTCACGTTGCACCAAAGAAGGAGCCAGTTCAGCATGGTGCCACAAGTACCTGACGCTGGTTTTTTTTGTGGTTGGATTTTAGGGTGCCTGATCGTAAAAAGTGAATGCTTACTGTGTGTATAGGTTTTGTGTTGCCAGTTGTAACACCGAGAAAACCTGCAGAAAAGCACTGCTAGCGTAAAAATTATTTAAACCTTCAACTCTTCACTTTACATAGTCGACAGCACGTGAGTGACGCCCCTTTTTTAACGTGCACGAAATTGCCACGGTTACCACCGCCGCCAAAGTTGGTGGAGGGGATTATGTCGGACTCGAACCGACCAAAACGCCCCCCGTCTATGGATCTTTGATTGCCAGAGGTGAGATTATACAAGACATATCTCTCGCACCTCGGCAGACCCGGGGGCATCTCATTGAGATGACTCCCTTCCCCCAATGATGTGAACCATGGTGTCTCCATCTAGCTCTCGGATATTAAGATACGCACTTTGCGCTGCCGTCGCGGCCAGCTTCTGATAGTGTGACAGGCAGCCCCACCCGTCCTCCACAGTGTGATGCCCCTGGTGTTGCAAAGTACACGGTAACCACTTTCCATCAGGTGCACCGTAATTTTTATTTAAAAAAAAATTATAGCATATAAAAAAAATTAGAACAGATTTTCCTAATATTCCCTCTAACCCCTCCAGCTAAGCTCAATTAATGGCTTGTGTTAGTAATGTGTTCACGTCGGGAGTGTGCCGATTTGAACCCGGGTCGTTTCGATCGTAAGGCCGACACTTTACCCATTAAACTATTAACGCTTGTCTGCCACCTAAGTTATTGTTTGCCATGGGTTGTTCTCATACATCTCTAGAGAATAACAACACAAACTGTTGGAATAATGAATAATTATTTATTAATAAATGAAGCTATGTGATCATGAACTATGCCATTATATCATGTAACTGGAAATACCTATATGTTTATTTTATTATAAATGTCAAAAGATTTAATAACAATAATATATATTATTACATAACTTTATTTATATCAATTGTTTAAAAATAGACTGGATGTTTTAATAGACGATCATTATGTAAATATAAATCGTAACTACGTAATATATATGTATCTGAATTTCTATATCATTATTTCTTAGTTCATATTCTGGGTATATTGATATTTGTTTGGATAATTTAATTGGATATTTTCGGGAGTTGGAGCTATAATCAAAGGATTTTTTTATAAGAAACCACAGAATCTGTGGTTACTTTTATGGTGCTAACACATACTTTTCCAACTGGTCCCACCATCTACCTTCCTACACAGGACAACGTGCGCAGGACTTAGATGTCACCCGCATACGGTACAAACAATTCCATCAAGAACCAAGCGGTTCCGCGACTCTTTTCTATGTCCTGGAATGCTTGGAATGCTGTTTCCTTCATCCTACAGTCTCGGGTCCTTCTAGCGGGGCGTGAAAAAACATCTGTCGAGGCTGCAGGGACAGCACCTATAATGGCGGCCACCATCTCACCATTAGGCGTGATGCAGTTAATTTGACGACTTAAGCATAAAAAAAGTCTTCTTAACCTGAGAATTACATTTCAATTCTCTTATGCTCCTAATTAAACACTTAATGACTTCTTCAATATAATATCGTATCCTATTCATCATATAGTACAAGCTGGCACCCAGATACCTACTGAATATTCGTCAACGATTAGAAACTGGTGAGGCAATTAAATCCAGTCTAGATCTTCGTAACCAGATATTTATTTTGTGTACTTACCTATGCCCGCGCTATAACCGATTGCAATCGAATAAACGTAAGATTTTAAGTTGGACCAAACCCCTTCAAACTAAAAAAACCGCATCGAAATCCGTTCAATAGTTTTTGCGTCCATCGCGGACAAACATAAACTATTTGCAATTATAAAATAGTATAGATAGATAGACAGATAGATGTGGTACACTTTGTGAATCTGTTCTCAGCATAATGAGTACACGACATTGTAACATCTAGGTAAACAACTGACGATCATTTTATTGCACACTAAAACTAATACCAACACATTGTTGTTTTATGATATTTTGATGGCCACGACTAGTCGTTACTGTGTCTGCGGCCCATCTCAGCCAATTCAATTATACGGAATGTTCTAAATTGCGAGTGATATAGTTGCGATTATATGTTTTATTATACCTACATGTGAGTGGTGTACAGCCGCGTTAGCCTAGTGGTATGGGTAATGGACTGCTGAGACAAGTTTTCTCGGGTTCGATCCCAGGTTTTATCATGGCACACACCAATGACTGTTCGATGCTTTTCGAAGTTATGTGTGTATTTATTGCAGGTTTATAAGTGTCCGGTTAATGGCAATAGGTTTGCCACCTATTACATGGGATCTACAACATAAACTGGTGAAATGTGGGTAATAGCACCTCTGCCTACCCCTTCGCGGATATAGGCGTGAGTTTATGTTATAAAAGCGACGGTCACTGACCTCCTCAAACCCATTAGTAATATCGATATTGTAGGTTGGGTGAGTCTTTCCTCTGCCGCACCATTAAGTCTTGAAATTCCTTACCGACGCACGTGTTCCCTTCTTCCTACAGTCCCGGGTCCTTAAGCGGGGCGTAAAAAAGCATCTGATGAGGCCGTCAAGCTGAGCGCCACCATTGTAGCACTGAACGTGTTTGCAATGGTGACCCTCTTTCATGAGACTTTGCCTTCAGCTAACATCAGGCGAGGTGACGTCAAATTGACGTTTCATAAAAAAAATTGCAGTTAGATCAATTGTCGAACTTTTTAGGGCTCCAACTACCCGTAACGAGCGCATTTTGAACACAATTTGAACACATTTTGACCACATTTTGACCACATTTTGACCACATTTTGAACGTTTTTTGAACACATTTCAAACACATTTTGAACGCTTTTTGAACACTATCAAACAAATTTTGGGTGTACAACTTGTGCTTATACCCATATAATGTTTCAAAGAAGCGACGAGACGGCGAGGGAACGCACAAGTCACATCAAATTGAAGTTACGCCACGTCAACGCCGAGACGCGTTGCTTCGGCGACATAAATATATTATATGCATGGGGCATCGATCTGTTTGTTCATGAATACCTTAGGAACAGTGGGATTTCTTGAATGGAACCTGGTATTCTGATAGAATAAAGAAAGTAAAGTAAAGGCGTGCCTTTCTCTCATTTAGGCACATTTTGAGTCGATAACTCGTGAGTTGTCGACCTAAAATGTGCCCAAATTATTTTTACAAACATTTTTACAAACTATTTTTTACGGACAACGATGTAGTATTAATTATATTTTCTTGAATACCAACTGTATTACAGAAAATATATTACCCAAGCTCTTTGTGATTCATCATCAAAGAAGATGAGTGTGATTATGTGGTCGGCTGAAGTATCATTGCGGTTTATAAAATTGACGGTAAAGTGGCACAGCAGAGGCCTAATTGTCACCGATCATAATTAAGTTTCAAGTGCAAAAATAATTGTTGTATCCATACTAAAATTACAAATATGAAATTAAGTCTGTTTGTTACGCTTTCACGTCTAAACCACTCAACCGTTTTTGATGAAATTTGGTACAGAGATAGATTAGATGTTCAGAAAAATACTTCGGCTTTTTTTGGAGGCGATAACCAAGGTTCGCATAAGCATAGCCGCGTGCTATACCTACTGTGTCATAAGATTATCAGACTGTCAAGCAGAGCGCCACGCCATTGACGTACCCTAATAAAAAAAAATAAAAACACCTCTAGAGGACATATCTACTCTTTCATACGTAATAAAAGATGTGGAGATGTCTCTGTACTTAGACACAAAGGAGCGGTGTCCTCATTCGACGGGACTCCTAATAAATTGAGGATGTGTTAATCTTCAGTGCAGAGGCGGCCATCATAATGCTTATCAGAACGACATTGCATCTTGGGATATAAATTATATGTAGTGGGATTTTAACCGACTGTGGACATATAAGAGAGGTTTTTGCGTTACTTGTATACACCTTTACATAACATAACAAAAACTCACGGTTATAGAGGTGCTAGAACTCACATTTCGCCAGGTTATGTTAAGGTCCCAAAGTAATAGGTGGCGAGCCTATTGCCATTAACCGGGCACTTATAAATCTGCGATAAATACACACATAACTTCGAAAAGCATCGAAAAGCCATGGTAAAACCTGAGATCGAACCAGAGACCTCGTTTTAGCAGTCCATTACCCATAACACTAGGCTACCCACACACATAAACACTCAAATACATAAGTATTTATCTGCGCACACACACACAAACTCATACATCCAAATTAGCTTATCTGGCCGTCCAATCCTGTTAACAAATTCTCGTTAACAAGGATTCATTAGTAATGTATAACCCAACCCAAGTTACTAGAAGTTTATAAAATATATTTGATATCGAGTTCAATTTACTGATTCCAGTTAATGAATAATTGTGAAGTGAAACGAGCCCAAGTAATAAGAACAAGGGCAGGAAGATGATGATGATCGTATTAAATTATGATTTAGATTTATTAAATAGGTACTATATCTATATATTAAGGATAACGATAATCTACCTAAGTTTCTTGCTGGTCTCTTCTCAGGAGATTTAACTACCGAACCAGCGAAAGAATCATTTTCGAATGATTTATTTACTAAGTATTTTATTTATTATAAATTATAATATTTTTTGACAAATGTAGGTACATAATTATTGTAAAACTTTGACATTCATAAGTGCTCTTTATGTGCCTTAACTGAATAAACGAAATTGATTCTTTGATTCTTTGACTAAATCAATGATGCATTTATTATTGAACATAATGCTTTGATTAGAACCGAGTCGAGTAATGAGTCAGTAAGTTGTAACGTTTAAAGATATGTGCGCGTATATTCGTACCATAAATAACGCGTACTATACACACACACACACACACACACATTTAAATATTTCTTCAAGTAGGTACTGTATCTTCTTAAATAACAGTTCACGTTCAAAATAATTATTTATTGAGGAAAGAAAATTGTTAAAGTTTAGTAATAAATTATTGTGACATATTTTATTATCGGTCTATAAATTTAACGTGCTAATATCCGCTAAGAATAACGCAGAGACTGCGGTCCACTGATAAAATTATAACTTCAACATAATATTCCGCACCCTAGCTCCAATAGTTTTTATTAGAATTATATATTAACTAGCTGACCCGCGCAACTTCGTCTGCGTCACCCCATTTTTGCAACATTTTTCATGCCTGCTCCGCACCTGTTAGTCGTACCATGATGTTATGTACATATAAACCTTCCTCTTTAACCGTTCTATCTATAAAAACAAACCGCATCAAAATCCGTTGCGTAGTTTTAAAGATTTAAGCATACAAAGGCACATAGGGACAGAGAACGCGACTTTATTTTATAATATGTAGTGATTAATTTAGTATTAATTGGTTGGAGTAATAAAAAAACAAAGTTAAAATTTATTAAAAAATCGTTCATTGTTCACCATCAAATAACTTTTATGTTTGTTAGAATCACTCAAAAATAGTATTTGTACTATTGTATTTTCTATCTCTTATTTAATTTACGTACTCAATACTTTTACTAATTAGGGTATACTTCCGAAAAGGTCCCATATAAATTTGATTATGCATGGCCAAACAGTTTTCTCGCAAAGGCTTTCAATCCCTTTTGTATCTAAACATTAAATCCCTAAACCTATTTTCACAAATCCTTTTCATTTTTATAGCCAGAATGTTTAATTCATTAGCTTCTTATTTATCCATTAGAGTAAAGAGATATTTTTACCTGAGGTTATTTATGATTTTGACAGATTATATATATTTGTAGTGTAACGATGCAAATCGTTGTGTTGCAAAGTTTTGTTTGTGGTTTGTTTGTTTTGTTTTAATATTGATACGATATAAATATCGTCAATTTTAGTAAAATATTTGAATTCGATTTATAAAATATCCACAACATTACAGTAGGTTCATCTGTTCGCTCATAACTCCTTAACTACTTATTAAAATTGGACAAATGACTTCTTATTAGAATATCGATTTGATTCCATTTCTGTCGTGTGTTTCAAGTAAACTGCAAAAAAGTAAACTGTAATAAATGACAGTAGGTACAGCAAAATGCACTAGCATATGCACAAATAATTTCCTTTCATCGCTTGACAATGTTAATTGGTTAATAAATGCATCGGTTTTATTATTGACCGGAAACTAACCGTAGAAAGCGCTTCCTAAAGAACGTTGTACGGTTTTTACTCCAACAGTGCCAGTGTTTCTTGACGTTATGTAAACAGACAGTATGTGTACCAATGTTACGTGAAAGTAAATTTATCGTTGTTACAGTGAATCGTTTGTATTTCTCTTCACCGAAAATGTAGCAGCTAAATAGATTTTCAAAAAAAAGGAGAGTTGGAGAGTATCAGACGATTTCATCACTGTAACTGTTCTTTATATTGTTACTAGTTGTTGCCCGCGGCTCCGCCCGCTTGAACTTCTGATCCCGTTCCGGATGTCGAGCATTTTCATATTTATTCACCTTTCAAACCTTCTCTGAACTTCCACAAACATTCACGACCATAATTAGCCAAATCGGTCCAGTCGTTCTCGAGTTTTAGCGAGACTAACGAACAGCAATTAATTTTTATAATATAGATAAACTGTATAGGCGTGAATTTAAGTGTTAAGTTTTTTTTTATAAAATGGTTATTTCTCGAGAAAAAAAAATGTAATCATCATCCCTATTCAAACGACACAAGTGACACAACCCTTCAGCAAGGTCAAGGTTTGACATAAGAAACGTGTACTATCTTCCATCTTTCGTAACGAGCCACGGTGACGTGCATTACGCCATTATACTTCGCGCACACCTCTGACACAAGTAAATATACCTTATTTATATAAACTGGTTTGAATTTACTGAACAGTACATTTACATGTATGATAATATAGCTAAACAATTGGATTGTAACTAATATTATAATTGCGAAAGTGTGTTTGTTTATTTTGTTATTATTCACGCAAAAACAGATGGATGGATTTGGGGCAAAAGGCATGTTTAGTTCTCAAGTCACTCGGTAGATGGCGTTATTTAATTTTTTTGCTTTATAGATCGCGGTATTAAGATTTTTTGGAAGGTTTTATAAATATTAAGTAAATGTAATTGTTTTATCATCACTGACAATGAGTGCTCATAATTTTATTCAATTTGAACAGTAATACGTAATAGAGGGCGAACCTATTGCCGTCAAATGGCGCCTTTTGTCATGATCTGTATGTTTTCTTACCAGACTTATTATTCCTTATCCACATTTACGTAACATTTAACCGTAACCGTATCAGATGAGCGTGTCAGTCGGATAATTCACATATTTAGCTTGCGTGACAACGTGTATCCATGTTCGCATGCCGTTCCGTTGTTAATGTCACAAATACGGACGCACCTTTAAACTCATTCTACAACAACAATATAAATAAATAATACGGTCCTATTAAAATAAATTTCGCAATACAAAAATATCTTCTACACATTCGCACGTTACCGCGATCGAAGACACGGGAAACAGCCAGTAGTCTACACTTCTATCGCGTAAGTAAGTATAAAGTTCGAAACCGTGTAGGCAAATAAAAGTCAGCAAATAACCAACACCTCTTTCACTGAACTAATATCCCAAATGGGTTGAATGTTTGCTACATATTGTATCGGAGCGACTCGCAAACTTTGCACAGACAGAACTTAATACTTTTGTTATGAGATGATACATATTTATAGAGATACCGGCTGTGCCTCGTGACTTCGCCTGCATTTGTTTCTTGGCGAAAATATATTATGAATTAAAAAGTTACGGGGAATTCCTAGCTGTCAATAGTAGACAGATCATGGACTATATAGACGACATAACATAAGCTCACGACTATATCTCCGAAGGGATAGGCAGAGGTGACATTTCGCCAGTTTATGTTCAAGTCCCAATGTAATAGGTGGCGAGCCTATTACCATTAACCAGGCACTTATAAACTTGCGATAAGTACACATATAACTTCGAAAAGCATTACAGTCATTAGTGTGTGCCATGGTAAACCTAGGATCGAACCCGAGAGCTCGTCTCAGCAGTCCATTATCCATACCACAAGGCTACCGCGGTTTTTATTTATTAATATCATTTCTTAAATAAATATACAATATCGAAAATATATTGGGCCACAAAACAAAATATAGTCATCACAAACCACCCATCAACCAGTTTGTAGATCAGTTGCACAACAAGTCGTCCGACTGGTTCTGATCTTGAAATTGATCTGCACGGGTCTTTGAACTTGTTTACTTGTTAACTATGTAGTATGAATGGTGACTTCGCTACTATAGAGGGTGACGAACCAAAAAGTCGATTTTAATGGGTTATTTGTTGAATATTTTATAGCTCTGCTATGGTTTGCTGTGATTATTTTTACTCGAATTACATACATACATACATATGCTCACACCCGTAATCCTCGAAGGGGTAGCCAAAGGTGTATTAAACACCCACATTTCGCAAAGTATGATTTTCGGAACCACGTAAGGGGGTAAGCCTATTGCCACCAATTGGGCACTTTGTAAAAAAATGGGTATAATTTTTTTTGACCCGTTTGAATATCGGCAAAATATTAACATCACAAAAAGTCATTAAAATGTATAGTCATATATAAACTATATATATATAGTTTGTGGTGTATATATATACTTTATGGTGTATATATATTAGTGTAGAGGGCTTTACAATCAGAGGTCGGCCCAAAAAAAGATGGATGGACTGTGTGAAAGAAGATATGGCAAGGAAGGGAGTGACTGAGGAAATGACATCCGATAGGAATGTATGGAAGAGAATGACAAGTTGCGCCGACCCCAAATAATTGGGACAAGGGCAGGAAGATGATGATATACACACATATATTGGTCACACATATGCGTGACCAATATATGAACTGAGAAGTTGACAGAATATATGAACTACGAAACGTTATTTTATAAACCATTATCAACTTTAACACAAATGAATATCGCATCGACGTCAATATCTCTACACTAAAAGTCACAAATCACTACCACTTAAATTTTAAATTCAGTATCGCGGTAATTAGGAGATTCTTTTTCTATTTAAGTTAGTAATATAAACTCTATAAACAAAAACCACTAACCGTAAAAACTCCTAATTGCGATTCAGAACGTAAGTTAATACGAACCCAGCTAACGATTCTCAAATACGTTTTTATCGTTTCAGGTAAATATTCACCAGCCCTTTTGTGGAAGTAAGTAGTCATGGATTTAACACCCAATGAATAAGCCATCGCAGTCCACTGCTGGACATATTCCTCTCCAAATTATGGGAGGCTTTACCATACTGTTTCTACGCTGGCCAGACAGATTGGTACAATCGCCTGCAATAATATGTATACATTTTAGAACTTTTTCACATTAAACTTGTTGAATTTTACCGTTTCATGTCATAATGTTGACTTGTCATTTAATATTGTGACAAGGTTCCAAACTGTATACATATTATTGCAGATACTATACAGGGTTTTATTTCAAGATATTGTTTGCGTTTTTTCAGTTACGATACCCTTCGGATCAGTACCCTTAGCACGAAATTCTATCGAATTCGTAATGTAAAGGTATCAACAGAACAGAGCATTGCGATCAGCGGGCTACACACACACACAGGTTCACAAGAGGCAGACTGCCAATCACAATGCTCTGTTCTCTCGAAACCTTTACATTACGAATTCGATAGCAGTTCATGCTAGTGCTACTGATAAGGTGGGGAGTATTCTTTCTCTGTCATCACATGGATGGGGATTTAACATTCAATTATTTTTTATTTTAGCTAAATTAAAATTTAATAATATTATGAACTGCTTAAGTGAAACTGCTCTTGCCATAAATAGTTTTAAAGATATTTGATTTTGATATATTAAATTTCACGGGCCATCTGAAAACGCTTTATATAAAGTCGTACCTAGTTTTGACCTCACAGTCAAGTATTGAGTGACTTCAACGCGTCTGATGGTAATCTGGAGACAAAATTTCAGGATGGAGGTCACAATGAAGACCACCAGCTAAGCAGCTTTGTATGTATGTATCTTTATTAAATAAAATTACATGAAACTTTTAAGCTATCGCGGCGTTTAGTCATAGTGTTTATAAGTTCCGGGACTTCACGCGATATATTTTTTGAACACTTACTTTTGTCGACGTTTCGGGTGCGTTGCAGTCGTCACCACGTCGTGACCACGGGTGCTGCAACGCACACAAAACGTCGACAAAAGTAAGTGTTCAAAAAAATATATCGCGTGAAGTCCCGGAACTTATAAACACTACATGAAACTTAATATAAAACATGACCTCACAAAACCGTTTCCACGGTGTGACTTACTTATCTGAAGCATTTTCACCTCCCAGCTTAAAAAAACTAGAAAACTAAAACTTTATTTTATCGTGCGCAAAATCTCCACGGATACTACCTCCCGCCTAAACCGGTAGAGGTGATTATGACGGACTCGAACCGACCACTGCCGCAATATATTATTCGCCTTTGACAACTTCAGTTCCGATTTATGCCATTTCACGGAACCATTAGTTTCACTGTACTTAACGCATCGCACGCCAACATAATGAACACTTGACAGCCAGTAATAGAAACATGAATAGGAATTTTTGAAATGTTCGAATGCCAACGATGCATTGTTTTGATGTGTTGAAAATTTGAACCGTTGAAAAACCGCAATAGGTATCTAATAGATATGGAATAACGCGATTGTTTTATGTTTTGTGGTGAATTTATGATGTTGTACTTTGAATAAGGAAATAACAGTTGATTGATCACTTTCCCATTTGTAAAACTACCGTAAAAGATGACTTATTGTTTGTAGACATATTTTGATAAGTACCAGTTAGTGAAATATTATACTAGTATCATTCTCAGAGCCTATTCCTAACTCTATTGGAGTCGGCTTTCTATTCTAACTAAGATGCGGTTGAACTTCGATATTATCCGTGAAGCGCCTGCCATTGGACCTCCAAAACCAAACTGGCGATATCGAAGTTCTGTAGTTAGACTAGTCAGACTTTTGAGAGCTCCTACTACCCGTAACAACTGCCATAGATGTTTTTAGACAACCAGGACTCTCATACACGCCTTTACAATCCAGTTATGGAGGTATCTTCAACACTCCTACAGAGAGAGTGGCTCTGTAGCGGTCCTGAAGACGCCTCGTGCAGAGGCGAAACACGTGTCTAGGTTTGTTCCTCGCACTTACGGAATATTGCACATACGAAATCATATCTCATCGGTTAAGAAGTCCTTTTACTAGTTGTGAGGGGTGTAGTTTGGCATACCTTTCTATGACAATCAATACTAATATTATAAAAAGGAAAGATTTGTTCGTTTGTTTGTTTGTAACGAATAGGCTCCGAAACTACTGAACCGATTTCAATAATTCTTTCACCTCTAAAACTTCTATACATTGGCGCTAATATCGACAGCAAGGAAAAATAGTATATAGAGGCAAGTAGAGAATCGAATAGAGTCTTACAACGCGATAATCGACATCCACGCGGGCCAAGCCGCGGGCAACAGCTAGTTAGTAATATTTTACTATTGCTATCGTTGGAAATGTTAAACCGTGCATGAGTGGTCGGTACCCAATCCTCCAAATATATTTTCTAAATACGCGTTTTCCTTACTATCCTATAGTTACAAAAGTACACTGCATATCCACAAGATTATAGGGACCTCAACAAATACAGTTCGTTGGCAATAAGTAAGGATATTCCGAACAAATGAGGCGCCATTATGTAAAGGTCAGTTGAAATTCGAATAAATAGGACGTTGACTTATTTCGTCTGTCATCTGTAATGGCGGATAACTACGTTTGCCGATTGCGGCGGAAATGATAAAATGGAGAATTAAACCAATGATTTCTGTACGCAAATAATTTTTATTTTTTTTAAATAAATAAATATTCTAGGACAATCTACACAACGTCACCTAGACCCATGGTAAGCATAGCTTGACTAGCTCGTGTTACGGGTTATAGAATGCGGATAAACATACATAGATACATTTTTTTGTAAATACATGCTATTATACATAGAAACACCAGACTAATGCAGGTATTCCTATACAAGATAGAAGATTCCTATACAAGCAGATATTCTTATAGGTATAGGTATAATAATAAATGCAGTGGAGAAGTACAAGTGTGTTATTAATTATGTATTTTACATGCTTTTTATTTATTACTTCGCCTTCCCGATATGCTCTGCTGCAGATATTCCTATACAAGCACACAAATATTTGCACTGAGCGGGAATCGAACCCTGCATAGCAGTCGCGTTCACTACGGCCGCCACGCCACGGAGGTCATCGTTAAAACATTTTTATTTTTTCTTAAAGTTAACTTAGTGTTCGTAGCATGATGTTATAAATATATAAACCTTCCTCTTTAATCACTTTATCTATCAAAAACGCATCAAAATCTGTTGCGTGGTTTTAAAGATCTCAGCATATTCGTTTTGGCATAATACACCCTGTCTTTTTGTTTGTACAAAGTCATTTTTCTAATGTGGGTAAAATGATAAAACAAAAATTGAAACACATAACCCTTCCTTGGCAGGCAAAAGTAGTAAAACTAAATTATCTAAATTTAGTTATGACCTTTTTTACTTTTTTGTTTCGAATTTTCTGAGAACTATTGGAGTCCACTACCTACCTAGTATACCTACATACCTAGTATACCCACATACCTAGTTTACCTACCTAAATAACTACATACATAAATAGAAAGTTATAGGGCCCAATACATATTTATTCATATGAAAATAATAGGTAAGGTGAAAATGTTGTTTGTTGTCCCTCTTCTCTCCCTATAGTTTCATTTAAGTAAATGTATGCCTATTTACATCGAATTCGCGGCTACATTTCACCCACCCCTATGCAAACATCCCTTTATAACAGAACGCCATGATCGGCGTTTTTTAAGTTATTCCGCTTTTAATACAGGAAATTGCTGCTTTGTTAATCGTATATTAAGTAAATATACCTTATTATTTACATGGGGTGTTAGGGCTCCTGCAAACGAAAACAGGGTATACCTACTACTGGTCAGCTTAACAAAATTGATTATTTATACTGTTGATTGATGGCACTTAACTTTTTTACTTCATCTCGCCTGATTATAAACTGAAAGCAGGGTCTCATGAAAGAGGGTCACCATTGCAAACACGTAGGCACAGCACGTAGGTGCAGAATATTCTAAAATTTTTTATTTGTTTATGACACTTCAATTTGATTTCACTTCGCCTGATGGTAAGCTGAAGGCAAAGTCCTAGGAAAGAGGGTCACCATTACAAACACGTACAGTGCTACAATGGTGGCACTCAGCTTGACGGCCTCTTCAGATGCTTTTTCACGCCCCGCTTAAAGGGTCCTGGACTGTAGGAAGAAGGAAATTTATTGTTATACATTATTGTTATCTAAACATAATGGAGAAGTACAAGTGTGCTATCAATAATGTATAAAATGTGTAAGTAATTTACTTAAAATATATGACATACAAAAGCAGGTGAACCTTACTAAATGCTACACATAAAGAAAACAAGGTTTGTCATCACCATCAGCATCATAAATTCAACACTCTTTACGTAACACTGTACTTAAATTAAACAGCCATTTAAATGCGTAAACACGTCTAGAAGAGTGCCTTACTGGCTTAAAAATATGTAACTTAATATGCACGTAGATTCACTTTTTAAATTCAACACTTTTTAAAAAGTTACAGAATAGAACTCCACCTAGTATAAGTACACTAGATTTGAACGAACTCATATCGCAACTTAGTTTAGTCATCATCATTCTCTAAGCCTATTCCAAACTCGGTTAGGATCGGCTTTCTAGTCTTCGTCGGTCGAATCAGCTGTTATAGGTATAGGTATAATAATAAATGCAGTGGAGAAGTACAAGTGTGTTATTAATTATGTATTTTACATGCTTTTTATTTATTACTTCGCCTTCCCGATATGCTCCCTAATTGTCGTTGACAAGAACAATGGGTAATTTTGTATGGAACCCGTACCCACTTTGTAGCATTTTAGACTAGGTGTAATTTAGAAGAGGCCTAATTGAGTAACTCGAAAATAAGTGCACGAATGAATGAATGAATGAAAGACCGAAGTTATGATAACTTCTTTGTAACATTTTTAATTGCCAATAATCGCACTTTTTCTGCTTTTTGGACTAAATAAATAGGTAACCAGTCATTTTTTCTAAAACAATAAATAACTTAATAAAGAGTGAACAAAAAGACACCGTGTACTCGATGATCAAAAGCTAATGTTATACTAACCTCATTTATGTTAATCCGTGCCATCACATACTCTGTGAAGCCTGGATTGTATTCCAAATAGGTTCGCGTCAGTATATGCCGGTTTCGGTCACGAATTACTGATCTTGTACATGTAACACACTGTATATGGCGTTCACCTTCCATTTTTTTGAAGCAGATGAGTAATAATAATAATCCAATCGTTAAGTAATACACTGAAGTCCGTTGTGAAAGCCGAGGTTGTAAATAAAAGTAAGAATAAAATAAACTAAGATATGCGCGAGCGCTCAAAATCAGTTCCTAACAGGTACTAACTACTGACGACACACCGACGCTAACACAAAATAGTTCGAACTACCCACAAAATCAAAAAAAAATTGAACGTGCGTGGGTCGATTTTACTGAGGATTTTCGGTATTTTCAACATCAAATATCTTTTTTCCTACATAAGTTACAAAGTTGCTCCGATACAAAAAATATCTACGTTTTCAAAGACCTTTCGAATGGTACCAATTTCAACTTGCTACAAACTGGGTACGTTCTGACCCATGTCTTTTAAACTGTAATAGAGTGTCTTTATTTGCTGAAATGCCTTTAGAAACTCACAGTACTAGACTTAATGCGCCAATTTTCATTCAAAACTCATGACATTACATACATTCGAGTTACGTATATACTACTAGCACAGCAAAGTCAACGACCTCTATCATATCACAGATAGCATTTTAAAGACAATTTACCTACTTACGATGGCGCAGTGGTAGCGAACATGGAAGTCCTCAAGATTAGAGTGAATAGGTTACTTCTAGGGAAGCGTGTTCCACCGTTGACCACATCAGATAGTGATCAAACGCGATAAGGTTTTACTAATTTTTATTGCAAGATTGGTCATCAAACAACTAGCCTATTGCACTCCACTGCTGCACACAAGCCTCTCCTAATGTTGGGGGGCTTTGACCTACGCTTTTCATGCTGGCTAGACAGGTTGGTACAAGATTTTATTTATTTATTTATGACACCCTTCGGGTGAGATGAGGATATGATAGTCTTTTTCCATCAACATACGGATAAATAATAATATGCTACCTTTTCTGTGAAATCGAAAATAATTGAGGAAAAGCATCGGTCATGCATTTGACTAAATCCAAAAACCAGCATTCTACTTATGTAGAGACACAATACAACTCTACCTACCTTACCCAGAACATAATTACTGAGCAAGTAACGCGTAAATATATAAATAAAGAAAATAAAACGCTGGCCGACGTCACAGCAGCTGTCGTATTTCGGTGTATATTACGTCGGCTTATTACATTTTATGAATGCACGCAGCGTGTCTACAATAGAATATGGAAGTGCCACGTGCGACAGCGGCTTACTGGAACACTTTCTTTGGACTTGTAATCAGTGAAACGGTGTAGAGTATGAGCGATAGCGATAGTTGATGTCTGAGAACATTTTGTGAGTTATAAAAATGTTAGAATAAAAAGAATAACTATTAAAAAACGGATTATATCGAACGGAATGGTTACCTGAAAGAGGTTGCTACAGTATGCAATAAGGCCGTCCATTGTTCAATATTGTGTCCATCTTTTAATTATATAATCGACTGTAACTTTTCTTTATTTTTGTTTGTTATGGTGTACGATATATTTATTATTTATAACTATATTGTGATATATTTCCTCAATCGTGCAATAATTAATTAAGGATTTTATTTTTTAACGTATATTAGACTTCTCAAACAAAAACAAGATAGTGGCAGAATTAACGCAAAGTCCCACCACTCACCCACGGTTTTTAATCTCAACAAGTTACAGTCATAACAGGAATTCCAAACCTCACCCTTCTAAAAATACTTGTTATTCGAGGAGTATTATTATGAATTCTGCAATATTCCGCGAAGAATAAACCTCGACACTTGTTTCGCCTCTACACGAGGCATCTTCAGGAACGCTACAGTGCGACTTCCGTGTCTCATACCCGCTACATTTTGTGTTTTATACCACACTCCCAATCAGTAGTATCGACTAACGTAGTAACGACTTGGCTCACGCGACTTACGTAAGCAGAAAAACATTAACTTCACGTACACGCTGAATACTTATAACGTAAATCAGAATACCGACGCGCGACGTCCTCATTTCTACGTATTTTAGTATAAACTTACTTTACTTACTGTAAACGCGGTAACCGCGGTAGCCTAGTGGTATGGGTAATGGACTGTTGAGACGAGGTCTCGGGTTCGATCCCAGGTTTTACCATGGCACAAATAAACTGGCGAAACGTGAGTGCTAGCACCTCTGACTACCGCTTTGGGGATATAGGCGTGAGTTTATGTTATGTTACTTTACTTCTCATTCTAAAAACTGGTTTTGGCTACTGATTCGGTGAGTCTTTGTTCTGCCGCACCATTAAGTCTTGGATTCCTTACCAGCGCACATGTTTCCTTCTTCCTACAGTCCCGGGTCCTTTAAGCGGGGCGTGAAAAAGCATGAGCATGAGGCCGTCAAGCTGAGCGTCACCATTGTAACACTGTACGTGTTTGTAATGGTGACCCTCTTTCCTAAGATTTCCCCTACAGCTTACCATCAGGCAACGTGAAGTCAATGTGATGGGGCATAAATTAAAAAAAAGGAATATTTGCAACCGACAGCCTTAATTTAGTTTGATAGGTAGATAATCTAAAAGTTGACGTTTTAATGATTATCAGTTGCGTATATTATATTATACTCATCATCATCTTCGTGTAAATTCCGGTCATATCTGAAGGCCTCATTTCAGAGTCTAGGCTCCAATCTCCAACATTCACTTCTCCACTTCACTCCACTTCACATATGTGAGCGAGTCTTTTGACATATCGTCATCTATTAGGCTGCGTTTCCACTGAGGCGGAGTGGAGCGGTGCGGAGAAATATTAACCAATAGCATTGCATTAAACTCAGCTCCTGCGACTGAGCGGAGTTTTTTATGCAATCCGATTGGTTAATCTTTCTCCTCTGCTCCGCGTCAATGGAAACGCAGCCTAACGCTTTAGCTTTTGGTTTACCATCACTTCTTAAGTCTCGTACTTCTGCATAGACTATTGAAAGATACTGAAATAGTTCATAACGTCACAATGGCAGTGAGTGACGTCACCAACTATGATAAACTATACGGCACGTAGATAACAAGAAATACTTCCCATTTCCTTCACAAATAAGGAACATAGTTCTCTAATTTCCGCAGCGGAACCGCTTTTGCGTACCAACGTGTGCTACTACAGAACTCCGTTTTGTATGAATATGTTATGAGAATGTTATTCATTATGTAATAGCAATAGTCAACGACAAAAGTATTCTATTTTTTTATTAGGGACATGTCAATTTGACTGCACCTCTCCTGATGGTAGGCTGAAGGGAAAGTCTCAGAAAAGAGGGTCACTATTACAAACACGTTTAGTGTTACAATGGTGACGGCAAGATTGTCCACCTCATTAGATGCTTTTTCACGCCCCGCTTAAAGGACCCGGGCCTGCTGAGCACCACTATTTTAATACTATACGTGTTAGTAATGGTGACCCTCTTTCCTGAGACTTACCATCAGGGGATGTGAAGTCAAATGAACGCGCCATAAAAAAGAGAGTCCCAAGCGGCGACAATACCTCGCTCCTGACCGTCTTAATCTTATTTCCCGTCTTTACAAAGACGTACATTGAACTATTGAGTTTGTATGTGGTACTTATGTTTAGTTTGTACCATTTAGTCAGCAAAGGACACAATGCAGTAATTGGATGTACAAGATTTTTGCTTTAGATTCAATTACGTAACGAGTAACTACCTTCTTGGTTTCGTGGTTTAGTTCTGCGTTTGTATTTTGATTTCCGAGTCATAAAATACATCCCGTTTTTGTTTTTCTTTCTATTAGAAAATTTGTGTATCACAAAGTCCGTGTAATTGATACTTTTATTCGATAAAAATGGGTAATATTTTGCTCGACATAATAGTCGTATCAAAGGCCTCGAGTTTGTTTCCAGGATGTGAGAAGTAATGTTTTATCTAAAAGAAATAAAAAGAAATCAAAGGATCAATTTCGGTTAATCCGTTTAGGCGTATATGAGTTTTAACAATTTTATTTGTCAAAAATATTATAATAAAGTAAATAAATCATTCTGAAATGATTCTTTCGCTGGTTCCGTAGTTGAATCTAGTCGAACTGACCAGCAAACACTCAGCTAGATTAACAATTAGCCTGTTGCCTATTCAGAATAAGCATACACTGAAGTGGCATGAGCTGACCACATCTGTCGAAGGACCGATGGCCGATGGAGAAAACGAGTCCTAATGTGGAGACCGCGAGAGTGGACACGGAAGGTAGGACGCTCCCTAGTTTTTCAAAACGTCAGTCTGGCCAGACTGACGATTTGAAAAAGGCTGTAAACTCGACGTTATTAACACAAAAATCCCACTAAATATTTTCTTTTTTTACATATAGCAACATTGTATCCATACATAACCCCTACAGTAAATATTGTTACAGATTTAGTATCTGTCCCGCCACTAAACTTACAATACAACTAAACTTGTGTACGTATTTCATAAGCGCACCTCGAAAATCAGCTACAAATATCCACAAAACGGCCATAAAATGGTGTTTGGATAATAAAAATAGTGTTGCCGTGTTATGACGGCCAAATTCCCCCTGATTTCCGGGTGGCTATCGTAAACTGGCGGCTCGAACCGTGAAAATGGGGGCAGCGGGAACGAAAATGGGGAAAACAATTTTATTGTCAGAACGCGCTATTAGCCTTTATTGCTGCAGTGCTCAAGTACTTGATACTACAATTGGTTGTTTGCTGTGTTTTCTTGTGACTTTAAACGAAACTTATTCTTCTGATTGATTAAGCACTATCCGAAATTCGGTATAAGAACAGGCCCGTATCCGGCTATGAAGTAGTGCAAACATCGGTAGCTTAGTGGTTAAGGAGTCGACCTTACGATTGAGAAGTCCCGGGTTCGAATCCTGGCCATTACACTACCGACGTGAACCCACTCCTAACACAAGCCATTTAGCTTAGCTGGAGGGGTTAAAGGGAATATTTGTAACTTCGGTTGCTAATATTCTTTTTTAATTTAAAAAATAAAAAAAGAAATTAAAATAAAAAACATTAAATATAATACATTTTTACAACGACCTACTAAACTACAAGTTACTTAGCGACTGGTTTTGAAGTTCAAATAAAGTATAGAACAATCTGCACTGAGCGGTAATCAAACCTGTGATACCTCACTACTCCCACGCTGCACCTACAACAGTAGTTAGCCCCACCAAAATCTAAGTCACCACACATTAAGTACCATCAGCCATTTATAACAGGAACACGGCCCGTAGTACACATCTGGCTGTAGAGTGCGTGCCAACATCTGTATGGGCACTTAGGGAAACGTGTTTACAGCGAAACTAACTGAGCTGGTAATATAAGGGACGTTAGTTACAGGCCTGTTTTATACTACTTAGGTAGCTATACATACGATACATACTGATAGTATCGCGGGTTCGAATACTTATCCGTTCGTATAGTAAGTTTATCCGCATTCTAGAACCCATAACACACGATTATTCCCGGTGTCCACCACCAATTTGGCCACCACTGGTGGACAGCAGAACACAATTACATATTTTGTCTCTCTGTCCACCAGTGGTGGCCAAATTGGTACATAAACTCACGCCTATATCCCCGAAGGGGTAGGTAGAGGTGCTAGCACCCACATTTCACCAATTTATGATTAGGTCCCAATGTAATAGGTGGCGAGCCTATTGCCATTATAGCACTGAACGTGTTTGCAATGGTGACCCTCTTTCATGAGACTTTGCCTTCAGCTTAACATCAGGCGAGGTGAAGTCAAATTGACGTGCCATAGATAAAAAAAAATTACAATACCGAATTTTGTTATATCCAGAACTCCCACGCATCTCAACACTCATCGCTAATGCCTATCAAAACACGATCCTACCTGTCAATGATTATATTTAACAAACTATGCCGGAACACGTCGGCAATGTTCCGGCATCGCCGAAGGTTCCGTAGCTCCGTGCCAAGTTGAACAGTTCATGGTCTGACGTGAATGTCAATGCGATTTGTGTTTTTGTTTTTATTCTCTTTGTATTTGTATCTATAAGGAGGTAATGTTGATAGTATTCTTATAAATTGAACTTGAAGGATGAACATCAACAAAAATTCCTCAGTATTTGGCTGACCTGCCACTTAATAAGTTTAAAATAGAAGTGAAAAGATTTTTAATTAAAAAAAGTTATTATAAAGTAGACGAATATCTTGATGATAAAAATGCGTGGTCATAATAATCTCTTGCTCTTGCACCCAGTTATTATAAATAAACAAAACTAAATATTAAAAAGAAAATGAAAAATAACGATAATCTACCTGAGTTTCTTGCTGGTCTCTTCTCAGGAGATTTAACTACCGAACCAGCGAAAGAATCATTTTCTAATGATTTATTTACTAAGTATCTTATTTATTATAAATTATAATATTTTTGACAAATGTAGGTACATAATTATTGTAAAACTTTGACATTCATAAGTGCTCTTTATGTGCCTAAACTGAATAAATGAAATTGATTCTTGATTCTTTGATTCTTTGAACCATTATAGTAATAACAAGCCGTTCGACGTTCCTACAAGTTTAACCAAATCTTTATAAGTTATCCTGAACTACCTCTTTTTCAAAGTCCGAAAAATCCCCACGGATACCCTCCGCCAGAACCGGTTTGGGAGGTTATGTCGGACTCGAACCGACTAAAACGCACGCTGTCTTTGGGTCCTTAGTTGCCGGAGATGAGATAGTAACCAACATATCCCTCGCACCCCGGCCTGCCACCTCTTTTGAGATAATCGCCTTCAGGTGTAGGGACCACGGTGTCGCAGTCTAACCCTCGGCTGTGGGGAAGTGCACTTTTGCGCCGCCACCGCGGTCTGCTTCTGCTAGGGGACAGGCGGCCACCCGTCACTCCCAGGCCCGCGCTCATGGAGGACGGAGGTCATATATATCCTGAACTACCTGTTATCACAGATTTTCTGATAGCTAAAATTTTGGGTATGATGTGATTTATTTATCATGAAGTTATGGTGCTTGACACAATGCCGAAATATAAACCAGATTGTACTAATAATAAATACCTACAGTGGAGAAGTACAAGTGTATTATCAATCATGTATAACTGTACCTATAGGTTGTGGAGGCCAGAAGGGAGGAAGCAACTGCTTCACGGAAAATATTGAAGTTCGACCTTAACGCAGTCAGACTAGAAAAAAGCAGATCTGCGGGGACAGCTTCGTATGATGATGAGTTCTTCCAAACAGTCAGTCTAACAGCATAGATATAAGTCTTTAAATGAAGTCATATATCGACGCCGAGTAACGAGCTCTCAATTAAAAAAAAAACAGTAATACTTATTTATTTTTCGCCTCACCTCTAATAATTAACATAATAACGAACAAAAAGATTGAAACTAGTTATGTAGGTAATTATGTAAATATATTTAAATGAATATTATTTTAATTATGTAAATAGTTATGTCATAAATGAACATTATTATTACCTTACACTTAATAATAATATAGATAATGTGTGCAATGTATGATGATTGGGATGATCCTTTGGGACTGATCTCAAAGGTTAACATGTCACGTGAATAGAATAGAATAGAATATATTTTTTTTTGTCTAAAATGTGGTAAATACATTGTTGTGTGTGTGTGTGTGTTGTACAATAAGATTGGATTGACGTTTAAAGATTCCTGGACCCCTCTTTTTAAACCACAAGTGGTAGACAAGCATACGGTCCATCTCACGGAAAGCGGTCACCGTAGCCTATGGACCTTTGCAACACCAGGGGCGTTACACTCGTGCTGCCTACCCTGTAGAAACCTTCTAATGCCCTTCTTGAAGAACCCCAAATTGTAGACAGAAAACCACGGCAGGGAGTTTATTCTGCAGTTTGAGCATGCGCGGGATAAAGCAATAATACATGCTTTATTTTTTTTTTATCGTGCGCAAAATCCCCGCGGATACCACCTCCACCAAAACCGATGGAGGTGATTATGTCGGACTCGAACGGACCAAAACGCACGCCGTCCATGGGTCCTCGATTGCCGGAGGTGAGATTATACAAGACATATCTTTCGCACCCCAGCAGACAGCAATAATACATGCTGGGATATGGGATGAAGCTATATAATAGCTTACGATCTATAATCATTTTAACCTTAGTGTAATTTAATCAAAAGTAATACAGCTAGCTTTAATAAAATGAACGATCAATGTCTTGTTTCTTTATAAGAAAATAAATAAACTCACGCAAGTAGTATCCTAGTGGCATCACTTCATACAATTTTTTTTTAATTGTCCAGAACTTTTGTAGACCACTGTACATATCCTATTACAGATATAAAAGCGTCAGGAATCATAAAATATCGATTTTAGGTTGGAAAAAGTGAAAAACAAGACGGGATTTGAACCCGTAACCAGCCCCTTTCAGTGAAATCACAAAATACATCGAAATTCACCTTAAGTATCACAAATATCAGATAAAAATGATTACTAGTTGAAATTGAGCTTGTCATTACCGTCGCGGTGCCACGAAATGGCCGACTTCCGGTCAGCACCATTGTTCCTCTGATGAGCATATCCGGCCGCCATCATGCGATCACACTTAATGTCAAGGACTCTAACAATTAATAGATATATATATATATATATATAAAATTGTAACATCAATTTTTTGTGTTGTTTTTTTTTTTTATACTATCACGCCTATATCCCCGAAGGGACAGGCAGAGGTGCTAGCACCCACATTTCGCCAGTGTATATTTAGGTCCCAATGTAATAGGGGGCGAGCCTATTGCCATCAACCGGGCACTTATAAACCTGCGATAAATACACACATAACTTCGAAAAGCATCGTAGTCATTGGTGTGTGCCATGGTAAACCTGGGATCGAACCCGAGACCTCGTCTCAGCAGTCCACCACCCATACCACTAGGCTTTTTTTGTGTTGTACTGTAATTTTTTTTCTATATACGCAAAGAAGGTGAATGTCAGGGGCTAGCTTTGGTCGATTTCGCGGTACACATAACCAAGTTGATATAATAAAAAAAATACCGATCGGGTTTTAAAGAAACCAGCGGGCTTGTATGAAAGACTAGAGCAAAACGGCAGGCTGTTGTCTCTGCCTACCCCGGAGGGACATAGACGTAAGCTTATGTATGTATATAAGCAAAATCAAAGTCAAAAATCAAATATTCTGCATACCACAAAAGAACTTGAAAATATTAAACAATAATTAAGTGACTCAATCAATCAAAGTCAATTTGATAATAGCTAGAATTAGCTATTATCAAATTGACTTCACCTCGCCTGATGGTAAGCTATAGGCAAAGTAACAGGAAAGAGGGTCACCATTACAAACACGTAGTGTTTAGTGAACTGTGTTAAGGAATTCCATGGCTTAGTGGTGCGGCAAAGGGAAGACTCACGGAACCGCTTGGTTTTTGATGGAATATTCCGTACCGTATGCGGGTGACATCTAAGCCCTGCACGTGTTGTCCTGTATAGGAAAGGAGTGGTTAGGATTAATTGGAAGAGCTCATCAGAACATTCACCGTGGTAGAGACGAGAAAAACACTGCTTGGAAGATTCTAAGAAGTAAATTCCGTTCATTGTGAAGCTTGTTTAGAAACGTTTACAGTTCCGATTGAGGGTCTGTAGATTTTTGAGGTTGTCTATTTCTCTTATAAATATTAGCACAAGTAATAATTAATAAAATAATTATATAACATCCAAGTACCTAAAATAATATTAGCAACAATAATCAGGAAGCGAGTTACGCAACGTGAAGCAATAATAGCACTTTAAGGTTAAAATTATAATAATACAAAGTTTCAATGTACAGGTTAATTAAAGTAAGTCGAATTCTAATAAAAAATGTCAAGGAAGCAACTCATATTATCATCGTAAAATAAAAAAAAAACCAACGACATCAAAATAAATGTAACATTAAAATACTTGATGTCATAAAAGACGGGCTTGTGGGAAACTCCGGGTACACACCTAGTGAAAGAAGACGAACGATGGCTAAAGGTGCGTCTAGATTTGTGATATGAACAGTGGACCGGACAGCTTGGCATCAAGATATGACGTTGCATGTGGACGTAACAACTTGTGGACACACAAACTAGAGTTGTGTTGACACGGCCACCAATCAATCGATGGTTTCATTTAAGCTCAGCTATCACGCAGCTGAATACGCGACGGACACGCATTTCTGACACGGTCACGGTAAAATGTTACGTAAATATAGATGCGGCATAACGAACAAAATGTTTATCCGCATTTTAGAATCCATAACAAAAGCAAGTTAGGCTATACTTAGCATCGGTTTAGGTGGCATTGTGTGGATTGACCTAAGATATTTATTTATTTAGGTATATCAAGCAGGCCGTGTTCTTGTCTGCCACCTAAATTACGTAAAAAAGCCCTAAGTGGTATAAGCGGGTCCTTTAAGCGGGGCGTGAAAAAGCATCTGATGAGGCCGTCAAGCGAGCGCCACCATTGTAGCACTGAACGTGTTTGCAATTGTCACCCTCTTTCATGAGACTTTGCCTTCAGCTTAACATCAGACGAGTTGAAGTCAAATTGACGTGCCATAAACAATAAAAAAATAAGCCCTAGGTGGTATATTCAGGCTTCTACCAGTATAAATATGCAGGTTATAGTTTCCAATATTGGCTCGCAAATCGCGGTATAAGTCAGAACACTAACCAAACCAATCTGATATGTTCCATTCTGGCTGAAACTAAGCCACAGTCGTTTGCCTCGCGTCCATTCCTGGTTTCCGTGCCAAGTTTTCCAAGCTCACAAATCGTCCATATCAATGGCTGTTTCTTTGTTTTCATTACACAATATATATGCTAATACAGTGTAAATCTATATTTTATACCAGAATACACGGATATTTGATTGGGAAATAAATAAAATGGCATGTAAATGAGAAGAAGTTGCTAAAATTATGACAGTTGGGACCTAATGGTTAAACTGTGAACTGGGATAGAATGTATAATATAATAATATAATGTACATAAATAGTATAATGGCAGCAAACTCAACAAGGTCTTGATTTTACACAAAAAAGAAAAACCTAGTAGAAATGCGACGGAATAGTTTCAGTAGTGGAACCGATGTCGTCAAACTCACACATACAACCATTAACACTTAACTATGAACTTTACACTTATGTTGATAAAACCGAAAATTCAATGGCAGTACTTTATAATCTCAGTGCTTAGACAATAGTCAGCAATTAAAAGTATTCAGTTCAATTTCATAGGTGTTATTGTTTCATGAGAGAAGATCGTAACTCAGGTTTATTCTTCTCCCGGGTCTGCTGGGGTACGAGGATATATTGGCTTCCTTCCACGGCCTTCTTCCTACAGTCCCGGGTCCCTTAAGTGGGGCGTGAAAAAGCATCTGATGAGGCCGTCAAGCTGAGTGCCACGTGTTTGCAATGGTGACCCTCTTTCATGAGACTTTGCTTTCAGCTTAACATCAGGCGAGGTGAAGTCAAATTGACGTGCCATAAATAAAAGAACCCCCCAACCGGTTCCGGCAGAGACCTTTGCTGTATTTTTATTGTGCGAATATACAGATAAAAAGGTCAAGCCTGTTCCTGATCAAAATCATAATATTTTTTGTGATTAGCATAACAATCTACTATTACCCACAAAACCCCTTCCCCTTTCCCAGGCTTGCCTTACTTTTTTTATCAGCAATAAAATCATGATTCCCGAGAAGTAATACCCTCTACGTGAGTTTCTTGCTCCTTTCCAATTTTTCAAGTATCCAACATTCCCACAAATTGTAACATTAGCCTAGTACCTATACTTTCTTTATAATAAGTTTAAAAAATAAATTTCAAAAATCTTCTTTCAAAAAGTTCCCTCAAAAGCTCACGTCACTCCACCTCTCCTCAAAACTAATCTCAATTTCATTCATGGGGATTGTGAAGCAAAATTTCTTCAGCAAGTAATCACGTATCGCGCCTTATCTTAGAATTTTCAAGGTCCTTATTAGGCTTGACCAACGGTAACGAAACCACGCGTTCGAATTAGTCGATACATTTAAGTTAGTTTTTTTTAATGACGACCAATTGGAATCAATCATTTACTTCTTCCAGCCCAAAACTATATGATATTGATCACATATTCCATTGTGTCATTCAGTTTGGCAATTGTACACATTTAGTGGCACAGTAAACATTAGGGCGAAAGGAGGTAGTCTATCGAATGCAAAGTTATAACTATGGTAATAAGCACTTTCTATGTGTTTATAAAGATGCCCCTTTTCTCTTAGACTTTACTTTCAGCTTACCATCAGGCTAGGTGAAGTCAAATTGACGTGCTCTAAATAATACTCAAAGCAAGTGAAAATGGTTACTTGTGGAATATTGCACTTACAAAATCATATCTTGCAGGAAATATCATTTCGTAAAAAGTCTTTTTACTTGCTTGTTATATTGTATAGCTAAATAGTAGATGTTTAGTGGGCACCTCTAGGGGGAAAGAGGCCCCATTTTATAAGTAGAAGCATCTCTGCGATTCAATCAGAATCCACGATCCACTCACGTTATGACCGTCTACTCCCACCTGTTCTGTTGAGTAGTTCTGTTGGCAGTAATACTGGTAATTTTTTTCTCATTAGTTCTGCGACTTATGCTTTATACAGGACAGCGTTTCAAAATAATCGCATCTCGATTGTCAAGCAGAATAATACGCCAGGTAGATTAATAACCTGTGTGCAGATTACCGGTGACGAAGGTTTGACGTGTGCGACGAGCTGTAACCATCCCCGATCACTTCTTAAACCGTTAAAACAAATTCTATGTTATACTAAAAGCTCTCGTATTACTGTGTTCAGTTTGATTTGGAGATATCTTACTTACAAACTGTGGATTCGTTAACTAAACGTAAAGGAAGGGTTACAATATTAGATTTACGAAGGTCACTGAAAATTCTAACTGCTGAAGAATTAGAATTCAGGGGTTTACCTAGCTTCTCTCATAGTTACATAAATACAATGCATGCTCACGCTCGTAATCCCCGAAGGGGTAGACAGAGGTGTACCTATTAAACACCCTCATTGCGCCAACTATGATTTTCTGTCCCACGTAATAGGGGGCGAGCATATTGCCGCCAATCGGGCTCCTTATAAAAAATGGGTGTGCCGAAAATAAATTCATAACCGAAAATGTTGCAGCTAACTAAATATGTAAAAAAAAATTGACCCTGATTCCTTGCTGCGGTATAAATCGCAAGGAAACTAACTACGTGCTTAGCCGCATAAGCACTACCAATTAACGTCTTGGAGAGTATCAGACGGTGTAAGTGTTATTAATTCATTTAATTTGATTCTTATTATATTTGTTGTGCCTTTTATTACCCATAGATTTGGTACGCCTTGCTAATTAGTAATAAAGGTACAAATATATATAATCGCAATGAGCCATCTTATCCTTATAAGGGAATACGAATATTAGAAGATAATTTTTAACTCAGCAGATGTTCGTGTATTATTCCATAGATAATGATGTGTACATAATATGCATTTGAATACATAATTCATTGTATATAAACGTACTTATAAAGATAATAATTGCAGACGGATAACTTATGATAAAGATTAATTTAATTTAGTTCTTTGATTAATAATAATCTGTATGCATTCCATAAGCAAGTACTCATCACCCATCAGCCCGGTTAATGGCAATAGGTTCGCCACCTATTACATTGGGACCTAAACATAAAGTGGCGAAATGTGGGTGCTAGCACCTCTGCCTACCCCTTCGGTGATATATATACATATAGTCGTGAGTTTTTGTTTATGTATGTTATGTTGCCATTTGTGTATTGAATTAAATTTATTAAATAAATAAAACTAAGTTAAGTTACAGTTTGTGGCATTTTCTCATGACATTTTTTGCGTTAGGTATATATATATATCTTCCGCGTGTTGCTAAAAACAATGTTGATATATTATTATCATCTCGCGCATTAATTATTTGATTAATTAATAAACAACTAACTTGAATTATAATTAATAGCTACTGGTTTCACTGTTGTATTAGCTAAAGAAAAACACACTATGTTTTTCTTTAAATATAATTTATAACAGTGCAGAATATTCCATCATTTGTTCTTTATTTATGGCACTTCAATTTGATTTCACCTCGCCTGATGGTCAGCTGAAGGCAAAGTCCCAGGAAAGCGGGCCACCATTACAAACACGTACAGTATTACGATCGGCTTGACGGCCTCATTAGATGCCTTTTCACGCCCCGTTTAGAGGTCCTGGGACTGTAGGAAGAAGGAAACACGTGAGCTGGTAAGGAATCCTATGACTTACTGATGCGGCAGAGGAAAGACTCACCGAACCGCTTGACTCTTTATGGAATAGTCTGCACTGTATGCGGGTGACATTTAAGTTCTGCACGTGTTGCCCTGTGTAGGAAAGGAGAGGGTAGGCTAAGTAGGTAAGAGCTCATCAGAACATCAAGCGGTTCGGTGAGCATTTCTTTTGCGGCATCATTAAGTCTTGGGATTCCTTCCCAGCTTCCATGTTTCTTTCTTCCTACAGTCCCGGGTCCTTTAAGCAGAGCGTGAAAAAGCATCTAATTAGGCCAGTCAAACTGAATGTATCCTTTAAACAGTAATACAAGTAGCTAATTAAAGGATGTTTTCTATTAAATATGGTTGTTTTTTCGAATAAAGCAAATATGTCATTGGCAGTCGGACCGGCTTCGTGCCAGCGATTCAATGCCAGGCCATTGCCAAGCGATGCCATAGTTCGGAAATGCCATTGCGGTGTTCTGCCATTCTTGAGGAGATGCCTTAATTCATAAAAAGTAGCGATTTACAAATTGAAACTTCATTTATTAGTTTATTATTGCCAATGAGTCTAGTGGTATGGTTAATGGAGTGCCGAGACGAGGTCTCGGGTTCGATCCTAGATTTTACCATGGCACACTCCAATGACATTTCAAAGTTATGTGTGAATTTATTGCAGGTTTATAAGTGCCAGGTTAATGGCAATTGACTCGGTAACTAAACATAAACTGGCAAAATGTGGGTGCTAGCACCTCTACCTACCCCTTCGGGGATATAGGCGTGAGTTTATGTTATATTATGTGCAATGTATAGCAAATAACATGGACTAAAAAACACAGTACTGAGGCGAAATATGAGTCTTAAAGATAGACAATAATGTTTACTAGCATAAATAGACCCATAGACTCCTTCATTACCGTGTTACCGAATTTAATGTCCGTGGCAGTGGCTTGTGAACATTGACGTCAGAGCATACGTATATCTACTTCTGTCAAAGTTGATAATGGTTTATAAAAAAACGTTTCACGGTACATATATTCTGTCACTTTCTCACACCCTATTTTCGAAATAGGTTTTGTACGCAAACGTCAAATTCTATCAAGATAACTTTATCCAAGCTACTAAATACTCTGGTGCAACACATTTAGCCAAACCATTAGAATCAATGTTACTGTCACTGTTCAATTTGACGGAAACCTTAACTTTAACAGGTAGGTGGTGCAACTAAGCCTTAATATACGTTTAGGCGAATCGTTGCTCAAAATGCATACTCGTTTAACAATCTCTCATATACTAAAACATCTCTAACCGGCTATAACTTGAACCACGTATCAAATTTAGCAATATTTAGCTATACCTACGGTTCTTTGTTGTACCCACAGTGCAGCATGCACCTACGAGTACATAATGATGTAGGGGAAGGGTGCTCAAAACGGGTACACTGTCCAAAACGGGTCGGCACATTTGTAAACGCATACAAAGATAATTCGCAAATGTGTTAGTGTGGCGAATACACCCGAACGCGTACCGACAGGAATCAGTTAGCTCGAAGCGCCGGAGTCACGTGGTTAAGAAAATATTGATCAATATTGTTTTTAGTCGGATTTATTAAAAAATATCTAGGTATGTGAATGTTAATTATTCGATTGTGATTTGTGCTGCATATAATTGAGTTTCAGTGTGTCATTATGCATGAATAAAGCTTATAAATTATCAAAATAAAGGCGCATTTGGGATACAGAATTTGAGATTATCTTATTTATGAACAAAATATTGACTAAAGTACAAAGAAGGTAGTGGTAAAGCGGGTACCCGACTTGTCCTTACCCGCTTTAGACATCAATGAGTAATTCAAGAAATGTTTTTACGATACACAAAAAAATCATGTTCATTTAAACATTTTTTATTCTATCAATTTTCGCCTTTTTCTATCAATATCTTCTATCAAATTTCTATCAGTTTCGCCTTCGATTATTGATCGAATGATTTCAAATAGTGAGATATCATTAGTTGGAAATGCTATAAACAGTGAGGCCGTTCCAACTGTTAAACCTGACCATATTAATAAAACGACAATGACCCCACTAGATTTTCGTCCGATACCTAAACAAGCTGAAACTACTAAAACAACACGTAAACGAAAAATCCAAAAGGCGGAAGTATTGACTAGCACTCCCATAAAGATGCAACAAAGATATATAGAGTGCAAAAAACAGAAAGCCATAAAGAAAAAAGTACCAAATTTTACTTCAACCAAGAAAAAAGTAGCCAGCCAACGATCAACGGCGTCAACTTCTGGTAAAAATAAAAGTTTCAACCCTCAAGAAGAAATTGAAGGGAAATAAATTTGCTGATGATGTTGTATGTGTTTTATGCCACGGTCGGTACACTGAGCCTCCAAATGAAGACTGGATAAAATGCGACGACTGCCAGTGTTGGGTGCATGAGGCATGCACAGACTACATTAGTATTTTGGAGCTTATTTCTGTGATTTGTGCCATTAATATTTTTAATTTTAGTAACAGCAAGTGATTGATAATAATTTTTATTTCATTTTATTTTGTATTAACAAATACTAAGGCTGATTTAAATTTAGTTTTTCTTTTTTGAAAAGTTATAATTTGTAAATGCTGATTTTATTGAGTTATTTAATCAAAAATAGTAAAGTTTATTGTCTAGTTTGGTAATAGTTAGTATTTAAGTCGACTGATTTTTTTGTGATTTTATTCTAGACTGCAGATATTATTAGAATTAACCTTTATTTACACCTTTACTATGTTGACCCGCTTTGCGCAGTAAGCATACTCAATTTGGACACCCCCTCCGGCCAAAGGAGGTCAAATGACAAACTGAATTATTTTTAATTTATGTTCCAAAATTGTAAGAAGAGACTGTTTTTTTGTTTTTAATTACTGAGTATAATAAATACATGTATCAACCATTCAATTAAAAGTGACAAAAGTATGAAACTATTGAATATATTTTACAAATTACCTTAAGCGACCCGCGCTGTGCCCCCTTCCCCTAAGAAAATTACTCGCTGTCATGCAACGCTTAAGGTCACACTAAAGCCTTACATAGCTAGTTAATAAAGTTTAAACTAAAATTTATGCAAGACTAGCTGTTGCCCGCGGGTCCGCCCGCTGGGACTTCTGATCATGTTCCCGCTGCTCTATTCCGAGCATTTTCATATTTGTTCACCTTTTAAACCTTGTCTGGACTTGACCTTAGATGGAGGTAGGACATGACGTTAGCATGTCCTAATTGAGCAGTCCCATTGGGGAAGTACCTCCGCCCTACAGAATACCGTGGCTAATAATAAACTTGTGTTGTGTTTCCGGCGGTAAGTAAGGTAGCCAGAGCTCACTATAGAGGTATTGTGCTATCAGTGGGAAGACCGAGTAACCCTTCTTTGTCTACTGCACTGACAGCACAGAGACTCTCTTAACCTTCTTCTCTCCCCTCTTCCCCTTCCCCCCTCCCTTTCACTTTCCTGGTATTGCAAACGTCCATAGGCCACCGAGGGGATCAACTCGGAAAAGAGGGCTCCGTGCGCAACTAAAGACCCAAAGATGGCGTATGTGTTAGTTGTTCACTGTTAAATTTATCGGGATATTTACCATGTTTGTTTATTTCGTTGAATCAGTACACCGTGATCATGGCGCTTGCAACAGCGCCGAAATATCGGTTATTCACAGTGAATGTGTAAATGACCATGTCAATCTAAAATCATACATATGTGTTAGTCGGTTCGAGTCCGACATAAAGTTCCCAACCGGCTCCGATGAGGGTGGTATCGGTGGAGATTTTTCACATGATAAAGAAGTACCTTATCTTATATAACTGTTGTAATCAGCCTGAAACCAGTGCTATATCTATCGCGTATCTAATACACATGATGCCTTTGACACGTATTAGTACTTCAAATATATCTCAGAGCTAGGTAATGTCAATATTGTGCCATACTCGGGCACTTGTACATTCTAGAAGACATATTCTAACCGTGGTAATTGAAATAGCAATAAGGTTAATAATGGTTTTGGAATAATCGTGCTTCGTAAAATTATTGTCACAAAAAAGTTCTTACTAAAGGTAAATCGTTGATTAGGTACATTTTATTTGTAAATAGCAACAGTTTTGCAGCAACTATTCAGAAGTTTTATCCTATATCTCGTTAAGACTAGGTATCTACTATGACTAGATTATTTTTATGACTAAATCTTTTATTTATTTTTTTAATTTATGGCACGTCAATTTGACTTCACCTCGCTTGATGTTAAGCTGAAGGCAAAGTCTCATGAAAGAGGGTCACCATTGCAAATACGTGGTGGCTACAATGGTGGCGCGCAGCTTGACGGCCTCATCATCATCTCGATATGACTAGATTGCGTTTGGACTAGATCTCATTTAGACTAGATAGCCATTGGCCCAGATAGCGTATAGCGTTTTACTAGAAATATCGTACCATAATAAAGCACATTTACGACCTCCGTGGCGTAGCAGTAGTGAACGCGACTGCTACGCAGGAGGCGCGGGTTCGATTGCCGCTCAGTGCAAATATTTGTGTGAATAGCTGCATTGGTCTGGGTGTTCCTATGCATAATATGTAAGTATTTACAAAAAAAAATGTATCTATGTATGTTTATCCGCATTCTAGAACCCGTAACACAAGCTAATTAAACTATGCTTACCATAGGTCTAGGTGACGTTGTATAGATTGTCCTAGAATATTTATTTATTATTTATTTACATCACTATTACTAGTAGATATACTAGGTACAGTTAGTACATGGTACGTCATTATCGGTATCGCGTTTATCAATTAGGCTCCGTAATTAATTGAGATTGATACGTGTATTTAGTGTGACGACATTGTGCAAACTCGTGTTATAAATTGATAATTAATATTATTATCACGTAATTTATATAACGCCTGACGTTGAAATAAGCTGTTAGCTATATTCCGTGTAAAAGGATTTTGATATACGAAAATAATTGTGGCATTATTGAATTCACAAATCATTATTCTCTGAGCCTATTACCAACTCAATTGGGTTCGGCTTTCTAGTCTAACTAAGATGAGGCTGAACTTCGATATTTTTCGTGAAGCGACTGCTATCGGACCTCTACAACCAAATTGGCGATATTGAAGTTCTGTAGTTAGGACAGTCGGACTTATGAGGGCTCCAACTACCAACTAGGGCTCCAAATATTCGCACTGAACTACTGAATGGATTTTAATAAAACTTTACAATAACATAGCTTATACATAAGAATAACACATAGACTACAATTTATAAAGATATTGTGTGATTTGTCCAAAATATAACATCGTGCAACAGCTAGTAACCAATAAATGTAATAACAATTTATATGAAATTAAATACATTACTAAATGGAGCCAGTCACGCTTGCATTATTGTTTTCAACAAAACATTCACTTTGATTAAATTCAATCTGTTATTTCCCGTCAACAGACATTTTCCCTCGCAATTTATAACGAATTTTTGCCAAAAAAATAAAAACAGAGGTCACTTTTACGCCATTAAATGTGCCAAAATATACTTTATGTTGCCAATAACATCTTATTTAGTACGAAACATCCAATTTGAACGAAAACGACACTCTAACGAGACATTGTACGTAATTTATATTGCTTTACGTCATGAAGCGTACGTAATGATTTTTAGATATTCGTGAAGACGTCTTCATTTTTAAATAATGACAACGAATTAGGTAGAATGATAACTTAGGTACTCGTAACTTTAGATTGGCAATAGATGAAGTTTGAAATTGCGGCCATTATAGAAGTACTAATCTCTCTATAAACACTAAGATTTTTTAATTAATATAGAAAATTTCGGCTAGTGCGTGAGGAAATACGCCTCCCCATACCCGGGGGCTAGACTAGAACTAGACGAGCTCACCGTGGTCCCTACACCCAAAAGGGGGTCATCTCGAAAGAGAGGGCCCCGGGTCTGCCGGGGTGCGATCATATTGACGTATGCTATAGTATGATATGGCCGGCTGGTCTCTGCAGTTCTACACAATAGTGCAGTTTGGAGTGCTGGTGGATGAATTATTCAATTCACCCCAACTCATCGTAAAACGCCAACAGGCCAAATATCCCCTCATGAGTCGTCTATTTGCCTTAAACGCGGGGTTCAAACAAGATGATACCATAAGTATTGCCACGTGGTAATTAATGTAAAAAATTATAACATTTTAATATGATCACCGGTTAATAATTATAAATATTATAATTAATAAGTAAGCTAGAAAATGACACGTGTAACATGATGTAAATATGCACCTGCGTCTGCGAAGTATCGTAGCATATTATCATAAAAAACAGGGAACATTATGCAAAGATATTTATCAACACTTACTGCATTGATATTGTCAATATTAATCAGACTATTATTGTTAGATGGTGTTATTATTATTATTAAAGATATTTGTTTTTGTTTTGCAGGTAATACTCGCTGTGAATCTAATTACCGTAAGTTGTTATATAATATAGTACTTGTTATTTTATTTCTGTATACATATACAGAATATACGATAAATACAGATTTAAAATAACAGGTACAGGTACAGGTACAATAAAATAACAACACATACAGGTGTGTAAATATTTTGTATATAGTTATTAATATTCTGTATATAAATTATAATAGTAATGAAACAAATATACTACATTACTACATTAGAGAAAGTACTTGATAAAGGAAAATAATAAATCATCATTTTCTTTAAATATGAAGAACATATGGAGCTAAAAGGTTCTCAAATGGAGACCATAACATCGACAATATTTTTTTTAATATTATTTCTCTTTATTTAAATTCATTTCATATTTTTTTGGATTTTTAAATATTATTACAAAAAATATACATTTAAAAACAGAGTGCCACCGGTATCGGATACAGGGACCAAGCTACCGGTGGTTAATATTATTATTCTTATATAGGTATTATAGAAAAATATTTAACAGATATCATCATATAAATTAATTATTAAATAAAACAAAATATTAAATGATAATTAAAAAAACAGAGCCTTAAATTAATATGCTTCTCAGAATTCCTCTCCATCGCATGTTGATAAGAAAATGCTAACAATTTAAGTAGAAAAGTTTTCCGAAGTTTTTCATTCGAAGAATTCATGATACAATATTTGCAGCAGCTGAAACCGCTATTGTAGTTGCAAGATTATCCACAACGCAAATTAAATTATTTGTACGAATGTTATTGACTTTATTTAATTTAGTTTTAAGCCTTTCTCTAAGCTGGTGGTCACGTACTGTTCTGCTGAGATGAAAATAATGAAAATTTGCTATTTGTTTAACACTTTCTTATAATCCATTGTTATGAAAGAAAATACAAATACATAAACAAACAAAGTAGTATACCTTCTCGGCGGACATGATACCCTGTATCAGAAGTATCGAGATATTTAACAATACATGTAGGTATGTTTGGGAATATCCGATATTTTAATTTCACCCGTGTTTAATTTAGATCCCTTTCCTCATGAGAAAGTATGGGATAAAAAGTATATCCCTATACCAAATATTTATATCTGTGCAGAGCATGTAAAGTAAGCAGAATGGAGACATTGACATTATAAATTAGAAAGTAATATACAAAGTTATATAGTTGGAGCCCTCAAAAGTACAACCAGTCTAACTTGGAACTACGATATCGCCATTGGTTGTGGAGGTTGGCAGTCGCTTCACGGAAAATATTAAAGTTCAGCCTCATCACAGTTAGACTGGAAAGCCGGCCCCAAATATATTGGGAAAAAGTTCAGAGAATGATGAAAGTAATACACAAAGTTAGAAGGTTTTTCAATCACAACCCGAACTAACTAACAGAGGGTCGTAGTGCACCTGAACCTTGGAGATTTTCATCAGTCACTGACAACAATTGGTCAAAGAAAAAGGCTTGTCACTGTTTGACATTTTTACTTGAGTGCGGAAACATGGCCGCCGAGAGGATGACGACTATGTTAAGAATGGTCCACAATTGTGGAAGAAAAACCACAAATATTTGATCGGAGGGATCAAGTCAAATTTAGATCCTCTCGTCCGAATGTGAATCAACCATCTGGGCATATTAAATTCTATATTAATCATAACTCTGGTTCTACTTAACCGATTGCAATCAAACAAACGTAAGATTTTAAGTTGGACCAAACCCCTTCAAATAAAAAAACCGCATCGAAATCCGTTCAGTAGTTTTTGTGTCCATCGCGGACAAACAAACAAACGGAGGTAGGACACGACGGTATCTCCCGTCCGAAATGAGCTGTCCAACTGGGGAAGTACCTCCGCCCTACAAAAGACCGCGGTCATAATAACCATCGTGTTGTGTTCCCGCCGGTAAGTAGGGTAGCCAGAGCTCACTATACCCCTCCTTCCCCTCCCCTTCCTAGCCTCCCCACCCCTTCCCAGCTCTCCCCCTTCAGGGTGGGCAGCGCGTGTGTGACACCCTTAGTGTTGCACACGTTCATAGGCCACGGTGGCCGCTTTCCATCAGGTGGGCCGTGTGCTTGTCTGCCACCTACGTAGTATAAAAAAAAAAAAAAAAAAACATAAACTTTTTACAATTATATAATAGTATACTTAGAAAACATAAACCAATGGACTATACACCTTTAAAAACATTGCAGAAAATAATCGGTTAATTAAAATATACATATAAATTATACCTACTTGCATATTAGAGATTTTATCTGTCAACTAACATAGAGCATGACAATAATAGCATTTCATTGAATTGCAAATATAGTACAGTTAGCTACACATTGAGCATAGTATTAATTTTCTAGTATATATTTACAGCTTTATCTACTGTCCAATTCTATGGTGATCTAGCCTCAAAGTAAACACTTAAGACTCTCGAAGGAGAAAAAATAATACCACTCCATCTTTATAACCGTTTCAGCTAGCTTCATGAAATTTGGACGTCTAGATGAGAGATGAGAGAGAGACATCATGAATATAATTAAACACACGTAGTTTTAAATGTGTTTACGTTAAAGAAATTTTAGTTATAGAAGGATCAAAAGTGTCACCAATTGGCTCGTGTAAATATACTCCTTTGTGTATAGTCCTTTGCTGGACTTGGCTTGACACGCTACCGTGTGTCTAGATCGTAATTATAAATTGTGTGAAGGTTGTCGACTCATCTTCATGCTGCAGGCCATCACTTGTCGTCTCATTAGATTCACTTATTAGGCATACGTCTAAACATGTTATACTTAAGGACAGTATCTTTGAGATTATGCAAACATGTTTATTTAAAGATCTTAGTTTGTCTTAGCAATTAAAGTATAGTTTCGTGTTTTATATGGAACAGGATGAATAAAGTTAAATATAACATTGACATGTATATCTTGTGGTAAAGGCATTCAGGACTACGTACGACTTCCAAGTTTCGGTATACTCTTACGACCTCATTGTAAGACTTCATTATACCTTTTTATTTTATACCACTTAGATGGCAAACACGCACACGGCCCACCTGATGAAAAGTGGTCACCATGGCATTTGGACGTTTGCAACACCAAATGCGTCGCATCCCGACCTCTCTTCCGACCTTCCGAGCTTCTTTGGTACCTGTTTTTAGGGACATTGGGACCTCAATAATAATATCATAGTTCGAGTTTCAAATTACTTTTCTACGTGTGTTAATTTATATTGCCACCAGAACAAATAAATACCAAAATTATTGACCATAGCCAACTAGCCTAAATAATAGCCGTGAATCATTTCTGTACAGAATATTAAGCAATTAAATACACCGAGACAAAGTAAAAATTACCGAAGAAAATATATGTAGAAATATATGTAGAAATATATTGTTAGGATACAATGGCGTGTGGCCTTAGTGCGAATCTGACTTGACATAATGTATGTATGAGTATAACAGATTGTCAATGTCGTGTAGAAGGCCGTACATTGTATAATTAGGTGTTCACAACGCATCGTAAAGTGTACGTTGTTTTTGTATGAAGTTGAGATGACTTATTTGATGTGTCACTCAGCAACGGTTCCATAATGATTTTCAGACACAAGACAGCGTTACCTGCAAATAATACATTTAATATTGGTAAATGGGAAGACTCTAGCGCAAATTTTTCTCCCGAATTGGGAGTGGTTGACTACTTATTATAAAAGTTAAAATACGAAAGCACTCAAAATTAGCTACAAGAAATTATTAAAACCCGTAAATGAAATTTGAGATTTATTACACCACAATAATGATGGAAGATTATTCCGAAGAATTAATAGAAAATTGAATTAAAATCAAAAATTTATCAGCGGATTGTATTAATCTATGTAAAACTCAAGATAATTTGCATTTCTGAAGCAACTGTGTTTATTCTCCGTAAGCTACTCACCCTTGATTTTATTATTTTATTATAATTAGCGCTCCTAGACAACTGGCAATTTACTGGTCGTCTTTTTGTAGAATAGCATGTTCAATGAAATGGGAATAACATGTCTTCTTCATCTGCCAAGGTTTTAGTGCCATAGCACTCCTTGGATTGAACATTATTATACCTAAATCACAAATCCATGTTTTTAAAGAGAATGTTTTGTACAGGAATAAAATGGAACATGAAATAAAAAAATAAAAAAAATCTCGGTTGCTTCCGAAGTTTTCATCATGGAGTTATGGTCCTATTTTTCACTACCCATTATAGTTTCGGATTTAGCCATTCCATTCCTTTTAGAAAAAAAAGAAAGAAAAATGCGTTTATTTTTATACTTTGTAAAATGTAGCTTGGGTCCTATGACAGCTGTCAGTGAAATCCCGCACATGAAGTCTTGAATTTTCTATTATTGGATGTAGTAGCTGTCAATGTCATACTTTATGGGCATACCGAAGAAGAAGAGCTAATTAGTGATGGGCGATGAATCATCGTGACCACATACTATAAACTATCCATATTTTGAAAAAAGCTTAATTTAAAATTGAAATTAATATAAGAAAAAAATAATTAGAATTTAATCTTATTGCTTAGGCATTTTAATATCATAATAATATTTATATTACAATATACTTGATCCTAACTAATATTGAGTTAATAAAATCTTACATTCAATCCATCAACGCCCTGAACCTGTTTTTGGATTTTGTAAGAAGACACACTGCGTTTGGCTCTTGGGCCATGACATAACCATAAGATACACGCGCCAACATCTTGTTTGATATGAACTTCCACTGATCCACTCCACTCATTCTCATCAGTACGAGTGCCGACGCCTTGTATGCTACGTATATTTCGTACTCATTACAATTAAATACATCAATAATAGCTGGTAGTATCGATATTTTCATCGAATTTCGGACATCCCTATGAACCTCATTTTGACATCTGTCATAGGACCCAAGCTATATTTTACAAAGTATAATAAACGCATTCAAAAATTCACTATTTAAAGCGGCGTATATCAAACCGCCATGTCACAGAAGGATTTTCAAATGGGAATGACATGTATTTTGACGTTTATGACAGGCGTGAACGTATGTCAATCCTATACATTTATCAAATCGAAAGGTACCAACTCGCGGAATTCGGCGAGTTTTTCTTAGCGATTTGACGAAGACCCATCTAATTTATGTATTTTAGAAAAATATTGCCTCTTGTCTACAGGGGCAGTTGCTCTGACAAAAGGTCATATCTTTGTAACGAATTTTGTGGTGTTATTGACCTTTTTGTTATTTAATGTGACCTTAAGCCATTCTGCGCATCTATTTTTATTTTATTGTAACTAGTTTTGGTAGATCTTGAAATATCGGTTTTATTGATATTAGATATTTGGAATGTGATTGCTTAATTATTTTGTACTAGCTTCTCCTAGCGATTTTGCCCGCGTAGTATGCATGTTACCATTGTACATTTTATTTATATTTATCTTAGTGCTATATGCGTTTTGCACTAATAAAGATTGCTAGTATAAAATAAAGTCGCGTTTTCTGTCCCTATTTTTCTTGTCCCTTTGTATGCTTAAATCTTTAGAACTACGCAACGGATTTTGATGCGGTTTGTTTCAATAGATAGAATGGTTAAAGAGGAAGGTTTATATGTATATAACATCATGCTACGACTAACAGGTGCGGAGCAGGAATGAAAAGTGTTGCAAAAACGGGGTGACGCAGACGAAGTCGCGCGGGTCAGCTAGAAAGAAAGAAAGAAAGAAAGAAAGAAACGTTTATTTCCAAGAATATGGTCATAACAGGTATCAAATTTTTCATGATCTGCATATTCTGCCAAGTGTGGCGTGAAAATATTTGATTGATTATTTTAACATATTACAATGCGGTAATTTAAGATAGTTAGATTTAACATAATATAACATTTTAATAAGTCACACCTTATGTAGTAGTCAATATAACAATGAATTAGTTTAAAGTCTATAATTTTTGATAGTCAAATACAATCTATTAAGTATGTCAAGGGTTTCAATGTCAGTTTATTACTTACATGTTATAAAGTTGATTAATTGAATTGTCTTGAAGGTATTCCTTAACATTATAATATATTTTTCCTAATAGGATTTTGCACAATTCTCGGCGGAATCGTTTACACGGTAACTTTTTTAAATTATCTGGCAGGTGGTTATACAGTTGTATGGCCATACAGTATGAATTACGTTTATATAATTCTAGGCTAATTTGTGGTATTTCCAGACGATCTTTATGTCTGGTTCGGCTGCCTTCTTTATCTCCTAATTTTTTAAAAAGCATCGAATTATTCTTCACAAAAACACATATTTCTAATATATACATACAGGGCAATGTGAGAATTTTATGTTTTTTAAATAAAGGTTTACAGCTGTCGAGGTGATCGCATTTGAACATTGCTCTTATACATTTCTTTTGGGCAACAAATAATTTATCAAAGTCCACTGAATTTCCCCAGACTATAATGCCGTATCGTAATAAGGAAGATACATAGGCATAGTAAGTCATGATTGCAGCTTTTTCATCTACTGTTTCTTTAACTCTTTTTAGAACAAAAATGAATCGATCAATCTTATTGATGGTTTTTTGTATATGTGGTTTCCAGGTACAATGTTTGTCCACCGAGATACCTAAAAATACACATTTTTCAACATTGTTTAAGAGCTCATTTTTGTATGCTATTTCTAGTTTAGGTGTGTTAGCTTTGCATGTTTGGAATTGTATAATATTTGTCTTATTAATGTTTATTCTAAGATTGTTTTCTTCTAGCCAGTTTATTGACTTATTAATTGCTATTTTGACTTCAGATTCTAAAGTTTTAAAGTCATTACTTTTAACTATAAGAGTGGTATCATCCGCAAAAAGGATACACTTTTGATCGATTGCGTCAGGAAGATCGTTAATGTACAGCAGGAACAAAAAAGGCGAGAGAAGGCCGCCCTGTGGTACCCCGAAATTGTTTTGTGCATAGGCGGATCTATAAGACTTTTGCTCATTCTGGTCAAATTTTTTAATTTCCACGCATTGAACTCTATTGTCTAGGTAACTTTTAATCCAGTTATACGCGTTACCCCGTAGTCCATAGTTGTATAGTTTTGTCATAAGCGTATCATGATGAACAAAATCAAAAGCCTTCGTCATATCGAGGAATACACAGGCTAACATGGCTTTGTCGTTTATGGTTTCTGTGATTTGTTTGAATAGGGAGAAGCATGCTAATGAAGTGGAACTTTGTTTTTTAAACCCATATTGTTCAGTCTTTAAAATGTTACAGTTGGATACGAATTTTTCTATTTTGTTGTACATAACTTTTTCAAATATCTTGGCCAATATCGGAATTAGGGTTATCGGTCTGTAGTTATTCATATTCGTCTTATCGCCTTTCTTATGTAAAGGTTTAACTATTGATTTCTTCAGGCGAGATGGGAATATTCCCTCTACTAATGACAGGTTTATTATGTATGTGAGTGGGCCAAGAATACTCAGGGCACATTTTTTTATTACTCTGGTGCAAAGGTCGTCATATCCGGTGGAATAAGTATTATTTAATGATTTAATTATATTATTAATGTCAATTTCATCTACTGGCGTCAGGAATATGCTATTGGAATTATTTGGGATAGAACAATGTCGGTTATTTGTATTATTCAAATTTACATTGGTTTCTGATATGAAAAACTGATTGAAAAGTTCACAAATCTGTGAGGGGTCTTCATATAATGTATTATTAAACTTTATGGCCTCAACCTCCGATTTGTTGATTGTATTGTTTGTAGTGCCCTTGATTAGGTTCCACGCGGTTTTACATACATTTTTTGAGGAAGCAATAAAACGTCGACTATTAATTTGTTGTGAGGAAAGTATGCATTTTTTCAGTGTTTTCGCGTATCGTTCGTATATTGCCTTATTATATTTTTTATTAGATTTATTAAGGTGATACTTTAGGTATAGAATTCTTTTTTTTGTACAACATTTTTTATGCCTTTTGTTAGCCACTTGTTTTTCATTGGTTTGGTGGAATACTTTACTTTTATGTATGGAAAACACAGATTATAGAAAAGAGTAATGGTATCATGAAAGCTATTAAAAGAATCTTCTGTGTTTTTATATTCGAATACTTCAGAAAAGGAAAGGGCGGACAAATAACTGTTGTATCTATTTAAATTCTCTTCACTCAGATCTCTGACATATTTAAACCAAAATTTAGGCGTCTTGTTGTATTTATTACACGTTTCTAGTTTAACTGTAATTGATTGCGCGGTTTCGTGATCTGAGAGAGCAAGATAGTGAAGGTTTATGTTAGGGTTTTCTATATTACTGACAATAAGGTCCAAACATCCGCTTTGCCGCGTTGGTAGATTAATATGGTTAGTTAAATTATTATTTTGAAGTATTGAAGTTAGTTCACTAGACTGTTTAGTAGCTTTTAGCATATTAATATTCCAATCACCGCATAATATTATCTTTTTATTCCCTCTTTTGCATATGGTGTTGGTAAGCCGTTCGAGTTCGTCTAGAAATATTTTTGAATCGGACGATGGTGTCCTATAGATGCATACTATTATAAGATTAAATTTGGTTAACTCAGTAGCGCAACACTCAAAGTGGAATGGAGTTGTATAGATCGGATGGTTGACCTCTTTAAATTCTAAGTTATTCCTTAGTAAGATGCACGTACCACCCCTGCGTTGGTTTGTTCTAGAGAAGGACGCCACCAATCTATAATTATCCAACCTAAGATTGCCCTCAGCACCTCGCTTCAAAAAAGACTCACTTATACATATAATATCAATATCTTTTTCGAAATCTATTAACGCAGTTTGTAGTAAAAGATAAAGTTTCTACAAGCCTGGTGCTTCATGCAAAAAACCAAGACTCGCAGAAATGCTTCATCATTTTCTGAACCTTTTCCCAACTCAGTTGTGGTCGCCTTTCCAGTCTAACTGTGATGCGGCTAAACTTCGATATTTTCCGTGAAGCGACTACCTGATTTCCACAACCAATGGTGCGCTGACTAATGCAGAAATACTCGCAGAAATGCTTATTCCGTGATGTTCTCTGACCACGTTCCACAGAAACTTAATAAATAATTGCTACTTTTATCCTGGGGTTAGCTCGGGATAAAAAGAAATTTTATTTAGATCATCATTTCATTCTCACACATAACGAGCGGAAATGGTGCGCACTGTGCGGTATGAAAGGAACTTCATCCCGTGCACGCTCAAGCTGTGGAATGAGGACATTAGAAGGGTTCTACAGGGTAGGGAGCACGTGTGTAACGTCCCTGATGTTGCAAACGTCCATAGGCACCGGTGTCTACTTTCCATAAGGTAGGCGGTGTGCTTGTCATTCCATAAGGTCCCAATGTAATAGGTGGCGAGCCTATTGCCATTAATCTGCGATAAATACACACATAGATAACTTCGAAAAGCATCGAAAAGTCATTGGTGTGTGCTATGGAAACCTGGGATCAAACTCGAGACCTCGTCTCAGCAGTCCATTAACCATACCACTAGGCTACCTGATACTAAGGTAGCAACCAACTTCTCTACTATTCCAATAAATCACTATCTTAATCATGATAAACGCCGGTTCCCTCACCAAATTGATCCGTAACTTCAAAATATCGAAAACAATATGGCCGACGCAGAACGGTGTATGATTTATAGCTTGACCTCAAGGCGTGCTCGTGACGCGGGTGATTAATAAGGATCGGTTTCTTTTACTTGAATCAACCCTTAGGACACTGTGTATCTTTTTAGGGTTTTTAATTTTTTTTTAATCATTAGGTACATTGTGCTATAAAAGTTCCTTGGCATTTGTGACTAAAATTGTATGAAGTGGTGCCACTATACAACTACTAGTCTTAGAAGCTACTGAATAATAGATCTACTTACTATTGTAATAAAGTTTATTATACATATTACTACTTGTATGAGTGTACTATTTTTCTTATATAAGAAACAAGACATCGATCTAGTTCATTTTATTACCTCTATCTATAATACTTTTGGTTGAATTAGATTTAGGCTGCCAAAGGATTATAGATCTTAAGGTGTCCAGGAACTTTTAGAGTAAACTCTATGTGTAGGTACGTCAAAATATGAATTCTCATTTATATTTTATTCAATTCTCTTATAATATCTTTTATGTATTATATATTATATCTTATATCCTTTTTCAATTTAAATTTAAATTGTATAATGATAAGATTATGTTTACTCAACGTGGAGAAAAACAAAAAGAGCGCGATCGTGTTTTGTTTTTTAGGCGGTAAAATAGGTATACCATACCATACACATATTATGTGGCTTCGTGTAGTAATATTGCTCATTGAGGTTTATCTACTTGATACAAGCTAAAAGTATTTACCAAATACCCTAATACAGTCAGATTCTTTGACTGAGACTGACTAATAAACATTCAATCACTATCACTACTTAATATAAAACGAATTCGCTTTCTCTGTCCCTATATAGGGATCTATGTATGCTCAAATCTTTAAAACTGCGCAACGGATTTTGATGCGGTTTTTTTTATATATAATATAGTGATTGAAGAGGATGGTTTATATGTATATAACATCATGCTACAACCGACTGGTGCGGAGCAGAGCTGAAAAATGTTGCAAAAACGGGGTAACGCAGACGAAGTTGCGCGGATCAGCTAGTATTAAATAAAGATAAAATAAGGTAAATATCCAGTCCATCAGCCTATCGCTGTCTACAGTTTAGAAGCTTTAGGCTACTGTTTCAACCCAGCCAGAGGGTTTGGTACAGGTTTTTATTTCGTAATTAAAAGACAATGCCTATTACTTATCCTATTATAAAATTTAAGTTTATTTAGATATAAACAAGCTTGGAAATAAGCACTTAACTTGCTACTCAACCAAATTATTGTATCGAGACTAAGTAAATGTTTATAAATAAGAAAGAGAGGCCCGCTGAGGTTCTTGCCGGAGTCTCCCTAGATCAATGCTAATAAATATAGGTTATATTTTTAATATTACCTATATTTATTAGCATCTGGATAATAACCGCGGTAGCCTAGTGGTATGGGTGGTGGACTGCTGAGACGAGGTCTCGGGTTCGATCCCAGGTTTACCATGGCACACACCAATGACTGCGATGCTTTTTGAAGTTATGTGTGTATTTATCGCAGGTTTATAAGTGCCCGGTTAATGACAATAGGCTCGCCACTTATTACATTGGTACCGTCAAATTCCCTAAATTCGCCTGGGTTTTGACACTTTTTTTGACATATCTTCAAAGTTTAAAGGCGATTAAAGTCATACTGTCAAAAAAACAAAATGACATATCTCCATCTACCGTTTAAATCATCTATGGTTCCAAATTTATGGCTGATTTGCCTATAAATGGGTTTTGAAAGTGATAGGCGAGATTAGGGCAATTTTCTTAAATTCGCCTGCATCATGTAAAAGTATCAAAACGTTACATTTTATTTAAAATACTGCTTACTAGCTTTAGAGTAAGCAATTTTAGAAGGCACAGACGAATAAAACATTTAAATAAACCGCTTTAAGGGTGATTTTTTTTTAAAAAACCTGTCATAGGCGAATTTAGTGTCCGTTTTGAAGCTTTTCCATACATTGGTTGGATTCTTGATAGGGCTGTCAATATTTTTTGAATTCATCTAACTACAAAATAAATGGTGGTTAGCTGTTTCTAACAAAATAAAACAATGTTTGTTACTTAGCTTTTTAATCCTACTAATATTATAAAGGCGAAAGTTTGTTTGGATGGATGGATGGATGTTTGTTCCTCTTTCACGCATAAACGGCTGGACTGATTTGGTTGAAATTTGGTACAGGGGTAGATTAGAACCTGGAATAACACATAGGCTACTTTTTATCCCGGGAAAAGGTTCCCAAGGGTTGCGGGAACGGGAACAAAATTCCACGCGGGCGAAGCCGTGGGCATCAGCTAGTGTGGTATAAAAATATATAACACAATACAGACCTTACCTTTTAACTAAAAAATGTATTTAGCTTGAAATCTAAGAAGGTAAGTATATTTTGCTCTTTCGAAAGCCTAAAAGCTAATGTAATAAATGATGATCACCAACTTTTGACCATCAACGATTTGGCCTGAAACATATTTTGTAAAATGTCAAAAAATAAACAAATTAACTTCAAAATTATTCGTTAATCAAATCAACATTCCTATTATTAGTAAAGGGTATACTTAAAGAAATTATGAGATTTCAGAGCTAATAATGTAATAATAAGTAGGTAACATTGACATTTATAAAAGCAAACAGAAATGGTAAACGCGTAGGTAATTAATATTATATCAGTCTCAAACCACTTCAGTCAAAGTATACAATATAACACAATACAGACCTTACCTTTTAACTAAAAAAATGTATTTAGCTTGGAATCTAAGAAGGTAAGTACCTATATTTTGCTCTTTTGAAAGCCTAAAAGCTATGAGATCTTAAGTAACAAATGATAATCACCAACTTTTGACCATCAACGATTTGGCTTGAAACATATTTTGCTACGAAACCATTACATTTGCTACATATCTCGTCTATTATTATCGTCAAGGAACGATATATATGAGTCCCGTAACTAAGAAAAAAAGAAAATTATGAATACCAGTTAGATAGGATTAAATTTTATGTTATGACAAACAAACGAGCCCAAATGCCAATACTAATGATGGCCCATAATTACCATAATCTCCACCCCCACAAACCAAGCCGAAAAGCTCTCAAAGAAATACATTAAAATCAACGAACACGTGTAAAAATTATCGTTTCTATTTCATTTTAACTGATCGCTAGCCCAAAACTCGTCAGACACACACATACGAAAGTAAAATTGTACGGATACAAAATGTTTCGCTTACTTCATTCGCTCGGTCAAACTATGTTGAAATTGACAACCCTAGGCCAGGCGAGTTTAGGTAACAAGATGGCTCCCAAATCCCCTTCATAACATTTATTTAAATTTCTCCTTTTATATTCATACTAGACACAAAAGCCACTGTCATATGAAACAGGATTAAAAATGGATTACTATAAAATTACCAGTATCAGCTTACCTTGTCTATATCACTGCTTAAAACTAAAGTTAAATCACCGACAAAAAAACACGTGGTCTTCCCGCTGTGAAAAAAGTGCACTAGTTACGAACAGCGTGAAGTTAGCTTCAATTTTCGCACAGAATCTTGCCATAGATGAAAAATACTACATAAATAGTTGTTTTATGCAGAGCCCGGTCTAAATTTGAACTGGCAATTTCAACTTATTTGAAATTGGGCGAATATAGGGAACACAGGCGAGATTGAGGAGTTTGACGGTACCTAAATATACACTGGCTAAATGTGGGTGCTTGCACCTCTGCCTACCCCTTCGGGGATATAGGCGTGATGGTATAAAAAAAAAATATTTTTAATTTTGACGTATAGAATTTTAATTGGCAATATTTCCTCAGTTTGTCTATGGATCCATTTAAACTTTTTATGAGCCATGAGCTATATAATAAAAACAAACAGTAATTAATTATGCGATTACTCGTCCGTGACATATAAACCGCAGTTGCGTGATCTGATCACTCGCTAATGCGTCCGCGCATGTTTTAAAACATAACATAACATAAACTCACGCCTTTATCCCTGAAGACCCCTTCAGCAGAAGACCCCTTCGGCAGAGGTAATAGCACCCACATTTCGCCAGTTTATGTTTAGGTCCCAATGTAATAGGTGGCGAGCCTATTGCCATTAACCGGGTACTATAAACCTACGATAAATACACACATAACTTCGAAAAACCATTGGTGTGTGCCATGGTAAACCTGGGATCGAACTCGAGACCTATCGTCCATTACTCATACCACTAGGCTACCGCGGTGTCTTAATAATTCATCTAGAAAATTGAGATACACTGAAAACGTCTCAACGTATAAGAAAAAATATAAACAACAGTAGTGTAGAGAATCCTCTACAACTTTGATTATGAAATAAATGTGCAAATCCCATAGGTAACAAGATATTTTAAAACCAAGACGATTTAAATGACCTTTAAGTCCTGTTAAAAGATTGCTTCAACGAAATGTTAATGAAATTCCTGCAGCCCCGGGTCCTTTAAGCGGGGCGTGAAAAAGCATCTGATGAGGCCGTCAAGCTGAGCGCCATCATTGTAGCACTGAACGTGTTTGCAATAGTGACCCAGACCAGTGCTCTTTCATGAGACTTTGCCTAAAAATTTTTAGGATATCCCAATAAAAGTAAAATATATAATGCAGTAATACATATATATGTGTAGTATACAATACAGCAAGGTAACTCAAAATGCGAGATTCTTACCCAATTTTAACTATAATTATTGGATAAATATTTGATCTACGCGACTTTGACCAACGAGTGTTTGCCCACGGATCTCCGGCTTCCGCCAATTTTGACGGCCATATATTTTAACATATAATTACAAATGGTCGGATATTCTTAGTTTGTTCATAATAATATTTATAATTCTTCTGTAGACGTGTTTGTTCCCTTCTTGTAAACGGCGATTTGGATGAAATTTTGTGTGATTTCAATAGGCTATGGTAAGCTGGACGAAAAGTCTCAGGGAAGAGGGCCACCGAATTCCAAGACTTAATGGTGCGGCAGAGCAAAGACTCACCGAACCGCTTGGTTCTTGATGGAATATTCCGCACCGTATGCGGGTGACATCTAAGCCGGGTTGTCCTGTGTAGGAAAAGAGACGTCTTCTCAATTAGGGTGACTATTTCTCTTAATTGTAGGTGCATGTAATTCTCTGACTTGGGGTAGCCCTTCCCGAGAAGATCCGTTCGTTATCTTCTTAGAGCGTGACACTCGCGCAGTATGTGTTTCATATTTTTAGCCATTTTGCATCGTTCATTATACCAATCTTGCTCAAAGTGAGTTTGTGCAGTAGTGGCTAGTAAACGCACCTATTATTTCATTACGTGTTGCCGTCAATTGGCGACTTAATAGATTCAACGCTGCCGCTAAGAATTTCTGAACAAAAGACGCAATAACATTTTGTAGGACTCTAGGATCGAACCCGAGACTTTATACACAGTTAGTCTTCATGAGTGCCACTATGCTACAGGGGCAGTCTCTCAATGTGACTGACTAATTAAGCAGTTTAGTTAAACTTACAACGTCTTTGTGAGAGAATATGTCAAGGTACGTGCGTATGGTTTGTGTGCGTGTGTGTGTTTTGATGTGTGTGTCTCATTACACTAATGTTCATTATACTAGGGCTGTCATTTACAATTTAAGTACTTTACTAAATGTTCATAAAACTTTTATCGTGTTTTCTGTTAAATATATTTTGTGAAAATTATTACATTATTCACAGAATGGATTAAGTCTGATTGCTTAGAATTTGAATGTGCCTAGTGTCACATATCATATGGATGCCTCTGAATCTTCTTGCAGATTACTATACGAGTATTGTAGTGTAGTCTGTGAAACCTATTAATGATTAAAAAATTACCCAAAATATTATGTTCTGAGTACATAGCAAGAGGTGTTCCTCTTGCCGTGTGACGGTCCCTAGCGAGATGGAAGGTTATTGCTTCCAACCAGTCGGATTAGAGGTCAATAGGGGAGGCCTATGTTCAGTCGTCCTATGGCTGAAATGATGATGTTGGTTCCTCTCAGAAACTTTTGTGCAAGCGTCATACACCGTGCAAATTGGAACATATCAGAGGAAATCGGTATGTGTGACAGCCCTACACTAAACCAAATAATTTGATTTAAATGACAGTGTAAGCACGTGTATGTGTAAATCATCTGATTGTAATTATAATGCTTACTATTCAGCATGCGTCCAAAAGTGTGGAAACTAATGTGTGCTCTTGCCTTTTCAAGGTACGAGTGACCTATATGCACCAGTGACTTAGTTACCTTAACTCGAACATTAGCCGTTATATATAGGCATAGGCAAGAGTTCTTCATTCTCTAAGCCTATTCTCAACTCAGTTGGGGTCGGCGACTTCGATATTTTCCGTGAAGTGACTGCTATCGGACCACCACAACCAAATTGGCGATAACGAAGTTCTGTAGTTAGGTTATTCGGACTTTTGAGAGTTCCAAGTACCCATAACGACTGCCATAGTTGTTCGTATGGCAACCGGGACTCACAGCTTAACGTGTTTTCCGAGGCACGACCAGACCAGTGCAAGTATTTGCACTGAGGGCGGATCGAACCCGCGCCACCTGCGTAGCAGTCGTATTCACTACCGCCACGCCATAGAGGCATAGCCAAGAGTTGTGGATTCAAAATGTGTTCAAAATGTGCTCTATACGTGTTTTTGGACTGTCTTTTGATGATCCATAACCAACCAAAATGGACGAGCAAAAATCTACCAATAATATATTATATCAAAACAATCCAAGACCCAAGATCCCGTTTCTCTTGCGCTATTACTAAAATTTCACTGTATTTTCGTCTAGGATACGTCCATTTGACTTCAACCTCGCCTGATATTAAGCTAAAGGCAAAGTCTCAGGAAAGAGGGTCACTATTGCAAACACGTACCGTGGTAAGAATTCCAAGACTTCATGGTGCGGCAGAAGAAAGACTCACCCAACCACCTGTACTGTACTTGTCGAAATTGTGATAGCTAAAATTCTAGCTAAATATAATGGAAGTTACCGCTAAAATAATAGAAGAAATATTTAAGAAGGTAGTGCGGAACCCTCTGTGTGCTAGTCCGACTCGCACCTGGCCGTTTTTTCCAAAGATTTTTTTCCTGTTGTACATCATTTCTATAACATTGTGAAAGGGTAGTGCGAACCCTGCTGTTAAATTATTAAGAAACATATTTCTTGACTAATAAATTTCAATTTCCTTCGAAGGGTGAATAGGTCTTGCATTATCCGATGACCGCTTATTCTCATCAACTTTTAATGAACCCTATCCCGTTGTATCAAAGGTGATTTTCGTTTACAAATGCTTCATCAGATAGTTACTTCCAAAAGGAAGTCGTTTATAACCATTATCTTCCGATGTTATGACGTTTAATAGGTGTGACGTCATAAACGCATTCAATCTATTTTCTGTGATGGAGGGTAGACAAGGGTTGAAAAATATTTTTTTTGCAAAGTAATCTTCACGATAGCGTATTGTCTGAGTGACTTGTAGTTTGCTTGAATAGGGTTGATGGATTTTTTTCCGGTTTTTGGAAGTAATAATTTTGACCTTCGAATTGGTGAGATAAATTACATTTTTTATACTTAGGTCGTCAAATTAACTGCACCACGCCTGATGGTGAGTAAAGGCGTATTCCAGAACATGGTGGCCGCTGTTACAGGTGCTGCCCTGCAACAGTGGTACCCACCCTGACGGCCTCGACAGTTGTTTTTTCACGGCCCGCTTGAAGGACCTGGGACTGTAGGATGAAGGAAACACGTGTGCTGGCAGAGCATTCCAGGACTTAATGATGCGACATAGAAAAGAGTCACCGAACCTTTTTCTTCTTGTTAATAAAATTTTGAGGTTAGACCAATTTGGCTAATTTTGGTCTTGAATTTTTGTGAAAGTCCAGATAGGTTTAAATATGAAAATGTTCGGAATGGAGCAGCGGGAACAGGATCAGATGTTCACACATGTGGAGCCGCGGGCAACAACTAGTATTTTCAATCATTCTTGAATAATAGTTTGGTAAACATAGATATTAAACCAAAAACTAGTTTGTTCTATATTCTATATTAAAAAAAGTTACTTAAAAAAACAGGTCATCGTACGCATTATTTGAGATAATAGCACAGATTATTAGCTATAAGTTTGTTACGACCTTTCGTACCTGGTCACAAACAGGTTAAGCTACTGCTCTTTGATACTTGTGGCAACCATTTGTTTATGATTCGAACCAGCGCGGTGGTCCATTTTGCTAATTTATCTTCTATCTACTATATAAAAATAAGTCGGGTTTTCCTTCCTGACGCTATAACTCCAGAACGCACGAACCGATTTCCACGGTTTTGCATTCGTTGGAAAGGTCTCGGGCTCCGTGAGGTTTATAGCAAAGAAAAATCAGGAAAAAATTCAACAGAAAAGCGGGTAAGGTGGCGAAACGGAGTTCGCCGGGTTTGCGAGTATTATATAAAAATGAATCGCGAAATATGTTGGTAAGCGCATAACTCGAAGACGGCTGGACCAATTCGAGTAATTCTTTTTTTTATTTGTTCCTTGAACTGTGCCTTTTTATGGAGCAGCGGGAACGGGGTCAGAAGTCCACGCGGGCGGAATCGCTGGCTACAGCTGGTTAGCTTATAATATATTATACATTTTGACGTTTTATTAATTCCGTAACTGATTTTTGACTTTGCAATTGAACTTTTAATACCACTAACCAAAAAGTTTGTTGTATACAGCTTTTTATATAGGACACGCTAATTAGTCTTCAACCCGCCTGATGGTAAACTGAAGGCAAAGTCTCAGAAAATATGGTCACCTTTACCAACACGTAGAATGTTGCAGCAATGGTGGCACTCGGTTTGACGGCCTCGTCAGATAGTTTTTAACGCCCCGCTTAAAGGACCCGGGACTGTAGGAAGAAAAAAACACGTAAGCTGGTAAGGAATTTCAAGACTAAACGGCAAAGGAAAGACTGCGAGAAAGAAAGGAAGGAAAGACACAGTCGCTTGGTTCTTTATGAACTATTCTGCACCGTATGCGGGTGACATCTAAGCCCTGCACGTGTGTCCTGTGTAGGAAACGAGAGGGTGGGATTAATTGGACTTCACCTCGCCTAATGGTTTCTGTGCTGTCAATGCAGAAGACAAAAAAGGGTGTCTCGGTTTTCGCACAGTATTCACAAAAGTGAGCTCTGGCTACCACAAACACACCATAAGCTATTTTTAGCCGCGATATTCTGTATTGCGAAGGTACTTCCCCAGTCAGACTACTCAATTGGGACGGGAGATTCCATCGCGTCTTACCGAATACCACGGCTAATAATATAATGTGTTGTGTATAATAAAATACATAGTTGATTTAACATTGAATCTTCAAGACAAGCAATTCTCTAACATTGCGTGTCCTCAATATGTAAGCACATTTAAAACTAACTGCCGTATTGTAATTACTCTTGCAATTACATCAGTTATTGAGATTTAATTGTACTTGTAACTAGGAAACAATGTGTTTTATAAATGTCGTGGGCAGTAGAATCTTGTAGTAATAATATGGTGTGAATAAAAATGTTACTTATCTTCAAACAAAGGTATATAAGTCAAGATTATTTTATCATTAACAGGCCAATTTAATAGGGGTTTTCCTAATGCTCTACTATATCCTAGGGTTATTTCTAGTAGCGTCCAGACATGAAGGACAGAATATAATATGATTAGATCCGAAGTTTCAACCTCAGAAGCTGGGATTTGCTATTTTTTCAACCTAACTGCGGATGTGGCAAAATATCGATATTTTCTGTGAAGTGACTTTATTTTGGGCACGTCAATTTGATTTCATCCCTCTTGATGGTAAGTTGAAATCTTAGAATAGAGGGTCAACATTATTAACACGTACAGAGTAACAATGGTGCCGCTCAGCTTGAGGACCTCATCAGATGCTTTTTCACGCCCCGCTTAAAGAATCAGGAACTGTAAGGAAACACGTGAGCTGGTAAGGAATTCCAAGTAATTGACATCTGAACTCCATAGCACATATCAAAGCATTGCAGTTACATCAATTGTTTTTATGTCTTCAACTACCCGTAACGACTGCCATGAATGTTCATATGACATTCCGGACCTACAGCTTAACGTGCTCTCCGAGCCACGACCAAACCAAGGTAAACCCAATTTTCATGTATGTAGATGTTTGTACTGAGCGGGAATCGAACCTATGCCACAACTGCTGTCAAGATTGAATGTGATGCAAGTGATTAAGGTTATGAAGATTGTTCTAGAATTTTTGCATTATCTGTTAATTAATTCCCACAATGCATTAGGAGCCATTCATTTTTAAAAAGAAAATGAGGCCAAGGTCAGTTATGTGAGCAACAATGACCAAATAAATATTCATAAGTATATTGTAATCACTACATAGTATAAAACAAAGTCGCGTTTTCTGTCAATATGTCCCTTTGTATGCTTAAATCTTTAAAACTACGCAACGGATTTTGATGCGGGTTTTTTAATAGATAGTATAGTTCAAAAGGAAGGTTTATATGTATTTAATATTATGCTACGACCAACAGGTGCGGAGCAGGAATGAAAAATGTTGCAAAAACGGGGTGACACAAACGAAGTTGCGCGGGCTAGCTAGTTATATCTCTTATGTTTTGTAAAGTATACCAAGTATGGTATAAGTGACATAAACCTATCCTATTCAGACTCGTAATGGTACAGGTGACTAGACTACTATATATAGTCACTATATGAAGTGATGAAACCTTCCACTTCCGAACGGCCAGATTTACAGTGTCAAGCGACTTGGCCTGAGGGTGACGGGTGGAGCCGCCGGTCATCCTAGCAGAAGCAGGCCACTGCCACCCCATACCCAGGGGCTAGACGGGAACACCATGGTCCCTACATTGGGGGAAGAGGGTCATCTCAACAGAGATGTCCCCGGGTCTGCCGGGGTGCGAGAGATATGTCTTGTATAATCTCACCACCGGCAATCAAGGACCCATGGACGGCGTGCGTTTTGGTCGGTTCGAGTCCGACATAATCACCTCCATCGGTTTTGGTGAAGGTGGTATCCGTGGGGATTTTGCGCACGATAAAAAAAAGGAAAAAAAATGTCAAGCGACTACAATATGGGTTTCTTTTTGGTTTATTTTTTACAAGCTTTTATTTACTTTTATTGATTACATATAGCTTCGAAAAATCATTGGTGTGTGCCATAAAATAAACCCGAGATCTCGTGTCTGCAGTCCATTATCCATATCACTAGGCTACCGCGGTTACTATGCGCGGTTAATATGTTTAAACATTAAAAATAGTAGCAAGTATATATTTTAAATAATAATTGCTTCAAACTATATATTAGAGGTCAAAACGGACGTACAGAGAGACCATTCCTAAATACTTATTATAAAAGATGTTTGATTTTATTTGACTTTCGGAACTGTAATTGAGGTTTGAAGGTCTTTAATGTTCAAATAAAAAAATAATGGCCATAATTTAGGTCTATTATTAATAGTTGTGCGTAATCATCAAAATCAAAATCAAAATCAAAATCAAAAATCATTTATTCTGCATAGACCAGTAAACGGCACTTACAAAACGTCAATACAAACAATATTTTATCAAATGCAAATGGACCACCGGTTCGAAACGCGGCCCCGACCTGAGAAGACTCCGGCAAGAAACTCAGCGGGCTTTTCTTTTTTTTTTGGTCTATTTACAATAGTTTACTTAGTCTAGATACAAAATTTAGCTGAGTAGCAAGTGGAGTGAACAGTTCATTTCCAGGCTTGTTTATCATCCAAATAATCCTGGATTTTATAGTAAGCTTTTTGACATAGCTTATTTTTTACTAAATTTTTAAACTTATTGATAGGCAAATCTCTAATTTCATAGGGGAGCTTATTAAAAAAGCGTATACAATTACCCTGAAAAGAATTTGAAATTTTGTGGAGTCTACTATCACAGACAACGAGATTATTTTTGTGTCTGGTAAAATGCCGTTAATAATTATGGAACTGTAGAATTTTGTATATAGTTGAGACTTATCTCAGTGGTTATACCTATAGTACATTTGTTTAGGTACTTAAAAAACGTAAACCTAAGCAAAAAAACGTAAGAAATCTTAGCGTGTCTTTTTAATATGTTTTGTTTAAATACTTAGTATAGAAATACTTTTCTTCTTAGTAACGCATTTTGAAGACTAAAAACCTGTGTTGAACAACTAGTTGTTCAGTTCAGTCTAGTTTATTTATTTAACATGTGTTTTTATAAAAAGTTGCCACAACATTGTTTACCTTTATTTAAGTAGGTACCTAAACGAATGGAGTATAGATAAAAATCGTGTAGATAAAGCAACCTCCACAGTTAGGCCATCTACTGTTCGCGCCCCGTTTAAAGAACCCGGGACTGTAGGCAGAAGGAAACGCGTGAGCTGGTAAGAAATTCCTAGACTTGATGGTGCAAAAAAATTACTCACCAAACTCATTTGACTTTTGATGGAATATTTTGCATCATATGCGGGTGCCCTGCACGTATTGTCCTGTGTAGGAAAAGTGAGGGTGGGTCTAATTGAAAGAGCTCATCAGTAGGTACATTCACCTCTGCTCCGAACTCCGAGTTTACGCGATGTTCGAGCAATTTTCCGCATTGTTAGAAATGACCCTAACTAACGTGCCTTGCACCTATGCATTACGAAAAGATTTTGTATCTAAGCTATGTAATATAATACGGTCATAATCTATAATATTGAGCGTACCATCCGGTAAAGTAAAGTAATATTAATTGTACTATTTAAAAACAAACAACCATATTTTCCATTTGCTTATACAAGCGTGTTCTCTAGCGATAATATCTTCTTAATATTCTTCTACGAAATAATCATAAAACAATAATATTGCACAACACAACACTGTAAAAACACAACAGTATTTCCATGAGGCCTACTGACCCTTAGATAAAGACAATAATAGCCCATAACAATTAATTTATTATATAATAACTATGTAGCACTTGTATGCCTCAGCTCAATATAGTATAGAGAACTGAAGTGTATGTTTGTTTAGTGCGCGCTTATCTCAGGAATGACTGCTTCGAATTGAATAAAAATTGAATTGAATAGTTTATAGCAAAAGCTTGCAGGATTACCCAAGTGAATCGAGCAGTAATAATCATTAATGGTAACACCTTTTTTACAACATACCTACTCACACCTATCAGACCTATACCGTCATCATTCTTTTCCCATCTCAGTTGGAATCGGCTTTCCAGTCTAACTGTGATGCCGCTAAACTTCGATATTTTCCGTGAAGCGACTGCAATATGATCTCCACATCCAATGGTCCAATGACCAATGGCGATATCGAAGTTCCAAGTCAGACTGGTTGGACTTTTGAGGGCTCCACTCCAACTACCTGTAACGACTGCCATAGATGTTTGTATGGCAACTTATCAGACCTCTACCAATACATGTATATTATTTCATACTGCTCTTGTAGTGTTATACTTTGTAAAATATAGCTTGGGTCCTATGACAGATGTCAAAATGAGGTTCATAGGGATGTTGATGCGTGTATCTTATGCCTATATCATGGCCCAAGAGCCAAACGCGGCGTGTCTTCTTACAAAATCCAAAAACAGGTTCAGGGCGTTGATGGATTGAATGTAGGATTTTATTTACTCAATATTATTTAGGATCAAGTATATTGAAATATAAACATTATTATGATATTAAAATACCAACCGCGGTAGCCTAGTGGTTTTCGAAGTTATGTGTGTATTTATCGCAGGTTTATAAGTGCCCGGTTAATGGCAATAGGCTCGCCACCTATTACATTGGGACCTAAATATAAAAACTGGCGAAATGTGGGTGCTAGCACCTCTGCCTACCCCATCAGGGATATAGGCGTGATATTATAAAAAAAAAAAAAAAAAAATACCAAAGCAATAAGATTAAATTCTAATTAATTTTTTCTTATATTAATTTCAATTTTAAATTAAGCTTTATTCAAAATATGGGTAGTTCATAGTATGTGGTCACGATGATTCATCGCCCATCACTAATTAGCTCTGTATGCCCATAAAGTATGACATTGACAGCTACTACATTCAATAATAGAAAATTCAAGACTTCATGTGCGGGATTTCACTGACAGCTGTCATAGGACCCAAGCTATATTTTACAAAGTATAGTGATAATAATTATGGTATATACCAGTCTTACGTCGACTTCTGATCTCGTTCCCGCTGCTCCATAAAAACCTTCCTTAGAGTTCAAGGAATAATTTAAAAAAGAATTACTCGAATTGGTCCAGCCGTCTTCGAGTTTTGCACTTAGCTATAATATTTCGCGATTCATTTTTATTTATATACCTTAATTTAATTTTCCTCGTCTGTAATGAATTACTAACAATTTTGCTGCCGTATTTTGTTATTTTTTTCATAGTTTTTTTTTAATTTTGAAACGAGAATAAAAAGGTTTCATTTTAGTAATACAAACTTTTTATGGAATCTAAAAAGTTTTATAAACTATAAAGTCGTTAATAGGTTTAAAATAGCCTATACTTTGTTAAGTAGTGTATGTCTCGATGTATTTTTCGGGCGAAGCCGGAGTGGGTCGGCTAGTATATATTATGATTGTATAGATTGTCTAACGCTTGTAAACCTTGGCACAGCCGTGAACGCCGGCAATTACTTCTGCCAAATGTGAACTTAATAATGTCTGCGACGATGCAATAAGCATTATGACAATGACAATGGTGTAATTATTTAGGGTTAGCTCATGAAGAAATGAGACGTGTAGACACCCAACAGTATCTCTCGTCCCGATTGAGCGGTCCGACTGGGGAAGTACCTCCGCTCAACAGAATACCGCGGGTAATAATAACCTTGGGTTGTGTTTCCGGCTGTGTGTAGGGCAACCAGGTTTTGTGCTGTCATTGGGAAGAAAATATATCTCCTGCGCTGGCGGCACAGAAGGTCTTTTAACCTTCTGGTAACACTGAACCTGTGCTTCATAAAGAAGGAGTTATTGCACTGCAGTGAAGTACGGTTTCATCCTGTTAAGCACTTGAAGAACAAGTTTCTTTGATGAAACCTTAACCTTATCTTCCAGAAGACTGTGGTACTGGACCTCACTGGAGGTATCGATACCTAGGTCCCGATACCGACATGTGCCCTTAGCACGAAATACTATCGAATTCGTAATGTAAAGGTATCGAGAGAAGAGAGCATTGCGATTGGCAGTCTGCCTCATGTGAACCTATGTGCTCCGTTCTGTCGATACCTTTACATTACAAATTCGTTAGTATTTCGTGCTAAAGGCACTGTTCTTGGTCGATGCACTTGCTGAACAACGAACGAGGTTCGTGTGCAGGCTTTCGTCTCACACTCCTCGTGTGGGGTTGGAAGGCAGTCACAATAAGCAGACCTCAGTATTCCTAATATTACCGTAGTATTACCCCGAGTGGGTTTATTTTGGTGATGTTAAGCTCGGGTTTTGGACCCGGGACACCACGATAGTAAGGCCGACCGTTTAATTCAATCAACTGACGGCATTACATAGTATCATAACATAAACTCACGCCTATATCCCTGAAGGGTTAGGCAGAGATGGTGGCACCCACATTTCGCCAGTTTATGTTTAGGTCCTAATGTAATAGGTGGCGAGCCTATTCCGATTAACCGGGCACTTATAAACCTGCTTATAAACTTATAGCATCGAAAAATCATTGATGTGTGCCATGGTAAAACCTGGAATCAAACCCGAGACCTCGTCTCAGCAGTCCATTACCCATACGACTAGGCTACCGCGGTTCTTTTATATGCGCATTATATAGTATCCTCTGATTTAATTTAAGGTTAAAAGCCCTATAGGTAATATCGATTAACCAATTAATTGTTAGATAATAAAACATAGCTATGTGGTTGACCTTGAGGCGGCGTGCGGAGTTGCATACTGAGGAGTTGGTACTATAAGCTGCGCGTGCGCAGAGTTAAGGTTGCCACTTGTTCAAACTGACAAATAGTCATAACATTGAGTAAATATATTTACTGTCTACCTAAAGAGGTTATTAATTGAGTTAATTTAGTTTTTTTTTATTTTAGACATGTCAATGAGACTCCACCTCAGAAAAGGGTCACCATCACTTTTTTTTTTATCGTGCGCAAAATCTCCATGGATACCATCTCCACCAAAACCGATGGAGGTGATTATGTCGGACTCGAACCGACCAAAACGCACGCCGTCCATGGGTTCTCGATTGCCGGAGGTGAGATTATACAAGATATACATAGTATTATCTCTCGCACCCCAGCAGACCCGGGGGCATCTCTGTTGAGATGACCCTCTTCCCTAAATGTGGGGACCATGGTGTCCCCATCTAGCCCCTGGGTATGGTGTGGCATTATGTGCTATCGCCGTGGCCTGCTTCTGCTAGGGTGACAGGTGGCTCCACCCGTCACCCCCAGGCCCGCGCTCATGGGGGACGGAGGTCATTCTGCGACCTCCGACGTCCGAGTCGCCTCCACTCATCGCGGGCAGTGCGGGCCCGGAGTCTTCTCCGGACCCGCTCCGCCTTCTCCAGGGTCACCATTACTGACACTAAATAAGTTACAATGGCGGCTCTTAGCTAGAAAACTTCATCAGGAGCTTTTCATGCTTAAAAGATCCGGGAATATAGAAAGAAGGAAACACCCGTGCAGCTGTTAAAGAATTAATTTAACTTCACCTTATCCGATGGTGTTACAATGGTAGCACTCAACTTGATCATCAGCTTATCATTGTGATCGATAGTTCGTATGATTGTCGGTAGATGGCTCCCAACATCGCCTCAAAGATGGTTGTATAGTAGAATTACATTGCATACTTCTTCTTGCCTGGTGAAGTCACCTTATAAGAACTTTTTTATACAATTCATGCTCTAAATGAGTGCACTGCGTATAGAAATATGTTTAGAAGAATATCGCCGTTTAATAACCTTGTGTTGTGTTTTTGGTGGTGAGTAGGGTAGCCAGAGCTCATTAGAGAGGTTTTGTGTTGTCCGTGGGAAAATCAAAGGCTTATCCTACATCTTTTGCGCTGACGACACAGAATGTCTCTGTTCTTACAGGGGTTGCGGCACGAGTGTTATTCCTCTGGTGTTACACTCGCCCAAAGGTCACGGTAACCTAAGTTGTATAAAAAAAGAAGATTTCATCCTTTGAGGTAACAGGAGGAAATTTTCTCCTTGCCTGGTGAAATGACATTATAAGAACTTTTTTATACAATTCATGCTCTAAATGAGTGCACTGCGTATAAAAATATGTTCAAAAGATTTCATCCTTTGAGTTAGAAAAAGATAATTAATGGAAGTACATCCATTTATTATTACAATCATCACCTTATTTGATTTATTGTTTACTGCCAACCATAGTCTCGTACTACGTACACACGCGCGCCCTTTTAGGAAGCAAGGCCTTACCGCATACGGGCTGAATAATTTGTTTGTCGTTGTGTTTTGTTGCATTTTTTGTTCTACATATTCGATTTGGCTCTAGCAAGGCTGGAAAATGTCTTTGTCTTTTAAATTTTGCTGTGGCAATTATTAGTGAAGCAACAGATTAATATTGGATGCTATAAGTATATTATTATCTATTATTAGGCGGAAAAGTTTGTTTGTTTATTTATTTGAACGCGCGAACTTCAGGAACTATTGGTTGGAATTGAAAGGTCAATCAACAGTATAAATAGTTGAACTAATCTTTATGTGTTGAACATTCCATTTATCGAGGAAGGTGCAAAGTCGCGGATCATAAATCAATGAAATATAAATGTCAACAAACCCAAGACTTATTTGAAAATCAATAATTGCGTAAAGGTTTCGTTGTTTCTAAACACGCCTCGGGCGAAGCTGGATTGTATTTGAATCAATTCGTTGCCAAGCTATTGGAAAGTTCTATATTGGGATTGCATTTGTCCGTGGATGAATTTTTCATCCTCCATTTAATACTTTTGCAAAAATAAACCCACCGTTTATCGTACCTTCACCAAACGTCCCTAAATGTGTGCAAAATCTACATAGGTTTTAGGTACCTACATTTTTTACGCAATTAAGTGTCTAAAACCTTCGTATTAAAAACACCGGACACAAAGAAACAGATAAACATTGTCAATACACATTTTCAAGAAGGTGTTAAGCAAGGTGCCCTTGCGCTGTTTGTCATACAGCCCAGCGCACGCGCAAATATCGATTGAGTAACATCCGACTAATACACTATGTTTAGTTAATAAATGTTAGCACAGCCTTAGCTCTGTACCTCTCTCTGTTACTCATATAAAGATCAACAAAGATAAAAAAACTTCCTGTTTCTTTATGGTTTTATGAAACAAAAAGTTCTTAAGTAATAGTGTTTAAATTCGTAATTAAAAAGTAATTATTGGTATTTGAAAAAAGAGGTTGCAATTTCTATACTTAATTCTTTTTTCACATGCTATACCTAACTACCTATTGTCTTACAAATCTAGCCATAAAAGGAATATAGAAGCTGTTAATCTCATACGTACATACAAACATACATAAAATCACGCCTGTTTCCCATAGGGGAAGGCAGAGATCACGGATCTCCATTTGATACGATCCCGACATACTACAGTCACTTCATTCATTATTATTACCATCTTATAAGCGTGACGTATGAGAATATTGTCCTAGATTTAAAAAACAACCCTTAAAAATACAAATTCATTCCAAATCTATAAAAAAAACTGCGAATCCAGTCGTGTCATCGTGTGTGAACCAAATACATCGTCAAATTGTAAATGGCCGCTCACACAATGTTACCATAACATGAAAAACAACGATAACGAAATATTACATAACGAGAGCCGTAAACATTCTCACTTTGGCTTTAGACATCTTCGTCAACGCGAAAAAATCTTTATTGTATTCACGATAGCTTTGATTTCTGAAATTTCTTTTCAGTTGGCTGCCATTGTTGGCGCCTTTTTATACACAGCCGAATCTATCCACGACATGGAATCCTCGAATCCTTTTGTTTCCTGAATCTATGGTTCTTCTTTTCTCTATTGTACATTTTTCGATTTTATCTGGGATTTTAAAATTTAACTGCACTGTAAACTGTACATATACAGGGTGGAATTTTGTAATGCCACCTGAAGGGAAAGTATTCTTAATACTGTAGATAGAAGATTTTACTCAAAGGAAACATTCCTTTATTTTTGAAAAGAAACATAACTGCATTCAATGATTTTGAAAAATTCGCTTGCCGCAGCTAATCGAATCGACTAAAATCTGTAAAAGTTGCGCCCTGTACTTTTATTGCATCGATCGTTAGGGTCAATTATAAGGATGAAATCTCTCTAACAAACTTTATAAATTAAATGAAAGGAAAACAATGAAATCCTAAATTATTTACAAAAAATGGTATAAACTAACTAATTAATTGCTCGATACAAACATTTAGTTAAAAATCGAAGTTGTTCTGCTGAAGAGTTTGCCGTCGCTTTTTGAAACTACCCGTATTATTGAAATTTTCTACTATTCTTTTCAGTACAAACCAAGTTGGCGCCTTTCGGTCTCGACATCTCTCTCCATACCACCAATAGTAATTCGTCATTTTAATGGATAAAAGACGTCAGTGATAATAATTATTAATTATTAACATAAGTAACTAGATGGATCTTTTAGTAAAAGTGCTTTAACTTGACCCACTGAACAAATAATTTAAGATTTCATTGTTTTCCTTTCATTTAATTTATGAAGTTTGTTAGAGAGATTTCATCCTTATAATTGACCCTAACGATCGATGTAATAAAAGTATAGGGTGCAACTTTTACAGATTTTAGTCGATTCGATTACCGGGTGCGGCAAGCGAATTTTTCAAAATCATTGAATGCAGTTTTGTTTCTTTTCAAAAATAAAGGAATGTTTCCTTTGAGTAAAATCTTCTATCTACAGTATTAAGAGTACTTTCCCTTCAGGTGGCATTACAAAATTCCACCCTGTATATGATTTCGAACATTGTTGGTTTTGCATATTGCATACACAAATACAAATTACTGCAGATTTTTCATTTTAGAACTGCATTCGTAGATAGGTACAATAGCTTTTTCAAATATAGAATGGGTAAAAAATCTTGAATCTCAATTTTGAATTCATGTCTTTGCAGTCGAACGACCACAACAATTGACGTTGCAAATTGTTCGTGAAATTTAAATTTTATGAATTCACGCGAACGCTTTGGCAAACATTCAGGCTTCTATTGTTTTCTCTCGACATTAAACTAATTCGAATGCCACCTCGCGTACAAAAAGTTACACTCTACCGCGTTAATTCAACTTTTCGAATATAAAACCTAAATAGAGGAAAAAAACACGGCGGCGGATATATTTCAGTGGAACGTCGCTGCTCTTAAAAATTGCATCAGGGTTTTGAATTATGCGAGCTCAGTGCTACCATGACAGGATAACTTTTAAATTTGAAATTCCATTCGCATCGTGCGACTGAAAATAAGTCATCAAAGAAAAGTTGCAAAATGGAAAAACTTAATCACACTCGTAGTGCATTTTATTTTTTTTCGTTGGCAATTCTAAATTCAAAAATGAAGTTAAGGTATGGTTCCGTAACCAACCGCATGCGACAACTACTAACAACATATATGTGCAATAGATACAGTGTACCGAGACAGGTTTGAATGTTTTTTTAATGTTTTAATTCCTTGCAATTGTCTTAATGGGACCGTGTACCCATATGGAGGTTTAAGTGATGTATATCACGACCTCCGTGGCGTAGCGGTAGTGAACGCGACTGCTACGCAGGTGGCGCGGTTTCGATTCCCGCTCAGTGCAAATATTTGTGCGCTTAAATATGAATATATAATACATTGGTCTGTGTGTTTCTATGTATAATGTGTATGTATGTACAAAAAAATGTATCTAAGAATATTCATCCGCATTCTAGAGCCCGTAACACAAGCTAGTTAAGATATGCTTACCATGGGTTTAGGTGACGTTAAGGTGATTGTCCTAGAATATTTATTTAGTTATTTGTTTACACGAAAAAAATAAATGGTATAGACAAATGACTGAATTGCAGAAATGACATTCTTTTATTTCTATGGACAATATGTGCCATCGGATGACGTGTCGTGTATTACTTGTTTAACTTCGATGCGGAAATACGGTACCATTGAGAAGTCACAATGAATTAAAACAATAAATAATATTATCACATACATATCATACGACGGAACGCTATAGGTATCTACGACAGGACTGATCTGGTCGTCCCTCAGAGAGCACGTTAAGCCGTCAGTCCCGGTTACCATACGAACATCTATGGCAGTCGTTACGGGTAGCTGGATAGGTACTCTCAAAAGTCTGTCTAGCTTAACTACTAAACTTCGATATCGCCAATTTGGTTGTGGAGGTCCGATGGAAGTCGCTTCACGGAAAATATCGTAGTTCAGCCGCATCTTAGTTAGACTAGCCGACTCCAACTGAGTTAAGATAATAGGCTCAGAGAAATTGATGGGTAAAATAGGCGAATAAACCGTTATATGGAAAGTTCGTATAGGATTCTTTTACGAATTTATTCCTAAGCGAAGCCGGGACCCAAACCGCAAGCACCTACAACAGTAAAGTGAAATGTATTTTGACTCTGCAATATGTGCTTCGACCTGTGATAGTTCCATTTTTGAATAGTTGCAAATTGGGATTTTTATAACTGACATGACATAACGCTAGACCGGTTACGGTGTATTCTATTTCCGCACCGACGCACTGTTGCGGAAAATTGAACTATAAAATATTATGTTCATTCTTTATGTTGAAAAGTTTCTGACAACTTTTTGTATTTATTCGGTTAGATTTGTTTTTTTTCTTCTATGTTGTTATTGTTCAAAAAGCGAATGTATGAATATAAATTGACGTCAAAGTCAAGTTGATAATAATATTTGTATGTTAATCGTGAGATTATTAATTTGTGAATGATTCTATGCGGGCAAATCCGCTTGGTACAAACCCAACCTATAGATAGACTATAATTATGTTATTGTTTATATTTATATACGCTTCATAGATTGGTAAAAATACACCTTTAGGTAGGTGAATCTCTGATGTATCTCTGCATCACCCTAAGGTGACTGTCAGAAAATCTCTTTGACATTAAGTCCACCTTTGTACATTTACTGTGCATAAAGTTTTAAAATAAAATAAACATGTTGGAACGAAAAATATTTTCTGTTAGACATTTTTTATATTTAACTAGCTGTTGCCCGCGGCTCTGCCCGTGTGGACTTCTGATCCAGATTCAGCTGTTCCATAAAAACCTTCCGTAGAGGAACAAATAAAAAAAAATACTCGCATTGGTCAAACCATCTTCGAGTTTTGCGCTAAGCAACATAATTTCGTGATTCATTTTTATTTGTGTACCTAATTAAAACTAGAAGATTTTTGAACGTTAAATAATGTGAAGGTTAAATTAGGAATATAAATAAATGAAAATAATGAATGATAATTTATTTGCACAAAGTGTAATGTTTCATTGTATCTTTTTGTCATAAAATATTTCTAGTATGTAAAATAGAATTGAGTTACAAAAATGTACTTCACTTTAATACCTCTCAGAATGCGCCTCAGTTATATACAGTAGTTATCTGTAGAGTGAACAAAACAAGAACTAGATTTAATCCTCAACACGTTCAGCCTGAGGCATAGACAACATACCCACTCGCTCCACGAACAAATTTACCTCTCGATACCTCTATGCCAACAAAATTCGAATTTCGTATTTTCACTCACAACCATTTCTCTAACGTTCAGTAACCATCATGTTTGATTTTTATCAGTCTTTCCGTATTCATTTTTTATCTATACTCTGTCTGCAGAAGTTGTTTCATTACTTATATTTTGTAACTGCTGTTTGCCGCCAAAAGTAGACTTTGAGGGGAGTACCTACTGCACGGAAAAAAGGTAAAAATCGTACTATAACATTCTGTCGATTGTATTTGAGGCGTTCATCTTGTAGCCTGGCCTTCAGGCATGTACTCCGTCGAACTAACGTTCATAAACCATAATTTATATAAACGAGTTGTATAACAAAGTGCAAAATCATTCAAACACAAACAACTTAATCTCACCATAATAAGATATGTGTTGGTTCAAATAGTCTATATTGTGAGTGTAACTTTATTTGGTAGTTAAAGTTAAAACTGACGAGGGTCTTGTCAGACACAGTGTTGCCAGCTCATATTCTGATCGACTTTTTTTATAGGCTACCTTTAATAATGAGCTTCATTAGCCTATATAATATTTTTCCCGCGTGGAAATCCCCCCGGAAACACAGATATGGTTATGTTGAACTTGAAGCGACCAAAACCGCACGGCGGTCTAGGGCAATCAGTTGTCGAGGATGAGTTAGCTTCTCCTCACCCCTCGGCACGCCACGGTAACTACTTTCCATCAGGTGAACTGCGTGCTTGTCTGCCACCTAAGTGGTATAAAAAAAGACATTGATATTACTAGCGTAAATAAACGCATAAACTCCTTCATTACCGCGTAACCGAATCGTTTGTAAAAAAATGGTTCACGATTCAAATACTCTCACTTTCTCATACCTAGGTTTTGTGTAAAGATACGTATGTCACTCGCACTTTTTATTTCTTTAAGGATAACTTTAGGATCCTCACTTTGTTGAGGACCGGTAGGTATATTTTATCAATTAGTCCATATTTAGAAGAATCCATACTCTAGTTACTTGGGAGAAGTAGGTACGTGTATAACAGTGCGGTCACCGAATATAAAAATCAATTAACTTCAACAATACTCGTAAAGCTTTGTATCCCCGATATATAGTTCTAAATTCAATTACAATGTGTGTTGGAACTGAATTCAAAGCGGTTTAAACCGATTTATTGTTTAGTTTCCACTGCTTTTTGTTTAATCTGTTGCAATAGAAATTGGCGGGAATTAATCAAGTTCAATTTGAAATTCGAATTATAAATTGTTTGAAGTTGTACTTTTTAATCTGTGCGTGTTAATTAAATTTGTTCATTCGTTCATTCAATAACATACGTTTTCGCTATTATATTTTGTACTAACAGATTGGAAAAAAGGTTCGGTGATTTTTTTTGATAAATAGGGCGTTAAATTGACTGTGCCTCTGTGCCCGAGGCTGTAGGAATCAAATGTCTATTTTCGTAACTATACTTATTAAGTAATGACTATGTTATGTTATTATTGAAAATTCTTTAAAAGAACAGTTGACAAAGCAATGCTTGATACATAAATATTTTAGGGCAATATACGTAACGGATATCAAAATCTAATATTAGTATAACTAACTTGTTTTATCTGTTCTAGAACGCAGATAGTTTCTTACTTAGCTGCTTAAATATACTTTTATTTATACATCGAAACATTCAAAATAATGCAAATGTACATAATATTCATCATCATAATTTCAGTCATAGGTCCACTGCTGAACATAGGCCTCCCCCATCGACCTCCAATCCGATAGATTGGAGGCGGTTTGCATAGCAACGGGTACCCGCGACTTTGACTATGCCGTATATACATAATATTCTTGCATAAAAAATGTTTTCTAATAACAGGATTCGAACCCGTGTCCTAGTTACAGTCAATTGTATTCACTACCACTGAACCACTGTAAAGAAGTAATCAAATATTGTGTGATGTGACGTCACAAAGGCCTACCCAATAAAATTATTGTCAACCTTACACTTCTAAGCCCTTCTCCTGCCAACCCTTTTCCTTCAAGAGAGGTAAATGGCTCAAATTTAATCCGGGTAAAACCCAATCGGTACATCTTGACCCGCAAGTTATTTTATGTGAAAGGTTAGGATGGTTACACACTGAGAAACTGGATAAAAAACTGGTTCTGTAATATTATTTTGTTTTTAACAAAATCTAATATCAATAATAATAAATAAATAAATATTCTAGGAGAATCTCCACAACGCCAGCTAGACCCTAGCTTAACTAGCTTCTGTTATGAGTTCTAGAATGCATATAAACATACTTATTTATTTTTTTCTTAGAAATACATAATTATAAATAGAAACACCCAGACCAATGCATACGAATGTTTGCACTGAGCAGGAATCAAACCCACGCCGCCTGCGTAGTAGTAGCGTTTACTAACACCACACCACGCGCCATCCTGTCAAAAAAAATAAAGTTACACTTCTGAACATTATGACTGATGGTTGTATATTTTTGTCAGGATGATTTTTGAAACCTTTAAAATATAAAATATAATCAATGAAGTCACTAATATATTATGAAAATTCACCTTCCCTTACTTTCGCTCTTACCACATCACTTCATTCGAGTTTGTTGCACGTCGACGCGGCGACGTTGTCTTTGCTTTGGTCCAAATAAAATTACCCCTGTGTTTTTCCCTGGAAATATCTGACTGTCGAATATCGAAGCTTATATTGCTAATAATAAATGAATGAAAAACGTAGACTAGGAAACGAAGAGAGAGTAACTAATGGTACGTTACTGTGTATGCATATCTCTAATTGAAATAAACCCACTTTCTAACGGATTCGCGATTTAGCCAACGTGTAGACCACCCAAATAAATTTTGTAATTTTATTTCAATAGAATTTGCCTAAAAATGTTCGCAACGTAAAGGTTATCTGCGTTACTATTTCCCGCCAATTAGGTCGAGTACCTATAAACTACCTCGTTAACATAATAAATGCATAATTGCGTTTAGTGTATAGGCAACTTAACCGCCTGCGGTCAAACGGTAATAGAAATAAATCGGTACCGTATCTAACCCTTCGTACCGGTCACTCAGTCCCGAGGGACGTTTCAACCGAAATTGTTACGTTTTACCGCGGTCCACAATTGAATGTTCATAGGGTTAAAAATGCTTTTAAAAAGTTCCAACGTTTTTTTAGGCAAAGGTCTAACTGTTGAAAGCTCGATTGTCAATTACGATTATTTTATTTTTCAGGACCGGAATAAAGAGGTTTTGTTTCATTCTTTTTATGAATAAATGTTGTCACATTATATAGGTTTTAAACTTTTGACTCAGTAGCGCATTAGTAATATGGTACTTAGTAATAAGGTCCAGGAATCTATGTATGGGTCGGGTAAAGTGTTTTAGCGTTCTTCTTTTGGGTGTTTATACCACTTAGACAAGCACACGGCACACATGATGGAGAGTGGTTACCGTGACCTATAGAGGTTTTTAAAATTAAATCTTCTAATTTTATTTTTTTGTTAATTTTTTATATTAAAAAAAAAATCAGTGCGTGTTGTCTTGAGTGATGACTTGAGGCGTCAAGACGGGGACCCTCACTATGGGCCTCATATGAAAGCTCAAGGCCACAAGGGAGCTATGGAAATTTCTCTGCGAGATCGAATTAGAAATGAGGAGATCCTCTAACTAACAAAAGTTGCCGGTAAAGCCCATCAGGTTATCAAGCTGAAGTGGCAGTGTGCCGGGCACATGGCAAGAAGAACAGATGGCCGTTGGAGCCTCAAATGGAGACCAAGTATTGGTAGATGAGGCGGGAGACAGCCCCCCGCGAGATGGACGGACGACATAGTCAAAGTCGCGGGTACTCGTTGGATGCAGACCGCCTCCAACCGGTCGGATTGGAAGTCGATGGGGAAAGCCTATGTTCAGCACTGTGTCGTCTTATGGTCAAAATGATGATGATGAAGTAATAACTGTCCAATTCCCTGTAAGTGGGCGATAGGTACCTTCTTGTCCTAACGAACTTCCATTTTTTTTCTTTATGGCACGTCAATTTGACTTCACCTCGCCTGATGTTAGGCTAAAGTCTCATGAAAAAGGGTCACCATTGCAAACACGTCCAGTGCTACAATGGTGGCGCTCCGCTTGACGGCCTCATCAGATGCTTTTTCACGCCCCGCTTAAAGGACCCGGGACTGTAGGAAGAAGGAAACACGTGCGCCGGTAAGGAATTCCAGGACTTCATAAGCTTAAGCTTAATTAAGAAGACCCATCAATTAATATCATGTCCATAACTGAAGATGAAATTGAACTTGTCTTTTAGTTTCTATAACTCTTTGGGACAAAATGGACAACATTAAATTATACGAAGTTACGCGGAACTTTTACTTCAGAGACTTCCTCTTATAGTATACAATAGACAATAATTTGATATACTTTTTGTTGTGTAATGACACAAGGGCTTACAAGGAACTACAAAAACTTTGTGTATGAGTTGATTGTAGTTTTTTTTGGCGGGAACCATTTATATGCGACTCTAGGGAGTAAAAAGGACTTAGAAAAAGGTAATGCGCGTCGTTGGGCGTCACCACATAATAGTAACGTGTATAATGTATAATCTTGAATTATTATTACTCTCAGTGAATATATCTTCCCAATGGTGAAAGAATTTTTGAAATCGGTACAGTCGTTTTTAAGTTTATTCATTACAAACGTACACATTTTTATGGAGGTAGGACATGACGGTATCTCCCGTCCTAATTGAGCGGTCCGACTGGGGAAGTACACCCACCCAACAGAATACCGCGGCTAATAATAACCTTGTGTTCTGTTTCCGGCGTTGAGTAGGGTAGCCAGAGCTCACTGGAGAGATTTTGTGTTGTCAGTGGGAAAACTGAGAAACCCTGCTTTGTCTTCTACATTGACAGCACAGAGGCTCTCTTAAGTTTCTCCCCTCCTCCCCTCCCCCTTACTCTCTCCCCTCTTCCCTATATGGTCGGCAGTACCATAGATTGGCAGTACGAATGTGACGCCCCTGGTAATGCAAACGTCCATAGGCTACGGTAACCACTTTCCATGATATACAAAAATACACCCATACAGAAATATTACATTTTATTCCTCTTTATAATATTAGTGTAGATGTACATATTATATTGTGCTTCACAATAAAATATTTGTTAATATATTATTTCCTTTGTGTCCATGAGATCTTCAAATATTTTTATTTATGTGTTCCCCATCATTTTTCGGGTCATGTCCACGAAAATAAACCGACTCTTAGAAATATTTCACGAATAAAATGGATAAAAATATGTTCGGAGAAGTTATATTGACACTTTTGAAACCGAGCATCAGTTGTGGAACCCAAATCAAACGTCACGGGTTCTATATATAATTCCTAGATGTATTGACATCCACTCATATTCAGGTCAGAACCTAAAATATTTGGCGATAATAAAGGAAAAACATAACATAGCTGAAAATATTTTGTGCAAAAGCTCATTGAAGAACAGGTTGTATTGAATAAATATTTTAAGACATAAGTTAGCCGCGGTAGCCTATTGGTAATTGACTGCTGAGACGAGGTCTCGGGTTCGATCCCAGGTTTTGCCATGGCACACACCAATGACTTTTCGATGCCTTTCGAAGTTATGTATGTATTTATCGGGGGTTAAGGTATAAGTTCCCAGTTAAATGGTAATAGGCTCGCCACCTATTATACCTATTGGGACCCAAACATAAACTGGCGAAATGTGGGTGCTAGCACCTCTGCCTACCCTTACAGGGATATAAGCGTAAGTTCATGTTATGTTAAAAAACAATATTAGAATATAGTTTTGAGGACCCAAAAGGTTAAAAATAAATTAAACTGTCATTATTTCGGGATGATTACAGAGATTAATTTAAAACACTATCTGAAAATATGTCCGATTTCCTATTCTACTATTGACCAATCGAGTCAAGCGAGTAAAAGGAATTTTCGATAAGGTAATCGAGTTTGTTTTTATCCCTATCTATGCTTGTGTGTCAGTTCCGGTCTAGAGGACGCATGTCAACCGATTTTCACCTAACGTAGCACACGTGTGTGATTTTTTTAAAAAGACATCTTTAGGCGAGAGCTTTTTTGAAACGAATATCAAATTTCTAATGTAAAAATCATTAGTAAATTTGTTTAGGTTCAATTTCGGAGGGTGATAGTAATACCTAAATAAATAATAAATATTCTAGGACAATCTACACAACGCCACCTAGACCCATGGTAAGCATAGTTTAACTAGCTTTTGTTATGGGTCTTTGAATGCGAATAAACATACTTCAACACTTTTTTTGTAATTTACACACTTATTACATACCTATCCCGGTTGCCATACAAATGCCTATGGAAGTCGTTACGGGTAGTTGGAGCCTTTAAAAGCCGACTAGCTTGGAACTTCGATATCGCCATTGGTCATTGAACCATTGGTTGTGTAGGTCATATGGCAGTCGCTTCACGCAAAATATCGAAGTTCAGCCGCATCACATTTAGACTGGAAAGCCGACCCCAACTGAGTTGGGAAAAGGTTCCGACAATGATGATACATAGAAACACCCAAACCAATGCAAACATTCGGCGGGAATCAAACCCACGCCTCCAGCGTAGTAGTCGCGTTTACTGCCGCCACGCCACAGAGGTCGTGGTATAATATTAAGGAATCTTCAGTGGTTATTTAGTGAATGATAAAAATCCACATTAAAACCAGACCACGGGCGAGACACTACCAGTTATATAACCCGACTATTCTAAAATCTTTTACACAGCCACCCTAAATCTTATAAAACTCATTAAAACCATTATCGCGCCTTTATAACTCTTAAGACAATAACTTAAACACCTTGAACTTTAAATGAATATAATAATTTAGCTCGGTATCTTGTTATACCGGCTGTTCTCGACGGGCCAACGTCGCCCTACGCCTTTCCTACACAGGACAACGCGCGCAGGGCTTAGACGTCACCCACATACGGTACAAACAATTCCATTAAGAATTAAAGGTCCGTCTGATATGCTACAAGACGTTAATTGGACTGGCACTTATAAACCTGCGATATATATAAAAAACTTCGAAAAGTATAGAAACGTCATTGGTGTGTGCCATGGTAAAACCTGGGATCGAACCAGAGACTTCGTTTTTTCTTCGCTACTTCCACGTACCTTAGTTTGGTATTCTACTTCGTTTCAGCAGTCCATTACCCATACCACTAGGCTAGAATAATATTACGACTACTATTATTTTTCTTTATAAAATAAATTCTTTAAGACTGCATTGCGTTGGTACTAGATGAATTATATTTTTTTTGCATAACTAAACCTTCGTGCCTTCTAAATTAAAAAAATAGTTGGCATAGTCCACAAGAAACATTTTAGAAGCACGTTTATAAAGCTAGCTTTATAAGCTGCAAATTGAATACAATAGAATTACAGGATTATCCCTCAAGAAAAATATTTCATGAAAACCAACGGCGTACTCACTGAAGCGAGACTAATAAACCATTTATGAGCTGACTCATAATGTCTATAAAATGTTCTGTTTTATCTAAATTAAAATAAAATATGTTTTTAATTTTAAGCTATGTATCCTACCTAAAATTAAAATAATAAATTATGGAAGTTGTTCTGTGTAATTCAGTCTCATAACCCAGACAAGTTACGTTGGTTAGAAAAAGTATTTAGGTACTTATCTAGAAAATGTATTTTCATGAAACAAGGCGCCACATCTATAACAGTGAGTCCGTTTTGATTTTTTTTAACTCACACTTCAGTCGCCCTCTCTAGACAAAAAAGGTTCTTCTTCTTCTATTTTTCTTAGATGGCAACATATGAACCCAATTCAGGGGATAATTTTGCCAGTGTCGAGTTGGGAATTTCCTTTTATTTTGTGATAAGTATAGTTGAAATGATTGTTGTTGATGATGATGATGATGATGATGACGATGACGGATGATAGTTGCCCAAGTAAAGTAGTGGAGACTTTACTAGAAGCTTTTCTTAGGGAGATTTTGACACCGACACGAAAAATCACAATTCACTACAATATTCCACTCTCCTACACTTGTGTGCTTTGTCCAAGCCGTTATGTCTAAAACTCCACCATTTTTATACATAAAAGCTCGAATGTACACCAAATTTAGAAAATAAAACACTGCAGCGCTATGACACTTTTCGCGTTCGCGCCAAAACCTCAAAAAAGGTTTATATATTTTGTAATCACTCAACATCCATAAACAATCACGTTTCGGTTTTAAACTAATCACAGCAACTCTTCACGGCAAATCATAGCTATAGTTCATAGTTTTTTTGTTATTGCTTTATGCATAAATATAGCTTGCTAATTTTAATGACTTATATTTCTAAAGAAACTAAATATTAGTAGAAACTATTCAACATTTTATTTTATACCTTCCTACTTGAAAAAAGTATTACATTTGAACCACCTGTACAAACACAGTTTGTGCCAAACACCGTATTTGAATATAGAACCGAACGTATTTTGCCACGGCGCGGCGTGTGAATAAAAAAAAATAAGAGGCCACCTTTCCCGCCATTTATTTGTCTTATTATCTTCTGTGACATTTATCATAATATTATGTATCGTAAAACTTGGCAGTAAACCGTAGCAGCTATAGACTGTTTTTGTATGTCGCCCAATATGTCGGCTCTGCTCCGGGGAGGTGTAAACAAGCGGCCGGCCTGAGCATGATGTTGTGTCAAATTTTGTAGGTACCTACCCAACGTGTTTATTGTGGTGCAAGATGGCGGAAAAAGTTTATATTGTGTAATATTGAGCATTCACGGATTTAGAAGCAGGTGTAAGTTTATACTACTATTAATAATATTTTTACTGATGAGAGTAGTTTTCTCTTCTCGCAGTTTCGTCCCGGTTTCCCAATTTCTTATACATACTATGTCAATTTCGATCAATTCGCGGCATTCACCATCTTGTCGATATTTTTCAAAGCCGCTGATTGGTTGTAAAGACGCGATGCTCCAGGTATCACGATTCAGTTTTAAAGTAATCACGGCAACTCGTGTATTTGCTGGCTTTTTGCGTACCGGTTGCCTAATGTATGTACGAGTCTAGTTTAGTCACTAGTTTTACATCGCGGCAACTCCAGTTAACAATTCAAGTTTATTTTGAGTTGCCTTATATAAGAAGGGCATATGCCTACATCAATATTTCGCTCCTTTCACGTACCTTAGTTTGGTATTCTGCACTTGGGGCAAAGTTAGTCGGCAGTTGACAGCGTACTCCCACAGGCTAAATATTTGACGGGTGATCGCTCACGCTCTCTACAAAGTTTGCCTTTTTTCTACCTTTAGTAAAGAACTTAAGGAAGTTGCGCTTTTTGTTAACGTCGTCGTCGTGATGAAAATTCTTTCCGAGCCGCCATTTTCCAGTCTTAAGTATGTTCTAGGTGTTTTCTGAGAGTTTCTAGCTCGGAATTAAATTAATAATTTAGGACATACACAGATGAGGCCGTGAAGCTGAGTGCAACCATTGTAACACTTTAAGTGTTTGTAATGGTGACCCTCTTTCCTGAGACTTTTCCTTCAGCTTACCATCAGGCGGGGTGAAATCAAATTGACATGTCCTATATAAAATAATAAAAGTACTAGCGGTACATACTCAGGCATAAAGTTTAGCCAACTTTTATAGATTCTAGATGCTAGGCACTAAACAATATACTCACTTACGTATTCTAGAACCTTAGGTACTTAAGTATATTTTGGGTAACAAAACCTAGTTAAGCTAGGTTTACCATAGGTCTAGATGGCAGTGTGTAAATTATCCTACAAAATTTATTTATCATTATTATTCTTTAAAAAATCCTGTAAGCGCGTTCTACCGACATAATAATTCGAGTTTGAGTTCGAGTGATGCAGTATTTTTTGAGTTGAAGCATAAAGAAACCAATTTCATTTTTTTATCTATAAAGATAAGAATTTAATGTATTTTTTTATTGTTGCAGGTTTTGCATGCAAGTAGGAAGCTAACAGAAATAATTGGAACATTCCAACACTGGAAGCTAAGGTATGTTAGCTCTTTATTTCCTAAATTTTATAAAAAGTATACGATTATCTTTTACCTATTTGAAACGTCACATAAAAACTCTTCCTTATACATATTGATATGCATTATATTTCTTATAGATAACCATTTATGTACATTCAGTCAGTGGTATAGTTGCAATTGAGAGATGATGGTTTCAAATCCTAGTTTTACATTACTTACGTGAAGCCATTTCCATGCCCCCACCCCTCCCCCCTAACCTTTTATATCTTCCACGGGTGTGTTGTGCACCTGCTTGCATACACATATTAGTACAAAGCGGTGATCGAACCCGTGCCTCCTGAGAAGCAGTCGCATTCACTACAGACACGCCATAGAGGCTATAACAACTGTGTATGATTTTAGATTGACATGGTCATATACGAATTCACTATTAAACGGTTACATTATATAACGCGAAGAAATTAACAAACATGGTAAATAGCCCGATCGATTTAATAGTGAATGCTATAACAACTTTTAGTATAAGTAAGAATAATAGTACTTTTGTACTGTAATTATATTTGTTTGTCAAGTACTATTATTCTTACTTATACTTCTTTCGTCGACATTCCTTATTATCGCTAAAAAGACACATGAAATCTTACAAAGATAAGTATTTATTACTATTTCTTTACTTCCCCTCGTTTATACCCTCAGATAAACAACATCCAAGCATTACAAATCAGCACATGTCTAAACAAATATCACTAAAACGAACGTAAATACAGCAAATGCAATAAATCCATCACGGTGTGACGAAGGAGAGAGAAATAATATATAAATTTTCTCTTCAACCAATATTACGAAAAATCTATAAAAACGAATCGTATTTATTCCACCCCTAAATCGCGGCAACAATATTTCACTGTACATCCACACTCGTGAATTATGTATATGGGGTTGGAAATATATTTCTATCACATACTCTCTCTATTTAATTGTATATTGTGGAGAGAGAAAGCGATAGTTTGTATATATTCGGAATGAGCAGAGGTTTTTGATCCACACTTCTTCAAGTATCAATTTGGTCTTCTTCTTTCGTGTCAATGATCCACTCATGCTTATACTGTTTTAGAGTAAAACCTTGCCATGTCGACCGCACCGTCAGTTGCTTCATTCAGGTCATCTTTAGTGCAGGAGGCAGGGCATAAGGGACACGAAACCAAGTGCGTCATGGACTGCACGGGGGCACCGCATTCACATGAGGTTAAGTCCGGGTCTCGCATTCCCCACCTGCATAGATTCTGCCTCGACCGAACGACCTATGTGCGCAGACTGATGAGAGATCGCCACACTGGCCAGGGGAGATCGTACCCGGGGGCTAGTTTCTCCTGGGGAGGTAGGAATTCGTCATTAATCAATTTGGTATTAACATACAACACTAGAACTTCATTCATCAATCAAAAATGACTGAAACGGCGTTCATTGTGACCGATAGTTCGTATAATTCACGGTAAATGGCTGCCACCATCGTACCACAGATGGTTTCATATTATGTGGTTTCGTGGCTTAGCGGTCGAAACGTTCCACTTGTAAGCGAAAAATCACGGGTTCGACTCTTTTTCTTCACTTTTTCCGACCTATATTTGATTTGTACTGTTACCATACTAATTACCTTATGCCGCGTCCTACATTTAAGTAACATTTTGCCATGACCGTATCAGAAGTGCGTGTCCGTCACGTATTCAGCTGCGTAATAGCTGAGTTTAAATGAAACCATCGATAGACTGATAGCCGTGTCAGCACAACTCTAGTTCTTGTGACCTGTGCTGCAAGTTATTACGTCTACATACACTCAATGTTTTGTCTTGATGTCACGCTGTCCGGTCCGCTGTTCATGTTACAAATCTGGATGCACCCGAAAATTTCCATTACCTCGCTTCATCGAGGATTTCGCCCCGATACTGCCAAGGACTCACCTCAACTCACCGAGAATTCGCCTCGCCTCATCGGCGGCTCGACGAGCACTCATCTCGACGCTTACTCAAGACTGGCATTAGCACGCTCCTCAAGAGAGCTAAGACAGCTGACTCATCGCAATCAACCTCCGGTCTTGGAGGGGAGTGATGTGGTGATACTACATGTACCCAGCGCCATTTAGCGACAGCAAGAGTAACTATTACGACTCTCCAGATCCCACATCGCGAAAGCGAAGTTCTCACACTGGTACAATATACATACAACAACCCAACGACAACCAATTGGGCCGCGGCCCGCCAGGCGTAAACACATTGCCTGGTCGGAGAATCCTCCCATTGTGTTGGAGGGACATCACATCCCGTTCCTCCACACATGAATAAATGAGTTTTGTTAACCTGATCTATGAAATACATTTTATACTAGATATTTCTAGTTTTAAGTGCTTACTAAAATAGGGTTTTAACTGTATCATAAAGATATTGTGTAAACTCCTCTAGCCTCGGGCCACACAAGGATCCTTTATCAACAACAAAGGGTTCTATCGCGACGGTGTCAAGTGCAGTGCATGTCGGTACACACTCACGAATGCGTGAGTGTGTACCTATAATCACTGCCTATAATTATAATAGTTCTAGATGTATAGGCATCTACCTAAAACAACTTCTTTCCATACCTATGGCAGGCAGGAACGTGATTTCTATGAGGATTTCTTTTATACTTTACCTCGCTTGATGGTGAAAAGAAAGCAAAGTCTCAGGGTCACCATTAAACGTACCTAGTGTTACAATGATGGCGCTCAGCTTGGCGGTCTCATCATCATGCTTTATCACGCCCCGGTTAAAAGTCCCGGGACTGTAGGAAGAAAGAAATACGTGAGCTGGTAAGGCATTCCGAGACATTTTTTTATGGCACGTTAATTTGACTTCATCTCGCCTGATGTTAAGCTGAAGACAAATGAAGTAAAAAATAAAGGCTTAATGGTGCGGCAAGCTTTGACCTCGGAATTCGGGGGCCTATATCTCCGAAGGGGTAGGTAAACATTTCGTCAGTTTATGTTTATGTCCTATGTAATAGGTGGCGAACCTATTGCTATTAAAAGGGCACTTATAAACATACGATGAATACACATATAACGAAACTAAAATTGTATAAAGCGATGTCATTACACAATGTAAAATATTGTGAAAAAATACTGAATAAGCTACTATTTATATAGCTTGATGTATTGTAAATTGTTTTGTCTGAGTAAATAACAATAAATTACTTCGGTTGAGCGGCCTCAATAAATAATAATCATTGTACAGAAGAATGGTAATCTGATAATCTTCACCAATTCGCGAAATAAATCGTAGCTATAGCACCGCGGTTCCAATCAGTTTACGTTATTAATTCCAGTTTGTGTTTCATTCGGTTGATGAAATATCGATATTGTTTTTTTATGTGAATAATATAAAAATGACATACTTTTAATTTCCTCTTTAGTATTCTTTTAATATTAACATTGCGGTTGCCTTTATAGTGGTATGGCTAATGGACTTCTGAGACGAGGTCTCGGGTTCGATCCCAGGTTTTACGTTGGCACACACCGTTCGATGCTATAAGTTATGTGTGTATTTATCGCAGGTTTATAAGTGCCCGGTTAATTTCAATAGGCTCACCACCTATTATATTGGGACCTAAACATAAACTGGCGAAGTGTGGGTGCTAGCACCTCTGCCTACCCCTGCGGGAATATAGACATGAGTTTATGTTATGTTTATGTATGTTTAAAAAGAAAAAGTATCCCCTGTTTTCGTTTTCGGGAGTGCCCTAACACCCTGTATATACTTTTCTTCGCAAAATCGTTGTTTTTTTTTATCTATGGCACGTCAATTTGACTTCACCTCGCTTGATGTTAAGGTGAAGGCAAAGTCTCATGAAAGATAGTCACCATTGCAAACCCCTTCAGTGCTACAATGGTGGCGCTCAGCTTGACGGCCTCATCAGATGCTTTTTCACGCCCCACTTAGAGGACCCGGGACTGTAGGAAAAAGGAAACACGTGCGCCGGCAAGGAATTCCAGGATTTAATGGTACGGCAGAGAAAAGACTTGTAATTCAATCGAAGTAAAACATTACCACGATTAAACCCCTATTTATCTTTAACTAGAACTAAGTGATACAAAACGTATCTAAAAAGCTTATTTATGTACTAAAACCACGAATATCTAAGCACCCGTACTTAGTTAACTCACTCGAAACGCGATCAGAATACCTAATAGGGTACATTTTTATTGATATTTCGTGTCCAGTTTGTGTTGACCTCTTATTTACTTTGGGGTATGTGGCAGTGGTGGTCAAATAAAGATTGGAGGCGTGAATAAGAGTATAGTAATCATTTTCAGAGTATTTTCGTTAGACTGTTTCAGGGATAATGGTGTGTATAATGTATAAAATTGTGAATGTTGGCTGAATTTTTTGTTGTTTATTCGTGAAAACGTAGGTAAAAAAATTACTACCAAATGTACGGTGGACTTTTATTAACTCATATGTCAGACATCACCATCTCTTGAGCTCTTCCAATTGATCCCACCCTCTCCTACCCTATACAGGACAACAAGTAGGGGCTTAGTTGCCACCCGCTTACGGTGCAGAATGTTCCATCAAGAACCAAACGGTTCGGTGAGTTTTTCTTCTCCCGCACCATTAAGTCTTGGAATTCCTTACCAGCGCACGCGTTTCCTTCTTCCTACAGTCCCGGGTCCTTGAAACAGGGCGTGAAAAAGCATCTGATGAGGCTTTCAAGCTGAGCGCCACTATTGTAGCACTGTACGTGTTTGTAATGGTGACCATCTTTCCTGAGACTTTGTCTTTAGCTTACTATCAGGCGAGGTCAATATAGAATCTTGATGTCAAATAATTCATAATTTATACAATACCAAAAATACAATACAATGCATAAATATAAATATGTCAGTATATTTTTTTTTTGTGCTAATATCATGTCAATATATTTTATGATATATTTCATCAACTAAAAAAGCCTGTCCCTGATCGTTCCTGGTGCAAAAGTGCCCATCACACTCGCCGTCTTTCCACGCTGGATTGCGATGGCCATCCTTTGGACCAGGAATGATCCAAATCGATAGTCCCCTGTTGCCTCGTTTAGTTTTTGTCCTATTTCTGTTATAAATGCTTTGGCCTCTTTGCACCAACAGTCAGTTTGCTCCAATCAGTATAAATAAATGTCAGCTACATTATTCCGTTAGATTTGAATATTTTTTTTACAAATAAATTTAATTAAATTATTAAGTTGAATTAAATTATTAAGATCCTCTGTCTCTCTTATCTTTGCATTAAATAGTAGCTATAACAAGGTTATAAAAGCGTTAGATATAATATTAGTTACGTAGGTACTATCGCTAAGGGACTCTTAGGCCCAACAGCTATTTCACAAATTGATCAAGTTGGTTTCAGCTACGCTCCGACGGTCCCTAAGGGCTTGAGCTACGCACTTGTTTACATAATAATATCGAGATCGATCAAACATATGCCTCGTTGATTCAAGGGTAGCTTAGAACTAACAGTTCTAAGTTGTAGTAATACCGGAATCGATTCTCGTAATAGATTGACTAAATTTACTTTTTGTTAGAAGTTACAAAAATGATTTTATTTGTTTTAAACACTCGTTTTAAAGACCTATAGATTTTTTTTCTTTATAATACCACATCTATATCCCCGAAGAGGTAGGCAGAGGTGCTAGCACCCACATTTCGCCAGTTTATGTTTAGGTCCCAATGTAATAGGTGGCGAGCCTATTGCCATAAATCGGGCACTTATAAACCTGCGATAAAAACACACATAACTTTGAAAAGCATCGAGTCATTGGTGTGTGCCATGGTAAAACCTGGGATCGAACCCGAGACCTCGTTTTAGCAGTCCATTACCCATACTACTAGACTACCGCGGTTATTATTTAATAATTAATATATTTTTTTAGTTTTAAACACTCGCCAGGATATTTATCATAGGTCTGCCGGGGTGCGAGAGATATTATGTCTTGTATTATCTAACTTCCGGCAATCAAAGAGCTATAGACGGCGTGCGTTAAATCGTGGGGGAATGGTGGGTTCCCCTCTTTCCCCCAATATATTTTTCCAGAAAAAGGTAAGACCGTAGGGTAGAATGAACTATGTAAATGACCATGTCAACCATACCATAAAATCATTATCAGTAATAACGGCTAAGTAAATATCTGCTTATAGATAGTTTTATATTGAATGGGAGATAATGATAGGAAAATGATGAGATAGTTTCATATTACGATATTCTGTAGTAGATAGGTACTGTGTAGTGTAGAAGAAGAGCGAAACCTATGCTGGTGCCCACTCCGTGAATAGCGGCGGATTACTACACTCAACAATGCCATCGATTCGACATAAAGAAAGATGATGCTCTGTAAAAGACATACCACAAATCTTTGCTTACCTAATAGAAACGGTAATGTAATCTTTAAGTGTAATTTTTATTTGTTCTGCTAAGATTCTATCAGCGAAATTTGTAGAATACAGTCTCAATTTTATTTTATCTCAACGACATATAATATATACTTCAATATATGTTATTATTTGTGTTATTGTACACAAGAACAATAAGAGAACATAATACAGGTAAAAAAGAAAAGGTACAGCCACTCACAAAACCTGCAAAAAACGTAAATAAAATTACAAATATATATGGAGTAACAAAAGGCGAAATATAATTGAAAACGGAGCCATCATCTTGTGATATTTACCGATACTGATTGTGTTTGTGGTTGATATCTGATATTGTGTTGCGCTGTTCCGATTCAACAACGGTTATTTGTTTATTTATAGCGGTTTTTTTTTCATCATGTTCACGAAACGTTATTAGGTTTGATGTAAATATTTGTGATTTATTGGCTGAATAATGAAAGAGGTGTGTTCAATAAAAGGGCTTATATCAATAAATAATTTCAATAACGGTATATTTTGAATGGAAATTCATTTGTTTTTATTGATCGGTTTATTGCTTTTTTCGGCACAATTACATCTGTTTGAACAGGAAAATACAAATTCTGATTCATACATAATATGTTGCAAGGGGGCACGAGTCCCAAACAAAAAATAGCCTTTGGGATTTTTTTATGGCTGGAAAAAATGCACCTTCCGCATTCCACGGGCTCAGGGAAGCCATGCAGGTATGTGGGGCTCTCACCACACTTAAACAACCTGCCGTGTGCCATACAGACTTAGTGAGAGAACCGTCGGAAACACTACGTTCGTCACAAACAAATCACCCGAGCGAGCGCTAGCCCGCAAAGGTGCGGTGCGAGCTCGACTTCTGATTGAGAGATGTCCAGACACAGCAAAACAAAAGCCTTTGGGCCTGAGTCAACCCCACTTGTAAGTTCAAATATCTCCCGATTTACAGATGAGGCTTTGACGTGGGCTTTTCTCTCGGGTAAGAGAAATCAGTGGCTAGTCACTACCGTAAAAGTCAATCAAACAGCGGCGCTTGAATGATGACAGACGAAAATCTGCTTTTGATTCTCGAAATATTATCTAATGAACTTTACAATAGTATAATTTCGTAGAGTATAATGAACTGCCAAAGTGAAATATTTCTATGACAAATACTTTTTGAAAACTCAATCTTTGTCTCCCGAAAACGCTCTATACAAAATTGATACATGCACAATCGATACAGGTGACGGCCCACGCCTGTTGCGTTTTGCAAATCTGTGAATCGTAGGAGTTTATCAAATTTATCTCGGTGTACATTACAATTATACGTGTATCATAATAAAAGTAATTTGAAATTTAATAAAGAATCTAAAAAGTTATAAATTTGAACTTAATTTCATCACAACATAGTACAAAACAAAGTCGCTTTCCCTATCCCTATATCCTTATGTCCCTTTATACGCTTAAATCTTTAAAACTACGCAACGGATTTTAATGCGGTTTTTTTAATATGCCGGTTGATTTTATAGTGATTTTGGAAAAAAAGATTTTGGCCACAATTTCCATAGTAAAATCGTAAGGAAGTCCTAATTTGGCGAAAAAAAATATTTTTTTTTACACGTCCCATACATTTTTCTGTTCACCTGCACATTATTGCCATACATAAAGTATTTTTTTTTTCTTTTTAAAATTAAAACTTCCAGTCGATTTTGCTACCGAAACTGTGTGTGAAACAAAATATTCTTTTTCCAAAACCACTATAAAATCACCGTGTATAGAGTGATTGAAGAAGAAGGTTTATATGTATATAACATCATGCTACAACCAACTGGTGCGGAGCAGAAGTGACAAATGTTGTAAAACGGGGTGAAGCAGACGAAGTTGTTTATATTTTGATCTGCTTTGGGAACTTTTATTAGTTTTCACTAAGGTTTTAAGCAGTATTACGGAAAATTGAACGATCTTGTCTACATCGCTATTTCAAAATCTATCAGCTATATAGCATTAACTAAAGAATATAGGAAGAGTCGCAATAGACAATTTTATTTGTCTTCTTCGTAAAAACTGCAAGTAATAAATCGCGATATGATTCAATACCAAAAGTAGTACGATTGCAATATCATGAGATATCGATGTGCAATAACATGTAACAGCGCTATACTGGGAATTGAATCGGAGATATCAAAAATGCAATCTGTGCAAGTTCTTTTGCCGATTCAGCGCTCCCATCTCAATATTTGCTCAAATTCTGTTCTTGTTGTTTCTAGTCAGATTAAGTTGTTGTCTTGTAGAGGAACCATTATATATTTTTTAAATAAACGCATGGATATAACTCTCAAGTTTTGTGTGTCGTTGTTATAAGGGGGGGGGGGGGGGCACCAACAACGGTTTATTACATTTTATTTTATTATATATATATAAAATACTAGTGCTGCCCGCGTCTCCGCCCGCGTGGATGTCGGTTATCGCGTTGTACGCGCCACTGTATAAAAAATTACCAGATTGATTGAGAATTATGATTATTACTCCGCTCCCTTGGATGATAGCGTGATGATATATAGCCTATGTTACTCCTAGATAAAAAAAAATTGTAGTAATTTCGGAGCCTATTCGTTACAAACAAATCTTTCCTCTTTATAATATTAGTATACATTATTACTGTTAACGTTTTGAAGTGTTGTTTAGTGCTCTATACAAAAAAAAATCGTGAAAATCTCCTTTTACGTGCAACTGTGTAAGAACACAGCTGTTGTACAATAAATATGCGAATATGGTAACATCTGCACACCTTGTACCGGCATCGTTCCATCGCTGTCGAGACTGTATAAGTAATATGCGTATAGATTTCCACAGTAACCTCAAACTGATGGATATACACGTAATCTCCATTTAATGATAAACCTATATAAAGGAACTCCTGAGATTAGTTCAAATTAATTACATTACAATTTTAATCATATACATGTTACATCCACGTCTGAATTGTAGTTCGAAACGCGATTTTAATTTGTGTGATGGTAGTTTTTGTGGCCTACCGAAGTGTTGCCACGCGAGCCTAATTATTAAAAGTGAAAATATTTTAATTAGTGTAATTTATACACATTTATGGTTTATGCAGTTGATATGTAATTATATTTCACGAAATCAAAAGCATGTTAGCTTATTCATTTTTATTTATACCTACCATTTAGGCAGCAGTAAAGTATACCGATACCTATTTCAGTTAGGAATTTATTTTCGGCATACCTATTTTTTTACAAAGTGCCCGATTGGCGGCAATAGACTCGTCCCCTATTACGTGGGATCGAAAATCATAGTTAGCAAAATGTGGGTGTTTAATACACCTCTGCCTACCCCTTCGGGGATTACGGACGTGAGCATATATACGTATGTATGTTTGTAATCTACATATGGCTTTGATTAATACATTCTTCGAGCTCGATACGAAACGTTTAACTGTGTACTTACATTTGCCGTAAATACTTAATGAATACCTACTCGTTCGTTAGATATTAGTTACCAAGATTCAAATAGTACTTACTGTTTACAATATTACTGAATAGTCATCAACCTTCAATAACTTAGTCTCACGAACCTATTCATCAAAAAGAATGAAATTCAAATCTAGCTCAAACCTAGGTTCTGCGGTTCTGTTTGAGTATTTATTTGTTCATAGTCAAACTTTTGTAGTTATTTAGGTAAGAAGTATTTAGTTTCTGCTTAATGTACAGCAAAATGTGCACAACAAAAGAAATACATTGACTGAGTAAAGAATCTGTATACAAAGCATCTGATGAGGCCGTCAAGCTGAGCGCCGCCATTGTAGTACTGTACGTGTTTGCAATAATGAACCTCTTTCATGATAACCAGAGCCGTCACACTCGTGCTACCGACCCCGTAGAAACCTTCTAATCTTTCTAGAATAACCCCATATTGTAGTCGCTTCAAATAACCACAGCAGGGAGTTCATTCCACAGCAGCTTAAAAAAGAGAGTAGATGTGTACATCATGTCGAGCTATTATTATTCAATTTCATTTAAAAGTATAATTCTTAAATGGATTAACAAATTGCGTCAGATCCTTGGAAGACTTTATTCTCTTGTAACACTTCGAAGTTGAACACTAGTTGTTAAGAAACTTAGATCTGATTATCTTAGCGCAAGGAACTAGCAAAGATACACACTCACTCAAAAACTTTAGTCTTTGTGAAGTAAAGTGAGATTAGTTAGTACACGAGGATTTATTTGACGACTCTGTGGCGTGGCGGTAGTGTACGCGACGGCTACGACGCTGGTTGGATTCCCACTCAATGCAAATATTAAATTTATCTGCATGGAATATTTGCATTGGTCTGCGTGTTTGTAGTTATGTATAATATGTATGAATTTACAAAAATAATCGAAGAATGTTTATCCGCATACTAGAAACCATAACATAAGCTAGATATGCTATACTTACTATGGGTCTAGGTAGTAAATTGAATATGAGTCATAGTGCGCTGCTGAAACTAGCTGACCCTCGCGTGCATATGACTTACAGTGACTTTCATTTAAAACAAGTCCAGCCAACCGCCACCTCATAATAGTAATATTATTTTCATCTTGCTTCATTTTCATAGTATCAATTTTTTGCCAAGACCATTTCAGCAACACTATGAAAATATTGTAACATTAGTTCTATGAAAAGTAAGTAGATATTCTTAAACCACTTCGGTGGCAGACAAGTACACGGCCCACCAGATGTAAACTGGTTATGGACGTGTGTCATCACGTGTGACCTGAGGCGTCATACTCTCACCACCTTACAGAAACATCCTAATGGCCTTCTTGGAAAACCCTATATTGTAGTCGCTTGGAAAAACCACAGCAGTACATTGAGCGAGCGCGGGATGAAGTTTCTTTTGCGCTGGGCTGATCGTAATATATGAGGTTAAATTCCCTGCTTATGGTAGATGTTTATATATCAATGTACAACATTAATAAGTAAAAATATTACGAGTATAGGTGGCTAAAGCAAAAACATACGACGTTAAGTAAAAACTACATCGTGGCAAAATAGTTTCCAACAACTTGCCTTCTGAAAGAGTTTTACCTTTTTTCGGCTGGAACAACCCCGATCGGCTTCCATCTAGTGGCTGTTATTTGAAATATGAGATTACATATCACAGGATATGCATATCTCATATAAATCTATCATGCCATATAACATAAATAAGAGTTAATTAAATCTAATCATAGCTTCTGACTTGCAGATAGAAAGAGAAAGAAAAAAACCTTTGCCACTGAAATACGACAATTTTCTCTACCTTACGTATCCCATAATAGTTCCCATACAATTACCGTACTTCGTCTTTGCAAAAGCTCTACCAATACTCAGCGAGTTCGTTTGTGTTGCGAGCATTGCTATTCATTCTCTTTAATTATTCGTGTTTATACACACAGCTTGGGTTTTGTATCGTGTCGCTTATACACTGACGTATTGCGAAGCCTTAAACGAAGGATAGAACTGCCAGAATGTTTGGTTGCTTGTCTATATTGTAGTAACCAATAAATTCAATCTCTACAAAGTTTATAGACCTGTGACAGACAAAATAGCCCCACAAAGTCGCGTTCTCTGTCCCTATATCCCTATGTCCCTTTCTATGTTTAAATCTTGTTAACTACGCATCGGAGTTTGATGCAGTTTTTTTAATGGATTGGTGGAAGGAGTGATTGAAGAGTAAGGTTTATATGTATATAACATCATGCTACAATCAACTGGTACGGAGCCAAAGTGAAAAATGTTGCAAAAACGGGGTGAAGCGGAAGATGCGCGGGTCAGCTAGTAATGAATAATATTTTATTAAGTGTTCGGTCTAAAAATTAATCCCCTATTTTCGGTAGTGTAGTGTACACTAAGCCCTATCAGAACTAACAAATTAAGTTACCGCACATAAAAGGGACTGTGTACAACAATTAATGCAGGTAATATGAGGATTACTGTACATGCCCTTACTTAATACTTGCTGGTACTATTTAATATACAACTGGCAACACTGACAAACACAATCTTGTAAAATCACAATTAATTTATTTTGTATCGAAAGTGTTTATTTATTACATTTGCAACTGTATGTAAAGATAATGGAAATCATTATCATAACAACATGTCATTCTCTTCCATACATTCCTATCAGATGTCATTTCCTCAGTCACTCTCTTCTGTGCCATTTCTTCTTTCACACAATCCATCCATCTTTTTTTGTGCCGACCTCTGCTCCTGAAGCCCTCTACATTCATACTTTGGAACTTTTTTACAATATTACTATCATGATAACGCAAGTGAAAAGCCCGGTTTCGGGAGCATAATTACTTTTCTTAATTGGTAACAAGTTACGAAAACAAATTGTTTATTCTTATTTAGAAATCAGTTTCAGAAGAAGAAATATTATTCTTATTTGGATACTAGTTTCGAAACTTGGTTTCGTACGTGGCCGAAGGGAAATAACTAGCTGAAAATCGACTTAATATTTTTTTCCTACCTAGAATTACAGCGCTACCGGTACGCTACGAACTTTTTAATTACATCAATAAAACCACAGATTGAAACGCGCCATCAAAATTTAACCGTCCACATTCAAAAGTTAGTGTTGCCAGTGGAATAAAACAAAGAAGTCAATTAATATAAAACTGTAGGTTTGCCACTGAACGCGGTCCGACGCGCAATTATGGCGTTGAGCGTAACCTCGTAGTAATTACGATCTCGTAGCGGTCGCGTAGCAAGCGCTACGAATGCTTGAATAAAAAGCTCGGAGAAAATTTTAGACGCGGAGCTAGGATAAGTAGATAAGTATGAATTTATATTCTTTCTTACACAACCAAAAGTATCTACAGAGATGAGGCTAGGGACAACCAACATTATATAAAAAATATATGTAATATAATTTAATAAAAAGCGGATCTACTATACCTACTTGGTACAAGATTTTTTACCGGGTAACCCTTTACCACGGTCATTGAAATAATGATAATATCTTTTTTACATGACTCTATAAAGTGACGCAGTTGTTAGCTTACATCGAGTCGGTAAGACTCAATGTGTAATATTACTCTACGAAGTCGAATAAATACTTTTTGTTAAGAAATCGAATAAATGCATTCATTTGTAATATATGGTGAAAGAATCCTTATTGATTAAACCCTGTTCCGAATTGTAGTCAATGCAGTAGTTATTTACTTAATGAAAGTAAAGTCGCAATATACCAATATAAATAAAATTATTTTAAACTGTACTGTTATTGTTATTTTACACTTTTGTAATAATAAATTATTATTTATATTGAACCTAGACGTAACGGTACTTCCTATGGTTACCAAAAAGTAAACAAAATATATACAAAAACGAACGCTACACATATGAATCCGTCAAATCGATTTAATCAAACATGCCACACAAATCTCATATATTTGAATAGTGAGCTCCTGGTCTATAAGCTGAAAACTTGAAAAGCGAATTATGGACTGAAGAAAATTTCTCCTTCGCGTTACCAAAAGGGTTGGGAATTATTGGCTTATTACATTTCTTCAGAATTCTCCGCAAACCGAACGTAAGGGGGATTTGTCGGATCATTTGTTACGGAAATATTGTTGCATGAAATACTAGAGGCAAATGTGGGCATGAGATATTATGATTGATTTCTACGTACACTTGTTTTTGTTCAAGTTTCACTTTTCTGATGCGAATGAATACATTTTTTTGTTTTTTTTTTGTACTTTTTGCATTATTTTTTTGTTTTGTTATTTTTTGTTGCTATTAGGTATGTTTATATGTTTTGACCTCTTGATTTTGTTTTCATCCTAATATGTGCAAACGGGTAACCATTTACCACGGTCATTGAAATAATGATAATATCTATTTTACACTAATTAAAAATAATTCCTTTCTTTCTTTCTTTCTTTCTTTCATTCTTTCTTTCTTTCTTTGTTTTTTTTCATTTCTTCTCTATTTAACAGGGAAAGTTACTAGCATAAATACAATATAAGGACTATTTATTTATTAAAAACAAAATAAAGAAATATTCGAGCCACCTAGACCCTTGGTTAGTATAACTTAACTAGCCTGTGTTATGGGCTCTAGAATGATAACTTTCATCTCTCATCCTTCCTCGCCTCTACAGGATCGGCAGCACGAGTGTAACGCTATTGGTGTTGCAAACATCTATGGGCTCTACCTAAGTCTGCCACCTAAGTTACATAATTTCAAAAATGCAATCTATTGGATCTGTAACAGAAATGTAATTTTGATTTTTTTGTTCCAGATGAGAGGGGTTTCGTGGTGTATAGCGCTTTTGGCGCTTCTCGTCACCACTCTAGCCGATTCCACTGAAGGTACGTCATTCGTTTTAAGTTAATAGGTATTATAATAATAATAAATATCTTTATTGTACACCAAGGAGACGAAAACATAATGTGAAAAAAAACAGTTTATGAGGTACATGCAATTGGCGGCCTTATCGCTCTGTGGCAATCTCTTACAGGCAACCGTGGGATGGAAAGAAGTATTTGGAGAATAATGTTTTGGGGCAATTTGGTGTACTTACTTACATTAATATTTGAGAGTAATCATAGCAACTACCTACTTAAGTATAGGTATACATAAATATAAATACATAATAAATATATTACAGTAAGCTAATACTAGTCTTCTTCTTCTCTCGAATCGATGGCATTTTTGAGTTACCATCGTGATGTAGTAATTTGTTTCACTGCAGCGCCGCTACTCACGGAGAGGGCCCGAGCATAGGTTTCGCTCTTCGGGAAGGCTTACTACGTCCCTTCCTATTACTACTAGTATTAATAGCACTAAAGGCCATCCGCTTAACAGAGATATAACCTACGAGGTGCACTCATAACTTGTCTACCGCCCGCACCTCACCTGGGGCTCTAGACAAAATGACATTCTATTGGCAAAAACACCAATTAAATCGCTTAATAAAGTATGATATTAACATACATCTGTTATATGACAACAAAAATGTAATAAACTTTGAATTATGATGTTCATTTCACACCTATATTTTTATGATTAAAATCACCAAAGTGTCAAGTAATCCATTGATATCAAATTGAAAATGGTTTGCTTCGACGCAATTCCATCACAAGAATGTCACTATGTCTAGAGACCGTGTTTTCTGTTCTAGTCTCGTCTGCCGCCCGCCTGTTCACCCCGAAGGCAATGCCTGAGTATGTGGCTTAAAGAGTTGGAATTCATTACCATCACTCATACTTTCTGTCTTCCTAAAGTACAGTAGCCTTAGCACGAAATACTATCGAATTCGTAATGTAAAGATATCGACAGAACGGAGCATTGCGATTGGCGGGCTACATACACACACACAGGTTCACAAGAGGCAGACTGCCAATCACAATGCTCCGTTCTCTCGAAACCTTTACATTACGAATTCGATAGGAGTTCATGCTAGTGCTACTGTTCTAGTCTCGTCTGCCGCCCACCCGTACACTCCGAAGGCGACTTTGATGTGGCTTAAAGAGTATGAATTCATTACCAGCACTCTACTTTCTGTCTTCCTACAGTACTGAGTCCTTAAAGAATGAAAAAAACAACTGATAATACTGTTACCGTTATAGTAAGAGTTACGCTATAGCATTATTGGTATTATTAAATGTAACCTTTGAACTTACCATCAGGCGAATCCTTAAAGAGGACATGAAAAAACAACCGCTAATACCGTCATTCTAAGAGTTACAATATAAAAACATAAGTATATTTAAATGTAACTATCATTTTTTAACTTACCATCAGGCGAGCTTAAGTCATATTAACTGTGAAGGTCATAACCTTCACAATCAATATGACTTCGCTTGGTGGTAAGTTTGTTTTTGTAATTAAATTGCTTTCATAAAAAAGAGATGCTAATGAAAACCTGTGTCTTCCATTACAATATCAAACCATAACATAACCTCCATCCTTATGCTGAAGACCTTCCTCTGTGGATCTTATTACAAAGCAACTTAAAGGTCTCTTTCGAAGTTATATTATATAACATTAAAGATACGAGTACTCCTTATGAAATGTACACAATTAACTCGAGCGAGCTCTCTTCGTGATAAAATATAACTGTTATCAACACCTACATATTAATTTACTATATAAAAATAAGTCTGGGTTTCCTTCCTGACGCTATAAATCCAGAAAGCACGAACCGATTTCCACGGATTGCATTCGTTGGAAAGGTCTCGGGCTCCGTGAGGTTTATAGCAAAGAAAATTTAGGAAAAATTCCAACAGGAAAGTGGGAAAATCATATGTGGCGAAACGGAGTTCGCCGGGTTTGCTAGTCGTGTATATATCAAAGCACATCTCACACGAGGCAATCGGCAATATATTTACCTTGAGGTTCAATATCAAGATCATAACAGTGAGTGACTCATTATTCCCGAATTTTCATTTAAACAGCGCGCGGGAAGTGATTCGGGAAGATTCGGGAAGCCCTCGCAATGATAAATACATTAATAACCGAGCGACGCCCGTCAGAAATTATTTTCAACCATCAAATATACCCGTTTTAATGTTAAAATCGTAATATCACTCTTGCTTTCAAGATCTTCTACCAAATTTGTGTGAAGTGTCATATTTGAATGCTATATGTTTGTCTTTTCTTTGGAAAACTGCCGGGTACGACCACTGATAAATCAGCGGCGGTAGCGGCGGTAGTGGTTAAGGAGTCGGCCTTACGATCGAGAGGTCCCGGGTTCGAATCCTGGCCATTACACAACCTAACCTAACCTAACACAAGTCTTTGAGCTTTGCTGGAGGGGTTAAAGGGAATGTTAGTAACTTCGGTTGCTAATATTCTTTATAAAAAAAAATCACATAGGAATCTGATCTTTGCCGTCTGATACTCTCCAAGACGTTAATTGGTAGTGCTTGTACGGCTAAGCACGTAATGAATTTCCTTGCGATTTACACTGCATAGCAAGGAGGCGGGTGAATTTTTTTTAGAAATGTATTTAGCTGTAACATTTTTGGATAGGAATTTATTTTCGGCATTTCGGCAAAGTGCCCGATTGGCGGCAATATAATGGTTTGTGAAACGTGGGTGTTAATTTATCTCTGCCTTCACAGAGGCAAACAGGCGTGAGCTGAGTATATGTATGTATGTATATTTAAGTGGAAATTTAGAAAATATGTAATAACATAACGTTTTTGGTTTGTAAATTAGTGTTTATCAACTTTTGCCGCTGACTGTACATAACTATATAATATATCATAATTATTACAGGTATATTTTTATAAACTCACGCCTGTATGTCCGAAGGGATAGGAGGCTAGCACCCACATTTCGCCAGTTTATGTTTAGGTCCCAATGTAATTGGTGGCGAGCCTATTCCCTTAAACCGGGCACTTATAAACCTGCGTTGAATACACATATAACTTCGAAGAGCATTCAAAATTCATAGGTGTGTGCCATGGTAAACCTGGGATCGAACCCGAACCGTATTTATTCATGGTAATTATAATTCTTACTACATAATTATTATAATTTTGTCGAAATGATATCCATCATTCACATAAACTATTTAAACTTATGCTCCGATAGCTCAATGTAATTCTTTTAAGAAACCAACCCTTTTTGGTTCAGTGCCAATTTCTGCTAACAACTTTATTCCATTTACTATTGGGCTAACCCGAATAAATAGCAAACGGATCAAATATTGAGAAAGTATCCGACGGGCCACCATATTGGTCAGACGGGAAATTACATACGGCTGATAGAATTTGTTTGATGAGTTGAAAAATAGGTCTAAAGAAACGTATCGGTTTGAATGGGGCAAATGATTGATTAAACATTGATACTGGTTATTGATTTTTACAAATGAAACAGAATTGAATGATACAAGTGTTTATTTTAGGTAAATTCATACGTACCAATCTCGCTTACTATACTTTGTAAAATGTAGCTTGGGTCCTATGACAGCTGTCAGTGAAATCCCGCACATGAAGTCTTGAATTTTTTATTATTGAATGTTGTAGCTGTCAATGTCATACTTTATGGGCATACCGAGCTAATTAGTGATGGGCGATGAATCATCGTGACCACATACTATGAACTATCCATATTTTGAATAAAGCTTAATTTAAAATTGAAATTAATATAAGAAAAAAATAATTAGAATTTAATCTTATTGCTTAGGTATTTTAATATCATAATAATGTTTATATTTCAATATACTTGATCCTAAATAATATTGAGTAAATAAAATCCTACATTCAATCCATCAACGCCCTGAACCTGTTTTTGGATTTTGTAAGAAGACACGCCGCGTTTGGTTCTTGGGACATGATATAGGCATAAGATACACGCGCCAAAATCTTGTTTGATATGAATTTCCACTGATCCACTCCACTCATTCTCATCAGTACGAGTGCCTACGCCTTGTATGCTACGTATATTCCGTTCTCATTACAATTAAATACACACATACAATTAAATTAAACCTAATTATATGTAATATGCATTAATAATAGCTGGTAGTATCGATATTTTCATCGAATTTCGGACATCCCTATGAACCAAATTTTGACATCTGTCATAGGACCCAAGCTATATTTTACAAAGTATAACTATTGATTTTATCAAATGAAACAGAATTGAATGATACAAGTGTTTATTTTAGGTAAATAATTACGTACCAATGTCGCTTGTATGTTTAAAGAGGTTTAATGATTGATACCCATATCGATGACTAGCCTATGCCTGTGACTCCACCCGCGTAGCTATCGGTTATCGCGACCTAAGCGCCATCTGTGCTACTTAAATTCTATATTACCAATCATAACTCTGTTTCTACGTAACCGATTGCAATCAAACAAACGTAAGATTTTAAGTTGGACCAAACCCCATCGAACAAAAAAACCACATCGAAATCCGTTCAGTAGTTTTTGCGTCCATCGCGGACAAATATAAACTTTTTACAAATATAACAGTACTAGCTTTTGCCCGCGACTTCGTTCGCGTGGAATAGTGACTTCCAGCAGATTTTTGGTTTTACCCACATAGGTCCCGATCTCGCGGGATCACTTCAAAAATGAAATGTGGAAACTTTACCTCCAGAACAGCACATCCGGAATTTCCTCTTTCCATTTTAGTGCCATACAATATGTGCACTTTTTAGCCATCCGTCCTAAGAGCACTAATCGATTAAAGGGTCGTAATCAAAAGCAGCATCATGAAATACCTCCCACGTATTACGTGTAAATATATTTTGTCTTTGTGCTTGCCGTGCAGCTAATAGAACACGTAGTCTATGAGATTCTTCATGTGACTCTGCAGAAATCTGAGACGCATGACGTTCAGCATCCAAAAGCCGACGTACTCGAGTTTGATCTACAAATTCGGAAGCTCTTTGAGTTGCATGACGCCCAGCATCTAAGAGCCAGCGCTCATGAGCCATCTCTTCTGTCTCAGCAGCTCTTTGAGTTGCATGACGCCCAGCATCTAAGAGCCGGCGCTCCTGAGCCATCTCTTCTGTCTCAGCAGCTCTTTGAGTTGCATGACGCCCAGCATCTAAGAGCCGGCGCTCCTGAGCCATCTCTTCTGTCTCAGCAGCTCTTTGAGTTGCATGACGCCCAGCATCTAAGAGCCGGCGCTCCTGAGCCATCTCTTCTGTCTCAGCAGCTCTTTGAGTTGCATGACGCCCAGCATCTAAGAGCCAGCGCTCCTGAGCCATCTCTTCTGTCTCAGCAGCTCTTTGAGTTGCATGACGGCCGGCATCTAAGAGCCGTCGCTCCTGCCTCGTCTCCTCGGTCTCAGCAGCTCTTTGAGCAGCGTGACGTTCGGTGTCTAAGAGCCGGCGCTCCCGAGCCATCTCTTCGGTTTCAGCAGCTCTTTGAGTAGCGTGACGCAGACGAAGTCGCGCGGGTCAGCTAGTTTGTAATAAAAACTATCCTATGTCCTTTCTCAAGTTTCAAACTATGTCTGTACCAAATTTCACACAAATCGGTTCAGTAGTTTAGGCGTGAAGCAAAGACAGACAGACAGACAGAGTTACTTTCGCATTTATAATATTAGTTCGTATTACTCTCAGCATGGACAGAACCTGGAAAATAATGGTAGCGTTTTCTACACTACTGCACAAAATAAACTTTATCATAAAGGACGCAAAATGTAGACACTGCAAGTAGGATGCTGGAACGATGAAACACATACTGTACCCGTACTGTACCACGCCACGACGAGGTCTCGGGTTCGATCCCAGGTTTTACCATAGCACACACCAATGAATTTTCGATGCTTTTTGAAATCATGTGTGTATTTATCGCAGGTTTAAAAGTGCCCGGTTAATGGCAATAGGCTCCACATAAACTGGCGAAATGAGGGTGCTAGCACCTCTGCCTACCCCTTCAGGGATATAGTACTTCTGAAGCCCACTGTACCTAATTGAAATAAGCTTTAATATACGATTTAATTATTTTCACCAACAATCCTTAGTACAAGTACATAGGTCGGTACGACTAAATTCAATATAACCAGTGGACGTCGAAGCGCAAACACGAATTCAGCCCGCCAGAGGGCGTGTTTGTTACGAGATAAAGGCTTACGCGCTAAGCTAGTTGATTATTCTGAACAAAGGCACTTTGTTTATTTGTCGAAGGCGAAAATTTTATGTAAATACTCTGCATTTCAATTAGTTAGGCATGATGGAGGCTGGGGTAGTGTTGACCTGAAAAATTATGAAAACACCAAAGCTATTCTTTCACCATCATCATTATCTGAGCCTATTCCCAATAAGTCCTGGAATTGTTTGCCGGCGCACGTGTTTCCTTCTTCGTACAGTCCCAGGTCCTTTAAACGGAGCGTGAAAAAGCATCTGATGAGGCCGTCAAGCTGAGCGCCACCATTGTAGCACTAAACGTGTTTGCAATGGTGACCCTCTTTCACGAGACTTTGCCTTCAGCTTGACATCAGGTGAGGTGAAGTCAAATTGATGTGCCATAAATAAAAAAATACAGTCGGGGTCGGCTTTCTGGTCTAACTAAAACGCGGCTGAAATTCGATACTTTCCATGAAGCGAATACTATCAGACCTCCACAACCAAATTAGTGATATCGAAGTTCTGCAGTTATGCTGTTATGTAGAAGAGCTTTTGAATGCTTCAACTACCCGTAACAACTGCCCGGATCGACGACTTATCGTGCTCTATGAGGCACGACCAGAACATTACCGTTTACACACCGTTTACCGACTTAGAGGAAGTAGGACACGACGGTATATCCATCCCAATCGAGCAGTCCGACTGGGGAAGTACCTCCTCCCCATAAGAATATCGCCGTTTAATAACCTTGTCTTGTGTTTTCGGTGGTGAGTAGGGTAGCCAGAGCTCACTAGAGAGGTTTTGTGTTGTCCGTGGGAAAACCAAAGGCTTATCCTACATCTTTTGCGCTGACGACACAGAATGTCTCTGTTCTTACAGGGGTTGCGGCACGAGTGTTATTCCTCCGGTGTTACACTCGCCCATAGGCCACGGTAACCACTTACCATCAAGTGGGCCGTGTGCTTGTCTGCGACTTAAGTTGTAAAAAAAAAAAAGACTTACTAATCTTGCCCTAGATTCAAAGATCTCGTTAGACCCCATATACCAATAACAACACCGAGTATATTTCCCTTCAAATAATACATAATTCATTAATGGAACATTACAGCTCGCGTTGGCATCACAAAACAGCCGATTACCGAACAGCCAGGATTTAATTATAGCCGCCATTGACACCACAGCTCAATCAATTCGGACCCGCTTCTGGTATACTTATCATATTAGTTCGTTAATTAATCTGTTTTATGAACAGTATCGAAAGCTTTGCAAACAAGAATGTCCTTTTAACAGACATACGGAAATTGAAATATCGAATTGAGTTTAATGTCGATAAGGATTACGTGTTTTATAAATTTCAATCTCATGCTTGTATACTATAGTCCGTTTGGTTAAATACATAACTATATATAAACAGACTGAACGTTTGTGTAGCACTGTGCAATCCTTAGTGGTTTTTACGTGCTATGTGTATAAGAACCTGTGTATCATTGATTGTATATAAATAAATAAATTAAAAAAATATATATTGCGATGTTTTACCACAGAACAAAAAACTGATAGAAATATGACACGACATTCTGTAGCATTCTGTAGCGGAACTGTTATCGCCAAACACACATTCACAACCGTTAATATTACGTTGCATTACTAGTGAACAGTTGGTTTGATTAGTCGTATTATGCCAAGTTATCCTAAATCATACATACTACGAAACGAAAACACTCCATAACCATTCAAAATACAGATTACTTTGATGTAGATAAAAGTATTCACGTCGTTCCATACCTTGAATCGAACGAGCATTAATAGTTACGAAAAAATTTAAATGTATGCCAGTGAATTGTAAGAAAGGTATCTACCTCTTCTAGTTAACTAACTTGTTACAATAAGGTTCATATTGTTGAAATTGTCCTTACTTGCATAAAATCTCCTAACAATGACACGCGCACCCCGCCTTCTACAAACTACACACACACAATTAATAAACAAATAAACTACAGCTTAAACTAAAACCTAGTCTGTAGACACAAAATTTTTCAAATGTTTTATAAACTAATTTAAAATTTGTAATATACAAAAATGCAGCTTTGGCATATTTTAAATATTTGAAAGGAAAAAGAAGATTTTTTATCAACTCGAGCTGCCCACGAATATCACAATTTTCGCAAAAACTACTCGACAGATTTTAATTATATTTTGAACTTACGTAGTCGGGTGCCAGAAAAAAATATTTAGTATGAATTTCAGGATTAATATTTACCCCTGTAAGATAGTCTATTTCAGCTTGTTATAACTAGTTTTTTATCTATGATTTAGTTTTTATGTTGGAGGCAGGAGCCGTGGCGTGGTGGTAGTGCAAGCGACTGCTACGCACGGGGCGCGGGTTCAATCTCCGCTCAGTGCAAAAAGTTATATGCATGAATATGAATATTTGCATTGGTCTGGGTGTTTTTATGTATAATATGTATGTATTTACAAAAAAAAAGTATCTAAGTATCCTTATTCTAGAACCCTTAATACAAGCTAATCAAACTATGCTTACCATGGGTCTAGGTGGCGTTGTGTAGATTGTCCTAGAATATTTATTTATTTATTTTATATTAATCACGAGTTCATATATTTATTATGAGAATGGGCAAGCTATTTATAGAGAAAGGGACTACGGAATAACCCTTGTATTTAGGACCTTCACAAACTTTAAGTAGATACGGGTCACAAAATGTATCAAGTTTAGAAACAAATATTTGTGAAAACCCCGCTATATAAGCTCAGTTTTCAAGCTAAGTTTCCTACCGCCTACAACAATGGCGAGTGTTCTGATGAGCTCTTCCAATTAGTCCCACCCTCCCCTTTCCTACATAGAACATCACGTGCAGGTCTTAAATGTCAGCCGCATACGGTGCAAACAATTCCTTCGTAAACCGAATGAATTGGCGAGTCGTTTTTTTGCCACATCATAAAGTCTTGGAACAGCCAGCCAGGCAGCAAACATATTTCGCGTTAAAATCCTATATCGAAGCTGTCAAAATAGGTACCGCCATTCTATGGAAAACATCTATCACGGTCGGACGGTCACTATTTTCTGGATCGCACCCCTGTTTATCATTGTTGGGTGGGCATAGATGGGCTGATGACCTGAAAAAGGTGGCTGGAACAGCCTGGATGCGGAGGGCGGAGGACCTGGAGCAGTAACGCACTTCTTAATTTGTGAAATCCGCCCTAAGATTGACCAACAAATAAAGGACAATAATAATAAGATAAGATGAGATAACTTGGTTAACAAATAAAAGAAAACAATTTTACATATATCCATCAAGCAACACTTTGATCACTTCAAAACTTAACAAGTCCAGCAAACAATATATTAAAACACTTGATTCCTATATTTTAACAAAGAGTCCATATTTAATCAGTTACCTAAATATTTTTTGACGACCCAAATATTAAAAAAAAAACCACTTTTCTGATGCACCATAACTTCAAAAAACATTCCGCTTTTCAATTACAAGAAAAAAAAACACTTTTTCATCAAAATCTTTATCAGTAAGACGATAAAACCTCAAAGATCCCTTTAAATTGACAAAAGGGACTGTAATTCTGGTATACAATGGTAGAAAAATGATCATCCCCCTTACATTCAGAAGACAAATGAGTGGTAAGGGGAGGAATTTTAGCAAATGAAATCTAGTCACAAATACATCATTCCAATCTACCGATATCTGACCTCTTTCAGTTTGGGGAGATGTCGGCAAATAAGTTAATGGATCTACCATTCTCGTGGGGACACACAGACGAACAAAGTATCCAGAAAAATAATTTCATTTTTGTATTAGGATTATCTGTAATATAAAATTGTATTTGTCGCAGATTTATAAGTGACCGGTTAATGGCAATAGGCTCGCCACCTATTACATTGGGACCTAAACATAAACTGGCGAAATGTGGGTGCTAGCACCTCTGACTACCCTTTCGGGGATATAGGTGTGTGTTTATGTTATGTAATATAAAATAGGTTCCTCAATGTGGTGACTCTCGTTCTGGATCGTTACTGGTACAAAAACTGGGAATTACCATTCAGCGTTGAGACGCAGCAACTGTGATGGGTACCTTTGCACCGAGAACAATCAGGGACGGGTTGTTTAATTTTTTTTTTATACAACTTAGGTCGCAGACAAGCACGCTGCCCACCTGATGGTAAGTGGTTACCATGGCCTATAGGCAAGTGTAACACCAGAGGAATAACACTCGTGCCGCAACCCCTGTAAGAACAGAGACATTCTGTGTGGTCAGCGCAAAAGATGTAGGATAAGCCTTTGGTTTTCCCACTGACAACACAAAACCTCTCTAATGAGCTCTGGCTACCCTACTCACCAACGAAAACACAAAACAAGGTTATTAAACAACGATATTCTGTAGGGTGGAGGTACTTCCCCAGTCGGACTGCTCGATTGGGACGGATATACCGTCGTGTCCTACCTCCTCTAATATCTCTCTCTATCTATCTATCTAATACAGTTGGATCGACTTGTGCATTCTTAATTTTATAATTTTCAAAGAAATTTATACAAAAAAAATGTGAGGTAAAATGGGACATTACAAAAATTATAATACTTATAAAAATTATAATTATAATTATAAAAAATTATAATTATAATTATAATTTTTGTGTTTGCAATGGTGACCCTCTTTCATGGGACTTTGCCTTCAGCTTAACATCAGGCGAGGTGAAGTCAAATTGATGTGCCATAAATAAAAAATAAAAAATAAAAAAAACATTTACACAATAGTTCCTTCGTGCTTATATTTATGAACGAAGAACAAATATAAAAAATATTTTTATTTGCTTTACTCTGTAAACGAGAAACTTTTTGTAGTAAAGTCTTTTATATTATAGAAGTCTAAAAAGTCAAAGTAAAAGGTCTATATGGCACTGCAATATGAGGCCGTCAAGCTGAGTGCAAGCACGGTAACACTTTAGGTACGTGTTTGTAATGGTGACCCTCGTTCCTGAGACTTTGCCTTGAGCTTACCATCGGGCGGGGAGAAGTTAAATTGACATGTCCTAAATAAAAAATATGACCTAGAACATAGACCTCCCCCAATATTGTAGTCTTTGGCCTACTGTTTGCACGCTGACCAGAGGGGTTGCTACAGAACTTCATTCCGACTTTTCCTTCTCTCACAGTGATATTTTCTGCCTTTTTGGTTAGCCGCCTTTTACGACACCCTTCAGATAGTATGGGGTGGTTTCTCCGTCACCTGAGTAATGATAAAGATTAAATCAAATCAATTCAAACGGAATTAGTGATAAAGTATTCATATAACCCAACTTCTTAACCCACACATCAACCGAAAGTTACTTCTATTTTACCGAAAGCCACCGCTTAACAGTTGCCCGTTTGCAAAGGGTGCTTATAATGGAATCGCGTCACGTGCAAAAATTTCACTTGGAATTGAATGTAGCGGTATATTGCTGTCATTTTTGCTACGTGTCCATGTGTTGTTTTGTTTTTAATGTTTAACTTTTATTCTCTTTATGGTTAACAGGTTTTATTTGATTGCAGCTTACGAGGGCTAAAGTAGGGTATAAATGGAGGCAGGGGCTCCCCCGATTGAATACGAATGATTTGTTTGACGCTACATACGAAGTCATAGATTCGGTATCTCATTACACGAATTTGATTTTTCTGTTATATCTAAGTCGCCAATTATGGTAACCAAGGGTGCAGTCAGTGGTGAAGTAGATGGTTTACTGTCAATACATCTTACTGTGGTCAACAATCCCTTACACTCATATGGTCACGTCTATTTCCCTACGGATTAGGCAGAGATAAGAGTCCTCCACTTGCTTATATCATTGGATACTTCATAAAACCTCCGTGGCGTGGTGGCAGTGAACTCGACTGCTACGCAGGAGGCGCATGTTCCATTTCTGTTCAGTGCAAATTTCTGTATACATGAATATGAATAATATGTATGTATTTACAAAAAACTAGATCTAACTATGTTTATCCGCATTCCAGAACTCATAACACAAGCTAGTTAAACTACGTTTATAATGGGTCTACCTGGCGTTGTGTATATTGTCCTAGAATATTTATTTATCCATCACGAACTTCGTGTACTAACATAAAACTGGTTTAGAGTAGATACTTCAGGCGCAATCATCATCATTCCCTGAACCTTTTTCCCAACTCAGTTGGGGTCGGCTTTCCAGTCTAACTGTGATGCGGCTGAACTTCGATATTTTCCGTGAAGCGACTGCCATCTGACCTCCACAACCAATGGTCTAATGACCAATGGCGATATCGAAGTTCCAAGTTAGGCTGGTTGGACTTTTGAGGGCTCCAACTACCCGTAACGACTGCCATAGATGTTTGTATGACAACCGGGACCGACGGCTTAACGTACTCTCCGAGGCACTTATAAACCTGCGATAAATACACACATAACTTCGAAAAGCATCGAAAAGTTCATTGGTGTGTGCCATGGTAACCTGGGATCGAACTCGAGACCTCGTCTCAGCAGTCCATTACCCATACCACTAGGCTACCGCGGCTTTTTTTCTTCTTCACTTCAGGCGCAATCATACTGCCAATAAATACATATTTTTAAATTAAATAAAATATATACAATCACTACGTAGCATAAAACAAAGTCGCGTTCTCTGTCCCTTTGTATGTTTAAATCTTTTAAACTACGCAAGGGATTTTGATGCCGTATTTTTTATAAATAGAATGGTTAAAGAGGAAGGTTTATATATGTAAATAACATCATACTACGACCAGCAGGAATGAAAAATGTTGCAAAAACGGGCGTCAGCTAGTTATTAATAAAACATAAACCACAAGCAAACAACAACACGTCTCCTATACTCATAAAACTTTTCAACCGTGTGTATCCAAAACAAGGAGAACATAGGAAGCTCCGTCGACGAAATCTTTCATTTCTTATCTTGAAGACGAACACTCGCAAATATCAAAGCTATACCGATATGAACCACTCTTTGTGTTCCGTCTATTCCGCACTCTATTCCCCACTATCTTTGCAGACAGCGCCCGGACTATACGTACTTATTTATGCAGTTAATTGTAGACGGGAAGTCAGAGTCGCTGCATCAAAAACTGTATTGTGTTTTCGTTGCTTTGTTTTTCAGAATGGAGGCTTGATTAAGTTTGCTTTGTATGTATTGCACTCAGAAGTTTGTAATTCGTTTCTGTTTTTGAAGTGGACTTGTATAGTTTAGTACAATATGTAAATGCAAACATAAAATATAACACAAACTCACGCTTATATCCCCGAATGGGTAGGCAGAGGTGCTAGTACCTACATTTCGCCAGTTTATGTTTAGGTCCCAATGTAATAGGGGCGAGCCTATTGCTTTTAACTGTTTCCTTCCCCCTACAGTCCCGGATCAATTAAGCGGGGCGTGAAAAAGCATCTGATGAGGCCGTCATGCTGAGCGCCACCATTTTAACACTGTACCTACGTGTATGTAATGGTGACTTTCTTTTCTGAGACTATTCCCTCAGCTTACCATCAGGCGAGGTGAAGTCAAATTGGCGTGCCATAAATATAAAATTCGTAAAATTAACCAATAAATACTTAACTTTACTTAATTAAATTCCATAGAAATCTTTAAAATATTAAAATAGGCCTGAACTGCTAATCCGCAAACATTTGGGATTTCCGCTCGGCAGCACGACGTATCATGTAAAAATAGCAGGAGTTTTATTAAAGCATTTAATGAAACCGGAGCTTACTCCATATTTTACATGCGGTACTCGCACGTGTAGACTGCTGTGAGTAATAGATGCGGGTAGTATACAATTTCACTCTAATTTTTACCCGACTGCTTCCCATAAGGGGGGTTATGTGGAATATTATATCATGATGTCTGGTTGTTTGTTATTCAATTTATGTTCTAACGATCAGTCGTTAGAACATAAATTGAATAACTGTAGCGGCGTTGCGTCGTAGACGCGACGTCAGCAAATTCCTTGTCGGGCAGCGACGGAGCGCCCGCGCTCTGTAAAGCCAGTTCATACGGTAGGCTCGCTACAGTCGGCCACATATAAACTCACTCCACTTATAGATGTTCTAGGTTAATATCAAGTGTTCTAGTTACTAGATTATAAGTCCTACATATTGTGAGACATATTGTGTGATCAGTAATAAACGTTATAAGTGTATGCCACCTTTTATTGAAGTGCTCCCACGTGACCCATAGGCATAGCCTTTAAAGTGGTGACCCCGAACGTGAACGTGGGAGTTTGTAGGTTATATAACCTATAACCTCGTGATTTTTTTGTGAACTTTTGAATGTTAGGCACTCGTGTGTAAACATTAGCGTAACGAAATGGCAAATGACGGCAGTGCGCCCATAGTGAAATCCGAAGAGCAGGTGATCACGAGCATCGCGGTTACGACGCGTATTCCAGACTTCTGGTGCGACGAGCCCGAGCTGTGGTTTATCCAGGCTGAAGCAGTATTGAACCCGCAAAAGGCGTCGGATGAATCAAGGTACCAGATAATCGTATCGAAATTAGGCAAAGATGTTCTGACGCAAGTCACGGACATTCTCAGAGACCCCCCGCAAACAGACAAGTACTCTACGCTAAAAAAGCGATTGTGCGAAATCTATGCGAGGACCAAGGAGCAACAGGTACACAGACTCATGAACGAGATGGAATTAGGAGACCAGAGGCCATCGCAATTACTAAGGAAAATGCGTGATATTGCACGTGGCAAGATTGAGGACGAAACCCTCCTCATACTGTGGCTTAACCAGTTGCCAAGCACAGTAAGAGGGATTTTGGCAGCTACGGAGACGAAGGACCTTAGTAGCTTAGGAAACATAGCGGACAAGGTCATAGAATCCGTATCACAGAGAGAGACAGTCAGCAAAATAGATGTAGCTTCAGGAAGCGAAGCCACAACCATAATAGCAGAAATCAAGAACCTGACAGAGAGGATAAGAGGACTAGAAAGCAGGCAGCCCAGACCCAGTTTCACCGGCAGAGGTAGAGGCAGGTTCGGACGCTTTGGAGCCAGATCAACGAGTCGCAACCCATCCCGCAGGCTAACCCCAGCAGACCGTGATTGGTTATGCGAGTACCACTACCGGTTCCGGCATCGGGCGAACAAATGTGCGGAACCGTGCAACTGGAATAAGAATAAGCCGGAAAACTAACAGCGGTGCATGAAATGGGCGAGTCATGCAGGCCGCAAGTAAACCATCGTCTCAGCATCATGGACCAGCACACAGGTACCTCTTATCTCATAGACAGTGGCGCAAACATATCGGTCTATCCGCGTAATCTTGTGAGTGATAAGCACATATCAAAGCATAGTGAAAATTGTGAATACAACTTGTTCGCGGCAAACGGCACTAAAATTAAGAGCTATGGACAAATAACAAAAGAATTAGACTTTAAATTAAGGCGAAATTATAGGTGGATATTTGTCATAGCTGATGTTAAGCAACCAATAATAGGCGCTGATTTTTTAGCTAAGCACAAACTGTTAATAGACCTTAGTGGCCGGAAATTAATAGACACAGAAACAAGCATAATGGCGATTGGTTCATTCTCCGATTCTGACCAATCCACAATAAAAACCACACCCGACGATCACCCCTTCATAGAAATTCTATCAAAATACCCCGATATAACGAAACCCTTCTCTTTCAAAGGCATCCCTAAACATAGCGTGCGCCACCACATAGAAACTACTGGGGCACCGGTGCATGCTCGTGCACGCCCGCTGCCTCCAGATAGGTATAAAAAAGTTAAAACTGAATTTCAACTTATGATGGACCTAGGAATATGTAGACCCAGCAAAAGTGCGTGGGCCAGTCCATTACATGTAGTACCCAAAAAGGATGGTAACATTAGGCCCTGCGGGGATTATAGGAAGTTAAATTCGATAACAAAACCGGACAGGTACCCGGTACCGCGACTACAAGACTTCACATACCTGCTAGCGAACAAGAACATCTTTTCGAGCCTGGACATCAACAGGGCCTACAACTGCATACCAGTACACGAGGACGACATCGAGAAGACAGCTGTAATCACGCCAATGGGTTTGTATGAGTTCCCAGCAATGCCGTACGGCCTGAAAGGGGCCAGCCAGACGTTCCAGAGGTTCATGGACCACAGCGTCCTGCAAGGGCTGGATTTTTTGTTTTGTTTTGCAGACGACATAATCGTCGCCAGTGCCGACGTAGAGTCCCACAAACATCACCTAGAGGAAGTCTTTAAGCGTTTTAACGAATTCGGCATCACCATCAACATATCAAAGTGTTGTCTGGGCCGACAAAGACTAAAATTCCTAGGCTACGAAGTATCAGCAGAGGGCATAAAACCTCTGCATGATAAAGTTGAGGCCATAAAAAACTACCCAAGGCCTAAAACAGTAGAGGACCTGCGTAGGTATCTAGGCATGCTAAATTTCTACAGGGCACACATCCCAAAAGCAGCTCAAGGGCAGGCCGAAATGAATAAATACCTTCACAACTCAAAGCGTAAGGACAAGACAATCATACAATGGACAGACGCAGCAACACATGAGTTCGAAGAAAGCAAGGTAAGTCTACAGAACGCGACGTTACTAGCACACCCATTAGCAGACTCCCCGTTAGCCTTGATGACTGACGCATCAGACAGCAGCGTGGGAGCAGTTCTGCAGCAGCGAGTAAGTAACAGATGGCAACCCTTAGGTTTTTTCTCCAAACGTCTGACTGAAGCCCAGAGGAAGTATAGTACCTATGACAGGGAATTATTAGGCATTTATCTATCAATCATTCACTTTAGGAAACTCGTCGAGGGCCGAGAGTTTGTGGTCTATACCGACCATAAACCGCTAGAGTATTTATTTAGCAAAGTAGGTAGCGAAAAAGAAACTCCCAGGAGAACAAGACAAATAATGCTCATCAGTGAATTCACGAACAAAATAGTACATGTCCAAGGTAAAGAAAATGTCGTGGCGGATACGCTATCGCGTATTGAAACAATAACATGCCCAACGAGCATCAATTTAACAGAACTCGCCCAGGCACAGGAAACAGATAGGGAACTCTCAGAATTTTTAGTTAACCATAACAATAAGAGCTTGTGTTTCAAAAAGGTACAACTAAGCGGTACGGGGCCAGAGAATAACATCCTCTGTGAGACCTCAACTGATAAGGCACGCCCCTACCTACCCATAGAATTTCGCAAGGCAGCATTCGAATCAATACACAACCTTAGCCATCCGGGTATTAGAACGTCTAGGCGCATGGTTACAGATAGATTTTTCTGGGCAGGCATGAACAAAGACATCGGCAGGTGGGCACGCTCATGCGTTAGGTGCCAAAAAGCTAAAGTCCACCGCCACACAACATCGGCTCTGGGAGAATTTCCCGAGTGCGATCGCTTTGAGCATATTCACATAGACCTGGTAGGACCGCTCCCCAGCTCAAAGGAAGGCCACAGATTCTTGTTAACTATGATAGACAGGGCCACCGCCTGGCCTGAATGTATTCCAATTACAGACATATCAGCTAAATCAGTAGCCCAGGCAGTTTTCGAACACTGGATCACACGTTTCGGTTGTCCCCTAAGGTTAACAAGTGACCAGGGTAGGCAGTTTGAAAGCGAAATATTTAAGCACCTCATGAAATTCTTAGGCATAGAAAAGATTCGCACTACTGCTTACCATCCACAAGCAAACGGCGCGTGCGAAAGAATGCATAGATCATTAAAGGCCGCACTAAGAGCTAAATTAGATAGCGAAAATTGGTTGGGGGAATTACCGACCGTATTGTTGGGATTGCGAGCAGCACCGAGGTGCGACACTAATGTAAGCGCAGCGCAGCTAGTTTATGGCTGCACCATTAGATTACCCGGGGAATTCTATGACAACACGGACAGAAAGTTTTACGATTCACAAGAGTACGTACAACACCTAAAAGAAGTAATTAGTAGAATTAAACCAAAACCAGCCTCTCAGAGATCATCTAGACCTATTTTTGTCCATCCAGAACTAAAAAAATGTACTCACATATTTATTAGAAAAGAAGTAAAAAAACAGTCACTACAGCCCCCTTATGAAGGTCCATTTAAGGTAATTACTCGTACGGACAAAACCCTCACAGTCCAGTTACCAGACAGAATTAGTAACGTATCCATTGATAGAGTAAAACCAGCGTTCTTATTAAGTACGGATAGTCAGGAAAACAGCAAAGCAATTAGCCCCCAATCAAACAAGCCTAACACACCGTCAGAGTCAGAACCGGAGAGAGAGACCACACAGAAAGGTATTTTAATCAAAGAATCCGCCTATGAAAACGCTAACACTCGCACCTCGCGCAGCGGTCGTGCCATCAGGCGGCCAGTAAGGTTTAACATATAGCATGTGTGCAAATGTAATTCAACTTAGCTGTTACGAAACAATATTGTAATTGGATAGTGGAATTGCCTAATTTGCTGACACTTTAGTTCAAAGGCACTCATTCGCATTCCGTCACTGTTAAAAGATAGATGTATATAATCATGGGTAAAAATCAAAGTAAAGAACAGGTCATCATTGCCCAAGAAGGAGCAAATAACTCTGATATACAGTACCAGATATCAAAGTTCAACATAGTGCTGTTCGTAATATTAGCAATAATGGGTGTACTCATAACCTACTTTGCGTTCAAGAAGTGTAATAAGAGAACAAAAAACTGGATAGGAAAACAGATGACGTTAGCAGCAGCAGTCACCGCCGATACAACCCCCAACGAACCCAGAACAATTCCACTCTCCAAAGTAGTCGTCACCTAGGATATATATGTAAGTTAAAATCACAGGAATGCTAGCGCGAGGTATGATGAGTAGTGACGAATGGATGGAGTCGCAGGCGCTGTCGTGATGGACGCTGAGGATCCCCCAGGGATGTAATTAAATATAGCAGAGCGGGTCATCACGGCAGCTACCAATAAATAGGCATGAATGTGTATAGAATAAGTATATAAAGTAGCATAGGAGGTCTCTGCTGACCCATATTGGCATGCACGGTATGATAATATATAATAATTGTTACAACAGGGCGCAGTATTGCGACACCGGACGCGCTATGTAAACACAGGTGCGGCGTCCGAGCGTGCGAGTCAGCAAAAATCGCACGGAGACCGTATGCGATGTATAGTTTAAGAACTTTGTAATGATGTACTGTTTTGATGAAACTTTTTGTTAGTTATAGATAACTTTTCCCTAAAAAATTTTTATAAAAAATTTTTTTCAAATAAGTGGGGAATACTGTAGCGGCGTTGCGTCGTAGACGCGACGTCAGCAAATTCCTTGTCGGGCAGCGACGGAGCGCCCGCGCTCTGTAAAGCCAGTTCATACGGTAGGCTCGCTACAGTCGGCCACATATAAACTCACTCCACTTATAGATGTTCTAGGTTAATATCAAGTGTTCTAGTTACTAGATTATAAGTCCTACATATTGTGAGACATATTGTGTGATCAGTAATAAACGTTATAAGTGTATGCCACCTTTTATTGAAGTGCTCCCACGTGACCCATAGGCATAGCCTTTAAAATAACAAACAACCAGACAACTCAAATTTGAGAATTTTTACCTAGATTCGTTCAGACGAATCTAGGTAAAAATTCTCAAATTTGAGTTTTCTTCCAGCAAACCGGAGAGTCCATAAAGGAAATTAGATGCAAAGAGAGGCAAAGTCTTGTGTACATGCAACTGATATTTTGCACGTAGGAGATTCGAACGCGTGACTTATGACTTAGCAGTAGGACACAAACAAGTTTGTGAAGTACAGTCGTCAAAAATGTTATGGTAACACTTTTTCATATAAAGGAGTAAATGTGGTACTGTATCTCTTTTGCTGACTGTACATCTCTTCTCATTATAAAGTCTACATTTAAACTATTAAAAAGCTAATCCACTCCATTGTGGAAATTTTACCATCCAAGATTACCTTCGAAGCCATCGTCAAATAACAAGTACTGCTTTTTGAATTTCATGAAAATGGCTAACATTATTAGAAATGGCGTTTGAATTAAGCGCCTAATGGCGTCGGTTATTACTGGGGCGAAGGTTAGATCTCTGATTATCGTGTGCTATTGTTAGGGAATGCCGTTATGGAAGCCATAAATACCCACCTATTTACAGTTAAATGGCTAAAGTGACAGATTTGGAATTGTAATGGAGTGCCATATTGCAATAGTGAATATGAATGAGACGGTTGATATATGAGATGGTTGGGAGGAGAATTGTTTGATTCGGGAATTGATCTCTTTGTCTGGGAGCATATACTGCCGCCTAATTTCCTCTGAGGTAAGCCGAGGTAAAATAACACAAGATTTCACCAATCATCGTAGGTATTCAGTCCCACATAATAGGGTGTGAGCCTATTGCCGTATTCCGGGCACTATTTTTGACTCAAGCCATGCATCTAGATCGCCTGGGCTGTATATATCTGTCTGATGTTAAACAGCTCTATCCCTAAGTCATCTTGTACGACACTGCATGGAAAAGACAGGGTGGCTCCAATTCAATTCAGGTGGGAACCACACGGCATTTACATTATGGATAGTTTCTACCATAATGGACATAAAACAATATTGTGGCTTCATTGTGGCATACAACATATTTTTCCTACTTGTCGTCTTCAGCCTTGACTTAGATGCGTGACAATACTGACATATGTAGCATCCTACACTAGGCACTTGCCATTTTTCCACGGCGCCAAATTACACCCAACCACTTTCCATCAGATGGGCCGCGTCTACCACCTAAGTGGTATAAAAAAACCTCTACTAGAAATAATACTATAACATTTTTATTGAATAATAATTGCTACGAAATTTTAATTAACCATTTTACCTTGATCTCAAACATGAATAGGACTAAAACAATTTGCCGAGCGCGCCCGCACTAGTGAGAAAGCTACGGAGCTTACCTAGCAACTAAAATTTTAATCCCGCCGGCGGCGCGGCGTTTGACGCAATAACGTTGAAGGCACGCGACTCGACTTAATTTACTAAACATTATTTAACTCCGAGCACCTAAAGTCAGCCGTCAGAACCTCTTAAATGTGTATGCGATAGGCAAGGAGCTGGGTGCACGAAATGGAGACTTAAATAGGTATGATAAAAAATGCCTACCAATAATAAATACCTTTAAAAACACCTCCTTAACCGTGCCATTAGGTCTTGGAATTCCTTCACTACTATAGTCCGCGTTCCGCCTCTGCAGTCGATTACTTTCGCACGCACCATAGATCCATTCACATAATTGACTTGCAAGGGTCAAAATCATAATTATGTTACACACAAGTGAGTCTTTCCTCTGCCGCGCCATTAAGTCTTGGAATTCGTTACCGGCGTGCTTCCTTCTTCCTACAGTCCCGGGTCCTTTAAGCGGGGCGTGAAAAAGCATCTGATGAGACCGTCGAGCTAAGCGACACCATTGTAGCGCTGTATGTGTTTGCAATGGTGACCCTCTTTCATGACACTTCAGCTTAACATCAAGCGAGTAGAAGTCAAATTGACGTGCCATAAAACAAACTCTTTAAAAGAAGTCAAAGTCAAATAAATTTATTGTGAAAATGGGTCACATTGAATCAAGAATCAAATAATCCAAAATTCAATTTCGTTTATTCAGTTTAGGTACATAAAAAGCACTAATGAATGAATGGTTTTACAATTATGTACCTGCATTTATCAAAATTAATAAAATAATGTGATGTAGTACCTAGTAAAGATAATTCTAAAGTTAGGAGAAGATGAAACAACATGCATACATAATATGCTAACCCTAATTCCCTCCTGGGAAGACTGATATCCATACATATGCGTACATACTTCATGAGTTTCCGTCATTGGCATTAAACCTTTATATCAGTCGGCCAGTATAAAGTGCTTCTCACCTTATTAATATTATTTTATAAATATACCTATAATTAATTTATAAATGGAATAAATGGAATTCCTTACCGGCGCACGTGTCCCCTTCTTCCTACAGTCCCGGGTCCTTTAAGCGGGGCGTGAAAAAGCATCTGATGAGGCCATCAAGCTGAGCGCCACCATTGTAGCACTGAACGTGTTTACAATGGTGACCCTCTTTCATGAGACTTTGCCTTCAGCTTAACATCAGGGGAGGTAAAGTCAAATTGACATGCCATAAACAAAAAAAAAATTAATAACTAGCATAAATACAAGTTTAAAACTAGCATCTAATTAACAATTCACTTACGTCACAATATCGATCCGTAACTCACCCAAACAATTTAAATTACATTCAACCCCAATCTAACACTAAATTTAAAACAATTAAAATTCCTTCACCGCTCGCGAAGCTCCTCCCTTGTACATAAATGAGTCTTAATTTACGATCTGTCTCCTGGCCTATATATACGCGATTTTATGTTAGCGGAGCATTTGAGGCTAGGCGAAGAGCTTCCTGCAAATTCATTATCACACAGGTAATATTTGCGAAAACTCGAGCTGCACTTCGAGTGAAATATGAAAAGGCTTTGTCCGGTGTCGCTGACCAATTTATTCTGATACCGTTATATTTCATTTTTAATCTCTTTGAGATGTATACGTAGATGTTTTGTCTCTGTTGTCTGTAGTTGGTTCGTTTGCTTTAATAATGACACTGTAGCCTATTTGTTAGCTCGGTAGCCGTCCAAGCTATTATAGTAGCCTGCCATTCAATATTTAATCTACTAGCTACTAGGTAAAGGTTATTTTAGCGCTATTAATAAAATTGTGTGACAGAATTCAAAGGCAGTAATATGCTACCTAGAAGGCAGGTAGACTAAAGACAGAACCGGTGGTAAACAGACATACAGACTTACGTGAAGATTCGCTACACTACTACAAAGCTAAACACTACACAACTACAACACTACACAGCTACAATACTGCACAGCTACAACACTACACAGCTACAACACTACACAGCTACAACACTACACAGCTACAACACTACACAGCTACAACACTACACAGCTATAACACTACACAGCTACAACACTACACAGCTACAATACTGCACAGCTACAACACTACACAGCTACAACACTACACAGCTACAACACTACACAGCTACAACACTACACAGCTACAACACTACACAGCTATAACACTACACAGCTACAACACGTACTACACAGCTATAACACTACACAGCTACAACACTACACAACTACATCACTACACAGCTACAATACGTACTACACAGCAGAGCTACACTATATTTAACATGTCAGAACTTTGACTGACGAAATATGTGATACCTACCATATTCCTGCAAATAAATATATTTCATTTCATTTAATTTCACCATTATGATATTTAGTTTTGCTACATTGGAAACAACAACTATCTGCACTAGCAGCTACTTTATCCTAATAATATCAAAAATTAAACAAGCTGGAGAATATTAAATTAAAACACAGCCAAATGTGAGTCGCACTCGTGCACGAGGGGGTGCATAATGGTGCATCCAGATTTGTGACGTGAATAGGGGACCAGACAACATGGCGTTGAGTGTGGACGCAGGTACTACTTATGGCACATGGGCACACAAATTAGAGTTGTGTTAACACAACCACCGATCGATCAATGGATTCATATAAGCTCAGCTATCACGCAGCTGAATACGCGACGCGCACGCACTTCTGACACGGTCACGCTAAAATGGTGAATGTAGACACGGCATAACGTTAGGTGACACAGACAGACAGCGATGTTTCAGTAATAGGGTTCCATTTTGACCTGTTATGTAGGGAACCTCAAAAACCAATAAATTCTCTAGAAAACCCATCCCTGAACAAATCACTCAAAAATGTATCTCCCAATACCAATTGAAGGTATAATTCAATAAGTCGAAGACTTAAGTTATTGAAACATTCACACACATTAGGGCAAACATACATCAGGGCAATCTAATTTACAATCTGTATGTTCAATGTATCTTTGCCCGATTTTCCCATTACTATTCATGAGCGGGTGCTGGTTAAAGGTGAGATTCCAAAGCTGACCGCATTGGACAACTACAGAGGCATGCAGCATATGTTTATTGTTTTAATTCATTGCGATTTCTCAATGGAGCCGTTTCCCCACATCGTTGGTTAAACAAGTAATGCATGTGAAAAGTTTAAAATATGTAGATATGGAAAAATGAGCGGATTGCGGGACTGACATTTTTTAATCCTTTGCTTAATATGTGCGGTCGAATATCGTGTATTAAATACTTGTAATTAGATATCACGAAAGAAAAAATATGCAGACATTGCAAGGAGGATGTGGAAACAATGAAGCATACACTGTGCGAGTGCCACGCCTTAGGAAGACATCGAATGGATCTACTCGGGAGGGGATACACCAAACCAGACGATTACATGCACCTTCAATTGAGAGGAACCTTAATAGAGAAAACTATTCCACTTCTAACCTAGGAGTCACGATAGGGTCGAAGTGTCCGCGAAAGCTCCAGAGCACGCACCGCAACAACATAAGATAAGATAAATTGTTAAACTTCAGTACAGATAAACGGCACCATTGATTTCACAATGAATGAAAACAATAAACAATAACATCACATTCATATCTATATCACAGTACGCTGTATGGGCTACTGCGGTTTGCGGTCGACTACTGAATCATACCTTTAGGATCAAACGTACCTCACCCTCTTTGAATTCCATTAAACTGGATTCCAGCACTTTCAACCCTGCCGATGTACCAAAAAACCTCATATAAATATTTACAGACCGCAATTCAGGTAAAACTTACATCAAACCAAATTACACTTTACAATTCTTGTTACAAAGTCAATTTTTATTTCGATCCTTTTACGTTTTTTCGTTTCGAGTTTCTCTTCCGAGCTCATAAAGATTTCAAATATGGGTGAAGGGATAAATTATTACTGAGAATGAATTGACTTCCAGCTAGGGTTATTAGTTAAAGAAATTTTGATGCACATCACGTCAAAGTTTACTATTGACTCATTTTCTCATGAAAATAACATAACAGAACTCACGCCTATATACCCAAAGGGGTAGGCAGAGGTGCTAGCACCCACATTTCGCCAGTTTATGCTTAGGTCCCAATGTAATCGGTTGCCATTAACCGGGCATTTATAAACCTGCGATAAATACACACATAACTTCGAAAAACATCGAAAAAAAAGTCATTGGTGTGTGTCACGGTAAAACCTGGAATCGAACCCGAGACCTCGTCTCAGCAGTCCATTACCCATCCTACCACTAGGCTACCGCTCATGAAAATCATTCAGGTAAAACGTATTTCTAAATGATATTCTCAATTTTTTCTTATATAGGACACCTCAATTTGACGTTACCTCCCTTGATGATAAGATGAAGGCAAAGTTTCAGGAAATAGGATCACAATTACAAACACGAACAGTGTTACAATGGTGGCGCTTAGCTTGACGGCCTCATCAGGTGCTTTGCACGCCCCGCTTAATGGACCCGGGACTGTAGGGGGAAGTAAACACATGAGCTGATAAGGCATTCCAAGACTTAATGGTGCGGCAGAGGAAACACTCATCGAACTGCTTGGTTTTTGATGGAATATTATACACCGTCTATACCAAATTTCAGCCAGATCCGTATAGTATAAAGAATAGAATAATTTGCGGGACATAAACACATACAAGAAGAACATACGGTCTCCTGAAATTTGCACCTTGTACCCATTAGTCCGCTCAAGTATTTGATGTGCCCACTCGTCCCCTGGTTCGTTATGAGTGCCTCCACTAAAACTAGACAGCGGAAGCGCATGGTCATAACGCTTTGAGAAAGGTATATTAAAAGGTGGTATTATTAAGAGGTGCCTACTTTTTCTCAAAGCGTTACGACCATCTCGTTAGTGATAAAAGATAAAATGTTCTCTTACTTTAATATTTTTTTGTTCTTATTATGAAACCTGGAAAAGATAGCTACAGGTAGGTAGTTATACAAAGAAAACTTTTCAATAACTGTATGCTTATGTGTGCGCTAAGAATTCGCACGTAGGTACAAGACTGCAGGCGCGCGAAGTCTAGTGTCATTCAAAGGCGACACGGAAACACTTTTGTAGGACGAAGGATATGAGACATACTGCTGGAGAGAATGACCAGCTCACTTTGACATGAGAACATTTATCCGTTAAGTAATAAATCTGGTTAAAAAAGCTTTATAATAACTCTCACTACTTGCTGCTTACTGCTTGGTGTATTTTTTTTTAATATTTTTGGTGAACAAAAAAGCGTTATCTATCTATCTTTATAAATTGTATGATGTAAATGTACTCATTTAGGCATCAGTATCCATTTACATACAAATGCTCAAACCTATTTCTCTGTCACTATGTATGTCTAAATCTTTAAAACTACACAACATATTTTGATGCGGTTTGAGATGATTAGGTAGAGTAGTCCAAGAGGCAGGTTTATATGTATCATCATACTACGACTAACAGGTGCGGAGCAAGAATGAATAATGTTGCGGAAAAAGGATGACGTTTTGACACGACTGGTTTAGCTCGTTTTGTCTTTTTTGGTATGTGAAATTCATTTTCTTCCTGTGCCAGTCTCGCCATATTTTTCATTTTTATTCATCAACATCAAATGAATGAAAGTGTTTAATATTGGCATTAAGCGCTCCAAAAAAGCGAAAACGAGCAAAACCAGTCGTGTCAAAACGGCCTCAACTATAGTTAATACAAAATATTGCCGGTGGCTCTGTCTAATCATATTCTTCGTTTATACTGTTGATTGACGGCACTCAGTGGAACTTATTGTTATACATTATTGATAACACACTTTACTTTTCCACTGTATATATTATTGTAACCTAACCGGTTTCGCCTTGTGGCATTCTCGAAGGTTTACATTGACAGTTCTATTCCTACTTACTATCGACCCTCAACTATCCATACTAATAAAATATTCATGTTAGACGGTCTTCACGACCGTGTGACACAATTTTTTGATAGATATACGTTGTGTAGTACCACTCGCAGTGCCTCTCATCAGGATGAGATTCTTCATACGAGTTCATGCAGGATTAACTCCTTTTTTTTCTCTATTTTCATTCTCTGCAATAACTGTGGAGTGCATTTGCATTTTGTTACATGTAGAATGAGGATTACGAGATAAGTTTTATGCTGAATTTAGGAGAATATTAACACTATATAGTGATTTCCATACGAACTGAAAATACTACTAAACAAAATTATTAGTAGTGCTCTTAACTATTAGCAATATTAGCGCCAATATATAGAAATTTACTGGATCAATTGAGATTTATGATTATTGCTCCGCTCCCTTGGATGGTAACGTGATGATATATAGCCTATGTTATCTACTTAGATATTGTAGCTTTTTATAGGTGAAAGAATTATTGAAATCGGTCCAGTAGTTTCGAAGGCTATTCGTTACAAACAAACAAACATACAAAAAATGTGTGTATATATTATATTACAAAACACTAAGGTGTTCTTTCAGTTAACTGGACCCGTACCACGCCGTAAATATCGGAAATCGAAAACCCATTTAGGCGTCCCATTGAGACAAAGATAACACAAATTCCATTAGCAAACTTTAGCATATTATGGAGGATGCATTGAGTGTTTATTATGCTGCTATCATACTATACTAATAATATAAAGATGAAAGTTTGTAAAGATAATTGTACGTTATTTGTTACTCGAACACAGTTAAACGGGTAATTGGAACTATTACTGTTATTTTTTATTTTAAGTCATAAAATTGATTGTAATACGTATTGGTAATGGTGACCATCTTTCTTGAGGCGTTTCCTTCAGCTTACCATCAGGAGAGGTGAAGTTAAATTGATGCGTCCTAAATAAAAAACAATAGCAATAATAATAGGTATCCGCAAGAAATGATATTTCTAGCGTAGCATTTATGATAACGATGGCTTTGAACGAGCTATAACAGGGTATCTACTTGGGGTAGATAAACTTGGGTAGAAACTCAAAGAAAAAGTTTGTGTTATGACGTAGTTCGGAGGCGAGGTACGCAATGATATTTTAGTTAGTTTCCTCTGAGATATTTAGATTTCATCCAACAGTGGCTACTCCTAGGTACCTTTGGTTAGTTCCATGTTTCAATCAGGGTTTCAACCACCACCTCGTAAAAGTAATATTATTTCAATCTTACTTGTGGTCCATCGATATTTATGCTCTGCATCATGACAAATTTTGTAAAATCTAACAAATTTTACAAATGAATGTATCAACAGTAAGAAATACTGTTTGACCCAATCTTCTATCAACATTCCCTGAACCTTTTTCCCAACTCAGTTGGGGTCGGCTTTCCAGTCTAACTGTGATGCGGCTGAACTTCGATATTTTCCGTGAAGCGACTGCCATCTGACCTCCACAACCAATGGTCTAATGACCAATGGCGATATCGAAGTTCCAAGTTAGACTGGTTGGACTTTTGAGGGCTCCAACTACCCGTAACGACTGCCATAGATGTTTGTATGGCAACCGGGACCGACGGCTTAACGTGCTCTCCGAGGCACTTATAAACCTGCGATAAATACACACATAACTTCGAAAAGCATCGAAAAGTCATTGGTGTGTGCCATGGTAAACCTGGGATCGAACTCGAGACCTCGTCTCAGCAGTCCATTACCCATACCACTAGGCTACCGCGGCTTTTTCTATCCCAATCTTCTATCTATCTATACTATTATATAATTGTAAAAAGTTTTTTTATGGCCGCGATGGATACAAAAACTACTGAACGGATTTCGATGCAGTTTTGTTGTTTGAAGGAGTTTAGTCCAACTCAAAATCTTACGTTTGTTTGATTGCAATCGGCTAAGTAGAACCAGAGTTATGATTAGTTAACTATATAGAATTTAATTTGCGCTTAGGTCGCGATAACCGACAGCCACGCGGGCGGAGTCGCGGGCATAGGCTAGTTTAACCATATAAGTGTTATTATGTTCCCCCTGAGTGTCCTGACAGACCGCAGAACCTAGCTTGTCGGAGATTGGCAAAATCGAGATATTTCATCGACCATCGCTGAAATTAATCGCTGAAAAAATATGTAAAAGTGTAAAGGTGTAAAAGTTATTGAGGTTGTTAATAAACATTTTTCTTTCTTTCTTTCTTTCTTTCTTCTTTAAAACATCATAAATAACTGAAGTTTTTAATCACCATGGTAGCCATCCAGACGACGAAGTTGAACACAAAGGTACAACAAAAAGTTTTTACCACTCAGAACACCAACCCAGTATATACAATATTATTACACTAAGATGCGCACTCTAACACTCTAACCAACAAATATATAGTATGAAAAAATAATCCAACCTACTCAGTTTATTTACCCTTCAGTACCCATATATTCCTTGGGAAATTTCTCCCCACTTAAGGCACTCTTCACTAGTTATCATACAGATTGTTTCGTCTCCCAAAATATGTGGTAAATTGAAGCGCGCACGCCCAATTTACGTTGATTTCTTTATCCAGGCCCGTCGAGTACGTGACCTGCCTGCGGTGAATCCAAATGAGTTGGGTGAATGAGGTCTGACTGCCAGCGGAAAGCGGGCGAACTAATAATATACTGAACTAGATGACCCGCGCAACTTCGTCTGCGTCACCCCGTTTTTGCAACATTTTTCATTCCTGCTCCGCACCTGTTGGTCGTAGCATAATGTTATATACATATAAACCTTCCTCTTTAACCATTCTATCTATCAAAATGAACTGCATCAAAATCCGTTGCATAGTTTTGAAGATTTAAGCATACAAAGGGACAAGAAAAATAGGGACAGAGAACGCGACTTTATTTTATACTATGTAGTGATGATAGTGATTAGTATCAGGTCGGGTATTTTTGAGCAAAGGCCAGTACAAAAGTAATAGTAATAGGCGAAGATATACAGTGGTATAGTTAGGTATAAACCTAGATCATTAGAAGTATTTGCCGACTTAATTTGGAAGAGGAGTATCTATCTACCAACCTGTGCATTGATACCTCATTTTTTTATCTACAACAGAAAACAGTTAAGAAACAGTAAATAGTTTCTATATATAAGTAGAAGTTACCTGGCGGAAAACCATTACAAAAAAATATATATTGGGGGTGTGAGAAGAACTTATCGCTTGCCCACGGCTTAACATTTCAAGCATGACAATAGATTATTACTAATTATCATAGAAAAGAATGCCAAACCGCACAGCTCAAAGCGAATAAAAAACTTCTCACCCGAGGATAGATGTTGTTGTATGTGCAATATTCCGCAAGTGTGAAGAAAAAACCTCGACATGCGTTTCGCTTCTTCACGAGGCATTTCAGGAGCGCTATGAAATCAAGCGAATTCGCTTGACAACAACATCTCTCCTCGGGTAAGAAGTATTGTTACTTGCTTTGAGGGGTGCGTTTCAACATTCCTTTCTATGGCAATTAGTAATAATTTGCTATTGTTATAGTTGGAATTGTTAAACCATGGGTTTTTCCCCTAATATATATTTTCTTTCAGTGAAAAGCTTTACTTCCACGCCGATTTCATCGTCATTTTTTGCAGGTGAATTGTAAATTCTATTCCCGTTATTAGATAAATATGTTTGAGTTGATCGAAAAAAAAATTATTGAATTTCTTTAAAGGATCCGTTTGAGCATAAGATAAACAACGTAAACAGCTTTTTCTCTTACCGATCAAAAAGTATGTAATAATGACAAAAATACCAAGGAAGCAAGGAAGCATTGTTTTTAAAAAAGACATGTTAATATTCCTTTATGAAAGACAATTTTCCGAGTCAGTGACAAGTTTCGACGCACAAAGGTTAATTGATCGTTACTTCGTCTTTCTTGGAAAAGAAGCACCTTGTTATCGATACGCCTTTACATGTTACTGATATTATAGGTTACTGATATATATAAGTGTTTATAACAATGAGAATACGCGTATATTCAAACACAATAGAAAGTTAGGTATAGGTCTAGCTTTAAGAAGTGATACTTGTAGGCAACGAGCAACGTTTTAATTATGTTTAAGATTTATAAATGAATATGACTCTAATTATACTTACTAGAATGTTTAAACTTAACTGACAAGAAAAAGATTTCGATTCTGTTTATTGTAGTGCATTTCAGAAGACGTTTGCTTCACTGTGTGTGTTTTACCGCCTGTACAATAGTTTGTGTTCAGCATGAGTGTCACGTCTCTGGTGTAGCAAGCGTCCATAGGTCCACGGTGACCACTTTCCATCAAGTGGGACGTATTTTTGTCTGCCACCAAAGTGATATAAAAAATTAATTAGACGTCCGATGGCAGTCGTTTCATTGAGGATATCGAAGTTCAGCCGCATCTTAGTAAGACTCGAAAGACGAGCCCTACTCAGTTGGGAATAGGCTCAGAGAATTTTTAATTATGAACGCACAATAATTTTCCGCTTTCCGCTCTCCATGTGACCCCAGACAATACCTTTCTTTACGGCATTATATTCCCGCAGTCTCCCGGAGTATAGATGACCTTTTTATCACAGAGGTACCCGGTCCGAATTGCCTTTTAAATCCGTCAAAGGGCTTTTGAAGTATGACAGTGTAGTTTAGTACTTAGTGTGGGAGCTTAATTTAGAACCTCCGCTTTGATGGTTTTAAGAAATAAGCGCTTTTTTGTTTATATGGTTTTGGGAAACACTTATGACGTAAGTGGAGGTCGTGCGGACCTTTTTGTAAGAGGATCTTGTATATTTTACTGTATTGTCATAAGTTTTTATAACATTAAACAATGGAGGGAAACATGTAATCGTCGAGAACTATTCATTCAAATTCAAATTCATTTATCATTGCTGAAAATGTAGCAATGAATTAGGTAAACATTGAAGGTATTATATAATATCAGAAAAATATATGATCTACGATTTCGGCATGCAATATTTAGATATAAGCAATAAAAAAATAAAAAAAACTTTATTCAACCTACTTGCAATAGATTGCCAGGGTGAGAGGGATATATGTTCTTCTTCTATACTAGTTTTTATAACCGCATCATCACTAATATCACTACCATAGTCCACTTTCCCCCTCTGCAGTCGATTACTTTCACACACACCATAGATCATTCACACAATCGACTTGCAAAATCATAATTGTGTTACACACAAGTGAGTCTTTCCTCTGCCGCACCATTAAGTCTTGGAATTCCTTGCCAGCTCACGTGTTTCCTTCTTCCTACAGTCCCGATTCCTTTAAGCGGGGCGTGAAAAAGCATCTTATGAGGCCGTCAAGCTGAGTGCCACCATTGTAACACTTTACGTATTTGTAATGGTGACCCTCGTTCCTGAGACTTTGCCTTGAGCTTACCATCAGGCGGGGTGAAGTCAATTTGACGTGTCCTAAATAAAAATTTAAAAAAGTTGCCCATAGCATTAAGTCCGCCTTTGTACAATTATTTTGTATTTGTGCATAAAGTTTAAATAAATAAATATTTATAACATTTCCAATTCTCATCAAATCCTTTCATTGTTTACGCAGATTCAGTGAAAAGCGATGCATCAGATGCTGCAAGTACTTCAACAGGCAGTTCTCAAGAAGAAGTTGAAGAACCAAAGGCATATATGAAAACTCCTGCGTTCGGTGGCGTGGCTGTCAGGGCTGGTGAAGATGCTCTGCTCACCTGCGTAGTTCTTGGAGCTAGAGGCAAGCCTGTGTTGTGGCGGAGAGCGAAGGATCTGCAGCTTTTGACTGCTGGGGGAGTCAGAGTCTCTAGAGATGATAGATTTACTGTACTTCATGATGATTGTGAGTATTTTTTAATATATTATACATATATACCACGGCCTCTGTGGCGTGGCGGTAGTGAACGCGACTGCTACGCAAGAGGCGCAGGTTCAATCCCCGCTCAGTGCAAATATTTGTATGCATGACTATGACTATTTGCACTGGTCTGGACCGGTCGCCATACGAACATCGAATGGTAGTCGTTACGGCTAGTTGGAGACCTCAAAAAAGACCGGTTAACCTAACTACAGAACTTCGGTATCGCCAATTTGGTTGTGGAGATTCGATGACTATCGCTTCACGGTAAATTTCGCAGTTCAGCCGCATCTTAGTTAGACTAGAAAGCCGACCCCAACTGAGTTGGGAATAAGCTCGGAGAGTGATGAGATTAATATATAAATGTAGACGTATATGTAGGGCTAGATAACGCCTTAGCAACAGCATATCCAGAGTATAATCGAGTTTTTTATAAGAGATTTTGATCCTGATTACCTGGGCTTATACTTTCAACAGTTAAAGATTCTGATATATTTTACTCATTGTTAGTTCCGATGAAGAGGAGTGCTAGATTTTCGACTTAAAAAGAAAAGGTAATAGGTTCACAATACCATAATTCGAGGGGTTTCTTTTTTTCTTTTTTTTTATTCATAGCACGTCAATTTGACTTCACCTCACCTGATGTCAAGTCAAAATCTCATGAAAGAGGGTCACCTTTGCACCTTTAACAGCCGTTGAAGAGTTTTTATACTGGATGAGGTTGATTCTTTGTTAGATGATAATCATAAAACATAGTAACTTTCTTTAAATAAATAACCGTACTTATTGCAAAATCCTTACAATTAAATATTAATTAATTTACAAAACAAAATTTACATATTGTAAAAGTAATTATGAGGTAATTACCTAGCTCACTCTTTTAAGCTTGTGTACTTATCGCAACTTACAAAGTTACCTTTGAAAGGTACGCTTAAAATATTCAATTTTCATACGAGGGCAAAAATAATTTGTTCAGACGTTAATATTTACCTCTCGTCCCATTTACTTGTAAATATATTATTACTTTGTAGTTATTTCGGTACTGATTATACGTTAAACAGTATTTAATAGACTATATCACCGAATATATTACCGACTATTACTTAGCTGTTGCCCGAAGCTCAGCTCGTGTAGACACCTGATCCCGTTCCTGCTGCTATAAAAATCTGGAAACTAAAGACCCAAAAATGGCGTGCGTTTTGGTCGGTTCGAGTCCGACATAACCTCCCCAACCGGCTCTGGCTACCAACGGCACACCCGTGGGGATTTTTACCACGATAAAAACATATATTACTAGCTGACCCGGCAAACGTTGTTTAGCCTTATAAATTATTTTAAGGGTGAACAATCCTTATCACTTAGAGGCATGGAAATAAATAGCCGATTCTCAAACCTACTGAATACGCATATAAAATTTGGTAAAAATCGGTAAAGCCGTTTCGGAGGAGTACGGTAACTAACTTTGTGACATGGAAATTTTATATATTGGATATAAAATGGTTGAATACGATTAAGTCATACTCAACTTAACTTAATAAAAGTTATTTTACTTTGCCTAGTTCTATATTAGTTTGTTTTTACTCGTAACGGATATACTAAAGCAACTTTTAATATAAATAACGTATACCTAAATTACAAACACTAAGCAAACATTTGCAAAGGATAGTTAATCTATACATGTTGTATTTACAATTCCTATCACAATAACAGCAAACTTTTGCGTTCCACGTACAAACGTTCAATGTATATCTTTATTCACGCAAAACACAACATAAAATACAATCGCGTTAGTGGTATGGGTAATGGACTGCTGAGACGAGGCCTCGGGTTCGATCACTGGTTTACCATTGCACACACCAATGACTTTTCGATGCTTTTCGGAGTTATGTGTGTATTTATTGCAGGTTTATAAGTACCCTGTTAATTGCAATAGGCTCGCCACCTATTAAACTGGCGAAATGTGGGTGCTAGCATCTCTGCCTACCCCACCAGGATAGTGGGTCCACGTCGGTCGTATAATGGTCAGGATTCGAACCTGGAACCTCTCGATCGTAAGGCCTCCTTAACCACTAAGCTATCAATGCTTGTTTCATGGTAGATGATACACCTACCTTATCAGACTTATCATTCTCTGAACCTTTTCCTAACTTAGTTGCGGTCGGTTTTCCAGTCTAACTGTGATGCGGCTGAACTTCGATATTTTCCTTGAAGTGGCTGCCATTTGACCTCCACAACCAATGGTCCAATGACCAATGGCGATATCAAAGTTCCAAGTCAGACTGGTTGTACTTTTGAGGGCTCCAACTACCCGTAACGACTGCCATAGATGTACGTATGGCAACTGGGAACGACGGCTTAACGTGCTCTCCGACGCACGACCAGAGCAGTGCAAACAGCCATATTCATGCATACAACTTCTTGCACTGTGCGGGTATCGAACCCGCACCCCGTGCGTAGCAGTCGCGTGCACTGCCGCCACGCCACGGAGGCTGTAAATACTTTTCAATGAGTATCATGTACAATATTAATCGCTAATTTTCTGATTTTAGCTGAACAGCCTTTGCCAGGTCCTGGTATAGCGAAAGGCGGTGATGTTTGGGCTCTCGTCATTAAATCAGTGAAGACCACGGACGCTGGTCTTTATATGTGTGAGCTTAATACTGAACCACCCATCAGGAGTTTCCATAGACTCTCAGGTAAGAGCTTTTTTATTGTAATAATAGGGATAATGACAAGTTTTTTTTTTATGGCACGTCTATTTGACTTCACCTCGCTTGATGTTAAGCTGAAGGCAAAGTCTCATGAAAGAGGGTCACCATTGCAAACACGTTCAGTGCTACAATGGTGGCGCTCAGCTTGGTCTCATCAGATGCTTTTTCACGCCCCGCTTGAAGGTCATCCAATTCTGTCTAATACTGATTAATATTTTAGTTATTGCTGCAAAAATATATATTATGAAATAAATTACAATCTAAATAAGCTGAAAACAAGGACTATTCGTTATTTTAAGGTGCCAAAATAGGTCACAATAGAAAATTTGATTCCTCATTAATTTTCAAATGACGTAAAGTTGCCGTTGCAGTTTTGAGTTGCCGTCGTGGTGAATTAATTTGTTTCACGGCAGCGCAGCGCTGTTACTCACTGAGAAGGCCCGAGCATAAGTTTCATTCTTCGGGAACGCAAATAATTGGGACAAGGGCAGTTAGATCATGAGAACGTGGCATCTAAAAATTTATTCCTTTTCAGTAATATCTCGAGGCCTGACTCCTCCGGCTGCGGAAAGTCAGAACGTGACAGACAGCTATTCAGCTAACGCCCCAACGCTCTCTTCAGTGGCTCTCGCACACAATTATACCGACTGCTGTCTTGCTGGCAACGTCTCCAAAACATGCCTCGGCTTTTGCAGCATACAGACCATTCTAGAAGGAACTGGCCAGGACCCTGAGGCATGCCAACCTGACTTCCCAGCTATTGTTAAGTAAGTTTTATTCAAATGATGAAATATTAAGAAAATTGCAGGTTTTCAAGAAATCTATGGGCTTGTATGAAATGTTTAACGAGAGGTAACTCGTAAGGATAAATAAAATGCAAGCAACGTACCTACCGTGATATAGATATGAATGTGTTAATATTATTTATTGCTTTAATTCTTTACTTTTTTCAACGCGGTAGCCTAGTGGTATGGGACTGCTGAGACGAGGTCTCGGGTTCGATCCCAGGTTTTTCCATGGCACACACCAATGACTTTTCGATGTTTTTCGAAGTTAAGTGTGTATTTATCGCAGGTTTATAAGTACCCGGTTAATATTTATTTAAGCATATCAAAGTGTAATAAGAAATGAAAGAATAATCAGTACCGCAATCCGTTCATTTGTCTGTATCTACACGATATGGGTAAACGGCACTATTGAAAAGATGCAATAAATTAAAACAATAAACAATATAATCACATTCTAGCCTATTTCGCTGTACGCTGTATGTTCTGTATGTATATTTCTTCTGTCTGTAATTGTATGCGGTCGGCTACGGATTCATACTTTATATCTCAACAACTGACTACACTAACTATAGTTCAGTAGTTTACAACTAGATAATAATACGCCTGATTGACGACAATTACGCAATTAAAAACTGTTTGTGTTTTCTTTCAAATAGAAAACCAGTTCTATCTAGTCTCGTTGTATGAACTACTACCTACTTTATCACACATATTACATATACACACGTCTGTGAATAACCGAAGAGGTAGGCAAAGGTAAATTAACATTCATTAGAAGGATCAGAATAAAGAAAAAACCACAATTATTCTGTAGGACTTGGGAATTGAATCCAGCCTCTCGTAAATATAATATCCGGATAGCTATAACTTGAAAGTCTTCAAGACTAGAGTGAATAGGTTACTTGTAGGCAAGCGTGCTTTACCGTCGACCATATCATCACTTACCACCAGGTGAGATAGTGGTCAAACGCGAGCCAATCGAATATTAAAAAAAAATATTTTTTTTTTATGGCACGTCAATTTGACTTCACCTCGCCTGATGTTAAGCTGAAGGCAAAGTCTCATGAAAGAGGGTCACCATTGCAAACACGTTCAGTGCTACAATGGTGGCGCTCAGCTTGACGGCCTCATCAGATGCTTTTTCACGCCTCGCTTAAAGATATTAATAAACATTACACTGTACCATAGATCGAACAAACACTCATTTTATGTTCTATAAATAGGACACTTACGCTATATATTATAATCCTTGCAGCTCACGACCCACTAAACGACGAAGGTCGGCTGTCAGATTTGAGAAGGGATCAAAGCTGATATAAAACAGCGATGATGCTGTACTTTTACAAGAGCACGAAGTTAAAAAGTTGAATGTTTACAGTTTATTTTGCAGTACACTGTAGTAAAAAAAATCTCCAAAATCATACATAGGTACATACATATGTAGGTAGAGGTGTATTAAACACCCACATTTCGCCAACTATGATTTTCGATCCCATGTAATTGGGGGCGAGAATATTGACGCCAATCGAGCACTTTGTAAAAAAAATGGGTATGCCGAAAATCAATTCCACACCGAAAATGTTGCTGCTAAATTGGAAATAGAGCTTTTGATCCGATTCCTTGCTATGCGAAGTAAATGGCAAGGAAATTGATTACGTGATTAGCCGCACAAGCATTACCAATAAACATCTTGGAGAGTATCAGACTATAGTCTCCTAAATCTTCATTGTTTAGTTCATTTTTTGTGTTCACGGGACCGACTGCCCTATTCTAACTTCGAGAGGAAAATCTGCATCAGAACCATGATCGTCAATCAGGAATCCACCCTTACCCTCTCCTATCCCACAACTTCAACTCCATCTCTCACCTCCTCATTTCCCATTTCCCTATTTTCCCTCGTCCCTATAATGGGGGGATTCGAGACCGTGGGCTTCGCGGACAAACAAATTTTAAAATCAGGGTGCTTCCCGGCCGGGTGCTTCGCGGACTGTGGACTTAACGACTAGACCCAGTGCATTGACTTACAGATAAGGATGGTTTAGATTCGAAGGTATTGAGGACTTCGTTCTCATATCTAGCATTCTATTATAGTTAGCTCTATCTGAAAAATAAAGTTACCCTCTGACACGTACAGTGCAGCGCTCAGCTTGACGGCCTCATCAGATGCTTTTTCACACCCCGCTTAAAGGACCCGGGACTGTAGGAAGAAGGAAACACGTGAGCTAGTAAGGCATTCCGTAACTTAATACTCTCCAAACCGCTTGTTTCTTGATGGAATATTCTGCACCGTATGCGGGTGACATCTGAGCACATGTTGTCTTGTGTAGGAAAGGAGACGGTAGGATTAATTATAATGCAACAGCTTCATAAACTGCTTTTCTCTCATCAGGTGTATGGCAGACGGTCGGAACCACGTACCCTGTTGTGTGCAAGAGCGAGTGCCATATATATGCCAGGACGTGTGCCGTGGGGAGTTCACGCCAGTGACCGACAATATCAAGACGCACTACTCTTGCGCATCCTATATGGAGAAAACGCTGGCGTGTATTGTTGAAGGCATTGGTAAGTGACCACCAGCGTATGAAGTTCTTCCTAGCGACTAATATAGCGTTCTTTAAGAAGAAGCGCGGGTCAGCTAGTAAATAGTATATAATTATATTATTATTTACTGAATCACTCTATCTAATAATAAAACCGCATCAAAATCCGTTGCGCAGTTTTAAAGATTCAAGCATAAATAGAGATAGAGGGACAGAGAAAGCGACTTTATTTTATACTATGTAGTGATATTAAGTAGTAACCTTAATAGCAAACAAAATTTTTTACAGAACTCCTCCCCAGTCCTCCAGAAGAAGTCGAAGTAGAACCTCTCAACGAGAAACAACTAAACATCACCTGGTCTCCCCCAACTGAGAACACAGAGACAGTAGTAGAATACGTCGTCAATGTCACCACCCTTAGGTCCTTCGACGCACACCTCATCGACCCTAAAGAGAGCTCCATGAAGATCAATGACACCATGAGAGGTCCTATGACCACCACTTACAAAGTACCAGCGAAGAAGACGTTCTTAGTACTCAATGACTTGCTACCTTTCACTATGTACGAGATCACTGTGACGTCATTCAATATACATGGTTCCAGTTTACCAAGCTATTCTATCAGGTAAATATAATTATTTGATTGTGTTTGGTTTTAAGGCCGTCCATTGTATTGTGTAAAAATAATATTGAAAGTATTTCACATTTTTGGTTAATAATATAAGTTACTAAAACTAAAATACTAACAATGTTATTTTAAAACACATCCATTGACAAAAATTCGCCATCTAGATTTTTATTTTTTTGTAATTTAAAATTTGCACGCACAGGAAAAACATTACATAAATATTGGATATTCACAAGTCTGTAGATATTTTATTTCAAGCGAAGCTTTGGACTACTTCATTGTAATAACAGAATCATTACATATCTGGTAATGGGCTTAATTAAAATTTGTAAATATATATTTAAAATATTCCATTGATCATTTTATCTCTATCCACCCATATTCACCCCGTTTTACGGTATCGCGGTAATTACAAAACTGTTGCTCTATTTACGCTAGTAACTATAACTTTGTGTCAAACTTATATATTTTTTTTCATAATATCACGCCTATATCCCCGAAGGGGTAGGCAGAGGTGCTAGCACCCACATTTCGACAGTTTATATTTAGGTCCCAATGTAACATAACATAAACTCACGCCTTTATCCCCGAAGGGGTAGGTAGAGGTGCTAGCACCCATATTTCGCCAGTTTATGTTTAGGTCCCAATGTAATAAAGTGGTGAGCCTCTCGCCATATCTGGGCACTTATAAACCTGCGATAAATACACACATAACTTCGAAAAGCATCGCAGTCATTGGTGTGTGCCATGGTAAAACCTGGGATCGAACCCGAGACATCGTCTCAGCAGTCCATTACCCATACCACTAGGCTACCGCGGTTCTTATAATATCCATTCCTTGAATAGAATACTATTGTTAGCTTATAAATCGGGATAACATTTATGTTAATGTCTCCACTGTGTGAAAGGAACAGAAATACTTTTCACTCACTCTCGCAAAGGATAGCTTGTATACATAATTGATCGCAACTTGCCGGTCGCATTCATTTATAGCCTTCGATAGCATATTGTTAATTATTCAGAACAGGAGCCGAAGCCGGCGCTTGGATATTGTAGTAATTGCTATAAATAGGGGATCGAATAAATTTTCTGAAAGTCTTTTGACCCCCAACGTGTGCTAGCTCTACCTACTACCTCTGCCTACCGCTTCGGGGATATAGGCGTGAGTTTATGTTATGTTATACATCGTATGCTCACGCCCGTAATCCCCGAAGGAGTAGGCAGAGGTGTATTAAACACCCACACTTCGCCAAATATGATTTTTGCTAGGCTCGCCTCCTATTACGTGGGAATAGGAGGCGAGCCTATTGCTGACAATCGGCCACTTTGTAAAAAAAATGGATTTGCCGAAAATAAATTCCTAACCGATAATGTTGCAGCTAAATAATATTGACCGATTCCTTGCTATGCGGTGTAAATCGCAAAGAAATTAATTACCTGCTTAGCCGCACAAGCGCTACTAATGAACATCTTGGAAAGTACTTACTGCTAAAACATGTAAATAAATAAATTCTGCTTAATTTTTTTTATTATTTATGGCACGTCAATTTGATTTCAACTCGCCTGATGTTAAGCTGAAGGCAAAGTCTCATGAAAGCATCACCATTGCAAACACGTTCATTCTCATATTTATATATATTCAAGCGTTTAGTGGGTGATATCCGAGTAGATTTCCACACGAAAAACAGAAGATTATCTACTAACATTTGTTTTTAGATCACTAACTCTAACTCCTGGCAACAAGATGAAATCTACCGAAGTGGCTGCAGCACCGAAGCTTCCAGATGTCCGTGCTTGTTGCGTCAATGGAGGAGTCAACCACTATGGCTGCGTTGATAAGCTCTGCGATCCAACCAAGACCTTTGATATCGCTGTAAGTGGATAGTGGCAATGATCAATCATATATAACGGTTTGGTTTTGTTGCATTTCCATTATGTGTTTTAGCTTGCCTAATTTTGAGTGTTCACAATTTAGATGCAGTCTAGGAAACCGTTTTGCCAGGGTTACTGTAGCATAGGTGACTAGGACGTTGAAGGTCGCAGAATGACCTCCTTCCTCCATGAGCAGGGGTCTAGGGGTGACGGGTGGAGCCACCTGTCACCCTAGCAGAAGCAGGCCGCGATGTTTCACCCTAGCAGGACGACTTAACGTGCTCTCCGAGGCACGACCACAGCAGTGCAAACAGCCATATTCATGCATACAACTTTTTACACTGAGCGGGGATCGAACCTGCGCCCCGTGTGTTGAACGTAGTAACGCCAAACAATATCAAACATAAGTTAAGATCATTCCATCTAAGTAATTAAATTATATCAATCTAGGACTAACCTACGGCATCCATCACAAACCTTCGTGGTTTTAAGAATGTTATATTACCATGTTTTAGATATAATTTTTAAATGTGAAATGAATAAAAAAAAACATTGGTGCAAAACCACACCACAGTAAACCATATTTTTACGTACGGATACCCCGTGGGGATTTTGCGCACGATAAAAAAAATCAGTGGAGACGATTATGTCGGACTCGAACTGACCAAAACGCACGCCGTCCTTGGTTATGTTCTCGATTGCCGGAGGTGAGATTATACAAGACATACCTCTCGCACCTCGGCACACCCGGGGACATCTCTGTTGAGATGACCCTCTTCACACCATCACAGTAACCCTGGCAAAACTCCTCAAATAATCTCCACCAGTTGTAATGACAGTTTTTATTGCTTTGATAACCTTCTGTGAGAATGAAATTCGATAGGAGTCAATGGAGCAGGTCAGAAAGGAAGATACCATTGCTGGTCAGTTTTGTCTCCAGCTTAATGGATAGCATAGATGGTAAGCATGGACGAGGATTTTCAGGTCACATAACAGTTGCTCCTGAAAAAGCTTACATAAATCATATTATGGAAAAGTGAAAAAGAGCAAACCAGGGTCTTAAAGTGCAACCTTTGGATGCCCAGGTTTGGTGTTCCGATGAAGAAGAAATAAAACCGTAAATAGTAAGCATATGAAGTTGTGTATCACAGGTAGATACAGTCAGCGTCGAATGTAAAAAATGTTCGATGAAAAATATTAAAAATATAGAAACACCCAGACCAATGCAGATTATTATATTCATGCACACAAATATTTGCACTAAGCGGGAATTAAACCCGCACCTCCAGCGTAGCAGTCGCTTTCACTACCGCCACGCCACGGAGGTCGTCGAATTAAAACATTATACCTAATTTTCATTTCAATTTTGAATTCTAAATTTTACTAGCTGACCCGGCAAACGTTGTTTTGCCTTATAAATTTAAGGGTAAACAACCCTTATCACTTAGGGGTATGAAAAATAGATGTTGGCCGATTCTCAGACCTACTCAATATGCTCACAAAATTTCATAAGAATCGGTCAAGCCGTTTCGGAGGAGTACGGGAACAAACATTGTGACACGAGAATTTTATATGTATATAAGATGACGCCATCACCTATTTTTGACGCTGACTGTACCTACAATCAAATCAGCTTGAAACGCCAATATACTCATCCAGCTATCACTGCCATATCACCCTATAGCTAAGCTATACCACAAACATCCTTCCCATCACCGATAACCACCAACCCAGTGATAACCCAACATCAGCACCCCTTCAGAACCCATACCCACGTGTGTAACTAACGGCACCATCACCCATAGAACCCTGTCTAACCCTCAGCTGCAGGTGACAGATCTGATGATATGCGCTCCCTGGGCGGGAGTAACCTTCGGATGTCTCGCCAATGGGATGGACCATACTCCCTGTTGTCGAACAAGGGGCTTGCCGGAATCGTGTCTCCCGCTGTGCAGTGGAAATATTACGACGTTGGATTTCAACCATTTCAAGTGAGTACAATTTATAATTTTGCATTAATATTTAATAGAAGGTTTCTACAGGATAGGCAGCATGTGTGTGGCGCCTCTGGTGTTGCAAACGTCCATAGGCTTCCCATCAGGTGGGCCGTGTGCTTGTCTGCTACCTAAGTGGTATAAAAAAAAAAAAAAAAAAAGGCTTCGTAGACTTGGCTCCCCTGGTAGCTCCCCTGGGGGAGACAAGGTAACTTTGATTGTGGCTTTGGCTCCCCCGGACGGGGGAGACAAGGTACCAGACACGGCAGTCGTTACGGGCAGTTGGAGCCCTCAAAAGTCCAACCAATCTCACTTGGAACTTCGATATCGGTAATAATACGTTGCATTACTAGTAAACAATTGTTCTGATTGCTGACAATTGTTCTGATTGTTCTGATTTCATACTGCCTTTGATGAATGCCTAATAACCTCAAATTATACGTACTGCAAAACAAAAACACAAATTAATCATTCAAAATAGAATAAAATTGAAATAATTTTAGTGTGACTTTTTAATCTGTTTTGTTTAAAAACCCAGTATAAAAATACATTTCTTATTAGTTACGCATTTTGAAGATTAAAAAGTTGGTAGCCAAGTGGTATGGGTAATGGATTGCTGACACGAAGTCTCGGGTTCGATCCCAGGTTTCACCATTGACTTTCCGATACTTTTCGAAGTTATGTTTGTATTTATCGCAGGTTTATAAGTGCCCGGTTAATAGCAATAGGCTCGCCACCTATTACATTGGAACCTAAACATAAACTGGCGAAATGTAGAGGTTAACACCTCTGCGGCTGAGTTTCTTGCCGGAGTCTTCTCAGGTCGTGGCTGGGTTTTGACCGGTGGTCCATTTGCATTTGATAAAATGTTGTTAATATTGACGTTTTGTAAGTTCCGTTTACTGGTCTATGCAGAATAAATGATTTTTGATTTTGATTTTGATTTTGCCTACCCTTTCAGGGATATAGGCGTGAGTTTATATTATATTATGTTATGCCTACATTTTATCCCAGGAAAAGGCTCCTATAGTTAACAAGAATGGGATCATATATACACGCGGGACACTGGTATCTTCTGCTTCTGACGTTATCTATTCCTTAGCAGGTAGTACAAAGCTATTAGTAAATATAAAGTTAAAACAAAACAAGTTATAAGTTGGCCCAACCGACAACTTTGACCGCTATCGGGTATAAGTTTGACGCAAGTCTCCTACCCGTATTGAAGTTAGCGGACCGCTAAACTGATACATAACTTACTAAGTAATAATGTACTTTGCTTAGCAAAACTTATATTATACTTTGTTACAGTTACGAAATTATATGCTAGAATTTCTAGGACTTAAATGCTATGGCATAAGGTGCAAAATTCTACAATAATAATTGTGTAGGAGAATCTATACAGCACTATCTAGACTCGAACTAAATATATCGTATTATATCATTTACATAGAAATACCCGAGCAATGTAAATAGCCGTACTCATGCATACAAATATTTGGGAATCTGTTCTTCATATATAGATATACATAATATATTATAATGTAGACTTGGACTTTTGGAATGTTGAATATGATATGAAATGAAAATTTTCTAAAGTGATTAGTAATCTAACTGTGCGAACGTAACGTAACGTATCGTAACTTAAGGTATCGTAACATAACGTGACGGGATTCGAATCCGCGAACTTAATATTAGGCTTAAATTAATAAATCTGGAAAGTGAAATTAGTTTCAACATGATGGAAAATGCTGTAGCTTTAGTTAAATTGACAGATTATATTACATACGTTACTACATACGTTTTTTTACTATGGCCCGTTTTCGACGTAAGAATCCCGCTTTTTTCACTCGTGTCCCGACTTGGCAAAAAAAAATCTGGAAACGCTGATACATACCCATATGCGCACGCCCTTAATCCCCGAAGGGGTAGGCAAAGGTGTAATTTAAATCGACATTTCACCAACTATTATTTTCGGTCCCACGTAATAGGAGGCGAATGCCACTTTATAAACAAATGGGTATGCCAAAAATTAATTCCTGACCGAAAATGTAGCAGCTAAAAAAAAATTGTCTCAATACTTTGCTGGGCTGTGTGAATCGCAAGGAAATTAATTACATGCTTAGCCGCACAAGCACTACCATTAACGTCTTGGAGAGTATCAGACGACTCTATACAGGCATGAAAATGGTATAGTGAAGTCGGCTCTAAAATAGTGTTGCCGATCAATAGTCGACTATCGATGAATATTCGATAGTATATCGATAGTCAGCCAATCGGAGCATAATCGATAGACTTATCGATAGTGTCGATACTATCGATAGCTCAGAATGAGACTATACTATCGAATGAGGGCAATACTATCGATAGTATTGTAGCTCACGAAGAATAAACTATCGATAGTATTGTAGCTAACGAAGAATAAACTGTCGATAGTATCGTAAAACAATCGATAGTTCGGCAACACTACTCTAAAACAATGTTAGCGGTATTTAGAATCCCATAACTACGCACGTCTGAAATGTCAGCAAGGTCTTTGAAAGCGACCTCGAAGTTTCACAAACCGCATCGGATTGTTACTCGCAAACAAAGCGACCGACTTGAGATATTTTCGAGACTTTTGTTTTCATTTCACGTTATATTTACTCCAATGAAACAGTAACTATTGATATAAATGTACTTATTAAATTGGGCAAATTTGCTGCTGAGCAAATATAGAGAAGTGTTGTGAGTATACCTACTCAATTTGTTTAGGTATTTTTTTTTATTTAGGACACGTCAATTTGACTTCACCCCGCCTGATGGTAAGCTCAAGGCAAAGTCTCAGGAACGAGGGTCACCATTACAAACACGTAAAGTGTTACAATAGTGTCACTTAGCTTGACGCCCTCGTCAGATGCACTTTCACGCCCCGCTTAAAGGACCCGGGACCGGATCTTGTGGCAAATTCTTATAAATACACACACTAAAATATAAACTAGACTAACTGACTAACTAGTGGTTCGATACAGGTTTTTATTCTTCACAATGCGTTACTGAACCGAAAAGTATTTTATACTGAGTTTTTAAACAAAACATATTAAAAACTAAGATTGTTTACGTTTATTTAAGTACCTAAACAAATGGACTATAGATTGTCCAATGAAAGAAAATGTTACTCTTCATGTTTGTTAGGCTGAGAATTAGGGGAGTTAGACTTAGGGGGGTTAGACTTCGCCCACTGCTTTATTTTCCATCTACCTGTCAATAGCAAAAACTATTAGCTTTATTTTATGTTGATATTGCTGAGTTATATAATTCACTGGATATCCTACGTACTCATATACAAAGAATCGCCATCTAGGGTCTAATAGACTTATATTTGGAGACACTAAAGGTAAGAGAGCTGTGTACAGGACGATAATGTATTTACTTATATCAAGCCTATTGTGATATCGTCAGAATAGGCCCGAGTCACAGTGCGCAGTTAGCCAATACATGGTCCATTACAAGAAAATGTATACTGGGGAGGCCCCCTCACTCCCCTAATATATATTTTCTCGCAGTTACTTAAACAATCCCTTCTTTGTATGATTTTAGATAGACATGGTCATTTACATATTCATTGTTAAATCATTTACCATGTTAACATGGTAACGTAACAACGTAATGTTAACATGGTAAATATCCCGATCGATTTAACAGTGAAATCCCTTCTTTGTATATGGTCGTTAGACTCATGGAAAACAATAAACCAGTGGAAGTGTGATGCAGTCAATGCACGCATGTCATTGTGCGTATTTACGCTACAAAGGATAAATTCAACAATCTCAACCTTTTTGTAAGAATAGATCTAAACTTTTCCGTAAATATTCAAGCTAGTTCGATTCAAAGTATGAAACGTCATAAATACTTTTTATTCTATGTCAAAGTAAACACTATTTTGAACGGTTAAAAAGCGGTGGCAGTTACCACTACCTTAATAAGAGTAGTGCTTTTGTTTTGTAGTGCGTATATATATCTCTTCAGCTTACCATCAGGTGGGCTGAAGACAAATTGCCGTAAATAAAAAAAATGATAGAAAAATCGTTCATTGTTTTCAACAGTTCGTTTCTGCCGGGGTGCGAGAGATATGTCTTGTATAATCTCACCTCCGGCAATCGAGGACCCATGGACGGCGTGCGTTTTGGTCGGTTCGAGTCCGACATAATCACCTCCATCGGTTTTGGTGGGGGTGGTATCCGTGGGGATTTTGCGCACGATAAAAAAAAAAAAAAAAAAAAAAAGGGTTGTCGGTATATTTTTGTTTTGTGTTTGACCACTATCTCACATGTTCGTAAGTGATAAGGTGGCAAGCAAACTAAAAATCCCTGAATGTAGATTTATTTTCTTTACAAAAAACGAAACGTATCCTTTAATTATTCATTTATTATTTAAGTAATTTGCCATCTCTAATATTTAGGGTACTTACAAGTAGAAGTCAAAAATTCCACCCTGAATAGACTTAAGTAAAACTACCCTTTCAATCACCAGGTGTCTGCGCTACATGAGCTCCTACACGGACTGCCTCCTCCGTGGTTACGGGGTCCTCCCTGGAGCACCCTCGCGCCTCTACCTGACGAACATTGACACAGACTACGCCGTGATTCACTGGTCACCGCCAACAGTACTGGCAGACACTGTCCAGTCTTACACCTTGAGCTATAAGTCACTGCAAGCTGACGATGAATACAGGAGTCTGGAAAAGGTAAGCGTCTACATGAAAAAATTATACTGACTAGAGACCCTATCTCTTAAAAGTAAATCTAGAGGAGGTAGGACACGCCGGTATATCCGCCCCAATCGAGCAGTCCGACTGGGGAAGTACCTCTGGACCCTACAGAATATCACCGTTTAATAACTTTGTGTTATATTTTCGGTGGTGAGTAGGGTAGCCAGAGCTCACTGGAGAGGTTTTGTATTTTCAATGGGAAGCCCGAGAAAACCTTCTTTGTCTTCTGCGCTGACAGCACAGAAACTTACTTAACCTTCTCCCCTAACCCTTCTTCCTCCCCTTTTTCCCTTCCCCCCTCTTATCTCTATAGTCGACAGCACGAATGTTGTGACGCCCCTGGTGTTGCAAACATCCATAGACCACGGTAACCATTTTCCATCAGGTGGATCGCGTGCTTGTCTGCCACCTAAGTGGTATAAAAAAGGTACTTATTGCAGACCAAACATGTGCTAAAATGCGCTCTTTACGTGCAGTATGAGTTTGTGGGGCTGTGTTTTGAAGATAGCACGGGGTACAACTGTGGTAAACGAGCTCAAACGGATTTTTCCTCCTTTCCTATATCAAACGTTGATAAGAGAAACCAGTAACCTACCAATCATAGCTTATATCAAAACAATCAACGCGCCCTAGGGTTTCGTTACCCTCGAGAATTAGTTCCAAGATCCGTGCCGATATGTATAGTAAACTAATAAAAGCTTATTAAAAGGCCAAGTTTAATATCTCAAACGGTTTCGAGAAATAGATTCTATAAAGTGGGTCCATTAAGTTTGAAATATGAAGGTCACTACAAGTTACTTACACTGATTGCACGTCGCGCGTGATAAATATAAGACATTACTTTCCATTATCTTAGGTACGGTTTTTCGCTACTTTCTTTGTGTACTTGTATGGAGAAATCATATTAAGTTTATGGGAGAAACAAAGGAAATTGTAACTGGCGAAGAACACCATACGTCAGTACTCCTGTTCTAATCATAATCTCTTCTATACTTTATTGTGGAACTCCATAGCTGAAGGCATACAGCATCAGCATATATGTCTTTATCTACGAAAAGTATTTTTTTTTCGTCGAAACGACGGCATTTTGTAATTGCCATCGTTGTGTAGTAATTTATATCACAGCAGCTTCGCTACTCATGGAGAGGACCCGAGCATAGGTTTCGCTCTTCGAGAAGGCTTATTACGTCCTCTCCAGAAGACGTACAACGTTCCCTCCCTGGTGCATCTAGGTATTTTATAGAAATATATAGAAACTGGTACCGATGATACGTCTGTCGATGCAACACATAGGTAGACTTCTGAAAACTCTTATTTTTAAGACGTGGCGTTAAAACCTGTTGCTATACAAATATTTCTGATATTCGTTACTACAAGACACAACATATTGGCATGAAAAAAGTTACGGCGAAGCAAATTCCTTTTTTGTACTTATTTTTTTCGACCTTGTTTACTCTCTATTGTATCAGTAAAGCTGCAGCTAATTAAAAGTAAACGCATTTTTCTTTTCTTTCTTTCTTTATTTTCTAAAGCTAAAAAAATGAAATAAAAGTTACATAAAAAAAGCCGGGCATTCTTGCGAGTGCTTGCTTTTTAGTGAAATGAATCATTCATCAGCTTTACTAACACGATGAAGAGTGAATAACGCAAGTTAAACTGTATAAAAATTAAAAAAAAACATACCGATATGTTCTGTACCTGGGGCTTTTGGCTTCGGGAGTGTTTCCCTTTCACCCTGTAGGTATATTACAAAATCTGTACATAAAAAAGTAATTAATAAATTGTACTGAATGCAAATTGTTTCACCAGATTCATTCTCCGTACATCTTGGAGAACTTGGAACCCAATTCAGACTACGAGATATACATCGAGGCTGTCAACGAACATGGTGTGGGAGATCCCTCACCGCGACTTATCTTCAGGACCCAGAGCCAGGTAATTAAAAAATACATACATTATGCTTATGCCTATGTCCATACGAGGTAGGCAGAGTTGAATTAACGCCCACATTTCATTTCATCATTGTATTCGCTCCTACGTGTGGGGTGAGCATATTGCCGTACTCCAGTCCCTATTGATGCATCCGTAGCACTAGCACTCCTATCGAATTCGTAATGTGAAAGTTTCGAGAGAACGGAGCATTGTACTTGGCAGTCTGCCTCTTGTGAGCCTGTGTGCGTATGTAGCCCGCCAATCGTAATGCTCCGTTCTGTCGATACCTTTACATTACGAATTCGATAATATTTCGTGCTAAGGCTACTGGTCTGTTTATATCTGTCAAAAAATGTCGTCACATCGGCCTAATTACTCTTAAGCTCACTACTTCGAACGGCCTTGGCCCAAAACCGTAGCAAACTGGAGGTTTTTTTGAGGAAAGTCATTCCCTCCCTGAAGAGAGGTGAATTTGGATGTGCTGTCATCCTCAGCTTACCCCCTTTGCAACTATAAAAAGTTAAAAGATATTTTCTCCCAGGAATTAACACCCACTTTTCACGAACCCATTGTTGTAGCGGATGAGCCCATTGTTGTATTCCAGAAACTAAAAGAATAGTTTCTTTTTTCTTCTCTTTTTTTCTTTCTTTTTTCTTTTTTTTACCTTTTTTCTTTTTACTATTGTTGAGTCGAGTCATGCACCTGAAGCTAAGTCTAGGCTATTAACATAAGAGTTATTAATTATCAAAAATAGATGTATTGTTAGACACAACACATTTATCTAAAATGTCCTTATATAGGCCTTAGAGAAATAAAATCTAATACAAAACTGTATAAATCGGTTCCTCTTATTTTGTACTTAAGTGTACCCTGAGGGAAATATGAATCGTGCTGATACTTCGCATTACAAGTTTGCCCAACTTTCTAACACACAAAGGAAATAATATCTTGGATATCTTTTTGATGGACATGTTTTGAAACTATTGTTTCGTGTTTCGGTGCAAAGCGGTTGGGTGCAAAGCAGTTTGATGGGTCTTTTCTCTTGAAATGCCTTATCAGCTTACGTGTTTCCTTCTTCCTACTACAGTACTGGGTACTTAAAGAGAAGCGTAAAAAGCCATCTCATTGTAACACTGTACGTGTTTGTAAATAATAGACCATCTTACCTGAAACTTTGCCTTTAGCTTACCATCAGGCGGGTTAAAGTGCTAAATGGAAAAAGGTCCACGGTTTCCCTCAATTGTGCCATGTGTTTTTTACCACCTAAGTGGTTAAAAAAATGAACCCAAATTCGACACTACACTCCATTTGTTTAGATACTTAACTAAAGGTAAACAATCTTGTGACAACTTATTATAAAAACACAAGCAAATAAACTAGACTAACTAACTGACTAATTACATAATATAACTTAATCACGCCTATATCGCCGAAGGGGTAGGCAGAGGTGCTAGCACTCACATTTCGCCAGTTTATATTTAGGTCCCAATGTAATAGGTGGCGAGCTTATTGCCATTAACTGGGCACTTATAAGCCTGCGATAAACTGACAAACTGGTGGTTTCAAAATCGATTTTTAGGCTTTAAAATACGTTTCTAAGCAGAAAAGAATTTTAAATAACACATCTTAAAAAGACACACCAAAATAGTTTACATTAAGTGCCTATACAAATGAACTATACTACTACTAGACTATACTAGACTTCGCCTCTCTTTACATTGGATTTCCTCTGTGCACTCCCGGGTTTGCTGAAAGAGAACTCAACCATTAGTTAAGCTCGCCTTAGTACATAACATGTCGCTGTATTGTATTAATTTCATTTATGTGTACAATAAAGAATAAAATAAAAAATACCATAAATATTTCATGCATAATTCTCCAGTAGCATTAGCATGAACTCCTATCAAATTCGTAATGTAAAGGTTTCGAGAGAACGGAGCATTGTGATTGGCAGTCTGCCTCTTGTGAACCTGTGTGCGTATGTAGCCCGCCAATCGCAATGCTCTGTTCTATCGATCCCTTTACATTACGAATTCGATAGTATTTCGTGCTGAGGCTACAGATCGTAAATATCTTTCTCTCTTCTTAGGTGTTAGAAGAACAAGAAGAAGATGCCAACGCGTATAACGTAACGGCGTGCTGTGAAAGAGTCCAACTAGCCACCGTGTGCATGCCGCTGTGTTCGTACGACGCTAAGATGACAGACCTCAGGATGCTGGCACCGCTGTGCTCACAGGAGTTCCACAAACTACTGCGGTGTGGCGCTGGAGGTGAGGACATCGGATTTCAGTAGCTTTTAGCCACCACTAATGCCGTCTTTACCATAGGGGCACTCGGGGCACCTGCCCTGGACCTACCGCTTCCTGGGGGCCCCTCGCCAGAGGCAATTCCTCGTACATCATAACATAACATAACATAAACTCAAGCCTATATCCCCAAAGGGGTAGGCAGAGGTTCTAGCAGCCACATTTTGCCAGTTTATGTTTAGGTCCCAATGTAATAGGTGGCGAGCCTATTGCCATTAACCGGGCACTTATAATCCTGCGATAAATACACACATAACTTCGAGAAGCATCGAAAAGTCATTGGTGTGTGCCATGGTAAACCTGGGATCGAACCCGAGACCTCGTCTCAGCAGTCCGTTACCCATACCACTAGGCTACCGCGGCTCTACATCTACATCAACTTAAGAAAAATCCAAAAATCACTTAGTACAAGTAAATCTAAAAGCACTTTCCAAAAGGGCCTCTAAAGTTTTTTAGTACCCAGGTCCCATTTGCCATAATTATGTAAAGACGGCTCTGTCTACCACCACCTCTCAAAAGCAATATTCATCTTACTTTATTTGCTTAGTAAGATTCGGATCGTCAGCGTCCGTCAGGATATACAGAATACTAGTGTTACATGGTTAACTTTTTAGTTGTCTAATGTTAGAAGGCGATATAAAACGTTGACGTGAGGTGTTTGCATCCCAGTAAAGGCAGTATAGGTTTTGGCGGGAACGCGAAAAGTGTCATAGCGCTGCTTTGTTTTATTTTCTAAATTTGGTGTTCATTCGAGTTTTTATGTGTAAAAATGGTGGAGTTTTAGACATAACGGCTTGTACAAAGCACACAAGTGTAGGAGAGTGGAATATTGTAGTGAATTGTGATTTTTCGTGCTGATGTCAAAATCTCCCTAAGAAAAGCTTCTAGTAAAGTCTCCACTACTTTACTAGGGCAACTATCATCCGTCATCGTCATCATCATCATCATCAACAATCATTCCAACAATACTTATGACAAAATATAAGAAAATTCCCAATTCGACACTGGCAAGATTGTCCCCTAAATTGGGTTGACGTGTTGCCATCTAAGAAAAGAAGAAGAAGAAGAAAGGCAGTATATGACTACCTAAGACTTGACACGTTTGCCGCGGTCCCCCAGGCCGCAACCACGAGGCGTGTTGCGCGCGGCGCGGCGTGCCGGCGCAGTGCCGCGGCGTGTGCGCGGGCGCACCGCGCGCCGGCGTCAACCAGTGCGTGCCGTACATCGGGAACATCGTGCAGTGCTTCGAGGAAGGTAAGACCAACACACAGACAGACACACACACTCAGACACATGCTTTATCAGCAGGGGTCTTGAACCTAAGTTTCGAAAGAAAGGCCCCGCCGCGTGATTTGTTTTATTATAAACTATGGTTGGTGGTTTTGTATTGGTACACCACCTTAGCATCCCATACTATCCACAAAATACAGCCCGAATATGTATATGAAGCGTATTTTGAACACATTCTAGGTCCACACACACTCCTCGTGCCTACTATCCATACCTAAAACAACTTTCCACAGCAATAAATGATTTTGATTTGATCTGATTTGCTTGTTCACGGATGAACACGGACCACTATCAGCACCTAGTCCATTGAAAACTGGAGACGCCGATAACTCCACTGCTTGATAAAATCGAGTTCCCCGTTCTGGATTCCCTCCCCCCCATCCCCTACACCCTATTTTAAACACTATCTGAAAATCGAAAAGAATTTGGAGGCAATGAAAAACGTGACGAACACCACTAACCTTTACTTATTCCTTATAACCTATCTAAGTAATGTATAGGTATTTATTTCTCCGGTCAAGATTGCTTGTCTAAATTTTGTATACATAAACAATACAATGTCCTTTATACCATAAACAGTATTTACTAAAAGCTTCAACTTACAATCGGCGATCTTATCGCTCGTCGTGATTTCTTAAAGACAAAAATATCCATACATCCTAAAAACTAACACACAATACAAATATATCTTCAAATTATCCAGGAACCGGTATCCTCCCGGGTCCTCCTCGCGAGCTCCACGCTGTGGTGTCTCCCGGGAAGATCTTCCTGGACTGGGCAGCTCCGCAGGACGGGGCCAACGCCACAGCCTACGTGGTCCACTGGCAGAAGATCGACAATAACACACAGCCTTACAGCTATAACACTATGCAGTCGACATATAACGTGAGTATTTGTTGTAACCTTGTGTTCTGTTTCTGGTGGTGAGTAGGGTAGCCAGAGCTCACAGGAGAGATTTTGTATTATCGGTGGGAATACCGAGAAACCCTTCTTTGTCTTCTACACTGCCAGCACAGAAAGTCTCTTAATCTTCTCTCCTCCTTCCTAATGTCCATAGGTCACGGTGGTCACTTTCCATCACAGAAATTGGAAAAAGTGAATGGCCAGACGAGACCTGAACCCAACAGGCAGTCTTTTTCAGGGCGAATGCTCTGATCACGAGTCCGGTCTATAAAAGAAAGTTGTTCCATACAGGCTATTATAAAATCCAAGATTGAATGAAAAACAAGCTATGCTTTAAACTTGCATTAAATCAAACTTGCGCAAGAAATTTGTTATATCTACTAGACTATGTACCTAAATATGGTTAGCGAAACCCGGGTATAAACGCGATCATATGGTAAATATAATAATTTACCTTTTAATTGGCTTGATGTTTCGGCCAGGTTGCTACCCGGTGTTAATACCAGGATTTCGCTAACCATATATCATGCAACGCAAAAGTTTAAAAGTAAGTATGTACCAAAATGTTTGTAAATAGCCCAAAAAAAAAAGAAAATGCCGCTGAATTTCTTGCCAGAGTCTTCTCAGACCGCGGCCGCATATCGAACCAGCAGTGGTTCATTTTCAACTTAAATTAACCTTTACTTACATACTTGTAATTTTGTAATTTCCGTAAAATGATCCATACAGACTTTTGAATTTTAGACAATGCCTTTTGCCAATTTTAAATCAATTTGAAAAAGTTAGAAGTTACCATTTTGACTGACTCTGAGTAACCTTGAATCTTGTCGGTACAGAAAATCAACGTGTCTGACACATCGGTGCGTATCGAGCAACTGGACGACAATAGCACATACCATATGTTTGTGGTAGCTGTTAATGAACAAGGGGAATCCCTGCCTTCTAGCATGCTGCTCGTCAACGTCACTGATGCTGGTAAGTCTATACATGTATACCAAGACCGAAATATCGAATTTTCTTCTTCTGTCGAATCGACAATCGTGGTGTAATAATTTGTTTCACGGCAGCGCCTCTAATCACGGTCGGTCCGAGCATATTTTTGCTCTGCGAAAATTCCTAAACTACATCTATATCTCCGGACCTGTTCCGCCACCTCCTTTTGGAGCATTTCTTGCTCGTATATGGTGTACAGGGAGTTTTTTTTAAAGGGATTGGATGGCCAAATCCGTAACTATAAGGAATATCGAAAAATGCTCAAAGAATTCACAGGCAAAATTTTGATAAAACTTAAAATCTCATCATTAACGGCAAACTAGAGGAAGAATTTCATCTTTAAAAGTGAACGCGACTGCTATGCACTAGGCAAGGATTCGATTCCCGCTCATTACAAATATTTGTATGCATGAAAATGGCTATTTGCATTGGTCTGGTCGTGCCTCGGAGAGCACGTTAAGTCGTCGGTCCCGGTTGCTTGACGAACATCTATGGCAGTCGTTACAGGTAGTTGGATCCTTCAAAAGTCCGACTACCCTCACTACAGAACTTCGATATCACCAATTTAATTCTGGAGGTTCGATGGCAGTCGCTTTCCGGAAAATATCAAAGTCTTATCTTAGTTAGACTAGAAAGCCGACCCCAACTGAATTGGTAATAGGCTCAGAGAATGATGTGTTTTCAACAGAAGAGAAGGAAGTAGCTGGCATCCCGTCTCCTCCGCACTCTCTATCGGTGTCGTCTCACTCGGCGACGTGGCTGACGCTGTCGTGGCAACCGCCGCAATTCTCGCAACCTGACGAGAAGATCACTTACACGTGAGTTCAATACATCTTTTTTTTAATTCTTTATAATTACATTGCAAACTATTATAAAATAAATTCATGCACAAAGTGAAACAGTCATCTTTTTTATACTTCTTAAGTGGCAAATAAGCACGCGGCCCTCTTTATGAAAAGTGTTTACCGTGGCCTATGTACTTTTACCAGGGGCGTCACATACGTGCTGCTGACCATATAGAGAAGAGAAGGGAAGGGGAAGTGGGGAGGGGAGAAGGGTAAGAGAGTCTCTGTGCTGTCAGTGCAAAAGACAAAGAAGGGTTTCTCGGTCTTCCCACTGATAACACAAAACCTCTCCAGTGAGCTCTGGCTACGCTACTCACGGCTGTAAAACACAACACAAGTTTATTATTAAACGCGATATTCTGTAGGGCGGAGGTACTTCTCAATTAGGCTGAGAGATACCATCATGTCCTACCTCCGTCTTCTTCACTTACATTTACCCAACAAATACGTCACGAAACGTGCTTCATATTTCTATGCTGTGTGGTCACCGTGATCACCTTTTTTTTATTGTGCGAAAACTAGCCACGGATCATCCCCCCCCCCCCCCCCCCCCACTGGAGCCGGTAGGGGACGTTACGTCAGACTCGACTAAAACGCATGCCGTGTTCATGTCTTTAGTTGCCGGAGGTGAGGTAATAGCCAACATATCCCTCGCACCCCGGCAGACCCGGGGCCTTCTTTTCGAGATGATCCCCATTGGGTGTAGGGACCTCAGTGTCTGTGTCTGGACCGGGTATGGGGAGGCGCACTTTGCCTGCTTCTGCTAGAGTGAGAGACGGTTCCACCCTTCACCCCAGGCGTGGCCACCTAACTGTAAAAAAAAATACAATTGCATCACTTTTCCAAGCTTTAACATCACTCCTTTCTTCCAGCCTGTTCGTGAAGTCCCCTCTCCAGTCGTCCAATGTCACGAACATCAGCACCACAGTTCCTGGGCATACCCTGGAACGCCTGACACCCAATACCCAGTACATCATGTGGGTGAAGGCTCACGCAGCAGCAGGAGACTCACAGCCTTCGGAGACACTCCTGGCGTGGACTGACCCCGCTTACCCGGCGTATGTTGAGGTCAGTTCTGTCATCATTATCAACCTTCAAGAAATTTTCCAATAATTTTGTGTGGAAATTGTGTAAGGTTAAATCATATATATACCTCAATTTTACAGGGTGTAAGGGGAACACTCTCGAAGTCGAAGGCCCCTCGTAGTACTTTTGGTACATTATTATATTGGCATAAGAAAATTACGATCTTACAATTTTTTTATTTCTTTATTTTTGTTTTTTTTTCATTATTTACTCTCCATAGTAGTAACGCTAGTAGTAACGCTTAATAAAGCTATAATTTCAAAAAAAAAATTACTTAATGCGAGTGAAATTATTTCATTTAGCTTTAATAATACGATGGAGAGTGAATAACGCTAGCTTAAACGGATAAAAAAGAAAGAGAAGAAAAAAAATCCATATCATTTTTTTTTGCCAATAATTATGTTGTGCTTAATAAAGTTATAATTTCAAAAAAAAAATTACTTAATGCGAGTGAAATTATTTCATTTAGCTTTAATAATACGATGGAGAGTGAATAACGCTAGCTTAAACGGATAAAAAAGAAGATAAGAAAAAAAATCCATATCATTTTTTTTTGCCAATAATTATGTTGTGTACCAGTTGTACCTACTACAAGGGGCCTTGGGCTTCGGGACTGCTCCCCTTACACCCTGTATGTCCAATGCAATGGTTGTAGATGTTGCCCAAATTATATTTATAAGTCAATACTTCTCTGTCTCTGTCTGATACTTTCCAAGACGTTAATTGGTAGTGCTTGTGCGGCTAAGCACGTAAATAATTTCCTTGCGAATTACACCGCATAGCAAGGAATCGGGTCAAAATTCTTTTTCCAAATTTATTTAGCTGCTACTTTTTCGATTAGGAATTTATTTTTGGCATACCCATTTCTTGTACAAAGTGCCCGATTGGCGGCAATAGGCTCGCCCCCTATGACGTGTGGGACCGAAATTCTTAGTTGGCGAAATGTGGATGTTTAATACATCTCTGCCTACCCCTTTGGGGATTACGGGTGTGTGCATTATGTATGTATGTAAATACTTCATTTATTCAACTGAACTGTTCTTCCACAGCCTCCATCGGTGAACCCAGTGAACCTGCTCGTGGAAGGCGCCAGCATGACTATCCTCTGCATCGCCATGGGCACCCCGACACCAACCATCTCTCTGTACATATCTGGTAAGTCATTTCAGAAGTCATAATTAGTAGGGGTGCGAATATGTTAACAGCTAACAGAGATGTCCCCGGGTCTGCCGAGGTGCGAGAGATGTCTTGTATAATCTCACCTCCGGCAATCAAGGACCCATGGAAGGCGTGCGTTTTGGTCGGTTCGAGTCCGACATATTCACCTCCATCGGTTTTGATGGCGGTGATATCCGAGGGGAATTTGTGCACGAGAAAAAAAAATAGCAGCTAACGTATCCCTCGCACCCCGACCGACTCGGGGTCCTCTCTTTCGAGATGACCCCCTGCGAAAGTAGGGACTGCGGTGTCCCCGGATTCTTCTCTAGCTGGGGTCACGTTCAAACCAGTGGCCTACTGAGACAAGGTCTCGGGTTCGATCCCAGGTTTTACCATGGTACACACCAATTACTTTTCGATGCTTTTCCAAGTTATGTGTGTATTTATCGCAGGTTTATAAGTGCTCAGTCAAAGGCAATAGACTCGTCACCTATTACATTGGGACCTAAACATAAACTGGCGAAGTGCTAGCACCTCTCCCTACCCCTTTTTTATTTAGGACACGTCAATTTGACTTCACTCCGCCTGATGGTAAGCTCAAGGCAAAGTCTCAGGAACGATGGTCACCATTACAAACACGTAAAGTGTTACAATGTTAGCACTCAGCTTGACGGCCTCATCAGATGCTTTTTCACGCCCCGCTTAAAGGACCCGGGACTGTAGGAAGAAGGAAATATACGGGGATATAGGCGTGAGTTTATATTATGTTACTATAATCTAATCCTCTACCAGGTCGCCTCGTTCGTCAAGAGGTAACGCGCCACATGGTGACAGTTATCCACAACGTGACCAGAGACATGGACCAGGTCTCGTGCTACGCTGACAATGGGTACGGAACCCCCATGCAGGCTTCCAGGAAAATTAATATCTCACGTGAGTATAGTTGAATGTAAGGAATAAGTCGAGTTAAGGATGTTGTGGAGCCGCCATTTTGTTGCCATGGAAGCGATACCTCAAAATGGCGGACCATTTCATCGTTGAAGCTCAGAATATCAACTTCCCGAATTGTCCTCTGGTGCCAACATGTTAACTGCCCATAATGTCCCTTTCCCAAAATGTCGCTTTGTAAAAATGGGTGATTTATAAAAATATAACCACGAAAGGGATGGAGGCGTCTGTTCGCATATTTCGCTCGCTCAAACGTCCCCGCCATCCCCTTCTAACCTAACCTATCCAAGTCGGGGCGCCCTAAAGTCCCAGTTGCATTCAGCTGAATGAAACTCATTAAAAATACTAAAAAAGCGACATTTTGGGAAAGGAACAATTTGGGAAGTCGATATTCAGAGCCACAACTCATTACATTTGTACACACCTGCATCATTATCTTAGCGTTGTTCTTAGATGCATCTCAGACTTTCATCTGAGAGTAAGAAGACCATTTACTTCTTCTCCTCTTTTAAATTTATCTTATGCAACTTTTATGGGAGTAACTGCCATCAGAGCTCCCAACGCCAAAAACGAAAGCCTAACCCAGAATCTCTTCCATCAAAACAGATTCTACATACTCCCTAGCATGTGAGGTAAGCTGGATCTCGAAGGTCTTGGTACGGCTTTATACGCCCGCCATTTTGTTTTCATAAAATCTACTTCAAAATGGCGGACAATCCATCTAGAAATTTATTTTTCCCATAGATGTCCCCAACATCCAAGCATCAGGTATTACTATGGCCGCGGCTGGAGACGCCGTGATCCTCGAGTGCAGGGTAGAGGCTCTGCCCAAGCCCACCATAGCCTTCTGGAGGGACCCCAACGGGAGGACCCCTGTTATCGATGGACCTAACTATACTATACAACTATTGGCGGATCCTGAGGTAAGGAAACATATTTTGACTGTAATAAATGGCAAAATGTTTTTTATGCAGGATAGACTTGCCTTTAATCAATATCTCATTATCATTGCCTGAGCTTATTCGCAACTCAGTTGGGGTCGGCTTTCTAGTCTAAGATGCGGCTGAACTTCGATATTATCCGTGAAGCGACTGGCATCGGACTTCCACAATCAAATTGGTGATATCCAAGTTCTGTAGTTAGGCTAGTCGAACTTTTGAGGGCTCCAACTACCCGTAACGACTGCCATAGATGTTCGTATGGCAACCGGGACAGACGGCTTAACGTGCTCTCCAAGGCATGACTAAACCAGTGCAAATAGCCATAATCTTGCATATAAATGTTTGAATGAACGGGCATTGAACTCGCGCCTCCTGCGTATCAGTCGCGTTCACTACCGCCACGCCACAGAGGCTGATCTCACCTGATGGAAAGTGATGATATGGCCGAAGCTCTTGCACGCTTGGTTTGTTCAGCCCAAAAACTTCGGAAAAGCGCGAAAACCCAGGTTAACAAACGAAAACGAAGATTAACGCACGAAAACGAAAGTTAACGCATGAAAATGAAAACGAGGGTTAAGAGAATTTCTGTGTTGTCAGTGTGGACGACAAAACAGCACAGAAGCAGCTCATTTATTCTTATATAGTTATACTTTTTTTTGTAATCTATAAAAGATTCCTTTCTTCTATTTTTATTAAGATAAAATATTTTTATTTTCTATAACATCTTAATTTTTCTAAGTATGTGTACACCCATGGTATTCCTTCCGTAAACCATAAATTTATCTCTGGTTTATTATAATTAAATTGATTCTTAATTTACCATTAGCCCAACCATAGATTTAAAAGCTTAAAATCTGTTTATGAAATATCATAATTAAAATGAGAATTCAAAGAAAACATATTAAAATATTTTGATAACCATTGAATCTAATTAACAAAGTTAATAACTTTCTCAATATTTGTAGCTGAAATTTGAAATTTTAGGTTAGCTTCTAAAATAAAAGATTAATTAAAAACACGTAATTACTTATTACTGCGAGATGGGATCAGAAATGAGGAAATCAGTAGACGAACGAAAGTTGCCGGTGGACAAGCTGAAGTCAGTGGTGGATTTACCAGGAAGCAAAGGAAGCAATTGCTTGGGGCCCCGCTTGGAGAAGAATTTTATATACGTTTTAAAAAATTTTAAAACGTATTCGAAAAACTATTTATACTGTTGATTGATGGCACTTGGTGGAATTTGTTGTTAACCGGTCAGGTCTATTAAAAAATAAAAAATAAAAATACTGTGGAAAAGTACAAGTGAGTTCTCAATATGTATTTATTTGAAAATGTCAAAATAATGAAAAAAAATTGAAATAACAAAGATGAGTGATGGTTCAAATAAAATATTAATTTTGCAAATTAATCTGTTTTTTGTTTTAAAAAGAAGGGGGGGGGGGGTTATATTAATACGAGGGCCTCAAAAATCAGTTGTTGCTTGAGGCACTGGCTGAAGTGGCAGTGTGGTAGCACGTAAGGTGCGTATAGATTAGTGACATGAACGGCGGACCGGACAGCGTGACATCAAGACAAAACGTTGAATGTGGACCTAACAACTTGTAGCACATGGGCACACAAACTAGAGTGGTGCTAACACGGCCACCAGTCGATCGATGGTTTCATTTAAGCTCAGCTATCACGCAGCTGAATACGCGACGGACACGCACTTCTGACACGGTCACGGCAAAATGTTACGTAAATGTAGATGCGGCATAACAAGAAGAACATATGTGTGAAAATGAAACAGTAGTAAAGGAACATTATTTTATCGCTGTGATGAATGCTCTTTTAAATAAAATTCCTTACATCTAGATATAAGCTTGTTAAATATGAAATTGCCGTTTTGTTTGAAAAAATTATAGGAAACCCAATTTTCAGTACTAATATTTTTGCATTCTTTTAGGAATGACAAATCCAAATTTTATGTTCTTTTTTTGTGTAAAAAAGTAATACAAAATTTATCATCAAAATGAATACCTAGCATTTGTGAAATACTGTTTTTGAAAATCGAATTTCATTTATCAAGCGGCCAATAAAAACAAAACTTAATACAGAGTTGTAAAATCATGAAATCAACTTTCAAACAAAATATACACAAAGGAAATAGCTATAAAATTACAGGTATAACGAACTCATGAATCTGTAAGAAAATTTCGACAATTTCATATGTAAAGCCCGGAAATGTATGAAATCTAATACACATTTTAATAGCTATTAAAATAATACGAAATACGCTGTATCTAATTATAATTATGTACATAACATTTAAATTCGTTATAACTTGAATTAATAGGGCTGTTGGATTCTTCCCGCGGGCATCGTGAGTGTGAAATTACATTAAACGTCGTTACGCGTATATTACTGTCTTGTACACAGATTTAGAATAAGATACATTACGAAGTTAGAACTTGATACGCAGATCACGATGGGTAAAACAAGCGTTTTGTTTTACTCTCCCTTAGCACGTACAATAGATCAAAAGGGGAGGCTAGGTGCGAACAAGGGAGTCCTAATCCAATCACTCTCCCTGTTCTTTTATCGCCTTCGCCACTAAAGGTGGAGATGATTATGTCAGACTTGAACCGACTAAAATACACGCCGTTCATGAGTCCTTGATTGCCGAGGGTGAGGTTATACAAGACCTCGGAGACTTTGAAAATCTCAAATACAGCCACTAAATTAGAAAATCTTCTTAGGAACCCTCAAAATACACCATGCGGCTGATAATAAAGAAGATAGCAGAAGCAGACGAGGGTGACTACTTCTGTCACGCGGAGAACGCGTTCGGCAAGACTCTGAGGCCCGTGTCGGTCAGGCTGAGACCCACCACCCCGCACCACAACGTCACGGAGTGCTGCACACAGGTAAGATCATAGTCATTAATATTAAATAATAAATAAATAAATATTCTAGGACAATCTACACAACGCCGCCTAGACCCACGGTAAGCATAGTATAAAAAAAAACTCAAAAAAGTATTATAATATACTATGTATGCATTTACAAAAAAAAAGTATCTAAGTATGTTTATCCACATTTTAGAACCCATAGTAGTAGATTGTCCTAGATAATTATATACATATTCATATTTATGCACACAAATATTTGCACTGAGCGGGAATCGAACCCACGCCTCCTACGTAGCAGTCGCGTTCACTACCGCCACGCGACGGAGGTTGTCATAACAACAAATATTACTAGCGTAAATAGACACGTAGACTCCTCCATTACCGCGGGCCAAAAGTCACAAGTTCGATGGTGGTGGTGATGTAGAACTTTGACGTCACTGAACATACAGGGTGTAAGGGGAACACTCCCGAAACCGAAGACCCCTGGTAGTACTCATGGTACACAACATATTGGCACAAAAAAAATTGCGAGTTCATGTTTATCATGAAATTATTGTTTCATTTCCACGCGCCTTCTGTATTGCGAAAATGCTATTGAGGTCCTTCTTCATAGTAGATGGATATAGCTCGAAGTTTTATATTTCGCGGTAAAATACGGAACAACAGATAAAATGGATGGATGAAAGCCCCTTTGTCTGCATATTCTAGGTACATAAAAGGGTTCTTAGTCTATTCTTTCGTTCACTCTTTATAAGGAAGGTACAAAGTATTGTCAGTTTGAAACACACTTTTCACTTAAAGGTATATCGATATAATGCACCATCGTCTGCTGCTTGCGTATGCAATTCTTGAATGTAGTCAGCTACGATATCAATCTTTACGTTTCCCTTTGTGTATTTCTTTATAACAAACATATAAGTACACATCTTGTATGTATACTTTTGAACCACAAACTCTCACTATAGTACTTCGAACATGTACCACAACAAATCTCTGTATCGCCCTAAGATTGACTCGTAACAAATGCAAGGCATCAACTCCGTCTTTGTAGAATTACATATTTGTGCAAAATTTAGGAATATAATTAAAATAACTAATGCTGGCTACAGTGGTCGGCTTTCACAAATTTTGGTCTTATACTAAGATACATGATGAGCAAGCAAGCAGCAAGATGTTATATACATATAAACCTTCCTCTTCAATCACTCTATCTATTTAAAAACCGCATCAAAATACGTTCCATAGTTTTAAAGATTTAAGCATACAAAGGGGTATAAGGACATAGGGACAGAGAAAGCGACTTTGTTTTATACTATGTAGTGATTATGTAGGGTACAAATGTTTAACAGATTTAATTTTTGACACAACACTTCTCTTTACTCTTCTCCAAATTCCTTTCTTATTACATTTCTTTAATTTCTTTTTAAGCTTTAAGTTCGTAAGTGTCCCTTTACCCTGAACTAAACACGGATTTTTTATTTATTTATGGCACGTTAATTTGACTTCACCTCGCCTGATGTTAGGCTGAAGGCAAAGTCTCATGAAAGAGGGTCACCATTGCAAACACGTTCAGTGCTACAATGGTGGCGCTCAGCTTGACGGCCTCATCAGATGCCTTTTCACGCCCTGCTTAAAGGACCCGGGTCTGTAGGAAGAAGGAAACACGTGCGCCGGCAAGGAATTCCAGGACTTAATGGTGCGGCAGATAATAGACTCACCGAACCTTGATAAATTAAAAATGAGAATAAATTAAATGTTCCCTGTTTTAAAATTATATTGTAATCTATCCAGATGAACGTATCATCCACGTGCATCGACGCCTGCAGCTTCCACCTCGATATGGACAACATTATGGACCGGCCCGAGTGCATGGATGACTTCGACAAACTCATGAAGTGTGCCGCCGACGGCTCTGGTAAGACTTCCAAAGATTTATTCATTTTCTTTTGTTACTTTTTTCTCTCTCAAAATCTCTCACTTTTTGTCGATACTTTTCTGATACAAACGATTTTGTGATGAGAATCAAAAATCAAATCAAAATCAAAAATCATTTATTCTGCATAGACCAGTAAACGGCACTTACAAAACGTCAATATCAACAATATTTTATCAAATGCAAATGGACCACCAGTTCGAAACGCGGCCCCGACCTGAGAAGACTCCGGCAAGAAACTCAGCGGGCTTTTCTTTTTTTTTGATCTATTTATAATAGTTTACTTAGTCTAGATACAAAATTTAGCTGAGTAGCAAGTGGAGTGAACAGCTCATTTCCAGGCTTGTTTATCATCCAAATAATCCTGGATTTTATAATAAGCTTTTTGACATAACTTATTTTTACTAAATTTTTAAACTTATTGATGGGCAAATCTCTAACTTCATAGGGGAGCTTATTAAAAAAGACTGCTATTCTGTTCATTTATAATGTCTACAGGTATATTAACCGACTTCAAAAAGGAGCAAGGTTCTCAATTTGTATGAATCTTTTATTATTATGTGTTTTAGTAGTCATTTGTGTATATATTTCGAAACAATTTTTGGGTATGAGACAGGTTGCTAGATTTCTCGAAAAAACCCAATATCGCAAAAGTAGTGTCAATGTATCTACATTCTGCTCTAGATCATCGCAGCTGTTGCGCATCCTGGGGAGTTCCCCGCAATTGTCTGGAGCTGTGCCGAGGAGGTTCTGTGTCAAGGAGCTGCACACTTCAACACGCCAGGAGAGCGCTGGCCTGCTTCAGAGACTCTGGAGCCAGGTTGCCGGGACCACCTAGGAATTTGAAGGCTCATGTTGCTCCAACACCAAATTCTGTGTTATTAAGGTTAGTCAATTAACAAACACCCATGCTTCATGTATATTTTTGGGATCCTTGGACCATAGGATATCCTTGAGTCATTGGACTCATGACCCATGTATAGAGGATCTTGCTGCTGTCAGATTCACTTTATCTTATCTTATGTTATTGAGATGCATGGTCTGGCGTTATCGCCGACACTTTGACCCTATTGGATCCTTTGTGTCGACCACGCCCTGAATTCACCTATACAGAAAAAGCCAATCAATAATATTTTATTCGATCAGGAAATCATAACCGGGCAAAAAATATACTACCGTGTCGAGTCAGTGCTTAAATGTTGGCAGAAGATAACACGTATTGTATGCATAAAGACTGAACATATTGTCGATTTTATCAATTTTACTGTATTTGACATGGAATTGAAAGGTTCCAAACATTTTGGTCGCTTTTCAGCAGCAATGTCAGTGTAAAGAACTTCTCTGTCGTAATGGTAGTGAGAAAATATAGAGGGTTGTTTAATTTCCTATTCCAAATATCCCTACTGATATACCTCCACCGATAGTCAACTTTAAAGCAACTTAATAAACTAATAACATTCTCCTCGGCAACAGTTGGGAAGCGCCACTCAAGAACCCACAAACGGTATACCTATACCGAGTGTTCTGGAGAGCCTACGGCGCCAAGGTACCAGAGAAGTTAGACACCAGCGAGACCAGTGTAGTCCTCACCGGTCTGAAGGACGACGTGCGGTACGAGTGCGTTGTCAAAGCAGCTAATGATGTCGGTGAGTGAACTGGACTTTAGTTAAATATTTTCGATTCTTTAGTTAGATATACTCGAGAATACTTTACGTCATTCGAGAATGAAATCAACTTTTGTCAATGTTTGACTACATTTATCTGGAAATATTAAACAACGTTTAAGTAAATTCAACTGCTTTTTGAAAACATTCTACTATATTTAAGGATATACAATTTCATTCTAAAACATTCATCTATAACGGACGCGTACTCTTGCATACGAAAACATTCGACTATAATCGAGAATGTTCGATAATAATCGAAAATTTTCGACCATAATCGAGAAATAATAATTATAATACCGACCATAAAATCAATCCCTATACCGATATCATTATCCCCAGGCACATCATCGTTGAGCGCCCCCATAATGTTCACGACGGCGGGCCAGGAAGCAGGAGCCGCGGCAGCCCCAGTTGGCAGTAGCAGTGCTGCTTCAGCAGTAGGTGTGGCAGTTGCATGCGTTCTAGTGGCCGCCATCTTGTTAGCAGCTGGCTTCTACTATAGGTATAGGAAGGTACTGTATCCATTCTTTCTATTATTTCCCAATACTTTTTCATAGGATGCCCAGTAGATTATGTTAGTAGAAAATAAGGCAAGTTTAAACCATCGTTGCTTCTCCTTTGGTAAGATTTTGATAGTCAATGAAAAGAAATTCGCCCATTAAAATATAATTCAGTAAATCATTCATGTTGTTCCTGTATTTCACACTGAAAGTTATTCTTATCACAGATCACATTCGAAAAAGACACTTTTTAGACAAGAATTAGGATTTACTCACCTCAAACACTTGCCTACAATTTTACGATTACCTACTCCCATTTTGAAAAAACAATGCATGAATTGTATTCTTTCTCCTTTCAGAACCTTAGACTTAAAGCACCAGGAGGTGTAGCATTTGAAAACCCGAGCTACCTCAGGGAACCAAATCCTGACACTATTGTTAATGTAAGTAAAGTTTCCTCGATACCTGAACCTAGGATATCTTCTAAACAAAAACTGACTAAATATCTTTGCTTATAACCAGGGATCTGTACCAAACGGTGCAGCCAACGGCAATGGATTAACAAATGGAGTCACAAATGGAGTGTCAAATAGCACAGCTTGGAGACATGAAACCTTGAACAATCCGGGTACTACTGTTCCCACCGCACGGGAGGTAGACCCCACGCTGTATGAAGAACTGAAGCTTGGTCAGGATGGAGCCGGCTTCAAGAGACTGAAGCCATAGGTGAGACTTTTCTATCATTAAGCTAAAATCAAAATGATATTCAATATTAGCATGTTGTTTCCACTAAATAACAATATTTATTTTAATTTACAAAGAAAACAATACACATAAAAATGGAAAGTCTAGAATAAATTTATTTATCTATAAATCTATTCAAGTTTAATTTCAATAAATTAATACATATTTATTGAAATTAAACTTGAATAGAGATTTGGTTATTGATTTTGGTTGGACCGAAAATAGTACCCTGAAGTATGCCTAAATGCGCGTGTTGGACACATTGATAGACTTTGAACCTAATTTAATGTAATAAATTAAAAGTAGATTAAAAAGGTTGACTAAGGCAATACAATAAAAATAATAACATAGTACGCTACAAAAAGTTAGCTTAAGAATAATGTAAATCCAATCGAACGCTATGGAGAAATCTATGTAAATTTAAATGCTGTTTTGTAAAAACTGAAGTAATGATATCCATTGATTCTATAAAATGTGTGACATATTATAACAATCATCACCTGCCGTTTGTCGCAGCCCGCGGCGGCGCGCCGCTCGCCACTCCGCTCGCCGCGCCTGTCGTCGCCGCGGGTGGCGCCGCGCTACTGAGCGCCGGCCGCGACGCGCACTAATGACAGTGTTTGGTTCTCTCTATCTCCATTTACTCAATAAACATGTTCTACGTTTAAATTTCAAAAATCGAATGGACGACTATGCACTAGGAGGCCTACCATAAAACATATATCCGAATCTTCGGGCCACACGAATGAAAGACGTAGGTAGCATTTAAATAGATACCTACCATAAAGTTCTTTTGGTTGGGTTTAGACTGAAGGAACCATCTTCATGTCGTCTTCGATGCCGAAATAAATTTGTTTCTCAGTTTCATTTTGGTATGTAGCCTGAATTTCGGATGTACGGTTCATGGTAAGGTCGACGACTTAAGTACACCGTGATTTTATAGTAGTTTTGGAGCCGAATATTTTAAATAAAATATAAATTCATTTACAATTATATTTTTACATAAGAATTTCCAAAAAAATATAACCAGTGTAGGTAACTAATGTTACTGTTCTGTTATCACGTATTAACTCCAAAGCAACTATGAAGTCATAATGTATACCCAAACTAATAGGACTTTCTAGATTGGACGAAAGATTTGGTCCAATACAAGCTAAATCTACAGTTACCTTCAGTTACCGTTACATTTAAAAAATATTGTCCCAATAAAAGTGAGTGACTTTCTACAATTGGACAGTGAAGTGTAGTATTTGAATCAAATAGTTACCGTGCCGGCGGAGTGTAGATAATTAAGTATAAATAAAAAAAAGTAATTATATTTTCAGTATCGTACTTGTTGTGATTTTAACCAAAAAGAGAAGACCTCATACTTCTTGTCATTTCATGTAAATATGTATGCCTGCTGGCAAACGACCTTGGAATTTTAATGTAGTATTACATTTGTTATATTCTGACGAGTGGGTCACCATTTCATACATAAACTTTGATGAGATTAAAACATTACGTAAAACGAAAGATTATGGTGATAATTTGGACTTGATAAATTAATAATATAAGGTGAATCAAGAAACTATGCATATAATAAATAATATCAATGAAATAAATTCAAATGAACTTCAAAATGATTGCTGCAATGGGAATAACGATTATATTAATATTGAAACTCAACAAAATGTAACAAATGCGAGTGCTACAAGTTTGTATATTAAAGATTCCAGGCCGATTGCTAGCTTGTGGTAATAATGAATTCTTTTACGCGTTTTTTGTCCAAACTGCAACTAATCAATGCAGTATTGCCCTTAACTATTAACCAACACTAATGCAGACAACAGAATAATATCTTGGTATTCTTTAAACAGTCTATCGTTTGTTAGTGTTGGATCCCACAGTCAAAATATGAAATAAAATTAGCGTAAAAGAATTACTGCAATAAGAAGTTCTATATAGATCAGTAGCTTCAGACATGAAGACAGAATTAGGTCATTCTATGAACAAAAATGTGCCTTCAAACGTATGAAGTAAGTAGCATTATTAGCTTAGACCGTTCGGCCTGTAAATTGTATTTAGTGTAAATATATGTACATGTACACTAACATTTCGTAGCTACGAGGGTAAGAACAGTCTTATTTAGTGTACAATCATCCGTAATTATTGTACTATCATTCGTAATTAATGTACAATCGTTGGTTAATTTGAAGTTGCATTCATATTTGATGTTGATATTTAGAATAAAAATATTCTCAGGTACTTTTATTTGGAAGATATTTATAATACAGAGTTGTACATTAAATACGAACTAAATTATTAAAAAAATACAGGCTAATAATTATTGTACTGTAAATTTCGAAAATGTTTGGCTTAATTATAAGCCCGGATGTGTATAGAGTAGTTTTGATGAAGGTTCATAAATAATAAACAATAGTTAGAGTAGATATTTTGATAAAATGTTGCATTCCAGCTCTTTTAGAGACGTTACAAAGACTAGTTCAATCATATCAGTTTAGATTCTTTTTGTAAGGGAACCGTTTTCTGAAAATAGCAATTCGTCAACAACACTACCTTAGTAAGCAATTGCAATTTTCGTGTGATTGATCTCATTGATTCAATTTTCAGATTCATCATATTTGTTTTCATTAACAATTCAATTATCTTCTATTAAAATATATGTTATTGGTATTTTATCAAAACAGTTACATTCTTTAATTTTATGTTGCATACTAACTGTTTGTACCTTTCAATATTCTCTATAAATTTCCCAAAATTTTCTTGTAAGTATCCGAAACTTGTCCTAACAATTACAAACGGAACAAAAGTCTGAATTGTTTGACCTGTTCTAAAAGTTTTGCGCTTAGCAATAAACTTAACAAATTAACTTTATTTATATAGATTTATCGTTGAAAATTTAGAATGTTATTGAAATATCATTGCATGTATGGCCTATAGTTCATGTTTTTTTTATAAAAGCATGAATGTATTGAGTGAAGTCTTATCAACCAAGTCTTGTACATTCAAGTCAAGCGTTTGACCAGACTCCATTCAATTACGCGGTCTCAGTCTAAACGCTCGAACTTTTTTTAGAACTTCTTATCATACTAATTGTATAATTTAGATGAACAAACGGATGTGATTAGATTTGTAAATAATATTAATAAAAAATGATAAATTTATTTCTATTTGTTTGATTTTGAACAACCCTGGCAATCCTACTTATATCAATAAGTGTGATGGTTTGTGGAGATGTTTGAATGTTTGTTACTCCGTCACACTCTAACGGCTGAACTGATCTGGCAAAAATTTGACAGAGATATACGTAGAAAATGAAATAACCAATAGTCTTCCCGGGAGAAGGTCTCCATAGATTGCAAGAGTGGTATATAAGTTCCACGTGGACATCAGTTATCATATCAATTTTATACTGAAGACGCTGCAAAAACAACTAGAGTCATCGAAAAAAGGTAAGAAAGTAAAGGCACAATAAATAAAAGTACTACGAGCTTTAGGTTTCATAAACATCGCCAAAGAACATAAATACGTTCCTAGAATAATCCGTGATGCTATTGAAAATAGAAAAAATGGTTGAAGTGGTCCCCACTCCTAGGATCCAGATATTAACTTACTTAAAACTAAGAAAATGCAAAATACAGCAAGACTTAAATGCACAGAGCTCATTCTGCGTAAATAATTTCACCAATAGTTCATCATAGCTGGATTACTTTGAGATAATTTACACTTCAAACTAAGTGACACTTATTCATACACAAATTTTCTACTATATAAAAATAAGTCGAGTTTTCCTTCCTGACGCTATAACTTCAGAACGCACGAACCGATTTCCACGGTTTTGCATTCGTTGGAAAGGTCTCGGGCTCCGTAATGTTTATAGAAAAGAAAATTCAGGAAAAATTTCAACAGCAAGCGGGAAAATCATTTTTCAGATGGCGAAACGGAGTTCGCCAGGTTTGCTAGTAAATCATAAAATTCGGATTCGTCATTGATAAAAAAATGCAAAAATGTTAGTACTGGAAATTGGGTTTCCTGCAATTTCTCTAAAAAAACGGCAATTTCATATGTAATGACCTAATATTTATCTAGCTAACACGTTATAGCCTATATTTTAGGTCGAACAATGCACGAACGCGTAGTGAATTCATGTACTTTATTACGACTTAATTGAAAAGCTTTCACGTTGTATGCTATCGGTCAGACAATAAAGGACGTAATGAGCTTTCGACGTTATTTATTGCGAGTAGGTACTACTAAAACATTAGTACAATTTTAGAAAATTTAATTTTGGCTATGTCCTTCTTTTTTTATCGTACGCAAAATCCCCACAGATACCACCTCTGACAAAATCGGTGGAGGTGATTATGTCGGACTCGTACCGACAAAAATTATATATGTTATATAACTAATGTTATATGGTCAAAATAGGACAAAGAGAATCTCTTACTGTAATGAATACTATTTTTTATACTACTTCTTTTTTTTTTATACTACGTAGGTGGCAGACAAGCACGCGGCCGACCTAATTGAAAGTGGTTACCGTGGCCTATTTACGTTTGTAATACCAGGGACGTCACATTCGTGCTGCCGATAGAATACAGACAAGATATAATACACAAATATCAACGGACGACAACAGCCCGAGTCCGATTAACGCTAGGATTGAAACTCCCTCAAGAAAATTTAAAATTCTTACATCTCAAGTAACGATCAAAACCTCTTGTGTACCAAGTCAACCCATCAATAAAACATTTCACCAAACTCAAACAACTCCAGAACACAATAAAACAACGACACGACAACGCAATATCCGCCATTTCGCTTCTAAACATCCAAACATTGAGTTTCACTTTTGATACACTTCGAAAGATATTCTCCATTACACGGTCAATTAAAGCCGGCCGAGACGTGCATCCCATAGGACAAGCCGGCAAGCCGCAATGGGTTCACTAGCAAATTGCTCAAAGCAACTTTACCACAATTGAGGCACGGGAGAAGAGCCTTGTTAAATGCAGGCAGCAGACTAAACACAGACGTATTATGGGGTAGGGATGTTGAGCTTTGAGCAATTTGGTTCAGTTTCAGAGGAATGATTTTGGAAGTTTCTAGAACTCACGATTCAAATGATGTATACTCGTATTCATTAAATATTAGCATGTACGGGTGCTTTTAAATTATGAAACCACGGTAGACTAGTGGTATGGGCAATGGACTGCTGAGACGAGGTCTCGGGTTCGATCCCAGGTTTCACCATGGCACACACAAATTACTTTTCGATGCATTTCGAAGTTATTTTTGTATTTTCGCCGGTTTATAAGTGCTCGGTTAATGGCAATAGGCTCGCCACCTAATGGCAATAGGCTCGCCACCTATTACATTGGGACCTAACCATAAAATGGCGAAATGTGGGTGCTAGCACCTGTGCCTACCCCTTCGGGGACATAGGCGTGAGTTTATGTTATGTGTGTAAATTATGCCTACGACTATAATGCTCCTGATGTTGCAAATGGCCGCTTTCTGTCAAGTGGGTCGTTTGCTTGTCAATGTTTTTCTTCGTGCAATAAATCCCCACCAAAGTCGGTGGAGGTGATTATGTCGGACTCGAACCGATTAGAACGCACGCCTTTGATTGCCGGAGGTAAGGTTATACAAGATATATCTCTCGCACCCCGGCGGTCAAAATATGCGTGTCTGCTACTTAAAAAAAAATACAATTGGTGTGGTACGTCGTGGAAGATTGTATTTTTTCATACATCAGGATAAAATCAACTTCAAAATTTAAGTCATTTATTCTGTATAGACCATTACACGTCACAATAATAGGATAATTTAGTAAATGAAACACAGGTTCGAACGCGACCCCGGCCCGAGAAGACTCCAGCAAGAAACTCAGCGGGTTTTTCTTTTTTTTTGTCTATTGACAAACATTTACTTAGCGATATACCTAATAATTTGCGTGAGTAGCAAGTTGAAGATGATAACCTATGTCTAAAGAGGGGTGAGTAGAGAATATGTAAAAGTATAAGAAATAAAAAAAAATGTACATAATCACTGTAATCAGGCACATTAAATTTTAGACCAAAAGGTCAATTCGCTTTTTATATTTCGAACGGCATAAAATTCATAAAAGCAAAAAGTACAAAGAAATTTTCAATAATATTTGAATATTTGGTGGCTTAGCAGTTCTGTTAGTGATCCCTCGGGAGTGGGGAGGTCAGGTGTGTAACTGTAACTGGGCACCGCCTCGCCGAATACATTAAATTAATGTCAGCAAAAAATACAAATCTCAGATCAAAAAGTGTGGAGCAGTTTTTTGGTAGTTTTATTTATATAAATATTCTAGGACAATCTACAAGCAAGAAGAATCAAGCGGTTCGCGCGACTCTTTTCTATGTCGCATCATTAAGTCCTGGAATGCTCTGCCAGCACACGTGTTTCCTTCATACTACAGTCTCGGGTCTTTCAAGCGGGGCGTGAAAAAACAACTTTCGAGGCTGTCAGGGTGGGGACCACCGTTGCAGGGACGGCAACTGTAACGGCGGCCACCATGTTCTGGACTGCGCCATTGTTTACCATCAGGTGCAGTCAATCTGATGACTTATGCATAAAAAAACCTAGACTCATGGTTAGCTTAACGAGCTTGTGTTATGGGTTCAAGAATGCGGATAAACATTAGTATATTTAATAGTATGAATAATAATAAAAAAGGTATATTATTATTCAAATATTTTGTTTTAGTTACTCTCCAAGACGTTAATTGGTATGTGCGGTTTTGCACGTAATTAATTTCCTTGCGATTTACACTGCATAGCAAGGAATCAGGTCATTCTTTTTCCAATTTTATTTAGCTGCTATAAGAATTTAGTTTCGGCATACCCATTTTTTGTACAAAGTGCCCGATTGGCGGCATGAGGCTCGCACCCTATTACGTCGGACCGAAAATCGTAGTTGGCAAAATGTGGGTATCTAATACACCTCTGCCTACCCCTTCGGGGATTACGAGCATGAGCATAATGTATGTATGTAAGATGTATGTTTTAGGTACTTCACTCTCGATAACAAGAAAGCGCAATTTTCAAACCGTAACAAGAACATTATATTTGTTTACGGCAAAACAAAAAGAACTATTGGATGACTAGTCGGAGTTGTTTGCTATTATATTTTATGTTCTTATTACTATTACCTTTTACACGATCGTTATTTTAAAGCAGCGAACCTTAAAATAAATAAGATTCTATGATCCAAGCGAGCTCATTGCAGCGTAGACTAACGCTCAGACAATGGACCGATGTTTTATTTGTAGAAAAGTTGAAATGGAACGCGCTTTTGAACGGGTGGTAAGTGAGGCTGCTGAGCTATGATCATGGTTTCGAATGTGAGCAGGGGAATTAATAGGTTCTACTCTTTCTATTACAATATTTGGTTTAGAGTCTAGAAAGGCTCGTACTATTTTAAACTACATACGACCAGAAGAAGTCACGCCGGCTAAGCTCGCGATGAGCGAAGGGGACTTGAGCGTCAGAGGCCGCAGAATGACCTCCGACCTCCATAGCTGCGGGAACGGTTGGAGCCGCTTGTCACCCTAGCTGCTGGGCGACAATCGGCTTACTCACATATTAGGACCTAGCAGAAACAGGCCGCTACTCCCACCTGTTCTGTTGAGTAGTTCTGTTGGCAGAACTACTGGTAATTTTTTTCCCATTAGTTCTGTCCACAGAACAAATGGGAAAGCAATTCCCACCTGTTCTGTTGAGTAGTTCTGTTGGTAGAACTACTGGTAATTTTTTTCCCATTAGTTCTGTCCACAAAACTGTTCTATTTTAAATAATTTTAATTACCTTTTGGAGGAACGGGATGTGATGTCCCTCCAACACAAAGGGAGGATCCTCCGACCAGGCAAGGTGATCGCGCCTGGCGGGCCGCAGCCCTTAACGGTTGTCGTTGGGTTGTTGTATATATACTGTACTAGCGAGAGAACTTCATTTTCGCGATGCAGGATCGTTGTGACGTAGTAGTGACGTCGTAGTTAGTTTCGTAGTAGTTACTCGTGCTGTCGCTGGGTGGCGCTGGGTACATGTGGTATCGCCACATCACTCCCCTCCAAGATCGGAGGTTGATTGTGTTGAGTCAGCTGTCTTCTTAGCTCTCTTGAGGCGAGGCGAATCCTCGGTGAGTTGAGGTGAGTCCTCGGCAGTGTCGGGGCGAATGCTGCGTAGACGGGAGAGGTGTTCTCTTCGTGGACCGTAAGTGCAGTGTACTGTGCGCCTTAGATGCAGGCGTGGCCGAAGGTAACCAGGCTGCAGCGGTCGCTGCATGCTATGGTAGCCTTGTAATGGCCGAAGTGCTGGATGGCGAAGACGCTTATGCGGAAGAAGTGAATTGGATGGTGGCGATGAGAATGCTGCTGTTATTGCTCAGCGAAGGTTACGTGTTTGGATCACGTCGGGGTCACCAATTTGGAGGAACGGGATGTGATGTCCCTCCAACACAAAGGGAGGATCCTCCGACCAGGCAAGGTGATCGCGCCTGGCGGGCCGCAGCCCTTAACGGTTGTCGTTGGGTTGTTGTATATATACTGTACTAGCGAGAGAACTTCATTTTCGCGATGCAGGATCGTTGTGACGTAGTAGTGACGTCGTAGTTAGTTTCGTAGTAGTTACTCGTGCTGTCGCTGGATGGCGCTGGGTACATGTGGTATCGCCACAACCTAATTCTCATTTTTTATTCCTTCAGTATATCTTTGTCAAATGAGAACTTGCGTTATTCATATTAAAAAATGATCATAAGTACATAATAAAAAAAAAAAAAGAAAATTAAAAATTTAAAACCCTCCGACACAAAAATACCTCCAAAAAGTAAAAATAAATAAAACATGCGTTACGATATAGATGTGGGCGTTACCTGGCGGAAATCCATTACAAAAGGTTTATATTGGGGGAGGGAGGAGGGCCCACCGCTCACCCGCGGTTCAACAATCCAACAATATATATTGGAATGTCAAACCACCCTCTTCAAAGTAAGAAAACAAAAAAATCTTACCAGAGAGGAGATGTTTACCATGCAGTATTCCGCTAATGCGAAGGACTTAAACTTCGACACGTGTTTCGCCTCTACACGAGGCATCTTCAGGAGCGCAGGAGCAAATGAGCCGAGCTGAGAGTGTCTGGCGCTTTCATGTTATTTCATCGCTACCCCCACCGTTCGATGAAACATCAGATGTTGTGTGTTGCCGGTATGAATATAATTTTAGTAATGGGGAGGAATGAAATTGCGTTTGTTCATTCAGCAGTATATCGGTATTATTTTTTATTATTTCTAAATTTTCTAACACTGTTAATTTAATACTTTTATCGCAACAATGTAGTATCTCGAACGTGTGGCCCTCGAAAATATATGTTGTCCGCCATTTTGTAGCGGCGGCGGCCAGCTTGAATCGATTTTCATGAAACAACTATGAACACTCCCGACTAATACAGTTTTCAGACAAAAACTACATCAAAATCGGTTCCACCACCGGCACTAACACACACACACACACAAAACACACACACACACACACAAAACGCACGCGCACAGAACTAGTGGGAAAAGTAAGACAAATCCGGTATAAAACATAGTCTTATAAGTCACAGAACTAATGGGAAAAAATTACCAGTAGTTCTGCCAACAGAACTACTCAACAGAACAGGTGGGAGTAGACGGCCGCGACGGTGCACTGTGCGCGCTGTGGCGATACCACATTTACCCAGCGCCATCTAGCGACAGCAAGAGTAACTACTACGATACTCCGGATTCTGCATCGCGAAAGCGAAGTTCTCGCGCTGGTATAACATACATACAACAACCCAACGACAACCGTTGGGCCGCGGCCCGCCAGGCGTGATCACCTTACCTGGTCGGAGGATCCTCCCTTTGTGTTGGAGGGACATCACATCCCGTTCCTCCACACGCGCTTTTCCATAGAATGGGGACACTGTGGTCCCTACATTCCAAGGAGACCTTCTCTCTAGGTCGAGGGCTAAAGTGATAGCCCCCCTTTAGATGGTATTTGACGTGATGATAGATCATGTATACAGGCTGAACTTTTTTAAGCGTACGGCTGCCCCAGCCGGTTCGGGAAGGAAACGCCTTATTTGACCAACTTACACCCCGGAACTTGTAACTCGATATGTGCTGCTTTAGTCGGCCTGGGTCCAACATAACCGACTCGACTCGACTGATGATTTCCACAGAAAATGTACTGTATGTGCCTAAACAAAAGTGAACTCTCAGCCGGTTTACCTGATGATGGAGAGTCTCTAGCGCAGTCTTTCTTCTTCTAGGCACCAGTTGACATTCACTCCTATAAAAGTTCAAACAGTCAAACAAACACCACAACTATCGCAAGGATTATGAATGCATGTCCTATTCATTGAATGCCGCTTTCTTATAGAATGACCTACATACTCACAAATATAGTCGCCATATCTATAATTATATTTGTAAATTTCGTATTTGTGTTCCATGAAACAATGAAAAGTCACCACTTGTCAATATTTATTTCACAAAAAAATGCTTAGCGTCACGAACTACTCTATAGCTTTCACAATTCACAGTACGAACCCTTTAGTCTGAAATATCAAGCGTCACACGCCCTTGTGTTATATAAAAATAGGTAAAACATAATGTTCTCACATATATCCTTTCTATACGTCTATTCACCTAGTTAAACTATGCTTACCATGGGTCTAGGTTTTTTTTATAGTGCGAAAAATGCCCACGGATACCCCCCGCCGGAACTGGTTGCGGAGGCTATGTCAGACTCGAACCAACTAAAACGCACGCCGTCTTTGGGTCCTTAGTTGCATAACCGCCTTCAGGTGTAGGGACCACGGTGTCCCAGTCTAACCAACGAAATTGGGGAGGCGCATTTTTACGCCGCCACCGCGGCCTGCTTCTACTAGGGGACATGCGGCCACCCGTCACCCCCAGGCTCATGGAGGACGGAGGTCATTCTGCGACCTCCGACGTCAGAGATGCCTTCGCTCATCGCGGGCCGCACGGGCTCGAAGTCTTCTCCGAACCCGTTCCGCCGACTCCTTTTCGAGCATTACTTGCTCACAGAAGGTGTCGGCGGCAGCCCAAGCGCTCGCGACCATGGGTCTAGGTGACGTTGTATAGATTGTCCTTACAATATTTATTTATTATTTATATTATATTCACCGTGTTTGTTTATAAAGTGTTAGGAATGTTAGGCCCTTGTTGCTTTTATAATGATAAGTACGCTTGACAGAGAACTAATAAAGGTAGTATGATTCCGACTGTCTTTGGTTTCACTTGTTTCATACTCAACATAAAGATAAACAAAATGTACCTTTTTTGTATTGCTTAGGTGATACACAATCGCACGGCCCACCTGTACACAAGGGGGAGATTTATTGAGGATGATGGTTAAGAGAGCTTCAATGCCGCTAGTGCAGGAGACAAATTGGTTTTCCCACTGACAGCATAAAAACTATCCAGTGAGCTCTGGACTAGAATACAACACATGGTTATTATTAGCCACGGTGTTCTGTAGGGCGGAGATAGTTCCCCAATTGAACTGCTTAATTGCGACAGGAGATACCGTCGCGTCCTGTCTACATGAAATGCAGTTCAGTGAAATTTCCATGTATGTATTTTCCAATTCTACATTATCGCATTGGATTAATGTGTAAGGATAATGTATGTTATGTAATAAAAAAATACATAAATAAACTAGCTGTTGCCCGCGGCTCCGCCCGCTATGACGTCTGATCCCGTTCCCGCTGTTCCATTCCGAGCATTTAGGGGTATGAAAAATAGATGTGGCCGATTCTCAGACCTACTCAATATGCTCACAAAATCTCATCAAAATCGGTCAAGCCGTTTCGGCTCCTCCGAAACGGCTTGACCGATTTGATGGCAACGAAAACTGTGACACGAGAATTTTATATAACTATTAGAAGTATTTTTATTATTATATATTTTATTTGGTGTTATCGTGTGCTATTTTTCCGTTTGAAATGGGGCGCTAAGGTAATATTTTTTCTCCGTCACCAGTTTTTGAAAGATTTTAATCACATCTTATTCTTTTTTATAATAATTATTATAATCAAAGCATTAGAAAACAAAAGCCAAAACAATTTATATATCGTAAAGTTCGCGAGATATCCAGTGGCGGGTCTAAATAACCCTTAATTGGGGTCCTGGGGTTCGTTATCCTTCGGGACTAACTTTGTTACCCTCGAAAATGTATTAAAGTGTCTGATTTCTATAGCGTATTGTGCGCAGTTGTATATTGGTTGGATTTTGGTAGATAGTATGTATAATATTGTGTTTATTTATCGCGGTAGCCTAGTGGTATGGATAATGGACTGCTGTCACGAGGTCTTGGGTTCGATTCCAGGTTTACCATGGCACACACCAATGACTTTTCGATGCTTTTCGAAGTTATGTGTGTATTTATCGCAGGTTTATAAGTGCCCGGTTTATGGCAATGGGCTCGCCACCTATTACATTGGGACCTGAACGTAAACTGGCGAAATGTGGGTGCTAACACCTCTGCCTACCCCCTCGGGGATATAGGCGTGAGTTAATGTTATGTTATTTATAGTAAGTAAATTATTGTACTTACCTATATGAGCGCGTTAACAACCGGGTTTCTTAGACCATATATCATGCAACGTGGGAATTTAAAAGTGAGTAATTGGTTAGTATATTTTGATAGTTATGCAGGAATCGCAGGTTCGATCCCCGATTAATAATGCTATTTGCACTGCTTTGGTCTTTTTTTTTATCGTGCGAAATATCCGGAAGTTGTGTCGGACTCGAACCTACTAAAACGCACGCCATCTTTAGGTCCTTAGTTGCCGGAGGTGAGATAGTAACCAACATATCCCTCGCACCCCGGCAGACCCCGGCCATCTCTTTCGAGATAACCGCCTTCAGGTGTAGGGACCACGATGTCCCAGTCTAACCCCCGAATGTGGGGAGGCGCATTTTTGCGCCGCCACCGCGGCCTGCTTCTGCTAGGGTGACAGGCGGCTACCCGTCACCCCCAGGCCCGCGCTCATGGAGGACGGAGGTCATTCTGCGACCTCCGACGCCCGAGTCGCCTTCACTCTTCGCGGGTGCACTGCTTTGTAGATCGAACGACATACACCTACCAATTTCATTGAATCTTACGTCCCGGTGATTGAGGTCTGAGACGACGTGCGTTTTTAGTCGGTTCTAATCCGACATAAGTTGTTATGTCCACTAGAAGTTAAAACTCTCAGCAGTTCATAATATTAATATGTTTTCATTCTATTTTCCTATTATTATCGGGAAATAATATTAGACAGCGGATAGTATTTCATCAGCCTATTGTATTGATAATATGAGTCCTTTTGAAATCGAAAGTAAACATGGTACATTATTTAACTATAGGCAGAGTAAACAGAATTATATTACTGACTGGGTTTTAATCAAAGTTGAATTATACCCTGGAGTTATTTCAGCACAATTTTTGTCATTTCTTTATTGTTACTGTTATTCTACTATATAAAAATAAGTCGTGTTTTCCTTCCTGACGCTATAACTCCAGAACGCACGAACCGATTTCCACGGTTTTGAATTCGTTGGAAAGGTCTCGGGCTCCGTGAGGTTTATAGCAAAGAAAATTCAGGAAAAAAAAATCTTAATCTTTTAATCGAAACGAAATAACGAAATGTTACATAAAACGAAGCCATCTGGTGGCGAAACGGAGTTCGCTGGGTTTGCTAGTTTTATATATTAACTTATGTACTTTTTCGAGTTCGATTCTCGAATCAGGTAATGTTATTGTGTCGATAGCAAGTAATGCTTGGAAAGGAGGCGGCGGATTGGGTCCAGAGAAGACTCGGACATCGGAGGTCGTAGAATGACCTCCGTCCACCTTGAGCGCGTGTCTGAGGGTGACGGGTGAAGACGCCTGTTACCCTAGCAGAAGCAGGACGCGGCGCTAGCGCAAAACGCATCTCCTCAAACCCGGAGATTAGAAGGGGGTCAAAATTCACCTTCATTTTCGTTGGATCCCAGTTTTGAATTCCATTTTTTAAGTATTAACGATGGATCCCATTTGCTATTTCCATTGAATCCCATGTTATACATGTGTGCTTGTCAGAAGAAAAGTGATTAAGGAAACATAACAGCACGGATACTACTACCAAATAAGTAGTACTAGGGTCGTTGTTTATTTTTTTTATAGAACTGGCAATCAAACTGAGTAAAACGCCGTGAAAACTCATGGTAGACAATAAATAATAAATACTTTTGAATATTATACGTGATTGTTAGCCACACTTCGGGAAAGGGTTTAATCAATAAGAATTCTTCCATCATAATCACAAACGAATGCATTTATTCCATTTCCTTTCCCAAGAAATACACACAACTACACATTACAGAATCGCTACTTACATGCTTAGACAATGAATCCTTATATATCATATTTAATCCTCTTATATAATTATTATTACGGTAATATATTGAATCCTTCCATGCATTAATTTCAATTAAATAATAATTAATTCACTTAACACGAAGAGTTAACAACCAAGTGCGTGTTTGAGTCCGAACTGTCAGATCGTGTGTTTTTGGCGCGTAAAAATATACCATAGATAACATGTCTTCTTCTTCTTCTTCTTTTTTTCTTAGATGGCAACATATCAACCCAATTCAGGGGACAGCTTTGCCAGTGTCGAGTTGGGAATTTCCTTTTATTTTGTGATAAGTATAGTTGAAATGATTGTTAATGATGATGATGATGATGATGATGATGACGATGATGACGATGACGGATGATAGTTGCCCTAGTAAAGTAGTGGAGACTTTACTAGGTTTTCTTAGGGAGATTTGACACCAACACGAAAAATCACAATTCACTACAATATTCCACTCTCCTACACTTGTGTGCTTTGTCCAAACGGTTATGTCTAAAACTCCACCATTTTTACACATAAGAACTCGAATGCACACCAAATTTAGAAAATAAAACACTGCAGCGCTATGACACTTTTCGCGTTCCCGCCTAAACTCAGATAACATGTCAATAGAAATATCAAAGAGTATTTATGTGACTTAGAAATATGGTACATTGAGGCTCGCCTACCCGATACAAGCTAACATGATCTTGATCAATAAAAATATTGCACCAACCTTAAGCGTCAGTATTCCTTTGCATTATTGTTTACGGTGGTTAATGCATCCCATATAGAAGTTCCATTTTTATTATCTCGTTTCTTTGTGTATTGATGAGCATTGTGTAAAAGAACTTTACCACCTTTTATATCTATAAAATTTAAATCTATTGGTGAAGAAGTAGATGGCAGTTGATCACTTAAAGTACTTTGTGATTGGATTAATGAAAACTAACTACGGTCACTTTAAACTATATAAATTTTATGCACTTTATGGACTTTTTGCACTTATCACAATGGGTGTAAATGTGCGCATAACGCGCGAAAATAGATAGACGGAATGACAAAGAGGACACAAAATAATCAGTAGTCAGACAATATAAAATAAAATACCCTCATTAATAATTTTGTTGTTGAAAGTACCCGCAGTCAGATTGAGATCTTTTTTTAAATTTGAGATCCAACGGTAATACATAATAATATTTAGTGGGATCCAACGCCAAAAATATTAAACTGGGATTCAACGATAATAAAGGAAAATTTAACATTAATTTATCGATTCATGCAAATCTAACAACAGTATAATAGCTATCAGGGAAGACAGGATAGACGTATAAAAGGGTGGTGGTGAAATTCGCAATAAGGGTCTACTTCAAAGCCTAGTCGGCGACAATGGAATCGTATCAATATTTGAATTCGAACCTGAGTCCCAATTCAGTAACACCACGTTATCAAAACGGGTGATTTCAATTCGATTAGAAAGATGAACGTAAAAATGCTTCGGTATTCCGTAGTCTGAAATATAAAGTTACTAGCTGACCCGCGCTACTTCGTCTGCGTCACTTCGTTTTTGCAACATTTTTCATTCCTGCTCCGCACCTGTTGGTCGTAGCATGATGTTATATACATATAAACCTTCTTCTTTAACCATTCTATCTATTAAAAAAAAACCACATCAAAATCCGTTGCGTAGTTTTAAAGATCTAAGCATACATAGGGACAGAAAATGCAACTTTCATCCTCACATTTCTTAATTGAGTTACACAAAAGGACATTATATTTCGGAAATCTAAAACAACCGTGTCTTGGATAAGGATTCATTACGAAGTATTCCCTCATCAAATCGGTTCTAATCTTGCTAATAGAGAACATCCCTTGTTAAAGCTCTCGTTAGGAAATAGAGATGCTTCCACAGACTAATGATCGAGCGATTGTATAGAAAAACTTACTATTATAGGAATACTAGCGAACACTCGCTTCCTATTGGCACAATTTGTTCTTCTAAAGTTTATTCAGAATTAAGTGATTAAGGTGAGTAAGACGCCCTAGTTAGTGGCATGCTACAGGCGAAAACGCCAATGGGATCGCTTAAAGTATGAGATTGACATAAATCTGTAGGTAATATGACTACAATTCTTTTTTTAGGTTGACATGGTCATTTATACAATCACACATAAGAAGAAAAACGATAATCTACCTGAGTTTCTTGCTGGTCTCTTCTCAGGAGATTTAACTACCGAACCAGTGAAAGAATCATTTTCTAATGATTTATTTACTAAGTATTTTATTTATTATAAATTATAATATTTTTGACAAATGTAGGTACATAATTATTGTAAAACTTTGACATTCATAAGTGCTCTTTATGTGCCTAAACTGATTAAATGAATTTGATTCTTTGATTGATTCTTTGATTCACTGTTAAATATATCGGGATATTTACAACAACAGTGATTATACAATTTTTTTAAATTAAAATTCGTATCTTTGTGACTCGAAATATTTTCATCAACATTCTCTGAACCTTTTCCCAACTCAGTTGGGGTCGGCTTTCCAGTCTAACTGTGATGCGGCTGAACTTCGATATTTTCCGTGAAGCGACTGCCATCTGTCGGACAACCAATAGTCCAATGACCAATGGCGATATTGAAGTTCCAAATTAGACCTGGTTGGACTTTTGAGGGCTCCAACTACTCGTAACAACTGCCATAGATGTTTGTATGGCAACCAGGACCGACGGCTTAACGTGCTCTCCGAGGCACGACCAGACCAGTGCAAACAGCCATATTCATGCATACAACTTTTTGCACAGAGCGGTGATCGAACCCGCGTTCCGTGCGTATCAGTCGCGTGCACTACCGCCACTAATCCATAATAATAATAGCATATCGAAAACGCTTCACTGCAGACACGAATCCATATCCAGTTAAATACGGGTAAACCCTATCCATTCCAATTAAATAACCAACGCCACTAACCAATTACCTTTTATTAATCACTGTGGTAAAGTTACTTGGTGGTCAGGTCAGCCTACCTAAATGCTTAAGCATCAGTTTTAGACCGCGCTAACTATAATTTCAACCAACCAAGTCTATTATTTATTCAACACTGCCCCTGAAAATGATCTATAAATTAATTTACAGTTATTGCGACACTGTTTAACTCTTGATATTCATTCAAACACTATCAAACGAAACAGTTTGTATTTTAGCAGATGCTTCAAATACGGAAGTTTATTTAAAGGTAAAAATTAAGTAAAATGGTAAATTAATTATTTATTTATATTTTGTTTTCTCAATTTTATAAATATATTTCGGCGTGTCATGTTCTAGATTCTAGATAAGATCTTATAAATCATCTCCCTCTTCTGTCCCGAAACAGATATCATTTCCATTCTTTGCCATATCTTCTTTCACATACCTTCCATCTTTTTTCGACCTACCTCTATTCCTAAAGCATACACAATCAGACTTTTTTACAATATTACTATCATCTCATCATCATTAAATATACGGGCCTTAATATCAAAATCTAAATTCCTTCCAAAAAGTTCCTAAAACATTCAAATGATGACGTGCATTAAAATTTTCACAGCTCGAAAAGTAACAAATCTTTTCACATAAACTTCACTCCCTTCTAAAAGCAGGGAAGTTTGAGTACTTATTATTTTAGTCCCTGTTATTTTTACAGAAAGTTATAACAAATGTATTGTAAAAAATTCAATCTTCTAATCTTAAAAATTTGAGCTCTTTATACTGTTAAGTAGTGTACAGACAAGCGAAGATAGACATAGACAACTGTGTCCTTAGCACGAAATACTATCGCATTCTTAACCTAGTGGTGTGGTTAATGGACTGCTGAGACGAGGTCTCGAGTTCGATCCCAGGTTTTACCACGGCACACACCAACAACTTTTCGATGCTTTTCGAAGTTATGTGTATATTTATCGCAGGTTTATAAGTGCCCGGTTAATGACAATAAGCTCGCCATCTATTACATTGAGACCTAAATATAAACTGGTGAAATGTGGGTGCTAGCACCTCTGCCTACCCCTTCGGGGATAAAGGCGTGACTTTATGTTATGTTATATATAATTTAAAGGTATCGACAGAACGGAGCATTGCGATTGGCAGTATGCCTACTGTGAACATGTGTGCGTTTGAAGCCCACCAATCACAATACTCCGTTCTCTCGATACCTTTACATAATAAATTCTTTAATTTTTCATGTTTAGGGCACAGTTCCAATCAATGTTTTGTAATCAACTGTCGCATTTCACAATAAGTCTATTCATGCACTAAAAACAGAAAAGGTAATTTAAAAATTTTTGAAATCCGGCCGCACAGAAATTAATATCAATTCTTCAAAAAGACCGAAATAAGTTCGGTTACTGACAAATAGATCTATCCTGCTTTCAAAATTATTTCTTTTCATAGTGAGAACGGAAGAAAAGAAAGGAAAGAAAGAAGGGAAGAAAGAAATGATCATTTAATTTCACAACCAGGTTTTTATACTTCAATTCTTTATTAAATTATTTAGTAATATGTATGTTGACGGCGATAGAATATCACTAACTCATTTCATCCGAAGGGGGTTGAAAGTGGCGACTAATGGAAAATAAGCAGACGGTATCACTGCAAGAGAAGGAGAACTCAAAATAAAACCCTGTACCAACCCAGACTGGTCCTAACATTCGGAGAGGCCTATGTCCAGCCGAAGACTGCGATAGACTAATTGATTGATTGAACTAAAATAGTAAAGTATCATCTCTCTGCTAACTCTCTCTCTTTTTCTTTCTATATTTTCTTCTTTACTAGCAACTCGCAATGTCTTAGGTTATGACACCCATGGACCATTAGTTAAACCATGAACAATTTTACTGATTACCTAGGTATAAAAAATCCACAATCGTCTGTCTGTACACAGCATTACACTAAGCTCATTGAAATAAAATATAATCTGTAAAAGTTCTCAACGTTACTTCGAAATCCTTCCGAAGTTTGCCCACTTGCCGAACAATTTATTTTATCTCCGAGATTAGCGAAAAGGTCCGAATCATTGGCTCGAAGACCATTGACTGGTTGTAAAACTTGTTGATACAACTTTCTTTTAGCTTTTCGGGAAATGTATTAATTAATCTGCCTATAGTCTTAACTCTCTTGAAAGAATATAAACTACCGTAAAAGAATCGTCGTTCACCAATATCAAATGAAATATTCTTATTCACGAATTATGTGTTGTCTAAATAGCTCAGTTTAAATTTAGATTATATTAAACACAGGCTAACCTAGTGTGGGTGGGATGTGAGTTTATTTGCAATCACCTTTTACGGAAATAACATAACATAACATAAACTCACGCCTATTTCCCCGAAGGGTGAGGGCAGAGGTGCTATTACCCACATTCCGTCAGTTTATGTTTTAGGTCCCAATGTAATAGGTGGCGAGCTTATTGGCATTAACTGGGCACTTATAAAACCTGCGATAAATACACACATAACTTCGAAAAGCAGCGAAATAATTGGTGTGTACCATAGTAACACCTGGGATCGAACCCGAGACCTCGTCTCAGCAGTCCATTACCCATACCACTAGGCTACCGCGGTTGTTACGGAAGTAAATGAATTTTATTTATGTTTTTATTATTATTAAAAGTTTCCGAATCCTGAAATATTACTGTTGGATCACATAAAAAAACGTAAGCACTTCTCACTGTCCTTATGTATGCTTAGATATCAAAACCTCGCAAACGATACATACATATAGATATACACACACACACACATATAGATACATATAGATGTACAAAAGAGGTGTTAGGGAAGAGCTCTCGTAGTTGAAGGCCTCTTCTTTTTTTATCTTGCGAAATATCCCCATGGTAACCCCCCCACTGTAGCCGGTTGGGTAGGTTATGTCGGACTCGAACCTACTAAAACGCACGCCGTCTTAGTGTCTTTCGTTACCGGAGGTGAGGTAGTAGCCAACAGATCCGTCGCACCCCGGCAGACCCGGGGCATTCTCTTCGAGATGACCCCCGTTGGGTAGTCGAAGTCCCCTAGTATATTTCCCGTTGAGGTCACATTATTCGATAGACGTTTTGACTAGTGAACTAACTCATTTAAAAGATTCTGGTACACTAAATATTGGCATAGAAATAATACGCTTGGATTTTTTTTTAATTTTTGGACTTTTTGACTCTGCATCGTGTTAGTAAAGCTAAATGTAAAAATAATTTCATAAAAAGAACTTCAACTCGCATTATGGCGCCATTTTTTTGTAGTATTTTTTTATGAAATTGTCGTGTCTTTTAGCATTACTGATGCGACGGAGCAGGAATGAAAAATGTTGCAAAAATGGGGTGACGCAGACGAAGTTGCGCGGGTCAGCTAGTAAAGAATAAATGTTATATTTTCTGTACATACTGTACTTACTACCAGAGCCATTCAAGTTTCACATTACGACAGTACTACAAAGTTTCGATTGCTCAGAATTTATTATTTTTTATGACAGAATAGTTATTAAAGTAATAAATATTTGATATTTAACTTTTATAATTTTATATAACTTCTATCCAACTTTACCCTAACTAAACATTTTTTGTAGATACCTACTAACTTATTCATACAAAAACCCGTCCCCAAAAAACTTCTAACTTTGATATGTTATTAAAAACTACTAAAACTAAAGCTTCTATAAGATATGTATAATATATTGCACATTTATTATTAAAAATATGTCCAGTGCGTGAAACGACGCGGGTTCGACCGGATCGGGTTGCCTGTTGGCAAAATTATATAAGTGATGACCATTTGGGGGAGGTTCGAAAAGTTCGGATTGCAACACTGCGACTTGCCGACAACGTTGGGGAATGTAGCCATCATGCTGAGAGCCCTAGCTCTGAACATCGACAGCAGAAATAAGACACGTAAGTTTCGTGAAATGTTATATTTGCACTACTTTATATTTTGTGTTATTTTAATTCAACTGTTGAAAATTATAATTATCATTGTACCTACGTTCCATAAAATCTGCACACGAAGGAACGATAATTATAAAAAACAATATTCTAAGACATAAAATAACGGCAGTATACAGAGTGTAAGGGGAACTCTCCCACTTATGGTACACCACATATTGGCACTAAAAAAAATTACGACAAATCAATTTTTTTTTATGTGTTCTATGTTTTCTATGGCTGTCGTTACGGGTAGTTGGAGCCCTCAAAAGTTCAACCAGTATAACTTGGAACTTCGATATCGCCATTGGTCATTGAACAATTGGTTTTATAGTTCAGATGGCAGTCGCTTCACGGAAAATATCGAAGTTCAGCCGCATCACAGTTAGACTGAAAAGCCGACCCCAACTGATTTGAGAGAAGGTTCAGAGAATGATGAGTGTAGAAAGGCAGCATATTATACAAATAATTCGCCCGGCTAAAATTTCTTAAGCTAATTACACAGATTCGCGTCTTACGGTATTTTTTATTTTGCAAAGCAAGATATTTTTTGGTAATTAAACAGCGAACAATACGCGCCATTTGCAAATTGGGTGCCCGAATTTTCTTGGAGTAAAAAAATTAAGAAGTATACGTTCAAACTTAGCCTTTACCTCGAATAAAATGTTATAATAGACTAAACAGATGAAGGAAACCATTTAAAAAGATTAATAAAATGATTATTTTGCTTCACAAGAGTTTTTATTCAAATTTTTCTTTTTCATAAATATTTTTTCAAACCTTCCAAGTACCACTTTACTTGTGTAGTGTTCTATTAAACGGTATATAAAGGTGCGTCTAGATTTGTGATATAAACAGTGGACCGGACAGCATGGCGATTTCTGGTAATATATTTTTTTTTTCATTTATTTATCTAGTTCCATTTTCGAACTACTGTGATGTTTCTCTTCCAGTAGTTCCATAGCACTGGCAGCCAGTTTCTACTAATAATATTAGTTCGATTATATAAATAAGTGCAGGTACCTATAGTAGTGTACGAAGATCTATATCAGTTTTTGATATCATCTCTACAGTCAGTCAGCTCCTAATATCTGACAAAATCAATCTCACCTAGGTCTCCTAATCAACTACTTAATTCTTCGATAAAATATTTTAAAAAATATATACTTAGTTTATTTATTTAACCATGCAGCGAGGCTGGCATAGCCTTCTGGGAACGATTCCGGTAGAGATCGATGGGTAGGAATATTTTGATGCCTAAAGTTGCAGTCTCTACCTTATTTCTGTATTTATTTTATAATTAGTTTAGGCGTGTATATATTTTGTATATAGTTATTAATACTCTGTTTCTTGTCAAATAAATAGTTATTTTGAAAAGTTTATTTACACGTTAAGCCGTCGGTCCCGGTTGCCATACAAGCATCTATGGCGGTCGTTACGGGTAGTTGGAGCCCTCAAAAGTCCAACCAGTCTAACTTGGAACTCCGATATCGCCATTGGTTACCATTGGTTGTGGAGGTCAGATGGCAGTCGCTTCACGGAAAATATCGAAGTTCTGCCGCATCACAGTTAGACTGGAAAGCGGACACCAACTGAGTTGGGAAAAGGTTCAGAGAATGATCATTTACATGTTAAAAACCTATTATAATCCTTTCTATAGAGTTCTATAGAAAGTCAAACATAGTGTTTTAGTACACATATTTTCCTTTCAGCAATCCCTTGGTATGTGTACCTCGGGTGCCTGTTGGTCGCTGCAAGTTATTTCTTCGTGTACCTCATCTCTATGATCTGGTTCGTGGCAGTGTTGTACCCTCGGACTGGCGACCTTCTCGCTGCCCTGATAATCTTCTCGCTAGGAGTCTCCAGCGAGATTGGAACTGTTAAACTGGTGTTTATGTTTCTCAATATGTAAGTACGATGATGTGAGAAGGTTGAAAGTGGAGAATGGGAGAAGAAGAAGAAAAGGTGTTAGAAGGACCACTATTTCTTTGACTCACCGCGTCATAATGACCGCGGTAGCCTAGTGGTATGGGTAATGGACTGCTGAGACGAGGTCTCGAGTTCGATCCCAAGGTTTACCATGGCACACACCAATGACTTATCGATGCTTTTCGAAGTTATGTGTGTATTTATCGCTGGTTTATAAGTGACCGGTTAATGGCAATAGGCTCACCACCAAAATGGTAAAAACATAAACTGGCGAAATGTGGGTGCTAGCACCTCTGCCTAATAGTCGTGAGTTCATGTTTATGTCTGTTACTGTTTTCTTAATACCTCAACAAGAGAACAGATTTGCTATCTCGGGATTCGACTTATTAGTTATGCCTCTACCTATTCAGTGAAACATTATAATTTAAAAATTATAAACGTATCAACTTGTCAGTAAAAATTCATTTGAAATTTAAAATTCCGCAGCGCGGAAATGTAGAGCCTTTTACTCTATTTACACTTGTAATAATAACTTTATAAGTAGAAGTAAATTCCAGTATCTTATATTTCAGCAATAAAGTAAGAGAAATAGTAGCTGAAACGTTAGCCTGCGACGCCTCCGTGGTACGAGGAAGTAGATTCTCTAAAAACATTCTGATCACAATGAGGGCGGTGAAGAAGAGAGCCCTTGTTTTCTGGCTCGTTATCATCTCCAACGGCGTGGTGTACGTCTTCAAACCGTTACTTCTGCCCGGCAGACATTTTATGGAGGATAAATTTATACTTCTTGGTAAGTTTTTGGGGTTGAATTTGAACGGCAATCTTTTGACTTGCTTGACTAGGTGTTAAGGTTCCTAGCTGCGACAGGGTATCCAAAATTCCTGTAAAAAAATGGAACGGCAGGTGCTCCAATAATAGCCTAATTGTGTAGGTAAGTTGTAAAATGTGCAAGCTTTGGATGTTTCCCGGATTAACACCTGGAATTACGAATTACATTTATTTACGACGATTTATATCAAGGTAGCCAGAGCTTCCTGGAGGTTTTGTGTTCTCAGTGAGAAAACCAAGAAAACCTTCTTTGTCTACTGCAATGACAACCAAGAGATGCGCTTAGCCTTCTTCCCCTTCCATCCTCTTCTCTATGGTCGGCAGCACGAATGTGTTGCAAACGTCCATAGGCCACGATAACCACTTTCTATTAAATGGGCCGCAAGATTGTCTGCCACCGAAGAGGTACAAAAAAAAATAGATTGAAACCCTTTAACTTGAACACGCGCGTTCGTTAAAGTTGGTTTAGTTGTTATTTTAATGTTGTCAAACCGTGTTTTATATATTTATTATAAAGAAATAAAAAAGAACTAATGTCATCAACTACTAACTATTCTCAACTTTATGCAGCTGTTATACAGGTGAAAATATAAAATGACCTGCAATTACTACCTATACAGGGTGTAAGGGGAACGCTCCCGAAGCCGAAGGCCCCTGGTAGTACTCTTGGTACACAACATATTGGCACTAAAAAAATTACAGGAGTATAAATTACGGCATTTATTTTTCAATTTTTTCACCGTTTAACTTGTATTATTCGTGTTGTTATAACTGAATGAAACAAAAATTGTATGAAAAAAAAACATGAACTCGCAAGATGGCGCTACTTGTTCTTTTTAGGAGTGAGGTTTTTTAAGGAATTTTTGTTTCATTTAGCTTTACTGATACGATGGAGAGTAGGTAAACAGAGCGAAAAAAAAATTTGCTTTGCTGTAATTTTTTTTCATGCCAATATGTTGTGTACTATGAGTACTACCAGGGGCCTTCGGCTTCGGGAGCGTACCCCTTACACCCCGTATAATGAAACAATCAAATATCCTGTTGCAGTCCACTGTCTCCCTATTCTCCGCATTCCGCATCCACTCTGCTCCAGCCACCTTTTTCAGGTTATCAGTCCTCGGGCTAGGTACTCTACCTTACATTAGTCTATTCGCGATCTCCTCTCCAGGACTTGTTTATTCCAACGGCCATCTATTCTTCAACAGAAGTGGCCAGCCCACTGCCACTTCAGCTTGTTAATTCTACACAAATAGTCGTCAATATTCATAAACTTATTTATTTTCTGTGTGTCCAGTTCCTAAAAATACTATCACCGCGGCAAAAACTGCCAAAAAATATTATCTACTTTTGTAATTTTTATATTTACCTAGTTGAATACTCATAATCCTATTAATAAATCATTTATTGCTCGAAACACAGTAGGTATGTTACAGTGGAGTCAGTATAAATCAGATATATCCGACATGTTTCCCTACTCTACATGCAAAGTTTTCAATTGAAATGTCAATCTATATAAATGTCCGGTAATTAATTAATGCAAAATTATTGCAATTAGTAATGCAAAATTAGTATGGTTGTAACAGGATATAAGTAAAATAATAATTTATTAATAGTCATCCGAGTACCTACTAAAATATATGTATCATTATTTCGTGCAATTTACCTGCTTTAGAATACTATATTACACCTTACACACACTCACACACATAAGAACTCTACTACACACATAACAAAGCATCCGCAATCGGGCAATGCGTTCGGGTTCGGTACGGAAATTACGTTGCCGCTTCGACGGAACGGAGCGAGCCGGCAACGTAGCATTCCGCAATCAACATGCGTCACGTTCCCGCCAGTCTCCGACAAGAAACTTGCCGACGCGGTTGCCATACCGCGTTGCGATTTATAAAATGTTACAAACAGAAGATTTTATTCAAGAAGTCGAGAAGAAAGAGTGTATATGGAATAAGAATCATCCATTCTATAATAATTCGCAAGCTAGGAGAGCCGCGTGGGAAGAGATTGCGGAAGTAATGTATCAGGGTTGGAGCGGTCGTAAATATTACGAAAAAGATGAAAAAGGTATGTTTGTCTTATTATACATATAGGTACAATATCTTGTTTATCGCTGCACTGCATTGTTTAAAGTTATTTATCGGATCTACCAACTTACTTATCGGAATAGAAAATACGCACGGAAATATGTAATGTAACATCAAAAGGAAGTGCTTCATACGTATTACTTGTGGGCCACAATATCGTGAAGCGTTGGTAGCTTGGTGGTTAAAGAGTCGGCCTTACGATCGAGAGGTTTCGAATCCTGACTATTACACTACTGCCGTGAACCCACTCCTAACACAAGCCATTGAGCTTAGCTAGAGGGGTTAGAGGTAATATTAGTAATTCCGGTTTCTAATATTCATTTAAAAAAATATGACAGTTATTATTATTGTCGATGGATGGCTCCCAACAAGATGGTTATATAGGAGAATTTGTCCCGGGTCCCTTTAAGCGGGGCATGAAAAAGCATCTTACGAGGCTGTCAAGCTGAGCGCCACCATTGTAATACTGTAGGTGTTTGTAATGGTGACCCTCTTTCCTGGGACTTTGCCCTCAGCTTACCATAAAGCATAGAATTTTTATTCTAAAATATATAATATCTTTGTCTACTTATTATTGATATTTAATCGTAATAATTATTTATTTATTCTGACAACGAACTTTTACGAGAGTAAGTAATTCGTAAAGGAATCTGGAAGAATTGCATTATGCAGTTCCAGATGATGATAATGTGGTGCCTACCTACTCCACACTTGTAATGTTGACTTACAAAACAATATTTGGTTTCAGTTTTGGAGATGTCAAAAAAATGGAGAAACATAAGAGATTACTACAAAAAAGAAAGGAAAAGATTTGAAAAAGAAGAAAGCGACCCCACCAGCAAAGGCAAAAAGAAAAGAATATATAATTACTTCTCATATTTGAGGTTCTTGGATGTACAAATCTATCCGTCTAATAGTAGCCAAATTCAAAACACGACAAGTATATCCGATGATGATACAGTCAGTTCGTATAATGACGCTCATGAGAACCAAGAACCTCAAGACGAAGAAGAACAAGAGACTATTGAAATCAAAGCAGAAATTCTTGACACAAAAAGACCTTCGGTAAAACTGAACACGTGTCCTCAGAAACGTGCACGAAAAATGCAAAACATGGAATCTCATTCGACAGCTACTAAAAACTTCTTAATGTCTCTTATACCAGATGTGGAGACTCTTAATGATCAACAATTTATGAGCTTTCGTTTAGGAGTTTTAAATCTGTTAAACAATATAAAATTTGGCAGCGGTGAAAGTGTAAATGAGAGTTGGGTGATTTCTACTATTGGTAATAATAGCACATAATGGGTTTAAGTACAAATGGACATACCCGTGAAACAGTTTATAGATTACCTAGGTGTTGTCCGGAAAGTTTTTATCCCCGTGGTTCAACTAAGGATGTACGAAACCCTTTCCAGATATGTAAAGATTATATTGAGTCTAATAAAAAATATTTTAAAACTTACTTCGTATTTTCCTTAAAAAGTCCTATCATTTTATATCCAAACCTTTTTTCTGTAATTTCTTTGGGAGTTCGCTATATTGGATTCACATTGAGACCTAAATATAGCTGCAGTACAAAGACTGCAAAAAGACTTGTCATAGTTTTACAATTATATTTGTCAAAAATATTACAGTAAATAAACCTTTTGAGAATGATTCTTTCGCTGGTTCGGTAGTTAGATCTACTGAGAAGAGACCATTAAAAAACTCAGGCAGATTATCGTTCTCGGACGTCGGAGGTCGCAGAATAACCTTCGTCCTCCATGAGCGCGGGCCTGGGGGTGATGGGTGGAGCCGCCTGTCACTCTAGCAGAAGCAGGCCGCGGCCCGGAGGCTAGACGAGGACACCGTGGTCCCTACACCCGACGGGGGTCATCTCGAAAGAGACGGACCCGGGTCTGCGGGGTGCGAGGGATATGTTGGCTACTATCGCATATCCGGCAAATAAAAACCCAAAGACGGCGAGCGTTTTAGTCGGCTTGAGTCCAATATAACCTCTCCAACCGGCTCCGGAGGTGAAGGGATGCAATGCAATTTATACAGACTTTTAATAGTTGGTCCAGCAAAACTGTTTACGTAACTGTAGGATCGGGCGAGTTTCAAATTACAGTACATTTTACATCTATATTTAATTACTTAGGTAGAAAATATTTTTGATCTTCCTTTTAAAGCTATTTAGGTCCCGTCTATTATCTATTCACTGTTAAAAATTTCGGGATATTTAGCATGCTTGTTGATTTTATGGAGCAATAGCTATTTCAGTATATTTAATTATATTTAACAGTGAATATGTGAATGACCATATCCATCATAAATCATACACCGTCCAATATCTTCTGCCAAACTGTTTAGTAAGTATTGTGTACGCTTTTTTAATGTCCTGTCTCCGAAATAATAAATACTCTTGGGACTACACATTTGCCTGCAGACAAAGAACGAGTGCCAATACTTTAGTTGACTAGACTATATTCCTGAGTATTTGTTTTATTTATTCCTAGCAAAATATTTATATTTCCATTTACGAGAAATATTTTAGAAATGATAAACAATTCAAAATTATTTTAGGAAATATACACAGATGGGATGTGTGTGTGATATGAATGAATTTCAAAGTTTGTATGGAAGTTCTTTTTTCTCAGACCTCTTCATTTAGTTAAACTTCTCTATTCACAGGGCTTGAACCAATGTATGAAACTCCCAACTACGAAATATCATTTCTGCTGATGATAGGTGGTGTTATATTTACTGTTTACCTACCAGCTAACCTCACAGCATATCTAATCATTGTCACTGGGTACATCGAAGCTCAAATGATAGCCCTCGCTGACGAACTTCTGCATCTATGGGAGGATGCTAAAAAAGATTACTATAAAAATGAATCTACCGTCAATGTATTACATAAAAGACATCAAGCTTCTGAACACAAAACAGTTAACAAATATATTGAAACACATTTGAAGAATATTATCAAAATCCATAGCCGTAATATTAGTCTAGCTCATCAAATTGAATACATATTCAATGGAGCTATTGCTTTAGAATTCTTTCTATTAACAAATGGCCTCATAGCAGAACTACTTGGTGGTTTGGAAAACACATATATTGAGTTGCCATACGCCATGATGCAAGTTGGAATGGATTGTTTCACAGGGCAGCGACTAATGGACGCGAGTATAGCGTTTGATAGAGCTGTGTACGCCTGTAAGTGGGAAAATTTTGACAAAAGAAATATGAAAACTGTGCAGATAATGCTGCAAAGTGCACAGAAGACGATGAAACTTAGCGCTGGTGGGATAATCATGTTGAGTTTCAGTTGTTTGATGCAAGTAAACAGATACATATACTCAGCATATACGACATTAAGAACAACGATGAAATAGACAAGATAGAAATATTACAAAGACGTACTTAGGCTTAGTTGCTCCAACTACCTGTTAAAGTTAAGGTTTCCGTCAAATTTAACAGTAACAGTAACATTGATTCTAACGGTTTGGCTAAATGTGTTGCACCAGTGTATTTAGTAGCTCTGTTATAGTTATCTTTTTTATAGAATTTGACGTTTGAACGTGGCCGTTTACAGTTAGCATCAAGTTATGACGTGATTTTAATAATTGTCAAATGATGCAACCTGTTTTATACCTGACCGGTACTTTAACTGAGCTGTTAATGTTAAAGAACGACTGTGCAACCCAGGCTTAAAATAGAAAAAGGATATTTAGCAAGTAACCAACAAAGATATTAATCGACAAATTACCATTTACCATAAAAGAGGTAGAACTTTCAACTTTAAAAAATGTTAGGTACTTAGTCTAATTACAATGGTATATCTGTGTAATATTGTAGAGGAACCAGCCTCCCTACACAAGTGGTATTGCATTCGTTGACGACCTTCATAAATGTTATAGCCGTTAAAATACGCGTTAATTCGATACATTGAATATTCTATTCCACAAAATGGCGACCTGGATTGGATTGTTCTAGTACCTTTATAAACGATTAAATCTACTCTCCACTCTGTCGTTGACAGAAAGAAAGGAGAAGAAGGACAACTAAAGAATTTTCATTTTGTCAGGGGTGTAAGTCTGGTCGAGAGAAATAAAATCAATCCACTCATTCACAAATAATCGAATAACTTATTGCTACGATAACACAAGTATGTAGGCGCTTCGAGAGTAAATAATAAAACTTCGTAGCTTTTAAATATTGACAGAGGTGTTTTATTTTCTCCCCACTCTGGTTGATTTCTGACTTATATTATGTTCAATATATGGGATGAAAACATTTTTTGAAGTTTGACATTTATGGCATTTATAACAAATGTCAATCCCATACATTGATCAATCTTTTCTATTTCATTCTAGAAAGCGTACTTCTGTGGTAGACAAGCACACGGCCTCCCTAATGAAAAGTGGTCATCGTGGCCTATGGACGTGTGTAACACCGGGGTGTCACACTTGCGTTACCAATCCTCAAGAAACCTAAAACCCTTGCAAGAACCCCATATTGTATGCCCATGGGACCACAGTTGGGAATTAATTTTACTACCTGAGCGTTTGTGGGATGAATTTCGTTTCTTCCGCATCATAGTACACCCCATTTCCGATCGCAATGTTTGAGGATGAATTCCCTGCCTTTGGGTGCTATGATAGAATGAAGCTATAGGCGTCATGTCGAACAGGACCTTAATTCTAATTGTTAACCATAGTCACACGACTGAAATCACAAAAACTGCTATGGCATTTTCGGCTTTATTAATATGTCTTAAAGTTCAAACCGAAACGAAAAAGAGTTTATTATATCGTTTCATTCAATCTACACAGCGCAATTTAATTTTGAACTTTAACAGTGTGAAGGTAGAGTCCAAAATTAAATGGCAAGTTTTGGAATTACAGTTTCTTGACAGTAGTTGACAGTAAGGAGAATCGAGGTCCAGTTCCTCTGAGTTCAAACCATAGTACAGGCCGTAAAATACACACAGCAAAGGTAAAGTCCCTCCCGAAGCTGAAAAGTTCCACACCGACTGTGAGTATGGGATTGTCGACGATCCTTAGCGCCCGTCTTCGCACCTAGTGGAAGGGGTAAAGCGGGTGTCTCTTACACGCATTTTCCCCCTTATTGGGTTTAACGTGGTATACAACGTGCTGTGAAAATGCTCTGCATTAACACACAGTACGATAAGTCACTAACTGATTTTTACTTTTAAGCGTATTCTCTATTGAAAATATGACCAATAACATTACAAAACATATAGGTACAGATACGAGTATGTAAAAATTTGACAATACTAAGCCTTCTGGAAGAGCGAAACTTATTCTCGTGCCCTATCCGTGAGTAGCGGCGCTACCTTGAAACAAATTACTACACCACAATGGCAACTCAACACCAATTCTATCTCTGATAGGAGTGGAAATGCCAACGACTCGACATAGGAAGAAGTAGTATGGCAGTGATTCCTTCTGATTGAAGAATATTCTTGCTCATAATTGTTGATCTTTTTTTTAACCAACAGGAGATTCCAACATATACCTAACTATTGATTGTTGTTTTAATTTTATATTCACGGTTTTTACACTAAATTTTCTATTTCCTAAACAATTTCAAAGTAATTTCTTTATTCACAGGACTCGAGCCGATGTACGAAACTCCTAACTTTCAAATAGCATTTGTCCTTATGGCAGCGGGGGTGGTGTGGACCTGCTACCTCCCAGCTAACATTACAGCATTTCTAATCGTCATCACTGGTTATATAGAAGCCCAAATGCTAGCCCTTACAGAAGAACTTCTGCATCTGTGGGAGGACGCTGAAGATCACTACAATAAAACAAGGTTGCCAGTTAATGTTTTAGATAGTATCGAAGGAGGACATGCTGCTAAACATAAAATTATTAATGAATATGTCGCAATTCATATTAGAAAAATTATAAAAGTTCACACACGTATAATCAATCTATTACATAAAGTTGAAAATGTATACAGCGGAGCGATAGCTTGGGAATTCTTTCAATTAATAATTGCACTTATAGCAGAACTACTAGGAGGTTTAGAAAACACATATATCGAAATGCCATTCGCTATGATGCAAGTAGGAATGGATTGCTGGACAGGACAGCTTATAATGGATGCTAGCATGAAGTTTGAAAGAGCTGTTTACGACAGCAAATGGGAAGGGTTTAATAAAGAAAATATGAAGATAGTGCAGATAATGCTGCAAAACGCACAGAAAACGATGAAGTTGTGTGCTGGTGGGATAATAATGTTGAGTTTCAGCTGTTTGATGCAAGTCAACAGATTCATATACTCTGCGTATACGACGTTAAGAACAACGATGAAATAGATATAAAATTACAAATATTCACAATAAACTAATAGACCTTAGAAACAATAAAACTAAAATACACACCATTAACGCTCCGATAGAGATCTATTTAATGTCCCTAGTGCAGAAAAAAATGTCCGCTTTACGTGGAAGATAAATACACAAACTACCTCATATTGATTTTAATGTTCTTCGTACTTTGATTGATATATTGCAAATTAATAATATTCAACGTATTCAAGTTTCATATTTATATAGTTACAATCTTAATAATGTATTAGTTAAATCAAACAAGTAGATATAAAGCAAGCACATTATAATTTAAATATCTTATGCACCAGGAACGATCAGGGACGGGCTGTTTAGTTAGACTTAATATATATTAATATATTGTAATTTTTTGATTTAAATATTACATTATAATGCCTCACTTGACTTTAAAAAAATTACTTTGCTTTCATTAAACATCTTGAGAACTATCTGTAGCAAAAAGAAAAGGAAATGTGGAAGTCCCTGCGAAGGTTTGGTCTAGAGTACTGTGACTTGCCTACGATGCTGTCAAATGTTTCAACGATGTTGAGAATACTTGGACTGAATGTTGACGGCAGGAATAAAAACCGTAAGTAACAGATATAGATTTACACAAAATCTAAGCAACAGATATGTTAAAGAATCATTCATTATAGATTAAAGAATTTAAGTCGAAAAATGTCAAAATTCATTCTGGACTTGAACTCGCAACAGTATATTTTTAGACAATTGGGATTCCTTACCAGTTCACGTGTTTGTTTCACCATACAGTCCCGGGTCCTTTAAGCGGAGCGTGAAAAAGCATCTGATGAGGCCGTCAAGCTGCACTACATATCATCTCAGAATATTAATATTTTCATAAAAGTTTTCTATATGTATGGCTTTTATTATAAGATACTCGTAAATCCATCTGATACTCTCCAATTTGTTAAATAGTGCTTGTGCGGCAAAGCACGTAATTAATTTCCTTGCGATTTATACCGCATAGCAAGGAATCAGATAAAAAAAAAATTCCAAATTTATTTGGCTGCGACATTTTCGGTTAGGAATTTATTTTGGCATACACATATTTTTACCCAATGCCCGATTGGCGGCAATTGGCTCGCCCCCTATTACGTGGGACCGAAAATCATATTTGGCGAAATCTGGGTGTTTAATACATCTCTACCAACTACTACTCTCTTTGAGCGAAGAAATGATACATCTCTATAGTGATGCTGTGTATCACTTGAAAAAAACTGCTTTAATAAATGATCTTGAACTAATATATATGGATATTAAAAGCGATGAAGCTAAAATAATGAACCAATATATTAAAGAACATCTTGTAGATATAATAGGTAGACACGCTACAAATGTCAGCTTTCTACAAGACATAGAAGCCTTAATGAGAGGTGCAAATGTTATTGGATTTCTCTTTTTATTTATGGGATTTACAGCAGAATTGTTAGCTCGGTTGCAAAAGACGTGATTGCAGCTACAGTTGAGAATAGATTGCTATTTAGGGCAGAAATTAATGGATTCCAATATCAAGTTGGAACAAACAGGAGTGCTTGCAAATGGGAGAACTCTAATAATTGTAATAGGAAGATTGTGTTAATGATTTTGCAAAATTCCCTAAAGACAATTACTTTAACATTATCAAAATCAATTGTCAAGACCACATATTCGTCGTATACCACTCTAAAGTCGATGATCTAGGGCACGTTTCTGTACATTAGATACCTATTAAAGTACTTAGAACAACATGTTATACTGTTTTATTTGAGTATTACCCAAAAGACTTCAAAACCCTTTGAGCATCTAGCACGTGTTACCGTAAAACGGGGTGAATAGAGATTCAGGGGTGGATATAAATAAAATGGTAAATGGAAAATTTTAAATAATTTCTTTAACAAAATTTTAATTAAGCTTATTACTTACCATGTATTTCATGATTGTGGTATTACAATAAACTAGTCCGAATTTTCGCATGAAAGAAAATAACTACAGAATTTAGCTGACCATTTTATTTACTATTCACCCTTCGATCTCTATTCACCCCGTTTTTCTCGGTACGGATGATCATAATTGAGACTATAAAATAGAGCCATCTACTCGTACCAAAAATCATACGAACTATCGGTCACAATGAATTACTGTATCGTTAATAGATGATCACGTAAATCCGTGTGACAAAGCACGGTGCAGTTACTTTTAACTTCACCTAACATCACCTGTCCTGGGGCTCTAGCCAAAATGCATTTCTGATTCCGACAACAAATATCTCTTCCATACATTTTCAGAGCGATGACGAATGTAGATTCGGAACCAATGCATTTTGGCTAGAACCACTGTGTCGATCGGAAGTGGTGAGAGCTAATCCAAATAATTTTATTATTAATTTAATTGAGGCTAATCCCATATACACTCTTACAGTCTTATTCAAAATCCTTCCCAAATACAAATGCGTAGTATCTTAGAAAATACTATTTAGTCTTCTTGTCTATTCAAACAATCTTACCTCTCGCTATATAAACGCTTCAAGGATTCTACTCAAATACCGGCTGTCTGACTGAAACCCTGCTTAATAATGTAGACGCTACGAACAGCTTTGGCTTTTAATAGCATGATCAAATATTTGGAGAAGTGCGGGCGATTCTAATGTCATGAGACTTGCGACGTAACTGAACCAGTACATTTGTAATGGAGCCTTTTGTACTGTTCGTGAAATATTTAGTGTAGACAATAGGAGTGGAGGAATGCCGATTAAATTGAGGTTTTCAATGTGGATATAAAATTTTGAGAATAGAGATACACAATTTGAACTTTAAGGTTATGTAATAGAGTCGCGAATTCAATGACAGTGTATGTAATTTTATTTGTTTGACAATTAAAAAATTCGGGATCCACGTAATAGTCTAAAGGTAGCCTCATCGCTACAGATACACAATTTGAACTTTAGGGTTATGTAATAGAGTCGCGAATTAAATGACAGTGTTTGTAATTTTATTTGTTTGACAATTAAAAAAATCGGGATCCACGTAATAGTCTAAAGGTAGCCATTGACGATACGTCCATTTGGATTGGATGCATGGATTTCAATACGTTTGGAAATTTAAAGCTGGAAAAGGTTCAATTCATTGGCATAGGTACATTTGTTACATTCACGACACGTTTTTGAAAGACGTCCACTGCATTTGGATCGTTGGACGTATTGTCAATGGCTACCTTGAGACTTCTAGGTGGACCCCGATTCTTCTAATTGTCAAACAAATGAAATGACAAAAACTGTCATTGAATTTCCGACTCTATTACATAAGATGAAAGTTCAAAATTAAAAGAAAAGTAAAAAAGTAAAGAAAAGCTCAGCAGCACAGGTGTCGGATGCTCTATAGATGGAAGGACAATTAATAGCATCAGTTATGCGGACGACATGGTGCTGCTGAGCCCTTCGATTGACGCGTTAAGGCAACTCCTTGAAGTTTGCGAGAGATACGCGTTATCGCACGGTCTCCTGTACAACGTAAGGAAAAGTGAGTTCATGGTGTTTGGGGGAAGGCTGAAAAAGGATAGGGCTATCCCGCCTGTATACTTGTATGGTAGGGCATTAAAGAAAGTGTCGTGTTTCAAGTACCTTGGCCATGTTGTGAATGAGGATCTGAATGATGATCAGGACCTGGAAAGGGAACGAAGAGCGTTGTCGGTACGGTGCAATATGCTGGCCCGCAAATTCGCAAGATGCACGAAGCCGGTAAAGGTGACTCTTTTTAAGGCTTACTGCCAGACCTTTTATACGTGCAGTCTGTGGGTCAGACATACGCAAAAGGCCTACAATGCACTCCGGATCCAGTACAACAATGCGTTCAGGATGTTGTTGGGGCTGTCGCGGTTCTGTAGTGCCTCGGCAATGTTCGCTGAAGCGGCTACGGATGGCTTTGCGGCAATAATACGCAAGAGAACGGCATCGCTACTGAGCAGAATACGTGGGAGTACCAACGGCATCCTGAAAATAATAGCTGGTAGTGCTGATGGTGTCTTTCTGGAGCATTGGTGCCGTATACATAATGGCGGCCCTGATGCTTCAGGAAGATACATGAACTGATTTATTTTTAAGTATTCTTGGCTAATTACTAAAATAGTTTTAATAAGTTGTAATACTAACAAAATTGTATGGATTTTTGATCTGAATTATTAATATTATTATTTTTTTATTGCGGAATCCGCGGGTATATACTTTTATATCTTAAGGGATCCGCGAAATGAACGATGTTAAGATCCATGACTGGATCCCTTCGAGCTTTGGACGGCAGATAATGGAGGTAAAAGTCCAAATAAACCAATAATGGAAGAGTAGAAGCGACGGAGAAAATGACAGTTTTGAAGAAACGTTCTTAACAATGGGGACTTTTATTACAAAATTATATAAATACTTATTCTTTGAAGATGTAGAGGAAACACTGCGTTATTAATAAGGGTGGCGAATGAAAACAATTCTCTAGTCAAAATGAGAAAATTTGCAATTATAATGTTGATGTTCTGCTGAAGTTTCGCGTCCTCTTTACTTTGTAGGTGTAGTACACTTCAAGAAGCTTAGGTTAAGAAAGTAAATACAGGTGATCTAGAATTTCATGTGTACATATAACAAACGTATCTAGGTACCTATCTACGTACCTATTTTGAAATTTAACTGATGCTTGATACGAGTTCTTTTGGATAATTCGTGTGTACGTTAATAACAATAGGTATTTGTAGTAAATATAATTATATATTTTATAAAATACTAATAAAATATATACAAACCTATTATAATTATATAAAATATATATACATATATTACAATACATATTTTATATATTTATGTCTCAAAAGTAATTGCACACACTGTCTTCTAGTATTCCATATTTTGTTTATTTGAGAGCAAGATGTCCCCAACATCCAAGTGTTAACCTTGCCAGAACCTCATCAGCAATCAAGTGAGTTTTTGAAAAAAAAATTGTGATAAATGGAAAGATTAATATTAGTTTTATAACAAAACAATTTTTTTTCTTTTTTTTTCGCAATAATTCAAAAGTTATTTCAAAATAAAAAAAAATATTTGAATCCAGTACCGAAGACACGCCGACAACTCCCGAACAAACCCGAACGCGTGTGACGTCATAATGTTAGTTTTCACTCATTGCAGTTGATAGAAAAATAATAAATACAGTGTTTCGATCTATTTAATTTTGTTGTCATTATTAAATATTTAAATTTATATTAAAAATGTCGAACCTCAAAAGTTATCGTTCTTGTTTTGTACCATTATGTACGAATACTACAAAGGCAACTCCTGATAAAATGTTTTTAAATGTTCCCCAAGATGACAAACGTCGAAATAAATGGTTTCTCTGCAATTTATGAAATAAATAATTATATTTAATGTAATGGAGAATAAATAATTAAATATTTTCATTTATTATATTATTTTTTAACAAACTTACCTTAATGCCTTGGCACTTCGAACTTCAGCAGAATTAAACCGAATGTCATTTTTTTAAAAATCGGTGATCATAAATATATCAACATCAGGAATATTATCAGACTTTGCCTTAATAAATCCTTTATCACACATAGCTAATCGAAACCAACAGAACTAACAACTCGTATTTTAGCAATAAATTTTTAATATTATTGTCTAGACATGTGTAATAGCCGTAAACGCTGTACTGTTTTTAAATAGCTATAACATTATGACGTCACAACTATGGTGACCAATCATGGCGCGTTTATAGTCACGTGATTTTTATTTAAATTTTATCAATTTTTAATTGTTTATAATTAATTGAAAAAATTTTTTTTTGAAGTTTTTTGCATTAAATATCAATATTATTAATAATAAAGTTTTAAAATACATAAAAAAAAACAATATTTTTTTTTTCAAAAACCCAATTAGCTATTTCCCAACGACTCGCAGATAAGGTGGTTCTGAAGATTGGTGAAAACTGCATCAAAATCGGTCCATTCATTTGAAAGCTACGACGCCACAAACCGATGCCACACTTTAAACTTACATACAACACTCCCCGTCGTGGATTAAAAAAAAGGTAGTAAGTATAAAAGCAATATAGCTCAATGTCTTCAATCAATAAATACAGTCTAGAAACATTGTCTGTCTGTATAATCTAACTGTCTTTCATAACACGCAGTTGTAACACTACAAGGGAAATCATACAATAAAGCGACGTTCACCAACTTTCAATAAATACTGTGGACAGATATATTATATTATGTACAGAAAATTTTGAAAAGACGGTTCAAATCAAATTTAGGTAGATAAAAGTGAACAGAGGGAACGCTCTGATGCACTAGCATGAACTCCTATCGAATTCGTAATGTAAAGGTTTCGAGAGAACGGAGCATTGTGATTGGCAGTCTGCCTCTTGTGAACCTGTGTGCGTGTGTAGCCTGTCAATCGCAATCCTCCGTTCTGTAGATACCTTTACATTACGAATTCGATAGGAGTTCATGGTAAGGCTACTGACCACTAAGCCACGAATCCTCGTCTGAATCATTCGAAATTCTCCTATTTATCCATCTTTGGGACGATGATATAGGCTGACCCAATATAGGACTCAATTCACCCCTGACACGTGCGTGTCGTGAGTACAATGCGCTAAACAGTAAACTCGATCACCTAGATATTTTCCATGACTCGTTTGGTGTCTTCAGGAGTAAGATACTGAGATCACTTTTATAGGGAAAAATTTCCCATGCTACTTGTATCCACTCATGAAATTTAAATACTTATCAATTTGTTAACTAGCACTTTAATGCAGTCTATCATATGGTGTCAACTGTACTCACCTATAATCGGTGTACATATCAGAAATAATACCTGCTTTGTAATTGTTTGTATGTTGAATGTTGTATATGTATACTGTTGGTGTGTCTATAAGTAAATAAATAAAAATAAATAAATAAATGATGAGAGCCATCTACCGACAATCATACGAACTATCTGTCACAATGAATGACGTTACACTCATTTTTAAACATGGGTTTTGATAACTTTATCCAATTATGTATGTTATGAAGTAAAAGGACAGAACATGTAAACGCCAGGTTTATGAGTATAATCTTGTTTAATCTCACCTCTGGCAATCAAAGACCCATAGACGGCGTGCGTTTTAGTCGGTTCGAGTCCGACATAATCACTTCCACTGACTGGCGGAGGTGGTATCCGTGGGAGGTTGCGCACGGTTATAAAAAATGATTTATGAGTGCATCAAATTGTGATGGATTTCTCGCATACCTAATTGGGTTTTTGAAAAAAATTTTTTTGTGATAAATGGAAAGATTATATATTAGTTTTATAACAAAAATATTTTTTTCTTTTTTTTTTCGCAATAATTCAAAAGTTATTTCAAAATAAAAAAAAAATTTTGAATCCAGTACCGAAGACACGCCGACAACTCCCGAACAAACCCGAGCGCGTGTGACGTCATAATGTTAGTTTTCACTCATTGCAGTTGATAGAAAAATAATAAATACAGTGTTTCGATCTATTTAATTTTGTTGTCATTATTAAATATTTAAATTTATATTAAAAATGTCGAACCTCAAAAGTTATCGTTCTTGTTTTGTACCATTATGTACGAATACTACAAAGGCAACTCCTGATAAAATGTTTTTAAATGTTCCCCAAGATGACAAACGTCGAAATAAATGGTTTCTCTGCAATTTATGAAATAAATAATTATATTTAATGTAATGGAGAATAAATAATTAAATATTTTCATTTATTATATTATTTTTTAACAAACTTACCTTAATGCCTTGGCACTTCGAACTTCAGCAGAATTAAACCGAATGTCATTTTTTTAAAAATCGGTGATCATAAATATATCAACATCAGGAATATTATCAGACTTTGCCTTAATAAATCCTTTATCACACATAGCTAATCGAAACCAACAGAACTAACAACTCGTATTTTAGCAATAAATTTTTAATATTATTGTCTAGACATGTGTAATAGCCGTAAACGCTGTACTGTTTTTAAATAGCTATAACATTATGACGTCACAACTATGGTGACCAATCATGGCGCGTTTATAGTCACGTGATTTTTATTTAAATTTCATCAATTTTTAATTGTTTATAATTAATTGAAAAAAAATTTTTTTTAAGTTTTTTGCATTAAATATCAATATTATTAATAATAAAGTTTTAAAATACATAAAAAAAAACAATATTTTTTTTTTCAAAAACCCAATTAGCTATTTCCCAACGACTCGCAGATAAGGTGGTTCTGAAGATTGGTGAAAACTACATCATAATCGGTCCATTCATTTGAAAGCTACGACGCCACAAACCGATGCCACACTTTAAACTTACATACAACACTCCCCGTCGTGGATTAAAAAAAAGGTAGTAAGTATAAAAGCAATATAGCTCAATGTCTTCAATCAATAAATATAGTTTAGAAACATGTCTGTCTGTATAATCTAACTGTCTTTCATAACACGCAGTTGTAACACTACAAGGGAAATCATACAATAAAGCGACGTTCACCAACTTTCAATAAATACTCTGGACAGATATGTTATATTATGTACTTACAGAAAATTTTGAAAAGACGGTTCAAATCAAATTTAGGTAGATAAAAGTGAACAGAGGGAACGCTCTGATGCACTAGCATGAACTCCTATCGAATTCGTAATGTAAAGGTTTCGAGAGAACGGAGCATTGTGATTGGCAGTCTGCCTCTTGTGAACCTGTGTGCGTGTGTAGCCCGCCAATCGCAATGCTCCGTTCTGTCGATACCTTTACATTACGAATTCGATAGGAGTTCATGGTAAGGCTACTGACCACTAAGCCACGAATCCTCATCTAAATCATTCGAAATTCTCCTATACAACCATCTTTGGGGCGATGGTGGCCATCTACCAACAATCATACGAACTATCGGTCACAATGAATGACGTTACACTCATTTTTAAACATGGGTTTTGATAACTTTATCCAATTACGTTATGAAGTAAAAGGACAGAACATGTAAACGCCAGGTTTATGAGTATAATCTTGTTTAATCTCACCTCCGGCAATCAAAGACCCATAGACGGCGTGCGTTTTAGTCGGTTCGAGTCCGACATAATCACCTCCACTGACTGGCGGAGGTGGTATCCGTGAAAGGTTGCGCACGGTTATAAAAAATGATTTATGAGTGCATCAAATTGTGATGGATTTCTCGCATAATTGGGTTTTTGACGTGACAACGTCTTATAAATTGGCTTGCCGGGTGACACTTCAAGAAACTGCGTTACGCTCCGCTCACGTTATGCGCTCACAATGAGAGCGAGTGAGAGGCACGCGTCCCTTCCACTCGGGCATGGTTAGCCCGCCTAAGAGCGAGAGAGACAGACATAAAAAGTGAAAGGCACGCGTCCCTTCCACTCGACGAATGAATATTCACATTAAAATTATTTTACCACTCAAAGTCGTTGTCACGTAAAACTTTCGCCCGTATACCGACTTTACAGGCAACCAATTTTGAAAAAAAAAAATTTTTGTGATAAATGGAAAGATTATATATTAGTTTTATAACAAAACTATTTTTTCTTTTTTTTCGCAATAATTCAAAAGTTATTTCAAAATAAAAAAAAATTTTTGAATCCAGTACCGAAGACACGCCGACAACTCCCGAACAAACCCGAGCGCGTGTGACGTCATAATGTTAGTTTTCACTTATTGCAGTTGATAGAAAAATGATAAATACAGTGTTTTGATCTATTTAATTTTGTTGTCATTATTAAATATTTAAATTTATATTAAAAATGTCGAACCTCAAAAGTTATCGTTCTTGTTTTGTACCATTATGTACGAATACTACAAAGGCAACTCCTGATAAAATGTTTTTAAATGTTCCCCAAGATGACAAACGTCGAAATAAATGGTTTCTCTGCAATTTATGAAATAAATAATTATATTTAATGTAATGGAGAATAAATAATTAAATATTTTCATTTATTATATTATTTTTTAACAAACTTACCTTGATGCCTTGGCACCTCGAACTTTAGCAGAATTAAACCGAATGTCATTTTTTAAAAAATCGGTGATCATAAATATATCAACATCAGGAATATTATCAGACTTTGCCTTAATAAATCCTTTATCACACATAGCTAATCGAAACCAGCTAACAACTCGTATTTTAGCAATACATTTTTAATATTATTGTCTAGACATGTGTAATAGCCGTAAACGCTGTACTGTTATTGAATAGCTATAACATTATGACGTCACAACTATGGTGACCAATCATGGCGCGTTTATAGTCACGTGATTTTTATTTAAATTTCATCAATTTTTGATTGTTTATAATTAATTGAAAAAAAAATTTTTTGAAGTTTTTTGCATTAAATATCAATATTATTAATAATAAAGTTTTAAAATACATAAAAAAATCAATAATTTTTTTTTTCAAAAACCCAATTAGACTATAATGAATAACAACATGATGTTCTTAACTATATAGGGTATAATATAAAAATAAGTCGGGTTTTCCTTCCTGACGCTATAACTCCAGAACGCACGAACCGATTTCCACGGTTTTGCATTCGTTGAAAAGGTTTCGGGCTCCGTGAGGTTTATAGCAAAGAAAATTCAGAAAAATTTTCAACAGAAAAGCGGGAAAATCATTTTTCATATGGCAAAACGGAGTTCGCCGGGTTTACTAGTAGGGTATATTATGTAGATGAAATACCACAGTTAGGTTTTACCAATCTAATTGATATATCCATAGCAATATTAATGCAATGTCTTATATACCAAATATGTGATCTTATATACCTTAATATTCCACTAGCACAGCTAGTGGAAAAGAAGAAGTGGAATAGAGTGGAAGCTGCTCTGTTTTTCACGTTTTATAAATCGTGCTGACTTGCATTATTCTTACTATGGTAGAGGATATGATTTCCTAATTTATGACGTTAACCTAGTGGTATGAGTAATGGACTGCTGAAACGACGTCTCGGGTTAGATCCCAGGTTTTACCATAGCACACACCAATGATTTTTCGATGCTTTTCGAAGTTATGTGCGTAATCATCGCAGGTTTATAAGTGCACGGTTAATGGCAATATGCTCGCCACCTACTACATTGGGAACCGAAACATAAATTGGCGAAATGAGGGGTTGCAAAATTGTACTTTATAACTTTCTTATAGAAATCATCATGCTAAGTTATAGGTACATTGAAGGAAAATATCCCATAATGTCATCAGAGACTGGGGAACCTAGTCTGTATGAAAAATTCAGAGAAAAATGTTACCGAAAACCATTCATAAAGTACGTATTTTTAAAACATGTCAACAGCTAAGTGTTGACTGCCGCTTTTAAAATGATCCTAGACGAGAAAATTATAGGCAAAGGTATGAATATTATAATGCTTTTATTGAAAATACTGCGTATAAATTCGAATTATAAAAGAAACGAACTTTTTATTTCAACATATCAGTTGAAAATCTATTCAACTAACAAACACTTCAGTTCTGAAAGTATTAAAAGTAATAATAATGAATGAAATATGGAAAAATCGCCGCAAGTTTGGACTGCAGCATTGCGATTTACCAACCATGTTGTCTAATGTATCAATGTTATTGAGAGTTGTCACTATAAATATAGAAAATGATTATGATAAAGGTACTGTAAAACAACTGCACGGTATTATTAACGGTTAGGTGTAACTGAGTTTTTTGCCGGAGTCTTCTCAGGTCGGCGCCACGTTTCGTATCGTTGGTCCATTTGCATTTGATAAAATATTGTTGATATTGATGTTTTGTAAGTGCCGTTTACTGGTCTATGCAGAATAAATGATTTTTGATTTGATTTGATTTGAGGTATCATGTGTGAGTTTGGCGACATCGGTTCCACTACTGAAACACTATCGTGTTGCTTTCTACTAGTTTTTTCTGTTCTGTGCATTGAACATTCTACGAAACAACTCACATTGACAACATGAATATATTTTTTTCGTTCGGTTCGATTCCCGCTCAGTGCAAATCTTTGTGTGCTTGAAGATAAATATTTGCACTGGTCTGGGTGTTTCTATGTATAATATGTATGTATTTACAAAAAAAATGTATCTATGTATATTTATCCGCATTCTAGAACCCGTAACACAAGCTAGTTAAACTATGCTTACCATGGGTCTAGGTGACGTAGTGTAGATTGTAAAAAAAAAAATTCGAACCCGTACTTTCTTAGCTTAATATAATCAATCAAGAAGACCCCTGGTAGTACTCATGGTACACAACATATTGGCACTAAAAAAAATTACGGCAAAGCCAATTTTCTTCTTAGAATTTTTTTAACTTTTTTTTTATTTAAATTTTTTTCATGCCAATATGTTGAGTACCAGTACCTACCAGGGGCCTTCGGCTTCGGTAGCGTTCCCCTTACAGCCTGTATAGATGTGTATTTTATGTAGGGCATAAATGTATAATGGACATTTTATCCCCAGGAATACCTTTGTACTATTACGTCCTCACCATCGTATCAGCTGTTTGCTATTTGTACGTCTTTCTGTTTTCAATGGCATGGTTTGTATTCGTGCGCTGCAGGGTCACTGGAGACAAGATTGCGGCCATGATTGTTCTGTCCCTTGGAATCACTAGCGAAATTGGAAACCTGAAACTTGTTTATATGTGTTTAAACATGTAAGTTATCAAAATAGAAGTGAAAAGTTGTTTAATGGAAAAAGTTTATTTGATACTCTCCAATACGTTAATTGGTAGTAGGTACTTGTGCGGCCAAGCACGTACTTAATTGCTTTGCAATTACACCGCATAGCAAGGAATCGGGTCATTATTCTTTTCCATGATGGAGAAAGGCGTGCTAGAATTATTACTTAGCTGCTACGTTTTCGCCTAAACTGAATAAACGAAATTGATTCATTAATTCTTGATTCTTGAACTATAATTTTTGAAAAACCTCTTACATGAACTGATCCTTATTCACATATTCCTTCTGGAATGAATTATTTTGGGTATTTTGGAAGTGCATGACCTTTAACCTCAAATGGAAAACCTGCACATGCAGAGATTTTCTTGTCTTGTGATATTGTTTGCGTGTTTTGGAAGATCAGATGAGTGGGGCTATTCATACTTGTTTTTTTTTAATTTTTTATTTTATATATGGCAAGTCAATTTGACTTCACCTCGCTTGATGTTAAGCTGAAGGCAAAGTCTCATGAAAGAGGGTCACCATTGCAAACACGTCCAGTGCTACAATGGCAGCGCTCAGCTTGACGGCCTCATCAGATGCTTTTTCACGCCCCGCTTAAAGGACCCGGGACTGTAGGAAGAAGGAAACACGTGCACCGGTAAGGAATTCCAGGACTTAATGATGCGGCAGAGGAAAGACTGACTGAACCGCTTGATTCTTGATGGAATATTCTGCACCGTATGCGAGTGACATCTAAGGCTTGCACGTGTTGTCCTGTGTAGGGAAGCGTGCCACGGGTTGTATTCTTTCCCCGTCTCCACACAGGTAGAATTCTTCTAAAGTGTTGCCTAATTACTGTTTAAATACTCTTATTTGTTGGCACACAATGTTATTCTACCTAAAAAACCTTTCTTACAGGGACAAAATCAAAAATATTGCCAAGGATTATTTAGCGTGTGACTCTCAAACCATAGCAGGAAGTCGTTTCCACGTAAACTTACTTAAGGCTCTGAGGAATGTGAAGAAACGGGCCGTTCTTTACTGGTTGGTCGTCGCTGGCAATGGGGTAGCATACGTTTTGAAACCTGCCCTGGTTCCTGGCAGAAATTTCCCAGAGAATCGTTACATTATTTATGGTAAATATTGAGCTTACAGCATCATTATCATCATTTTAGCTATAGGACGTCCACTGATGAATATAGACCTCCCCCATCGACCTCCAATAAGACCGGTTGGAGGCGGTCTGCATCCAATGGGTACCCGCGACTTTGACTACGTCGTCCGTCCACCTCGCAGTAGGCCGTCCCACTCTTCGTCTGCTGGTACGCGTTCTTCATTTGAAAACCTTTCGGCTTCAACGGCCATCTGTTCTCCTTGCTACGTGCCCCGCCCACTGCCACTTTAGCTTGCTAACCCTGTAGGCTATGTTGACTACTTTCGTTCGTCTACGGATCTCTTCATTTCTGATTCGATCTCGCAGAGAAATTCCTAGCATAGCTCTTTTCATAGCTCGCTGTGTGACCTTGAGCTTTCTTATGGGGCCCATAGTGAGGGGCCACGTCACGACGCCATCAGTCATCATTGGCAACACGCCTGATTTAAGGTATAATTATGGTAACTTTTCGAATCTACTTAAAAATGGTAAATGTAAATGTCTAGAAGGTTCCAATTTTAAATCGATTTGAAAAAGTTAAGATTATCAAAAAACTCACGGAGATGTCTCCGGGTCTACCGGAGAGCGAAGGGTATAATATCTTGTATTATTTCACCTCCGGCAATCAGAGACCCCTAAACGGCGTGCGATTTAGTCCGTTCGAGTCCGACATAATCACCTCCATCGACTTTGGCGGAGGTGGTATCCGTGGCGATTTTGCGCACGATAGTAAAAATGGTTATAGTCGCGTCTAGACATTCACTTTCTTCCATTTTAAATACATCTAAATTTCTAAAAATGTCCAAAGTTCATTTATTATTATCAAAACACGTCCAAGTTTGGATAGATGGACAGATGGGTGGGTTAGGTACACAATCCCGCCAGAACGACTTTATGGATCTGGATGAAATTTCGCAGTTGCAACAGAGATAGGCAGGCTATAGTCTCGCTTAGCACATAGATCTTTTTTTTCTTGGGAAACGGTTTCTCTATGGAACCGGGAGTAATAGTTATATATACAGCACACTTTATCAAAACTTTCTTTAAAGGTCTGGAGCCCATGTTTGAATCACCGAATTACGAAATAGCATATTTTTTGATGACTGGGTGCGTTTTCTTTACATGCTACGTACCTGCTAGTGTCACAGCATACCTCATCGTCGTAGCTGGCTACACTGAATCACAGATGCGAGCTTTGAGCGAAGAAATGCTTAATGTTTGGCCTGATGCAATAATATCAGCTGCAAGAGAAATGGAAGACGAGAATATGGATGAACACGAAGTAAATACCAGACTAATTATCATCAACAAATATATTGAAAAACGTCTAAAAGAGATCATAATACGTCATGCCCTAGTAATTAATCTTTTTAGACAAATTAACGATGTATTTCGAGGTGCAATCGCTATGGGTTTCATTTTATTAATTATGGGATTAGTTGCCGAACTTTTAGGCAAATTGGAAAACACGTATATACAAATGCCTTTTGCATTTATGCAAGTTGGGATGGATTGTTTTGCTGGGCAGCGAATGATAGATGCAAGTGTGATTTTCGAGCAAGCTGTGTACAACAGTAATTGGGAGAAATTCGATAAACATAATATGAAGATGGTGCTTGTTTTGATGCAGAATTCGCAGAAGACATTAACATTGTCCGCTGGAGGAGTCGCCGCGTTAAGTTTTAGTTGCCTAATGACGATTATCAGAGGAATATATTCTACCTACACTGCTCTTAGTTCCAATTTAAAGTAGACCAGTTATTGAACAAGTCAGGAAATGTACTCGTAGTTGAAAATAAAGTAGTATCAATTTCACTTATTATTTTATTACCCCCCGACGTAAAAACGAATGTGTGTGTGTGTGTGTCCTGGTGTCTGTGTGTAGCATTCTAATTGAGCAGTCCGACCGTAGGAGTACCTACCTCCACCATACAGAATACCGCGACTAATAATAACCTTGTGTTGTATTTCTAGCGGTGAGTAGGGTAGCCTGAACTCACTGGAGAGGTTTTGTGTTATCAGTGGGAAGACCGAGAAACCCTTCTTTCTCTTCTGCACTGACAGCACAGAAACTCTCTTAACCTTCTCCCGTACCCCCTTCCCCTTCCCCCTCTTCTCGATCGGCAGCACGATTGTGATGCCTCTGATATTGCAAACGTCCAAAGGCCACGGTAACCACTTTCCATCAGTTGGCCGCGTACTTGTCAGCCACCTTAGTGGTATAAAAGACTAAAAGTTCTAGAAAGATTTATGAAATGCACTTGGGGTCATAAAACGTAAAACCATATACTTACTTATTAACTATCGATTCAGTAAACAGATACCATCGCGGTATTTACACGGAACTCAAACATTAATTATATTGAAACATAGTATTTACTCGCGATGCCACATCCATCTAGTAGCATTTAGCTTGTATTCCTAACAAATACTATTGGATATTAGAATATAGGTAGTTTAATGGCCCAATGTATTGGAAAACTTGAACAAATACATTGGTCCTTAAACCTTCAGCCTAATAATCCTAGTCTTCAGAAACTCTTCCAATTAATCCCACCCTCTCATTTCCTACACAGGACAACACGCTGAGATGTCTAATATTATCTAATATTCCATCAAGAACCAAGCGGTTCAGTGAGTCTTTACTTCTCCGCACCATTAAGTCTTGGAATTCCTTACCAGCTTACGTGTTTTCTTCGTCCTACAGTCCTTTAAAGCATCTGATGAGGCCGTTCTCATTTATTCTGAAAATAAAACGAAACAAATTCCAGTTCTATTACCATTCGATAGCCCAAATATACCGGCATATTACCTATAGGAACTTAGGCCTAAAGGGCAACTGTTCCCGTTGAATATAGTTACGTGTGAACCTCTTTCCTGAAACTTTGCCTTCAGCTTATCATCAAGCGGGTTCAAGTTAAATTGACGTGTCCCATATATAAAAAGGAGGGCGATTGGTTCATTGAATCAGTATTGCGATACAAATGTTGGAAAATCTCCGTAAATTCAACTTGGACCACTGTGATCTACCCACGATGCTGTGGAATGTTGCTGTGGGCTTGAGGATACTAACTCTAAACATCGACAGCAGGTATGAGAAAGGTAACGTCTATCAGACATATCCTTTTTTTTTTTTTTATACTACGTAGGTAGCAGACAAGCACACGGCCCACCTGATGGAAAGCGGCCACCGTGGCCTATGGACGTGTGCAACACTAAGGGTGTCACAAACGCGCTGCCCACCCTGAAGGGAAAGGGGGAGAGCTGGGAAGGGGTGGAGAGGCTAGGAAGGGGAGGGGAAGGAGGGGTATAGTGAGCTCTGGCTACCCTACTTACCGGCGAGAACACAACACGATGGTTATTATGACCGCGGTCTTCTGTAGGGCGGAGGTACTTCCCCAGTTGGACAGCTCATTTCGGACGGGAGATACCGTCGTGTCCTACCTCCGTTACAAATTAATATCTCAATACTGCCAAAGTTTTTAAATGACCTTGAAAATGACAAGAACGTTTATTCTACTAATCTCTAACCATAGCTAGTTACAAGACTGAGATCACAAAAACTACCATTGCACTAGGGTTATATCTATGATGACATAATATAACATAAATTCACGCCTTTATCCCCGAAGGGGTAAGCAGAGGTGCTAGCACCCACATTTCGCCAGTTTATGTTTAGGTTCCAATGTGATAGGTGGCGAACCTATTGCCATTAAACGGGCACTTTTAAACCTGCGATAAATATACACATAACTTCGAAAAGCATCGAAATGTCATCGGTGTATGCCATGGTGAATCCTGGGATCGAAACCGAGACCTCTTCTCAGCAGTTCACTACCCATACAACTAGGTTACCGCGGTCATACAAGTATATAGTATGCTATACAAGTATTGATATCTAATACTCTCCAAGACGTTAATTGGTAATGCTTGTGCAGCTAAGCACGTAATTAATTTTTCTGCGATTTACACCGCATAGCGAGGAATCGGGTATTATTTTTCTAAATTTATTTAGCTGCAACATTTTCTGTTAGAAATTTACTTTTGGAATACCCATTTGTTACAAAGTGTCCGATTGGCGACAATAGGCTTGCCCCTTATTACGTGGGACCGGAAATCATAGTCCCCCTTCGGGGATTACTGGCGTGAGCGTATTATGTATGTATGTATGTATGTATGTATGTATGTTATACAACGAATATTATGAATCAATTATGTTTATATTAGTGAATCAAATTGCACGACCTTGAGCGAGTGACAGAGGCCTGAAGCCTTCCGCTTTGAGAATTAACTGGTCTGTATATTTGTTGAGGTTATAGAAAAACTACTTGCAAATAACTAAAGCATTTCTTCAGCAGGGATCCCCACTTATTGCTACCTGCTGACAATTGGAGCTGGAGTTTGTTACTTGTACGTGTTCCTCATCAGCATGGTGTGGTTTGTGTCCGTGCGTTGCCCGCAGACCGGAGATCTGGTTGCAGCTATGGTGATATTATCTCTCGGTATCTCCAGCGAGATCGGAAACCTGAAGCTAATCTATATGCTTGTTTATGCGTAAGTTTCAATTTGTAATCTCTTATTCTCTGCAGTCGTTATAGTTACAGTCATTACGGGTAGTTGGAGCCCTCAAAAGTCCAATCAGTCTAACTTGGAACTTCGGTATCGCCATTTTGAATTGTAAATTTTTGAATTTTAAAAATGTCGAAGCTCAACTGCATCACAGTTAGACTGGAAAGCCGACCCCATCTGAGTTGGAAAAAAGGTTCAGAGAATGAATCTTTTATTCTTTCCAAAGCCCGTATCCCAGAACGATACTCAATCCCGAATCTCATCATAGTACTGAGGAGATATGAGGAGAGATTTGTCAAATCTGTAAATGTGAGTTCGGCATGGTCGGCAGTATGGGTGTCATGTGACGCCCCTTTTTATCGTGCTCAAAATCCCCTCGGATACCAGCTTCGCCAAAACCGGTGGAGGTGATTATGTCGGGCTCGAACCCGGAAACCCGAAGCCCGGAGCCCGAAACCGGGCGTTGTGTAGATTGTCCTAGAATTTAGAATATATTAGAATATTAATATTTTAGAGACAAAATAAGGAAGCTGACAGAACAGTTCTTGGAATGTGATATGCAGACGATACCAGGCAGTCGGTTCCAGGCCAACCTGTTGAAAAACCTGAGGGTTGTGAAGAGACGGGCCATCTTGTACTGGGTGGTCATCAACGGCAATGGAGTTTTGTACATTTTGATGCCTATAATCACACCTGGAAGAAACCTGCCAGAAAATTATCTTGTCATTTATGGTAAATATTAATTTTACATTATGTTTTCTTATACCGCGTCTATATTTACGTAACATTTCACCGTGACCGTGTCAGAAGTGCGTATCCGACGCGTATTTAGCAGATAGCTTAGCTTAAATGAAACCACCGATCGACTGGTGGCCGTGTCAGCACAACTCTAGTTTGTGCCCATGTGCCACAAGTTGTTACGTCCATACTCAACGTTATGTCTGAATGTCACGCTGTCCGGTTAGCTGTTCATGTCACAAATCTGGACGCACCTTTAGCTCCTCTACACAACCGGCGAGGTGGTCAATCAGAGAGATTCATAATTTTCATATTTATATTTATGCAATAATAGAATGGTTACCTCACTATCTAAATGACGCCAATAATTAATTAATATTTTGTAATTCCCCGAAAAGGCAGGCAGAGGGATATTTTTTTATCTAGGACACGTCAATTTAACATGACCTCGCCTAATGGTAAGCTGTAGGCAGTCTCTGGAAAAAAGGTCACCGTTACAAATACGTATTGTGTTACAATGGTGGCACTCAGCTTGACGGCCTCATCAAATGGTTTTTTACGCTCTACTTAAAGGACCCGGGACTGTAGAAAGAAGAAAACACGTGCGCTGGCAAGGAATTCCAAGACTTAATGGTGCGGTAGAGGTAAGACTCACCGAACCGCTTGGTTCTTGATGGAATATTTCGCTCTCTCTCCGCTCAACACAGCCAAAAGTTAAACTATTATATCCCTAAACAGGCTTATTCACTTGGAATCGGATATTTCGTTGATATGTTATCATGTATGACAATTACATTTTTGAATTCTTTCAGGCTTAGAACCGATGTTTGAAAAACCGAACTTCGAAATTGCTTTTATTATGATAGCCGTGGCCGTCATTTACACCTGCTACGTTCCAGCCAGCGTAACGGCATACCTAATAGTAATTGCAGGCTACACTGAGTCGCAAATACTTGCCCTAAGCGAAGAAATGCCTAATATATATCCTGAAGCAGTTAAAAAAGCTGAAGAAGAAGCTAATAAACATCAAAATGAAATAAAATATGAAGGAATAATTAACAATCACATTGCTAAACGTCTGAAAGAAATCATGAATCATCATGCTACAGTGAAAAATCTTTTCAGAAAAGTTGAAGATGAATTTAAAATATCAATAGCCATGGGTTTTTTACTATTAATACTAGGACTTATAGCCGAACTCCTTGGCAAACTCGAAAACACATATTTACAAACTCCTTTCGCATTAATGCAAGTTGTAATGGATTGTTTCATAGGACAGCGAGTGATGGACGCTGGGGTAATATTCGAACAGGCTATATACGATTGTAAATGGGAGAATTTCGATAAAACGAACATGAAAATGATTCAGGTCATGGTACAGAATTCACAAAAGACCATGATATTGTCTGCTGGTGGAATCGCAACATTGAGTTTTAGCAGCCTCATGACTATACTAAGAGGCGTGTATTCAACTTACACGACCCTTAGATCTACGGTGAAGTATTAGTAAGTCCTAAAATCACTACATAGTATAAAATAAAGTGGCGTTCTCTGTCCCTATGTCCCTTTGTACGCTTAAATCTGTGAAACTACGCAACGGATTTTGATGCGGTTTCTTTAAATAGATAGAATGGTTAAAGACGAATGTTTTTATGTATGTAACATTATGCTACGACGAACAGGTGCGGAGCAGGAATGAAAAATGTTGCAAAAACGGGGTTACGCAGACGAAGATGCGCGGGTCAGCTAGTTAATAGATAATTCTTACGCGATAAATGACTCGAAAATTTAAGTTAATCTTCCGATCTAATACCCTTTTATTGTGAAGCATATACATAGTATACTTCAATGTTATTATTACTATTATTCCAGAAAATATCCTATTTAAACCTTAATTTTAAATTAAATGCACAGTTTCAAAGTAACTCTAGTTAATTCCACTGTAGTCTATAATGCAACCTGTAATTATTATGTTTGGGAAAATACATCGACAAGCAGCTGCATGCCAATATTGGGACACCTCCCTGACAATTTAATAAACAGGTAACACTATACAATAATTTATTTTCACATGACGTTATTCTAACGAACATTATTAACTTGCCCGAATCCTTTGTTTCAGGTCTAAAACATTCAGTAGCTGCAAGTATAGTATAGTACAGACACATCGCACTTTCTTAGGTAAGATTTTGTTATACATTGGTTACCGTGGAATTGGTGAAAGTGGTTACCTTGACCTATGCAACACCAGGAGAGTCATATTCGTGCTTCTAACCATAGAGAATAGGCGGAAATGGAGAATATTAAGAGAGTCTCTGTGCCGTCAGTGCAGAAGACAAATAAGGGTTTCAAAATCTTCCCACTGACAACACAAAACGTCTCCAGTGAGCTTGTGTGAGTAACTATCCTACTCACCGCGGAAACAACACAAGGTTATTATTATAATAACCTTGTGTAATATATAATACGTACTAACGACTAGTCTCAAAGATGATGATGATGATATTGAGCGTGAGCGGAGGGCGCTGTCGGTGAGGGCGAATATGATTGCCCGCAGGTTCGCACGTGCTTCTCTTGGTGTGAAAATAACACTTTTCAAAGCTTACTGCAGTTCCTTCTACACTAGTAACCTGTGGGTAAAATTTACGCAGAAATCGCACAGCGCCCTTCGCGTTCAGTACAATGACGCTTTCAGGGTGCTGTTGCAGCTGCCTCGATATTGTAGTGCATCAGAGATGTTTGCAGAAAACCAAGTCGACTGTTTTTATGCGCTGATGCGAAAAAGATGCGCATCCTTGGTACGCAGGGTTCGAGGCAGCTCCAATGGTATACTGGAAATGATTGCAAATAGACTGGACTGCTGTATCATGAATCGTTCCTCCAGAATTGCAGGTGGCTTGAGTAGTGGCAAGTGATTATCTCGATTGACAATTTATAATAAATATTTGAAATCTGATTGAATTTAAAAACTCATACCTACAGTAATAATTTAAATAATAAATAATTTAATAAATAATCGAATTTAATTATATATAGATCTTATTACATATATCTTGACTTATCTTAATCTATTTTATATCAATTATGAATAATAATTGCATTTAATAATTTATTATAAATTGGACATTTAATTATCAATACCTATTATTGTTGTTGCAGAGTTCATGCCATTTGAATTGTTTTAATTTTGAATCCAAATACATTATCTTACTAACATCACTATAAGTTTAATAAATTGTTCTAACATCATGAGTCTTAGTTACTTGCAAATAAAGAGATTATTATATATTATATTATTATTATTAACCACGGTATTCTGTACAGCTCAATTAGGACGGGAGATACCGTCATGTCCTACCTCCGTGAAAGTACAGAACACAAGTCAAAATTGTACAACAAACAATGCATAACTCCATATAACAAAGGGTACAGTTATCCTGTATTAGTTAACGACCCGTCTCTGAGTGCATTAAAGTCCATCACACTTATTACCTAGATGACGATGGTCAGCATTTGTACCAGTATCTGTTTGTTTATTTAAATTGAAGTTTACAGGAACATTGGAGAAAATGTGGGAGCAATTGCGAAAGTTTAGCCTGGATCACTGTGACTTGCCGACGATGCTATGGAACGTGGCAGTAGGCCTGAGAGTACTTACTGTTAACATTGACAGCAAGTATGTTAAAGGTAAATAGAACATTTAAGTCATAATAAGAAAAGACATGGCAGTGCCGTGGGTAGGTGCCCTCACCACTATGCCCTAAATTATGACGCGACTGAATGGTCGGCAGAGGTACCTTGCACTCTTGAACCTCAAGGCATATTCAAATCGGAATGAAAATTTACTGTTCCTCCAGTATTTTGAGCGCCACCATTGTAGCACTGAACGTGTTTGCAATGGTGACCCTCTTGCATGAGACTTTGCCTTCATTTTAACATCAGGCGGGGTGTAATCAAATTGACGTACCATAAATAAATAAACAAATCTGTGGCATGGCGTTAATGAACGCGACTGCTACGCAAGCGAATATGGCTATTTGCACTAGTCTGTCCGTGCCTCAGAGAACACGTTAAGCTGTAGTCTGTCCGTGCCTCAAAGAGCACTTTAAGCCGTTGGGTCCCAGTTGCTAGACGAACATCTATGGCAGTCGTTACGGGTAGTTGGAGCCCTCAAAAGTCCGACTACTCTAACTACAGAACTTCGATATCGCCAATATGTAATAAACATTCCTATTGGAAAAAGGACCTCCAGAGAAAGTGATATTGTATTGATGGAATCACGTCATAGCGAAATATTATCAATTTGCTCGATTTTAATAATGAAAATAAGTGAAATAAAATATTTCGAGTTATAACGATTCAAATTTCATTAATTTTGTGATCATATTACATACTTATTTCAATCTTATACTTTAACAAAAGGGGCCCATATACGGTACGATTCGTCTTTAGGATCCGTCGCCCCAGACCGATCGAAACGACGAATCGATAGTGTATATCAAGATCGTTAACGATTTAGTTCATCGAAGACGATATCGGAAATCGCAACAAAAACCCATGCAATCATGAATATCGTAACGATATTATTAGAACACGTGTTTATACTTCAGTTTCAAATAAATAAATGATCGATCGTTACGTATGACCAATCGTTTCGCATTTGCGATGCGATCAATCGTCACGATTTTAATCTTATCGATCGTACAGACGAATCGTACCGTACATGGGCCCCTTAAGCGATTCCACTGGAGTTTCCGCCAACCGAATGGAATTTATCCAGAGTCCAAGGACAGGCAATCGTTGATGATAATTAGATTGACATAATGACGTTAATTAACTCCTGAATATTGTATTATAAAAAAAAAACGCGGTAGCCTAGTGGTATGGGTAATGGACAGCTGAGACGAGGTCTCGGGTTCAATCCAGATTTTTTTTTAAATAGGCGTGAGTTTATGTTATTATGTTATGTTTATGTTATTATCCAGGAATACCAATCTACTACTACCTTATTACTGGAGTGCTTGCTGCGAGCTACTTCTACGGGTATATATTTAGCATGATATGGTTCATGATAGATCGTCCGACTGAGGATTTAGTTGCGACCGTGATAATACTGTCACTCGGAATCAGTAGCGAGGTCGGAATTGTGAAGATGTACATGGTCATTAATATGTAAGTAAAACTTTTAAGTTACACATTTTAGTTTAACTGCAGCAGTTAGGAGGAACACTAGTTAGCAATTTACGTAAAAGGGACCTTCCCATTAATTCTTAAAAGTATAAATATTACAAGGATAAGACCTAACTTAAGTACTCTTCATTTCAAATTTATCTATGAGAAAGACATGGAACGGCTTGACGGATTTCCTTGATTGAGGTCTCAAATGAAAGATATTCTACTGAGTGGTTTTCAGTAAGTAGTATGCATACTATACAGGGTGGAATTTTGAAATGCCACCTGAAGGGGAAGTACTCTTAATACTGTAGATAGACAATTTTACTCCAAGGAAACATTCCTTTGTTTTTGAAAAGAAACAAAACTGCATTCAACGATTTTTTTAAATTCGCTTGCCGCACCCAGTAATCGAACCGACTAAAATCTGTAAAAGTTGCACCCTGTACTTTTATTGCATCGATCATTAGGGTCAATTATAAGGATGAAATCTCTCTAACAAACTTCATGAATTAAATGAAAGGAAAACAATGAAATCCTAAATTATTTTATTTATTTACGAAAATGGTAAACTTTAAATTAATTGCTCGATACAAACATTTAGTCCAAAATCAAAGTTGTTCTGCTGAGCCGTCGCTTTCTGAAACTACCCGTATTCTTGAAATTTTCTACTATTATTTTCAGTACAAACCGAGTTGGTGCCGGTCGATCTCAATATCTCTCTCCATACCACCAATAGTAATTCGTCATTTTAATGGATAAAAGACGTCATTGATAATAATTATTAATTAATAACATAAGTAATTAGATGGACCTTTGAGTAAAAGTGCTTTAACTTGACCCATTGAACCATTAATTTAAGATTTCATTGTTTTCCTTTCATTTAATTTATAAAGTTTGTTAGAGAGATTTCATCCTTATAATTGACCCTAACAATCGATGCAATAAAAGTACAGGGTGCAACTTTTACAGATTTTAGTCGGTTCGATTACTGGGTGCGGCAAGCGAATTTTAAAAAATCGTTAAATGCAGTTTTGTTTCTTTTCAAAAATAAAGGAATGTTTCCTTTGAGTAAAATTGTCTATCTACAGTATTAAGAGTACTTCCCCTTCAGGTGGCATTACAAAATTCCACCCTGTATAGTGGATTTTTAGCAATGAATTATTTGTTGATGTTTTCTTTTTTCAAAATTATATTCGAATTCCAATATTTCAAAAATCAAAAGAGCATGGATATCGTCTTCTATAAACCTCGTTTCGCAATTCAGCAGATCCAGTGCATGATTCGGCTCTAACTGACCCTTTAAGTATTCTACTCATCAATTAAGCTGTAAATATACTAAATAACTTTAACATCTCTTATTTTGTATTATCTCCAGTGATAAGATAAAGAAAATAGTGGACGACTGTCTGCTGTGCGACGCACAAACAGTGCTGGGTGGACGCTTTCGAGCGAATTTACTGAAATCACTGCGGATAGTCAAGAAAAGAGCTCTCATTTACTGGATTGTAATTATGAGTAACGCCATTCTATACATTCTGAGGCCCATGGTTCTCCCCGGCAGAAATTTGCCAGAAAACCGCATCGTTTTATATGGTAAATAAGGCATGAAGCTTTTCTTTTTCATTCCACTTAGGGCTTGTACATACAACTGCAATACGACGCGATGCGATGCGAATCTACGGAAAAATCTATCGAAATAACTGTTCTGCGAACTCGTATCGCAACGCATCGCAGTTATTACCACTAGGTAGCAGACAAACAAGGCCTATAGACGTGTGACTCCTACTGCAGACTCTATAGAAGTCTTCTAATGCAACAGGACAACACGTGCAGGGCTTAGATGTCACTCGCACATGGTACAGTATATTCCATCAAGAACCAAGCGTTTCGGTGAGTCTTTTCTCTGCCGCACTATGAAGTCCTGGAATTCCTTGCCGGCGCACGTGTTTTCTTCTTCCTACAGTCCCGAGTCCTTTAAGCGGGGCGAGAAAAAGCATCTGATGAGGCCGTCAAGCTGAGCGCCACCATTGTAACAATGAACGTGTTTGCAATGTTGACCCTCTTTCATGAGACTTTGTCTTCAGCTTAACATTAGGCGAGGTGAAGTCAAATTGACGTGCCATTAAAAAAAAAAAAAGAAATGCACTTCTTGAAGAGGTGATGGAGAAGGTGAAGGTTAACTCATAAACTCTCCTCTGAGCTCTGGCTACCCTATTTGCCACCGGGAACACGACCCATGGTTATTTAATTTTGTAGATAAACCTTCAAGACAGAACGGGTTCTAGATACGCTAAGTGCAAATATTTGTATGCATAAATATGGCTATTTGCATTGGACGTGCCACGGAGAGCACGTTAAGCCTTCTGTCCCAGTTGTCATACAAACATTTATGCGACGAAACACGTGTTCTTCGCATTTGCAGGATATTGCACATTCGAAATCATATCTTTTCGGTGTAGAAGTCTTTTTATGTGCTTTGAGGGGTACGGTTTGACATTCCTTTCCATGACAATTAGTGATATTTTGTTATTGGTATAATTTATGTTAACCCGTGGGTGAGAGGTGGGTCCCCTTCCTTCTCCCATATATTATTTCTTGTAAAGGGAATAGATTTCCACCAAATAACGCTTACATCTATATCGTATAATGTTACTATTCTGTCTCATTGGGGATTGTCTATAATGATGGATGTATGTACGAAATATATAAATCTCATGTTATATATGATATATTATCTGCTTACAGGCTTAGAACCTACGTTTGAAACACCCAACTATGAACTAACATATTTTTTTACATCAGCCGGAGTCATATTTGCATGCTACATACCATCTTGCGTCACGGCTTTTCTCATAGTCACTGTAGGATATATTGAATCGCAGATGCTGGCTCTGAGCGAAGAAATACTTCAAATTTGGCCTGACTCTGTTGAAAAAACGAATATACAAGGTGTGAATGTAAAATGTAAAGCTTTTAGAATTATGATAAATGAAATTGTAGAGAAACGTTTAAAACAAACTATTGCCCGACACGCGTTGTTAATAAACCTATTTCGTAGAGTTGAAAATGTTATCAAAGATGCAACAGCTATGGGATTCTTTTTCCTTGTTGTCGGATTATTAACAGAACTTCTTGGCAAGCTTGAAAATACATATTTGCAAATGCCTTATATATTAATACAGGTAGCAATAGATTGTTACTCTGGTCAGCGAATGATGGACGCTAGCATTCTATTCAAAGAAGCCGTATACGCGTGCCAATGGGAAAACTTCGACGCAAGGAATAGAAAATTGGTGTTTGTAATGCTGCAGGTTGCGCAGAATCCCTTAGTATTGAAGGCTGGTGGTGTAGCTGCATTGAACTTTTCCTGTATGATGTCTATCTTTAAGGGAACATATTCAGCTTACACTGCTCTGAGATTACGTCTTAACTTGTGATATGTGCACGCAAGTTTTAGTTTAGTTTTTAATATGATTAAAAATGAACACAGAATGAAAATAAAGTATGTAAATAAAAAATGTACTCTTTAAAAAAATTGTTTTATTAATATTAAGTATATGGCGAAGGTTTAGAAAATTGAGCCAGTAAATGAATAGGTGGAAAAGAAGCTACCATATATCGTCTTTGCGTTCTGAACATTTTGCATATTGAACATTTTGATTGTAGTGCTCATTTTGCTTTTTGGTCATTATGCTCTGAAGGGGAACAACGGACATACCAGCTCACGTGTTCCTTTCTGCCTTCAGTCGCGGTCCTTTAAGCAGGGAGGCATCTGATGAGACAGTCAAGCTGAGTGCCACGATTGTAACATTGTAAATTTGCATATGTTTTGAACTGAATACAATGTTCTGATGTATCACTTGTATCCTCTTTGTACCCAAATATCGCATTAAGTGAAAAAATAAATACATTGATTGACAAAGGTTGAAACTTTGAGCCCTCAGTTCAGATGCACACCAAATATTCAACCAAACCAAGATAGAACTAACCTCTAGTTTACCTTTATTCTCAACGAGTCACACTGGATCCTGTCACACTGTGACTGGTTGAGAAAAATATTCGCATCGAGTATCAGTGTGGCTCGATGCGATTATTTATTCTCATCTCGCGATTGGTATACTCTGTCTCTCTATATCTCTCTCTCTCTCTCCCTCTAAACTTAAGAGCCGCGCTTCGGTGAAGTAATCACCAAACCTCTTTAGCTCCTGATACGACTTGTCAGTCAATGAACAGTCAATAGACTAAAAAAGCATAGAAATGGACCCTGGACTCGAAAGGTGAAAGCATACTCGGATGGTGGAAAGCTTGACGATAATCGGAACAATAGGAGATAGAGAGAGAGAGATAAATAGATATAGCAGTGACCCATAAAATTCACAACTCGCCACCACTAACATTTTGAATTCAGTAATGTGGTTATAAGATAGTAACAATAAGTTCATGCAAAAGAATTAAAACTTCATTTAATCATAAATTCACTTTTTCTATCACTACACAATGGCTAGATACATCAACGACTTCTAGAATGACTTCAGTTTGCAGTTCCTTCGTCGTACTTCCATCAGATGTTCTGGTAAAGGCCGAAGCTCTACGCCCTTCTTCAACGGTATAATTTCGGCTTCAGAAATAAATTCCAGTCCTCCTGTTCCAGTTTTCGCAGTTTTGGAAACCCCCATGACTTACTTTTTACCTCTAAATATAGTTCCAGGTAAATCTCAGTCAGGAGAACTTTCCAAATAATATTAGACTTAATTCCTAAATAGATTTTTGTCAATTACATACACGATTCGCCAATTATATGACGGTCCCAAGTGCTAGGGGGTAATCCTATTGCCATAACGTAGTGAATAATATATATTTTCTTCTATTTATTTTTTTATTGTGAGATAATTTGAGAAAAGCAGCTACACATTTTTTTTACTGACTAAATAGTGACATAATAATGACATTGCGGAAACATCATGCTCTATAATTAACGGCCAGTTACCAATAAGGTTAGGTCGCAGAATGACCTCCGTCCTCCATGAGCGCGGGCCTGAGGGTGCCACCTGTCACCCTAGCAGAAGCAGGCCGCGGCGGCATAGCAAAGTGCGTCCCCATAGCCGGGGACTAAACGGGGACACCGTGGTCCCTACAACCGACGGGGGTCATCTCGAAAGGGACGGCCCCGGGTCTATCAGGGTGCGAGGGATATGTTGACTACTATCTCACCTCCGGCAACTAAAGACCCAAAGATGGCGAGCGTTCTGGCCGGTTCGAGACCGATATAACCTCTCCAACCGGCTCCGGCGGGAATTTTTCGCACGATAAAAAAAACGTTTCCAATAAGGTTATATTACCTATTAGTTAATTTGGACTTTCGTATACAGAACGATGCATGTTACATTGGGATCAAAACCAACTATTAGGTAATCTGTGCCTAAACATAAACTGGCGAAATGTGGGTGCTAGCACCTCTGCCTACCCCTTCGGGGATATAGGCGTGAGTTTATGTCATGTTAAAATAATAAAGCTATATTCAATACTTTTCTGTGTGATTGTAAATACGGTATGTTTTAATGGATTATACCACGGAAGGTACATGTTTTAAATATAATTTAACTAATTGAGAAATTCTATTTACCTACAGCCTTTTTAGAGCACGTTTCTCGAATGAGAAATAGCACAAAGGTTTACTTTCATCTTGATTCAGATTCATCTCGAGTGTTATACAGAATAACATTAATGTCGGTCGTAAGTGGCTTTTTGCTACGAAGTACTTTGTACCTACTTATACTTACTTAGTATTGGTACAATCGCTGGCAAAATCGTTCATTGGCAAAGATTGAACAAACCGCTTTCATCGCCAGTTTCAAGCCAAGTTTTCGTGTCTAAAGTTATAAGTATGTAGCTATTGGACAATGTTCAGTTTATAAAAGAGGAGTTGTGCATTTGTCTGCAAAGTCTAAATTATCTCCCTCTCCCCTTTATTTTCACGTGTGGAATACCCCTCTCGGTGTGGGCAGCAGATATGTGGGGGTCGTACCAACTAAGTCCGAATCCCCCCCCCCCTGAACCTGCCACCCGGGAAACAGGTTCCAGTTTGCCCCCCAATAGATCCGAGACTGGCATTGATTTTAAGGTTTCAAATTGACCCTGCTTGCCGATAGCCGTTACATCTGCCTGATTAGCGCACGAGACTTTGTCCTAGATTTTCCTCCTGGAATTGAGTTGGGGTTCAGTTCACAGTCGCTCTCGACAAAGCCAATATGAAAAAAATATTTAATCAATCATCAATATGCAAACATACATATTTCGTTTAGTGGGCTGCTCTGGCATAAGCCTATCTCAGCAACAAATCAATTTAATAAGTGAACCCCAAAATATTGTTAACTAAAAATACAAAATGCTAAGGTCTAAAAATACAAATTCTGTATTCAGCGGAACTAAGGCGGAACGAAGTTTGCCGGATCAACCAGTTCTATCCTGTAAGATATTACAGGCCAGATTCTATTCGGACGTCCGTGCGCTCAAGGACGGCTCAAGGTCACGTCCGCGACTTATGACCGATAGTTTGCACAGTTTCGTTTATTTGTACTACCCAGATAGCTTGTCTTGTATCAGCCGCGGCTTACGGACGCGTCCGATAATTTGTTCCCACCTTTATAGGTACATATGGGAAAAGACACATTGTCATCTAGACGATAATAAAACGTTTTTTAGTCTATAAATAGGATTCAAGTAAAAACAAACCACTTTTTTATCGTCATGTTTATGTTTTATAATAGAATAGAACCGTCTCTCATAGTTCTGGATAATTCTCACTCAACGGAAGAATCCAGTTAATTCAATAAGTTACCTATATTTTTAGCATTCAACCGTCCACTAAAAAGAAACCATACGACTGTCTCATTCTACTTTATGTGATTGTCATAACAAAGTGACGTAAGAAATGCTAAAGAACAAAATAAATCAGATCTGGACTTTTACTGTCAAAGTCACTTGGTCATTTGATCAATTCGAAAATAGCATAGATTTCCTTTAATATTATTTTAATAAATAAAAATAAACATGAAAAGAAGCACACAGCTGTTGGATTTGTATTGGGAGGATATAATAGTTGCAAAGATTATGCCATGTTTAACGCTAAAGGAGTGTTTCAATTTTCGTTGTGTTTCGAAGACTTGTTTGCACATAACAAATATGTATTTTGCAAAGCTGAAATCTTTAAAATTGATGAACAAGGGATTCTCGCCTCACACATTTAGTGTAAGTAATCAATACAGAATATGCAATTCAGCTTTAGGGTGTCATTATTTGTAATAAAAATATATATTTTGCAGGTTTTTACTATTGCTTGTACTAGACTTACAATTTTGAATTTGAGTCGCTGTACGACGTTGACGGACAATGATTTAATTCCTTTGTTATTAAGAAATCAAAACTTACTAAGCCTGAACTTGAGCCAGTGTAAAAGTCTGTCAGCGAAATGCTTGCAGCCAGTAATTCTATATTGTAATAATTTACGCACCTTGAAACTAGCAAGAAATGCGTGGTTGACTACAGGTGCGATGGAGGCATTAGCTTTGCACCAGAGCACGCTAGAGGATGTAGATCTGTCGTACTGTGTCTCAATATCCGAGAGCTGCGTGCTGATTTTCATTAAGAAATTTAAACAAATAACAACATTAAACTTGGAGGGGAATAAACAAATCACTGATAAATGCTTATTTGCTCTTGCTAAGTACAGTACAGCATTGAAAATGTTAAATCTGAGCGGATGTTCAGAAGTTTCTGATAGAGGAGTCAGGTGAGTCGATCTTTATCTATATTTTAAGTGTGTGTTTTAATAAAAATAGTTAATCTATCAATGAGTTAGCTAATCACAGTCCATTGCTGGACATAGGGCTCTCTCTCATTGTTTGGAAGCTTTGGCCTACTGTTTTCACAATGGCCGGGCACAGATCAATGCAAGTAGACATATTCCCACCTACAAATATTTGCACTGAACAGGAATCACATCTGCAATACATACATACTACATAACCAATTAGTTAGAAACATAGGGGTTTTATTTATTATCTTTATTAGAGGCTTTATTCTGTGTTCCATACATTACAGATCGTTAGGACTTCACAGTCCGAAGCTAAAAGGCCTGCTAGTCCGAGGGTGCACTAAAGTAACCGAAAACAGTTTGCAGCTGATGAGGAACAGAGTACATCTGGACAGAAGGCCGGCGGAACCTGTTCCTGTTCCGATTTATGTGCAGGTGTGAGAGATTAACCATAATCAATAATTTCTAAGTATATTACTAGAAAACTGATTAGAATGAACATTCTGTCCCGAGGGGGAGATGGGAATGGGGTAGGGGATTCAGAGACTTTCCGTCTACGGGCCAAACAGATGGACAGATTTTGTTAATGAGGTCTCAAGTGAATGGTATTTGTCTCCCGAGTGAAAAAAAAAATAAACTGTGAAAATCAAAACAACTTTGATAGCAGATGGTAGCCATTAATTTTCTTAAAATTTTGATTAGGAAATCAGTTTTTATGTTTCCATAATTTATTTTAATTTATAGCACTCAGGGTCAATTTAGATTAGAAGGAAAAATGATTAGTCACTTTTCAGGTGTTTATTAAAATATATAAAACTTAACTATATTAAAAAAAAAAGCTTATAATAGTGGTTTTTATACTCTGTATGACAGCTACAAAAAGTTGCGCGTTAGTTGATGGCAATGTCAAATCAAATGTAGTATCTAATAGTAAAGTTAAACAATAGAAATTCTCTCTCTAAAAATGTATAGGGCAATATTAGCCATTTTTAGGTCTTATTGAGGAAAGATCCTTTGTTATTTTGTTTGTAATTTATTTTCTAATTATAAGATTGTAAATTAATTGTTTCTGTACATATGAGATATCTAAAAAAATCACTTTATCTTAAAATAAGGATTCTCAAGCCAAAAAGAATGTAATATTGGAGTTCGTTCGTTCCGCCTGCCGGCTTTTACTCCGCCACTTCGCACCATCTTGGCCGTCCATGGTAGCCATGGTAGTGACACCATTCTCAGTCGGTTCGAGTCCGACATAACCTACCCAACCGGCTCCGGCGGGGGGTATCGGTGGGGATTTTTCGCAAAGACTATCGAATTCGTAATGTAAATGTATCGAGAGGACGGAGCTTAAAATTGGCGGGTTTTGCGCACACACAGGTTCACAATAGACAGACTGCCAAACACAATGCTTCGCTCTTGCGATACCTTTTCATTACAAATTCGATAGTTTTTTTGTGCTAAGTGCTCTGTTGACAACTCGAATTTTATTTTGCAGCGTGGTGTTTTTTTTTATTTAGGGCACGTCAATTTGATTTCACCTCGCCTGATGGTAAGCTAAAGGCAAAGTTTCAAGAAAGAGTGTCCCCATTACAAACATATATTGTGTTACAATGGTGGCGCTCAGCTTGACGGCCTCATCAGATGCTTTTTCACGCTCCGCTTAATGTGTTGAGCAACTTTTTTTTTCTAGTTGCTTTATATAAGAACAACCTAAAAATTAGCTTGCAATTTCGTATTACGGCTAGGGCAGCGGCCTTGTGAGTGTTATGCGAATGCGCGGTAACATATTGCTTTAAATTTATTTTTCTACTGATTACACAGTTTCATTCCTAACTCTCTGATAATCCGGCTCTGACTCCTTATGGGTGTTGGGGTCCTTAACAGTCGCCATTCGCTCCTATGAAAAGCAATTTCAAAATAATAAGGGAATAACGGGAAGATGTCATGATTTGAAATGTTTTTTTTTTCATTCAGTTCAGTTCTATTACATTACGTAGAGTACAAAATTATTAGCTGCCAGATCTTTAATATAAGTTAACTGACCCGCGCAACTTCGTCTGCGTCACCTCGTTTTTGCAACATTTTTCATTCCTGCTCCGCACCTGTCGGTCGTAGCGTGATGTTATATACATATAAAACTTCCTCTTTAACCATTCTATCTATTGAAACAAACCACATCAAAATCGATATAATGGTTATTCTATCTATTTAAAAAACCGCATCAAAATCCGTTGCGTAGTTTTAAAGATTTAAGCATACTGTAACGGGAAGCGGGTTTCGGGATTGGAAGTAAACAACCTCGAGCGATTTTTACACTTTATTCAAGCCACCAACTCACAACAGTCTTTAGCGTATACACAGTCTATTGTCCGAGGCACTCGTACACACTTAGAGGACTGTACTGCAACGCACTGTCTTTACACACAGTCTCTAGAACGTCCACGTTCACTGAGCGTTTTTAGTTCACAGCACATGCAGTATTGCACATGCACCACTAGCACTTTCACTTGTACTTTTCACTTTACTTCTTCTTCTTGTTTCCACTTCAACCACTGAGACTGAACTGCCCTTTTGGCGCTCCTGGTGCTGTTTATATACCATGCAGAATCTTCTGGAAATCCTAATTTCGCTAGTCTTTTCGTTCGTCATTACGATCGTAATTTCGATTCTCTTTATTTACAATTATTCTAGTTGAAATTGTCAAACGCTTCAATCATTGACGGCTTACGTCATGAGTGGTGACATTCGTAACACTGCCCCCTCCTAAGACATGCTCGTCCCGAGCATCGTTAGAACCGTAGTAACGAGCCAGTCTGTCGACGTGAACCACTTTAGCGGAGCTTCTTGGCGTCTTTTGGATTCTATAAGTGACATCATTAATTCTTGTTATCACTTTGTAAGGTCCTTCCCAACTTGGCTGAAGTTTCGGTGATAATCCTTGCTTCCGTACCGGGTTATGAAGCCATACTGACGACCCTTCCTCAAAACACCTTAAATTGGCACTTCTGTCATAACGTGTTTTCATTCGTTCACTGGCTTGTAAATTTGCTTCTCTCATATATCTGTGAACTTTATCCATTTTTCTCCTTAACTCATCAGCGTAATCTGTTATTGAGTTAGGTGAATCAGGAGGGCACCCCGTGAGGAGTTCTGCCGGTAGCCGAAGTTCTCTGCCAAAATTTGCATGAGCTGGAGTTATACAAGTGCTTTCGTGAACCGCTGTACGATACGACAACAGAAATAGTGGAAGATACTCGTCCCAATTCCTTTGATGCGAATCGACTATCTTCGCCAAATGCTGCTCCAAAGTTCTATTAAAGCGTTCCACCATACCATCTGACTGCGGCCGATAAGGTGTCGTCCGCGTCTTATGAATTTTCAACATTTTGCAAACTTCTTGAAATACTTGCGATTCAAAGTTTCGTCCTTGATCACTGTGAATTTCAAGGGGTAATCCGAATCGACAAAAGACCTCATTCACCAGTATAGTCGCAACCGTAAGAGCTTCTTGATTCGGTATTGCGAACACCTCCGGCCACTTAGTGAAGTAATCCATCACTACCAATATGTAACGATTGCCATTCATTGATATAGGAAAAGGTCCGGCTATGTCTAAAGCTATCCTTTCCCAGGGAGCTCCGACATTATACAATTGCATCTTAGCTCGACTTCGTGTTTGTGGACCTTTAACAGATGAACATGGTACACATTTTCTACACCAATCTTGGACGTCTTCCTTACAGTGTAACCAATAAAAATGTTCTCGTATTTTTAATAAAGTTTTTCTAACTCCAAGATGTCCACCTGACACTCCATCATGAAAAGCTCTAAGTATTTCCGTCACTTTTGCTTTTGGTACAATAATTTGTATATGTGTACCATTTCCAGACACGCTCTCCCATTTTCGGCATAGTAAGCCATCATGAAGTATCAAGCTATTCCATAAAGCCCAATAACTTTTAGTTGCAGAGCTCAAACCAGCAACTTCATTCCAAGCTGGACGAGGAGAGGAACTCGTTAACCATTCCAGATAAGTCGTTATCTTCCGCTTGTGAATTTCGCATGGCGTCATTATCCCAGCTTTCATTAAGAGAATCTGTTCTTATGACTCGTATAATTGTGTCTTCTTTTCCCTCTTGTCTTTCACAATGTTTACAGTCATCGGCACAAGGTCGGCGAGACAAAGCATCAGCATTTTTATGTGAGCCACCACTTCGATGTTCTATTTCGAAGTCGAACTCTTGTAATTGCTCGATCCACCGTGCGACTTGACCTTCTGGATTTTTGAACTGTAGAAGCCACCTCAACGCCGAATGGTCCGTCCTAATAAGAAATTTGCGTCCTAGTAGGTATTTCTTGAAATGTTGTAACGTTTTTACTACGGCCAGAAGCTCCCTCCGCGTTACACAATAGTTTCGTTCAGGTTTTGATAGCGTTTTACTGAAGTAAGCTATAACAACCTCTTGATTTTCCTTCCTCTGTGACAGTGTTCCACCGATGCCTAGGTTACTGGCGTCCGTATCTACAACAAACTCGTTTCTTCCGTCAGGGTAACCCAATATAGGTGCTTCACAAAGGCGTTCCTTAAGTTTTTCAAAAGCTTTCTCACATTCTTGATCCCAAACGAAAGTTCGCTTCTCTTCTGTTAGTCTGTGTAGTGGCTTCGCGATATCGGAAAAGTTCTTCACAAAACGACGATAATAAGAGCAGAGCCCCATAAAGGCTCGCACCTGTGTTTTGTCCTTCGGCGCCGGCCACTCTTTTACGGCAGAGACTTTGGCGGGGTCTGTTTCTACTCCATTTTCAGAGATGACGTGTCCCAAATAATTGACCTGCCTCTTGAAAAAGCTGCATTTTTTTAAATTCAGTTTTAAGCCTGCTCCCTTAATTTTGCTGAGCACGCTTTCCAACTTCTTAAGATGATCATCGAAATCTCGCCCCACTATGATAACATCATCAAGATACACCAGACATGCTTCTCCTATTAATCCCGCAAGGACTCGCTCCATCAGCCTTTCGAAGGTCGCAGGTGCGTTGCATAAACCAAAGGCCATAACCTTGAACTGCCAGAGTCCTTTCCCAGTAGAGAATGCAGTCTTCTCTTTATCCTTGGAATCCATTTCCACCTGCCAGTATCCACTTTTCAGGTCCAATGTAGAAAACCATTTCATTCCACTCAGGGTGTCTAGTGTGTCGTCTATTCTCGGTAACGGATAACAGTCCTTCTTCGTAATGTCATTCAGTCGGCGATAATCGATGCAAAACCTGATTGTACCGTCCTTTTTCTTAACTAAGACAACTGGAGAGCACCAAGGGCTAGAAGAAGGTTCTATTACTCCATTTTCTTCCATTTCTTTTATCAGACCTTGAACTTCTTCTTCTTTGGCAAACGGTATTCGTCGAGGGCGTTGGCGGATTGGTTGTGCATCTCCAGTATTTATTTGATGTTTTACTAACCCAGTCTTTCCGATGTCTTTGTCACCCTCAGAGAAAATGTCACTGAAATGTCTCAACAAATTCTTTGCCTTGACTAACTCTATAGCACTCATATCTTCCTTACAGTCGACAAAGATTTTACCGACATCTATTTTTCCTTCAGAGACCTTCGTCTTCTCTTGGCAACTTCTTAACCACTCTATTTCTTCACCTACTCCAATAAGGGTACCTCTTTTTAAGATCTGCGTATCACTGCTCAAATTAAGCACTGGTACCAACATGTTTTTAGACATCCCGACTACCGTTCTAGCTGGTATCCATGAGTTATCTCCTTCTATCTTTTCAATAACTAAACAACGTCGGCAACTTTTTCGTGGATCTTTATTCATTGTAACTGGTACAAGTGACTGAGTTCTTGGTGGTAGTTCGGTATCTCGAAGGCAGTAGATTTTACCTCCAACACCTCCCTTTATAGGCACCTCTGTTGTTCCACATTTAATGACTCCGTTTACGATATCAATTTTGCACTGATGATTTTTCATAAAGTCCAAACCGATTATGCAGTCATCTACTATATCAGCTACTACAACTTCTTGCCAAAAGAGTTTATCGCCCATCTTAATTGCCACTACCCGTTCTCCTTTAACAGGTATACGTTGACCTGTAGTTAAATGTATAGTTTCTGTCTGGTTCTTTATCTTTCCAGTCCTTCAAAATCCGTAACCCAACTACCGTACGCGATGCTCCAGTATCCAAAGTTAATTGACATGCAATTCCGTTTATTCTTCCACTGACAGTTAGACTATTTCCATCCGTGCTTTGATAAATCTTGACTTTTGGGGCTTCACGACTACCGGCCAACGTCCACCCCTTAAACTTGGCCGGAATTAGTTTTCCGCCGTCTCCGATGCTTGTATTCCTGCGTCGGTCCTCAACGTCGTACGGTTCGGACAAGCATTCCTGAGATGACCTCTTTCCCCACATTGATAACAGCGGGGAGCGAAGTTCCTTCGTCCATTTTCTTGCTCGGATGTCGCTACTCTTCGCAGGCGTCCACTCCCAGTTTCACCACGGACGGCTTCTACTTCAAGTGCGTGTGCCACAGCTTCTTTGACTTCCGGATGATGGGCCAAACGTACTGCGGCTCTTACTTCCTTATCACGTATTCCATCGACGAAGGTTTGTAGCAGCATCCTCTCAATGAACGTCGTAGGAGAGGACTGATATGCCTTCCTCACAAGCTTCTCTACTTCTAAAGCCCATTGTTGCAATGTCTCTGTAGGCTTTTGTACCCTGTCCCGAAGCTGTGCTCGGAATACATGCTCCAGGTGTGCATCGCCGTACCTTGACTCTAAGGCATCAAGGAGCTCTTGATAAGAAGCCTCAGTCTCTATGGCCTCTAACACTGTTGCTGCTTGGTCTCTCAGGGCTAAGGTGAGTCCAGTCCTCGCTTGTTCTTCATTCCAGCCGTTTAACTGTACTACAGCTTGAAACTGTCGCTTATATGCATTCCAGGACGATGTTCCGTCGTATGGAGGCACCTTGAAGCTTCCTCCCGAAGAGACTACGGCAACCGGTGCAGTTGTACCTGAAGCCTTGATTTTACGTAGATCGCCCTCAACTGTTGAGATGCGCGCTTGATGGTCCGCTATTATGCTTTCATGGCTTTCTACCGTTTTCTGCACCTCCTCCACTTTCTTAATAGTCTCCGTGACTACTGAGAGTACTCGGTCTCCCATCGCTTGTAGTTGCTCCTCCTGGCGGCGCGCTTGTTCCTCCTGGCGGCGTGCTTGCTCCTCCTGTATGGCGCGCAGTTGTTCCTCCTGGCGGCGCGCTTGTTCCTCCTGACGGCGTGCTTGCTCCTCCTATAGGCGCGTTTGCTCTTCCTGGCGGCGCGTTTGCTCCTCCTGGCGGCGTGCTTGCTCTTCCTGCATAGCGCGCAGTTGCTCCTCCTGGCGGCGCGCCTGCTCCTCTTGACGGCGCGCTTGCTCCTCCTGGCGGCGCGCTTGTTCCTCTTGCATTGCGCGCAGTTGTTGGAAGAGTGCACTTATGTCCATCGGCGAAGGTGCACTTAGAGGTTCCTGAGTAGCTGAACCATGTGCGGGGACAGCAGAGGGTCCTTCGCCAGCATCACGCCGATCACTAGGGCCTTCGACATGTGAGACCGCTGGGTCGGGTTCACCTTGTTCCCGTCCCGTAGTTCTGGACCGTGTGTTGGGTCGCTCTGGATGTTCTCTTGGTGTGAACGGCATCGTTTCTTCCAATCCCACTTCTGACACCAATGTAACGGGAAGCGGGTTTCGGGATTGGAAGTAAACAACCTCGAGCGATTTTTACACTTTATTCAAGCCACCAACTCACAACAGTCTTTAGCGTATACACAGTCTATTGTCCGAGGCACTCGTACACACTTAGAGGACTGTACTGCAACGCACTGTCTTTACACACAGTCTCTAGAACGTCCACGTTCACTGAGCGTTTTTAGTTCACAGCACATGCAGTATTGCACATGCACCACTAGCACTTTCACTTGTACCAGGGGGGGTCAACTCTCTTAGTAGCCAATGCCAACACTGGGCACAGGAAATCAGATGAAAAAGCGCTATACCATCGCTATACGCAAGACAAAGACAACGTGTATGTCTATGTGTGTATAAGACAACGTGTATGTGTGTTTATGCCTTTCTTTCACTTTCTTTAGTGACCTAAAGGTCCTAGATACCAGGTCATAAAATCCCAAAAAAAAAAAAAAAAAATCACTTTCTTTAAATTTTAACTTTGACACCCATCTGTCATCCGCCATATTCAATTATTCTGATTATTCATAATTGCATACCGTTTATATTACGATATTCCGAACCTCTATATTACTTGCATTGCCTACTTTACGTTACATAATATCCATTTTCAATACGTTTGAGTTTGAGTGATTGAGTTGTTGTTACCAACATAGATTTCCATAGAAAATGTGCAAACTCCCTACGGACAATGACGAAACTTCGAACTTACGATTACACATATTTCCTCTGCCTGGAAAAACCTGGATGGATCTTTGAGGTAAGTCTGTTTACTTACCCGTGTTCCTCAAGAATATTTATATCAGATATTTGAAAACCATTTATTTGCTTTTGATAGCAGCATGCAACTCTTCCAACAAGGAAATTATTTCAATAATAGGTACCAACAGATTCCTAATACTTTTATGTTCGATATGATTATATATAAAATTGTCTATATCATACCCGGACCTACACATTGTATATTCTATTTAATCCATGTCTTACTGAACACACCTACTCGAAGAGTATGTATATTTTATACATAACTGTTAAAAACTTAATAACTTAGCAAATATGACAGGAGAAGCACATTGGATATAATAGTACAATGGTACTAATTATTTCTTGAAGTAATTTCCTCCAGTACATTGGCAAGGGGATAGCATGTGAATTTAAGATCTTTATATTATTTCCAAACATGATCATGTTACTCTAGAACTTATACTTTTTCATAACATTCGATTTTGATGCAGAAAAAATCGAAAAGTACCTACATATATGTAATTATAATTAATTACATCACAAAAAAACGACTTGTAGTGACCTCTCATTACTAATATTTTATAATCTATCATACACATCTTTTTATTTAGCAAAACATTATAAATTATTAAGGTTCCTTATTGAAATAAATATATTTAATTATTTCAGAACATGAGTATGGGCCGAATACTGTTTTCCAGATGAGAACTGGTCTACTGAGGAAGCACTTAGAAATTTATGCAAACAGCATAAGATGTTATGTAGTAAACATATTGATGACAATTCATATACAAACAGTTCTCGGACACGATTGAATAAATTTGCTATCCCAGCTGGAACAGAAAGTATAATGGCGGCTATGTCAATGTTCAACATCAAGTGAAACTGTCAGATCTAATGACTCAGGAGTGACACTCCAAGTGGATTCATTTTTGCCAAGATATGTACTGATTACCCAAAATGAATAGTGCGCTACACCTCTACCTGCTGAATACAAGGTATGTTCTATGAAGTTTTATTATTATTATTATTGTTTTCTCTATTTATACCCTAAAAAGACCTAAATTAACAAATCTACATAAGTGTCAACATTTTACAAGGGTTGTGACGCATCTCTTACAAAAATGTCCATTCTTTTTTTATACTGTTGATTGATGGCACTTGGTGGAATTTGTTGTTACACATATTGAGAACTCACTTGTACTTTTCCACAGTTTTCGCCTTACGGCATCCTCAAACCAAAAGTAAGGCGAAACCGGTCAGGTCTACTAAAAAATAAAAATACTGTGGAAAAGTACAAGTGATTTCTCAATAGATGTCCATTCTTCTTTTTGATCTGCCATCTTTGGTTGCTCAATGGATTTCCTAAAATAACATAACATAACATAACATAAACTCACGTCTATATCCCTGAAGAGGTAGGCAGTGGTGCTAGCACCCACATTTACCGCGATTTTCTATTTCCTAAAATGCCGCTGAAATTAATAGTAATAGCGATATTATTAAAACAGGGATCTAATTTCAGGAATTCAAGCTGTACGCCAATTGTGCAGATATTAATAAATACATTTCATCATTTCCAGGTACCACAGACTGGCAGAGGAATTCTAAGGGAACTGGATTTAAACAGATTTGCAGAATGAACCCCAAAAAAACGCAAGGTTTTTTTAAGGTGCAGAATTTTTTTGTGAAATTATGAGATTAAGAAAAATGTTACCTAAATTACATACCTGGGTCATTTGCCCTACTGTTGCAAAATCAATTGAAAATACCTCAAGAAAACTACCTGGACATAGGTGGAGACTAGAAGACAAAGTGATGGCCTTTTTAAAACCAACTGCATGTTACAGATTACTCAGGCGGCTTTTTTGTTTGCCTAGTGAAGGTACTCTAAAGGCTCTTTTAAATAGGATGCCCATGAAATGTGGTATAAACCTCAAAATATTTGAAACAGTTAAGGCATAACATAAAGTCGGCGACCTGAAGAAAATTTGAGTATTTTGACATTTGATGAAATGTTTATACGTAAAAATTTGACATGTAACATCAAACAAGACATAATTGATGGTTATCAAGATCACGGTAATCAAGGCAGAACTATGGAGCCAGCAACAAATGCATTGTTATTGATGGCCATTGGCATCAGAAAGAAATGGAAAAAACCACTAGCCTTCAACTTTTTAGGTGATTGTGTCACTGCAGGCTGATTATCAGCTTTCATCAAAGAGGTTTGTGTTTCTTATATTAAAGAGATGTAAAATCTAATATAGGTACCCTATACAGAGGGTAATTAGTAAGAGAGGTAATAGTTAGAGAATTTTCTAAATTAATGCAGTTGTTTTAGAGTTCATTGATGCTGGGCTGACACAGCTTTTAGTGTTAATAGTTGTGTGCATGAATATTTCTACTTGACCATTGGTTGTGGAGGTCAGATGGCAGTCCCTTCAAAAAAATGTCGAAGTTCAGCCGCATCAGGTTCAGAGAATGATGATGAAACTCGTTAAAAATAATTTTGTTAATGTTACAGGTATAGCGAAGTGGATGCACATTAAGGAGTTCTATGAAAAAGATAATGCTAACCCTAATTTTGTGTTTGCTCCTGCATTAACTAAACAACATAATATAGAACCTAATTTCAAGCAACAAATGAAAGTTAGCTTAGCAGCCCAAGTACTTGGTCACTCGGTGGCAGCAGGAATGCTTGCGAAAATCGCCAACAGTAAGATTTCATTATTTATTTATGGTCTTTTGCTGGCATTGTTAAAGAACATGAGATTAATGAATATCTGTCAAGACTACGGATGGAGGCGTAGTGGTAGTGAACGTGACTGCTACGTAGAAGGCGCGGGTTCGATTCCCGCTAGGTGCAAATATTTGTGTGCTTGAATATGAATATTTGCATTGGTCTGGGTGTTTCTATGTATAATATACACTGACGGACTCATAAACTGCATCAAAGTTCAGGTTTACTCTAAAAGGATTTTTTATAATAAGTATGCAAACTTTTTAGATTAAATTATATAAATATGGAAAGACTGGCTCTTAATCTTAAAAAAAAATTAAATTTAACAATAGAACTGCAGTAAAACAAATGAATATAGCCGGGAAAAGAAAATATACTTGTAGTATCAGATTTGCGTGTTATTTATAGCAAAGTTTTAAATTGATTCTCATTGATTTTTTTTGTTTTGTCAATTGAATTATTGTTACCAGCATAATTGTTGGGTTAGTTTTTTAACACATCGAGAGTTTTTGAACCATAATATGGATACTTCGTCCGAACAAGCGGCACAAATTGTAGCATTGGTGCGGGAGGGCTTGGATCAACGAACGATTGGTAGAAATTTAAATTTAAACCAGTCTACGGTTTCTAGAATATACAGAAGGTTTGTAGAGACAGGTTCTTACAGGAGGAGACGTGGTACAGGCAGAACTCGAGCAACCACAGGTCGTGATGACCGATTTATTGTTATAACTTCCCTGCGAAATCGTTTCCTCACGTCAGTTAACATCAAAACCGAGCTTAATGAAGTGCGTGGAGTAAACGTGTGTGCACGAACAATAAGAAGAAGGTTAAAGGAAGCGGATATCACCCCTTTTAGACCAGCAAATGGTCCAAAGTTGTCTACAGCTCACAGACAAGCTCGCTTAAGATTTGCGCGTCATCACCTGAATTGGACAGAAGAGCAGTGGGCCTCTGTATTGTTCACGGACGAGTGTAGGACATGTTTATATGGTGCAGATGGTCGCAGAAGAGTCTATCGTCGACGTGGGGAGCGATATGCTCAAAGTTGCATTGAGGAGCGTGTTCCTTTTGGAGGCGGTTCATGTATGGTCTGGGGTGGCATATCGATGAACGGGCGAACAGAACTTGTGTTCATAGACATGGTCCGTCAAAACGGTAATAGAGGGGGTTTGACAGCACATCGCTACATAACAGAGATATTAGAAGATCACGTGGTGCCTTACATGGGATTCATAGGCGAAAATTTTACTTTAATGCAGGATAATGCCCGGCCGCATGCAGCTGCACAAGTTTCAACATTATTGCGAAGAGGTTGGGATACGTACAATCAATTGGCCAGCACGCAGCCCGGATCTTAATCCCATCGAGCATGTTTGGGACAATTTAAAAAGAGCTGTATATGCGAGAAACCCTTCGCCCACGACAGTGGCAGCACTAAGAACAGCACTTTCAGAAGAATGGGACAATATTCCGCAAGATTTTTTAAAAACCCTTATAAAATCTATGCGGAACCGATTAGAATCCGTAATAAGGGCACGTGGGGGTAATACACCTTATTAAAACACAAATAAACCCTTGCATAAAGTTTGTGTCTATTGTTAAAACCAATTTTTTAATTAAACCAATTTTTCTTAAATTTCTGTTTTTTCTTCAAAAAAAGTCTTAAGGTCCTTTCCAGTACATAAACTTAAACTTAAAGATATGACCCTACGCTGTTTTAAAGTTCACGAACCAATCTAGAGGTTTCAATTTAAATCTGTATAGAAAGTATGCATACTTGGTTAAAATATTTATTTCAAAGTCGTCTATTACTTTGATGCAGTTTATGAGTCCGTCAGTGTATATGTATTTACAAAAAAAATGTATCTATGTATGTTTATCCGCATTCTAGAACCCGTAACACAAGCTAGTTAAACTATGCTTACCATGGGTCTTGGTGACGTTGTGTAGATTGTCCTGGAATATATACTGTATATCCCTTTTCGTCTGAACTCCCCATCAAACACCATTATAGTGGGTGTATTTTTGAGACTGATCAATAAGGCAGGTACTTTAACCATTATAATTACAGTAAAATGGTCTTAGGATGATATTGTTCATATTCAAAAGAATGGATCTATGATCAGAATATAAAGATTAAGTTACAAGAACTTAATTTTTGGAAATTTAATCAGAGCCCTGATTATTTCTATAGAATAAAAGTAGCTCAAGTTTCACATTTTCACAAACCTTACAATATAAGTTTTTTTTAAATATAATATAAGTAGGATACCTTCATTAAATAATTATTATTTTAACGTTACTACTAGATACCTCAATTGCATTTTTTGTAGAGTTTGATAAAATGTATTAAGACCCTTATTTTGTACTTTCAGATGAACTTCCGCAAGCAGCTGCTGCGACGGCTACGCTAGTCGGCAAAATGGAGCAATTGTTCGATGCATTAAATGGAGACACGCCCGACTTAAAAAGAGGAAAAAAATACCTCCGTAACTTGACTCAAAGGAGCCCACATCTAAGTTATTTCAAGGAAATGAAAGTTGTATTCCAAAATTTGTCATTTTTAGTTGCCAGGATCAAGCTGCCATCGAAAGATGAGTTTATAAGAACACTAAATGCCGTGGAGCGACTTTTTCACAATATGAGAACCTTACAAACAGGAAGTTTATCAACAAGACGACTTAATCAAGATCCACTAGAAAATTGCAATTGGAAAATTACAAGATCAAGATAACTTGCTCGTTACAGGCTTGAGATAATTGATCTTTCCTAAGGAAATCGATCTCATAATATGATACATAGCAATCAAAGATATACCAATGAGAATACTTGGCTTTAATCATATATATTATAAATATGCATACTTTAGAACATTAGAATGAAAATTTAGCACAATGACAATATTATAAATGACAACCATATAGAATAATAAAACACCTAATAAATTAAGACATAGTTTAGGTTTTAAACCACAAGAGGCATGCGATGCGGAGGAACTCCACGACGCTCTTTAAGTCTTTTTTGTTGTTTTCTTTATCATTTTAGTTTTAATTTAATGGAATAATTAGTTTATTATAAGTACTTAAATAATATAATTGTGTATATGTATAACATTAAATTATTTTCATCGGTTTTACGGAGGAATTCCACGACGCTCTTTAATTTAAGTCTTTTTTGTTGTTTTCTTCATCTTTTTAGTTTTAATTTTATTGAATAATTAGTTTATTATAAGTACTTTAATAATATAATTGTGTATATGTATTACATTAAATGATTTTCATCGGTTTTACGGAGGAATTCCACGACACTCTTTAATTTAAGTCTTTTTTGTTGTTTTCTTCATCTTTTTAGTTTTAATTTTATTGAATAATTAGTTTATTATAAGTACTTAAATAATATAATTGTGTATATGTATAACATTAAATTATTTTCATCGGTTTTACGGAGGAATTCCACGACGCTCTTTAATTTAAGTCTTCTTTGTTGTTTTCTTCATCTTTTTAGTTTTAATTTTATTGAATAATTAGTTTATTATAAGTACTTTAATAATATAATTGTGTATATGTATTACATTAAATGATTTTCATCGGTTTTACGGAGGAATTCCACGACACTCTTTAATTTAAGTCTTTTTGTTGTTTTCTTCATCTTTTTAGTTTTAATTTTATTGAATAATTAGTTTATTATAAGTACTTAAATAATATAATTGTGTATATGTATAACATTAAATTATTTTCATCGGTTTTACGGAGGAATTCCACGACGCTCTTTAATTTAAGTCTTTTTTGTTGTTTTCTTCATCTTTTTAGTTTTAATTTTATTGAATACTTAGTTTATTATAAGTACTTAAATAATATAATTGTGTATATGTATAACATTAAATTATTTTCATCGGTTTTAAAGTTACCTAAGTAAACTAGACGATCTCAGTGATATGTATTGGATGTTACAGGCTGATTCGAATTTATTATTGATTAAACTTTACTGAAATTGAAATATTGCGTTTTTATTGACCTTGAAATATGTTTTCTTTTACTCCATGTGAAGGATGATCAGAAGAATGGTCATACTCAAAATCATAATATTTGAGTATGACTATTCTTCTGATCATTCTTCACATGGAATAAAAATTTATGAAAGGATTATATACAGGAACGCGTTTAAACCTCGCGCCAAATGCGTTAGTTCCTGGGCACAAACTGGCGCGCTAGTGTGCTCCGTGTTGGCATTTTATTTGTATGGAGTTGAACTTCTTGCCGTAGGATATAAGTGTTCTGTGACTTGTACTTTTCACTTTACTTCTTCTTCTTGTTTCCACTTCAACCACTGAGACTGAACTGCCCTTTTGGCGCTCCTGGTGCTGTTTATATACCATGCAGAATCTTCTGGAAATCCTAATTTCGCTAGTCTTTTCGTTCGTCATTACGATCGTAATTTCGATTCTCTTTATTTACAATTATTCTAGTTGAAATTGTCAAACGCTTCAATCATTGACGGCTTACGTCATGAGTGGTGACATTCGTAACAATACAAAGGGACATTGGGACAGAGAAAGCGACTTTATTTTATACAATGAATGTAGTGATAACGGGAAGATAGTCATGATTTCAAATGTTTTTTTTTTCATTCAGTTCAATTCCATTACATTACGTAGAGTAGAAAATTATTAGCTGCCAGATCTTTATTATAAGTTAATTTACATTGTAAAATGTAAATGTAAATTCTCCTGTCTTTTATAACCACCGGCGTCAGGGCCGTAATTTCGCCGCATGTAATATAATCACATATTTAATGTAAGGTAAATTCATTTATTAATAATGGTAGTAATTATTAAAAATTATGGTAGCAACATATTATTGGTTGTAAATTTAATGAATAGTATGAGAAAAGTTCTGTGATCATTTTGTTCTAATATATTATTTTAGTATTGTGTGGGTAGGGCTTTTGTAAATGTACTACAGGTAATAAAAAATACTTTGTTTTTTTAAATTCGATATTTTCTTTGTAAAGTAGATAAGTTTTAATATTGTAGGTATTACACTAAGGAAATTATAAATGTGATATTATATTTTTTATTTGGTTTTTGTACTCAGCTATTATGGACATAATTCTGTATGTGGGTGGATCTTCAACAGGCCCAAAATTAATGTCTCGCCTTACGAATCCTATTAATTAAACAAATTCAGAACTTTTACTTGTTAATGTACATACTAAATAAGTTTACTAGAAGCAATCAAAACCTTAAAATAAAGACTATTCTCGCAATAATAGGTGAAAATATTTTTTTCTATGCTAAGAATACTTAATCTTGAGTAGATTCACCCATGTGTTAGGGCAGCGCTCCTTTAAGTTGAAGGCACCTGGTTGTACTCCGGGTATACTTACTACATTATTGGCGTAAATAATACGGGATTTGGTAGTTTTTTAAACCGTTTAACTAGCATTGTTCACTCTCCATCATGTTAGAAAAAAAAGAAACAATTCATAAAAAAAATCATCAACACGCATTATGGCGCTATTTGTTTTTCTTTTGCTTTACTGATACGATGAAGAGTGAATAATGCTAATTGAACGGTATGAAAATGTATTTTTTTTTCTTTTTAATTTTTTTAAGCCTGTATTTAAATCGCACTTTATTGTACCCGGAGTACTACCTTAGGAGGGCTTCTCTAACACCTGTACATACAGTATTATCATAAACTTGTCTTTTATCAATATATAGAGATATTGTTTATTGTCACAAAAGTCTGAAAAGTTCAGTACGATCCGCTTCAAAAATGGTTCTGATGTTCGCGTGATGTTATACTATGCCATAGTACCACCCGCTATCCCCACCAACTTCACCCCCGCTGGGGAAACCTGGAAAAAATATCTCCAGAAACACAAACTTACTGATGTCCATAATAGCTAAGTCTTTATTATTTTATGAATATGTTGTACAGGAGGCTTCAAAAGTGCTTGGGCAATTCGAAAAAAATATTGTATGAAGTGTTGCTATTACTAAATATTGGTCTTAGAAACTACTGGATAATAGATCTACTTATTAAATGTAATGAAGTTTAGGATTCTACATGCATGAGTTTACTTCTATTATTAGAAAAAAGCAAAACATCGATAGTTTATTTTGATAATGTTAGTTACTTTTCATTAACATATATCTGTCGATGGATTGTATAGATCTTAAGGTGTCCAGGAACTTTTGGAGCTCATTGTACATAATATATTGTGGCCATTATGTTGGTTTCTTTGTTTTTTTTTCAATAAATGACTGATATAAATTTATGCTTATTTAATACGAAATTATTTAAGTTTGTGCGTATATTAATATATTTTGGGTAGCCTTAGGACCCGCAGTAGAATGCTTCGTGTAATTGTAAATTGTTTCAATTGTAATTGTTATCTGTGAACAGATTTCTTATTTCACGTTATTGAAAGTACGCGAATATATCGTTTTAATTGAATTCGTTTGTATTATTTGACAATTAATAAATCAATTACTCCTGGTCCCACTGCACCACTGGTGGTACCGTTGGGAATATCTTCCCTTCGGCTCTACTGGCACTACAGTAGTGACATCGGTAATTAAAATAGCAAAAAAAAACATTCATTGTTTTTTTTTGACCGTACTGCCAGGCCACAGATAAAGGAAAGTTCGTAGAGGCAGTAAGTATTAACTAATCTGTGGTTGGGGGGCTGGAGGATCATCAAATGAAACACACCAAGTTTTCACAAAATTATATTTTGTGTGATAACACCTGCTACATGTTTCTTATTGTTATTGTATTTACAATATTTTATATACTACACATTAGTAACAAATAACATCATAACCTTAGAGGAGCAGATCTTACACAATAAGTTACGGCGAGCGCCGACGCGGCGACGCACGCCCTCCTGCTGATACCTACGTGCGAAGGACGAAACTAAAACTTGACATAACTAATACTTAAATCGTAAATGTATAGTAAACGTAAGTGTTAATAACATTTGGCAATAAATTACTGGGATAACACGAAAATAATCCTTAAGCGAAGCGTTAGAAACAAAGTTATCGTCGCAATTATAAAACGTCTAAACCTACTAGTGTAAAAGAATACAAAATACTAAAAAAATAATCCGTCCCTTAGGCCTGTTACGTAACGTGAGCGGGGCCGCTCGGACGGCGCCCTATCACATTGATCAAATGAACCCCTATCGTACAAATACACTAGTTACCAGCTATGATACAGACTATTCAGAGACAGCCTTGTTACAGTTCAAGCGATTACATTTACAATATGTTACAGGGACAAGCGGACAGGCGGCGAGAGGCACTTCAGAACAGATTCGAGACAAACTAGGATTCCTACGCTAAATTATAATTACACAACGTCGCCTTACAACGATACATCAAAACGTAAACACGATATACATATAAAGGGGAGATACGCATCTTTACATCTCGGTACGCAGTACGAACAGTAAAATCATTGCACTTAATATAACCAAAGACCTTACACATTATATTGTTTCTTTGGAAATCGAAAATATATTAATTTATGAATTAAAAGCACGCGCCACGATCACTGCCGAATCGTAAGTTTATCACAGAACACTCACGGTCCGCCGGCGACGCGCTGGTCCACGCTGGTACTAAACGAACAGCTTCCTAGGTGTACATACATTATTGCACTATATAATTATGCTACATTTCACTGACGTAGTCATTATTATTATAAAACAGATTTAAATACATTTTTATCAGCAATTTTGTACTTTTCAGCTTACCGGGTACTGCGTTATAAAGACAAACAAAACGTGAATTACATACATATGATACAAAATTATAAACCGCTTCGTACATTAAGCAACTCAAACCAAACTCCAGGGTCCCACGATTCTACTAAATGACAACCAATGTCAAACCATTGAGATTACAAAAAATGGCATTGAATTTTAGACCTTACAAATATACAGTTAAGGTCTAAAATAAAATGGCATTTTGTAAAATGAATGACCGAATTAATTAAATCTTTATTGCTTTTTGAACTTTATTGCTTGTGTACATAATGTTTTTGTAATCTCATTGCTTTAAAGAGGTTAATGATTAGTAAAATCAGAAATCCAATTGAGTCAACTCGAGTTTGACTCCTCAAAAAGTATCAGCAAGAAGGCGTATTCTGAGGATTGGTCGAAACTCAAGTTAACAAAACTGCAGTTCCCTTCCAATTGCCTAATGTATGAACGGGCTAAATTAGCTGCCAGATTCGCGACGGATAAGGCAACTCAACTGGTGTCACACTTTCATCTCAATACTTACATATAAACTCTATATACAAAAACTAGCACTTAATATCTGAAAGCAATCTTTATTTGTACTATGCCTTAATTACTTAATATTTATATAATACACTCCATCTGGTTTTTGGTCAACGTTATATACCGAGCTTCTAAGGACAGAAGAGGTCTGCCGTGAACGTAACTTCTTACGGAATGCTAATTGAGTATTCGATCGTGGCCCTTCACACTACAAAGTAAACATAGGCTTATAGGCTAGGGGGGGGGCTTCCAACTATCTACACAACTTTTAACTTCTTTCTTCTTAAAATGGCTTCTGCAACGGAATCGACGCAATTTTGCCAGTTTAGTAAATATGGTAAACGTCATATAAAATTAATGGCGAGACGCCAATGTCAAAACATTTAACTTCATTAGGTAGGTACCTAATGAAGTTAAATTAAGGTTAAAAAGGGGTTGATAGTATGTAGTTCTTATGAAAGTTTTAACATAATTATAATAATAATATGTCTTTATTGTACACCAAGTATAATGCGGATCAAAATACAATGTAACGCTGGTAAGTACAATTGGCGGCCTTATCGCTCTGCGGCAATCTCTTACAGGCAACCATAATTATTTTTTGATTTATGATTTTATGATTTACACTTTGATTTAGTATGCTAACTGTTCAAATCAATTTAGATCAGAAAAAGTGTATCAGTGTATATAGTGTTATAGTTTTATTTAAGAATTAATATAAAGATTTTTTATTCATGGTTTAAGTTTTTTGAAGTATTGAATGAATTAATTTTCCATATTTAATACAAAAGAAATTCATATTAAGACAAGAGTAAGTCTGGAAGTTTAGAAAAGTACATAAGGTATGATTGATTGCAATGTAATTCAATTCAAAAATCGAATTTGGAAGTCATTTAAAAAAATAATCATGACTAAATCAAAACAAAAGTGTTGTTCAATAATACCAGTTTAATTCACAATATTCAGTTTGTGTCGATTCGTTCCGGCCCAAGTTAAGGACCTTTTGTGAGTTTGAGTGCTCTGAAACTAGTCGACTGTCCTGAAATCGAGAGTTAAACTAGTAGGAATCAATTAACAACTGTTGCCGGAATTATTTATTGAAATATCAATAGTATTATGTGAAAATAGCCTTCGAAACTGGCGTGGTTACACGAAATGGTGTTTGAAAACAGTAGCGAAATATATATAGACCATTTACTAGATAGCGTTGTTTAGATTATCCTAAAATATTTATTTATTCAATGTTTTTGTCTACTACAGGCAAAAACCAAAACATTAAGAAATATGTCGTATTAATATGTTGCGCAGATAGTTAGACGCCCTTTATAAATCCAAATACTATCTTTTTTTAGTTCTTCAAGGAGGCTGAATACTCGTAATAACAATCGAATCAAAATTCAGTCTTGAACTAATATCAATTTCGTAAACGTCAAAAACGATAATATGATTAGCGAAACCCGTGTATTAACGCTATCTTATAGTAAATACAATAATTTACCTTTTTATTAGCTTGACGTTTCGGCCAGGTTGCACTAGCAATGGTCATAAGCTGACTGACAGTTCAGCTTGCGTGGTTTCGCTAACCGTGACCTTGAATAATAACGATAATATTCTATTTCGCAATATCGTTTTTTTTATATATACTCCATTTGGTTAAGTACTTAAAAAAAGGTAAACAATGTTGTGGCAACTTTTTATAAAAAACACATGTTAAATTAATAAACTAAGCTAGCTAACTGACTAACTAGTGGTTCGATAACAATATTTAGTCTTTATAATACGTTTCTAAGCAGAAAAGTATTTTTATACTAAGTTTTTGAACAAAACTTATTTAAAATACACACCAAGATTGTTTAGGTTTGTTTAAGTACCTAAACCAATGGACTATAGATAGAATTTCGAACAGATTTTTCAATTAAAATAATTTATTACTTTTTATTACGAAAATTAGCCCTTCATTAAAAATTCTCAGAATAAACCTATATTAAATTTATCTGTATATCTATTTAAAAGTAACTTACTTTGTTTCAGACCGAATGATTTCCCTAATACTGAAAAATCTATGATATGTATAATAACAGATAATATTTTATTATTTGTCCCTGATATTCACAGTAAATAACTTGTACAACACTAAAACATATTACAACAGACCATCAGAGCCAGCTGATATATCGACACATGTTAACTAGACAAATTAAATTACCAAATTATTTTCTTATTCAATACAAAGACAATTTACCTATAGTAGTGTGAAGGGCCTTAAATCTGGTCACGAGTGCAAGAACAGCCATCTTTAATAGGTTTATCTAATATTATAATTAAGCAAATATTCTTATTATTACTATTTACTATGATTAGGGGTTTTAAAATCACCAATGACCTACAGTGCCTATCAAAATCACCCTTTCCCTTACAGCCATGTCAGAAGCATTCGAAATTCAACTATACAACCATCTTTGGGGCGATGGGGATGTGGGATAGTTGAACAGTTAGCATACTAATTGGGTTCAGTCTCATAATGTTAAGTTGCAAAATAACATATGGTAGCAAAAAGTTTAAATCTCATAAGACCCGAGTCTCGAAACCTCCAAGTTGCAAAATACCTACATCTCAAAACGTTCAACTTTTTTTCAAGTTTTCACTACAGTGCCTATCTTTTTAACTGTAGCAGAGACTGCTATCTTTGTTAGGTTCGATAATCTACTATATAAAAATAAGTCGGGTTTTCCTTCCTGACGCTATAACTCCAGAACGCACGAACCGATTTCCACGGTTTTGCATTCGTTGGAAAGGTCTCGGGTTCCGTGAGGTTTATGGTAAAGAAAATTCAGAAATAATTTCAACAGAAAAGCGGTAGCCATCTGGTGGCGAAACGGAGTTCGCCGGGTTTGCTAGTAAGACATATGTTCCGCGGCATGCCTAGCTATCTAAAAATTGCCAATAATTTCATGTAATCAATGCAAACGCCCCAATTATGCATACAACTCACTTCCTAACTAATTTTCCTATACCGATGTCTGTTTTTGCACTCGCACTCATAAACTATACTATCAAACATTCCCATTAGAAGTTTTTTCTTGGATTATCTGCCTCTTTTGAACCGAATAACGCAAACGTAAGTTACTTAACCGGGGGTCGTGTGGTCTTGCACTCGCACCTTTAAACTATACTATCAAACATTCCTATAAGAAGTTTTTCTTGGATTATCTGCCTCTTTTCAACCGCATAACGCAAACGGAATACCGAATACGGTAAAACGGGGTGGATAGAGATTGAAGGGTGAATAGAAATAAAATGGTCAGCTAAATTATTTAGTTGCTATCTTTCAAGCGAAAATTTGGACTCGTTCATTGTAATAACAGAATCACGAAATATCTGTTATTGGGCTTAGTTAACATTTTGTAAAAGAATTTATTGAAAATATTCCAATGACCATTTTATTTCTATCCACCCCTGGATTCCTATTCACCCCGTTTTACGGTACTCAACCGGGGGTCGGGCCGGCGGGTCGGGCGGGCCGGGCGGACCGCTACCGGCGCATGGTGGAGTTGAGCGGCTGCATGGCGAGCGGCGGCGGGTGGTTGATGTACCCGTAGGCGTAGACGTTGGGCTGCTGCGCGCGCGGGTCGGCGCCGCCGTACTGCACGTTGGCGGGCGCCATCATCTGCAGGTTGTTGAACTGCTGCTGCGGGCCCACGCGGTACCCGTTGAGCCCGTACTGGCTGATGATGTGCGTGTTCAGGTTGGGCGACATGCGGGACGTGGGCGCCATCTGCATGTGCTGCATCGGGGACAGGTTGCCTGCGGAGGGAAGGTGAACTTACATTATCTGCCAATTATTTGTTCAAACGGTCATTATATTAGTAAGTTTTTGATGTCATCATGACAATTTATAGTGATAGAGACTATACAATATTATCTAATACAAGTTAATGGACATAAAATGATATCAAAGTGACTTTCTGAAGTGAGACAGGTTGGTACAGAGTTTTATTTCGAGTTTTTCACCTCTCGCAGAGATAGCACCACTTAAAGACGCATTAGCAGAACATAAAGACGCTCCACGTTCCTTTATTTCCTTAAAACTACGCAAAGTTGGACACAGATATTGGACAAGTGGAATGGGCATCCCTCAAAGAAATGTGATCAAATATTGAACAGTAACTTTGGACAAAGATATTTGATAAGTGTAATACCACCCTAACCCATGACTGACAGAATAAATATAATCTTAATTATGATTATGATTATAATTATGGTTATGATTATGACTATGATTATGACTGTAATTATAATTACGATTATGATCATAATTATGGTTATGATCATAATTACGATTATGATCATAATTATGGTTATGATCATGATTATAATTATGGTAATGATTATGATTATGATTATGATGGTGGGTACGTACTGGTGGCGTTCCGTGTGTTCCTGGGCGAGTCGAGCTGGTTGTGCGGCGGCGCGTAGTACTTGGCGGCGTGGTAGTGGCCGGCGGCGGCGGCGGGCGGCGTGGCGGGCTGCTGCGCGTACTGCGGGCACACCGACTAGCGCTTACTAACATCACGTGTACCACAACCTTCGTAGGGCACATTACACACTCATACTTATTGTATAAATCATAATTTTCTTATAAAACCTCTAAGGCAAAATGCAAAATCTACGCGTGAGAAAGTGACAGAGTATATGAACCGTGAAACTTTTTTATAAACTAGTATCAACTTTGACAGAAATGGATATTGCAGTGACATCAATGTCTCCACAGTGAGAGTCACAAGAGACTGCCATTTAAATTCAGTTACGCGGCAATAAGGAGATTATGCCCCTATTTACGTCAATAATATAAACTATACACAGGGTGTAAGGGGAACGCTCCCGAAGCCGAAGGCCCCTGGTAGTACTCATGGTACACAACATATTGGCATGAAAGAAAATTACGGTAAAGCAATTTTTTTTTTATTTCTTTTTTACTTTTTTTTTTAATTTGGCTCGCACCCATGTTATGTGGGATCGAAAATCATAGTTGGCGAAATGGGGGTATTTAATACTACTCTGCCTACCCCTTCGGGGATTACGGGCGTGAGCATATATGTGTGTGTGTGTGTATGTATGTATGTATATTCCAAAGTCCCAAGCTTTAGATGAAACCGGGCTTGATACACGTTTCCATAGGCCTAACGTGAGGTGGTTATATGGTACGGTACCTGGTGCGGCGGGTGGTGCTGCGGCGCCTCGGCCATCTGCTGCAGCTTGGCGAGCGAGCAGGACGGCGGCCAGCCGCCCGCGTGGTACTGCTGCTGCTGCTGGAACGACAGGTAACCGCCCTGGTACCCGCCCGCGCCGCCCGACTGCATCACGGCGCCGCCGCCTGCAACTGGACGGGGAGCGAGATATAACGTACAATTTCGGGATAGAACACGTTTATTTGTTTAGGTACTTAAATAAACGTAAACAATCTTAGTATGTATTTTAATCTATACTAATAGGGGAAAGTGGTCACCATTCGTACGCTTTTTATATTTTATTTTTTTAATTTATGATGGATTGTTGAATTTATCTAGTTTATACACCTAAACGTAACAAATATATTGTAGTTTGTTACAAAAAAATTCGAAACTATTATGTCAAAGGGTTAAAGAGTTATAGTAATTTTTCTACGATAAGATATTTGTATGAAGGTACCCCACGTACGGGGTACCTTCGTACAGTAGGTGGGGTACTTTCGTACGCCATGGGGTAGATTCATACAGGGTAATTAAAAAGCCTATTAAAGTAGTTAATTTTTTATTAATTATTACAAAAATATTGATTTATTAAAGAACTAACTTAAAATATTTGACTTGACTCATAGTCGATAAATGTTTCTTTAGAAACATAACAAAAAATTAAATCGTTTATCCACAGTTTACTTATTGATAATTCTTAGCTCAACAATTAGTCATAATGATTTCTTTGCAAACATTTTTTATGATATTGATTATCTAAACTTAAAGTCAATAATCATACATATTTGGTTGTTACTTTAGAAGTTATTGCACATGATAATTATTTAAATTACCTGCAAAAGAAAAAAGTCTAGCCATTCTAGCTGTACAGCCCGCTTGTGGCTGTGGATCAGGTAGGATCATGAAGACATCGCTGATATACAGAGTGTGTATGTCTTCTATATCAGGAAAAAAGAATGATCATGATGATCCCGGTTTCTTCCGAAGATAAGATACTTTCAGCTCCGTACCCAAATAATGACTAAGAACTTTTCCATCTCTAAGGACTTTTCATCCACCTCTTGGGTACGCGTACCCTTTTTTTTATATTTTCGTACCATGATTCTGCAATAAAATATTAGTTATAAGGCTTACTTTATAAAATATATCGATTTGTTAGAATAAGAATACTTCATAAAAAGAAAAATGTTATTGTGATGTTCTGAGGGTTAATAAAATCTAAATGGGAGCATTCGTACGCGTACGAATGTGCCCCCTGTTTTGCTGTCCGAATGTACCCCATGCCTTGCACAAAGTTAAAATACTACTTTATACAAATTCTAATTTAATTTGAGAAATTTTACAATTAAAGCTCAAAATAATCAATGTTAACATTAATATTAATCAACACTATTTTGTCAAAAACATAATAATTCTACTTACAATTGCGAATTGAATTTACGTAAAAAAATTACTTACTGCGCGCGAAAACACGTTACGTCTTGTCAGCCGATGCACCGTGGTGCGACTGGCGCTTCACTCTGCTTAGCAACATGCCGGCTGGTATGTCTATGCACACAAGCAAACGCGCGCTTGTGTGCTGTTTAGTTTGTCTGTTATACTAACTGTATGAATGTGCCCCGCGTACGAATGGTGACCACTCTCCCCTATTATAAAGAGGAAATACTTGTTTGTTTGTCTGTAACGAATAGGCTCCGAAACTACTAGACCGATTTCCATCATTCTTTCACCTCTAAAAAGCTACAATATCTCTACAATATCTAGGAGCGAAGTAATAATCATAAATCACAATTGATCCGGTAAATTTCTATACATTGGCGCTAATATCGACAGCAAGTAAAAGTAGTATAGAGAGGCAAGTAGAGAATCGAGTAGAGTCCTACAACGCGATAATCGACATCCACGCGGGCGGAGCCGCGGGCAAAAGATAGTTTTAAATAAGTTTTATTTAGAAAACTCAGTATAAAATACATTTCTGCTTAGAAAAGTATTATAAAGACAAAATATCGATATCGAACCACTAGTTAGTCAGTTAGTTAGCTTAGTTTATTTGTTTAACATGTGTTTTTAAACGGTTTTATTTAGCTCACCCCGTTTTTTTATAAAAAGTTGCCACAGCATTGTTTACCTTTTTCTTAAGTAGCTAATTAAATGGAGTATGAAGTTTAGCTTTAAGAGATTTGCGTTACTGTGGGTAGTTATATTCAGTATTAAATTGAAACGACCTGGTGTTTCTAAGTAGGATGTAACACTTAACTTTATAGATTGTCATCCTATTCTATTTGTGTGTCGTACCTCATTATGGAAAATTATGCCGCGTCAAAAAAAAAGCTAAGAAACCAAGAAAAAAAAATCCTGTATTATTACAATCGGAATTGACGATTGGAATTATGATTATCTTGACGTGTATACAATAGTATTGCTATCAATACATCAAAATGCCTATCGCAGTTCATTGTTGAGCATAAGCCACCCCTAATGCTGTGAGACTTCGGCCTACTGTTTTCACGTTAGTAAGTAGTAATGACATGCTAAGTGTCGCTAATTCTGGGAAGTAATGACATGCGGTAAATTTACAGTCTCAGTTTAACAGCATTTTCTCTGACTACCTTCAATTGACAGTACGATTGGGACAGTAAGATTTTCAACAGCGAGTTTACCACGAAGAAGTTACAACGGGAATATTTTTTTATAACAAGTAAGTGGCAGAGTAGCACTCGGCAGACGTGGCTAAAAGTGGGTATATGGCGCTATGTCAAGGTACGTACCGTGCGGCTGCAGGTTGGGCGGCGTGGCCTGGCGCCGGGCCGGCGGCGTGGGCGCGGCGCGGAGCGAGCTCTTGTCCGCACCGCTACTGCTGCTCCTGCCAAACGACATTTTCTTTTATACCACGTATATGGCAGACAAGCACACGGCCCACCTGATGGGAAGTGGTCACCGTGGCCTATGGACGTTTGCAACACCAGAGGCGTCACACATGCTTCTAATGCCCTTCTTGAAGAACCCCATATTGTAATCGCTTAGGAAAACCACGGCAGGGAGCTCATTCCACAGCTTGAGCGTGCGCGGGATGGACAAGACATCAATGTTAATACACTCCTTGCAGAAATTGATGACCGAGCCTCTTATAGACCTACTATAGAGAGGAGGCCTAAGTAATTGCACTGTGATTGCCAACTGGGTATTGACAGCATAATAGTGGACATACATAACCGCGCTGGCCTAGTGGTATGGGTAATGAACTGCTGAGACGAGATCTCAGGTTCGATCCCAGGTTTTACCAAGGCACACACCAATGACTTTTCGATGATTTTCGAAGTTATGTGTGTATTTATCGCAGATTTATAAGTACCAGGTTAATGGCAGTAGGCTCGCCATTTAATACATTGGGTCCTAAACATAAACTGACGAAATGTGGCTGCACCTGTGCCTAACCTTTCGGGGATATAGGCGTGAGTTTATGTTATGTGTACAGTTCGTCTACGGCTCCAAATATACTCAATGTTAAATAAAGCAGTAGGTGGGATCTAAAACGTACAGCACCCATTCGCGTGTGTAGTGTCACGAATTCTTTCGTAGAGAAATCTTAATAAACATCTCTCTGTATTTAATAGACAACATTACATCCTTCTAGCAGATAACTTTGATAATTTGCACTTGATACTATTTGACAATTCTTAAGAAAATTTCAATGACATGTCAATTCAGAAAATAGACTATAAAAAGCAATAAAAATAAATAAATACACTCAAAACTACATACCTATTCCTGTTATTAATCTTCTGTTGTTTCGGTGGTTGGTTAGGTTGACTCATTATGGACGGTATGTGTATAGAAGAGTACTGCGGGCTGGGCGCGGGGTGCATATGCATCATAGAACAGGGAGACGCCAGGTCCGACCCTATGCTAGTCGGCGACTCCAGCCCCAGCTGGCTAACATCTAACTCGCACGCAGGATACTGAACCGAATGCACGGAGTTACTCGTCGAATCTGGAGTATACACTCCCAAAGACTGTAGTGCAGGACTAACCGCTTCACACAACTCCTCTTTACTACTGTCTTTCGAAGAGTCGTCTTTCTTAGAGTGCTGTCGGGATTTCTTCTCAATCTCAGTCTTCTCCTGGCCACATGGTCCGTTCTGATTGAACGGAGTTTTGCAACCTGATGACGTCATCACTTGAGGGCTTTGCTGTCGGTACTCCGCACAGCTAGTCACGACGTCTTGCTGCTTATTGACTTGCCGCTGCATCATTTGTTTCATCTGTTCCGCTGTGCTCTGAGAATGGGATTTCTTAGAATCGCATTGCGTTTGACAGCCAGTAGTAGCTTTAGACTGTTTCGATGGTTTGCATTCGTTTTTCTGCGAGTATTCTGATTTAGATGGTGTCTTCGTTTCTTTAAAATGTGGTAAACCTGTGGTTGCGTACAAGCTACTGCTCAAAGCGCCGTATGTAATGTTGTGTAAGTCCTTTTGATCGTATTTCGGGAGTAATTTCTGAGGTGATTTTTGAACTTGATCTAAATGTGGTAAATTGAACCCTTGTAGTTTGTCTAGATAGTTTTTGTCGCTAACGCTATTCTTCATGTCTAAAAGTCTATTGTGTTCCCATGTGCCCTGTAGCCGAGGCTCCCAGGGTGGCTGCCACTGATATTGCCCGGGTGTCGTGTGATAATTAGGAATTTGGTTCATCGCATAATCAGTTTTAGGCATTAACTCGTTGTCATATTTGAATTTCGGTAGCATTTTGTTCAGATCGTTTTGGTCCGGCTTCAAATTCAGTTGCGCTGAACAACCTTTGTCATGTTTGAGTGATGTACTTTTCGAGTCACATTTCGACGTGTTAGATTTCTCTTTCTTAAAAAAATCTTGCTTTTTGGGAGCTTCGTTTGTTTTTGTATCGACCTTGCTAGAGACTGGTACAGAGTTGATTACGTTTATAGGGACCGACGTCTCTGGTTTTCTCGTATTTGGATTCTGTTCTGGAAAAAACATCTTGGGCTCGGGCGTGCTCCGCGGCGTGTCATTCTTAGTCTTCTTGTCCGTTTTCTCTAATTTACTGTGAGCGGAATTCACTCTGACGTCACGCAATTTACTCTTCTCTCTTGGTTTTTGGTTCAGTTCATTCTTATCCACCATGGTGTTATGAACAATATTCATGGACCCTGTAAGCGAGTTTTGTATAGCGCTATTATTCGCGAAACTCGCTTCTAAATCTGATCTCTCCAAACCAATATTAACCGCTGCATTAGCACTGTGACACCGGGGTAAAAAATTAATATCCGTCACATTAGGTACTTTTGGTATGACAGGGTTTATCACTGGTGATGATATGGGGTGAGGTACTTCTAACTTGGTCGTACTTTTACTGATCACAGGGGTAGGGTCTAAAGCATTGTTTATCACGCGGTTATGTTCACTGGTCTTTATCAACACCTTGTCAGTCTGTACAGCTTGCGATTCTTTCGTAACTATTGCTCTGTGATTCAAGAAAGAGTGTTGGGCAGTATTTATTTGCTGTATCGTCATAGAATTGCTTACTGGGTTTTGAAACGCTTGCAGCGGTGAAGGTTGCTCTATTATATTTCTAGTGATAACAATCTCATCTTTCCTATTCAACATCTCGTTACGAAACGGAATTTCATTTTCTCTAACTACAAGGGGATTTGTTAATTTATTTCTATTATCAACTTCAATAAAACTATCTATTTTGATGGGGTCTGGTTTCCTACTAGGCATGTTGCTAGGCAATTCCCTTTGAGAGGAATCTAAATTTTGAATAATAGATTCTATTTTATTTGGAGACTTCTTGTCCATACTTTTGACATCATCAGTATTTTGATGTTGTATAACAGTTTCTTTTCTTTGTTCACACTTTTTCTGCTCACAAAATACTTCAGTGTTGATACTTTCTGGCGATTTTCTTGGTTTAGGAGAGTCGTTGAGTACCATTTTATCATTTTTCTTGGGTGAGACGCCGGCCTGCGGTGAATTGGCGCTATCAGATTCGCCTTCAACAACTATCGTCTCGATTTGATTAGTCCTCGGCACAATCAGCTCCACTGGCGGTCTTACAGTGTTCACATCTTCCTGTACCTTAGGGTCTAGGACTATATGAGCATTTTCTGTGGATACAACTGGTATAACTTTAGATGGACTCTCCTTTTCTTCGAACTCTTTAGGTTTATTTTCATTACTCTGTGGCACAGGTGCTACAAGATTTGGTTTAGGTGATGGCAAAGGACAGCTTTGACTATTGTTATCGTCTGATTCAGATATTATTATAGTTTCTTTATCATCTAATACTGGTTTAGCTGGAGATTTCATTTCCCCGTTTCTAGGTTCCGAAGGTTTTTCCGGTTCGGTTTGTTCTTCTGTTTCAGTGGCAACTTCTGTGGGTTTTTCAGATGACTCTTCTGTTCTTCTCTCAGTTGCTGCAGAATCAGGTTTATCACTAGCTTCGTCAATAACTTGGTCTTTTTCAGCTACAGACTTTGGTGAGTCCATATGAATGCTATCAAGTTCCATGTCACTCGTATGATGGTCAGTGCTGTTCTCTTCAACTTGTTGTCCTGGCGATGCTGGTTTACTAACTTGTTTCCTTTCTTCTCCTTCTTCAACATCCATCTCATCATCAGCCTCGCCTGAAGAGTCTTCAGAACTTGCTTCAGAGTTTTTACTTTTATCCTGAGTTTTTTCTTCAATTGGTTTGTTATTTTGTGGTGAAATATTATTTTCTGCAACATCCGCAGGTTTGGCGGGCTCTTCGATAGATTCATCAGTTTTGTAATTATTGATTTCCACTTCATTACTTTTATCAAGTTTAGCTTTTTTAACTGCTGGCGAAGCAGTACGAGCCGCAGTTTTATTAATTCTTTGTCTCTTCCTAGGAAAGCCTGTTCGTGCTCTTTTTCTCTTCGTTTTTGCTGTGACAACAGGAACAATTGGCGTGTTAGCTTCGACATCCATACTTTCTTGACTATCTTGAGTATCAGATCCATACGCAACTTCTCGTGTGCTCTGCCTTCTATCTCGCGGCGTAGCATCTTCTGTGATTTCATTCTGAATAACTCTCGATGATCTTCGAGCGACACTTTTACTTCTCTGTCTTCTGGGTGTTTCTTCGTCTTTAAATTCTTCTTCTAAGTTGTTTTCAGAAATCCTTCTACTGACTTCTCGTTTTCGTTTCCTAGTGCCTTCATTTTGTGTTGGTGTAGTTTGATAGGTACTTTCACTGTACTTCAGGGGTCTCGTTCGTCTTCTACCTGATGAGGTCACTTCTACGGGGACTTCGAGGCTTTCCTTTTCTGCAACCGTTTGTGTAGGTTCTTCCTTGGCTGACGGAGCCTCGTTTTCAGTCGCGGTGTCCTCACTTTCAGTCTTCAACTCTTCGTTTTCAGTGTCCTGATCTCCTCCAGAAACCTCTTCAGGCGATCTGAACGGATTCACAGTTGGAGCTAGTAATGGCGTCCATCTCAGACACTCTGGGTCGATCTCCAGCCTAGGTTTACTTTTTACTTTCTTCATATGATTATCAACTTTGTTCCAGTCGATGCAAAGTCCTAATTTGCTTGATTCATCATTAGGAATATATCTTACAAAACCTAATAACTGGAACGTTATAGCAATATCATTCATATGCATTCCTGTAACATGCGCTATGTCTTCGAACGTGAACGGTTTCTCTTTATAGTCATAGAGATACTCAAGAATAACCGATTTCCAATATGCATAGTAAGATACTCTGCCGAGGTCTGACAGAGGCTTTTCTGGTGTGCCCGGTTGTCCTTCCTCTTTTGATAACAGATAACCTGTGAACAAAGAATAAAGAGGTTACAATAGCGTTCAAAGAATAAAAATGCCAGAATTACATGACAAACTCAGTAAGAACAACTCCATCATGAGAACTAGCTTAGTAAGGCGGAAACTATCGCAAACTTTGAAGGTTTCAAATCTTGTAATGAGTTTTATGTATGATTTGTATCTTTCTTAAGTTTGTCAGAATTCAAGTCAATAAGTAATAAAGATTCCACCACTCACTAAAATGGATGAGAAACCGTCCGAAGCCTTGTCTCTGGTACTGCGGCATCGTCATAATGCAGGAAACATTATATTTTTGCTGACAATGTTTTTCTTTGGAGAAGTAGCCAACTAGATGACATCCTTTGCTGTCATTTTTTGTTAATACGTAAAACAGGAATGGTTCGACATCGTAGTATAGCGTTTTGTGGTCAAGGAACAGTTTCGCGAGTAGGCACAAGTTCTGGCAGTATATTTTGTTGGCGTTGCCGTCTACTTCGAAGACGGATATGTCACCGCAACGGTATATTTCCGTGGCGGGTGGGTGCCGCCACAGACACTTGTCGAGATGCCGCATTAACACCGCCCGACTCTTCGCGTATTTCAAGCAAAACTCGCACAGGAATAGTTTCGGGAGTCTGAAATGTAAAATAAATATATTGAGATTAAAAAATAACTAGTATCGCGTAGACTAAGTAGAAAATGTTCTCGACAGCACTCGATTAACGGGGACAATGGATGTTGTTTGCAACCCTAGATGCGTCACACTCTTGTTGCCGACCCTATAGAAACCTTCTAATGACCTTCTTGAAGAGGTGATGGGTGAAAGTTAGAAGAGCTTCTGTGCCTCTTACTCAATTAATTTCTTCTCATTACATATATTATTGGTATCTATAATGGTGACTCTCAATGCAAGAATTTTTAACGTAGAACTAGAGAAGATGAAGTCAAATTGACGAGCCCTACATTATAAACAACAGCGCTGTGTGATGATATATAGCAAAAATCGGATACCTACAATATTTGCTTTAAAAAATTAAGAATCATTTTCTTCGAAATATTTATTACCTTATCACTATCTCAATTACCACGGCAGAATTACGATATCACTTACTAAAATGTTATCTTTTCTAAATGTAAAGATAAATTGTTGAATGTAAATGTAATGTAAAGATCTGTTCACTGAAGATAATGTAAAGATAAGATAAAAATATATGTTAAAACAAATGTTCAAAGATTTTCTAATGTTAATATATGCGAACGCAACGGACCGTGGCGGCGCCGAAAGGTGTACAAATGTGGGGGAGCAGCCGACCGCGACATTGGGTCGTATGTGTTTCATTTTACATTATATTGAAGATATAATTTTTAGCCGCGGTAGCCTAGTGGTATGGGTAATGGACTGCTGAGACGAGGTCTCGGGTGAAATCCCAGGTTTTACAATGGCACCAATGACTTTTCCATGCTTTTAGAAGTTATGTTTATCGCAGGTTTATAAGTGCCCGGTTAATGGCAATAGGCTCGTCACCTATTACATTGGGACCTAAACATAAACTAGCGAAATGTGGTGCTAGCACCTCTGCCTACCCCTTCGGATATATAGGCGTGAGTTTATGTTAAGTATTTCCAAATTTGTTTCTTTTATTCTTTGACTAAAGTTCAATTTGGTTTGTCTAGATTAATTTTGAGATTGTTTACCTCTCTAGTCAGTCAATTTAGGAAGTAATATTTTTGTTTATTACCGAATCGGTATTCTCAATGTTATCATTGTCGAATACAACGGTACTATCGTCGGCGTACATAGTCATTGGGAACGGTGAAGTGAAACTAATGAAGAGAAGGGGCCCAAGTATATTTCCCTGCGGGACTCCGTAACGTATAGTTCTAACGTCCGACTTGTACAAAATTTCAGTCTTTGTTTTGTTGCATATTCTATTTATGACTGTGTACTGTTGACGGTTTTCAAGGTACGATTTGAGTAAGCTGGACTAGTTTCCACGAACATCATAGGTATTTAAGTTGTCAATTAATATTTCGTGGTCAACATAATCGAACGCTTTCGTCACGTCCATATATAGCGCTCGAACTGGCCAGTCTTCTGTCTATTCTAGAAATAATAGTATTTAACAAGTCATATATGGCAACATCGATACTTTTGTTTTTTCTCAACCCTTTTTGATTACCCGTAAATAAGTTTATATTTTTCGAAGGCTATCGTGGATGACCCTAAAAATTTTAAATGTCGGCGCTACAGCGTGTGGGGTGCGTACCTGGCGTACTCCTGCGGGAAGGGGCTGGAGTACCAGGTGTCGATCTCCCACTGGCCGAACTGTATGGCGGAGGGGCAGCGCGCGGGCGCGGGGGCGGCGGGCTCGGCCGCGCCCGCCGCCGCCAGCGCCGCGTCCCACAGCGCCGCGTCGCCCGCGCCCACGCCCGCCGGCCGCCGCGCGCCCGACCCGCCCGACGCGCCCGACCCGCCCTCTGCGGACAGACAGCACGTCACGCACCGAACCGACTGGGCGTACAGCCGTGAGGGTGCATACGTTTGTTTATGGTCAAAAAAAGTCGTTAAGAAAAGCAAAATAAGATACTTTTGAAAAAAACATATATGGACTTGACATTACATTTGGTATCAAAAAAAGTCATTAAAAATGAAAACAAAAGATACCTTTGGAAAAAAAACATTATGTAACAGAAATATTTGTATTCAGGTCAAACGAGCATATTTTTATGAGTTTTGAGTCGGATAATTTCTGCTGCATTCAGTTTTATACAAAAAAATCCGTTTTTGTCACAAGGTGTTGCAAAATGAGTATCGAACGCAGGGCCTCAAATTGCACTGCGGTACTTAGAACTGACAAAATTACGCTCGTTTGGCTTCAGCCTTAGGTGGAAATTATAAATTAGGTTTTGTATCCCGACTGGCAATTTCAATTTTTTAAGACCACCAGAATTGAAAAAACATCACCTGAAAAAAAGTTAACTGTATTTTTTAACTTCTTTTTTTTTCAATTAAAAAACGTTTATAAATGGATTTCTTTGGCAGTTTTATAAAAAATGTTTCTAAATATGGCCTTCATAGCAGTGTTTAATAGTGTGTAAATTAACTTCATAAATATTTCTGTTGAACACTATTCAAAAAAACGTAAAAATTAAGCAGTTTTTAGCTGTAAAAAAATATTTATTAAAATCGTATCTAAGCATGAACCAAATAAAGACAAAGCAATGATCAGATGAGACTACAGAGCAACAAACAGAAACTCATAGGGGATACGGCAAGTAAAATAAAGCAAGTCGCTCCCGAGTGCCCGAGTGGACTGCGAGGCGCGCGCGAAAGTGCATGTGTGGATACTGCCCAAACCCGAGTAACAAATGTGTTGTCATCGGCGCTCGGGGTCCGATAGAGAAGCGACAATCGAGAGCTCGCGGCTCACTCACCCGTCCCGAACAGAGCAACAACGACGCGACAGCGGAGCCGGCCAGCAATCAGAGCGGGTCGGTCAGATCCACTACGACACTTTCACCGCACCTCACGAACCGATCTTACCCGTCTGATTGGTGGCCGGCCTCGCGCCCTGCCGGCTCGCCAGCGCTAGGCCGCGGTACAGTTTGTCCGAGTCCTCCGACACCCAGCGGTGCTTGCCCGCCGCCGCGGTCCTAACCAGCTGCGACGCGGACAGCCGCGCCGCCCCGGCCTCCGCCCCCGCCTCCGCCCCGCGCTCTGCGCTCGGGCGCCGCGCCCGCGATCTACTGCGAGACCTCGCCCGGACCACCGGCTCCTCCTCGAGGACGGGCATCGGCTCAGGCTTCGGCTCGGGTTTAAGCTCAGGTTTGGGCTCCGGTTCCCTCGTTCGACTCCGCGCGCGGCGCAGCTCCGCCTGGTATCGCCGGAAGGTACTTCTCGTCTCTTTCAGTACGGTGCGGTCCTCCTCGGGCTCGGGCGGTCGCGGGGGGCGCGGCCGCGACTGAGATCGTGACGCCGTTCGCACCGAGTAGAACTCCGAGAGCCCGTCGAATAGCGTCGTCAGCAACCTGTCCCCGCATCGGCTGCGACGTCTCGCGACCCTATGCCGCTCGGGCGGCTCGCTCGGCTCGGGCTCCAACCGACACTGCTTCTGCGCCTCGGCCGCGAAACCCCACACCCCGCCGGGCGCCTCGTCCGTGGCGAGGCGCTCGAACACCGTGGACACGGCGGACGGCGCCGGGACCTCGGGCCCGCTGGACGACGCGCGGGAACTGGGGGACGGGGACGGCGACGGGGACGCGGACGGGGTGGGCGACGGGGACGGGGACGGGGACGCGGACGCGGACGCGGACGCCGATGCGGACGGGGACGGGGACGGCGACCGGGAGGGCGAACGCGACGGCGACTGCGACTGTGACACGGAACTCGGCGAGACGCGCGACAGGGGCGAGGGCGTGGAGCGCGTGCTGGAGCGCGGGGTGGACACGGTGTCGCGGGGCGAGGCGGGGCGGCGCTCGAGGCGCAGCTCCACGCGCTGCACGCGCGTCACTCGCACGCCGCCCCACCCCTCCCACTCGGAGGACGAGCGGCGCCGGCACCGCTTCACTAGATTAAAGGCGGAGTATCGGAAGAATTTCTGCTTCTCCCGCGACATTCTCTGTTCGGGTCGCGTGAGCGTCGGGCCGTTACCGTCGGAGGGCTCGTCGTCGGAGTCCTGCTTCCGCGCCGGCGTCCGTGGTTTCCTGCCGCGCGGCGTGCCCGCCACCGAGGATCTGAAACAACGGTCGCACCGTCACAATACGTCACACTGTCGAGACGGGGCAGCCGCGGACGGTGCCAGGGGGGCAGGCGACGTACCGTTTGCTGAGCGGCGCGTGGCTCTGGCAGTGGGCGCAGCGCCAGGGCGGCGGCGCACAGCGCGGGTGCGCGTGTCGCGCGCAGGCGGCGCAGCGCGCGGCCCAGCCGCCGCCCGCGCCCGGCGCGCCGCCCGGGGCGCACAGCTCGCAGTACGAGCACGACTCGCACGACCAGCGGACAGACTGCAAACAAACATCGACTTCATAATTGCTGAGATACTTCCCCGAAAAACAGAGGAAGCTTATTTCTTTAGCTCTATGTTCAACTCGAATGTACAACATTGTCCAACAATCTTGAAATGATAGTTAAAAATTGAGCCATACAGATTAATATGCTGACAAAAAATATTTTTTGATATATTACGTTATCTATTTAACTACACTCATATCTACAAAAACTTTAAAAATTATCTGAAGTGTGTTACTTTCATCCAAATTAGTTGGAATACTGTACTATTATCTTACCATATAAAAATAAACTAGAGAACCATATTATGGAAACTTTCAATAGAATTGTCAGTCATAATACTTAACTTCAAAGTTAAAAAATAAAGAAACTGAAATTAGTACTGTACCTTTAACACAGGTATTTGTTCATTGTCCAGTAAATTGAGGCACGAGGGATGTGCATAGGATTTGCACTGATGACAGCAGATCAGTGACTCTACTGCCTCCAGCCTGTTCCTAGCTTCGGTACCAAGGCACTCCATACACACTGGTACTCCTCCTTGATTCTGTTTCTAGAAAATAACAAAACATCATCTTGTACTCCCACTATATAATTGTACATTATCCACAAATATAGGTACAATCACAAATTTACCAATATACATTCTGAAGTTTACAAACACACCTTCTAATTTTACAAATATAGTATGTATATTAGATAAATATGCATTCTGAAGTCTACAAAAATATACCTAGATTATGAAAACTAAACATATTTAATGTTGTGTTCATAAATATAACTACAATACTGAATATTATGGCTAGTATCATTAATTAAATTTCCATAAAGTAAGTATCAATCTTAATCATATACCTAAGAGAGATGACAGCTTATTGCCATAATATGTGTTAGGTAGGCAATAAATTTAAATTTTTAATATTCCAAAAACTCGTTTTAACCATTTTTATTTAACACCCATTTGACTCTTCAGAATATTTTAGTTTGTTAAATAATTTTATAATTATTTCAATTGACCCTATTAATGCCCTATAATCTATATGACCTTTCTTTTTGTTCAGAAATAAATTAAATTGAATAAATTAAATTATTTAAGACCTTTAGGGTCTGTTTCACAATGTACGAATAAAGTACCAGATAACTATGTTACACATAAATTATTCAGAGTATAAAAGTTCTGATTAAGAAACTTTGCGTTTCACAATGTTATTTTATCTGACACATAACTATATGGAACTTATGTGTAAGCGCGGTGGCAACACCAAATACACACGTTTCGTTTTTTGGTATCATGTCATTAAATAAAACGAATAATAACATAAAATACCTATAAATTTATTTTAATTAACACTAAAAGTATTGTTTTACATTAATATATTTATCTAATTAACTATCGTTCACATAACGATTAATTTTCTATATAAAAACCGTATTTAAACGATCCGACGGTAATTGAATATTGCTTGTAACGAAACGGGATGTCGTTTGACAAACGAGATGTCGTTGCACTCAAATATTATAAATACCATGCCGCGGCATTAAAGTTGTTAATGTTATTTCGTAGAGAAGTGTTAGAGAAGTCATATCAAGTTTATTTGTTGTTAGCGTTTGTGTTTCTGTTTGTTTTGTGTGCACAGTGATTTTATAAAGTACTCTATAAAATGACGACAGTGAAACGCGAAAGAAGTGGCAATTTCAGCCGAGAAGAAGTTGAGCTTCTGACCGCATTAGTTGCTCAATATAAAAATATTTTAGAAAATAAGAAGAGTGACGCAGTCACATGGCATGAAAAAGAACAGTGCTGGAAGACACTAGAGGCATCTTTCAATAGTACGAGTGGTGCAAACTTTCGGAGTGCTAAAACTTTAAAAGCCAAATACGAAGGCATAAAAAGAGCCACTAGGAAAAAGTCTGCTGTAATACGTGCTGAAACATATCGCACAGGAGGGGGCCCTAGTGCTGCTCCTCCTCTGACTCCTATAGAGGAAAAAGTTAAGGATATGATTTTGTTATCCGTTGATGGACTAGAAAGTAATTTTGACTCTGATCATGTTGGTAAGAAAAAAGTTTTTAATTGTTATTAGTTGTATATCAGTGTATAAATTTGATTAACCAACTCATATTTTGTATTTTAGTGAATTATCTTTTTAGCAATATGGTGAACAGAATACATTAATCCCGCCCATTCTCATCTTTATTATTATTTTCTCTGTGTTGCAGATTCTATTCAAATACAACCAAGTCCTAGTCAGGAAATATTTTTAACTCAAGATATTGAAATGACCGAGGTAGATGCAGATATAGAGCATCATATAAGTAAGTTACTTCTTCTACATGTTAAGTAGAGCCTAGTTAACTCAAATAATTATTGCCCGTTGTTAATAACAGAATTGAATTACTACTATACCTTTTTGCTAATTCTGTATAATGTTATAAAATTGGGCCTTAGAAATTAATAAGCTTAGCTTTCACTCATTTTAAACTCTGTTATTTTTTGACTTTCAGTTGATGATCCTACAAATGAAAATGGAAACTTTGATGATGAACAATCCCAGAGACAAAAGATAGGTATGTATTGTTCCTGATGTTGTATCTCAGTAATGTTGATGAGCGCATCACTGTGATCTCAATTTTTCTTTATTTTAATTTCAGCTCTATATGCAACACCTAAAAGAGTTGCTAATGCAGAGAAGTGGGCTAACTGGAAGCCAAAATCCCTACGTTCAAAAAAACATCCTGCTCTATGTAAGTTCTAGTAATATTAGCGTTAGAATAAACAAAGTACCTGGATTAAGTTGTTGTTTAGATATTGATGTTGATTGGGTCAAAATGATGACATTAATATTAGCTTGTGTAGTTTTTACCAGTATTTAAAATCTATAAATAATTAAAAAATCTTGTTACAGCCACTGAGAAGGTGAAAAGGCCCTTTGAAAAAGTAGCGGATTCAAAGTTAGAGATTGCAGATTTGCAAAAGAAGATTCTGGAGGAAGAATTAGTAAATAAAAGGAAGCAATGGGCCTTCGAAGACGAAGAAAGGCAGCACAAAAGAGAAATGTGGGAGTTGGAAAAAAAACACATGTTAAATAAATTAGAAAAATAATTTGCTTTTTATTTATTTGAACACAAAGTACAAGTAAACTATAATGAACTACCGATTTTTTAAAATCTAATGTCACTATTATTGTAATAATGAAGCAAAATAATAATTAATTAAATTACTTCGTACTGTCGGATCCCCAACATGTTCTGTTCTGCTTTGATTCAACACTTCTTCATCTGGCTCTTCTACTGATTGAATGACTTCAAAATGATCATCTCGCATATCTATTGCAATATTGTGCAATACTGCACATGCCACTATAACGGCCTGTACACGAGATACATGCAACAAAACTTTTTTTGATAATACAGGGAATCTATTTTTCCAAACACCATAGGTCCTTTCAACTACATTTCTGCTTCTTATTTGGGACTCATTATACAGATGTTCTGCTGGGGTCATGGGAATTTGTAGTGGTGTAAGCAGGTAAGAAGTATTTTCATATCCTCTATCCCCGACAATCAAACAGTTTCCAAATTCTCCATTCTGAAGCCGTTGCTTTATGTAAGAATTATTGAATATTGTTTGGTCATGTGCTGCTCCTGGCCATCTAGCAACTATATCCAAGATCTTTAACTTTGCACTCACTACAGTTTGTACATTGAAAGAAAATTGTGACTTCCTGTTTCTCCATTCCTCTGCACTGTTACCACCTGAAAATATGGAAAGAAACTGTATTATGATTACGATATGAACTTTATTACTTATAATTAAATATATAATTTATTTAAATTATATATTTAGGTTTATTAATACTATTTAATTTATCTTTTACCTGGAGATTTTATAGGAACATGGGTGCAATCGATAGCGCCAATAAGTCTTGGGAATTTAGCTATATTATAAAATTCTTGCTGAATGTCTTGAGTGTTGGATGGAAATTTTATAAACTCCGGACGCAACCGTGCAATAGCTTGTGAAACCAGGTAGATAATGCGACTGGCGGAAGCTTTGCTGACACCTGAGAAATCACCTACTACTGTGAGGAAACTGCCCGTCGCGTAATACCTCAATGTCAATAGTAGACGAGTGATCGGACTTATAGCCTGATTCCTGAAAAAAAAGGGTTGAGTGAAATCAGGTATCTCTTTAGCTAGACGGAGCCGTGCCATTATAAAACTGCAGGTTATAGGTTAGGTAGGTACGTGCTCACTTACCTTTCTGTAGTAACAGAAATTGCTTCTTCAATCATTGAATACACAAACATCACGGCGCTCTTAGTAAGTCTGAAACGCGTCCTAAAGTCAGTTTCGTCTAATAACTCCATATAGTTTGTTCTTGTCCGGTACACAGGATTCCTGCGTGGCGTGGTAATACTATCAAAATATTCATCAAACTCATCTTCAAGAGTCTCAAAAATCTCCATTGTCGTTATACAAAGGTTATTTATCAAAAAACACCACGCTGATTCTTCTCTGATATAAGTAAAATATTATTCAACACGAACGAAAGAAAGAATGTTAATTATTTTTGAATTTGTAACTGTCAAACACACTTCTTATGTTTAAGATAAATGTGTTATTTGCCACTTTGTCTGACCCACAATTTATCGTGGACTTTATGTGACACATAGCGCTATTTGACAGTCGTGAAACGCAACAATTGTGTTTATCCTACCTATAAGTAACCAATAGCTTATTCAGAACATGTGCAGAACTTATCGGTACATTGTGAAACAGACCCTTAATAGGGGAATTTATTTATTTGTAACAATATTTTGTACATAGAAGTATATCTTTACAGATAAAGCACATTTTCACTTCATTTCCCGGTTGCTCTTGCCATGCAGCTTTCTCCATTCTTCTCCACTTTTCCCTGTCCTCAATCATGTGCAATCAATCCCTTCCCGCTACACTACCCACTATACTATGGTGTTTCTCCATCCTTTCCTATCTCTTCCAACCTTTCTCTTTCCAGCTGGAGCTTTCCTTCCCATTGCTAGTTTAGTCCAATGCTTATTACAGGTGAATACAATAACTTTTTACACTGGTAAAAATTACATTGGTACAACCACGTCGAACAACACCCAAACAGTGTTGTAAGACTGATTTGTATATTACATTTTCCTTGTTTTCCTTCAATAAATAAGGCCAACTAAGATATAAATCAACATTCTAAATGTAATCTTCTACAGAGATTTCAGCATCAATACAATTCTATTCAATATTGCTACAATGTGTCTAATTTGAATGTACAATTTTATTTTTAGTTCAACATGAACAAATTTCCTGTAATGTTGTGAAATATTTCAGAATAACAATTTGAACAATTTATCATTCATAGAATTTTCTGCCCAGAAATGAGGCGAATCTTTGGATGAGTCACCGACTGAAAAAAGATTTGAATATATTACAATAGATTTTGTTATGATGCTCTTTGCCCTACATGATGACGCATGTCCCAAATACATAATTTTTTATAACAAAGGAATATCTATTTTTATTCAACTTCCTGTACTGAAAAAGTGTTATTCAAAGAGTTTTTGTCGAGTACTCATTCAATATAATCATTTAGAAGCTAAGATGATAACCATGACTGACGGCTTAAGATCCTCTCTGCACCAGACCATTGGTAATAGCCATATTCATGCATAATATTCACAAAAGCAGGAATCAAACCGCAACCTAGTCAATCAAGTTCACTACTGCCATGTCACTGAGGCTATCAATATGTTAAGTCATTGTCAATAAGTTTAGACTTTAGAATAAGGTCACAATACATCTCTTCTTGTAAAAAGATAACTGTGGAAGTACTAAAACAGGTAGGTAATCATGTATGAAAATAAAAGGAAGTTCCTGTAACTGTTTTGTTAATTTTTTATATTCTTATGAACAGTTAAAGATCAGAGCATCATCGAGCATCATAGCAAGGGGAAAATATGTTGACGGCTACTAGGAAAGAGGTGTATTTGTATGTATCATGATGTACAGTACAATTTGATTCATATTTCCAGTGAATTTTTCAAAATACTAAAATAATTTTCCATAGGAAAAGACAATGAAGGCTGTAACAGTAAAAAGACTATGTTTCCAGTTCTGGAAGTAAGTTGCTTAAATACAATAAGCGGTAACCATGTTGTAAAAAGCTTGACTGATTCATCAAATTGATAACTTTTTTCATAATTGGCACTTTTTGTGTCAGATACAGCCTTGAAAAATAATAGCAGGTCAACAACCTCATTATGATTTATAGATATAACTATTCAATAGATCTAGTCATCATTACCATGTCTGTGATATTGATACAGACTAAAAACTTATTAAGGTTTTTAATATGTAATTAATTTTTGTATTGTGATGTGATATAATACATACTAACACTTGCTTCTGTTCCCTCAGGGAACCCGCCATATATAAATTATTTGAGCTTTTACTACAATCATACATATCCACAATTTACTCCAGAAAAAAAAATGTTAATAGTTTATGATATTCCTCATGTTTACTCAAACTTATGGCCTACTTCTTAAAATATTTTAGAATAAAGTTTGTATGCCCATCAAAGATAAAAATTTCTTAAGTAAACAAAGAAATATAACCTACATTTGTAATACATATTGTTTTGAGATAACTTATTGCAGAAATTTGACAAACCACACAAAATATTACCAAAATTACATTACTTTGTATTAATATACAAATTATAAAGTTATTACAATTTGAAATGAAGTGAAATTTGTTTTGTTATTGTTGTTTATCAGTTGTTTACTAACAGAATGAAATGTGTTAGATATGCAGTACACTGTATATGCTGACAATAACAAACAAACAAACTTTATTACAAGTTAAATATATGAACTCACCTTCTCTGGGGAGTCCTGTGGGGCGGCTTTCGGTCGCTTTGCTGATGAGCTGCGATCAGATGATGTGGTGAGGGGTCTCTCGGTGGCTTTGTACGCTCCGGCTTGATGCGTCAAGAGACCCCTCGCCACAGCGCGCTTCGCTGCCGCACGCAACACTGTCCGCACATCCACTTCAGGTTCCACTACCACTTGATATGCAGTATGCAAATGTTTTTCAATACTTTTTAACGTAGAGCCGTCACGCTCACCTAACTCACGCACTGCTTTAGCAACAACCCTCGAAAGGTCCACATCTTGTGTTATTCTTAGAAGTTTATTTTGTAGTCCACCTGGATCCTTGTAGGAGCTCTGGCCCTTGTTGTATACCTTCAGCACAACCCCCTCCCGCACCGCTTCCTCCAAGCGCTCCGCCACCACATCTTCATGATAGTTGTGATGCTGTCTGATTGCATGACAGATCCTCTCCACACTGGGCCTTTGTTTCTGTGAGCGTATTTTATGTATTGCCTCCAGGATCCATCGCTTCCACACTTCTTTGCCAACGTCCTCTGGCTCGCACATCTTCGTCAATAATTATTACGTACTGCCGCCTGAGTAACGGTATGGTATTGCACTTATGTCAACACCCATCGCATTTTGGCGCCTCGAGCGAAATTCCATTTTATGAAATGGAACCTCGCCGTATGCGACCGGTAATATCGGTCGCGGTACGAGACGCCGGTTATAGCATGTCACCGAAGCCCTCGCAACCCGATGACACATCGGGCCCCGCGAGCGAGTTTTGGCGGAGCGGGCATTCGATGTCCGCCATCTTGTGGCGATCTAAATTTTACGTAGCGAACAAAACACGCGACGTAAATAAAACGACAGTTTTAACAATCTAACTTAACTTAACAGTAACACCCGTAGAAATAAATTGAACTATTGTCACAGGAATTGTGATTATTTTGTGAGATTTTTTTCACAAAACTAAAATACGGCAGAGTTCTTTCCGGTTTTTTTATCACAATGCGCCTTCGTCAAACAAACAACACAACATTTTTTTATAAACTGATTAAATATTTGATCATAACAATGAGATCTACACTTTGAATACACTTTCATATCATAGAAATATTACAAAATTTAATTGAAAACATTCACAAAACACCAACAAAAGGCTCTTCAAAATGGCTATCAATTAAGTTGCCTTATTAAAAAAATATATTTTTGATATCCTGTCTGTCACATTGTATTGCCATGCCATTTTAATGAGAATTACATCATTATTTGTGACAACTTAGCATTACCCTTTTTGTCTATGGCTATGTTTTATAAATGATTGGTAAAAATAGCAAGATCTATTATATTTTACTTACTTACTCTTTAGTACATACTTATTTAGTAACAAAAAACTATTAATAAATTAAAATTCTGAAGAAAACACACAAAGTAATGGTGAAAAGTACCTAGCTTACCTATTTCCACTTATGCAGTATTTCTTATAAATATAAACGGTCATAATTTCTATCACGATCTCCGAAGGAGCGCCCGTTGCTGTTCACATCATAATATAAAAGCGGCCGGGTGACGATACGTGTGACCAGCGCGGCAGCGTCAAGAGTGTGAGTGGTATAAAAACACAATGCGTCTAGTGCATCAAGCACATACTACTTCTGTTCCTGTCCTCCTTAACGGTGAAATCATGAGAATAGAGTTGCTGTTACTACTATTTTCATTTATAAAATATGCCATCAGAGTTACCTACTCGATTACTTGTGGATACAAACGTAGTCCCAGTGTAATTTCATCCCAGTCCACTACTGGTTTATCCAAATATTGCACTTTTGAGTCCATTTTTCGCCCCCCTACCTACCGCACACAGATAATATTGGTTATTACGCGAGCGTTTGTCATCTGGCCCTTCGAAGCCCAAAACAAGACAGTCCCATGTTCTTAGTGTTATGTATTTACTAGTAATGCACGGTATTAATAACGGTTAATGTGTGAGTTTGGCGACATATCGGTACCGCTACTGAAACTCTCGCATCGCATTTCTACTAGTTTTTTCTGTTTTGTGGTATGGAGTTTCTACTACTCTATTCCATAGATGTATACTATTATTTTTACGACTATCAACACAGAATATGCAAATGTTATTTTTTTTTGGCGCAGTCGGCGGGTATTTTAGTTTGTTTATGAAAGTTCAAAAACTTTCCTTTGAATTCTGAAATGTTGTGAAAGCCCTCATGGATTAATGATTCTAGTGCATTTTTGAATACAGCACAAACTTGGATATTCAATTCTCAATTATTATGTTATGAGCTTAAACGCGCAGTAAACACCTGCGTTGAAATTTGACACCAACTTTTGTTAAAGAATCATGAGGTAAGATGTTTTACGTACATACCTTGTCAAAGCCTGCTACTACTACTTACAGTGGGGTTACTATTATTTGTGTAATTAGAATATTTCAGATTTTAAAAAGGTGGTCTATTGCGAGTCATATTCGCGCACAATACATAGTATGCTACATAACATAAACAGTAACATATTTTTGATTGCATTGACTTTAGAAATACGATTGTTGCACAGTTTCAAGACCAAATTATAGACCTTTAAGTATCATCATTCTCTGATCCTTTTCCTAACTCAGTTTGGGTCGGTATTCCAGTTTAACTGTGATGCTGAACATCGATATTTTCCGTGAAGCGACTGCCATTTGACCTCCACAACCAATGACCCGAAGACCAATGGCGATGTCGAAGTTCCAAGTTAGATTGGTTGGACTTTTGAGTGCTCTTACTACCCCCCTTAAGAGACAATTATAGACCTTTAAGTGTGGTGTGAATTTCAACTTAAAAACTCCACACATTCCTGGGAAAGAGATTATAACTGTCAGACAGATAGACAGTAATCCATTCCTATATAGGATCAGTTTCTCCTTTAGAGGTATGAAACCATAAAAATACCAAACAAATGATACAAAATATCTTTATTACATATCAATAATTACAAACATAAGTACATCACAATTTTTATGTACAACTTACAGGGCACCCAAAATTAGAACTTTCCCTAAATCAGTTTACTACAGGCCTGTTACTAGAGGTCTGAAGAAACTCCTAGCCTATATACCCAGAGCTGTCACTAGAAGCCTTATGAAATTCCTAGACAGCTGCTGTGTGTATGATTTTATAATATTAGAAAACTACAGATGTATGCCTCTACTTGGTGATGAGCAACAGAAAGTACCTGATTGGGATGTGCATATTGTTCGATACACTATTGTTTATGTGGAAAAAGTATGAGTAGAAAATAACCTTTGTGATAATGAGAGACATTTAAATATAGAACATGTATTGTGTATTTGGTACAGCAAGATTAAAGTTTTTTTTTATTAATGTTGGTACAATAGTTTTTTAAGTTAGTACTGAATTCACTTAAGACTTAGAAATGTTATAAAGATATGCTATGCATAAGATTTATTGTTGTATTAGATATATTAAATAGTTTGTGTATGTTACAAGATTAGAAGTATAGTCTATAAACAAATTTTATAAGATACATAACAAATTATCGAAATTAAGAAACAATATTATCTGAAAAAAGTTGACATGAGGTTTCAAACAATGTTACCTGTTTCTCATTAGGTATTTTGAATTTGAATAAGGGTGAGATTAAGTTATCATTATTGTATCCCCAGAGATTATGCTCTAATATATTTATTGATACTGTCCTGATAATCAAGACAGATAAATGGAGCAATAACTCAATTCTCACCATTGGTTTATATTTTTTTTTAAGAAAAAATTATTGTATAATATATGTTTTTGAATGTTTTGTTGTACATGATACTGTCACAACTCTTGAATAGCACTCATTAAAATGAATTTACTTTTTAATGGAATCCTTTAAAAAGTAGGTTGATTTCAATGATTTGGTATATTAAGAAAACCATTCATTTAATCTAGATTCCAAAAATCTATATTTAGTCATTGAAAAATCTTTACACACTTTTTCACATTATTTAAATGGTTACATTTACTTTGCTAATTTAATAAAGTATTTTATACCCTTTTTTTTGACAGTGGCGGGGATTGATTTTCTGCTATCTCACTCAGTATGACACTCCATATGTATGTTATGAGGATAAGATAGATAAAGTATATTGAAAAATATGAAACTTAGTGGTTCTACAAGTTTTTATAAAACATTTTTTTGTATTTTTAGTCACTTGTTAAGCCAAATGTATTCTTAAATCTAGATAAAAAAAATAGTGTTCTGATTAAAACTGACATAGGCACTATTGATTAACCCTCTAGGTACTATAATTTATAAGTGACATTGAGAATTATCTATGGTTATGAGAAATAACAGATTTTTGAGTTCTATGTATTGACATTTTTTGATAGTTTATGAAAATTCTATCCTATTATACTAGTAATGTTGATCGTTACTAACATTTGATTATGCTCAAAAAGCACTTGACAATAAAACTTTAATAAAAGAATATTGTTTCAATTCTACCACAGATATTTTATTATTATTCTATCATTGCAAGCTATATACTTTTAGCTTACCACCATTGCATACTACATGCCATTCATGCTCATTAAATGTAAAACAGACAAAACTCATGTATAATTTTTAGTATTGTCACACACTACTCTTCACAGGTACTTTGGTAATCTTTGCGAAAGAGGAATACAGGGAAAAAGGAATGTGAAGATTTTCTTCTTTTCAATAATTGATTTTTGACTAACTAAATCATACAAGTTGAGTAAAATATGTGGATACATTTTATTTCTATCAAACTTGCTTGGTTAAACAAAACCATTTTTAGTGGCCTCTATCGTAATATATATAGGGTCGAATTTAGAAGCGAACGAAATTAAAGGTACAAAGCAAAACAATGAACTTTGTGCGAATTGCGATATGATCTTTGCTAGGAGAATTTTCGAGAAAGCGCGACGATATCGTGGATGACGCGAAACTCATTATAATATGCACTTAACATAGAGTTCATTATGCTTTGTCCCTACAATTTCGTTCGTTTCCATTCCGCGGCGGTGTAAATTGCGCCTTAGTGTTTTTACTCACACTCATACCGATATTTCGGTTGCTTTCAGAAGCCATGGTAAGTCTTTATTCAAAAGCAACAAAAAATATTTTCCTTCACTACAGGATTTTCAATTGGAATTATTTTATCGCTTAATATCAAACAAACTCCACGCCTTATTATGGTGTGAGTAGTGTATTATATTATGGCTAGGATGTGGGGGTAATAAAGTAAATATAATAAGCATTATTTACAACATTAAAATGTATTTTTACAATCAACACCCACCACCAATATTGCTTATATTATGATAATTCGAATATCCTCTTTGTTACTGATTATTGAAACACCGTAATTGCTATCAGATCTATAGATAATACTATTTCAGTTAGTGGAGATAGAATATTCATATTAAAATTAAGGAATGAGCTACAATTATTGTACTTGCGGCACTCGCATACTGTGCTTGACTGTACATAACTTTTACAGCTACACCTGCCACTATAATATCTATTGGTAGGGACATAAGTAGTGGGAGAAAAGCGCGCGGATTGTTTTGATATAATTCATGTAGATTTGAACTCGAACTATTTTTTTATACCACTTAGGTAACAGACATGCACGCGGCACAACTGTAATGGAAAGTGGTTACCGTGGCCTATGGACTGCCGACTGAAGGCGGATTATACGTAAAGAGCGCCGTAGGGAAGCATGTCATCAGCTCCGTCGACTTTTTCTCAAGCATTACATACCTACTCGTAGAAAGGGGGGGAGGGCAGCGCCATCGTTGTTGTGAACAAGTCACTGAGCGAGAGGGCCGCCACATGGCTGGCTTTTTCTTTTACCAATTCCGCCCCCGCGCCCTTTTGTACCTCTGCGCCCCTAGGGACGTCCCTACTTTGCCTTTAGTATACTAAAAGTAGTCAAGCAGGTGTAGCCGTAAATATTAAAGATACAATACGAAATAATGCAGATAAGCTCCTTACACACGATTTGCGGACAGTTTTAGTAACTACTATAGAAACACAACCGCTGGCCGGTAGGGGGGATATCTGTGAGGATTTTCACACGATAAAAAAGGTACCTAAGGCCAGCTTATAATATATTTTTCTATCAAATCCCTTATAGGTACCTACAGTTCTAGATATAGTCCAAGCTTATACAATATTGTAGGTAAATATCATCAACGTTTATGAGCAATATTCCGATACACATAATTATATGTCAATAAAAATAAATTAAATATAGTTCTTTTTAATCTATAGGTATAATGAACCAATTTTGTTGTACATTTTTTAAAGTAAAATAGAAACACAAAATTTAACGTTGATTTTAGAACAAATAATTCTGTGGTTATTTTGTTTTCTAAAATGACAAAAACGATCAATTTAGCTGGTATGATATTGAATAGTTTAAAAATTAGAGATTTAGTGAAAATATAAGTGACACATTTTATTTTAATGCAAATGTACAACAAAATTGGTTATAATTTTTGTCTTTTCTAATCTTGAATAACTAACAAAAGTGACCTCAAATACGCACTATAACTAAATGACCTTTTAATGAATTTATTGGGATATGGTGGATAAACCGTTAATGTCTCGGTGGACAAGTGTTAACATATATTTTAGGCACTAACACGTGGTCTCATTACACTTCAAACAAATTCAATGTCACATGCACTACATTCTATAATTTTTGGTATACCTATCAAAATAAATGCCTAAAAAATATATCCTGCTTCATGCTACTTACATAATTATTTTCATTTCAAATAATATGTAGGTAGCATATAGATGCTATACCTACCTTGCATAGTATTATTTATTCTTTGAAAGACAAAGATAGGTAATTTAAATATCTATAGATATGTTTAGGTCCATGCATGCCCATAATCCCCTTGGTAGTTCCCATTGGTTTATCATTTTTAACTAACGTTAAGATTGCTGCATATTTAGAAGGTTTCTTTCGTTATCATTGCTGGCAGGAAAGTTATTGGTTTGCAAAATTACTTCATAAACTTTTATAAATTAAATCAAGAAAGCTGATTTGAAATTCATAAACTTTACTTTTTATATATATTATTATATAAATAAATAAATGGATGATACGATTCGTTCATTATAATACGGAAGGCAAGTGTACCATGGTGTATCATCCTAGCATGTTGATCGATCAAATTGTGCGTTTTTAACATTATGTACTAACATTATTGCAATTTCACTCATTGGAAGAACTTAAGTCATCAATTATAATCTTCTTAGACACATTGACGGAACAGAATGGAGTTCATTAGCAAACATGAAACATTATGTAAAAAAAATAGCAGTAGGTACGTACAGTGGGCTACAAAAGTTATATTGTATGAAGTGATGCCACTACACAACTACTAGTCTTAGAAGCTGCTGGATAATAGATCTATAAGCTGGTGCATTAAAGAAAGGTTTTATAAATGGCGGCTTGTACTTGCGTTGACAGATAGTACAGCTAGCATATAAAATTTCGAATATATTTTTTTTCATATGACAAATAATAAAAACAAGACCGGGTCGTAATAATTTCTAACTAGCTGCGACCGGCGGCTTCGCCCGCGACACGTGACGGCATCTATTTTTGTTTTGATCGGAAACAGTACCTACTTTTAGACATAGAGTCCTTTTAAACGCACATTGAGTCCTTTCATCCTGAAAAAGGAACGTATATCACATTCTATAAGGAGGATCATGGAAGATCATGATGTTGGTTAAAATAAAGAACTAACATTTTTATGAACAACGGTCTTGCTTATATTTTTATTAAACTGAAAAAAAAAATGAAATTTTGTATGCTAGGTGTACTATCTGTCAACGCAAGTACAAACCGACATTTAAGAATCCTTTCTTTTATGCATCGCATCAAGAGCACAGAGCGTGGAAGAAAATAAAGATCAATATTTTTTTTGTGTTGACGGTACGCGCGTGAGTGAGTATAGACAGTACTAGTGTGCGAGCGAGAGGAAGTAATAACGTCCGCCATTTATAAAACCTTTCTTTAATGAACCAAGTTATACATATTATCAAGTTTAGCCCACTAATAGCATAGCAAGTTTATATATTTTCTTATAAAGAAACAAGACATCAATAGTTTATTTTATGAACGCTATCTATTATGTTACTTTTGATTAAATTAAACTTAGGCTGTCAAAGGATTATAGATCTTAAGGTGTTCAGAAACTTTTGGAGCCCACTGTACCTACATAAAAATATTATTCATTGTATCGTATTAATATTTCTTCTAATGTTACTCTTTACAGAAAGGTGCGGATGTAATTAGGGTTAGATAAATAATGGCTTTACAGAACGTTAAATCGTATCTACCAGCAGACCAGCATCATTTTCCATTCAATTGATTAGGTACTCATTCATTTTATAGTCTCCTCCTTTGCTTTTTCATTCATAGAAGAGCGACATGACCACAGACTAAACCAAAACCTTCTTTCTGTAACCTCCCGCGTAACTTTCAATCTGATTCTGAATTTAAAAACTTGACAACTACCTGTCCATTCAGTCAATGTGTCAAAAAATGACATTTAAACATTCCTAGCTGCTTGGTTTGAAGTCACTTTCACCAGTAAACGTGCATCCAGAATGCTGAATGATATGTCTAGCTGCATATATCCCGCCTTCAACACAAGTTTTATACGGCTTACCTAAGATCAACTGACTTATAAATCCACCTGTAAACGCATCGCCTGCACCATTCGTATCGACCATTTGCTCGTGAGCTAGTTTTGGTACAGGAACTAATGTAACTTTGCCATTTTCGACTAGGATGACAGGGTCTGGACCTTGGGTGACGACTACGGTTCTTGGTGATTTCGCGTTCGTTTGAGGTAGTTGCGTCATAGCGACGGCAAAATCTTGTAAATTATCTCCTGGAAGGTTGAAGGATTTGGCAAATGCTTCTATTTCCTGGAATAAATGATTTGTGGATGTTGGTTACAAACGAATTAGGTAATAATTGTTAGATTAGATATGAGTGTCAATGAGGAGAAAAACTGATGACCACCAGATGTCGAAAAGTCGACTATGGTTGGTCAAATCTCGTACAAAGTAAAAAAGGAAGCTCATTTTGAACTTTTCTGTATAGCCTGGTTAATTAGCTCATGAAATAGCACAGTTTAAACTTTATCTAATAAAAAACTAAGGAAGCTTACTAAAATAAATACATATTGATTTTTGAATAACGATTACAATGATCAGCAGTAATCTCAGTCTGCGTTATCGAAATTGACGACATAAAACCACACACCATACACAAAGAATATTTTTTTCTCTGACAGATCCACTGAAAGATTAACATTAAAATTACAGTACACCAAACTTGATTCTGGCGATGTCTGTGTCGAGTTTTGAGTACCCTTCCCCCTTCTCTAGTTATAAAAAAAATATAACAGGAACTGACAATAATCGGTCCTATCTATTATTTTTGCAGTTTACAGGCCAGAGAGAAATCTGATTATTTAACAAGTAAAGATTGTATGGGCACAAAAACATAGATTTAGTAACAGTTATATAATATAACAAATAATTTATAGGCATGTTATGCCATCAATGTCTTCGGTAAAAAAATATTTTAGTCTATGGTCTCTTATACTTTTGATACTATAAAGGGCTATACCTACACTTATATTTGTTTTTGTTATGTTACTATACAGAGAATATGTAATATAATATTGCTATTTAATTATAATTCTTTCTTGCCTAAAGGTACTATTTTTATATTTTTTCATTTTCCATAGGTAATGTTTATTTAAACAAAAAGTACTTACCATTTCATTACAAAAAATAATATCACAATAGTGTAGTATTTTCTCTAGAGGCTCTTTATAGAACTGTGAGACGAACGGCGCGCTCAGATTTATTAGGAACATGTGACCATTGTCATGCGCGTACTCTCCCAGTTGCAACATTGACTCGGGAGACACTGCTACGAAGAAACCCTGCAAGGAAAACAACCAATGTACGGTTGGTAAATGACATAAGTATGTATAGGTAAGTCTTTTCATATACGTTTAATGAAAAGACGTAACTTGTCTGTGCGACTGTACCCAATTGGAAACAAAAGCTATATTGGACATTACATCAGATATTATGTTTTTTAATGCAAGTATTGCTGCATGTCTAAATTAAAGTGACGCTTCCCACACAATCACAACATCTGCGTAAAAAATATAAAAAAAAAAATTGTTTCATGACCTTATTCTCATAAAGTTATTCGAGTGACATATATATCTTGACACAAAATCTAGGTGTGCGAAAGTGAGAGTATATGAACAGTAAAATGTTTATATAAATAGCCGGCTGTCATAAAAAGTACATATTTATTTACTAGACATTTTAAATTCGGTAACGCAGTAGGTATATATTATTTTGTTTGTGTGCGTAAGAGAGGTAGTGAGGAGCATCGTTTGGGCTTAGAGTTTAGAGAAGCTATCATACTCATTATAATTGTTTTTTATTTTATTATTATTATTATTCAGCTATTAATGAAATGAAAACTGAATAATAAAACTCAATACATACCTATACTCCATTTGTTCAGGTACATACATAAATAAATAAGGTAAACAATCTTGTGGCAACTTTTTTATAAAAACACAAGTTAAACAAATAAAGTTGATAACTAGTGGTTCGATACAGGTTTTTAGTCTCCAAAATGCGTTATTAAGCAGAAAAGTATTTTTAAACTGAGTTTTTAAGCAAAACATAAAACACTTAGATTGTTTACGTTTATTTGAGTACCTAGACAAATGGACTTTAGTACCTATTTAAGCAATCGTTTGCAAAGCACAAGCAAACAAATATTGACATTGTGTTATTGAGTTATTATCTTTTTAATGTGTCTGTTAAAATGAAGTAAACACGCTGCAATATATCGAAATATTGCTTTTTTTAAATTATCTATGATTCACATTGTTTTTCACGTCAGACAGTTAAAATATTAAAAACTTGTAATTAATTACGCTATCGTGAACCGTTTAGAAATTCAACGTTCATAGTTAAACAAGTAGGTATAGGCAATAAATTGAATGGAACTAGCAAAACTTCGACTTCTCGTCTCCTTCGCATATTTTAAAAAAAGGTGCAAGGGACATTTTTCTTTGAGTAGATACCTACCTCGAGTCCCCTAGTAAATCTAATTCACCCAGAGTAATTCACCTTGGTGAATTTAAACACAATTTTAGTAAACGTTAAACACCTGGTATGAGCCATTTTTTATACCACATCTGATGGAAAGTGGTCACCGTAGCCTATGGACGTGTGCAACACCTGGAGCATTACACTCGTGCTGCAGACCCTGAAGAAACCTTCTATGTCCTTGAACACACTGCCCTCAAGTAGGTACTAACTATTCTAAGAAAATCATCAGCATAACTTACCGAAGAATAAAAGAATTTTGCCTGTTCAATACTCTTCTTGCACTCTTCCTTGGCAAGATGATCTTGTGTGAATTTCTGTGCGGCAGCGAGGTTGGCGCACAATGACCGCTTCATATGCGTTACCAGGACAGCACAAGTACCTGTGGGCACCTCGTTCGTTACCTGGTACCGGAGGATCACGCCATCAGCACTGACGAAGAGAAAGGATAAGTTTAAAGATAGGCAGAACCATATTTTTATCTGCGCGATGGCAACGGGCTGGTTTGACAGAGGAAGTAGGTACTCATAATCGTTCTCCGAGCCTATTCCCAACTCAGTTGGGGTCGGCTTTCTAGTCTAACTAAGATGCGGCTGAACTACGATTTTTTCCGGGCGATTACAATTGGACCTCCACATCCAAATTGGCGATATCGAAGTTCTGTAGTTAGGCTAGTCGGAGTTTTGAGGGCTCCAACTACCTGTAACGACTGCCGTAGATGTTCGCATGGCAACCGAGACCGTGCTCTTTGAGGCACGACCAGTCCAATGCAAATGTTCATGCATAGGTACAAAGATATTATCATTGATATTCAATTGATGGAATATGGAGCGATTTACAGTCTTTAAGTTTAACTCCGCGCATAAATTTTGTTAAGTATGTAGATTGCCAATCAATTTCTATCACCGTTGTAAATTAATGACCCGTTTGTGGCCACTGGCCAATGTCCATTGTATAACCAATTACGTCATGAATAATTCAAGCGTTTAGCACTGCAATTTCTTGATTACAATGGCAACTATACATACCTATTTTTTTTCAGGTCTTCGGTAGCCGGAGGGGAAATTGTAAGTAACCCTCGCACCCCGGTCGAACCCCTTCAGAAGTTGACACTAAGGTATTATCTAGCCGGGCGGTGGATTAGAGGTATACCTATCACCGGCCCACTATAGTTTGCTTAACAGAGTACTTTAGCGAACTTTTTGCTTCGAAGAATTCGGTATTTTCCCCAAGTCCCCGGAAAGAAGGTCACCATATCAATTTGGCATCATATTTCAACATCACAAGACAACGAATCGTTTTAAGAATACCTACTACGTAAAAATATATAGTAAAAGTGTGTATATATGTCCGATAATGACAGATAACATTAGGTTATCGTGGTTATCGATGTGGGTGACCAGAGAGGTGCTTATCTTAATGATTCGTATGACTGTTCAATTACATCATAAAGTAATGATATTAATCGATCAATCAAACAGACAATACTTAAGTCAAGGTAAAGTCAGAGCAATGCACTCAGGTTTATAGACTGCACTTGGAATATTAGGTGCTATAATTTGCGTTGACATTTTGAAATTAAAATAAAAGTAAAAAATAAAACGCGGTAGCCTAGTGGTATGTGTAATGGACTGCTGAGACGAGGTCTCCGGTTCGATCCCAGGTTTTACCATGGCACACACCAATGACTTTTCGATGCTTTTCGAAGTTATGTGTGTATTTATCGCAGGCTTATTAGTGCCCGGTTAATGGCAATACTTCCCTAGTTGGACTGCTCAATTAGAACGGGCGATACCGTCATGTCCTACCTCCGTAAATACGAAAGTCCTGTTTTGTCGATTATATAATCCCATTTTTCATTCTTTCTACTAACAATGATACTATAGCTTAACACACGTACGATACGATGTCAAGGTTGAATTAGAAAAGTTACATATTTTCCTTATATCCACAGAACAGGAAAAACTAGTAGAAGTGCGACGCGATAGTTTCAGTAGCGGAACCCATGTCGCCAAACTCACACACATAACCGTTAATAATACTACTAGTAAATAATTGCTTTAATTGGTCGTACCTATTTATATATTATGTACCTTTATTGCCATATTAGCTCAAATCATAGTACTACTAAACGAAAACACACTACTCTTTTTAAGGTAGTAGTAGCTATATTTGCACCACCATTTTTAACCGTTCAAAATAGCGATCACTTTGCTATAGATAAAAAGTAATTATGGCGTTTCATACTTTGAATTGAACAAGCTTGAATATTCACGAAAAAGTTTAGACGTATTCTTATCAAAAAAGTTCATATTGTCGAATTTATCCTTCGCTGCGTAAATACGCCAAACAATGACACGCGTGCACCGACTACATACCACTTCCATTTATTTTTTGTTTTCCATGCTTATATCAGCCTAGAATATCAAGTGTCATTATGTACATTTATATAGATTCATTATGAAATAGATCTGAAGTTGAGATACGGTCTTACTCAATAACAAGTTTTTACCTATATTTAGCGTTTTGCACATGAGTACGTGCAAATATCAGATTTTGTTGTTAAATGTAAACTCAATACAGTGTGAATGTGAAGAGGAGGAGAGGAGGAGGAGAGAGAATGGAGGTTTGTTACCTTTTCACGCAAAAATGATGTAACGAATCTGGTTGAATATAAGTGGCACACAAGAACACGGTAACCTTATAAGAGAGCTACTGTACCACCAGAGAAGGAGACAAATTTGTTTTCTTACTGACAGCATAAAGTTAGGTATTATTAGCCGCGTAATATTTATGGCGGAGGTTATTCCCCAGTCGGACTGCTCAATTGAGACGTGAGGTAACGTCGCGTCGCGTCCCAATTGTGACCTCCTCCGTAAAAACAAGTCTGGTATAGGACATTTATAAGGCACCTAATAAATTAGTCGCGGGACTCATGGGATCGGGTTCAGGATTTCACGAGGACGGGGTCGTCGGCAACAGTAATACCTACAAGATGATGACAAATATAAGCTTTACTTAAAAAAATTGAATTCCCAATATTTTTTCGCAAATTGAACATATTACCGCTTAACTATAAGCTACAAGTCATAGTGGTTCAAAAATACAGGAATCAGGTTAGCTTGTCAGTCAAGCTTATAGTGTCGAGATACTACTGATTCGCATGTCCATACATTGCGTAAATCCCAAGATTATTTCGTCACAGAATAGATAAATTTCGGCGAACGGCGTCAACACCACTCGTTCATTTTACAACAGCAATAGATTCTTATCTATCAATGACTACGCCACTCTGATTTAAGTTGAATTTCAATAGTGATAACATTGGATTCTCACGTTTCATTGAGTTAAAGGTAATCTTTACGCGTTCTAACGTAACCCATTTTAGTACCTACGATTTCGATAAACGTGGTTTCAATTATTTTTTTTAATCGTGCGAAGAATCCCCTCGGATACCTACCCGCCGGAGCCGGTTATGACGGACTCGTACCAGGTAAAAGTAAAACGCACGCCGTCTTTGGGTCTTTAGTTGCCAGAGGTGAGATACTAGCCAACATTTTCCTCGCACCCCGGCAGACCCTGGGCCCTTCCTTTCGAGATGACCCTCATCGGGTATAGGGACTACGGTGTCCCCTCTAGACCCCGGGTATAGTTATGTGCCGCCGTCGTGGCCTGCTTCTGCTAGGGTCTCGCTCCACCCGTCTCCCCCAGGCCAGTGCTCCTTGACTTCCCAGTCGCTTCCGCTGGTTTCAATCATTGGTACAATCAGCTCTTAGCAGCCAGCGATTGAACCTTCGATTATTCATTTTTTATCAATAGATACCGCGTTTTTATTAATCGGTTAGGTAAGTCTTAATAATTTAAGCTCTAACCATGGCCATGGTAATTTAAAGATGAAGTCTCAATTATGAGGATCTGGGTCTGTCAGAGAGATGCGCTTTGGACATGAGATAACCTCTATGACTTAGGATGACAAATGACAACACATGAATTTGTCTCATACTTCACCACAAAATCTTCAAAACTAAATCAATCTATCAACTAGCCTATAGCAGCTTAGGATGACAAGACAATACATGAATTTTTATCTCAAACTTACTTCACCTCAAAATCTTTAAAACTATATTAATCCATCAATCAACTTAGCCTGTAGCAGCTCAGGACGATAATTTTTTAATGACAATACGTGAATAATTTGTCGCATACTTCACCTTAAAATATTTAAATGTGCAATGCAAAACGCGTTCAACGTTTAATTTTGAATTTTCATAATATCTTTTGTTATCTAAACGCTACCAACTTATATTCGTACGGGAATCTGCCATTGTTCTTTGATCACTTATTTGTTTTAATAACTATGGGTGTAGGATGCTTTATCTCACTCTGAAGCTGATTCTAAAACCTCTAATCCTCCGAAACAAAATTTAGGTACCAAACTAATAAATGACGTATTTGTACAAATGACGTGGTACATACATAATAAAGTAGAATAAAATTCTAATAAATTATATATATTGCAATGTACCCGTACTGTAGTAGATATTATTATGTGTATAGTTTGTATTAAAAGCACTTACAATATATTTTTCTATACCTATTTAGGGTCTGTGTTCGAAATAATCTAATGAATCATCATATCGAATTACGACACTGTGAAATATAAGAAATATTTATTTGGTATGCATTCAGAAGAGAAGGCCAATTCTAGGAATAAAAAGACTTCCTTTTGAGTTCATTATTTTGGCGCGCAATTAGTATTTTTGGCGGGCAACTTCTTTTTTTTTCGTACGAGATGCTAAGTTTTTAGTGTTCTCGGTCACAAGTGTAACAACAGTAGGTACCTTTAAGCAATAACCGTTTTATCAGCGAAGTAAATTATGTTATCTTAATTTGCATAATAAAGTCAAACAAGTATAAAGTAGCAAACTGGAATGACGAAATACTCTCCCCATTTAAACGAAGGTGACTTTAAACAATCGTTCTAGGTATTAAAATTATAATTGGCTGTATGACTACATCGGTTAGGCATTAGTAACGCGTTTAATATCTGACTGATTGTGTTAGGTTCAATAACCGTGTTCAACAACAGGGACAAAGTTGTTAGTAAATGATGATTTATGGTCTACGATTTACCTATACTCCATTTGTTTAGGTAGTTAAAAAAAGTAAACAATCTTGTGACAACTTTTTATAAAAATACATGTTAAACGAATAAACTAGGCTAACTAACTGACTAACTAATTGTTCGATATAGGTTTGTAGTCTTCAAAATGAGTTACTAAGCAGAAAAGTATTTTTATACTGAGTTTTTAAACACAACATATTAAAAAGACACTACGATTGTTTACGTTTTTGTAAGTACGAAAACTAATGGACTAATAGAAGAAACCTATTCACTCGAGATTATATTCCCAGGATAGGTGGTACCTGTGATACCTACTGTTACAACTAGGAACATTTTACTAACTCCTTTAGGAATAAACAAGTGTACCTAGTCTGTAGATTTTATTTATTTTTGAGCACTTATAGCAAATCTGAAATAATAATATAACTCACGTGGCTCTCTCCGAGAGTATTTTGGCGTAGTCATCATTCCCCACGCAGCCGAAGTACGTACTAATCCTGGGCTTCTTGGTCATCCATGACGCAACCCTTAGGCTGTTTTGGACGCTGCCACCCGCTATGAATTCAGCGTTGTACCTAGTACAGGCAAATCTGTTACTCTTTCATAAAAAAAATAGGACGAACGAATTCCGTTCGAGTGTATTTGCTCCTACCGCAATCTCGCTTGCCACTTCAAGTTCTCCTAAAGTTCCTGGATGCCTAAGATCTATATAATGGCGTTAATGAAATAAACTAGATCGATGTCTCGTTTCTTTATAAGAAAATAAGTAAACTCATGCAAGTAGTAGTCTAGACTTACACTAATACAATTTTAGTTACAAATAGGTTGCAGGCCCATTTACACGATACCTTTGTACATACAAGAGCAATAATTTAATGGAATAAACCAAACTCCATAAATGGCTTTCAACATTTGAAACCATTGTTTGTTTATATGCCAAAAACACTAAGAGCAGTCTTGCATTCACAAGTTGCCTGGTAGACCAAGAAAGTGGTATGTTGTTTAGAAGATGCAAGTCACTTATTTTTTAATGTTACCAGAAACTTGCATTTTGGAAATCATTCTTTATAATATTAGATGTCATTGCGTGTCCGGACATGTCAGGCAACTATTGTACCTACATTACTTTACAGGACTTACATTAATCCTGTGGGAATACAACTCAATCACATATGTAGCGTACAAAGAAATATCAACTTACTTGTCCATCAGTTCCTGATACAACGGCATGTGCTTCTCATCCGCCATGATAGCATCATTCGGTTTCAGATCATACTTCTCTAACAGATCATCGCCCACGCATGCTGAAATGTCCAGCAGTGGGTTACCAATACCCAAAAGAACACCTTCCGGTATACTAAAAAAGATACATATTTGTTTTTTAGTAATGTATTCTTATGCTGCAATTCATTTATAATATATAATAGTAATAAGAGCCTCTGTGGCGTGACAGTAGTAAATGCGACTGTTACGAAGGAGGCGCGGGTTTATCCCGCTCAGTGCAAATATTTGTATGCATGAATATCTATTTGCACTGGTCTGGTGGAGTCTCGGAGAGCACATTAAGCTATCCATTCCGATTGTCATAAGAACATCTATGGCAGTTGTTACCAGTAGTTGGAGCACTAAAACATCCAACAACTGGTGTTACACCAGTTGTTGGATGTTTTACATGTACAGTACTTCGATATCGGCATACCTATAACTATAGGTTGTGAAGGCCAGTGGCAGTAGCTTCACGGAAAATATCGAAAATGGCATGGCTGATTTGTGTATGATTAGTAATTCTGTATTGTTGCTTATCACTGAGTACTCACAGTACAATTCTTTTTTTATTCACCATTACTGTACTCATTGATGACTTTAATGAAATTTTATCCTAAAACTAGTAAGTACTTACTATCAGTACAGATACAAAAGATATAATAATGTTATCTTATTACTTAATATGATTAATTACGATCTATCTATTTTACATATGAATGAAAAATTTGAATATCTGTAATTTATTCTTTATAAACAGAATAATTGTAACAATTCAATACTTATTGTCTACTAAATGTCCTGATATGTGAAAAGATTAATATGACAATTACAAAGTAAACATTACCAGGTAGGTATGCTAATATTTGATTTATTTTACTGATAAGATACCTGTGATCACTTTATTTAATAAAATAATAAATATACTAGGATAAGCGTAATAAATAAATGTAAGCTGAATCTATGGTACGCATAGCTTTACTTGCGTTATGGGTTCTAGAATACGGATAAACATACTTAGATATTTTTTTTATCAACATATACATAGAGACACCCAGACAAATGAAAATATTCATAATCATGCACATAAATATTTGGAGCGGGAATCAGACCCACCCCTCCCGTGAAGCAGTCGTGTTCAATACTGATACACCACAGAGGTTGTCAGAGCCTACAGCCTACATGCCTAAATGAGCCTACAGGTACAGTCAATGACAAAAGTAGCTAAACAATTTATAACTTATGGGTCTCTTTATTTCTTAAACAACCTCTCATAAAACAATAAACAAAACCAGTTATAATTAATATAATAATAATAATAATATTCTAGGACAATCTACACAACGCCACCTAGACCCATGGTAAGCATAGATTAACTAGCTTGTGTTACAGGTTCTAGAATGCGGATAAACATACTTAAATACATTTTTTTTTGTAAATACATACATATTATACATAGAAACACCCAGACCAATGCAGATATTCATATTTCATACACACAAATATTTGCACTGAGCGGGAATCGAACCCGCACCTCCTGCGTAGCAGTCGCGTTCACTACCGCCACGCCACGGAGGTCGTCAAACCAATTAAACCACTATAATTATATTTTACTTTATATAGTTTACTATACATTTTTGAGCAACTTTTGCCATACTGTAATTACGGTACTGTACTATTTTAAGAAATTGTTAATGCAAGTTGAATCTTGGAGAAGTAGAAAGTCTAAGACTGGATTTTACTAGTAAAAATGCACTGAAATAACTAAACAGATTTTCAAAAAAGTAGTTCAGTTAAATTTGCCAACACAGGTTAAATGAATGAAATCCAGCTTAGAAAAAATCTAAAATTGTGGTGCTGTTAGAATTAATTCTTTATGTATTCTAATGTATTCTACATATTGCAATTTTTACAAATATCAGCATTTGAAAAACGAAAAATCCACTCATGTTATACTGTGACCAATATTTCCACCAATAATGTCAAATCTCATAAACCATACTTTTAAATTTATTATTTTATCATAGCATACACAGTTTTAGATACTACATAATTTTATTTTAAATAAATTTAAGTATGTCAAAAAGTTTGCTAACTGTTGCCAAGGAGTTTTAATTTTCAGCACTCACACTAACGTCTCTTTTAGACACGCATATTCATGGCATCTCTCGGGCTTGCAATTCAAGATACTTTTCACAGCCCTGTATGACAAGTACAGAATTTCAGGCCTCTTCATAAAACATAGGCTGTATGAAATCTAGAGTTTGTTGAAAGGCCATGGCAAAATTTACGAGCTATATAATGTAGACTGGATTTCACAGATAATACTTTTTGTTCAAATGATATTGAATAATTTCTAATAACTCATATGATTACCATATAAGTCATACCTCAACAGAAATTAAAATTATTTTAATTCCACATTTCATACTTACTAAATATTTTTTATAATGAAATAGAAATTTTGTAGAAGTACAATTTCGTTTTAGAATTTTTTTAAAGGCCCATAATCCATTTTTTATTCTTTTAAAAACCATTGAAAGAAGAATATTTTTATAAACTCCTTTTACTAAAAATGTAAATAAATAAACATTATGAAAAGCGGTAATAAAATTACAAGTATAGCCATAATAGCACCTTATCTTCTTTACGCTGTGAAACGATTGTTCCGCTAAATTAAGGAAATTAAACAGACACTGCCGGAGGAAGTTCTTAATAAGATGAAAATATTTTACCTGGACGAGTCCATTATGTAATATTGTTATTATAGCACCAAATAAACTACTAAATAAAGTACCAGATGTGACTTGAGTCGTTAATTAATTACGCCAAATTATTGGCTTTCGACAAGATATTACCGCGTGTTTTTATTGTTACGAGAAATGTAAAACGTGCTCACGTTCACAATCTGCAACATGCGACCAAGAAATGTCATATTTTTGCAGAAATCTTATAAATGTCAAAAATGGAATTTTATCTTGTTCGTGGTTTCAACGTTCGGAATCCTAAAATTATGAGATGAACCGATTTTATTTCGACTTTTGCACGGATTGCGAACTTAACTTTATAAAGTTAATACTCATTATTTATTATAGATAAAAATAATGTGTTATATATGAAGTAAGTAACACATGGCGCAAATAATAATAAAACGACCCATTTTTCTCATATGGTAAGAGTGGTAACTGAACTTTGAACGAATGAATGAATATGGAGGCGTCTCTTGATTGAACTACAAATTTAAAGAGAATTTATTTGAACGAAATGCGAAAGAGTACTAATTACGAATTCGTTCGCATTGGTGTACGCGGTCTCACTCTTCGTAATCTAGTATAAACTTGAATGAAAGAGAAGTAAAATATTGTACAGGCTGGTAAGTTCTTGAATTATTCCAAAAACCATAGAGTACATCGTCCTTCTAAAATCTACCGCGTTAGTATTTCATAACCTACAACCGGTAGAAGATCACATTGTGCGGACTTGTGCGATTCCGGGAGAATTTTCGAGAAAGGTTGGAATTTATTTTGATATAATCTAGTGTGATACCATTCCAATCAATACTAAAATGTTGCGACTACCTCGTGTTGTTCGTCAAACAGCTTTATTCCACAAAACTCAACAAATTACGAGATTTTACGCCAAAGATGTGAGGTTCGGCGCTGATGTAAGAGCCCTTATGCTGCAGGGCGTAGATGTGCTCGCAGATGCCGTTGCAGTCACAATGGGTCCAAAAGGCAGAAATGTCATTTTGGAACAATCATGGGGGTCACCAAAGATTACAAAAGACGGTGTGACAGTTGCTAAAGGAGTCGAACTCAAAGACAAATTCCAGAACATTGGTGCAAAATTAGTACAAAATGTCGCTAACAACACAAATGAGGAGGCTGGCGATGGCACAACAACTGCCACCGTTCTCGCCAGGGCTATTGCTAAGGAGGGCTTCGAGAAAATTTCAAAGGGTGCCAACCCCATAGAGATAAGAAGAGGAGTCATGCTGGCTGTAGACGCCGTGAAGGACAAACTGAAGGGTATGTCCAAGCCAGTGACGACGCCGGAAGAGATCGCACAAGTGGCCACCATCTCCGCCAATGGTGACACTGCCATCGGGAAACTTATTGCTGATGCCATGAAGAAGGTAGGCAGGGATGGAGTAATCACTGTCAAAGACGGTAAAACACTAACAGACGAATTGGAAATTATTGAGGGTATGAAATTTGATAGAGGTTATATTTCACCATATTTCATCAACTCTTCAAAGGGTGCAAAAGTGGAATTCCAGGATGCACTAGTACTTTTCTCTGAAAAGAAAATCAGCAATGTACAAACAATTATTCCTGCTCTTGAAATGGCTAACCAGCAGAGGAAACCTCTTGTGATTATCGCTGAGGATGTTGATGGTGAAGCTCTGTCCACGCTGGTTGTGAACAGGCTAAAAATTGGTCTCCAAGTTGCAGCTGTAAAGGCTCCAGGATTTGGTGACAACCGCAAGTCAACGCTCAGTGATATGGCTATTGCCACTGGTGGTGTAGTGTTTGGAGATGATTCCAATTTGATAAAGTTGGAGGATGTCCAAGTATCAGATTTGGGTCAAGCAGGTGAGATAATCATCACAAAAGACGACACACTTTTACTTAAAGGAAAGGGAAAGAAATCTGATATTGACAGGAGAGCTGAACAAATCCGTGACCAGATCCAAGAAACAAGCTCGGAGTATGAGAAGGAGAAGTTACAGGAACGTCTTGCTCGTCTAGCTTCAGGAGTTGCAGTTTTGCATGTTGGTGGCTCCAGTGAAGTTGAGGTTAACGAGAAGAAGGATAGAGTTAATGATGCTCTGAATGCAACCCGGGCTGCTGTTGAAGAAGGTATTGTTCCCGGAGGTGGTGCAGCTCTCCTTAGATGTATTCCAGATCTTGATCAACTGAAGACATCAAATAGCGATCAGGCTACAGGTGTTGAAATAATTAAGAAGGCCCTCAGGATGCCATGCATGACGATCGCACGCAATGCTGGTATTGATGGTGCTGTTGTGGTTGCCAAGGTTGAGGATTTGGGTCCAGAGTTTGGATATGATGCCCTCAATAATGAATATGTGAACATGATTGAGAAGGGCATCATTGACCCTACCAAGGTTGTGAGAACAGCGCTTACAGATGCTAGCGGTGTTGCATCATTACTTACTACAGCAGAGGCGGTGATCTGTGAAATTCCACAAGAAAAGGAACCTAACCCCATGGCTGGTATGGGAGGAGGCATGGGTGGTATGGGTGGCATGGGAGGAATGATGTAAGAACCTCCACTGCCCAATGTCTCAATGCATTTATCGTGTAAAAAGAACTTATACTTAGTGAATATGTCATTGTTATGGGTGTTGCAATGGTTTAGTAGTTGACTGAAATAAATACTAATTGTGAATGAATGTGTATCCCATTTTGTTGGGTCTGATTGCATTACAAAATAGAGAGGCAACTGTGTCTTGTTAGAATATTGTGTTTATTTGCTTGAATAGTGAGCAATATGTTATTTTAAAATAAATGATATGTTTTTATTCTGGCTGTTTTATTTGAGTATTTGTTGCAATTCATCAAATATAATTGTGTTTACAGTGACTACTAGAACAACAGACTGTCTGAAGCAGAATTAATTAGCCATCTTCAAATATGTACTTATTCATTTTTTTTTATGCAATTGATGGGATAAAATTATCAATGGGATAATTTGATTGTAACTAAACCGGGATAGTTCCTGATTATTATACATTTTATTTTTTTCTTTTTCAAGGTCTTATTAAGATTACAATTATTTAGTTACATACGCTATATTACTATAGGCTAGAATATTAACTTGTTGACACAATGGAGCGACTGATAACAAGGGTTCATTGTCCAACTAGAGTTAGGTAGGTAGGTACTAAAGTACAGATAGCGAAATGTGCGCGCGAAACTGTAATATGTCTTCTTGATTGCGTAACCACTGAGGTACAAATCTCATACCTACGTTCAATGATATGGATTCTGTTATTATCTGCAAATGTAGAATTTCTGTGTTAGTTTATCACAAAAAAATGCATTGATTTGACTGAAATATAGGATAGGCACAGGAGGGTACAGCAGATATAGACGATGACCTAAATGAGTACCTATCTGACAAAACGCCTTATCTCAGATGTTAATTTTTATTTTATTAGGTAATTTATAATAATATACTTATGTCTTTATTGTAAACCAAGGAGACAACAACATAATACGGAAAAACAGTTTAAGAGGTACATACAATTTAAGTAGGTATCTGTATTTTTATTATACTTATAACTTTTTAAAACTATCCTTAGTGCCTCCTGGCAGTGTTAAACCAAGTCTACACAAAAACAGTAGCGTCATAGCGTGTTAGGTATACCTATCGGCACGGATCTTGAAGCTAAATCGCGAGAGAAGAAGCAAGACGTTGGTGCACTTATTGTTTTGATGTAATATGATTGATAGATTTGACCTTAGCCACCATCGTTGCATCCTTACTATTCTCAAAAGACAGCACATAAATATAAACATGCGCATATAGAACGGGTTTACAATCCGTGCCTATACCTATAGCTCCAATAAATAACATCAATCAATTAGGTTATCACAGTCCACTGTTACCTATATACCATGTTCACAGAACAGAAAAAACTAACCTACCTACTTGTTGTTTCTTTTCCATGGCCATGTGACTAGACATTTAGATCTGATTGACAAATGAGGCTGTTGAGTTGGTTACATCTTGAGGCATGGGAATCAGATCAGAGACGGCAGTCGTTCGGGTCGTTCTCATAAAAGCTAAATCTAGAAAAGTAGAAGTGGATGCTCTAAAGTGCAAACTTTAGATGCTGGCTGAAGCTATGATAATGATCATTTTAGACTTCTAAATATGACGGGATATTGGATATTATCATATTACTATACTTTTTGGATATTAACCGTGTTTGTTGGTTTTATGGAGTAACCGATATTTAATCAGTAGGTAGGTACACATCGCGATCATGGCGCGGCGCACAAATATTTGCACTGAACGGGAATCAAACCCACGCCACGGAGGTCGTCATGATGGAAATATATACTATGATAATGATTAACATGAGTTGTTGATATAGTTTGGTTTCAAAGAATCTAAAATAAAAAAAAAACCAATGTAAAAATTGTACAATTACCTACATTAAATAGTAAATAAATCATTTGAAAATGATTCTTACGCTGCCGCTGGTTCAGTAGTTAGATCTACTGATAAGAGACCAGCAAGAAACTCGAGTAGATTATCATTATCCTTTATTGTGTTAAAATAATTATTAGTCTTCTCAAATTTTCGTCTCCCGAGCTGAACATTAGGTATTTGCTCACAGAATGAGGCGGTGGCAGCCTACGCGTTCGCGTTTCTTACCATCTTTATGCATAACGGTAGGAGCGAGAAGACTCCCACTACAAGGGGCCCCATAAAGACTGCTTCTTTTACTAATCCGGCCCTCGCTACCCTATGCATGTACGTGCAATGCCTTCAGGGTGATTCGCCACTGCCCGGTTATATTATCTTCGAAGCACGAGGGTCCTACATCCATCCTATAAATCTATGATTCATCCTTAAACCGGGGTCAGGGTATACCGATATTATACCTAGTTATAATTACAATTAACTTAGAAATTTTATATTGCAATATCATTTATTACATCTGGCTTAACATAATATAAAATAAACTGTATACAATATATACTTATAAAAATATCTGATCTTCGTCTGAATCGCCAGCACCATACACGAAATGTCTTCTTGTTACATTCTCGTTAACAATTGCACTCGGTTCACTTGGCTCTATATTGCTATTTTTACATGGAGTCACTGGATATCTGACTGGGCCCAACCACCTTCTGCTGAGGCCAAAGTTCCGGGGTAACGCAACATTCTTTGACGAGCTACTTTTTACAGACTTATCAAGACTATTCAGTGATGACTGAATCGATTTCAATGATGATTGTTTGAATAAAGCAGCCGAGTTATCATTTAAATAGTCATCCTGTAAATCTACATCAGTAGGAATACTGAGACTCAGTGGCCTTCGTTTTGGCCTTGTGTTAGAAATTTGACCGCGCCATGTGTTGAATTTTTGAGTGTTTCTCCTTTGAGGAGTATTCTCCTGAGATGAATAGTTACCTATATCAGATTCTTCATATACTTTATTTTCAGAGTAGCATTTCTGTAGATTACTGTTACTGGGTGTTGTTTGCCTACTAGATTTATCTTTCATTCTACTTATAACTTTATCTTTCGTCAATTTTATTAACGCATATATTGTTTTTAACGCTTCTTCATTTAATAATTCATCATCTGATATTTGTACGTCCAAGGCACTTGCTATACTATTTCTAATACATTTTGGGTCTATCTTGAGACTTTCACTTGGTTGGTTTTCAGTCTCATCATTGCCAGGTTTACTAGCATTTTGGAGAACAATAAGTTCTACTTTCTGCGGTGCTGATTGCAACATAAGTAAAGCTTTATCATACTTTATATTTAGTAACGTCTTTCCATTGACCGATATAATTTGGTCTCCTGGTAATAACTTCTTGCATAAATCGGCAGAGCTTCCCGGTGTAATAGACTTTATATACACGTTGCCATCTGAGCCCTCTGCTACTTGCAATCCTAGAGCATTCATTTCATCTCTTTCTAGTACAGCAGTGACAAATATTCGCTCTCCTTGAACACATTCCATATTGTCGAATTTCTCAAACAGTGAAGTATTCATACAAGATTCATTGCTAATCAAATTATAATTAAATACATCGGGATATACTTTTGGGGATTCTATCACATATGCAGTTGGTGCATTAGATATGTTTTGGTTGTAGTGCCTTTCTGGTAACAGCTTCATACTATTTACATTGCAATGTTGTCTTTGCTCAGTACTAAGATCATCGGAGTCACTCTGGTTCATGTTAAGATCACCTTCAGATCTCAAGCAAGGATTAGACGTACTGATAGGTGACCTTCCGTACCTACTATCTGGAATGGTCTTTAGGCCATGGAACACTCTTGTGCCCATTTTAACTCCTTGTCTCCTTGGTATACTACAGCTTTCTGAAGACGATAATCCATCGTTAGAGGAGTTCTCTTGGGTATGAATACTGGATATATTCAAGATACTTTCATCACATTGCGGTGGTGATAATATTTGTCTCAATAGCTCTTCTGTATTAGGTTTCTCATTTTCTTTGTTCTGAAGTTTTTTCTCTCCAAAAATATCAACTTTGAATCTCCGTCGTGTTGGCCTTCTTATTCTAACAGGGTTTCGTACCGCTAAATTGTAGCTGTTTTCGTAGTTACTACAATTGATATTTTTGGTAGCTTCAGTGGGATATGAAACACAGTTGATTTCACCAGATAAGTAATTCAGAAAGTCCTCTTTGGCATACAGTTTAAGGTACAGCCTGTGATGTAGAGATGCCAACCAAAATGTAAAGTAGCTTTTGTTGTCCACCATTTTGAGTTTATATTTGACACCAATTTTAGACAACCCCGAATATGAATTAGGCATTATGTACAAACTTTTTTTGTTATAGTAGAATGTATGAATGTGATGCCATGGTAAGCTTTGTAAAACTATTCTATTCATATTGTTACCTGATGGATCTGTCAAATGGCTATTACGAGAATAGAGGGTAACTCCTCTCGGACCGATAGACAGCCAGACATCTCTACAAAATCCATCTCTAGTAGCCCAAACAGCTGAATAGAAATGTGCTCCGTAATCTCTGAATGTTTGTGCTAACGTTATGTAATTGATCATAGCTTTACTTCTATCAAGCCCGTGTCTAGATTCATGTGCTCTTTTCACGCGTAGTTTGATGTCTGCCATATCATTGGTTATAACCGTTTCTGGCAGATAATGTTCAAGTAAAAAGTAATCTGCTGTCCCATGTTCTCTGAAAGAAAACTCTCCAAATTCTATATGTAGAGCGTAACCAGCTAACAAAATGAGATTCTGCATAGTTGAGGTTAATTGACCTTCTAACGTTGCTCTTCTAAGTTGCAAATACACTCTGTGCCTCCATTCGCCGCCCTGTATGTTACTAGCAATGTTTTTTGGCAAGAAGAATTTTATTCTTAGAAATAATGTCAGTGTATCATCGTCATATATTTTCTTTTTGCTATTTGGCTTATGCCAGCCCTCTTTAGCAACTTTCTTGATTTTATAATCATCTGGTATGAATACAAAGTCTCCGCTTATCAAAATGGCAATGCCAAGCATGAAGTTGTGTTCATACTTCTCACTGTGAACTAAGGCTTCAAATATCTGACCCGCTGTTATAACATTTGGATCACATAAGACTTCTACCTTCTGGCCACATAACAAAACGATAGTAATTACTCTTTTATCACATACTGCTGAGAGAGTTAGATCAATATGCTTGACTGGTTGTGAAGCCCTAACTATGAATTCAGGTCCAACACAACCTTCTTTGCCTTTAAAACCACATTCAGCTTTATACAGTCTTGAGGCTGCCCTTTGAACAGGTTTTCCTCTTCTAAAGTTGGTTAAATGAGGTTGGGATTTAACGGTATTGTCATTTACAGCAATTGCAGTCATGGACACAGCATTGGTTTGAATTTTTGGCTCCTCAATTTGAGTACTACAAGCTATTTCTAAAGTTGAATGCGCATTACTGAGACCACCTCTTCTAGGTGAATCAAATAGATTGAAAATAGGTTTTCGATGATTCCTGGGTATTCTACAACTGGGAAATGGGTCTCTTTCATCTGGCGACTTGATGAGGGCAATGCAACTTCTTGGACGGACACTGACTTTTAATTCTGTGTTGGTGCTTGCCTCTTGTGTCTTGGAATGGCGTTTTTTTACATAATGCATGTCTTCAGCTATTTTAAAGTCCATGACTGGGCTGAGGCCTATGGAAGCTGCTGAACAGGAGCTTCGCCCTGAGTCCTCATCACAGACGCGAGGCATTGTTCTGAAAAGAAATAAACTATGTAAGTATAGAATAGTATAATTATAAGTAAATATCTTTTTTAAATATTCAATATCTTTTTTCGTTATTTAACATAAATATGTCCACTAAATATTATCTATAAACCGACATTACATATTCAAATATTCCAGTTTAAGAAATCACGACTATCACGAAATCACGACCCAAGAAAGTACAAACAAGTTCATAATAACCGTGTGAGCAATGATATTCGAGACAATGACTGTTTTCATTCAAGTTATTGTAAAACAGCTATGAGTAAGACTCGAATTGCGTATGTAAGCATTCTGTGCCGAGTGAATTCTATACATTCTTTTAGGACCTATGACATAAATTATAGCTACTTACGTTCGTCAAAAACCTAAACCTTGCATATTCACATAACTTTCACCATCAATATTAAAAGTTCAATAGCTTAAATTACGATAAACAAACTTTTAGTTTCTTCATAGTTCACCACTCAGCCTCACTCACTGGTTAATTCACAAAGTTTAACAAACTTTTTAACAACATTCCTCATTCGACTAGTGATAGAAATTCATTATACGTAAAAATTATAAATTCAAATATACTCAGGGTAGCGGTAGGCACATACAAAAGAATAGTGCTTACAATCTTCACATGATAAATTCTTCGTTCTCATTTTAGTACAATATAATAAGTTTACATAAAATCAATTCAAACAAGTTAGTTACGTATAATTAAAAATGTATTCTGTTCACACTTCATTTATTATTAACGGTTTGAATGATTTCTTTTTACTCACCTTGAAATGGAACGGATTTCTCAGTAAGCTGTCAAAACGATCACAAACATTGCGTTCTAGGTTTAGCTTTTTTGCTATATTAATCAGCTCAGCTGTCATTCGGTGCGTCTCGTTCACATTCGCCAATATTGAATATGGCTGTCCTTTTCTAATGCTAAATTTTACTAGCTTAACGTAATGAAATACTTATCTACTGCTTATTGTTCAGTCATGAATTTTGTACTACGTGTTTTAATTTTAAAATAATTTATCGATTATTTTATGTATGTACATGTACTACATCGGATAATTATTGTGCACAAAAATGGCTACGTTAATTCAGTCATATGAACAGCAGTATTCCATTCTCACTGCAGATATCACATCTAAAATAGGACGTTTGAAAGCTGGTACTGAAGGTAAGTATGCCTTTTTTGTTATTATAATTTTTGATATGTTTGACCGGTTAATAAATGTTAAAATAAGAAAATATCATTCAAATAACATATTTTTATATATAAATCTTATTTTTGTTTCGGACCGCCTCTTTGTAGGGTTTCTCATCTATTAGTAAAAAAAAAATAACATTTATTTTCTTTTTTTCAGATAATCGTGACCAGTTGTCTAGAGAAATTCAGGCTAACTTCGAAGAAGCTAATGATCTGGTATGTGGTTTATTTACATTTTAGAAAATAGGAATCTTTACATGCTGTATGTTTCACCTAAACTAATACACCATTACCCAATTATTAGAAATAGTATCTAAAACAAACATTTGCCATTAAGATTACTAGATAACACAGAGAATAAGTATAATCAAGCTATTGTTTATCTTTTTTGAACACACTCACTCACATATAACATGTTATATTAACCAACTTCAAAGAAGGAGGTTTTCAATTTCATAGGTATTTTTTGAGATAATACTCTCGTTTGCTAAGCTAAATGTCTAATGATCTTACTGTTACTGCCTAATATCCTCTGTTTGCATTTTTTTATGTTGAAAATTCTCAGTTGACTGAAATATCTAATCTTTTATACACCCAGTCCAAAACTCGGTGACACCAACTATAGAGCGCTTAAATTTACAATGCAATAATCGAAAGCGGAGCCTCAGGCAACAGCTAGTTCAACTTATAAAACGATATAATTTTTGGGACAAATAAAAATTGCAATTTCGGAAGAAATCTTTCCTAATACATACTACAACTATTACTTTCTATATACCTTCATCGCTTCATTCATGTTGGTGACTCTGCAGGTGTGGGGGCAAAGCGGGCACGACAGGGCTCCTACTGAATGAGCTTTTTAATGCAAATTAATTTAAATATTATTTATTGGCTACGGAGTATTATGGAGTACTGGTAAAGGAGTGAGAGCGAGGCACCGAGAGACGTCGTGTGGCGTCTCAAGACGTCACGTCGCTCGTTTGCCTGAGTCTTCTCCCAACTCCTGCTTCATTTAGGATTGATCCATTCCATGGCCTCTGAGGCACCTGTTCATCTGTGTATATGATTAAAAGACAATTTTTTTTCTAATATATATTTTTGCCAACATGCAATCGGTCCCTGGACCATAAGCAGTTGTTATGAGTGATTATTTGGCTACGTACTCACTGGAGCCTCAATTGGCTAATTAACTGGTTTAATATTATTACAGCTGGAGCAACTCGAACTAGAGTCCCGCGGCGCGGGTGCAGGGTCGCGCGTGGCGGCATACCGAGCCGAACTACAGCGAGTCCGAGAGGAATATCGTTCGGTCGCAAATAACTCGTCTACATGTAAGCACTTATCAATATTTTTGTCTCATAAAACAATTTTTTAAAGTGGCTTATCAAGATTTTTGGTACTCCAGACATTGTACCAAAAGTGATGGAGGTAGGACATAACGGTATCACCCTACCTAATTGAGCAGTCCGACTGGGGAAGTATCCATGCCCTACATAATACCGCGGCTAATAATAACCTTGTGTTGTGTTTCCGGCGGTGAGTATTGTAACCAGAGCTCACTGGAGGTGAGGGAGGTGCTGTGTTGTCAGTGGGAAGGCAGACCGAGACACCTTTCTTTGTCTTTTGCCACAGAGACTCTCTTAACCTTCTCCCCTCCCCCATTTCCCATTCCACTTTTTCTCTGATGGGTAGCTGAAGGCAAAGTCTCAGGAAAGAGGGTCACCATTACAAACACATTACTTCTAACACAGTTTGACTGAATACTAATATTTTATTCAATACCCCTATTTCCCTCTAGGCCATGCATAGATTACGACCCGCCATTTTCCACTGTCACTGCTTCAAGTACTCCTACCCTGACTATTTTTTTTTTTCTAATTAGGTCGGTCTATTCACCTCAGCCTTACATACTGATGCGTCATTTGTTCCATACTCATATACTCCACGCATCTCTCTCTATAATTTTTTTTAACTCTATGCAGATATAGACATAGATGAAGTGTACGATGATTGGGGAGCCAACGAGCAGCAACGCAAGTTGCTAGACAACACGGAGCGCCTCGAGAGGACGGGGAAGACTCTCACCGAAGGCTACAGAGTCATACTCGAGACGGAGCAGATTGGCGCGGCCGTACTACAGGATCTGAGCGTGCAGAGGGAAACGATACAGCGCTCCCGTGGAAGGGTGAGTTGGTTTACTTGTAGAATTAACGATTTGACTGTGTGCGTGAGGGAAACGGGTTTGATTCTCGGTCAGTGTGAATATTGTTTCTATGTAGTTTCTAATCTAAATGTCTAGACAAGATTGTGTTGTGCAAAAGACAAATATCCTAGAATATTGATTTTTAATTTATGTATTACTAGCTGACCCGCGCGACTTCGTCTGCGTCACCCCGTTTTTGCAACATTTTTCATTCCTGCTCCGCACCTGTTAGTCGTAGCATGATGTTATATACATATAAACCTTCCTCTTTAACCATTCTATTTATTGAAACAAACCGCATCAAAATCCGTTGCGTAGTTCTAAAGATTTAAGCATACAAAGGGACAAGAAAAATAGGGACAGAAAATGCGACTTTATACTATGTAGTGATAGTGATAGTGACTAGCTGTTGCACACGTTTCCACCCGTGTTGATGTTGGTTATCGCGACTAAACATAGCCTATGTCTACCGAATTTCATCAAAATCGGCTCAACAGTCTAGGTGTGAAAGCGATACAGCCAGACAGACGAGTTAAGTCACTTTCAAAGTAGCGATTTGTGTTAGACTGGTGTAGTTCGTAAATCTTAGTTTATACGTATTCTTACAAAAAGGTTCATTTGTCGAATTTATCCTTCGTTGCGTTAATACGCACAGCAATGACACGCGTGCACCGACTACATCACACTTCCACCGTTTTTCTGTTTTCCATGGTTGTATAGGAGAATTTCGAATGCTCAAACGTGGTTTCGTGGCTTATCAGTCAGAGCGTTCCCTATTTAAGATCGCGGGTTCGATTCCCGTCGAAGCATTCACTTTTTCCGATCTAAATTAGAATCAATCTTATTCCAGCTTCGCGAAACAGACGAGCAACTGAACCGGTCATCACGTCTGATGAATACGATGGTGATGCGAGCGTTACAGGACCGCTTTGTGCTCATCATGGTGTTCCTCACCGTCGGCATCCTGCTCCTGGTAGGGCTGTACTTATCTCTGATGTAGCATTTGGGCTGCATATATGCCGCAGCAAACTGGTTAACTTAGACAGTTAATTGGACGTCTAGGCCGTTTATAAAACATTGGTACACAATCATCTGACTGAGGAAAGACTAGCCAAGTAGGTATAGTGAATTTAATAATTTAGTCAGTAATATTTAAAGGACTGACTAAATTTGAATCACTTTGCCGTGTCTTAGTCAGCAATTGAACTAAATTTGAATCACTTTGCTGAGTCATAGGCAGCAATAGAAAGTCATAGAAAGGGAGTTCATCCTCACACACTACGACCGGTAACGGTGCGCACGCTCAGCTGTGGAATGAGCTCCCTGCCGTGGTTTTTCCAAGCGACTACAATATGGGGTTCTTCAAGAAGGGCATTAGAAGGTTTCTACAGGGTAGGCAGCACGTGTGTGACGCCTCTGGTGTTGCAAACGTCCATAGGCCACGGTGACCGCTTCCCATCAGATGGGCCGTGTGCTTGTCTGCCACCTAATTGGTATAAAAAAAGCAACTGAACTAAATTTACTTTAGAATAGAATATTTAGAATATTTGAATCACTTTGACGAGTCATAGCAACTGAACTAAATTTGAATCACTTTGCCGAGTCATAGCAACTGAACTAAATTGAATCACTTTGCCGAGTCATAGCCACTGAACTAAATTTGAATCACTTTGCCGAGTCTTAGCCAGCAACTGAACTAAATTTGAATCACTTTGCCGAGTCTTAGCCAGCAACTGAACCAAATTTGAATCACTTTGCCGAGTCTTAGTCAGCAACTGAACTAAATTTGAATCACTTTGCTGAGTCTTGGTAGCAATATTCAAAGTGCTGTCTAAGTAGCCATCTTCAACGGGCTGACGTCCAATACGATGGACGTTGCACGTTGAGTGATTCTAGTTCAATTATCGTACGAGCCATTTGATTAGATACCGATGTTTACTGAACGGCTAGATGGCTGCGACATATACATGTGTGAGGACACATGTGTTACTATTAAGTGGGGTGTATAGGTCACCGTTTCTCAATCTGTGACCCCCTTCTGTAAGGTATAATTGTATGTTTAATTGTACAAAGAAATTGGTCAACTAGGTTTAAAAATTAGGATCATTGTTAGTTCAGTACCTAAATATCACATTATGTATTTGAATGTCTTATATCGTATTTGGATTAAAAAATTGATATGTTTATATTTAGGATTAGATTTAGTGGCCTCTGCGACGTGGCAGTAATAAACGCGACTACTATGCAGAAGGTGCGGGTTCGATTTCCGCTCAGTGCAAATATTGATGTACATGAATTTTTATATTTGCATTGGTCTGGGTGTTTCTGTTTCTATGTATATGGTATATGTATTTAGGAAAATAATCTAAGTATGTTTAATCGCAACACAAGCTAGTTAACCTGTGCTTACCATGGGTCTAGGTGGCGTTGTATATTATATTGTATATTATAGTCCTAGAATATTTATTTATTTGTTTGCAAGGTTTGTTGCCTGGTCTGTGAGAAATGTAATTTTGCATCTGCAAATTATAATAGAACAATTTAATTTTGTCTTAAGACCTTATATTAAAACGAAACAAATCCGGTACTATTAGTTAAAAACGGTCATTCTAAAGTAAGAATTCCTACGTGACTGCTATCATATGTAGATGATTTTTTCTTCTACCGTAAATGGTTACGAACCTACAATTGCGTACGCGGCCGGAAGGAATATTTACCAACCTCAACCTAAGCATGAATGCGACAAGACATACTATTCAGTACTACGAATGAGAATAAAGAATAAACAAATTGTCATACAACGCAGTACACTTATTCATTGTTATAATACCGATTTGAATGACTTTGTCTCCAAAAGTTCCTGGATCTATAATCTTTTGACAGCTTAAGTCTAATTTAACCAAAATAATAATATACACTGACGGACTCATAAACTGCATCAAAGTAATAGACGACTTTGAAATAAATATTTTAACCAAGTATGCATACTTTCTATACAGATTTAAATTGAAACCTCTAGATTGGTTCGTGAACTTTAAAACAGCGTAGGGTCATATCTTTAAGTTTAAGTTTATGTACTGGAAAGGACCTTAAGACTTTTTTTGAAGAAAAAACAGAAATTTAAGAAAAATTGGTTTAATTAAAAAATTGGTTTTAACAATAGACACAAACTTTATGCAAGGGTTTATTTGTGTTTTAATAGGGTGTATTACCCCCACGTGCCCTTATTACGGATTCTAATCGGTTCCGCATAGATTTTATAAGGGTTTTTAAAAGATCTTGCGGAATATTGTCCCTTTCTTCTGAAAGTGCTGTTCTTAGTGCTGCCACTGTCGTGGGCGAAGGGTTTCTCGCATATACAGCTCTTTTTAAATTGTCCCAAACATGCTCGATGGGATTAAGATACGGGCTGCGTGCTGGCCAATTCATTGTACGTATCCCAACCTCTTCGCAATAATGTTGAACTTGTGCAGCTGCATGCGGCCGGGCATTATCCTGCATTAAAGTAAAATTTTCGCCTATGAATCCCATGTAAGGCACCACGTGATCTTCTAATATCTCTGTTATGTAGCGATGTGCTGTCAAACCCCCTCTATTACCGTTTTGACGGACCATGTCTATGAACACAAGTTCTGTTCGCCCGTTCATCGATATGCCACCCCAGACCATACATGAACCGCCTCCAAAAGGAACACGCTCCTCAATGCAACTTTGAGCATATCGCTCCCCACGTCGACGATAGACTCTTCTGCGACCATCTGCACCATATAAACATGTCCTACACTCGTCCGTGAACAATACAGAGGCCCACTGCTCTTCTGTCCAATTCAGGTGATGACGCGCAAATCTTAAGCGAGCTTGTCTGTGAGCTGTAGACAACTTTGGACCATTTGCTGGTCTAAAAGGGGTGATATCCGCTTCCTTTAACCTTCTTCTTATTGTTCGTGCACACACGTTTACTCCACGCACTTCATTAAGCTCGGTTTAGATGTTAACTGACGTGAGGAAACGATTTCGCAGGGAAGTTATAACAATAAATCGGTCATCACGACCTGTGGTTGCTCGAGTTCTGCCTGTACCACGTCTCCTCCTGTAAGAACCTGTCTCTACAAACCTTCTGTATATTCTAGAAACCGTAGACTGATTTAAATTTAAATTTCTACCAATCGTTCGTTGATCCAAGCCCTCCCGCACCAATGCTACAATTTGTGCCGCTTGTTCGGACGAAGTATCCATATTATGGTTCAAAAACTCTCGATGTGTTAAAAAACTAACCCAACAATTATGCTGGTAACAATAATTCAATTGACAAAACAAAAAAAATCAATGAGAATCAATTTAAAACTTTGCTATAAATAACACGCAAATCTGATACTACAAGTAAATTTTCTTTTCCCGGCTATATTCATTTGTTTTACTGCAGTTCTATTTTAAAATTTAATTTTTTTTTAAGATTAAGAGCCAGTCTTTCCATATTTATATAATTTAATCTAAAAAGTTTGCATACTTATTATAAAAAATCCTTTCAGAGTAAACCTGAACTTTGATGCAGTTTATGAGTCCGTCAGTGTAGATAGCGTTGATAAAATAAATAAGGTCAATGTCTTGTTTCTTTATAAGAAAATAAGTAAACTAATGCAAGTAGTAACCTAAACTTAATAATATTAAAAAGTAGATCTATTTATCCAGTAGCTTCTAATACAGTAGGGTAGTGGCATCACTTCATACAATTTTAATTTCAAATTGTTCAGGTACTTCATATTATTAACAGATCATTGTATACAGGATTATAAAGATAAGTTTTGTACATAGTTATATATTTTTTTCTTAAGGGGGCATTATCAAAAGGTTGAGAAACTTAGTGTTAACTGTATGATTACGACTTATTGTTTTAGTTTTAATAATTACATGAAAATATATGTTGGTTGCCTGTAAGAGATTACCTCATGTGCGATAAGGCCGCCAATTATAGGTACCACATTAGACTGTACGGTGATTTACTGGAATACTTGTCCTATAGTGTGCAATAAAGAAATTTATTATTAATATTAATATATTATGTTTCTTTGTAATTTCGCAATAAAATTGTACAAAATGTATTTCGGATGCGACTTGTAGCACTAATTCTCATTAAATTTAATAATTTATTTTAGTAAAAAGACAGAAAGAAAGAGAAGAGAAAGAAATATGTAATATTATTTTTGTTAAATTATGTATAAATATTATGCATACGCGTCTCCAACTCCTATGGGGTAAGTGTAGGTGTATTATATTAAATGTCTTATGCTTATATTTCATTAGCAATATATCATGAAATATAGGATAATTCTTATATCAATGTGTTAATCGTCCCTATATCATTCGTTGTAGCTGATTGTATATAGTAAATTAAGCATTTGTGATTGTCCTAGGCATTCCTGTTATATAATATTACATAAATAAACATAATATTATTGGGTGGGCAAAAAAGTCCTTGCAGTTAGAGCAGAATTAAAAAGTATAAACTTAAAAAAGGAACGTTTAATTATTTTTTTTAATTTTGGGCCTAAAGTTTTGCGGCAAAATTTACCAAATATATTTTTAAAGTTTTATCATAAATAATAATATTTACACTACTTCTTTATAATGTATTATACCTGTCGGCACGGGTATTGGACCTAAAAACGCAAAAGAAACGAGGCTCTGGCACGCGAACTGTTTTGATAAAATCTATGATTGGTAGATTTGAGCTCGTCCACCACCGTTGTACCCCGTGCTATCCTCAAGGGACAAGCCAAAAATGCGTACTGCGTGTATTTTTAGTACATTTTGGGTCCACAACTCGTGTTTATAGGTATATATATATCATAAATTATATGTTGACAGTCAGCTACTGACTAAGATCGCATTGAGTTTTTGGCCAACCCAATATTATATTGTATTAATTAACTAAATTGGCATATACTAAATTGTATTCTATAATAAATATAATATTTGTATAACTATTATCGTATCTAAATAAATATAAGACTAAGTCTCTGACATTTAGAGATTATTTTTAAAACTACCCACAATTAATGAAGAAGAATAATAAATAGAACTTCACTCTTTTTGTTTCACCACCATAGACTATATAAATAGACAACTTTCTGATTAAGAAAGTCCACGTATTTTTTGACACTTAATACACTACAATAGTACCTACGCACAAATTCTTTCAAGTAGGTACTTTTTTTTGCTTTCCTGCTGCCTAATAAATTGCTAGACGAATTTTTTTGTCATAGTGTAATGGATGTGTCTGAATCACTCCGAATTACTAGTCATATTTTTTCTAATAAAAATGAGGTTTGTCACGCAGGTAATGATGTAAGAACTACTACAAACCGAAGCATTCTAGTTCAAACACTAGAATCGCAGACGCAAACTAAGAAAATGGTATACTTATTCCTAAATATACCGAAAATTTTTTAGGCAGTCTCACTCAACCAGAATTGTATTACTCGCGTTATCGCTGTCGATACTCAAGACCACACACATGTTCTTAACGATCGATAATACCGCACACGTTTTTCTCGGTCGCGGTAGATCCCTAACACTATACACCTTAGTATCTATCGATAATACCGCATGCGTTATTGTCGGTCGATAATATCACAGGCATTATTGCTACATTACGTATTTATTCCTACAAACAACTGCGTGGGTCGTTATTACAGCACTAAAAACAGGGATAGCAGTATCGCGTGTGGTAAGTAATTATCGATCGAAAATAATAACGCACTTTTGTAGTTGAAGCTTAATGTGTTTATCGGTACCCATCACCGCTGGCCTGGGGGATTTGGGGGCCTGAATCGGATGACATGACATTCGACAACAAATGTCACTTCCATACATTTTCAGAGCGATGACGAATGTAGATTCGAAACGAATGCATTTTGGCTAGGCCCCCGTCTCTCGTCATTCCTTTGCGTCATGGCACAAATCTAGAATTTTAATTCTATATGAGCAGAAATTAGATTCGAGATTAATGACGTCATTATCATGTATATGAGAATGAGACTGTTCTAATGTAGATAATTATTTATTTATTATAATGTAAGCGTATGAAGTGTGGCAAATAAAGTGTTTAATGTTTTGTTTGTGGTTTCTTTTACTTAAAAACCGTACATTGTTACTATAGATTGATATCTTAGATTTAAGAAACATGGAATCTTTAATGCAAGACTGTCATCATCATCATCATCATCATCATTTCAGCGACGCACTATGTTTTATGAGACCCATTTTTCGGACATCTCGTTTTTATTGTAAAATCTTATAGATATTATCATTATAATGTATGATTTTTAATCCCCATGTCGCTAGCACACCTAGTTTTTGAGATATATTTTTTTGAAAATGCCGATTTTTTCACCCGGATATAAATAAAAATGAATATTACTCCTAAACTAGCCATGATACGTGAAAGTCATGTTTGGTTCATTGAGAGTACATCTCATACTGCACTTTTAGGGCCCTAAATAAAAGTCGTAGCTTTATTGGGAACAGATTTATACGTATTTTAAGGATTTTAGTTTTATTCAATTTTCTCGAAAATTCCACCGTATTGGGAAAAGTTATCTATATTAAAATTATTATCATTATACCCCCTACACATCACGTAAATTTCACATCCCAATTCCATGGAAGTCAGAAGATAAATCAAATTTACTATTTTTGTTAGGGTTGTCACTTTTCTGACCGAATGCAATTTTACTGAATATACCTATATATTAAGGTAATTATGAATTTAATGAAGACAATTTATACAAGATGGCTTAACTAACTATCATAAATATAAAATATAGAACGAAAATGTATTTTAATTTCAAAGGTTACATAATAAAAAGTATTCTTTCGTTTTCCATAAATTCATTTGCACTAATTTCGTTTGCCGGTCATAATATTTACTTGCACTATTATCATTTATACTAATAACGTTTGACATAACAACTCAACAGTCATAACGTTTATTTGCCATAAAATCACTTTCTATAACAACATATATCATAATAATTAGTTTCCATAAGTGACACATCTCATAATCTACTCTTGACATAATCAAAATTTGATATAGGTAATTATGAAAATAATACATAATATTGTTAGGTTAAAATTAATTATCGTTAACACCCTGACTTAGTGCAATCCGACTCTTTTTAAACCACCCAGAAGTAGGAGCCCGCGAAGCGGGCTCCGTCGAGCTTATTTAGTAGACGTCATATGAGGTTTAGTTTCAGGTTTAATTGTGAATAAAAAATCTGTGTCGTATAATTGACATTATTGAAAACGAAAGTTATGGCAAATACATTTATGGATTTTAATTATTATGACACTTGATCGATTATGACCAATGAAATTAGTGAAAAGGATTTTATGTCATTTCACGATTATGGCAACTGAAACGTTATTTCTAATGAAATTATGGCAACTAACAGTATGGCATATAAAATTATGGTATTTAAAATTATGGCAAACATTAGTAAACCATAATAAAACAAACAATGAAGTATGTAGGTACGTTAAGCATGCCGCTATTGTGTAGCGAGAGGTGATAATCAGGTTTTCGTGGAACAGTTGTGATACCTTACTATGTAGGTATACAATTGTTAATTTTGGAAGATTTAGTAAGATAGATATATAATATCACTCGTTTACTCCGGAGGAGGTAGCACCGGAAAAGTCAGAGGTGGATATTTGTATTCAATCTCACGCAGTAGAGGGTCATTCAGTGTTAGTTAAGGAGCCTCGTCTGGCAGTATGAGAGTAAAAGTTGGGTAAGCAGTAGGTGGATGAAAGTAATGAAACAACGAAGATGCGATCTTTGTGCAATATAGGTGGGGTAAAGTTAATAGAAAGATGATCAGAAACTATCTTTATTAATAAGTACCACATGTATTTAGCAAAAACAACATAAACCCGAAAGCATCTAAGCGTATATGATACGCTAAGTTTTTGTACCGCGTGGAGGTACTCCCAGTTTATGTCATTCTCATTACCATTGCATTTTACGTACTACATATACAAATCTCAAAAAATTACTTCTTTCATTAAATAATTTGGTATTTATATCATAAGATACTAAAAATGTTAGTTTCTGGGATATTCTCTATAACCAGTTTTTTTCTAGTCTAAAAATAAAATTGTAAAACACCTTTTAAAAACAAGTTTTACTATGTTCTTGTTAATAATAAAAATAAAATTAAAATAATAATTATTTTAACCATTTAAGAAATATGGATATTTAATAAATATAATTATAAAGGTTTAACAATAATAATTAACCATATATTATTTGTCTACGTGTCACATCTTCCAACTACATCATCAGACCATTTGTATGAGCCCAAACTCGATGACGTTGTTTCGTTTCATTGCTAAGTTCCCTTGGCCACCTTCCAGCTCTATCATCAGATCAGCGCCATTTCATCATAACATTGCATTGTCACGCAATTTATACGTATATGCAAAAAGTCAACTCAATCGGTAACCGAGAAATTAGTTAAATTAACGTTTAAAAAATTTATGATAAACATTAAGATCATGGAACTAAATAAAAGCTTGTATTAGAAAAAGTCATAATTTCCATCGATTTTTATGTAATATGATAATAAAAAAGCAGATTACTAGCATATTTCCAATAATATTTTTTATTTTTATTTGATAATAAAAATAAAAAATATTATAAAAGTCATTATTTGAAAATGTGTCAACCCTAATGATGAAAAATCCGGGTGAATCTTTAAAAATCTGTAGCTCCTGACTTCCATGGAATTGGGACGTGAAATTGACGTGGCACATAGAGAAAGTAAATAACTTTATTTTTGTATAGATAGTTTATCCCAAAACGATGGAACTTTTGAGAAAAATGGGAAAAACTGAAAACCTAAAAACACGTATAAATCCGGATGTGGCAGGGTTACGCTCGTCAATTGAAGTTTAAAATATGCAGTATTAGATTTCCTATCAATGCTTCTTACATCATAATTACGTATTGCACTTATTTTCACTTGAATTAATTTTATTCTAAATTTCGAGTCACGATAATTAAGAACTTTGGTATTTTTTTTTGCACAAACTAAACATAGTATCTAAACGGGAATTCGTTATATAACGTTCAAATGATTATGTCTATCAGATTTTACAATAAAAACGGGATGTCCGAAAAATGGGTCTCATAAAACATAGTGCGACGTGGACTGCTGAACATAGGCCTCTCCCATCGACCTCAAATCCGACCGGTTGGAGGCGGTCTGCATCCAATGGGTACCCGCGACTTTGACTATGTCGTCCGTCCACCTCGCAGGAGGCCGTCCCACACAAGTCGTCGCATGACTAAGTTTCATTAAATATATAATTAGGAGTTAAATTAATTTTATATACAATAATTTTGGAATAGACTTTTACGGTCTGAACGTCTACCATTAACCCCCCAACCCCGAGACGTAAGTGGCTAGAGCTTCGTCCATCAATCAATAGATCACTTTGTAGGTGATGTTAATTTGGGCGCCAGACACCTTTGAAACTAAGAAGTCGCAAAAACTCCATAAATATTAAACTACACTGAGCGGTGTGAAAGGAACTTCATCCCGCGCACGCTCAAGCTGTGGAATGAACTCCCTGCTGTGATTATTCCAAGCGACTACAATATGGGGTTCTTCAAGAAGGGTGTTAGGTTTCTACAGGGTCCACAGCACGAGTGTGTCACATCTGGTGATGCAAACGTCTATAAGCCACAGTGACCACTTTCCATCAGGTGATCTGCCTCGGTGGCTCAGTGGGCGTGGTTTGCGCCGGCTGTGTACGAGGTTATGGGTTCGATCCTCAAACAGGACAAAAATTTGTGTGAACCTGATGTGTATTTGTGTGCGTATGATGCGCTCGTTAAGAACCGGACACATATTTGTATATTGTGTCTTCAGTAATGAACTAGCTTCTAACTGCGACGGTTGTTTCAATAAGTAGCAGACACTTAAGAACCACGAATAGTTGTACTGAGTCTGGGTGTACCTTGTGTCCGTTAGTTGTATGTTTGTAAAGTCCCCGCGATACAGGGATTCTTCCCTAGTGCAGGAGGTGTCTTTAAAAAAACAAAAAATTACGTCCAACCAAAAAAATAAGCAATAACATTTTATTTCATACATTTTTACATTCAAATCATATTCTAAAAGTCAGAATATATTAATAATCTGTATTCTTTGAGTCTAGCACGGGGTATTGGAACAAGTAGGGAGACTAAGCTAATCGCACCAGTGTAGGCCAGACACCTGTAATCGGCTCAGTGCCCTTAGCACGAAAAACTATCGAATTCGTAACGTAAAGGTTTCGAGAGAACGGAGCATTACGATTGGCCGTCTGCCTCTTGTAAAGACTGCGTGTGTGGCCCGCCAATATACCATCCTATTGATACCTTTACAATACGAATTCGATAGTATTTCGTGCTAAGGGCACTGATCAGTCTTGTGAGTTCTAGCTACCTGAACCACTTTTTGTGATAATTATTAGTACCAGTACGTATAATGCATTAATTAAAACATTAAATACATACATATATTTTAATATTTTTTAGAAAATAATTTACTCAGGTGCCCGGTTAATGGCAATATAGCAACCTATTACATTGCTGGGACCTAAACATAAACTGGCGAAATGTTGGTGCTAGCACCACTGTCTACCCCTTCGGGGGTATAGGCGTGAGTTTATGTTATGTAATATACTCAAGTTGTGTGAATAATGCGTACTGGACACGCGCGCCAGACATCTTAAATGATGCCAAAGAAAACAGATAAATAGGTTTAAAATAATATGTATTTTATTTTAATTAGGAACAGGGGTCATCCAAGAAAAGATGATTGATTGTGTGAAAGAAGATATGGCAAAGAAGGGAGTAAGGAAATGATATCTGACAGTGTGGAGAAGAATAACACGTTGGGCTGACCCTAATTAATTTTTATCGTTTTAAATAGTGATATTCTTTTCAAAACATATTTTTAATTAAAGATTTTATAAATATGATAAAAGTATTGAATGAAAATAAATACCTACTTAATAATGAATATTGAGACGAGGTCTCGAGTTCGATCCCAGGTTTTACCATGGCACACACCAATGACTTCGATGCTGTGTGTATTTATCGCAGGCTTATAAATGCCCGGTTAATGGCAATAGGCTCACCACTTATTACATTGGGACCTAAACATAAACTGGCGAAATGTTGGTGCTAGCACCTCTGCCTACCCCTTCGGGAATATAAACGTGAGTTTATGTTATGTTATATTAATGAATAATTTAATGAAATTTGTCTCTGTCAGCCAAATTATATACTTGTAGATAAAGAAGATATCTTTACATATTATTTACTAGCTGACCCGCACGACTTCGTCTGCGTCACCCCGTTTTTGCAACATTTTTCATTCCTGCTCCGCACCTGTTAGTCGTAGCATGATGTTATATACATATAAATCTTCCTCTTTAACCATTCTATCTATTGAAACAAACCGCATCAAAATCCGTTGCGTAGTTCTAAAGATTTAAGCATACAAAGGGACAAGAAAAATAGGGACAGAGAACGCGACTTTATTTTATACTATGTAGTGATGGTTGTCCAAATACCCCGTGCTAGGTATATATTCTTATAAACACTATACTAGTTCATTATACTCTGCTGGTGGGGCTGTCGGGACTTGCTGTAGAGGCACGGCAGCTGGTGGTGCCATACTGACTGGAGAAGCCAAGCTGTCCTGAGGGATCATGGTAACTGGCCGTTGAGGGACCATAGTAGGGGGTGCGGTCATGGTGAATGGTGCCTGTGGGATCATGTTAGGGGGGGCAGTTGGGAACAGGCCGGTGGGTGGAGACATGTTGGGTGGTGGGAACATGGCGACTGGTTGTGAGACTGGTTGGGCAACCGGTTCTGGAGGGGCTTCAGAAGGTTCGTCGTCGACGGGTTGTCCGAGCGAAAGTAGCCGCATTTTGTAGTCGTTTAGTTTCATATCCTGAAAAGAGATGAAAAAATAATAATTTTTTGGCACAACGCATCGTTTTTATAAATAACTAGCTGTTGCCAGCGGCTCCGCCCGCTTGGACTACTGATCCCGTTCCCGCTGCTTGGACTTCTGATACCATTCCCACTGCTCCATAAAAACCTTCCAAAGAGTTCAAAGAACAAATAAAAAAAAGAATTACTCGAATTGGTTCAGCCGTCTTCGAGTTATGCGCTTACCAACATATTTCGCGATTTATTTTTATATACACAATTCAAAATTGTCTAGGGATATTTTAATCTCTCAAATATAACTAAAAATTTGCAAATAACTCGTAATGACTTACTTGTGACAAAATGTACGTTAGTTCATATTATATCAGGACATGTAATAAAACTTATATTCTTCTACGTTTCGCTTTCTTTTCCATTTGTAACTAAATCGCATACTTTTAGCAAAAACTTTAAATTGTGAATCGGTCCTCAAAATAAAACCAAACTTAGGTAGGGATCTAAAATTACATTATTGAAACGAAAAAATGTAAAATGCCATCAACAATTTCGTATTCAATGTTGTTAATCAAAAAATGGATTTTCTTAAATTATTATATATGTAAAATATCCCTAGACTTTGTTGAAATGTGTATATAGATATAAATATAGTAGGACAATCTAAACAACTCCACTTAGACTCATGGTAAGCGGAGTATAATTAACTTGTGTTACAGGTTCTAGAATGCGGATAAACATACTGTTGTATATAATTAAGCACTTGATTATTATTATAACTGATTTTATTATATTTAATCAATCAATATAAAATAGCAAATTGTACCGTGTCACGGCGCACCGGGAGAGAGAGAGCCCTGACGTAAAGTAATAGACAATATAATAGATATCATAAACTCATCAGGCGTTCACACACCAACACATACTTGTATACTTTTTTTTTAAATACAACATAAACATATATTATTATACATAGAAACGCTCAGACCAATGCAATTATTCATACTCATGCACACAAATATTTGCACTGAGCGGGAACCGAACCCGCGCGTCCTTAGTATCAGTTGCGTTCACTACCGCCTTGCTTACGGAGGTCGTACCCTCTCCAAATACCTTCGTTAGTTGTGCTTCAACAGAACACTATCACAGACAGATAGAAATGATTCAATGAATAGATCTACACAACTTTCGGCAAACAATTAACTAGCGCGTTTTAGGATAGAACAGCGCCATCTACTGACCAGTGTTACAAACAAATGTCGTTATAAATACATATTTATTGTAATGATTATAGGTGATGAAGCAATAGGGTGCGGTTATTGTCTATGACAGGGATGATAGTTGATGAGAAGAAGGTAGGTATAATGGATCGGAGCGGGAATCGAACCAGTAACCTTTCACTTAGCAGCGAAATACTCTACCATCACAACAATATCCTACAACTCAAGGTTACCTAGGTCTACTAACCTGGTCTGCAAGTAGCTCCAACAAGTCATCCTGATCTTTCTTCACCTTCTCCATTTCCTCTACAGCAGTTTTCTGTCCCTCCTGACTGACCCTGAGCTGTTCTTTTAACCTCGTGATCTCACCCAATAACCCTTGGACCTGTGCCTGATACTCCTTAATACGAGGGTCTTCTTGACTAGGTGGAACCGGTTGTCCAGGTAAGGACTTCGAGGCGGAAACTTGCGCTTTCAAGAGTGTATTCTCGTCTTTTAAGTGAGAATTTGAGGAGATGGAATCGTTGAGGGCTCCCTGGAATCAATTAAAAAAAGGTTTTGTTTTTTTATTTACGATGCTATAATATGGCTTCAAGTTTGAAGAATGAAGGTCGCCATTAATGTTACAATGTTGGGTTTTCTCTCACACCCTGCTTCTTCGTCTTCGAGCTTGGACAAATCTGACATATATGGCAAACTAGCTGTTGCTCGCGACTCCGCCAGCGTGGACTTCTTACCCCGTTCCCGTTCCTCTATTTCGAGCATTTTCATATTTATTTACCTTTTAAACCTTCTCTGGACTTCCACAAATAATTCAAGACCATAATTACCCAAATCGGTCCAGACGTTCTCGAGTTTTAGCGAGACTAAAGAACAGCAATTCATTTTTATATAATAATATATAGATTGAGAAGATTTAAATTTATTTACATTGACAACATATAATATCAATAGTTAGAAAACCATCCATAAGCTCAGATCTCTCTTCTGGACCTTAGCCTCGGAGGTGAACGCCTAGATGCTACCGGGAATAATGCTGGGGTTAATGGGGTTGTAAAGCTACCTGCAAGCTCTGATTCTGCTGCAGAAGCCTCTCAACCTGCGACATGAGTTCCTGTAGCCGCGCGTCTTGCTGTCGGATGAGGGACTTGTACTGGTCCAAGGTACCACTCTCTGGAGACGAGCGGCCGGCGGCGGGCTCGCCCGTGCCGTTCTCGTGAGTCTCTGTCAGGCTTTGGACGAGGACACCTGTTTAAAAAGTTTACAGTTGTAGTTTGGTATTAAGGTGATGGATTCCACAAAGGATGGTATGTATCAGTTGTAGAATGCATTGAAGTGGTATATTTTTTTTAATAGCAGCAAGTTATTTTAAAGCTACTTAATATTGTAAATAGTCAGAGATTTGTCCCTGTTTAGCATAATTTGAATCAGCGGTGACTGTTCAGTGTATTTTATATTTGTAGGTACACATTCCACAAATGGATAGTCTCATTTGTTAAACGATTATGTATTCCAGTTGTAGAATGCGTTATAGTTATTGAATTTTCGCTTAGACTACCCGCTAGTAGTTAAAAAAGAGTATGATTCGGTACCATAGAGTTTATATTACAGACGGAAGTCGAGAAACAAACTCTTTTAAAACTTATGACTTTTAGAATAAAACATTGACGTCGATGCAATATCTATTTCAGTCAAAGTTGATAATGGTTTCTAAAAAAATTATCACAGTTCAGGATACGTTTTGTTATTTTCTTACGCCTTAGATTTGTGTAAAGATATATTATATGTCACAGATTTTGTTCCTCTTATTATTATTTCTTCTTTCCCTTCTCTCTCTCTCTCTCTCTCTCTCTCTCTCTCTCTCTCTCTCTCTCTCTCTCTCTCTCTCTCTCTCTCTCTCTCTCTCTCTCTCTCTCTCTCTCTCTCTCTCTCGCTCTCTCTCTCGCGATATCTCTATATCTATCTTATTATAATAATACTACATTGGGATCTAAAAACATAAACTGGTGAAATGTGGGTGCTAGCACATTACCTCTTCGCGGATATAATTGTGAGTTTGTGTATATGTATGTATGTTTGATGCTCTAAGGATAACTTTATATATAAATCTGACATTAAATAAATGTATAATGATTGGGTACATGCATGCTGTAAGATGATAGCACTTAGATTCAAATCACTGAAATATTTGCACACCGTAATGATAGGATGTAAATGGGCCATTGTAACAAAAAAAAATCAACACCTTGTTTACCTGCATTCTGGCAAATAAATTATTTCATTTCATTTCATTTCATTTCATTTATCGGTTTTATAGAGATAAAAAGTGAACAGCTAGAACAAAACTAACTTTCCAACACTTTGAAGAGTCGGCAGAACTCGTAGTCGATGAGCACTTCGGCGGCGCTCTTGGCGCGCAGCTGCGGGTGCTTGGCCGCCTTGTTGTACAGCTCGTGGCGCGACACCTCGCTCAGCTTCGACGTGAACATCTCCATGCCGATGCGCTTCGTCAGCAGCTGGCGCAGGGACTCCTGGGACGGGGAACAGTCAACATTGTAGCAAGGCAGTCGTGCGATGTGCAGGCCAGGAGATCAATTCTTCGATAAAAAGCCTATTCAGAACTCAATCACGATCATATCTCAATCTATTTATACTGTTGATTGATGGCACTTGGTGGAATTTGTTGTTACACATATTGAGAACTCACTTGTACTTTTCCACTGTATTTTTATTTCTTAATAGACCTGACCTGACTGGTCATAAATACTTACTTACTTTTTTTTCGACCAGTCATTGTAAACCTTTGAGGATGCCGTAATGCGAAACCGGTCAGGTCTATTAAGAAATAAAAATACTGTGGAAAAGTACAAGTGAGTTCTCAATATATCTCAATCTGTTTCAAAGAAAATAAAAATTCCTCGTGATAAAAATCTGTACAAAATTATGCCTCCATCTAATGTCAAAAACTTTATTAATTATAATTACATAAAATATACCACTAAATTTTTAGGGTAATCTAGACATTGTCTCCCTAACTTTCGGGGAAAAAGTTTGTGGTACAAAGTTTTTTAAAACTACCCACAAAAATGAAATATCATTTAATATCGTAGTTTAAGAATTTGAATGTTCATAACTGTCAATGTAAACCTTGCAAGGCGAAATCAGTTATGTACCTACATTAATAAATGTCGTGGAGAAGTACAAGTGTGTTATCAATAATGTATAACAATATGTTACACTAGGTGCCATCAATCAAGAATGCATTAAAACCTGCCACCATCCAATAGTTCCGGGTCCCTTAAGCGGGACGTGAAAAAGCATCTGATGAGGTCGTCACGCTGAGTACATTGTAACACTTTGCGTGTTTGTAATGGTGACCCTCTTTCCTGAGACTTTGCCTTCAGCTTAACATCAGGCGAGGCGAAGTTAAATTGACGTGCGATAAAAAAAATAAGTTACACCAAGTGCCATCAACCAAGAATGCATTAAAAGCTGCTACCAGGCAATCGCATACCTTGGAGTAGTCGTCGACGGAGTCATCGTTGAAGTGTACGCAGATGGCGAGCAGGAAGGCGGACAGTCCCTGCAGCAGGAACTCGTTGTCGTCGTGCTCGCCGGCGCTCGTCTGCGCCACCAGCCAGCCCACGCCGCCCGGCGCGCGCAGGAACGCGCCCACCGCCGCCGGGCAGTGCGCCGTCCACTGGCACAGCAGCATCAGCAACCCTACCTGCAACGACGTGGGGACATTTTAGGAGCATGTAACTTTTAAACTATCGCGGCGTTTACTCATAGTGTTTATAAGTATCGGGACTTCACGCGATATATTTTCGAACCACGGATTGTGCGTGAAGCTATTGAAATTAAAAAATATAAAAATTTCAATAGGGAAGATGGATTCAAATTATCCGGGACCTGGAATCCAGTCATTAAAATAGTGAAACCTAAAAACACAGTGCCGCCGATGCCGTCTAAAACTGACATAGTGAGTGTGGTGTGTCGCCAGCCTTACATTCAAAATGAAAGTAATGGAGGGTAGACACACAAAAAATGTTTCCTGCACACCGCGCGACGCTCGCAAGCCAGTCAAGTCGTGACCACGGGTGCTGCAACGCACCTGAAACGTCGACAAAAGTAAGTGTTCGAAAATATATCGCGTGAAGTCCCGATACTTATAAACACTATGATTTTAGGAGCATGTCCAGTTCCGCAGTCACTTGGAGGACAAGGTTAGGCTGGCATCAAAGAAACTAGGAGTGCTCAACAGGGCGAAGCAGTACTTCACTGCGGAGCAAAGACTCCTTCTTTATAAGGCACAGATTCGGCCCCACATGGAGTACTGCTGTCACCTCTTCGCCGGGGCGCCTGCATGCCAGCTTGACCCATTTGACTCGGTACAACGGCGGGCGCTGAGGATCGTCGACAATCCCATACTCTCAGGTGGTGTGGAACCTTTGAACATCAGGAGGGACTTCGCCTCACTGTGTGTGTTCTACCGCCTGTATAATGGCCTGTGTTCAGAAGAATTGTTTGACATGATGCCCACACCTACTTTCTATCATCGCACCGCTCGCCATAGAGAGGAAGTTCGTCCTCACACACTACGACCGGAAACGGTGCGCACTGTGCGTTATGAAAGGAGTTACATCCCGCGCACGCTCAAGCTGTGGAACAAGCTCCCTGCCGTGGTTTTCTCAGGCGACTACAATATGGGGTTCTTCAAGAAGGGCATTAGAAGGTTTCTACAGGGTAGGCAGCGCGTGTGTGACGCCTCTGGTGTTGCAAACGTCCATAGGCCACGGTGACCGCTTCCCATCAGGTGGGCCGTGTGCTTGTCTGCCACCTAATTGGTATAAAAAAGCATAGAGCATAGATGTACAGTCACCTGCGATAAATATGTTTACACTTTGGAACCTTGTCACAATAATAAATGACAAGTCAACATTATGACATGAAACGGTTAAATTCGACAGGTTTAATTTGAGAAAGTTCTGAAACGTATACATGTTACAGAAGGTGACTGTACACTGGTATTGGGGATCTCGCAAGGCTATTTAGAAGTCTGTCCACCTCCTTCATGATCGAAGAACAAGGCTCTAGCGTAGGCATAAGAGTTGGAAGATCAGGATATCAAGAGCAGAAGAAGGTATTAGAGGAATCCGGACTCTGGGGTGACATCTTCAGCTGGGAGTTCTGAGCCAAAATATAATGAGTAACCAATTTTTTTAAACATCAAAGTAAAATTACACACGGAGGTAGGATATAACGGGTATCCCCCAACGTAATTGAGCATTCCGACTGGGGAAGTATATTCGCCCTACAGAATACCGCGACTAATAATAACGCTGTGTTGTTTTCGGCGGTGAGTAGGGTAGCCAAAACTCAGAGGTTTTGTGTTGTCTGTGGAAAGACCCAAAAACCTTGCTTTGTCTTCTGCATTGACAGCACAGAAACTCTATTAACCTTCACCCCTCCACCCTCCCTCCTTTCTTTTACATAGTGGGCAGCACAGGTGTGACGCCCCTGGTATTGCAAAAATCCATAGGCCGCGGTAACAACTTTCCACCACCTAAATGGTAAAATAAATAAGTCAATCTGCTATATTGTACAAACCTTAGCCTTTAATTTCGTTGTCTGCTGCAGCAACAACGTACACTGATGCAGCAAGGAAACTGGTGAACTGCCGATATTGGTCGCCAACAATACTCGCAGCAACTGCTCTTTCTGTACAGGGTTCTCTATTAACCCATGCATCAGAGCCACGGCGGAGAACCAGTTCGAGAGTACGTCTAAAGAGAACAGACCACCGCATAGCAGTTGTCCACTGGTCAGAGTGGACATTTCCGTGGAAGATGGTAGCAGAGTTTGGACTAGAGAAGCTTGAGATGTTTCGTTGTGGTATAGGTAGCATTCGAAGCAGTAAAGGACTGCGCATCTGTAAAGAGAAAATTATAGGTTTCACGTACTTTAAATAGCATGCAAGGATACAGCTATTCAATGAATAAAAATACATAATTGTGAAAACTTACCGTAAGGAAAAAGGCTGTTTCTCATTAACCATGGACATCAACAGTACAACTATACACGCTCGAGGCGGATTCGATGGCGCCATCACGTTCCCTAAAAACTCCTGATTTGCCACATCTCCTCTCACACACTCCCCAACAGTATTTATCGTCTCTGTCAATATATCCGCTGGTACTCCACTCGACATCAAAATATTACACAGAGCATCTAACAAGCCAACTTTTTTCATTATCTTCTGACAGTTTGTTATAATTTGGGCAGAATTACTTGGCGATACCAGCGTTCGGACTATAAGCAACATACAATGGACGTTAGAGACCTTCTGCGGAGACCAACCCTCGTCTTCTGTACCTTCTGGGGGTGTATTAAACATCGGAAGCATCTTTTGAATATAGCTGCCTTCTTTAAAAAAGTTAATGTTACTGCTATTATTCTTTAACAAGTTCAACATGAGTAACAGACAGTCTTCTACAATTATACCACCATCTGAATATCCTTCAGAGGAGACTATTTCGAATAATCTATCGAAAGCGTTCTCGAAGGCGACAATCTTTTGTATATTTGCGTTTCCGTTCGTTAATTTTATTAACAAAAGGAGAGTTTCATTGCGTATCACTTCTCTCGTGTCTCCCAACAGATCCATCATCTTGGATACACCCATAGGTTTTACTAAAATAATTTCTTGGATGTCTTTTGGTCTGTTTGTCAGTAGTGAAGTTAAAAGTTGAACAGCGGACAGCCTGACACGGAAATCATATTCGTCTAGTAGGTCTAAGATCAGTTGTATGTTGTGATGGTCTTTGATGAACATTTCTGTGAACTGCTCCCCAATATTCATGGGTACGCGAGGATTGTCTTCTTCCTCCTCGAATTGTGTGGGGGACATTACATTGTTGATTGTGTCTAAAGCGTAGTTTATGGTCTCATTGTCTGCTCTATCAAGTTCCAGGACCTGGAAAGGAAAATCTGTTGGTGTAAAGTTTATACATGTAATGTACAATTCCAGACTCGATAAAATAAACTACTAAAGGAGCTGTCTGTCTGACTGCCTATTACACTTTCACGCCTAAATAGATAAACCAATTTTGAAGAAATTTCGTATCGAGGTAGGCTAATTCAGGTCACGATAACAGACATCCATCCGGAAGATAATGGAATGAATAATATTTATTTAAAAAATGTACAGTATTAGACTAGTCTTTTCTTTACTGCACCATAAAGTCCTGGTACGCATTGCCAGCTACTTCCTTTTTCTTACACTCTCGGGTCATTCAAGCGGGACATGAAAAAACATCTGTCGAGGTCATCAAAGTAGGGACAGCCTATAATGGCGGCAAGTATTCTTTGGACCGCACCCAAGCTTACTTATCAGAATCAGACGACCTAAATATTAAAGTCCCTTAGAGAGGGAATGCTGTAACTGTGCATGTAGTTCACTGGATGTGCCAGATTTACCCGAGCCATAGACTCGAAGAAGGTCCCTCTCTTAGTTTCTCGATAAGTAATAAATAAACTAACCTGTTTTAGCGTATCCAAGCACAAGGCGCCGACTTCCACTCTGTAAGTCCGCGACATCGCTTTGAGCGCCCGACATGCATCTCTGCGGTCTTCTAGTAACGTGGAGTTGTTCACACGGTCTACTAGCCTCTCCACCTAAAAGAGAAGTTACAAGAATATTTTATTACTAGCTGACCCCTTTATGTTCAAGAAGGAGACTGAATGGATCCGGGGACGACTTCGGAGGATCCGTACAGCCCGCGAGGCGTTGAGGCGACTCGAGCCCGCGCCCCGGTCACAGAACGACCTCCGTCCTACATGAGCCCCGGCCTGGGGGTGGAGCCGCTTGTTGTTCTAGCAGGAGCAGGCCGCGACGGCAGTGTGCTCGCTGACTTCGGCGAGGGGGTATCAGTGGAGATTTTCACACGGGAATGAAAGAAAGTAAGCCGACACCTATCGGCTCTTGAGAGGAAACATGCCCATTCCCGTAGGGACTTTGGGATATAAAGTAAGTACAAACTTGGGGTGTGTTCTGTCCAAATTTCAAGCCAATCTGTCATTTCACTCGCACTCTTATCTTCGTCGCATGAAACGCACGAGGGCGAGCGAAATGGGACTACTTTGGTATTACTCAAACTGGTTTACAAGCTAGTTCTATGCGAGTCGTCTATTTTATTCTTTTAGACTGAGGCTGCAAGTACCTCAGCTGAAGGATGTATGTACGAACTTATATTGTGGTATATAGGATCATTACTTACTTCCACAAAAGTGTATCATAACTTCGCTATAAAACGTTAAATGTATGTTCCTAATGATACAATGTGATTAAATTAAGAACAAGTTGTTGTCTTCCCGCTGGTACAATTTGTAAACACAGTCAACGTGATTGAAAAAGAATGGTTATGTGTTTTTATTGTTATCATGCTTTTCTCACGCTTTTCTTTAGGTAGCTATAGATTTAAAAATCTGCCTGTTTTGTGGTTTATGGAATGCGATTTTTATGCGTTGTTTTTTAAAGATCTTACTCATATTTCATCTCAATAAAATTGTCGAAATGAAACCACTTCTTAATAGATTCCATTGCGTTTTATTTCGTATTATTTTCTTTTAGCCTGATATTTTGAATAATGAATGCAAAGACCGACATGAACGACGGTAAGCACGTGGCCATAGACTAATGTGTGTTCAAATTATGTGTAGATGTTCAACACTGATTACATGTTCTGTATGACGCGATTGTTAAGGAGAACATTCCACATTTGAACTAATTGAATGTAGCTTCCCAGCCCGCATACACAAATATCAATTCAATCAATGTTTAAACAGCTGCTGACCTGCTTTTGTATATCATTAATATCTAACTTGTTTTAAATTAGCGTCCTTGCGATTTACACCGCATAGCAACGAATCGGGTCACAATTTTTTTCCAAATTTATTTAGCTGCTACATTTTCGTTCAGGAATTAATTTTCGACATACCCATTTTTTGTACAAAGTGCCCGATTGGCGGCAATAGGCTCGCCTCCTATTATGTGGGACCGAATATCATAGTTGGCGAAATGTGGTGGTGGGACGGGTGGCCGTCTGAACACATGTTAAACAAATACACCAGGCTAACTAACTAAACAACTAGTTTTTAGTCTTTAAAATGTGTTTCTAAGCAGAAGAATATTTTTATACTGAGTTTTTAAACAAAATATAAGACACCATGATTGTTTACGTTTATTTAAGTACCTACCTAAACAAAACAAACGGCCTATAGATCAGGTGGGTTGCCAATGTAAATAATGTAAGAAAAATATTTTAAATTATTGTTACCTGTAAACCTACCTACCAACTTATCTAAAGTAGACATTATTATACTTAAATCACTAATATTTGACCATAACTGTAAATCTGGTAATAGAACCATGTCCTATTTTTGATAAATAAATAAATTATTATTGATTGTTATTAAATACTGTGGTTCTCTAATGGTAACAGAATTCACCAAATTGTTTTAATAGATCCAGATATTAACCTCTTCATAAGGTCGCAAGCATCACATCCTTTTTAATTAAGTTGATCATGAATGAATACTGTAAACTGAAAAATCTACATACATAACCTGGGAATCAAACCTGTGCGCAAATTAAGTCAAAAAATTATAAACCATTTAATTACTTTTTCATGGTAAGTGATTTTCTTTTGAACGCAAGTAAAGATGCTCCAGTTAGATACCTACTACAGAAGAAGTTATTTACATATAACTTAATAGACATAACAGTTATAAAATACACTAACTTAACACACATTATACTAATATCCATAAATTTATTCTGCATGCTAGAAATGAGGCAAGAGGTGTAATTTTAAAAAACAGTTTTTATGAGATGAAAAAAAAAACTTTTTAGTTTTTGTCTATGATACAATATTCTGTCAGTTCACGGTTGAATGTGGATGAGAAGTATTTATGCTGATAATTCACACATAGAAATGTGTATAAACAGTGATTTGCTCTAAACTATGGATTGTTAAAGCAGTCATATGGTTGTCTAACCTTTTTTCAATACAGCTTATTATCGTTTCATTTCTCATTTAACTATAAATTGTGGATAAAAGTTATTCCACAGATTAATAACATACTACCCATATAAAGCAACAAAATTCAGGTAAGTAGTATGTGAAGTGGCTCCAAAAATTCATGGATACCTTAAGATCTATAATCCTTTGACAGCCTAAGTCTAATTCAACCAGAAGTAACATAAATAGCTTTAATAAAATAAAATTTCGTTCACAGATTGTTTCTTTGTAAGAAAATAAGTAAACTCGTACAAGTAGTCCTAACTGAATTACATTAATAAGTAGATATATTATCCAGTAGCTTCTAACACTAGTAGTTGTGTAGTGACATCACTTCATACAATTTTAATTTCAAATTGCCCAGGAACTTTTGGAGCCCACTGTACTTAACTTGAATAATACATTTAACGGGCTTTATTATTCTTTTCAATAGGATTTTTTCATGGTTTTCCCAAGCGACTATAATATGGGGTTCTTCAAGAACGGCATTTGGTTTCTACAGGGTAGGCAGCACGTGTGTGACTCCTCTTGTGTTGCAAACGTCCATAAGCCACAGTGACCGCTTCCCATCAGGTGGGCCGTGTGCTTGTCTGCCACCTAAGTGGTATAAAAAAAAATACTGCTCATAGTAGGAAGCGAGCAACTCATTATAACGATTTTAAATGGAATAGCACATGATGAGCTATTAGATGAGTATACTGGATATGAAAAATTTAAATAATTTTGTATGGCCAGTAGTTGCGCGAAAATTTTAGGCTGCACGGCTACACGGACCGCGAAACTTTGATGATTAAATCTTGGAAATTATATTAATTTCATACCTCTTACTCTAGATACTATGAAAACTTAATAAATAAGACTACTATCAAAAAAAATATTGTCACCAGTCTTGAGTGAAATACTCTCGATCTGGGCCCGCCTACGCTAATATTATATACAGGAAATAGTTGCATTCCCTATCTTACTATAAATAGGTCAACGTATGTTTTAATTGTAGAAGTAAATAATGTAAAACTTACGGTTTCTGCTCCAGTTGGTTGGTGGCCAGGTTCCGGTGCACCCAGCACGGTTTTCAAACCGCTCTTAAAAAAATCCATATTTCACAAATTCCTTATTTCTAATTTTAACACAGTTTAGTCTTATTCGTATGAAATCATTGCACAAAATACGAAAACTCGGGAAAATCAAAGCAACCCGTCTAGACGACACGTCAAAGCATTTGTGACATTTAATGTTAGCGTTTTGTTATTTTTTTGTAGATTCACTAATTTGAATAATATCATCATGGGATAATGCGATCAAACCATAAAATTATGTGTCCACTTATATACATACTTGGAATTTCATTAGCTCATCTTATATATTAAATGTCAGTTAAATTTTTATTAGCTGTTATAATAACATCCATTGCTATATCTTAATAAAATAATGAAGAAATAGTGGCACTGCCCTAAGTAACTTAACGTATTTCATTGTCAGTAGTGTCAGTTTTTGTTTTCTGTTGGCTGTCAGTTTGTCTCATTTGATTTTTAGCTTTTATTTTCTGGATCATAAAGTTCTTTTTCAAATGCATCAAAAATATAAATACTTACAGAGGATCCTTGTTTTGATATTTTGATTGTGTGTTGTCTATCAATGGTCTATAGGTCTATCATCTATTTAATAGAAAATAGCAAAATAAAAATAACAATTATCTAAAGAGTGGAATCGACATTACTATCATAAAAATGTCTACAGACCTCAATGCCAGTTTCAACGAGCAATACATGAACATAAACACCAAAATAAAAAAGTAAGTTTGTAAAAATTGCCTTGAACATTTTTTTATGAAACCTTCAGCGTTCAGCTAACAATTATTACATTGAACAGGCGATTCATGCGGAAACCAAACGTATCGGAAGCGACGAACGAGTTCATAGCTCTTGCGATTCAATGCGAACACTCTGACCAGCCAACATTTGCAGGACACGCTTATGTGGGAGCTGCGAAGTGTGAAGCATCTGTAGGTAACTTCCTTGGTGAGGCTGAGCATTACTTGGCGGCAGCCAGGCAGTTTATGAAGGCTGAGAAGAAATTAAAGTCTTTAAAGTTCTACAATGCTGATAGAGAGAACTTAGAGGTAAAAATTTAATCCCTTTTTTCCATTATACCCATATTTTTTTTACACAATAATAATGATTGTAACTGGAACCTTAGCTAGCCTACGTAGTATAATTTTTTTCTTATTGTGTACCTACAATAAAGGGTTATCCATCTATATATTATCAGAACTGTGATCTTTAATACAAACTATTGAAGAGCAAATTTATAATATGGATTCTGTGCATCATTGTATCATGCAAGTAACCCCATAGCTTAACCTTCCAGTAACCCTTTAAAGTAAAGAGGTTATGTGTTGTCAGTGGAATGACCGAGAAACCCTTATGTCTTCTGCACTGACTGCACAGAGACACTTAACCTTCTCCCCTCCCCTTCCTCCTCGCTTCATTTCCTTCTCCCCTTTCTCTCTTATTGGTGGGCAGAATGAGTGTGACGCTCCTGGTGTTGCAAACATCAATAGGCCACAGTAGCCACATTCCATCAGGTGGACTGCGTGCTTGTCTGCCACATAAGTGATATAAAAAACCCTTCACAGTAATGATTAATCTATGAATACTTTTTTTTACAGGCTGCAACAGGTTGTTTTATTCAGGCACTTAATAAATATCCAGAGAAATCACCACTAAGGACTTCTATTCTGATGGAGCTGGCCAATGATCTTACAGAACTGAACCACAAGTCGGAGGCAGCATCATATTTTGAACAAGCAATGGAGCTGGTTCAGGAATCTGCAATGAGAGTCATGTGTTTAAGGAACTTACTGAATTTGAAGATAGACTGCGGTTTGTATAACTGTTTTATACTACTAATAGACTATGCCCGCGGCTCCACCCGCGTGTCTGTCGGTTATCGCGACTTAAGCGCCATCTGTGCAACTTATATTCAATATTATTAATCATAACTCTGGTTCTACTTAACCAATTGCAATCAAACAAACGTAAGATTATAAGTTGGACCAATCCCCTTCAAACAAAAAAAGACGCATTGAAATCCGTTCAGTAGTTTTAGCGTCCATCGCGGATAAACATTAACTTTTTACAATTATATAATAGTATAGATAGATAGAAGGTGGGAAATGAGCCTTGTGGAATACCTATGACCAATGACATAGCAGAAAAACCTGTTCAAAATAACTCGAATCAATCAATTAATAGACCCAAATAAAGCATATAATATTGAATGTTATGAGAACACTCCAGAAAAGGCCAGTATAATTCCCTGTTTTTGTTTTCGGAAGTGTTCCACTAACATCCTGTTGAATATTGGTTTCTAGAACATCACTCCCTGATCAAACAAAGGAAATAAACATATCATGCATTTACATTAAGCTTGAATGACTCTGCAACCTTCCATAGGTAGGTTTCAAATTCATATGCTTCTTAATGGTGACGCTTTTTCCTGAGAGTTTCCCTTCGAATGCCATCAGGCAAGGTGATGTCATACTGATAGATAGGTAACTCTTTATTATAGGGATTTAGGCGCCAGCATATGTATATATGTAAATCGCACATCCATATCCATTTTAACATAGGCCATGGCGCAATATAAATAAAAGCTGCGTAGCTAACATTAGACTTTTTGGTACACCTTCAACGAATTTTTTTTATATTGCGCCATATCCATTTTAACATAGGCCATGGCGCAATATAAAAAAAAAGCTGCGTTCATATTCCATTAGAAAAGTTTCTTGTTTTTAATCTAAGTGTATTTAACAATTTTACAGGTAAATATGATGAGGCTCTTGATATTGCAAACAAAATGTGTGACTCAAATTTGAATATGCCTGTGGATGTAACTGCTGAGTAAGTGAATTCTGATATGTTTTTATGAAATAAATTACAGCGTTTTACCCAGGTCATAAAAGGAGGATGATGTATGCCACTTATATGTCTGATTTTCTGTAAGTTCCCTTGTAAGAATTAAACAGCTGTACTAATTTGGATGAATAATAATATATTAGATACGTTTTTATTGGGCGAGGGTCATAGGTCAATCTCACTGGAGATAGTAGCAAACACATCCCTCGCACCCCGGAAGGCCCGGGGCTCTCTTTCGAGAATATCCCCTTTGGGTGTAGAGACCACGGTGTCCTCGTCTAGCTCTCGGTTATGGGGCGCACTTTGCGCCGCCCGCCGTTGTCTGGTTCTGCTAGGGTGACAGGCGGCTCCAGTGCTCCACCCATCACCCTCAAGCCCATGCTCATGTGGCGAAGGTCATTCTGCGACATCTGTAGTTCAAGTCGCCTCCGCTCATAGCGGGTAGTGCGGATCCGGAATCTTCCCCGAACCCGTTCCCAAGCGTTCGCGCATCCCACCATCATCGCCGTGAGCAATGCGGTGAACTAAAGAACTCAGTCTCCAAAGACTGCCACTAGAACCCGCGTTGCAGTAGAAACTCTACCTGTGCACTCACTTATAATAATACTAGTTTTTCTTGCGGCGCGGCGGCGGCGGTCCATTTGCTATTTCATTATTTTATGACGTTTTGTATGTGCCGTTAAATGGTATATACAAAATTGGGTTCTGAATCCTTGCTGAGAATTTCCTAACGCCGCACCGGCCGCTGGAATCATAAAAACATTCTGCTCCAACCGGGAATCAAACCCAGGTGTACTAACATAATTGTGTACTATTCTCCTATTTCAGAGTTCAAGTAAGCAGAATACTCCTAGCTCTTCTAGAAACACCACCAGAGGACAGTAAGCCTCCCTCTTTGAAGCAGCTACTTGTAGACATAATGAATGATAACGAAACTGATGGTAAGCCTACATTCACCGATTTCACAAAGCACTAAGCTCAATTTCAAAATATTTTTGAATTTTCTAGCTAGGTATTATATATATCAGCTAAAGGCATTTGCTTTTAAAATAATAATCAGGAAGAAGGGAACGTAGTACTCCTTCCCGTAGACGAACGAAACGAAACCTATGCTCGGGCCCTCTCCGTGAGTAGCGGCGGCGTTGCCGTGACACAAATTACTACACCACTATAGGAAAAATAGTAAATGAGAAATGCTGTCGATTCGACAGAAGAAGAAGAACGAACAATTCGTTGAAGGTCTTCCAAAAGTCTAATGTTAGCAATGAATCAACCTTGGTGCTGGTAATTTTGATAACCTGTGATCAGCTTTGACGCTAACTGTAACGTGTCCCTACGACACAGCCACTCACAGATTTTGTGTTGCGTTACCTATAGTGTTTTAATAATGCGCACGCATATGTTTTGCTCATATCTCTTCCAATGAGGAGAGAAACTGCTTTTTTATCCCACCAGATGTCGAAAGTTGACTGTGGCTTATCAAATATCGTACAAAGAAGGATGCACATTTCAAACTTTCCAGTATAGACTCGTTTAGTAACTCATAAAATAGCATAATTCAAACTATATCTACAAATAGGAAGAAATTAATTTTCCAGAAATAAAGAAATTAATTTTTGAATGATAATCTAAATGATCAGCAGTAATCTCAGTCTGCGTGAGACGAAATTCAAGAGATGAAACTACGCACCATAGACAGAGAATATTCTTTAGTCTCTGATAGATCCGTATAACAAAATGACAGTAATGACACTAAACTCGATGCTGGCGACATCTACGTCGATCTTGGAGTTCCTCTAAATCTTCTCCCCATTATAGAATATGCGCGTGTTCACTATCTCCGTACTCCTCACTGCACTTTTGTGCCGTGTCACATACCTAATACCACAGCGTCTTCCTGCACAGCTGATGCGTTTATTTGTTTCAGCAATTCCTCTGAACACCGACATGAGACTAAAGATGCAGTCCATAATTATCTGTCACACAACAGGTGACTTACATTCCTTGATCAGCGTGGCTTCGGGCACGAGACAGTTCCTAACTCTGCAGCAAGTGGACTTATTGCATAAGCTCATCTCGGGCCAGAAGCAGGATGAGTTGTGTGTATGAATTTGATGAGATGTATGTGTAGTGAATTGTATAAAGATTTAGTAAGGAATAGTTTGTATTAAGTAATTCTACGACATTCTACACAAAATAAGCATAGCTTAACTAACTTGTGTTATAGGTTCTAGAATATGGATAAAATTATTTGTTTTTGTGAAATAATTTTATCCATATTTATGAATACATCCATTTGTATTCATAAATATGAAATATAAATACAAATATTTAAAATTGGCACTCCTAGACGGGCGGATGGCGTGTTGTATGTACTTATTTCCCATCCGCGAGGCGAATGACAGTGCTGTGGTACTGAACGGGAAACGAACCTGCGACCTCTGACTCAGCCATGGAAAGATACCACTACGCCACGGAGGTCCTTGTCCTGGTCCTTCCACTACAAATTATTTTTGTAGTACCTATTAATTAATCATCATTATTTTACGCGTTAATCGTGGTCTTATCTAAGCCTTTTCAACGGTCTACTTATAGAATTGCAAATTAATTATAGACATATTATCATTTGTGATTTCTTACAATCTGTGGTTCACGGCAAACTAGCCATCTCATCCCTTCTCATATACGGTGTCATACATGGCTACTAAGATACCTATAGCCCAGACTCAGCCACAGATGCATGGCTCGCGTCAACAAGAGTGCCCGGAATACGGCAATAGGCTCACCCCCTATGACTTAGGACTGAAAACAATGTTTGGTAAAATGTGCGTGAAATAAGCGTGATCATATGTACCTAATGTGTATATTTATTGATTTATTTATTTTATGTAAATAAAAATATTTATTCTCTTCTGCACACTATTTATTGCTAAAATTCCAGTAGCCATATGTATGGAATAAACTTTACGTTTATTAAAACGTAACATTGTCAAACATATTTTTAAGTTTTTTTTCACATAAACATTGTAAAATATTCCACTGTGTTTCTTTGAACATAACGAAAGTCAATCTCATAATTTAAAAAAATATCATTTAGTTATATAATTTTAAGACTTTTTATCAATACTACTTTCGCCTAAATTAGGCGTTACAAACTTCAATTCATTTCCAAAGTTAACTGCCTTATCAACTACCAACGGGATGTCTTCCTCGGCCCCTCCAACCTGCTTTAGTACCACCTCACTACCAACATTTTCATTATCAAGACATTTAGATTTGATGGAATGAGTCCACATCTCGTCAAATTCATCTTCAACATCGGCATCATCTTCATCAGCACTTTTATCACTCTTTGGCTTCCCTTCATTGGTCTTCTGCCAGCAATACTCAAATGCGTACCGGTTATTCCTGTTGTCATCGGGTGCAACCTCAAACCGGCATGCCAGTGAATTAAATATCGTGTGGACACCTTCAACTAAGTTCACATCAATATCTTCATACCCAGTGATGTATGTGAATAACTGATCACCAGATATAACGTTTTGTACACCCTTTTTCTCAAAGAACTGGAAAGAAAATAAAAACATTAGAGCAGGTATAATAATTTTTCAATGAAATGAAAAGTTAAAAAAAATAAATAATTAAAAGGTTGGAAGGCACCTATGTAATATTGCGCAATATTATTGTAATTACAATATTTTAGCGCAATATTACGCATACGCATACCTAATGATTGCATAATAGTTTTCAATTGTATTGAACCTACACAATGATTGCACAATAGTATTCAATGTGTATTGAACCTACCAATATCTCCCTCAATAGCAAACAAATAATATTGTGCAATTCTAAATATTGCACAATATTATTGCAAGTTTAAGAGTATTCTTTTAGTAGTACCCAAACAAACAGGTTTCCTGATTGTTTATTAGATAACTGACTTTTAATTATTCTATTTTTTTATTTATGACTGGCCCACAAAGGCTTTCAACTATGGCTGATTATTAATAGAACCACAGAACAGTACAAACAGTAAATACAGTAATATATTCTTTATTCTGTAACTAGAACAGACCATTTAACTTTAACTCATGACAAATTCAATGTCAATGCCAAACAGTAGTGCATAATTTTTTAAATTATTATTATAGATAAATCAGAATTGATAAAAATATTGCGTAATAATCTGTGTGCTAAATCTACCAGGAAGTACCTCTTTTGAGCTAAAAAAAAAGTAGACTTCATATTTTAAACCATTCCTTAATCATCTGATGCAAGGTCTTACTACTACTGAGTACTGTTAATAATAATTAAATTACAATCATTGATTCATCTATAATTTAACAGCCTTCCGAACAAGAGTTCTAATGTTTAAGTGCTGTACATGACATTAACAGAAGCTTAGCAAAGGGTTGGGCCTTATGGAGAACCCTAGTAATTCAGAATCTACTCAGCATCAAACTTATTGGATTGCCACATGTGAGGAAGGTCCTCTCTCTGGAGCCCAACCACCGGTAGCTTGGTTCTTGTATCCTATACGGGTGGGCTTTTTTATATCATAATTATATTTTTTTTTTCATTGATGTATTTAAAATATATCTAATATGTTTGATAAACAAATAACGAGAAATTATAATTATTTATATTTGAAAATATGTTTTGTAAGTTCTATAAAATTAATAAAGAGGAAGTAATAATAACAATAATTAAATAATGATCCACTTAAATACTTACATGGGCAATATTACGGCAATCTCTACGTAAGAAATCAGAGCCGTGAGGGTGATCAGGCTGTACTGACTGGGATACATCTATGAACCAGCACTTGTTCTCCCACCATAAGATGTTATATTCTGATAGATCGGCATGAATCATACGCCCAACTTTGTACATCTTAACTACAGCCTCCACAACTTCATTGTACACACTCTGCCATTGCTCAGGCTCCAAAATAATGTCCTTTAATTTTGGAGCTGGCTTACTGTCTTTACCTATGAAGGACATCACCAAAATATGCTTCTTTAAGCAAACCATATCGGGACAATTCAGCCCAATCTTCTTCAAACGAAGTAGGTTGTGCATTTCTTTCTCGGCCCACATGTGAACAATTTTTCTTGGATTCTGCTTAGAAAACCGATCTTTGAACCGATAATCGGCTTGTATATATTTATCACGAGTTTTAAACTCATTCAGAGTAGTCTTAAAGACTTTGATTGCACATTCCTTAGGCACAGTTAAATCAGGGAAGGAGGTGTCTCCATTGGCATGTAGTACTACAGATTCTTTGCCTGTAGAAATAATTCCATTAATATCTTCCAACATGCCATTGTTAACAAGCTTATAAAGAATAAGCCTGGTAGGTTCATCAATACCCAGTTCAGCTGTAACTTGACTTTCTTTGCGATCCAACATTTTATGTTTACGTGCTTGGTGGTGTCTCGTCTGCTCTTTCAAATGATTGAACACTGAATTAGACAGTTGCATGTCGAAACCAGCTCCATCGCCAGTACAAACCTCAGGAGGGAATGCCATCACTTTGCATGCATTTCTTCTGCCATTAATGACACTGTCATGTTTTGTAACCATCTCACCATCTTTCATCATATACCCTCGTTTAGGTAAATTCGCAAATTCTTTTTCATTTGTTTCAAAACGGTCCCAATCTTTCTTCTTTTCTCTAACATCTTCTTCGTCAGAATCTGAATCGTATATTAAATGTTTGGGCACAGTCAAGTAGTTATCGTAGGAGACCGATACTTTAGCTTCGCCGTTTTTTTTCTTTTCTACCCTTTTGAGTTCATCATCATATTCTCTGTCGTACTGACATTGCAACACTTTTGCAATGATTGAATCCGAGTCGCAAAACTCTTTCGCATTCGAAAGTTCTATTTCTTGTATAAGTTCTTTTGACACCTCGTCAGAAGTACTTACATGCTGATCAGACAGCTGTTCAGCGAACTTTATTTCTTCCCGGACTTGGAGTCCTCGTGCTAGCTCCTCGGACATGATATCTGTAAGATCTTGCACATCTGTTGGAGCAGCAATTTTCTTCCACGGATTAGACATATTGTATTATTTATTTAAATCTATATCACAGATCTAGGAGTAATAATATTAGTAACTTATTAGTCTATTTTGGAATTGATTGCACAATATTAATAAATAGGTTACAGTCGTACGTACACAACCAAATACAAATTATTTTCTGCTGAATTGAATGAATGGTTTATATTATATAGGCATGCTTCTAGGTAACCAAACGTAAATTTTTTTTAGAAGAGTAAATGTATATTGGTGTTGTAGGTAGAGCAAAAGAGAAGAATGTAGTTACTAATGTTTGAAAAGTGCTTGTGTGAAACGGGACGGTACGGTAACCAAACCCTGTGTTGACCTTGATTGACAGTTTGATGACAACACTGACACTTTTGACAGCTATGAGAACAAAGGGAAGTGATGTGATTGGATGTGAAGCATTGCAAATTATTGCTATTACAAAAAATAAACTTACAATTTGTATTTTTTCTTCATCCAGGTCCAGGGTGGACCTGGATGAAGAAATCTTTTTCTTCAATTCATAAAATTACTTATACAAATTAAGTGCAGTATTCATTTATCACTTACAGAACATGATTAACTACAAAATTAGAGGTGATATGGATAGGTGTTCCTGGTACTCGTTACATCACATCCATCCGTAACGTGGTATACGAATAGTGGGTAATCTCTCTACTATATATATTAATCTATGGGGTAATCTCCACCTTGTCGCCGCAGCATCCGCTGACTTGAAAGATTTCAGCTTTGAGCCAACGGATGCAGCATACATTATAAAGACACCCGGATCCGACAGAAGAGAACCTACATTTTTTCTACAGTGCCAAATGGATCGGCAATCCTGTCATGGTACCATGGATCCGGTGATTGCTTTAATAAAATTCGGGATTAAAAATACAAGTCTACATGGCCGTATTCCACACGCGCAGTGACTCCGTAGGAGCTACTGGTCCAAAAGGGTTCCAATCCAGATGCTTTCAGATCGTTGTATTTCATATTTATTTAACATGTTCGTTGTTCGTAGATAATTTACCCTGAGCGACTGTTGTCCTAAAAACTCTGAACAGAATGATGATTCTGTAATAATATCATCATTCTCTGAACCTTTTTCCAAATCAGTAGGGGTCGGCTTTTCAGTCTAGCTGTGATGCGGCTGAACTTCGATATTTCCGTGAAGCGACTGCCATCTGACCTCCACAACCAATGGTCCAATGACCAATGGCGATATCGAAGTTCCAAGTTAGACTAGTTGAGCTTTTCAGAGCTACAACTACCCGTAATGACTGCCATAGATGTTTGTATGGCAACCGGGACCGATGGCTTAGCGTGCTTTCCGAGGCACGACCAGAACCAGTGCGAACAGCCATATTCCTGCATACAACTTTTTGCACTGAGCGGGGATCGAACCCGCGCCCCGTGCGTAGCTTCGACTCTCGAACTACTGGTAGGACTAGATGGAATAAAGGGCAGTCGCGTGCACTACCGCTACAGATTTAAGAACCATTTTATCCCTATTCACCTCGTTTTACTGAACCGATCACAGTTTAAATAAAAACAATGCGTCAGGCTCGTTCCTCTCGCGCTTCAAGTCCAAGATCGGTGCCAATAAGCACACACTCAGGTCAGTATAACAACAAAATAAAACCAAACAGAGTTTTCACTTATTTATTTAAATCCCTAAGATTTACTTAGCCGCTTTCTTTCCACCACCGCCACCGCCTCCGCTCTTCACGCTCGCCTGTTGTGCTTTGAGGACCTTGACTATCTTCTGCTCCTCAATGAGGAAAGCTCTGACAATGCGCTGTTTCACACACTTGTGGCAAAGGACACCACCATATACACGTTTGACGGTCTTCTTGCGGTAGCAAAGGCGGGAACGTTCGGCAGGTCTTGCAGGTTGGATACCACGGAGTTTGCTTTTGCACTGGCCGCATCTTGGGATCTTCTTGGGCTTCTTGACATACTGGTATACCAGTCTTCCACCAGGAGTTCTTACTCTGAAGTTGTAAAAGGAAACATTTTAAGGTATACATTTCTAATAAAGCAATTTGAAGTATACTCAATCAAAAAGTACATCGCGATCTACTGCTGGTAGGGTTGACTTTAGAAAGGGTGAAACCGGGCGATTTTGAATAAAATCAGTTGGGGGCTTAAAAGTTATTTTTTAAGGAAAACCTAAATGTATGCTCAGGCTGTTCCTTTCTTTGCTCCAAACCTGAGCCATTATCGCATCATCACGACAGTGACAGGACAGGAGCGACATGCATCCGACACGACACGACAAGTGAGTGACATGACTTTTTTGTAAAGTTTTAGAAAATACGGGGAACATTGTCGAGTCTCGGGAAATTAGGTGGGTAAACATTATTACCGGAGTGTCCCAGACAATTTTGGGAGGGTTGGCAACCCTAACTGCTGGACATAGGTCCAACGCTGGGAGGTTTTGTTCTATGCCGTCTATTTGGGTTTGAACAAGGTTTTAGTTCCAGATTTCCTTTTCTCACAGCATGTTTTTCATTAGTTGCCTCTTAAGTATTCCAATGAGATGGAGTGGTGAGTATTCTTTCTTCATCACCACTAAACAATATCAATTCAAGTAGGTATGTTGGGTATCTATTTAGAAATACACATCTCAAAAACATAGCACATAGCAAGAAGAACAGATGGCTATTGGTGCCGAAAGGTTCTAGAATTGAGACCGCGTACCGGGAAACAAAGCATGGGACGGCCTATTGCAAGGTGAACTGAGGGCATAGTCAAAGTCACAGGTATACACTGGATGCCGAGCGCCTAAAACCAATCAGATTGGAGGTTGATGAGGGAGGCCTATGTGCAGCAGTGGACGTCCTATGGCTGAAATGATGACCAATGACACATCTCAAGGATTAATTATGGATTAAAATGGCAGAATTATGTTTATGTACTGTTAGATAAGGGTATAACAACAGAGCTCCCCTATTTAGACTACACTAGACAGCACATTGAAATTCTTACAGACAATATAATATTGTAGGACATTTTACATGGCCATATCTAGACCCTAGTAAGCATAGCTGAACTGGTATGTGTTATGAATTCTAGAATGCAGACAAACATGCTGCAGATACAATTTTTCATCAATGCAATATGAACTATGAAATATAAGTGGTCTGGAAAATAAATGATAAATGAATGATTAAATAAAATATAAGTTAACAATAAATGTCTAGTAACATGTGGTCCAAGACCTCTGGATGTTGACAGCGGTTCCATGTTCAAGTTTGTTATTTCACTTCATTCATGGACAGCTTATAAGTTATAATATCATGATAGTATTTGCAGTACTAGTGGAGTACTACCATTCTCAAATGCGTTTTTATATTCGTATATCTGTAACTTTTCAACAGTAAAATTGGGTTTGTTTTTAAAGGTCCTTACCACTCACAAAAATCTGTTAATACATTACATACGATTGTTAGTAAAGGAATTCGTTGAATCCCTTGAACACTCATGATACAAGACAGGACTTATGCTTCATTACATTGAACTGAGTAGGTACAATGTTGATACAAAACATCGAGATATGAGTTTTGAGGTTAACTCGGTAACCATGTAAATGAATCCTGGAAAAGGTCAGTGAGGAATATCACAAACATATATCTGGACAAATGCTTAATATTTTTCATTCTATAGGAACAAATAAGCCAAATAATTACTCACATTCTCCTTTGGTTAGACTTAGTATTGTACGACAGACGTCGTCTGAACGTTAGCCGCTGTACCATTTTCAAGCTGAAATATGAAAGAGATTATAATTAACACGACGCCCACTACTTGTTTCACTAACTATATTTCAAATTCATAAGAATTGTAATTAGATTAGGATAGATTTTATTTATTTCATTTTACAACACACAAATCCCAACCTTTTTGACAGCTGTTAACAGGGAAAGAAAAACAATCTTGTCTATGGCAACTTTTAGGACTGCACAGATGAAATATATATAAAAACATAATTTATTTGAACGCTTTTTATATAAAAATTATATCTTATTTACTCTTTAATTAAAAACTATATCTTTACTTATGTAGCACAGACTTGTCTTCTAAGTCTGTAATATGAAGCTTAGAAAAATAGCACCAGAAATTATTTATTTATTTATTTATTTATTTATTTATTTATTTATAACGTTAACACTATCATTACAGGTACATATTAAACCTAATACAATAGTGACGCTAGTGTAAATATAAATTACATAAGTCGAAGACATACAGTTGCCCAATATCAAACGACCCATCCAATTTACATTTTTACAATTTAAATTATGGAAGTTTAGGGCTGGTTGGTTTATTATGTTTGTTTCATCTGTTCTGAGGATAATGTCTTTTTAACCGAGTTCAGAAAAGGATGAGGTTCAAAATCAGTTTTAACTTCGATTGCACTGCTGCACTGAAATATTTACTTTATACTAATCACAGTAGAGAATACTCTGCCGTGAATTTGAGAATACTTAATGCGTGCATTTACAGCTGATATCTGTTTTCTAAATTTTGACTTTCATTGCGAGTGAAGCGACTTCTATAAAAATTCATAGTTTAGACATTAGAGAATCAGAGAACGACCAAGCTGACTTAATAGTAGGGTACACATCAAGGAAACAAGTGGGCCTCACTAAGTTATTTGGAGCTCAAGCCAACATGTAGGCTCCACAGTACAAGCTTTGGATGCAACCGAGAGTAACGTTGTGAAAACTAGGCTCTAAGCATAAATTTCTATGGTGACCGTGCAGTAAACATTGGCAAAATGTTGTTCTAATGACATTTTGTCAGGCATATGAAATTTTCTAGGCATCCGATTGAGCTGAAATTTGTGATACATGATTAGTTCGAATGACAGTGCATCAATAACGCTCCGCAGCGCATGCTGGCCATCAGGACTTTCAGAAGGCATTACACGATGTTCTTAAACGCGACAAGTTTCCTTACCTGATCGCTACCATAGATCCTGGAGACGAGAGTTCTTTTAGTGCTATAACGGCACTGGAAAGAGGTACGAAAGTGGGGACATAAACCTGAGCCTGGAGAATTGCATGCGATCGACCTCCATTCTCTATGATAGGATTTCATGGGGTTCCACAGGGATTTCGTGCAGTTTAGTGTGATCTGACGTAAAAGTCCTGACTTGCCACCTCAGGCTAAAAGCTGGGTACTTCCATGATGATGGAACAGCGACCAACAATGGTGTGTCACAAACGAACTAAATTTGGATGACTCACATTCAGCACAGCAGCGGATGTCCAAAATGTGGTAACGCAAAGGAAATATTCGAAATAGCAATAATATGTAGTATTTTTAGATAGTCCCTTGTTTTCATTCAAAGATATAAGACTAATTTTGATGATAACCTTTATCATGGTCTGGCCATGCAAGGGAGCAGAGGATTCGGTATGGATAAAGTTTATAAATGTCACTGAGGAGTTAGTATAAAATCATGAATGACATTAATAAAAAAAATTATGTGTTAATGAATGAAAAGAACTAAGTAAATTGGTACATTATTTACCTAGTACTTACATTATAAATAAGTAATTTGAGATTTTTAATTTTGTATGGACTCTAATTCACAAAATTCTGGTTCTGGCAACATATTTCCAGTAAAACCAAAATGGCTGCTTGTGTATAATGTTTGTGATCTTGTTTTGCTGTGTTTATAATTATTTGGGCTGATTAAATCAGTGAAAACATGAAAATGGGTGAGTAACCAAATCATTTTACTCATTTATTGCATCAGGAAAATATGTCGTAATATTATTATGTCAAATTGACCGTGATAGATTGTCAGGTGTTTACGAAGTGTGATAGTTTAACAAATTCTGAGTAATATTGCTATATTAGACTATATCTATACATAACTGAGAGTTTAATTATACTCGTATGCTAGAAATTTTATCACATTTCATTTTTAGAGCTAAACTCAAGAATTTGACGAACTTTTTTGACGTTTTGTTATGGTTCAAGTTCTGTGGTGAATTGGAACACAGTAAAATATCCTCTTGTATTTTTATTGATTAACGATAAGTATTCTAAAGCTTATTATTTAAATTTATTTTCTTAGTTGAAATCTCTCTTGAATCTAATGTGTAAATTGTTGATAAATCGTGTGATATATTAGTTGAAATATTTTTCGACAGATGACGCTAGTTGTCGAAATTAATGTAAATATTGGTGCCTGCTGGTATTATCTGGTTGATCCCTAGTCAGATGGACCACCAGGGCCACCTTGTTTTTACTATTGTCGGTCATCAACAAGAAGAGAAACTCAGAAAAAATATCACCTTTTTTATAATAGGTAATTTGTTTTTACTATAGGTATAGGCACGAGTTGTGGACCCAAATCAAAATGTGCTCTATACGCGCGGTACGCTTTATGGGGCATCGTTAAGAATAGCACGGGGTGCAAGGGCGGTGGATGAGTTCTTTTCTCAAAACATCAATATCAATCATCATTATCAAAACAATTCGCGCGCGACATGGCCCTGTTTTCCTCGTGATTTTGGTTCAAGATCCGTGCCGTAGGTGCATAGTCAGAAGTCAATTTTCAGACATCCGCGGATGATAACCGCTTGCTGAAAATCATCGACACCAATTGGAAATTATGACTCCAATTAAGCCGATTTGACAGCTGAATAATATTTTTTGGGATGTTAAGACCTAGGTTAAGACTTCTGGTTTTCTACTCTTGTTTGAGTTCCAACGTTTTTACACTTACACTTAATTTTACACCTATTTCACAAAATGAAATTTCACAGCTGACATTTATCTATACTGGAAAAACTGAGTATTGAATATAGTATCGATTGAATCGATTGAAAATCGATTATTTTATCGATACACCAATGCATGTCACAGGCTTGGTACAAACATCGTCATCAAACTATATGAAAATACAACTCATTAAAAAAGTTAAGTTAAGTTTAAAGTGTCAATTCCCCTGGAAAGATAGCGGCCATCAGCGGCTTTTTGAGATGAAATATTGCAAAACATTTTGAATTTTATCTACGAGAGAAGAATATTCCGGTATGCGCTGGACACAATACAGGTATCATTTCACTCAAAGTTTAACCACTTCCCCTGCCTCAAGCGTGTCATGTTTGTGGGGCCGCACCTTGTGCAAATCGTTTTATGTGCAAATTATTGCCCAACTTTGGTCAATAGATTGCCATATGCCTTCCTTACCTTACCTTACAGGAGAATCGAAGTTCCATTCTTTCGATTCTCCTTCTCTGTTAATTAATTGGTAATGCAAGTGATGCACATTACGGTAATTACTTATCGTCAGACCGCATGCTCTTTTTTTTCAATGGCAATATTTATCTGTTCGACATTCGAATATATCGACATTATAGAAACTTCCATTTTTAAAATACGAAGTAGGAGTCGGATTTATACATCAAATCGCTTTTACTGATTTAATTAATTGCTCATCGATCCACCGAGAGGCGCCAACATCTATAAAACGTTATATAGTCTATGGCCTGATTGAAGCACTTCTTTGAATGATTATTCCATTAAGCTAATGCTGGTTCAGATTTTAGTTTTTTCTCTTACAAATTAATTGTGGAACTAAAAGCTGGTATGTTAAAATATACTTAATTTTACTGTCGTGCGTAGTAATTGAGTAATAAATAGTTATTACGTCTTTATCGTTCGGAAGTGGTCAGAAAGCTGTTTTTGATACCGTTTAAATAGAAACAAGCAACACTAGATGCTCAGACTGAGGTGATTATTCTGCTCTGGTTTTCTCAACCGACTACAATGTCTACAATATAAGGTTCTTCAAGAAGGTCATTAGGTTTTACAGGGAAGACAGCGCGTGATGCCTCTAGTTTCGAAAACGTCCATAATATACCGTGTACTGTACTGCCAATTAAGTAATATAAAGACTTGCAATGCCACACTAGAAGTGTCGATGTATGATTTTAGATTGACATGGTCATTTACATATTCACTGTTAAATGTTTCGGGATATTTACCATGTTTGTTGATTTTATGGAGCAACCGATTTCGATGCTGTTGCAAGCGCCATGATCATGGTGTATCATATGCGATCATCATTAGACTCATTCGGGTTATTTTTTTATTTAGTCAATTTGACTTCACCTCGCCTGATGAAGCTGAAGGTAGTCTCAGGAAAGAGGGTTACCATTACAAACACGTACAGTATTACTATGCTCAGTTTGACGACCTCGTCAGGTGCCTTTTCACGCCCCGCTTAAAAGGACCATCATCGGTTTCTAATGAAACTCGTACTCGTACTCCTCTTTTGTTTTCTTTATTTTTGCGAGAGTGACTGTCATCTGACACCGTAACCCTTAGTAGAACCTTCTGCCACATGTGGTTACAGGTGAAATTGACGTCACCATCTCTCAGATATCGAACCCACTAACACTTGTCGTATAGATAGTAGGTAATCACTGCGCCTACGTGTTATAATTATGTTAAAATGTAATAGAAATGAGGAAATGCTTGTCTGTCTTGTAGCATAAGCTGTAATGTCTTAATGATAGAGGAAATGGTGTGCATTAGCAGTTTCAGACACTTAATAGATAGATAATTTCCATAATGTTGCTTTTAATGACACGGGTATGGATATTGCTTCGACTACTGGATACAATGTTCCCGGTTTGATGCTTCGGCTAGGTGATGTGGAAATAAACGTATTCTGTTAAATTTTCCTTTACAAGACTTGAGAACATCAAAACTTACCATGTAATATATCTACGAAATGAAATTACGGACCGAAATTTCGGGTTATCGATATTGCGAAGGTATTTTTCGTTTGGCCCGAACTCTAAAACAGAAGTAACATTGGGTATGATAGCCTTTTTGAAATTCCTTACCAGCTCACGTGTTTCCTTCTTCCTACAGTCCCGGGTCCTTTAAGCGGGGCGTGAAAAAGCATCTGATGAGGTCGTCAATCTGAGCGCCACCATTGTAACACTTTAACGGAGTACCCGTGTAACATTTGACGGATGTAGGACACGACGGTATCTCCCGTCCGAAATGAGCTGTCCAACTGGGGAAGTACCTCCGCCCTACAGAAGACCGCGGTCATAATAACCATCGTGTTGTGTTCCCGCCGGTAAGTAGGGTAGCCAGAGCTCACCATACCCCTCCTTTCCCTCCCCTTGCTATTCCTCCCCATTTCTTACGAAACCGGTCAGGTCAATAAAAATACTGTGGAAAAGTACAAGTGAGTTCTCAATACGTATTATAAAACTTATTATTTCGGAAGATAACAATTTTCCATGATAAAGAACTTCCACGCTGTTGGAAGCTGCAGCTAGAAAAGCAAAAGAGAATGGATAGCTTTTTGTTTATTGGGTTTCTATGTATTCATATAACATTCACCGGATTCATATAACATGCTATGAAACGTTAATAAGTTATTGCCCATATTATCTGCAAGAAGATTACGTTTGAAGATTACAGATTTTTAGCCGAACACCACCTTCCTTTGTTTTTGGAAAACAACAAAAATATAATTTAAGAATCGTGCAGTAACATCATAACTATTTTTTATCATTCTCATACATCACATAGATTAGACACATACGTAAACCATTTAATTTAATATCCATATATAAATCGTTGTAACCAATTTGGTTTCCATTTTGTGTGGTAGTATACACCTTTATGGGCTCATCCCATCCATGCGCATACGCATTCGTTATGCGCCATGTTTCATTCGAGGTGTCAGAAATAAGCCTTTATAAAATGTTCAAAGGCGCTTACGTTATACATAATTTCGAACGCGAAGAGCTTGATTCCGAGAACCGTCCGACATTGAGATGGGTCATTTTGTAATAACAATAGCATCTCACGCAGGGCTGTCCCGTAAATAAATTTAATACCCGAACGGTTAATGATTCACGTATTTATCATAGTGTAGTGTAGACTAGTTTTGGTTGTGGTTTTCCTAAATAACTTATTAAGAGACTACAAAGATGTGGCGGTACTAATTCAGCCAAGAAAAGAAGTCATTCGTTCAGTAACACTTTTATAATAATATCTCAGCTGATAGTGAGGGGTCATTCATGATCGGGAATATACTTATATCCAGAATGACCTCCGACCTCCATGAGCGCGGGCCTGGGGGTGACGGGTGGAGCCGCCTGTCACTCCAGCAGAAGCAGGCTGCGGTGCCGTCACAATGTGGGCCTGGAGGCTTGACGGGGACACCGTAGCCCCTACATCCAACGGGGGTCATCTTAAAAGAAAGGGCCCCGGGTCTTTCGGGGTGCGAGGCACATGTTGACTTCTATATAACCTCCATCAATTAAAGACTAAGGTCGGTGTGAGTTCGGCATAGGTAACCTTCCCAACCGGCTCCGGCGAGGGTATGCGCGGGGATTCAGCGCACAATTAAAAAAAGGGGAATCCTGTGGGTCGTGTCATTTCAACATGGTCATATTACACGAACCTGGAGCTGTGGAAAAAAGATAGTTCCCTTTTAAATCTATATAATTGAGGACGAAATCTCGATCAGACAGATCGTTGATTTATAAACATCAACCTTGCTTAAGAGAACCCTCGATTAACTACAGTAGGAAGGAAAGCCAAGTTGATCGTGTTCATTAACAGAGGTACGCACTGTCCCTGCTAGACGTGGTCAACACTAACAGGCACGTTGTATTGGCGGATCAAAAATAAGTGCCCGTCAAAATGATGTATGAAGGAAGGGGTATATTGTAAATTTTCACAATCCATCAAACATCCAGCTTAAGGTCAAAATGACATCACCATCAATATTTTTACTTAAAATGACAACATATCTGATTACAGTCATCAGACGTAATGGGCTCGAAGGCAATTTCTTTTTCGTTTCTATTGTACAGGTAGGTCGACAACAGTATATAGTGGTTGGCAGCCCAGTTAGCAAATACTACAACTATATTACCAATTTTAAACTGCCGATTCCGTCCGATTCAGAGCTAAGTTTCCGGCATGTACGCCTTCGCAGTTGCACAGTAGTTATAGAAGTGTACTGTGCATTCGGTTACAGACTTTTCCGTTCGAAGCCGGGACTGAGCAGCTAGTCACGCATAAAGTACAAATAGTATGAACATTATGTAGTTTCAGTTAAATCAACACTAAAAAAAGCATTTAAAAATGTCACGTTTTATAACACACCATAATATTGAAAGTTATTTCGGTCTGCGTGTCTGTGACTCACAGAAATTTATTATAATGATGTCAAAGTTCATTTCAACCTGTTAACTTTTTAACTCTATGAATATATATGAATGTTGTGTACTATTTGCGTTGTTATTTAATTAAATTGGATATGCGACGCCATTAACGCTATATTAAATATTTTAAGAAATTGATTTTGTTATTTGTGCTCTTTGAATATAAAAATTGCTGTTCGATATTTGTTATGTTAATTTAATCTTCAAGGGATCTATGATTTCAACAATTCTACATATTATATGTACCTATATACATCACTGAAGTGTGACTTACATTATACACTTACATTATACATCTAAATTACATTATAGTATTACATGATAATACGTATACGATATACGTCAAGGGTGATTCCGTTAGTCTGAAGGGTACCGTACCATATTCAATCTTTCTTCAGAAGATACTTTCTGTCTGCAACGTTATAAGAATGAGAACTTTGAATGTGCGATTCAGAAATAAAGCTCCTAAATAGTTCGACTTGTTTTTGTTAGATGGCGTTGGATATTCAATAGGGCGTCAAGATAACATGAATAGATAACACTTTTTTCCTACCCAAGGTACCAAGTACCTAAACAATGTGAAAAATGTAAAATGTATGTATGCATACTATGTATGTAGAATATTAATGTGTCTTGCTTAATGATTGTAACAACAAAGATTTTTAATAACCACCCATTTGCAATTTAAGTATTAAAATTAACAGTGAAGTGAACGTGGCAACCCTACACTCAAGTCTGATACTTTTTTTCCTTATTTCCCTGTCGAGATTCGGTGCCCGACACCTCGTGACAATGGCGCTAGCAGCGCGCCGGGCCGCGGCCGTCAAACTGACGAGACTATTGTTGCGCTAAGCTCAACGAACTTGGATACTTCTTTCTTAAGCCCTTAGCAATGATTATTTAGATATGATGAAAAAAAAAGATTGTATTTGAATGACTTTCAAGAAACTGCTAGCTATCGGGGCAGATAACACATCTTATTTCGAATGGATAATTTTGATATTGTTTGAGTTTTCCGGTGTAGTGTAAGAGTATGGGCAGATGAGTTACTCTCTAATCTAAACTCTGAATCTAAGTAGAAACTTACGTTAAATTAGTACTTACTCCTGGTGTAGCGTAGCGCGCATCATTATTTCACCCTTTTAGATAGTCAGGTGGGGTTGAATTTTCAGTAATAACTACGATAAGTATCCTTACTTATCGTAGTTATTACTGAAAATTCTTCTACCATCCATTGGCGATGAAGTTCTTTAGTTAAACTAGATTTTCAGACTTTTTCGGAAGTCCTAAACTTGTAACAGATTTTGCTCTCTCAATAAAAAATTCGCGGTGTTACTATGGGCGCCTGAAGTGTACATTTAGTAGAAATATTTGTTTTTGTACACGCTTGAAATTAAAGTATTATTTGTATGAAACTGTAGGGTTAACTAAAACCATAAAATAGCGGAAACTATAAGTACTAATCAATATTTATTAGATATAAGAAAGTAGCACAGATTAGTTAGTAGTTTCTATATCAGTCCTTCCTTGCATATCGCAAGTGAAATGTAATGAAAATTAAACAAAATATTTTAAAGCGTTTATGGGTTTAGTTGTACATATCTTGTACTGGTGAAGTGGGTTTCTCGATACCTTAAACCGAAGAATCACTCTCATACTGAATGTAAGGATTAATGACAATCAAGGAATCTCCTGTGCTGTGAAGAGGATCTACGGCCCCCATCTACATCTCTTTATCTCCCCCAGGGGAACTACCAGGGGAGACATGACCCCATCACCATAAATGTCACCGCGTCAATCTTATTAGAATATCTTAAAATTCGACGGAAGTAAATCCAAGTATGGATTATGAGTTTTTATTATGAATGTTTCCTCATGACGCACCTCTTTTGTTTAGATGTCTATTTGTGTGGTACATTAACATAATAAACAGAGAGCTTTTTTCGTACGGCGTTCGCGAGTGACAATGACGCCAACGCCCACGTCACTGCAGTGACGCGGCTATTGTTCGGTGCATAAATGTTAGTTAAAGAGCTTGTACACTGAAAGTGGAACAACAGCGGCGCGTGCGCATTCGTTTGTGTTTCATGTGTATCATTTATAGCAGAGACTGGATCGTTTCAAACGATAATTGCGAGAACGCATTATGATTGGTACCCATCTATAATTTTTCGCAAAGTCCATCCATCTTCTTTTAAGTCTCGTTTTTCAGTCTCATCACTATTCTCTTTCATACTAAATAGCATTTTTACGACATTACTTTAATTGCCCGTACATACATTTCACATCGCAACCAGAAAGCTAATTGTCCTAATAAGAATCTATTCAAAAATCAAATGAAATATCAAGAAACGTTTTTTTCGTAACACAATTTTTAAAAAAGGACCTTATATCGTGAACTTTGTGGAGGTTGAATTGAGGCTTGATTTTAAAAAAAAGAGAACGAAAATAGCCCCTCTTTTCAATGAAATATACCACAGTGTACAGGCTCTAATAGTTGAGGTATTTAATGAAGTGGGTACTGTAGGCGAAGCATAATTGTAGCATGATGGAAGCACATTGTCCATTATGGAACTCCGTTGTACAATGACAGAGTGACCTTGTCCGTTATGTAATTTTAATAAGATCATTTATTTATATGACATAGATCTGTCAGCTGTCAATCATTAGTATCTAATATGGTATGTATGTTTGTATATTCTACCTTAACTAAGCCTCTTGAAATCCAACCACGCGTCCTGATCGACTACGTGATCTCGTGGGGGGTGGATACACGCAAACATATACACATGCTGGCTAACGTGACTCTGGTAGATTTTTTGACAAACTTGAGATTGGCGTAATTTTGTATTACATTCACTACTTACTGGACATTGGCGAAATTGCGGCGATTCTGTTGCAGACGCCATTTTAAGACGAAGTTGAAGTTGACGACCGACTTCACTTCGCGTTATGGTAAACTGAAAGTAAAGTCTCAGGAATGAGGGTTACCATACCAGACACAGCAGAGTTAAAATCAACTCTTAGGACTTGACCCACAATCACTATGTTTAGTTATGGATAATATGTATTTGTTTATTTACCCAACAAAATACAGATACAAATAAGAGATATAGCTACAAGAATCCGTACCATAATATTGTGTTTTTACCTCTTGAACTAGGCAAGCCTGTATCTCAAGAGGCATATATTAAAACAGGAGTAGCATACAGTAATACAAATTTTACTACAAAGTTACTAGAATGTAGACTTATAGTTGTTACTAGAAAACTTTGGGATAAGTTCATTAGTCATATGATACGCATTAAAATTATAGTTGTTCACGTGCTTATTAGGCCTGTTTAATCAATATAAATGATGCTCAGCTTATCAGATAGTCCATTTCCATATCAACGGTTAAGCTGGTGTTATGTGGATCCCTGACATATAAATCCTATTTATTATAAAATTTAATAGATAACGATTACATAGATACGGCACTGGTTTATCTTAGTTTGAGATTATAGAAATTATATTTATATGTTAATTTACGATCGATTTGGATTTATTCTTACGAAGTTTATGATACGACTTACCATTTCTAAGTAGACTAGCAGGATAATTATGAATACATATTTCTTTGTGGTAGAATCAATAGTTGAGTCATGGTAGACCAATTAGTTCTTACCCAGTACAGAACACAACACTCAATGATTAAGTGACTGGCATCTCTTAGCAAAGTGAACATAAGTTTGTGATCTCGGCCATCCTAAGTCTGGCCTTGCTGTAAATAATAAAGCCAGCTATTCATCGTCATATAAACTACAGAAAAGGGATACTTACTTTCAATAGTGAGGCAAGTGATCTGCGCTTCCGTGTGGGCCATTTCACCCCCTTCCCCCATATCCACTCTTGGAGTTAATTTCAGAAAGGAGCTTACTACACCTTATTGCAACTGGGAAATGCATGACTATCTTATTCTTCTGAGTTGCCATCGTTGTGTTGTAATTTGTTTCACGATAGCGCCGTTACTCACAGAGAGTGCCCGAGCATAGGTTTCGCTCTTCGGGGTGGCTTACTACGTCCATAGCAACCTATAAACTCTTCAATATCAATAACATTATTATTCGTTTCATCGCATTACACATTCAATTTCATGAATATGATAGAAATAGCAAATCCCAAGACAAAACAGTCATTACATACTAAATCGATTATCTTGGTCGGTAACAGATACAAAAGTTATATAATGTAGTTATGTAGAGAAGAGATGTAATATCGTTCATCTTAATGTTCTGATGGCGCATGACGAATCGGAAACTGACCATAATGTGATCACGTATAAAACCGATTCCATCTCGAAGATGGGCGCCAATGTACTCATATTTTTACACCAGCAAAATTTATGGTAGACCATAAAAGAGCTAAGCGTGACCTGTTAATAAAGTTAAGCATCATTAATTGATTGAACTTGTACAGTGCACATCCTTGAAGTGGTAGGCAGGTAGGCTACATGTAGCCTATAGCCCACCCAAATTTTGTCAGATTTTATAAGATTACAACTTGCTTCTCAAGCAAATTTCTGTATCTAGACTAAGTAAATGTTTGTAAATAGACCAAAAAAATTAAAAGCCGGCTGAGTTTGCTCACAAATTTATAAAATATTGTTGATATTGACGTTTTGTAAGTGCCGTTTATTGGTCTATACAGAATAAATAATTTTTGAATTGTGTAATAAGAATGAAAGTAGGAGAAAGCTATAGAAAAACCAGAATTGTATATGTGGCAAAGTGGTAACATGTAGTCTGCTTACATTAATGGCAAAGATGTGTCTGGTATGTATGTAGAGCTATCCTGGAATGTGAAATTTACAATGAAAACCAATAAATGGTAGGACTACTCAAACCAACGCGTCATTCTTGTGTTCATATAACCAATACATTATACCAAGATCTTAATTCTTTACCAAATGAGATATTACCCAGTATCAATCGCAACACACGTTTTTTTTAATCTTTCAAGCCTTTGTCATTAATATAGCATAAGTACTGTAGCCGCTTTTTCATAGCTTTGCCTCAGGATGTAAAACACAATGAATCGAAGTAAGAGCACCGATAGATGTATCTATTTAGATATCTATACTAAGTTGCTGGTATTGTTGTCGCTAAGAGCTCCATTTGACGCAATTGTATCTTCCATCTCGACCACTCTGAAATTCATTTAGTTTTTAAAACGTTATCGTTGTATCTTTCCTTTATTTATTTTTGTATTAATAAGGTATCTGATGGTGAGCGATGACTGTGATCTAAAGCGAAGGCTATTGTGTGCCAAATGTTTAATTTTGAGAAGGGAAAACCCGCGAACCGTAATAAAGAATTCCCTCAACAATTACACGACATTTACAAAATTTAAAATAAATCATTTTCATGTTTGATACCTTATCGGTCAACTGATACTCAGATTCTGATAAAAGCTTTGTCAATTTGTAATTTCAATTTGCATAATTATTATTGCATCTGATAAATGGTGCTGCAATCGTGCTTTTTTAGGAAATTATATCATGTGATGCTAGTGTCATATTATACCAATTAGAAAAATTTTCCTTACCAGTGCAATCCCCAAGGCAACCCCCTCGCCGAAGTCAGCGCGGGTGGTTATGTCGGACTCAAATTAACCAAAACCGCACGTCTCGGGCATATTCCTCACGCCCCGGCTGGCCCAGGGCCATTCGAAGGCAGATATTGTATATAATATAACATTGCAAATTCAGTACAAATTTACACGCACGTATGTTTACAAGTCACTGACCGAACAGAAAATACTAAGAACGTATTGTTGGGAACACCAGTTTACAATCTAGGGCGTTACCCTACTGAAATGAGCTATTTGTTTTACAACAAATGTTGTTTGAATTATAACAATGTATCGCATTCCGATATTAATACTGCCTTACAAGTATAACTCTACGAGGCGCCATATTTGTACGTTTAGTCTGATGCAACTATTTCCAGTTGCCTTGTTTGACAGTAGGCGAGACTGGGTACGTTCTTTGAAGTGCAATTATGTAGGGGAAATGTTCAACAAAATAGCTGTCAAGCTCTTTGGTACGATTGTGTGATAATAATTGTAGCCGTTGTATCGTAATGGCTCAGTTGTAAGATTTCTGTTTAAGAGGATGTTTGAACTCTAAGTAGTAAACCACCGTTGTTAACTAGCTCCTAAAATAAGCAAGTTCTGAACGAGAGGTAACATTTCTTTCCTCAAAAGACATTTATTTACAGCGTTTGGTTGCAAGTGGTGTGAAACCTTAGTAATTAAGTCACGATCGCGTAAAAAATATCAGTATAATCCTTATTGATAGCGAAGAGTTCGAAATTAAGCTGACAGGAATCGCATCGTACTCACCGACAACTTGATGAATTCCACCAGCATTGTCAGCCAATGTTTTTCAGATGTAGGTATGTATTTAACTAAATTATCGAAAATATTTATCAGTCGACTTTTCCTAATCATTCTATCTCAACAAATTCACCTTGCGCATCTAAAGATATATAACCATCCATAATCAATCTGAATAATCCGGTATCCACATTCACACAACATTTCAAGTAATTTGCCTTTCAGTTACTATTACGATCGTTGACTGTTGCTACTATTAACACATGTTATAGCATAAACTCACACAGCAATTCCATTCGCTATCGATGAATTCAAATCAGTAATAATGTGGGCGTTAGCTGACCACGGCAGAATTAAATACTGCTGTGGAGGTAGATCTGGCGATTATGTTCCGTAGTTAAGGTGATCAAAGATATCGTTGAGCGTACGGAAATTACGATAAAATTGTGTTGACTGGTTAAATTTGTATAATCCATAGAATTTTATAACAGTCTATGTAAACTTGATAGGTGTTAGCTGATGTAGATGCTACTGTATGGCGTAAATGAAAACGATTTTGGTTTGAATCGTTGTTTGAGCGGCATCTAGCATTAAATTTAATATCTACACATGATTAATTGAAATAAAAAAGTTAGTCACCCCGTAACTTTGGCTGTCGAAAAGTAGTCAAAATGTCGGGCTAAATGTTAAAGATCAAGCAATAGAATCCGTTAAACAGTGGTTTTGTATCAATGAATGGATGCGCACTTTTTAAATGATCGTTATTTTCTATGATAATGTACCACACAATATATTAGTTTGCAAATAAGTTATTTGTTAAAAGTATAATGCAATGTAACGTCTACGCTCACATTATATTTAAGAAAAGTTTCCCTGTATCTTCAAGAGCAAAAGAAAAATGCGTTCCAAAGTTAAATGTACTATAATTTTTGAAATTTAGAAAGCATTTTACACCTCGGTACCAGACTTGGACTGGAGCAACCTGTTTTCTTCCAATTCAATGAAATATGAACAATTTAATAAAACTTTTGATGTTTTAAAGTTCACGATAATGTGGAATGAACGTTAAATATGAGGTTGCATCTGGTAACACAAGTAATTGTATTAAAATTGAATTTACTTTGTGAGATTGCATATTAATTTCAATTAGGTACGCAGTGGATATATGTTGTTGGAACTTAGGAAAACGTTTTGGTAGTGTTTAGTGAGTATGCGTGTAGACTGAATAAAATCATGAAGTTCCGCCCATAAGTTCTTTACACTGTGGCATGTACTTATTGCAATTACTTTGAGTAAATAATGTGTTCTAAACGAAGCATTAATGTCTTATGTAACAACATCCCAGTTGTATATTTCCACTGACACGTGTGTTCTATTTCCATTGCACTGATTCTGAACAGATCCAGTTCCAATTGGAGCATGTGTTGTTTAGGATATTCCTTTGTTCACGACTACATACCCAGAAACTAAAACCACCGCCTCACCGCCTACACCGGCTTATATAACAGAAAACAAACCGTAAATCTCACCCTGAAAGATGTCCTGATCACATGTGCGATGGTACGATAATCCTGTTATTTATTCGTCCTGCCCATACCCCTAATTAAACTTGGGCTTAACGTTCAATAACACTGACATATTTCAAGGTATTCATTACGAAAACTCGTGAACTACCCCATGGAATCCTAACGTTAAGCTCTACTTAATGGTCCCTTTCCGTCTTTAAATCCGATTAGTTTAGTGAATGTTTTTTTTCCATGAATTGGTTTACATACTCCAGGGTTTAATAGATTTTTTATGTCTAATAAAATTCTAAATCCATAATATCGGTCGACATCTTTGGATTCCATTTACGTTTCTTTGCTGCGTTTGATAGTTTCTATATCATCAGCAAAGCAGTCTGTGGCTGTGTGATTATTAGTAATGCTATATTGAACCCATGGAAAGCGTCACTTCAGTTACATTCGCATTTCGTTCTGCGTGATGTATACACGGGAGTTTTTGTAGCCGGCCGACCAGCCTTCTTACCTGCAATTTGTGCGTACGTGCGTAGTAGAATTGCTTCCCTAATTGCAGTTTGCGCGTACTGCATCGACCATTTTATTTACTTCGCATTACCTCTCGCTTCGAATTCAATTCTCGGAAGCGGTCAATTTGTCAGTCGAGCTTGGAAATATTAATGTGACTTGATTGCCCCATCATTTACTCGGGGTAATCTATAACCGAATATTTCTAAAGTTGATTGACCCCAGATCCTTTGTATCGATTTAGTATCTTTATTATTGGCCATTATTTAAAGTCAAGTATCGTGGAACTTTTTCTTACACATTGAGTTAATAATTTTTGTTCGTATAAGGGTCGGTACTTCATTGCTGTTAAAGCGCATGGAACTTACGGCTGATCTTATAAGGTATTAAAATAGACGCCGAGAGCATGCGGATTGACTGTGAATGGCGAACATGGCCGATGTGCAGGTCGTGGTTAACTCGATGGTACACGTATTTTTTTGTTGGGGAACGAAATTATGCCTCGTTCGGCGCCGCACGGCCGCTCCGACTCGTCTTTTTAACATGCTCCGTGTCGAATTTTATTATTTTTATTTAACACCTGCGCCCGGTAATCTGTATTCGACGATCTCTTGAACGCTTAACTCTTTTTGGGCGTGTTTTTGTGTCGGCTGAGGGCGATTTATAGCATTCGTGTTTTGTCCACCTATAAGTGTCGTTTAATTTTGAATGTCGCACCGTTCATAATCGATTACAGGTTGATTGAAATCTTTTGGTCTTCCCATCGCGTACTCTAAATGTGTAGGTGTTACTTTAATTAACTTTATCGAACTTACAAACGCACATCCAATTATCCTTTTTTATAACTTTCAAAACCTTATTAAAATTGTTTTAGTCTAAAAAATAGATTAAGCGCGGCACACATAAGTTCATTGATTAAAATCACTGATGAACAAGGAAATTCATAAAGATAGCCATCGGCAGTCATTCAGGTACAGCTACTAGTCTTCATTCTGAATGGTCTACAACGACCTTCATCTCTTATTCTCATTTCAAACCACATCGATTTATAGTAATAATTGTATAGGTGTAAAAGCTAATGGCTACTGGCACGGGCACACCGCGCTGCGGAGGCTGCGTCTGCGCCACTAAACCCTGTTATTATCTAAATGCACTCTGTATACCTGCCAAGTTCCCAGCCACTGGCGTATTAATATTATATAACGGAGTTTTAAAACGTTGGGTTTAACTCCAGAGATAATTTTATATGGTTTAATTAAATTAGAGTACTTACTGTAGAAAGCTCTATATTCATTGAAGGTCACAGTATTGCATTGTTTACTTTAGGATCATGATTTCATATAAATTATACTAAAGAAAGTAATCTCCAATAACAATAAGAGTTACATTCGTTACATTATAATCAATTACATTACACTCTGTGACCATTACATTCAATAATTTTATCCTCAATGACAAATATTGCGTCATGTAACTATTGAATAATTTTTATATATATATTTTTTTTTTAATTTAATTAATTTCACATTTAGAACATGCAATAAAATCGACATCTACAATACTAATTGCTGTGTAATAGTGAAATTCTGCCTTAACTCTTGGGAATAATTAGCACTTAGATTAGAAGTTGTTTAAGATATTGATGTCACGGATGTTCAATATGACCTTTATTCAAAGTTCTTAGAAACGCGATATAAATAATGTATACCTACTCGTTATATGCTGATTGAATTTAATTTCATTAGTAGCTCCTCATAATCGAAACCTCCGCTATCTGTGCATACAGTTTAATACACTAGTTTATTAATTAATTAATTTTATCATCATGTATCGCGTTATTAATTACGGATTAATCACTTTAACCATGGTTATTAATAATGTATTTATTAATCCGTGTAATCTTCAAAATAGATTATTGACTTGATGTAATCAATACGACCGAATTTTTTTTAAAGTTCTGACATAATTTTTTTTGGCATGGAAAACATACCTAGTGATAAATAATCTTGCGTGTCGGTGACACTTGATGAAGTTTTTACATACACACATGTTATGGTTGATATATTTCGTAACGTGATCTCCCTTTGTACCTGTGTTCATCAACCAATAAGTATTCCTTTCCGACTCCGTATAATATAATAAGATTTACACATGTAAAAACGCGGCTTTGAGGCGCCTGTGACGCGTATCCACATGAAGATTGATCCATAAATCTTATTGCTAAGAAAATACGGTACATTTTCGAATAGGAATTAGAATACATTTAAGTTTGTCCACTTATAAATCATATTCGCCTCAGTGTGCCCCACAAATTTTTAGACAAATATTCAGCTACAAATGGGATAAATATAGTGTTTTTTATAATGAATAATGGCTGACGGTTAAGGCGGGCTTGTCCTAATTTGTGATTGCCATTAGGTGTTGCTTCAGAATGATGAAGGTTACGTAGGTAAACATTCAAATAAAAAGGGTCAGTTGCACTAATATTTTTGTATGATTCTTGTTAAAAATATTCGAAAATGAATACCTTCTTAATGAATTTGTATTTACGAAACATTTATTGTTTAGATTTTTGTTTTCGTTTTATGCACAGACAACAACATATTTAAGACTATCTTCAAATCATTTACACCTGTTTTTATAACATGCATTATTTAATACTTGTTTTAATAGTTGGTACCCAATAAAACTTAATTTATTGAATTCATTTCATTCATATTTCTAATTCTGCTAATGTCTTCTCGCCAAACCATTCGTGTCGGCTTAATCAAAGTTATAGGCGTTTTTTTGGCTATATTCGAGATCCTCGCGTTCTAACCTTAACTATTATGCAAAATGATAGAAAAAAGCCAATGAAAATGATAATTAAAGCGGCGCCACATTAGATTTGTTTCGTCTGTCCCCGGAAATACCGTACCTTCCTGAACCGACTTCCAAAATGGAGGAGATTCTCAATTCGATTGTTGTTATTTATATTTAAGTTTCCGTTGGATTATACATAGATTAAAAAAATTCACACAGCTCTAAATACCTATCGTTTTTTTATTATTATTACCGGATATACGGAGACATTCTATTTAAATGCGTATAATAGTTATTTAACGATCGCTTAAATGGTCTTTATTGTCGAATAGTTCCACAGAAAGTGTTAGAATTTGTATTTTATAGCTTTTCTTTAGAAATTTTCTTGTTAAGATCACGCCTTTGTGTGATTTTATTGTTGAGCATAGGTATAAATGTATACTACAATAGTATTCTCATGCCGTTTTACATCACTTTAATACGGTTAAGTGTTTTCTGCGCGTAACTAGCAATCAGTCCGCTCCATCCTCAAAAGGAAATCCAGTTTGTATAACTCTAGGGATCTCTCGTTTCCGGTGGCACGAACAACATTTTAATATAATGATACATCATTATCTCCATTCGTGTAAACTAGAAGCCAGGCTTGTGCAACTCAAGCAGGAATGCCTCAAGGAATTCACTTGGGGCCCATGACTCTATTGAAAATTTAATACAAAACGAATCAACATTATGAATTGTTGTTCTATTGCTCCGGACAATACTGTTCGGAGCAATACAACTATTTGATTGACGACTTCGTTAGGCGTCTCTTCAAGTCCCATGTGCGTGCGGTCATATCCCGTACCTTCGTATAATACTCATATCCATTTACGACGTGTGATATTTCTTGTGGTTCGACTAAAATGATTTAGTTAGACCCTTTGATTCTTTAGACCATCGGCTATAAAGTTGGTTCGTCATAGCACATTGGAAATGTTGCTTTGTGCTTTTTTGTCATTAGAACCCTCTTGTTGCATGGCATAAACGTGTAGGTTCTTCACCAATTATGGTTTCCTGTCTGAATTTATCAGGTCTTCGTTCGAATCTAATTTCCTTTTTGATTTTTATATGAAATTTTTTATCTATCTTGACACCTTTTATTTATCTTAATTTTGTTTATAATTTTGATTTTTTATTTATTTACCACTATTAAATACAGGTATACAGATTGCATGTCTTTGGCATGTTATGTATAGCATTTATGGTGAGATCGCGACTTATTTCAGACTCCTACAGCGGTTTCACCTTGTGCACTGCCACTTATATTATATCATTTAAGTATGTGTATGTTCTAAATAAGTGTATTTTCTTTCTAACATCCCTATTGACTATTGACGACTTGCTCCTAATTATGCAGTAGACGCGTCAAAGTAGTCAATCGCATTGCGAATCATGAGAAACAACTTCGCAGCATCAATAGCTTCAGGATTCTTCTTCCTCTTCGTATTTCGTGCATACATTAACGTGAATAACAAGAAATTCATGTTTTCCAACACATAAATAAATCATAGCAACCTAATCATCTGCTTTAATTCTCGGCGGTTCACTAATAGATGTTTTATTAAGGAGCCGGGGAATGATACGGTGTCAGTCAGTTTGATTGACGGCAGGCGCCGCGAGAGATCTACTTGTATTGATTATAGTGATACGGAATCTTGTGGAGTGCTTTTCTTACCAAAGAACGATACCTTGTTGCCTCTTGCTTCATAGCATTTCTCAACATAAATCCTTTTAAGCTTAAATTATTATCTCCTAGTCCCGGATCTAAATTTGCTTTTCAAATATGCAATCTGTCTTTAGTAACGGCTGTTAATCTTGTTTGAAATATTTCAGTTCAGATATAGCCATATAATATTGATAAATTGCCTGAATAGGGGAAGGGTTCCATTCCCCGACTGGGCTAATTAGAATGGTTAGGTTGACAAAATGATAGTGATACTAATGGTTATTATTTAGTTAATTACAGATCTATATACATAAGCCACGTATAATATGTATATCTCCCAACGGGTAGGCAGAGGCGTTACACCTACGTATCTGCCAACGAAATTTTTTCTACGTAATAGCTGGTAAGCTATTGCCGTCAACCGAACATTCTTTCATGTTTATTGTCAAATAGAGAATAATGTAACACCCACCGGGAGAGATGACTCGTGTATTTTCCCTTTTTAGGTACCACTTTTCATCAGATGGGCCTTATGAAAAGTGGTCATCGTGGCCTATGGACATATACCATGTAGAAACCTTCTAATACCCTTCGTGAAGGACCCCATATTGTAGCCGCTTGAAAAAACTACGGCAGGGAGTTCATTCCACAGCTTGAGCGTGCCAGGATGACCGGGAACTTTAATTCAAATGTAATAATAATAGTACAACTAGCTCTCCTCTCCATTACCAGTTTCCTAAACTCTCGAGCGTGGGCGTCGCGTGGCTTGAAAACATGCCTGTAGCTTCAAAAAAAAAATTATGGAAATGTCAATTGGTTACGGTTAAATAAATGATTTCCGTCGGTGAGCGGAGGCGACTTACAAAGGGGTCCCATTAACAAAATCCGACACCGAACCTAATCCTTTCGTTAGAGGTCTATTGTGGTCGTGAACTGGTCTCTTGCCCCGGAAAGTCATTACGGGTATTTGTTGTGTTAATACGGCATTAAGCGTCGAGTGTTTGCTTTCGCTTTATACGGAAGAGACGTTACACCTTCATTAATGTTTACTATATTATATACTAGCTATGGCCCGCTGCTTTAGCCGTGTGGAAACTAACGTGAAACATGGCCATTTTCTGAAACAATAATGCTATATTTTACTTCCTGTGGCCAATGAATTTATAGGTACTAGAATTAGTCTTGATTTCAATTAGGTACTTAACTCAATTTAGAACGCAAAAAGTGAATGCTCTGACGTGATTCGAACCGGAGATGTTTCCCTTATGGGGAATGTTCTAACCGCTGAACCACGGTGCCACCTCTTGTGCATTCGAAATTTTCCTTACAACCATCATTGGGCGATGGTGGGAGTTATCTACCGACAATCATACGAACTATCGGTCTTAATAAATGATGTACAATCATTTTTAAACATTGTTTTTGGCAACTTTGAAACAGTATACTAATTGCTTTATAATTTCATTACATAGGTACCTAACTAATGCAGTTCGTGAAATGAAGCGTACGGTTTATGAGGGCTGACAACGGAATCATAGGGTTTAGTTGCTTTTCCTTCAAGCATAAAACTGTGGGTTTTAAAATGGCGAGATTGTTAGTGTGTGACAATGAAAGATGTTTGTCCAACAAATTGTGATGGTGACACCATTGACATCACATTGGACATGATCAAATTGTCCATATTGCTGGAAATGAGCGACAATTGAAACGAATGCTACACATCGAAGGAGTTTGACTCGTGATTAGTGTAGCCAGAAATTCTGGTTTCTGCAGGACATTCCCATCTTTAGTAAATAAATTGTATACACATTTTTAAACTTTCACGTTGCATGCATATGGTTAGTGAACTCGGATATTAACGCGACCACATGATAAATACAATAAATTACCTTTTGATTTGCTTGACGTTTCGGCCAGGTTGCACTAGCAGTGGTCACAAGAATCGGCTTGTTGTGAAGGTACAACAGACTTACATAATTCACATATTTAAATTCTACAAAAATATTCAGTACTTAAATCTTAAATAATACTAGTATTTATTACTTGTACCTACTACTAGTATTTATTCGATATTCTTCTCCGAAAGCAGTTAAGTCTCTCAGTCTTGATAAACATATTTGATACTGTTGGTATTGAACGCAAATAATACAAGCTTAAATAAATCTATTTAGAGCGAATTCGGTCATTCACAATGGTCATTGTTTCGATATCTATTTACAAATAGGACCTGTGCAAGTAATAAAATATCACCAAATTAGACAAAATCATTTCTGCTTCCTCTGATTCCTGAGGACAGGCAAGAAAAAGGTTTCTGAAGATTTAGCTTGACATATTAATCTTACACAAATATCATCTTTAAAATAGTGTGTCATGATGTTTTTCAAAAAGACTTACTTACCTAATTACCCATGTGTTTAAAAAAGTTGGTATACGTTCTATTTGCTAGTGGAATAAAAAATATACTTAAAAGAAACTGTCCTGAAATAGTACTCATCAGAGTTGGCAACACCACTCACAATTGTTATTGCGATCGCGCCGATGTGGTGATATCACAGCTTTCAGCTGCTTGTTATGATAAGTACTGAAGGAATGTAGTTATGTACGATAGGCCAGGCCACTGAATAGCCCAGCTGGCAATAAGTAACACTCAAGACTTTATATTCCCGTATAGCGTAGGCAGAAATGTTATACTTACATTTTACTATGTTTTGGGACATATTTGGAACCTGTTATCGTCAATAAGATTACGTCACACTACTTTTAGACAAAATATAGTCAATTTTTTAAATAAGTGTCGGTAGTCTTAAGTTCCTAAGGTGTCGGTTTATGAATCTTATGAGCGTGAGATGGCTGGTTCGAATCCCAGCCCTTACAGTACCAACGTGTGCGTGATGAGACCCCATACGGGGTATACGGGGATCTATCAAAGTTCACATACAATATTTTGTTTTAATAATATCACGCCTCTATCCCCGAAGGGGTAGGCAGAGGTGCTAGCACCCACATTTCGCCAATATATCCTACAACACGCATACAATATATCCTAGAGAAGTTCCGTAATATCTAAAAATGCAACATTATAAACGACTCACGAGATATATCGGTAAATCACATATTATATTTATTTCGTTGTAGCAAAAGATATATTTTAACTTATAAATAGTTTTAATAACCCCGATTAATGTATAACGTGCGGTTGTATGCGGTGACTTCAAAGCGAGGTTTTATCTCACGTTGACAGCTAACAAAATCCTTTTAATTAGTGGGTGTCTGCGCGCGCGCACCTTACGTGTCGTCCTACTCCCACGATAGCCATACCTGCATCCGACCTTTTTATTGACTCATAATCGACTCGAAACCGATAAAATCGATTAAGTACTGTGACATATTTAGATTAATCTCTAGCTGATACCGTGGCATAAGTTTGCGATCATGAGATTCTGGGTTCAATTCCCGAGTCGGTAAAGTGTTAAAAGAGATTTTTTTTGTAGCTCTCGTGTAGTTTGTAGAAAGTGATTCGTCAAGCACTAAAGGCCGGAAATTACTATTACGTGGGAACAAAAACAAAAGTGATTAGTGAAATTTTGATGTAATTCACTTCTGCCAACGCCTTTTAAGATATACAGGCGTAAATTTAGATAAGCATTTTCGTTTTAACATTTCCCAAAATGGCGTCTAAGTAGGTTTCTATACGACCAAACATTTAATTAAAGTTGGCACTAAATCAATGAGCAATGTTTATTTGTGATTGCTATTTAAATTTGCTTTACTCGAATAACTATGCGCAGTCACGCTATTTATAAATAGAAGTAGACAGAATTTTAGGTAGTGCCGTAAAGCCGACTATGCACATTGGTTTAAAATGACCAATATTGGCCACCATTACAACGACAACTTTGCTGAAATGAAGGTACTTTAATATTCTGATACGTGGAAGTAACCTGCAGCTAACGCTTGTGTGCCGCTATTGACAATGTCAAGACGTTCAAAATAACTCGCACGCGATTGCCTACTAATCGACTTTTACTATTAGACTTGTTGTCTGAAAATTAGAACTATCACATCAATGTTGTGTGTAATGTACCTTGCGTGACCCATCTACGAGTAAGTATCGGAAATATTACCATACCAAGATGGCTTAAAGCCTCTTGCAAAATAATAAATCAATGTATTATAGTTTTTCTGGCCATTGTGGCCCAACGTGTAAAGCCCGCTTAAAACTAGTCTAAAATATGACATCATAAAGTTTAATTACCCATTGAGCATTATATTTGAGGTAATAATACAATTTTCAAGTTTAAATTCGACTGCAAAAAGCTCTTAAATGTGGTGAATGAACTGTGGGAAGGTAGCCCACATAATATAGCATAATATAGCCTAAATAATATTTTAGATATATGTAAATAAATATTATATAGGTTGTAAATATTTTGTGTTAATATTAGTAAATAATTTAAATAAGATAAAATATAATATTATATGTAATTTGTGGGAAGGTAGCCCACAGAACGTTTAAAGACTTAGGCATCTACCAGACCAAGCCCTCGTTTCTACTAATTACTAACCGTAGTCAAATCACTATGATTACAAAAACTGCCATAGAATTTTTAACTTTATCTGCATAGACTTAAACTTCAAAATTAAATAAACAAGAATTCATTAGATTGTTTCGTTTACTTTACATGATAACATTTAATTTATGACTTTAAGAGTATAGCAGTAGAAACTAAAATTTACTGGCATTTTTTTGGAATATGAGTGGTTAAAAGAACCATCAGCAAGATGACGGATATCAGAGATTTGTCGAAATTATAGTTGACGAAGCTCCAGTTGCCAAATGTAAGAACAGGCTTACACTAACAGACGCACAATTTTGTTCTAAACTGCTAGTTAGTTTTAAGAAGTCTTTGTCAAAAGTCATTCGGCGAATTACTATAAATACCCACTAAAGTTGTTGGAGCTTAGGCAGCTTTCTCGAGAATTTCACACCCCTTTGCAAGATGGATGCGCTGGTACCGCTTACAGGAATATTTTGCATTATAAATCACAGCAGAGATGTTGCACTTACACACTAAACCTCAATCTATAACATTGTAGCGAGATGATACTAGAATTGTAGGTACTCATTAGTCTTACTTTGTATACAATTCGTGTAAATGCAAAATCTTATGATGTCGAAACCAGTATCTACATATATTGCAAATGAATACGTTTAAGAACACCCGTGGCTTTAATCTATGAAGGAAACTGCTTCAGTATATAACATTTTTTTGAACATCTGATGATTAAATAGCCCGGCACGGCAAGGAAAACACACTTATTTTAGCAATATGCTGTAATTTTTGGAGAAGCTGTTAAAAACCACATTCATCCATATTTCTCTTTTTTACGATTTGCTTATTGCGAATTTGCTAGTCACAAACAAGTAAGCTCGTTTTCTACTCTACTGATCTTGGGAATTTTAACAATAATCATCCAAGCGGCGACGAAACAGCGTGTAAACTTCGTTCACTTCATTGAAAGTCGAACAAGTTTTCGAAGATCATACAGTAGGTATAACATTATAATCATACATGCAAAGGGCATCCTTATCGACAGCACCCGTCGTAAAACTGTTCATAAAGTTACAGTTGGCAGTATTAAAATGTTTATTTATATATTTGTGGATTTACTGTCGGAGGAAGGCTACCAGCATCCGCTCGAGCCCCGGACCAAAATACACGATGCTCGCTAAATTCCGCGACGTCTAGGTGGGTGAACGAACCCGTAATGAGATACTTTCCTCAATGATAACATTGCCTTACATATCTTTATAATACCTCCCAGCTTATGGGAGAATATTCGCTTATTGTTTGTGCTTACTAAAATATCTTTAAGCAGTATGTTAGGTTAGTCGTCGCCCCGTCAGTATTTTAATAAAACGAGTTTACGATGCGCACAAACTGTGTTATCATAAATTTACACTTAATCATCTTATTTTTTCAACGTAGGTTTCTGTGAACTCACTGGACCTAACAAAACATTTGGAATATTTGGAAAAGAAATCCTTACGAACCACATAAGACTTCATCTGTTTCTAAAAGGCAAATGACATTTTGGCATAACGCGACATTGGTCGACTGCGTTTTAGGTACTCAGCGACTAAAGGGACCTCGGCCATTGGAGTACCACAGTTACTGCGGTATTCCTCAACATGCCTATGCTATCGTAAATTGTAGTGAATATTACAAATTTTATTGAATATTTTTCGCAGAATCAAATTAGTTTCGCCTCCTATGGCAGATGTTGACCGCTTAAAACTTCATTACGATCACATCAATGGAATCTCGTCCGTACACATTAATATCATACGGGGGCTGTAGTTTGTTATCTGTACAAAAACATGTAATAACGACGAGATGTAAACGCTTCGATTAAGCGTCAGCGTCTCCAAATTCCATTCCAGTACCATTAATAACGTCCATTCGAATTCTCCATTCCGAAACTCAAGTGTTCCGAGACAATTTATTTGTGAAATTACAATTCTTATGCGGAGCGTTTATCCATCTCGTTCTGGCCGGGCTGAGGTGGTCATTGTGTATATGGTGTGAAGTCCTGTGGTGTCCAATTATTCTGCCGGCGGTGGTCGCCGGGCAGGCGCCTCGCCCCCTATCGCTGCTCGCCATCGATAATACTAACCGGTTACTTTTTCGTTTATAGGTCGACCCATCTTTATATTCAACGCTGAGGTCGGCTTCATGCCGGATTCCTAATCTCGGATTCGAGTTATGATTATAAATTTTTACGTTTGTAGCAAATTGACAATTATTTTTAGAAGTGTTTTATTGCTGTTTTGCAACATTTACTAGTTATATTTCATTATATTTTTAGAACACGTTTCAAGTTTTAAAAATAGATTCCTAGAAGGACCGTGATTAACTAATCAATAATTCCGTTTGTGGAGCAAACACAGTATGTTTTTGTAATACACTTTCTTGTTGTTAAATTATTTCATTGCAGCCACGTCAAGTTTCTAGCATTTATTATTTTTATTCAACAAGGGCTTTCCAAGTATGAGCATACACGCAGAACTTACTCATAATTGTTTAATCAACTCAATGCCATTTTTAAGTAGGTAATTGATACGTCATCGAATCGATTGCAAAAACACACGCTTTTGTAGCTATGACTATCCATTTTAATATTTACCATAATTGGAATAAACCAGGTGTATAGTATTCATAAAGTACACCATTAAACAGGACTGTTAAGGGCATAATTTGTCTGAACTCAGTGTAATTGCTACACTAATTAGTTTAAACAGTTTCTTCACGACAACTACGACTGGTTTTCCTTTAGCTCCATCCATATCATATAAATATTATCTAGTTTCGCTGCGCATCCTTCGCATTGCAAAAAACCTTATCATTTACATCGCACAAGACTCAAAAGGACTCCGCGACTCCAAGTTGGGTTGTTTTTTTGAAAGTAGTCTTTAAGTACAGAAGCAACAATTTGGTTCTCACATGACCCCGTTCTGCGGACCGTGAGATAATCGCAAACGGTAGTGTCCGAGCGCGTACTAGGTCCTTATTAGGCAAGTGAGATTTTTTCTGTCGCCGACTGCCTCCAGCCGAGTCGTGCCGTGTCATGGAATCGAGAACGCATGCATGATTCCACCCGATGCGCCTTATAGCACTACAGCAATACCTACTTCGGACCATTTACAGATTATAGTTAAGTATGTGGTTCTTCTTATAAACATACGCAGTAAAAAGTCAAAAAAACATACGAGTTGCGAGTCTATGAGGAATTTTAGTTGAAAACTGGCCGTTAAATAAGATTGATCAGAATTATTTATGACTTTTAAATGCGACTTTTGACTAACGTATATAAATTTCCGGCATTTTATTTTATTACAGTTGAACGCCATTCAACTAGCCATTAAAATCATGAGCGTCGTATAAAATGTTGTATCTAAAATTATTTCTGTCAACGGTTCCAAACTTTATAAGTCTGTAGACTCTGCAGGTCATTCTCAATTATATTTTTAATAAATATTTCTCGGTTCGTACAATCCTCATAACCCATAAAAGTCAGACGCGAGTGCCATAGTGAATTATGATAATTTTCCAGCATCACTTGTCGGGTTGAACAACAAAACGAGCGTGCGCCGGCGCCAGCGGTCCTGCCCGCGCCCGCATATAAACGGCCAGTTTTTATTCCATTCCAATATAGACCATTAAGGTGGGCAGATTTTCAACTTCGCGCTTCAATGGCGGATGACGGCTTGCTGGTATTACCTCCTTTGTTACTTAGCTTAACGTAAAGCTCACGTGAATACAATGTTCAGGCTTTCTAAACGGACAATTATTTTGTAATGGACCTAGAAACTAGAAATTAGTTCCGATGGGTGAACAAAGGCGTTCGCATAACAAGCGCCAGCCAGCTGACACCGATAACGATATAACATATCTATAACGGTTATTAAGATACCGTTTTGGTGAACAATAAGCAGTAACCCGGAAGATTGTTGGAGCAGGATCGGCTCTCGATGGAAACTAGCGCCCTTATGAATTATCCAAACGTCTGGGCGTCCCGGCGGCGCCTGCGCAGCGGCGCTAGCACAGTATCGTACGCAACAGTAAACATCAGGCGAGATAATAAACGAATGAGTCTGTTTGTTTCCTTTGTGTAAATCTTGTCTGTCATAAAGTTGCAACTGATGCAAGATACATCATATGCATTGCTATGTGTAACTTGGGTAACTACTACTAGAAGTCTAAACAACATATAAAACTTAAAGAAAATAGGTCAAATCAAGAGTTGTGATGACGAAAATAAAATGAGACTTTGATTGTGTACAAAACGACGACATATAGATACACTAAATAGTCTCCAAGTCTAAAACAGTTCATCAAATTCGCAGCTCTCAGATTCTGATCAGAACAGATTCAAAACTAATCGTAGGTGGATTACGCAGGTAGTGAAAAGATATAACGAAGTTTCGAAATACTAATTTAAACTTTTTAAATACAGGTTAATGAGGTGAACAACAGAATCGGCGCCAATACCGATTTCTTTAAACAACGTTTACGATCACATTTTTAATGTTATTAGAAAAATAAAGATTGGCCTGCCTTTCACGCCTGCTTATAATCTTAATATGTAGACTATAGTGTACTATTAAAATAACTATTATTTTATTTTATAGCTTTATCATTTTCTTAAACGAATATTGGATAGCTATTTATGTTTAATATACACCGACTCCTTATCTTCCTATAACTTGTTATCTGCATCAGGAAAGCTATAAGTAAACACTTTAGGGGTTTTTCATTCCATGATAAATTGATAAATTAATACATATTCGTACTTACCTTATATTCCGTGTATAACTATTTTCATAACAATAATAATAAAGTCAAGTCGATTTTACAACCCATTTAAAAACGCAATATCGTAATGTTAGGAATTGATGCAATATTTAAATTACAATAATTATAATTTTTATATCCTTATTCTATACGCCCACATTTCATTTGGCCCCACGTTATAGAAGACCCCAACGTTTCACCCAAGTTACTCTGTGCCATAGAGTATACATTAGAAAGCTATAGAGCGCTTCTTACTAAGTATGACTTGTAAGCACAGGTATGAACAGTACCGAAAATTCTTGACAAACTCAATTACTGGTATCACTGCACTAAAACGCACGACGTCTACCGGTGTTTTGATTGCCGGAGGTAAGATTATACAAGACATATTTTTAGCACCTCGGCAGACCCGGGGACATCTCTTTTGATATGACCCACTTCCCCTAATGTGGGAACCATGGAATCCTCATCTTGCCTCCGGGTATGGGGTGATGCGCTTTGCACGACCGCCGCGGCCTGCTTTTGCTAGGGTGAAAGGCGGCTTCACCTCATGCTCATGGAGGACGAAGGTGATTCAGCGACCTCCGACGTCCGAGTCGCCTCCGTTCATCTTGTGCTCACAGGCTGAAACTGAGCGATTTCTTAGCAACTCTCTGTATGGAAACACACTTTATATTCGATAGCTATATTACTTAGTGAATAAATATTTTTATAGTTGATCATTATTCTAATTTTAATTGGTGATACTAAGATAAAATTAAGATGGTTATCTAATAGACTATGGCATAAAAATGCTTACGATTCATATGAATTCTTAAACGTATGTTGTTTTAAGAAAATGCTGCGTTCCATTTGTTTATCATTCACTTCACAATTTTTACGACTAAAATCACCATCACATAAATTCTTACTGTGTGGTGATGCGATGATAGATCTGTTAAGCTGATAGATCTATCGTGATGATCAGATGATAATCTGGCAAAATAACTCAAAAGAGGTTAGATCGGTATATGTACGTCTAAAACCTTTTCATCATTAACCATCAGTACTTCAGTTCCTTCGTGATTATCTGCTTGCTGCTCTATGTGCTATGTGCATTGAATAATTAAATAAATTAATAAGTACCTAGTAAGTCGATGGATTGTTACAATACGTAAACACAATATGAGAAGCTAGTTCCATCAAAATTGCTTACACTATAATCTTTTCAATGTTTTACGGAAGACGATGTTGAGTGGGCAGAGAGGCTTTCTCATTAAACGAAAAATCTCATAAATGTAAGCTCTCTGCTGTTGTGGTTTACGATCACTACATGAATTATGTTAGCAATAAATCCTTCTCGCATTGACAGCATATTTGTAAATTTTAAAAACCATGTTCATTGATGCCATCAGAATTGTGAGTCTGCCTTCTATCTGACTAAACGCTATTTTTTTAAATTTTCCGTGCGCAAAATCGCCATGGATACCGCCTCCACCAAAGTAGGTGGAGGTGATTATAACCGACTAAAACGCACGTCGTCTATGCGTCTTTGATTGCCGGAGACCCGGAGACAACAGTTTGAGATGACACCCTTTCCCTAATGTGGTAACCATGGTGTTCCCATCTAGCCGCCAGAGGACTAAACGCTACTGATATTCTCAAGTCTGCACCGATTCCTAAATTACTTTCACTATGGGTTGTAAATTTTTGTGATTTATGTAGGTGGTAGAATGGAGATTTGATTGTGAAATTATCACCTCTAAGTAGTAGCACATTGTCAGAATGGTTAAACCGGGGGTGAGCGCTGGGTTCACCTCCATCCCCCAATATTTTTTCTTGATTATAAATATTTCTATTGGAGACGCCGAAGGCCAGACGAATGATCCACCGGCGACTTGGATATTATTCGTGAACTAATTGACAGCTTTGAACTCTGATAAAAATCAGGGTGTGGTTACATCATAAACTATTTATTTTATATTCATAGGTATGTTTTGTTTGGCGCTAATGCATCTTCTATAAAGCTTTTAGCAACGTACTAAGCATTGATATGATACAGGCCAAGCAGATCTAAAAATGGTTTATGTTCTTTATTATTATTATCAATTTTAGGAGTCTTTTGTTTTGATAAAATAGGTATCTTAACCCTACTGTGCCCTTTATTCTCAAAAAGGATGAGAGTAACATTAGGAGGCGATTCGGACGTCGGAGGTCGCGACCTTCGTCCTCCATGATCGCAGGCCTGGGGGTGACGGGTGGAACCGTCTGTCACCCTAGCAGAAACAATCCGCGGCGTCAGCGCAAACGCGTCTCCCCATACGCGGGGGTAGATAGGGACACCATTATTCCCACATTAGGGTAAGGGGTTCATCTCAAAAGAAAAGTCCCTGAATCGGCCGGGGTGCGAGAAATATGTTATGTTAGCTCACCTCCGGCAATCAAAGACCGATAGACGGCGTGCGTTTTAGTCGGTTCGAGCCCGACATAACCACCACTGGTTTTGGCGGCGGTGGTATCCGTACGGATTTTACACCTCCAGTTAAGCCCAATTGCTTGAGTTAGGAGTGAGTTCACATGGATAGCGTAATGGTCAGGTGTCAAACCCGGGAACTCAAGATAGTGAGCCCGACTTCTTAACCGCTAGGCTACCGACGTAGTACAACTATAACTTTTCCTTGACTTGGATTTTCTGACAAAAGAGTAGTTATAATGTAGATTCATAAATTCGAGTCAAACACATTTCATAATACAAAAAGCAAAGCTTTACATTCTCCTAAGGCGCTATTACGCGAATATCAAATTAATACAAGAGAACAAAACTATAAGTACCAACTGATATAGTTGTATTAATTAGCATCATTCAAGCGAAAATCTGTTCGTTATTCACCAGTCGGTAGAACATTTCTCGATCGATGACAGCGAATAGATCGTTGCGTTACTCGTTGTGCGGTCCCATTGCAAGTAGCGTACAGTACACGACCCTTATTAGGCTTGACTAACCGTAACGTAACTTTGTGCGTTCGTATTAGCCAGTTCCATCTTTAACTGATTGAACGCTACGGTCTCCTGATATCACGACTGCGTTTAAAACTCATTGTCAAGTAGAATAATGCGCCTGGGTGTCCGACCTTAATCGTTTTATCTTTAGAATTATAACAGATGTGAGGTGCGCACGCGACGCTTTGCGACGAAATACGTACTATAAAAGCTCTAGCTCAATTGTTTGATTAATTGTAACTGCACTTTCAACGCCTTATATGTATGAGTGTTTATTACTCGTATACTCATTCCTATTTAATGCTGACGGGGTTAACAGAGTTTGCCATTTGAATCTTAAAAGCCTTTTTTTCGCGCTTTTGTAAAGAACCTGAATCGTAAAATACTAAATTCGCGTGCGACATTTGCATACAGAGCTTGTACTTTTAGTCTTGCTTGTCTCTTTTTTTTTCAAAATGGGTCGGAGCAAATATGTTGTTAATCCCCAATTACGAAAGGAAAACTTAAGACAGAGCATCATTCGACCATCAGTAAGTGTCAATCAATCAATTTGTAGTCCATTGCTGGACATAGGCCTCTCCAGTGGGCACCACTGCTCCCGTTCTCTCTAAAGAGACTCCAAGCATAGCTTGCTTCATTGCCCGATGCGCGACTTTCAATTGGTGGACTAAACCTATCGTGATTGTCCATGTTTCGGAATAGTAAGTGTACCGGCTTGCAAATAAGGTTGACTTGAGCGCCGAAGATTTTGGTGTGGCCCCAAGCCATACATTAATGCAAAGTATTCTAATTCTTCATCTTGCTACAAAAGTAGAACTTCCTTGTCTTGTCGTTCGAGAAATAATATATAGTTTAAATAGCTTGTATATTTCTTTGTAAAAATATTTGTGAGAGTGCCACTAGTAAACGGTATAACTAAGCGCTTCCATTACGTTGCTTTTAGTTTAATTTGTCCCAATTAGTTAATTCCAAACTTGATTTAATATCACCACTGGCAATATCTAACTCTCGATGATAACTCGTCTCTATCTGACGTCACCTTTCGATAGGCAAGTTGTGAACTAACGAGTGTAATTATTTATTTTGTGATCCAGTGATCATGTGGCTTTACTAATTTCTTCATTCCGGAAGCGTATACTTATCCGTCGGCAAGCGAGATTTATTATTACTATCTACAATAAAACTCATTTTTACGATCTCTTAGCTCGCTATTAAAATAATAAACAGGCCCTTACTTCCGCGAGAAAATATTGCGAACGAATGTTTATAATGCATTAGGGCACCACGCGATGTTGTTTATGGTTGATTATAATTAATAATAAAAACGCTTTGGTTTCTTGTTTATGTATCTTATGGCGGGCTGTCCGAGTCGTAGATTGCATTTTAAATAGATATGACCTATATTTGAGTCCAGTTATCACGATGATCTCAATCTGCGCACGACTGTTTAGATTCGCGGGCTTTCTGTGAAAATATTTCCTAAAATATATTTGACTCGTTGCGTTTATTGCGTAGTATATCATAATCTGATTCGGTGGTTTCTGACAGCGCTAATGTTGTAAATATAAGTAACTTTGTCTGGGGAAATAAAATATAGAAATCCATTCCATACCTCCTTCACTAAGAGTGGATATTGAAAATGATAAGGGCGAATGTATTAATGGATTTGCATTGTCTAAGAAATAATACTGAACACTTCTCCATCCATCAATAAACATACTTGAGTCCTAGACAAGACAAGTGGTAAACGTTTTGTAGAATGGAATAGCAAAGATTTATCAAAATACGTGTCATAAAATTGAACATTACATTCTACAAAACGAATTGCTACTTTTTCATGTTAGGTACGTTTTATGGAAACGTGGCGAGGGTTCTATTCCCGCTAAGTGCAAATATTGGCATTGATCTGGATGTATAATATGTATGTATTGCGCGATAGGTGTGTGGTGTTCCCTGCGTTTGCGGCGTTTTGTATAGACAGTTTTAGGGCGTCTCGAAAAATCTTATTTTCAAAATCGAATATCTATAAAACTATTTGTCATACAAATATTTCACTTTGGCAATTCACTATATTATTGGTTGAACATTTTTGAGAATAAAAAAAAAGTCAACATCACTATTGTTTTACTGATAACACAGAACAAAACTCGGCCAGTGTTCATAGATCAGCGGGCATTATTTATACAAATTAAATATTATCAATCTTGTAAATTCGGAAGTCATGGATTTCAACCGCAAAACTTTGAAACTTAGTTGATGTACTCCACATGTATCTAACTATAAAAATATAAGCTAGACGCTAATTAGTACCTAGTAAGTGAATACATTAGCATGTAATTTTTACTGCCAAGTGAGTTCAAATTAATTTGTTTAACGACCTCTGCTTCAGGTGTCGGCTTTTGCAATTAATGAAACCAGTTTGATGGTTCACCATAAACTGTTTTGGCTTCGCTATGAATTATATGTCCATATACGTATACTAATTATGCTTTATCGTCATTAATTATTGGTATTGAGCTTAGGTAGTCGCTATAGAAAGTTCGATCACTGTCACAGCTGGGTTTGATAATTATGTTTGTATTGGTTTACTGCTAAAATATGATTCCGCATGGTGTATTTGTGAGCTTACCTCTTACACATTTTCAGCCATATTTTTATGAGTTCCATGCATAGAGAACTGAAGTCATAGGTATATTTCATCCTCCATGGTTCAGTGGTTAAGTGCGAATCAATATATTATGAGTTTCGATGCCTCGTAATCGTAGTGTATCAACCGGAAATCAAAGCAATTGTTTACCGATGATAATTATAATGTATTATTAACGGATGTATATGTGAGTTGGCGACATCAGTTCACCTACGTATCCGTCGTATCACATTTCTACTAGGTATTTTCTGTTCTGTAAGCTTGTATACCCAAGACCGTACGAATTGAAGAACTAGGTAAATGCAGACCCCGGACTCCAGGGTTCTTAGAAATGCTTAATACGAAGATGATGATGATGGGTTAGGTATCTTCGGTATATAAAAATATCTATATTTTTCGATTACACAAACCATTACAGACAGTAATTTAACGGTACCTCCCTTTCTACCAAAAATATGGTCTTAATCGAGTCCTCAATTAATTCCTCAGCTTCTGCTGCCGAACAATTAGCTGTACACTTGTCTCCACGGCACCAATTACAGTTGAAATCAGGACGCATCCTGGCCGTTGGTAATTAATTGTAATGTACACCGCACACTCATGAATGGTCCGCTACGTGTGTCGCACAGAATTCACGATGAGACAAACATGTTCGGTTTAATGATGGCATTGTTACCGGCATATATCTTAACCACAAAGACGTCAAAAATGTTATCTTAATTCTCATTTGTTGGGTATCCTTTGAGGATAGCATTGGGTGCTACGACGGCAAAAGAGTTCAAATCCACAATTGATTATATCGAGCCAAGCGAAGGCCTCATTTATCTCCCAACTTGGGGTCAAAATATATACCGGGAACTGTGAGTGATTTATTGTTGTTGCATTTTGGCGGGAATGGCGTCACATTATTTATTGGTATTGGGGTTTTTGGATAGGGTTAATTGGTATGGGCTGCGGAGGTAGTTGGTAGCAGTGTTTACTGTTCATCTGATGGTGAGCGATAACGGTGTATATCAATGACAGGAGAATGAAAAAGGATTGAAAAAATATTGAGATAGTATATTTTACTAGTGAAAATAATGACTCACTTTACCTAATAAAGTTTATTGACAAAAATGTAGAACCGCGGTAGCCTAGTGGTATGAATAATGGACTGCTGAGACGAGGTCTCGGGTTCGATCCCAATGACTGCGATGCTTTTCGAAGTTATGTGTGTATTTATCGTTCATATGCAAGGCTCGCCACCTATTACATTGGGACCTAAATATAAACTGGCGAAATGTGGGTGCTAGCCTCTGCCTACCCCTTCGGGGATATAGGCGTGATATTATAAAAAAAAAAAGTAAGCGACTTCTGAGCATTAACCTACCTAGTACCAACTGAGAATGTTTAAATATACAACGTTCTAGACAGCCTCCTAGTTCACTTAGCCTATTCAGAGCACTCCTCTTTTGTATCGAAGTAACATTACTCACTCTCTCGACAGTGGCCACCCAGTCTACCATTTATCACTTAATTTATAATTCTACAGATTGGGTTTGCGGTTTTATGTGACATTGTGGTCATGAGCTCGGAAGTCGTGATCATATAACATTAGGCATGATACATTCCAGAATATTGATAAACATATTATTTTATTGTTAATTGCAGCTAAGCATTATCAAGTAATATAGGAAAATAGACGAGAAATAAGGCTTGTTTTGAGAAACTTAGTAGTAGCAAGGTGACTGAATAAACTGATTAGTTGTCGGCTATATATTATGTTGGGAATTAATTTGTATAGGTCCTTAAATGCGAATATATTTGAAAACATTTTACTATGTAATTACATACACATTATGAATATAAATTAGCCAGATAAATAAAAAAAATAGACAGATATATCCACGATCACAAATATTTGCACTGAATAAAAATCAAACACGAGACCTCCGAGACCACTTTTCCGGCACTCCGTTATCAAAATTACCATGATGCATTACCTAGGGGCCTTTACTGGTGTATTATATACTAGCTATTACCCGTTCTCCGCTGGCGTGGACTTCTGATCCCGGACTCGCTGCTCCATATAAACCTTCCTTCAAGGACAGAGGCGGCTCGTCCTAAAGAGCGCTGGTGCAGTGCACTCCCACAAAAAATGTGTGTATCCTACAGTATAGGTACCTACTTAATACCTACAACATACATTCTACATTCTACTATACCCACTTATGAAGTTAAAAGTTTTCAAACCACAACCCGATCAAATTAAATGTACACCTAGCGCATAGAGAATTGCATTGAAGCAAGATGCAACTTAACTCGGCCGGGTTACGGGAGGAGCGCCAGCGATTGCGCTCCTATGAAACAAATCTTAGTACAAATCCTAGTACTGAATTTAATGAGTGCGAAAGAGAAACATCGATATGTCCCGACGCGTGAAACAAAAGATTTCATAGGAGAAATTAGCTGATCCTGGAGCGCCGCTCACGCACCCTGTTGCCAAATGGTCATTATGCAATCTGATTGTCAAAACGTTGTTGCCGCTCTTACTTATGTTTTCTTTCAAATAAACAAAACACAGTAAGACAGTAACACGTGACGCGTACGGGTTTTTAGCTTACCAAATAATTATTAAGTTGTTTGTGCGTGACCTTGTGTAAAAAATGGAAGAATGCAGTGTATTTTTTATTAAAAATTGTGAAAAGACTCTTGAGATGCGTGTCGAACTTAAAGCCGCCACGGCCTGACATTGCTCTTCCTCAAAAATGGACTACGAAAAGCAAAACATTTACGCGTGTGTTTAAATCAGAACAATATTTGAAGACACCATGGTTTATAATTTTTTTCGTTTTGATGTTTAGTGAACACCCATAATATATGGTCACGAGCCGCCTCTGTTCAAGGAACATATAAAAAAACTTGAATTGGTCCAGCCGTCTTCGAGTTATGCGCTTAGAAACATATTTCGCGATTTATGTTTATTAATAAGTATATTTATATAATTATAGATTTCCTTAGTAGTAGTAAACTGCACCTATTACCCCAGAGATTGACATCATCACTCGAATGACTTGCAAGCAACGGGAGTCCAAAATATATTTTACTTACTGCTAATTTATTTTGTTATGGTAATATTGTACTCATCACACATGCACGGCTACAATAAGAAATAACATAACTAAGGAAATTAGCAGTCATTTATTTTTTATGATAAGTTATAATATTCATTATCTTTAATTATAATAACTCAATCTTAATATGAATTACCTAATAAGAATTTTTTGTAGAATTTACTTTTATAATATGGCAATTAATGTTTTTTTTGTGTGTAATGGGTGTATAAATTACATATAATTTACTTTACTTTTCTAACTTGAATATTCATTAATTTAAATGTGCACGTGTAAACATTTCTAGAAAAGTAACGTTATGGTATAGTGTAGTGGTATAGGTAGTATCCAAGTTACAAGCTAGGGATATGTTCGTTACTATCTCACCTCCGGCAACTAAAGACCCAGAGACGTCGTGCGTGTTAGTCGGTTCGAGTCCGACATAACCTCCAGTTCCGGTGGGATTGGTATCCGTGGAGCTCATGAAGGAAATATGATGGATATTTCAAATAATACCAATTTTCTATGATAAAGTTTGGAAGCATCATGTCTTACGTGACTAGACGACCTTAATCCAATAGCTTATTCATGAATAGAGTAAGTTTATCTTAACCTATGGTAATGTAAGCAATTAATTACATTTAAGTTAAGTATCTGATAGCATCCTTCTTCATTAATGCCTGCAGAGAAAGCTTTGAAACCTTTTTAAGTACTGTGCTTGCACGCATGACTGTGAGGTTCAATATACGAACACTCTCGCTTTTGGCCATATCGGGATTAATACACACTATTTCAGGGATAACATATTTTTTTTTAAATATACAATAAATATTAATGTTCTAAACTACTTCCATAGCTGTACGGTTTCGCGCGAAATATATTCAGATTTCTCTATATTCTGATCTAAAGATAGAGTAATATCTATCATTTGAAGTGTAATTTCAGTAAATCGGTCAGGTGTTCGCAAATTGGTCATTGCGATATGATCGCGCCACTCTGGCGCAGCGCGGAGCCGAGTCGTGGCCGTGCCAACGGCTCGGCACGGTGATTAGCGATCGGTCACGGGACGAATTGTGATGCTGTTCCAGCTGCCGTGGAAATTATGGAGAATTTTAGGCTTTTGAACCTCTGACGAATGTCTTGGGAATATGAGCTTTTTGTGTATAGTTGTTTACTGTCGAGAATGTGACTAATGTTGTTGCATATATTGCCCATACATATATTTCTCTTCTGAACTAATGTTTTTGCATATTTTGACCATACATAATTTTTTTTGGGACATTCTATAAGTCATATACCTACATCATTTTAACGCTATCCCTGATCGCATCCGAAGTTTTCGCCTCGAGGCTACAAGTCTGCTTACTTCTCCTTCATTTCGTTGAGTTTGTATATCCATCTTCCCACCTTCTCTAAGCCCCGACATGACAGTCTGAGCTAAAGCTTCATCACTCAATCGACAGCTTGGTTTGACGTTCAGTAACCTTTTTCTAAACACATGCACAAGAGTCAATTTAAACGTCGTGTTGTAAAGGAAATATAAATATGTGAGTAGTTATTTTCCTGTAAGTAACAGCCAGCAGTCATTACGTAGGTAGTTATGAGGTAATTTCGCATTTTTAATAATCTGCGTGTGCTCATTTTTTCTAACTAATCAGTAGTGACTTAGTAATTACAACATCCGGTGTTTTTCTTTAACGCACATAAAATTAGACATGCTCTGTCCCGGTGCCATAGCGGCAAAAGCGTTGCTGAGCATGCGCATGGAGTATCTGGGTTCGATTCTTGGACATGACGACCTTGGATGCGACTGCAATTGACGCTATGACAATACAGTGGAGGAGGGGGAAGGTTAAGAGAGTTTCAATGCTGTCAGTGCAGAAGACAAAGCAGGTTTTCATACTATCGGACAGCAGTATCAACTAAACAATCGGTTTTCTCACTGACAACAAAAAAAATATCCAGTATCGGCGGTGAGTAGGGTAGCCAGGGCTGCTACCCTACTCACCACCGAAACACAACACAAGTTCATTATTAACCACGGTATTCTGTAGGGTGGAGCTACTTCCTCAGTCCGACGGGAAATACTGTCATGTCCTACCTCTGTTAATCTGGAAAATATTGCCGTATGTCGCCAATAGGTTTAATTTTTCTCACACAATATTACTTCGCGGACATTGGTGTGGGTTAATGCGTTTACCTAACAGATATAATAATTACTGTTAATATGTAATACCAATGTATAATGCATAACTGTTTAATGTTCTTAATAAATGAATAAATAAATAAATATGTGCTATAAGTTACCCAAAACATAGTTAAAAATAAATTTTATATACGAAAACGTAGTCTGAAATGTAGATATTACACATCTGCCTGCCATTTTGAGAGAAAAAAAAATAAGCATGTGTACATTTTCTCTCACGATCACATATAGTGAATTAGTTATTACAGCGTCCGGTTTTTTATACACATGAAATTAGACATGAAACAAACAAAATATATACATCGGGAAAACTATGAATCTCTTTAATATATATTCGTAAGAGACAGTGACAAACGAGCAGATAGAATTTAGAATATAGAGACCGTAAACTTGGGTTGAGTACCGAGGTCACATCTGTTTGTTGTGAGACTCTGTAAAGGGCATCACACACTTGATTTTTATATAAACATACATACAGTTTATATTATACTAACTATGAAAGCACCGTGGTATTTGATATCCAGTTATTCTTTCTTAATTTATTTTGGGTCTGCTTTTACTCTTACCAAAAAGCAGTCGAATCGAACGATATTTTCTGTACTGCTGTCAGACTCTAACGTCCACTAGAGATATTGAAGTTCTGCAATACATCAGTTTATATTTTTAGATGGACATGGTCATTTACATATTTACTTTTAAATGCTTTTTCAGTACACCCTGATCATGGCGCTCGCAACAGTGTCAATATATCGGTTGTTCCATAAAATCAACAAACATGGTAAATATCCCGAAACATTTAACAGTGAGTTTTACATCTGTTGTCAGACTTTTTAGGACTCAAACTACCCGTAACGATTGTCGACGACGACGGTTACGAAAGGTTGATTTGAAAATCATAAGACTTAACTAGTATCTGACATATCTTTGAGTTAACCAACTCGATTACCAAACAGTCACGAGCACTTTGATTGATTTAAGCTGTTGAGATTCAAAAACACTATGACAGAATACGATGACCGTTTTCTCAGTTTAATAACAAACTGCTAGATGCGTGTGCGACGTTCTTAAGATTCTGTACAAAGCTAGTCAGGCCACGCTCGACGCCAACATATTTATTGATATGGACTTTTAAGGACCACATCACGACTGGTTCCTCCATAAGCGTACCGAGGCATGGGGACAGTAAATTGTTTATTACAAAATCTAAGGCTTGAATCTTACGACTTAACTTTACCGATTAGTTTATGGTGGGCGGTATGCAGTTGAGAATATTTCCAATCTATCCAATATAAGATCGTCGTATGATTATTGTAAGTATATGATGGGGGCGGGAGGGATTTTGAATGTTAAAAGTACTCTCTAAGGCGTTAATCGGTAGTGCTTGTCCAAATATTTTTCCAAATTTATTTAGCTGCTTGTTTAAATTTGTTTGTTGGTTTTCAATACTCTTCTGCCTACCCCTACGGGGATAACAGCCGTGAGCACATGTATGTGTGTATGTATGTAAAAGTGTTTGTGTGGTGTCAGTGCAGAGGACAAAGCAAAGTCTCTTGCTCTTCCCGCCGACAACACAAACCTCTCCAGTGAGTTAGTTTGATTAAACTAAACTTGTTTCGCTGTAAAATATTATAGAAATCCTCTCACGTATCATTTTGTCATCTCATAATATGAAAGTATGTTAGGAAAGCAGACAGTCCACATCCAGACAGAAAATTAGAACGGCATCTATCTTATACAATCATAGTATGATATATTATGGAGACACGTTTGTTTTGACGTTTGGAGGGTAATTAGATCGATTGAGAAGCTATGCCAGTTACGTACAGGTCAACGTTTTACACACGACACACTAGATTCAATTCCGACAGCTATCTGCGAACACTCATCAATTACGTTTTAAATTCTCAGAATATGGCCTTGTGACTTGAAATATTTATGTGTTTTCTTCCATCAGCGCACGGCTCAGGAATCTTTAAGCGATTGACAAAAAATATATTATGTTCTGTTGGGATTCGGAAAACGTTTTGACAATTTTCTGGTCAATAATAGTGATGATGTGGGACGCGAAGTGAAGAGAGCAAGCATGAAAAGGATATCAGCTAGCACATTAAAAGCTGAAGGTCTCTGTGCACTCCCAGGTTTGCTGGAAGAAAACTCAACTTTGAGTTAAGCTCGCCTTTGTATATCTAGTCTCATTATTTTATATAAATATAATTTATGTGTACATAAAGAATAAAATAAATAAGTTCATTGGACTTTCAGGCTTCATGTTGAATTTTGTTCTGGATAGATAAAACCATTTGAATTGCTAATGTTCTGTATAATAGTGAACCAATAAATTACTTCTACCTCTTTAGAAGAGGGAGTTTTATACTCATCCTGCTCAGTTTACATTTCTGAACCTTTCACAAGATTTAATGACCAAATAATTGTAATTAAACGTACTGTGTTGAATTGATAGTTTCTGTAGAGAGACGATAGTGAACGGTAGTGAACGGGAACTAAGTGGTATAAAAAAAAAAAACGTGACTGTTACGCAGGAAGCGAGGGTTCGATCCCCGCTCAATTCAAATATTTGTATGCAGGAATATGGTTATTTGCATTAGTCTGGTCGTGCCTCGGAGAGTAGGTACGTTAAGCTGTCGGTCCCGGTTGTCATACGAACATCTATGACGGGTAGTTAGAGCCCTACAAACTTCAACAACTGGTCTACTTGCTGTACTTCGATATCGCCTATAGCAATAAGTTGTGGAGGCAAGACGGTAGTCATATCGAAGTTCAGCCGTGACGCAGTTAATCTGCAAAAATAGAGGACTCCGTACTCGGAGGTGACAGCTTTGGGATTAGGGATTAACGTAAGGATTTTGATTGCATTGTAATTAAACACATCAATTAATTACACGTACTAGCATAACTAATGATTTAAAACGACCTACATTCTAATGAGCGCATACTTGACAGTCGTTGTGAGGCATGGTCCACATAGATGGCGCCTCGAGATTCGAGTTAAACAACAAAGTTCGAACTGAATACATTGTGAATACAACGGCACATCGCCGTCCTCGCGACGCGACGTCATATTTTTTTAAAGGAGCACTATTCTGAAGTTACTAGTCTTCCCGAATGTTAACCACACCAGATAAGCTGCATTAAGTGTATTCGGTAGGTTGTTTCGTTACACACTTCCTAGGTATACGAGTATACTTACCGGCATATATGTTGACCCCAAGTCGCGAGAGTAACCTGGTGCGCACGGGTTGGTTTGAATAATCTATGATAGGTAGATTTAAGTTCCTCCCTTGCCGTAATACCTACCCCGTATTGAGGACTGTAAACAGTATCACATACGTAATTACATTGATAAAATCTATAAATATATACCACGTGTGCTATACCATTGGAAGCGTAACGCCGTCGCCTACACGACGCGATAAAAATTTTGGACAGTTTCCATATTGAAAACTCAAGTTTTCATAGATTTTCATAAATTTTCATACTTTGTTTCCAGTCAAACACCTTTAAAATCTGTTTTTTATAGGGACGCATAGCGATATTTCTATACCATCAGGTGCGCGACGTTAATACCTACCTCTCGACGCCCCGCAAGGGTATATAACACCAATATATCATCATCAGCAACAGGCCGACCTCCTAAAATTCAATAAATTTACCAAATTTACATAATAATTGCATTTTCTGGTCCTCGGACCATACAAACCTGTACTCCTGGTTCTTCAGACGTGTGCACGCGGGCGTTCCGCGTCCGTTGGTACCGCTCCTGTAGTTCCCGGAAGAGTAGTTCTCCTGAAAAACAACTTTTAGTCTCAGTTAAATAGGTACAGTTTCACGTTTTTCAGTGTTTATTCAAAATTTTTCCAAGGAGGCCTGTATAGCTGCTCACACCACCTTGTGGAGTACGTCGGGACCTATCCGTAGGTACCTCTCGCGCCCCGCTAGGGTCCCTAATTACCGAGAAATACACAATTTTAACAATTTTTCATTTTCCTAGGGAAAAATCATTTTCTCTGTTTCCGGGTTTTTCTAAATTTTCACAGGATATCCCTATAGGTGACGTCGAGACCTCCTCGCCGGTACCCCACTCGACCAGCTGGGACTTGTGGTTCGCCAGCAATCAGCTTTCCAAGTTCGAGGGGTGAGGACCGAGGTTACCTTAGGGCAGCAATTTTGTATCAAATTGACTGTAAACAGTATCACATACGTAATTACATTGATAAAATCTATAAATATATACCACGTGTGCTATACCATTGGAAGCGTAACGCCGTCGCCTACACGACGCGATAAAAATTTTGGACAGTTTCCATATTGAAAACTCAAGTTTTCATAGATTTTCATAAATTTTCATACTTTGTTTCCAGTCAAACACCTTTAAAATCTGTTTTTTATAGGGACGCATAGCGATATTTCTATACCATCAGGTGCGCGACGTTAATACCTACCTCTCGACGCCCCGCAAGGGTATATAACACCAATATATCATCATCAGCAACAGGCCGACCTCCTAAAATTCAATAAATTTACCAAATTTACATAATAATTGCATTTTCTGGTCCTCGGACCATACAAACCTGTACTCCTGGTTCTTCAGACGTGTGCACGCGGGCGTTCCGCGTCCGTTGGTACCGCTCCTGTAGTTCCCGGAAGAGTAGTTCTCCTGAAAAACAACTTTTAGTCTCAGTTAAATAGGTACAGTTTCACGTTTTTCAGTGTTTATTCAAAATTTTTCCAAGGAGGCCTGTATAGCTGCTCACACCACCTTGTGGAGTACGTCGGGACCTATCCGTAGGTACCTCTCGCGCCCCGCTAGGGTCCCTAATTACCGAGAAATACACAATTTTATCAATTTTTCATTTTCCTAGGGAAAAATCATTTTCTCTGTTTCCGGGTTTTTCTAAATTTTCACAGGATATCCCTATAGGTGACGTCAAGACCTCCTCGCCGGTACCCCACTCGACCAGCTGGGACTTGTGGTTCGCCAGCAATCAGCTTTCCAAGTTCGAGGGGTGAGGACCGAGGTTACCTTAGGGCAGCAATTTTGTATCAAATTGACTGTAAACAGTATCACATACGTAATTACATTGATAAAATCTATAAATATATACCACGTGTGCTATACCATTGGAAGCGTAACGCCGTCGCCTACACGACGCGATAAAAATTTTGGACAGTTTCCATATTGAAAACTCAAGTTTTCATAGATTTTCATAAATTTTCATACTTTGTTTCCAGTCAAACACCTTTAAAATCTGTTTTTTATAGGGACGCATAGCGATATTTCTATACCATCAGGTGCGCGACGTTAATACCTACCTCTCGACGCCCCGCAAGGGTATATAACACCAATATATCATCATCAGCAACAGGCCGACCTCCTAAAATTCAATAAATTTACCAAATTTACATAATAATTGCATTTTCTGGTCCTCGGACCATACAAACCTGTACTCCTGGTTCTTCAGACGTGTGCACGCGGGCGTTCCGCGTCCGTTGGTACCGCTCCTGTAGTTCCCGGAAGAGTAGTTCTCCTGAAAAACAACTTTTAGTCTCAGTTAAATAGGTACAGTTTCACGTTTTTCAGTGTTTATTCAAAATTTTTCCAAGGAGGCCTGTATAGCTGCTCACACCACCTTGTGGAGTACGTCGGGACCTATCCGTAGGTACCTCTCGCGCCCCGCTAGGGTCCCTAATTACCGAGAAATACACAATTTTATCAATTTTTCATTTTCCTAGGGAAAAATCATTTTCTCTGTTTCCGGGTTTTTCTAAATTTTCACAGGATATCCCTATAGGTGACGTCAAGACCTCCTCGCCGGTACCCCACTCGACCAGCTGGGACTTGTGGTTCGCCAGCAATCAGCTTTCCAAGTTCGAGGGGTGAGGACCGAGGTTACCTTAGGGCAGCAATTTTGTATCAAATTGACTGTAAACAGTATCACATACGTAATTACATTGATAAAATCTATAAATATATACCACGTGTGCTATACCATTGGAAGCGTAACGCCGTCGCCTACACGACGCGATAAAAATTTTGGACAGTTTCCATATTGAAAACTCAAGTTTTCATAGATTTTCATAAATTTTCATACTTTGTTTCCAGTCAAACACCTTTAAAATCTGTTTTTTATAGGGACGCATAGCGATATTTCTATACCATCAGGTGCGCGACGTTAATACCTACCTCTCGACGCCCCGCAAGGGTATATAACACCAATATATCATCATCAGCAACAGGCCGACCTCCTAAAATTCAATAAATTTACCAAATTTACATAATAATTGCATTTTCTGGTCCTCGGACCATACAAACCTGTACTCCTGGTTCTTCAGACGTGTGCACGCGGGCGTTCCGCGTCCGTTGGTACCGCTCCTGTAGTTCCCGGAAGAGTAGTTCTCCTGAAAAACAACTTTTAGTCTCAGTTAAATAGGTACAGTTTCACGTTTTTCAGTGTTTATTCAAAATTTTTCCAAGGAGGCCTGTATAGCTGCTCACACCACCTTGTGGAGTACGTCGGGACCTATCCGTAGGTACCTCTCGCGCCCCGCTAGGGTCCCTAATTACCGACAAAAACACAATTTTAATAATCGCGAGCCCCGCCCCCCCACCCTGTTTTTACGCCCTATGCTTATAGCCTCGGGTGGGAGGAGTATCCGCAGTGCGGACGCGGGCCGCCCAAAATTGGAAAGTTTTATTTATTGCGTCTATTGACAAGTTTTATTATTGCAATTTATTATTATTGACTGAATTTTTTGTTTTTTTTTCATTTTTTATTTTATTTGACATTTTAATTTTATACAATTTTATTTGACATTTAAATTTATATAATTTTAATTTTAATTTAATCTTATTTTAATTTTATTTTTACAATTTTAATTATTGACTAATTTATTGACGTATACTTTTGTATACATTTTACTTGCTTTGCAATAATTTATATTTTAAAATTTTTTATTTTTTAAATCTGAACGCGCTCCAACATGGCGACTGTGCACTCCCCCAGGTGCGACCGTCCAGGAGCTGCTGCCGCAACATTGGGCAACAAACCCACACCCCCTCCCGCAGAGGAGATCTCACTAGGGGAAGTGCGGCGTCCGACGGCATCGGTACGTCGCAGCATTGATAGGCTGGAGTCACAAAATGTGGACCAGCCCAAACCATCAAAAAAAGGGGCACCACGACCGACGTCCCCTCTGCGCGTACCGATGCCGCCGAGGCGCTGCACGGCAGCTATTGAGAGCTGCGAAGTCATACGGCAGCAGCTCCGAATATCAGGAAACATTAAAAGGGAAATAAAGGAGGAAATAAGATTAAGGACGGAGCACCTGGAGGGGATAATTAGGGCATACGAGGAGGAGAGGAAGCGGCTTTTGAAAAGGCAGAGTGCGGGGGGGGCAGAGACGACTTTCGTCATACCGGCATCTGCCCCCCCTGTCCCTGCCTCGGCGCTTCCTCCCTCAGACAATAGATTAGAGGAAGCCATTTTAAAAAAGCTAGGTGTGTATAGCTCGCTAAGGAGGCGGCTTTAAGGTCGAAGACGAGGCCGAACTATGACCTGTGTCCCGTCTCATTTGTCAAGCGTGGCCTGCGTCAGATCACGCTTGACAAGTGGAACGGACGCTATAAAACGGGTACGACTGCTTCTGGTACCAAGCTTTTCTTTCCGTGCGCTGTGGCTGCGTACAGAACCGTCCGTAAGATGGAGATAGCCGGCACCACGACCCAGCTATTAACGGGGCATGGTGGGTTCTCTGAATACTTGAGTCGCTTCAAGTGTAAGGAGGACCCATCATGCGCCTGCGAGCCAGGGGTCGTGGAATCGGTTGCGCACCTGGTCGCGGACTGTCCCATCTTCGCTAGGGATAGGTACGAGTTGGAGTGTCGGATCCAACTGGAGGTTTGTGTAGCAAATTTTCCAGTCCTGGTGACAAAGAACTACAGGCAGCACTTCCTAGAGTATTGGGAAAGGGTAATTAGGGTTGTTTTGAGAAGGAACAAGACGTGATCGGCCTCATACAGCTATTTTTAGAAATAGCTGAGAGAGGCCGATACAAGAGTGGGAAAATGGACTGGGAAGTGCTGTCTGTGGTTCTGAGGGAAGTTTGCTGATCACCCGGATGCCCCACGCCCCACGGAATGTATGATAGTATGAGTGGGTTTAAAAGAGTTGGTATGAGAGTAATGGGATGGAAGCAAGGAAATGAAAGTGATAGAATGAAAGAAGCACCTAGCGTAGAAGAAGAAACAGCCAAGTGGGTACTTTTTATGAATATGTTAAATAATTAATAAGAAATAATTAAAAATAAGAGGAAAAAATGGCTTCCTCGAAGTGCACAGCACGCAGAGGAAGGAGCTAGCACAAAAAAAAAAAAAAAAAAAAAAAAAATTCCTACCCCATCTTATCCTCAAAAGACACCCAAAAATCCCTTACGCCGTGTTTATATTTTGGATACATTAAGGTCAATTAATTTGCAATGTATACTTTTTTCGTACATGTGAGTTATTATATATTTAGCAACACAAACATTGTAGGTAGGTAGTTAATTAATTAATGGCAAGTGGAAACGAATGGTCTTATTGCTAAAATATTTTCTCACGGACTTCTTACCTATTGCGTGCGACCCAAGTACGTAATATCAAGTAATAGCTTTTAATGTTTACGGTCATGTGTCTTTATGAGTACACTTAATTTTATTTACGTGATAATTTTATCATTAAACTCGCCATGAAATAAAGCTATCTAAATTTGTAAAAATATTCTGAGGTCAATGATTCGATATTAAAATGGCTGTTTTTTTATACATCTTAGGTGACAGATGAATAAACGGTCCACCTAATAGAATGTGGTTACCGTGGCGTGAGTTTTACAACACCAGGGGAGTGTGGAGATATTGATCCCACTAAATTAATATCTATTTCAGTCAAAGTTGATAATAGTTTGTAATAAAACTTTCACGGTTAATATATTCTGACACTTTTTCACGCCTAGATATTAGATATGTAGGTATGTCACTCGCAAACTTTTTTTTCTTTATGAATAACTTTATGGTGCAAACCTACATGATTAGTTCCATAACAGGATCAGATTTAGGAATTTCGTCATAAGTCAGAATAGTATCATCAAAAGTTGCAAGTTGGGGTTTTAATTTGAGTACCTAATCGATAATTTTCGCTATTCCGACAACAAAGCACAATTTTCCGCTAGATTATATCAATCCAAATAGCTATAAAGCTCAAAATACAAAATTCAACCAATCAGAGCCCTGCCTGTCGTTATGGAACTGGAGGAACTGAACATAAAACACAGATCTTACGAGGTTCCTTTTGAAGATTTATAATTATACCCTTTTAATTTTACATCTTTGTAACGATCTTTAGTTAGTTAGTGCAGAAAGTGATGAGATTTCATTGTACTTATAATATAAATATGGCGTGAGAACGTAAATGTAAAGGTATTAAAGGAACTTCATCCTGCGCACGCGCACTGTGAAATGAACTATCTGCTGTATTTTTCCAAGCGAGTACAGTATGAGGTTCTTCGAGAAGGGCATTAGAACGTTTGTACAGATTCGGCATCGCGAGTTTCATGCCTCTGGTGTTGCAAACGTCCATAGGCCACGGTGACTAGTTTCTATCAGGAGGGCCGTGTGCTTGTTTGACACCTATGTGGAATAAAAAAGCGAAATTGAATTCATTTATTACAAGTTTGGTTGACATTTTACACACATTATATTCACTCCTACTACGAAGCGTAGAGTAACACCACCGCGAAAAAGCTCGGGAATATTTGTATACAGTTCGTGGAGTCAGTACTCCAGGCAGATGGAGCCATTAACATAGGCTAGTTGATAAAAAGGTCGCTGTACTTCTTGGACTTTGTTACCAAGCAAATAATTTCTTAGACGTATGTCTCCATCGTTTAACAGTTTAAATCAATCGGTCGCGAGCTGAGGCGTATCAAATGTCTAGTTAGATGAATGCGTGTATACTCTACGTCACAAATAGTTTCTGAATGTCACTTAAAAAAAAATCAAATTACAAATTGTTACTGTCCCCTTCAAGTGATATTTTTATGAAGGTTCATTCAATACTTCCATCCTAGAACGTGTGTAACGTTCTAGGATGGAAGTATTGAATGATGTATTTTTAACGTCAACATATCGCCCATTACTTCATCTAAGAACTGACTATCTTCAGGTGACCGTAAACGCGTCTTTTTTTATTGAGGCAGATTTCTCGTCTTCAGAAGTCTCGTCAATTTGACTTCATTTCGCGTTATCATGAGCGAAAGGCAAAAGTCTTAAGAAAGAGGCTTCATTACAGACACGTACGATGTTACAATGGTGGCACTCAGCTTGATGGCTTCATCAAATGCTTTTTCACACCCCGCTTATAAGGATACAGCACTGTAGGAAGAGGGAAACCGTGAGTTGGTAAGGAATTCCAAGACTTCATGGTGCAGCAAAGGAAAGAGTCACCGAGCCGATTGGTTCTTGATGAAATATTTTGCACTATATATATATAATATAGGTAATCCAATATGGAATGATGACTACCTATATAAATTGATCAGAGATTAATAATTCTTTTGTTCTTCATCTAAAACTTATCAATTTATGCTGAATGACATATTTCCTTACGAATTTCCTTATTTATATTGCACAAAGTCATAATGCATAACTCAACTTCACATCAAGATTTTTCAAATATTACAAGACAACTCTTTCCATATTTACTATACTAGATATTTTTCCGCGTGTATCGATTACCTACCTTATGAGTATAGTTAGTTCTAGCTTCTCATGGTGATATCATACTCTATCGTAAATATACCTATACTTATTATACATATAATATACACCTAGCCCAAAGCAAATATTCATATTCATGCTCATAAATATTTGCACTGAGGGGGCATCGAACCCGCACTTACCGCTTAGTAGTCGTATTTACTACCAAAGTCGTCAAAAAGTTACAATAGTTAAGGAGAAACTAGATCTACAAGACAACATCGCTATTCATATGATACTATCATAACGCCGACCAAACGCCATATCAAATCTATCAATTCGTGTAATTGCATACCGTGAGCCGTTCGGATATGTTTTGAAACCGACACTGACCGCAACGCGCTTCTAACCGCCGGAAATAGAGCTTTGTACGTCATTTTATGACCGCCATCTCGATTGATAAGTTTCCCGTCGTTGCTTTCAGATGCTATCTCCAATGGCAGCTTCTTATCAATCACTCCTTATTTCCAATGCGGGCATCCGGTCATTTCTCACTTGTCAAATACGATGTTTGCTACTTATGTGCAAACATTGGGTACGCTGCTTCCAATTATGAAATATGCTGTTTCAACGAGGCCGTGGGAAGATATATGGTTTTATTTTTGTTTACATATCAAAACCAGTGCCGGGTACTACAAGTACCTCAACACTGGTTTTGATACCACATGTATTCGGCAATTGCTTTTTTTTATACCACTTACACACAGCACGCCCTACCTGATAGAATGTGGATGCCGTGACATATGGACGTGGGCAACACCATAGGCGTCAAACCCGTGCTGCCGAATCTAATGCTCTTCTTGAAGAACCCTGTATTGCAGGAAACATTCAGAAAGGAGTTCATTCCTTAGTTTGAGCGGGAGAGGAATGAAAATGTTGATCTTCATCTCAAGTGCAACGAGAATAACGAGTATGTAATCCAGATTTGACACAAAATAAGATATGTTTAGAAATTTGATCAGTTTAGTAGCTTTCTGAAAATTCAATCAATTGGTTACCATTATTTTTTTTTCTTTTTATTAAAACTTTTATTTAACTTTTGCAATGATTAAGTACTTATGGTATTCGTGCTTTTATCATTGCAAAAGTAAGTAACTTGAGATGTTATTGTCTGCTCCTATTCTCATAATAAATGTAACGGCAGACAAGTGTAAAACTAAATTCAGGTCTGATCATCATTACTGTCATATAACTGAACCATAAATGATTATATTTGATTTCACATCAGAACTAAACCAACATCAGTTATTACAGTCGAGTTTCGAAAAGTATCGATTTCACCTTTTATATATCGGAGTAAATGTGAAATACACTTACTTGGTTTATTAGATCGAACTTGTTAAGCATAAAGATTTTGATGATAACCAGTAAAGTGTTGCCAGTTAACAAAAACAACAAAATTATGGTAGCTTCTTGTTCTCCGTATCCGTTTGAGTTATGCAAATTTTTATCAAGTAGGTACTACCGATTTTTGAACCTGCTTGTTTCAAAAATTATGGCTTGAGGCTTAACGGCACATGAGTGATTGATTATTTTGAGCTCTTGGTAGTTGAACAGAACAATTTTCCAAGCTTGAGATGCGCAAGTCCAATGTTAAATAGCTATTTGTTTGGGCCATAGACATTAATCTCCACCGCCTGTGGCCGCAACATAAGTCACTGCCACAGACTCCTTTTCTTTTTTTTTCTTTTTTATTTATTTATGGCACGTCAATTTGACTTCACCTCGCCTGATATTAAGCTGAAGGCAAAGTCTCAAAGTTTAATATTCTAGTACAATTTACACAACGTCACCTAGACCCATGTTTAACTAGCTTGTGTTATGGGTTCTAGAATGCGCATAAACATACTTAGATACTTTACTTTTTTTTGTAAATACATACATAGGTATTATACATAGAAACACCCAGACCAATACAAATATTCATATTCATGCACACAAATATATGCACTGTGCGGGAATCGAACCCACGCCTCCTGCGCAGCAGTCGCGTTCACTACCGCCACGCCACGGAGGTCGTCTCTTTATGACTCCATTCGGTGACGCGGTATCACCGAATTTAAAATATCCGTGGCAGTGACTTGTGACTTTTAGTATAGAGCCATTGACTACAATATGTATTTCTGTCAAAGTTGATAAAGATTTATAAAAAAAAACCTCACGGTTCGTATATCCTGTCACTTTTTCACACCTAGATTTTCTTATGTCACTCGCACAATTTCTTCCTCTATGGATAATTTTATGGTTTGGACACTTGTCACTTTTTTTTTATAATATCACGCCTATATAAAGGGGTAAGCAGAGGTGCTAGCACCCATATTTCGCCAGTTTATATTTAGGTCCCAATGTAATAGGTGGCGAGCTTATTGCCATTAACCGGGCACTTATAAACCTGCGATAAATACACACATAACTTCGAAAAGCATCGCAGTCATTGGTGAGCGCCATGGTAAACCTGGGATAGAACCCGAGACCTCGTCTCAGCAGTCCATTACCCATACCACTGGGCTACCGTGGTGTCGCGGTGGACACTGTATGCTGACACTATGATACGGCCGTTAACACCTGAATCTAACCATTAACTTTAGAACGCATATTACGGTGCTTCCGAAGCACAATAAAAACGAACGGAACATATTTATATTTAAAGAGATTTTATCTAAAGTATATGATAACGACAGTACTATACTCGTAGAAGAAGAATACAGCTTAATAAAAAAATATGCGTTCATAGCTTTTAGACAAGTGTAACTAATATAGAGTTCCAGTCAGATAATACAGCCTAAATTGGTTGCCAATCTACCTGATTGATTTGACCGATACATATTGTATCGTAAATGGAACAAATCTTCTAATCCTAACAATCATTTATCAGCCGTCACCAGCCAGACATTGTCTTTCATCTATCTGACAGATGCAAATTTAATACCTGCGAAAGAACACGATCGCATTGATATCGCTTAACATAATCCATTAATCATTTCATCAGGTGTCTGGTGGTGAATGCTTGGCTTGATCTCGTTTTGTATTCAATTTCGACGATAACGTCGTAGGTGTAGGCGTGACGATTATATTTTTACCTGTAAGAGCTTTTTTTACTGATGTATAGCAATGATGAATTTTAGGGTTCCTTAGCCAAAGTACCAACGGTGTATCTCCATCATAAACTGTAGTAGTAGATAGTGGCCTGTCCTTTTGTACGTTTGTGAAGCATGGCGTCTGCTATAGCGACATAAGAGATTTCGGTAGTGGTTATATTACAGATGCTGCAGAGCAAAAATTTACAATATGAAAAATTACAAATACTGTATTGCAGTATCAAACGTCAAATCTCCGATATCACAAATTTTATTTGTCTTACTACTGCTCTATCAAAATGAAATCATAAGGTTGTCTATTTCTATAAAGGTGCTTTAGCGCTGAACCGAGACATTAACTTTACAATCATTTTCCACAAACATCACAATGCAATGTTTCCATAACGTAAAATCTCAAGAACATTAAACATCGTCATTAACAGCAACCATAAAAGTAAATGATCGCGAAGTATTTAGGGCTATGCGTAATCATAAATCTTATTTACGAGAGAGAGTCATTCTCATTATTTGATTCCGAAAATAATCACTATGTTTGTTCATTTGATATTTCGCTACCAGTACAGAACGCGTGAGTATGTATTACATTTAATAGTCTTTATCATCTTTAACATCCAAGCACCAGACTCAACTGTATCCATAACTCTGGAGTCCTGGATTCGTTCTCCTACTCCTCCTTTTCTTGTGGATTGATTAATATTGTCTTCTATGGGAGTGACTACTGACGTGCCCCCAACGCCACGGCCCCGGGAGAAAGACTTACGTTAGTGCTTTGCCCGTCATCAGTCAATAGGTGCAAACTTGCTGATGAGGTTTGCTTTGGCATCGGATATCATGTCGGGGCCCTATACACCCACATTTATACATAAAATTTAATACATCAATAATGTACCGTAGGGTCCTATATTGCGAGCGTTAGCTAAAAGCCATCGATGGGCCTATAAACGTTTTTATGATATCTATGATGATTTTTATGATTACGACTCTTTCGTTTTATCACTGGCGTTGTTCAGACGAGCCTCGTTCAGTTTATTCATGCTATGTTGCATTTGATGGGCATAAAAGTATAAGTGTTTTATAATTTTATGTGCTCTTAGACAGGGCCATTTATATTTCACATGTAAGTTCCAGTTATACTCGTATATCAGTTACAATTTATACAAGATTTGTAGCCAGTACGAGCTAATAAATATCTCACTGCAATGTAAAGGAATGTTATTCTAAATTTGAGACATTAGTGACAGCATTTTGTCTGTGATTGTGATCTACAACTCGATTTCCTACTTTATATTCAGACATAACCGAATCAGTCGCACAGGAACTGTAATCCAATATAATAAATTGAATACAATTTAGAGCAAATGTGACCAATTTAAGAGTTCCAATTGGGACTGTCCTCGGTGATGATGATGTATGCAACCACCCCGATAGTTCGTTCATGATCGGTTTCCTGCGATCATTCAATTACATTCAGTATGAGTGAATGCGGGCCGGTCTTAATAAATGTTCTTACACAAATCGCCAGGGGCCGAGATTATTGTAATTGATACGAGTTGCTGTGCTTTGAATGACTTGTATGAGTATGTAGATATTTATAGTTGCGCCTTGTGTTTTTCAATCAATCAATAAATTAGTCCATCGCAGTCCACTGCTGAACATAGACCGCTCCCAATGTTTTGAGGATTTGGCCTATACAGGTTCTTGACTGGCCAGACAAGTTGGTACAGGGTTTTATTTAGGGTTTTTTCTGCGTGATTTTTCCGTATGTCGCCTACGACACCCTTTAGACGAGACATATTCCTTCTTCGTCACCACACGCTGTGCATTACTCGGGATTCATTTATTCGATTTACGTGTATGTGTTAATCTAGAATAAAAGCAAGCTCTATTTGAACTTTTTAAAAGACGTGAAGAAGTAGGGAACACACTAACTTAAATACATACACGCTCATGAACCATAAACTCCTACTCTAACTCCATATGAAAAGCCATAATAGGTGTTCTCCGGTTGAGTCGGGCTAAACTTTATGGCTCTTTTACTATTTATAGTGTTTTATTGTAATAGGATAGGTATAATTCAATTAACTATGTCCTGTTACTTGGTTTATTAGCAGGGTGTTCCTAATAATGGTGTTTTTACTTAGATAACGCTAACATGAAGGTTCGAATATATCCTATAGCAATTTCTTTTTGTAGATATTCGCAGAACAAAAAACAAGTAGCTCTAACCGGATTTGTATAATAAAGTTACCGCGAATATTTGCTGAGAAGTATTATCTTCAACTGGGCTTTATTTTCATTACTGGGAACTAGTCGCCCAATCATGGTTTAATGCTAGTTTTCCGACAGAGTCATTGGTTTTTTTCTCAGCAAAATTAGGCAATGCAGGCCAATAGTATCCGTAATAATTATGAAAATAGAAAGGTGTAGGTACGTGTTTGTAATGGTGACCCCACTTTCTTGAGAATTTGCCTTCAGCTTACCATCAGGCGCGGTGAAGTCAAATTAACGTGTCCCAGATGAAAAAACAGACGAGAGAATCGTAGTAAGTGCAAACACCGAATCTCTACTGAGCTATCTGATTAAGAAAAAAGCGTGGCTGCATATTATGTAAAACAGCAGTTCAGAGCTTCGATCATGTGTTCTATTGGTGGTAATATTTGCTTTCTATTACAAGAGACGGTAACGAATGTCCAGAAGGATATAAAGGATGGACGGGGTTGGCGTTAAATTATACGTTACGATACGGAATAAGACGAAAATAGAAGATGAACCGAAAGAAGATAAAAGCGAAATGAGGGAGTGGGCTGGTCTCATCTGTCGGAGACTGATGGCAGTCAATGCCGTCTTTACAATACACTCGGGGCACGTGCCCAGGGCCCACCGCCTTCCGGGGGGATATAATTTCTCGCACGTGGAGTGGAGATGCATATGTCCAGTAGTAAACTGCGATAGGCTAATTGTTTCATTATTGAAACTTCTTAAGACGTGCAGGTGAGGCGGGATAGTGAAAGACAAGGAAGTTTGATTTCATAAATGTCTTTATTTAGAAACAGAGGAAAGTATTAGTTTTAAATTGCCGTTATGATAGTTATGTTTAATTCATGCCTTCCGTTGCGCAGTTTCTCTCCCGGTGTAAATCTAAGGTGAGAAGTTGGCTGCAGGCGATTGTCATTACGTTCCCCTAGGGTTATGCCTTTCAAAAAATATAATAAATTATCTGTCCATTAATGATTAGCATTATGAACGGTAACAGACAAAGTAAATTATATTCTGCACATAGTTATATGTAATAATTGAATACCTTGGGGCTTATATCATCATGTGGATAACGTTGTATGTGTAATTTATTCGGTATCATAATTAAAAAAGTAAGGGTAGTTATACAAAAGTTTATGCTGGATGTCAACTTATTAAGTCGAATCCTTTCAGAACACATTTCTGGCCACGTTAATTTAAACAGCTTAGTGGAAGGCGGTCAGAACTCTATGTATGGGAGCAGTATGTTTCGCGGACATAATTACGAAGAAACCTGCTCCTGATTTCCATTGCATACAAGGCATCGTGATGTAAAAAACGGTGGCAGCTAACTCCTCTAACCGCTCATACCGCTATATCGGTGACAGCCTTATGGGATACATGTCTATGGCCTATAGTGACCTTATAGGGGTCCATCTGATAAGTTCGTGACTCATGACAACAGTAACGTTCTGAGGCCTGTTTCTAACTACTACCTACACAAAAATCTTACACCTAGTTGGAGATGAAATAAACATGGAATAATTAAACCAGCCTCTGTGGCGTGGCGGTCGTGAACGCGACTGCTACGCAGGAGGCGCCAGTTCGATCCACGCTCAGTGTAAATATTTGTATGCACGAATATGGCTATTTGCACTGGTCGTGCCTGGAAGCCGTCGGTTCTGGTTGCCATACGAACATCTATGGCAGTCGTTACGGGTAGTTGGAGCTCCCAAAAGTCTGACAAGCCTAACTACAGAACTTCGATATCGCCAATTCAGTTGTCAGTCAGTTATCAATTCAGTTATCCCATGACAGTCGCTTCACGGAAAATATCGAGTTCAGCTGCAACTTAGCTAGACTAGAAAGCAGACCCCAACTGAGTTAGGAATAGGCTCAGAGAATGGTGATGATAAAACAAATGCGACATATATTAAATAGTAGACAGAAACTATTGCGACAACCTTACATTCGCCTGTAATGAAGTGGTGTCATTACGTCCGCTAATTCACCGGCCACACTGGGCTCACTACTCTAGGGCTATGCCTTGGGCTGGTCCATTTGTAACAGGAACCAGAGTCCAACTCGACACCAAACATGGAATTACGCTCGATACCGACAACCCATTCTAAATTATTGCAATTTGTATGGATATGCGTGGGACGATTTCGTGAGCTTGATTCATTATAGTTTCTGTACTAATTCCAAAGATTATAACGTCACGATTGCCGTTCTTAACAAACCTGTCCGTTTATGTTTTATTAAAGAGTTTATTAGGTGTCGCTACCATTTATCTATAACTCAGCACGCAATGGTTATTTAATGGACATGATTTTCATTAATATTCATACTATAAAGTACAACTATGTGACTTCGCGGAGCAACGTTATTTAAACAAAAAGGTTTTACAAATAAACGCACGTTTTGAGAAATTCGGTAATCGCATTCTCGTGTTTGGGTTTCAACGATCGAAGTGCTAACAAGGCCTGTGGTGCGTTTTTGCCACTCTTTGGAAACGAAACTACACAAGTATAATGTGTTAGGTATAAAGGGTACAAGAGTGGTGGCGCTGCGGGGCGTGTATAAATCCAATATATCCATTGTCCTGTCGCGCGCACAAAAGTGCACTTTTGTTCCAACTTCCAGACTGATTCAGAACAATGTCTCACGGAGACAGCAACCACGATAAAGCCTACAAGTTTTTAAATAATCTTGTGTTTGCTTGAGGGTAGACGAATACATTCTTCAAGTTATGTAGAAACAGAATTATTTAAGTATTTGATGGAGATATAAATATTTGTAAGGAGACGTTATCTAAGAAATCGGATACTACTCCACGGATTGAACAAACTGCGGTGGTCAAGAGGTCGACAAGGGCACTAGGCAGTAAGAACCTAAATTAAGAATGCCAAATAAATACTGGGCGCTAGAATTAAAGTACATCCCTCTCTATAATATTTCGCACATTGTAAAATTGGTAATAACAAACCGGTTCGTATACAATTATACATATTGTTAGGCATCAGTTAACATTATAGTTTGTGACGTTTCAGTGCTTACTGATCCACGAAGAAAGCTCCCTGGATTTGTGTTCTTCGGTCGGCTCGACACTCGCATTTAACATGAATATGTTATAAATCGCCGGGCTGAATTTTTTTGTATATCTATAGTGCAGAAAGTGAGAAATTTACACTGACTATAAAAGCAGCCATCTACACAATTATAGCTATTTATAGAAATATGTGTATATAAACCGAACATTAAGCTTGAAAGGAATCAATAAAATCCAACAAAAAAATTTGAAAGGCCTCATAATCCGCTTTTAACAAAAAATTTCGATCGTAAACCAACCGAGGTTTGTTATATTCGAACCGCAGGAACATTTTATTACAAGTTTCTCAACATTTTTATTGATAATCTTCTATAAATCACCATCTATAAATGTTGGGACTATGGTTCCAAGGTGCAATGTATCACACCCGAGAAATCTTTTATCGATAAATCACGACGCCTGGACGCTTATTAAAACACCCCCGCTTACAGAATATCCGAATCGAACTCTCACGCACTGATCATAACACGAACAATCATCATTCCCTGAACCTTTTTTCCCAACTCAGTTGGGGTCGGCTTTCCAGTCTAACTGTGATGCGGCTGAACTTCGATATTTTCCGTGAAGCGACTGCCATCTGACCTCCACAACCAATGGTCTAATGACCAATGGCGATATCGAAGTTCCAAGTTAGGCTGGTTGGACTTTTGAGGGCTCCAACTACCCGTAACGACTGCCATAGATGTTTGTATGGCAACCGGGACCGACGGCTTAACGTGCTCTCCGAGGCACTTATAAACCTGCGATAAATACACACATAACTTCGAAAAGCATCGAAAAGTCATTGGTGTGTGCCATGGTAACCTGGGATCGAACTCGAGACCTCGTCTCAGCAGTCCATTACCCATACCACTAGGCTACCGCGGCTTCTTTCATAGCGGTTCATAACACGAACAATCTTATGTTTAAATATATTTTGAAATATAGCTTAATAAAACTACAGAAACAGAGATTGCTCAGAATGTCAGAACGTATTGGATATCTCAAAAGAGCGGGATTTATCCTTTCTAAGAACACAGCCGTAGCCGAGCGGCCAACATGTGTGCGGAAATGTCCTGTTTACTTTCCGTTTACGTATTCGGACACCGCCTTTTAAGTCTCATGTTTATTGCGCCCTATGTACGGATAAGAAGGGATTTGGTAACTTGGCTATTTCTGGTAGACAATGAAATGGTATCTCTGTACTATCAGTGGGTAGATGTTTGGCTCCATTTATATTTCGTAAGCCGATCCATTTCGGAGCAAGTCTATGACATACTTGTATTGCTTTGTTCACTGACTCGTAACGTTAGATAGTCAGCACGATCGCTCGAATAGAGTAAACTGAGTTTAATTTATTAATATGGTAATACGGCACGCGGGCGGCGGCACTTCAAAGCGAGCTTTTAATAAGGACGTGTCCCCTTAATTCTCGTCGGTGTGGTCACTAACATTCCTACAAGGGTTTGCTTTCTACATTTTTGTGAATTTTATGTTCCTTTTTCTCGTGGACATTTCTCACTTCAGTTCGTTGCCGGGAATTTAAACGAGCAAGCTTCACAGATCTCAATCGCGAACGTCGAGCAAGAAATATTTCTAGACTTCATGCGACGGTTCAAAAAGTATGCGGTTATCCGAATGTATACAACTCATATAGTTTCCAAGTCCGTACGTCTGGTATTACCAAGTTTTCAAAATACACCTGTGGGCATATGATATTCATGAACCTCGTAAGTTCAGCCATTGTATTTAATCTGGTTTTGAGAAATGTGTCTCTGTGTTCTTATTTTTTATGGTTCGCGGTGTGTTGTTTTATTCTGTGTTGCGGGCATTGTGCGATGGACAGCGGATTAACACGGGCGTCGGCGCCAAGCCGTGCGGCCGATGCGGCGTCTGAATAGCAAATGCGTCTTGGTGTGCGGCCGACCGTATCTAGATCCAACGTGAACTGCGTTTGCCAACCGCAGCCTGTGCAGATACGCCCGATTGGACGCATTACCATAATACTGATCTGACCGTTTTTAAATCCATAAATACATTGTAATACGTTTTTGTAATACATATTCCATAACTTATAAGTATGAACTCATATGAATCTTTTCGTCAAAGTTAGCGGGACTCAACTTGTCTCCGGTGCCGTAATTGACGAACACACAGCGTGGTGCCTTCAAATTGTGTTCAAATATTAGCTGGGTGGACGCGTAAAGCGCACAGTAAATACTGGTTGGTCCGTATGTTTGTCGAGTCCAATGAGCCCAGTCGCTATGTTTGCGCGAGTTATCTCCGTACGTGATCCCAGGACGGACAGGTTTACTTCATCCCGTACTTTTTCTTTTGTCTTCTATATAAGGCGTGCAATTTGAACGTGAGATGAGCCCCGTTGTTCGTTGACACGTCGCTGCCATTACAACGAGATGTTGATTCCGTCGCCGTTTTTACGATCACGTTTTGGTTATTATTGTGTTGTTTTTGCATTTCGTGAATATGTAAGTCTCGTTATCTTATCAATGGGTATCTTAATCTTATGTTGACGGAATATTATGAACCATGTTTGTTAAAAGTCTGTCTCTAAATCGTGTTCGAGTAGTAAATTTAACGTCGGTAGAGGAGATCATCTTTTCATTTACTTATGACCTTACACGTCTCATTATCTTCCTGTATACTAAGTTGCTTTTGATCTAGCATGTTTCCAAAATATCACAAAATTTACAAAATATAAACTCACGCATATATCTCCGAAGGGGAAGGCAGAGGTGCTAGCACCCACATTTCGCCAGTTTATGTTTAGGTCCCAATGCAATAGTTGGAGACACTATTGCCATTAAACTGGCACTTATAAACCTGCGATAAATACACATATACTTACCTTCGAAAATCATAGAAATTGAACCCCAGACCTAGTCTCAGCTGTCCATTACCACATACCACTAGACTATCGGGGTTCGTTACAATGACCAATTTTAGTCTTGCAAAGTTACCTTTTGTTAAGTGGAAGAAGTGCTCCAGTCTAATAACATTTTATTAGATTACAAAGTAGAAAATATTGAACGTTAGACATACAAAACAACTGACCATAAAATTCAAATATTTGACCTACTGATATTCAATATAATCTGCTTAATTTAACATCAGAGTAAGTTATGCAAAGACTAATGTTTATTTTCTGTTTGTTTCAGGTATGTGTCTCAACAGATTTCCGTTATTTGTAGTATAATGAAGTCCATTAAACTTTACGACGACGACGCCATCCAAAGGTTAGATGTCCCGGCACAGTACCGGTCCATCTCAATGAAGGTTTAGAGCCGTTCGGTTTCTCGAACTGTTAATTTATTAAATTATACAGTAATCAACCCATAAATTTGTTATAATACACCGTTTATACTATTAGTATAATTTGTCGGTAGCATGCTACGTTATCGGCTATACAAATGCGTGACTTTAAAACCCTTTAAAGTGACTATTTGTCGTAAACAAGGCCTAGCGTGAGCGTCGAGAAATTTTACAATTTTATGGGATATCACAAAGGTTACAGATAATTTAATACGACAAGGCCATTAAATAGTTATGCATTATTCATTTTGAATGCAGTTTCGATCAGGTTGTCGTGAAAAAATAATTTATGAGAACTGAATCTGTTGCTGGACATAGGCCAGCAGTGGACTGCTGCGGGCTGATGATGATGATGATGATGATGAATCTCTTATGAAATTTTTCTCATACTAACTGTTTCAAATCAAATTTAGATTGGAAAATTGGATGCTTCGAGGGGATTGAAACTCGCGATCTTTCCCTTACAGGGGGTACGCTCTAACCGCTAAGCCACGAAGCTACATCTGAAGCATTCGAAATTCTCCTATACAACACTCTTTGGGGAGATAGTGGGAATCATCTACCATCGCCCTAAAGATGGTAGATGGCTTCGTGCCTTAACGGTCAGATCGTTAGTCCTGTAAGGGAAAGATCGCGTACGCCAGCATTCTTTTTTTCCGATGTAAATTTGATCAGAATATGTTAGTTGTATACGAGTAAGTATACGAGCACTGTGCTTAGCTAGATTTAATTTTCATTGGTTTTTAAAAATGCACGTACGGAGTCCTTTTCTGCACCACCTTTGGTTGACTAGTAAAGAATGCCTGTGTGTCCTATATACCTGTGCAGAAAGTTTCATTTAAGGTAATTAGTACGCTAACTTTTACAATATATTTCATGCCACGTACTGAATATTAATTTTGTCCAATCTAAGCCAACTATTAATGTATTTGCATTCGTGAATAAAGATAAATATATAATATTACACCATCCGCTGCTAAATTGTAACGTTATTATATATTTTAAGGAACTTTACGATATAATGAGAGTTTTTATTTTCCTCAAATGAACCAAAAAGGATAATTACGCGATCAAATTGTAGACCTCATGGTTGCTGAAGCTGTGTTTTTAAAAATAAATGCATTCATTATGTTAGTTGGTTGACGGCCAGCCGTTAGCCACACGCAGCATCCTTAGATCTGAATTACACAGATAAGGCTCGTAGTCAACCGCTTCCAACTGCAGCAAACGACGTGTCCGCCATCATACTACACGTTTTTATTTTACGATTGCTGCAGCGGTTTGCAGTTCCGGTAGCTACCGACTTCATTTTTTTATTTAACCGTTTATTTTCGCATTGTGTTCTGTGTTCACCTATACGCAGCATAAGTAATAAGATTTTCTTCTAAAACACGCAGAATAACATAATTACGTTATAAATACATATTTTAACAAAAAACTTCCATCTGATTGGAGAGAAAGGAGACTGTTTAGCAGATACTTACGAAATTTTACCAAGGTGGGGTCAAACAATCAAGCAAGTCACGTAATTTATGGACGCCCCTTAAAACGTCTTTTCTTGTTTGACAAATAGTATTATCTACTCATATGTTTGTTTACTTTGTAACTCTTTCACAAAGCCATCGTAATCATAACATGATCATGAAATGTAATGAGCTCTTTTATAGCGAAACTTTACAGTCAAGTCCACTAATAAAAATTCTTAGACGACCTGGCAAGTCCTTACATTAGCGGAATGTAAAGTCTGTACAAGTATTTACGTTAATTGCCTAAGAGGCATGCGAGCGGCAAGTTATTTTAGCCCAATAGGAATCGTAAAATATTCAGTACCAAATTACTATTCTAACATATTATTGCTTATGACAGCGACACACGTTACTATATGCTGCAGCTAACACAAGCTAGTTAAACTATGTTTTCGATGGGTACCGTTGTGTAGATTGTCCTAAAATATTAGAACATAAAAAATCATTATTAAATCCCAGAAGACAAACTCGAAAATGTTATAAATGTTAGAAAGGTACGGTACCAAGTGGGCGGGGTCAAATGTCAATGCATGTTGTGGTCCACCGCTAATTTGACTCGACTAGTGCACAAATGTAACTCGAGAGTCGATACTCTGATAGCAGGGCATTCAGAACCTAGGGTTGGCTCATATCGTGAACATTACCGTCTCGACCCAACCAAAGGCTAACGGTGACTTGCCGGACAAAATTAATTTGAACTGTAGTTGGCATTAACGGTTCGTGACTGTCTTTATATTTATTTATTTATTTTCATATAGGAAACCTTACAGCTAATACTTCGGATAAATCATAATATGAGCATATGAAAGTCAATTAAAACCGGCTACAGGACTCGAGACTGTAGGAAGAAGGAAGGGAGCTGATAAGAAAAAAACTACAAATTCATTAATACTAATATTTGCATTGAGCGAGAGTCGAATCCGCGTCTCCTAATTAACAGTCAATTACATTACCGCCACACCATAGAAAATAACTCTTATAACCATCAACATATTTAAGTATAGATTTCTCCAACTTTGACCTTTGTCAATCGTTAGAATAATTTTATGTATATTTGTTGGCTCGTGTTTCTGCTATAATTAGGTTTCTTTGGAATTTCACAAAAGTTACCTATCTAAGGCGTTTCCGCTGAACAGAGATAACATATCAGTAAAGCTCATTAAATGTTTGTAAACATGTCACACTAATTTCAATTTCGACATTTTATATTTATTTTAAAATGTCTTGTCGTGTTCTATATATAAAAATAGCCGGATCAAACTTATTTATTTTTAAAATTTACAAAATATAGTCAAACCACCACCCAACAGCTTTTGAACAAACAGTACCCTGACTACTCAAAACTATCGAATATATTATTTTAAAAATGTCGTGTCGTGTTCTATATTTAAAAATAGCCTGGAAACTTATGTATTTTTTCTTCTTCTATAAAGTGTCGATGGCATGTCATTGGTCATATTTTATTTACATTTTTATCTTGATTGCGTTCTTATTGGCGCTCATGTGGTCATCATAGACATAAAATAAAATAAAAATAAAAATCTTCTTGCTGCCAGCATACAATAAAAGAGCGACTTAAACTTCTAAAAACAAATTAACTTTTACTTTTTTATACAGAGTATATTGAGCATAAATTGCACAAGGCGTGGGTTCCACCCGCTCAATTCAAGTATTTGTATGCATAAGTGTGGTTGTTATAATGTGCTTAGTCTAGGTAATCACAGACGCGACTGCCATCTGATTTCCTTAGTGGAAGCTTCACGAAAAATATCGAAGTTCATCTTAGTTGACTAGAAAACCGCCTCTAAACGAGTTGTGAAAAGCAACAGAGAATAATGACTGTGCTGTATACATTCTGACCTGGAAAATAGTACGTCCACTTCAGTATAAATCATAATATCCGTACTATTCTGTTATACTATTTTCCTTCCTGATCTTGCTACTGTATAACCGCCGTACAAATACTTGCTCTTTGTTCGTTTACTCCGCCTCATTAGAGGTACCGGTCACATCGCAATTGTGTCCGGTTTGCCTATAGTGCCGATACCGTTGCACTACTCAAATACCATTGTTCGAAGCCCACAGAAAGACCTTACTTGTGTTTTGTGTAGTTTAAAAAAACTAAATAAGAAATTGGAAGTGCTGAATCTTTAGTGCGGCAGCAATTAGGGCTGGCACTCCTTGTGCAATTTAAAATGATTAAATTCGCAAAGAAAACTATAAAGCTATTTGCTCTGTTCAGATACATTTTCAAGTTGTTTGTGACTTATTATAATATACGAGTAATAAAAAAAAAAGAATCTGGAAAGAATATTTGTAATGACAAGCTTTCTGAAGCCAAGGCACACTAGACAAGACAAAGCAGAATTAGGGCATCTCATCTCTTCCCATGCGATGTTGTATAAAGCGACAAAGAGATAGGGTTATTTAACATCAGAGAAATATACAACTCCGACTCAGATACATTTCTCGTGTCAACAATAGTGCCCGGAATACGCTGGTAACATACAATGGCTAGTGAAATGTCAGTATTAATTCCCTATCAAGTTATAGGTATTATAAACACAGGTCAACAAAACCGGCCAAAATGCTAACGATAGTAAAAATTTGTCAAATTTTGTGACCATAAAAGACGCGACAACCCTAACTGATTATCGACAAGAGCTTCAATTTCAATTGTGATAATACAAAAAAACTGATTGTTTTCTTGCAACAAATAAGTAATTGATTGTGCTCCGAGGTGAATACATTTGTACTCGATTGTTCTTTTCTGAATGCTGTGCCGATGGGTGGTTTTCATAATAGCAAAATGTATCTTATAAAGGCCTTTATAGGCCAAAATCTTGATGAGATTGTAATCAGCAAAGACCATGAACATTGAAGTAGTTTTGATTGTTAGCTCATTGTCAGGTTTATTAAAACTTATTTGAATGTTGATTCTTTTTTTAAGACTCTAGCAACTTTCACCTTATTAAAACTAAATCACGTTGTTATAGGTACTTAAACATAGTGATAGTAACATCGTATGTTTATTATAGGTACCTATATAATATTGAACTTTTTGTTAAGTATAAAAAGTTTTCCAATTCATACCTTAATTACTATAATAATTGAATTTTCATTGATTCTTCATGGTTTGCATCATCAGATCTTAACCAAATTGCTATAGAAACATATCTACCAAAATCAATTCCACGTGAATAGATTGCGTTATTATACTGTTTCGTCGATGATAATTAATTTACTTCTATATAAATAATATCGGGGACCTGAAAGTTGCCCTTTATTTAAAAAAGTAAAATATACAAAAAATAGTCAAACCAACCACCACTCACTAGATTTTTAAACAATCAGTGCCCCTAGCACGAAAAACGATTGACTTAGAAATATTAAGGTATCAAGAGTGAGGAGTATTGTGATAGGCTTCACGCACACACGATTCACACTTCGGCAGGTTGCCTAGCGTAATGCTCTGCTCTGTCGATACCTTTACATAAAACTAATTCGGTAATATTTCGTGCTAAGGGCACTGGGTTGTCTACGATTTCTTACAATGGGTTTTTGTAAGCAACTGATATTTTTTTACACTACAGAGGTACCTTAACACAATGTTGCCACAGCTACACCCCAGACTTAGAAAGGCGCTGCGTGCCGGTCGTGTCAACCAACTCACGAAACTATTCCAGGTATTCGAAGCTTAGGTACCTAATATCTACTAGTATTATTGATTGGACGATAAGCCGATTGACATTGCCATGAGACAGACAGGTTTTATGTCCGCTGTACTGAGGATATGCTCACTAAGGCACGAACTCGACTAGTGTAATTAAAAATATATTGCTTTTTTTTATACCACTTAGGTGGCAGACAAGCACACGGCCCACCTGATGGGAAGCGGTCACCGTGGCCTATGGACGTTTGCAACACCAGAGGCGCCACACACGTGCTGCCTATTCTGTAGAAACTTTCTAACGCCCTTCTTGAAGAACCCCATATTGTAGTCGCTTGGGAAAACCACGACTTGCTCAACTTTGGTGTAACCATGTATACAACCCCATATTGATAATACAGAGTCTTGGGGGTAAAAGACAACCTCAGCTGCAAAAGTGTTGATTGATGGACGAGGTTCTGGCATAGGGTTTTCCGTGTTCTGAGTCCGTAGAAAGTGGTTTTCGATTTTAGGAAGCTTAGGAGAGCGAACTTTTTCTAAGGTCGTGGTTATTTCTCCCTATTTAACCCCACACCATACGAGACTACGTGACAGGACTTCTTGGTCGTAATTTTTAGTTTCCAAGTTCAGACGGCAGTTCCGGGGGCGTGATGCTTTTCAGAAAATTTGAAGTTAAGCCGCGTCGCATTTAAACTGGGAAAGGCGGAACCTGAATCCAGAGGTGGAAGCCTCGGATGCATTTAAAATGGTTTTATGCGAAACGTAATTAACACTAAATAGTAATCTTGGCTTTTACGAGAGCAATGGCCCTCTGACGTCTGAACCCTAAGAGGAAAGTTACCAGAGACTAGTCCGTTGACCGGCGGATATAAAAGCTAGCTGATGAGGTTTATACGAGCCCCGAAGGTAATAAATACCTCATACTCCAAGGGCAAGACCTAACTTAGTAATAGGTATATAGAGAACTAGCTGATCCGCGCAACTTCGTCTGCGTCACCCCGTTTTTGCAACATTTTTCATTCCTGCCCCGCGCCTGTTGGTCGTAGCATGATGTTATATACATATAAACCTTCCTCTTTAATCATCCTATCTATTAAAATAAACCGCATCAAAATCCATTGCGTAGTTTTAAAGATTTAAGCATACAAAGGGACATAGGGACAGATAACGCGACTTTATTTCATACTATGTAGCGAAGATCTAAGCATAAGCATCTCATACAATGTCTACCCCACCCAGTATTGCGTGCCAGATGGCTCATTTACGAAAATTTCTAGACAGCCAATTGCTTTTTAACGATGCAGTCGCTTGATTGTAATGTCTATTTTACTATTTCCGCTGCACAGCGATATTTAATTAAAATTTCTATTTATGAACTATAATTGTCTAGAGGCTAGGCATTAATTTTAATTTCATTTGATATTCGTTTGGAGACAGGTTAGATTTTAATTACAGGCTTGTTAGTAGCTTGCAATTTCTGTATGTTAATTTGTGAAGGTTGGTATGCATTAGAACCATTTATCGTACGGAATGGAATCTCGGTATTATGGGTTGCACCAGGAGCTACTAACTACGAGAAATCGTTACTAATTCAACCTACCTTTAAATCGTAGCGTGGATAAATTTTGACTGTTCACCAAAGTTTAAGTAGAGAAAGACTATTTTTTATTCAAAGAATCAAAGAACCAATTTCGTTTATTCAGTTTAGGCACCTAAAGAGTACATAATTTTACAATTTTTCGTCAAAAATATAAAAAAAAGTAAATAATAAATCATTTGAAAATTATATTTTTATTTCACTTGGTCCCGTAGTTGGATCTACTGAGAAGAGACCAGCAAGATCCTCAGGTAGATTAACGTTATCCTTTCTTTTTCTATTTTAATAATTCGAGTACTTTATGATAACCTTTTTCATCAAACATTAATTACCTAACGTATTAAGTGGCAAGTCAACCAAATCCTTTTGTATTTTTTTTTTTAATAATTTTTTATATCACTTAAGTGGCAGAAAATGATTACCGTGGCCTATGGACGAGGGAGGATGGGTAAAGGGGAGGGAGAAGGTTAAGAGAATCACTGTGCTGTCAGTGCAGAAGACAAATAAGGGTTTCCCACTACACAAAACCTCTCCAGTGTGCTCTGACTACTATACTCACCGCCGGAAACACAACACACAAGGTTATTATTAGCCGCGATATTATGTAGGGCGGAGGTACTTCCCCAGTCGGACTGCTTAATTAGAACGGGAGATACCGTCATTTCCTAACTTTGTCGATCCACATCCATTGATATTGATTCTAATCTCTAATGTAAAACCAATGCTCGCTGTGTATTATGAAGATTCACCACTGATATGTTAATTAATTAAACTTAGTTAATATACTTTCATAATTATATTGCGAACTTAAATTCAAATCAGCATTAGAACCTCTAATCATTGGAACTGTTCACGATTTAATAGCAGCTGTACAACATTTGTGCACCGGTTTACGACAGTGGACATATTCCTTCATAAAGCGTTTCTAATATTAAATATTAAACAATTAACGTTTTTTTTAGCCACGGAAGTAAAAAGTCTCATATCCCGGCCGTGTTTCATTTTGTTTATTGTGATTTTTCGTGGTGATTCTAAAACTTCAAAGTCACACCATCATCACTGAGATCGAACCCGCGCCTCCTAGTGTTTATTGAGGATGTATCTATTGCAGCATTTACTAATAGCTTATTTTTCCATGTAAGAAATAACCCCTTAGTTTCCCACCCAACAGGAGTAACGGTGAAGTAATTATGTCAGAATCGAATCGATTAAAACCTACCGAGACTTTACGTGTATCGAATACCAAAACCACAGTACAATATGACGAATTGACAACAAAAATATAAGTGATGTAACGGCAAGTACATTAGAGTCGATTGACCCCTTGTGTACCTGTACAGAGACTACAAAAATCTGATATAAGACGACAGGTGTGCTTCATCACTACATAGTAGCAAACAAAGTCGCGTTCTCTGCCCCTATTTTTCATGTCCTTATGTCTCTTTGTATGCGTAAATCTTTTAAACTACGCAACACATTTTGATGCGGTTTTTTTAATAGATAGAATGGAATGGAATAGAAAAGAGGAAGGTTTATAATGTATATAACATCATGCTACGACCAACAGGACAAGTAGGAATGAAAAATGTTGCAAAAACGGGGTGACGCAGACGAAGTTGCGCGGGTCAGCTAGTAAATAATAAACAATTACGTCGTGGCAATATTGTGTTCTGTTACTTAGATATTTATCCAAACCGATTGTAATCAATATTGTCGTTAATTACTGTAGAAATCAATAAATTGATTACCAATTGAGAATGCTGTGAATCGTATAAATTGAAAATGATTAATAATACCATACCTTGTATAGCTCTAATTAATGACCTCGGGCAGGGAAAGGTAACTTAACTGTATGTTTTAATTTTATATACTTAACTATACAATATTTGTTTATATATTTGCTACCTGACCCCTTTCGAATTTAAGATTGCAGCGCGACATACGAAGTTAGAGCGTAATTTTTTTAGATAATTTCTTTATTTAGTTTATTTCTTTAAAAATAGAACAAGTTTCGTAAAAAACATATCCCACAAAACCGTGTGACTGGTTTGTCTGTGGGTCACTCTTTTATATTGAGACAATAATCATTCACATAAGCCAAAATTATTTTCTAATTTAAAAAGCTACACATATAGCTATTCCTTTAAGAAAAGGTAAGATCGATACCCGTAAAAATACAGCAAAATCGCTTGTAACAGCACTGTGTCCTAGCCCTTACTAAGGTGTGGTAAGCAAGCTCAGAGGTAGGCGATAGAGCGTGTCATGATCGGCTGCGGCGATCTAGACCACAGCGCCTACCGTACCCTGCCCTAGATCGTTCGTTGAACCTGATGCGCTTCAATGGACTCTGATTCAGAATAAGAATACCTTTTGTACGCTTCTAAAGGTATGATCGATATAATAATAAATAAAATTAAAAGCCTTATATTTCTTACAAAAGAATACAAAAATAAACTTGTTACTAATTTTATCTAACTATTACATTTAAAAAACTTATTCATTATTTTTATAAATTATATTTTACCATTTATGTAAGAACCCCTCGTTTCGAAGGTGAAGGCCTCCTTTAGAGATTTCCAAATACTCCTGTTCTTCGATATACTCATCCAATAAATATCAGATACTAACATTCTAAAATTAGATAATAAGTATCTCAATCAAAATATAAATATAAAATCATTTAGTAGTAAGTTGTACGTGGATATTAAAAAATTAATAAACGAGGGGCAGCTTCAGGTATCAGTATATTATATGTAAATAAATACGATAATCTTGTAAGAAACGTTCAAAGTGTGCATGTTGAAAATTTTAGGATCAAAAGTAGACACCAAAATGGAGAATTAAGTGGAAGTAGTGACAGAAGATGGCGTCAACTAAAAAAAAATAAGTATACCAGCACAAACTTTTTCCCCAACTTAGGGGTAATAGGATCTAGTTTACCTTAAAAAAATATTTTAGAATTATTAGTAATAATAAATTCTTCATACATTATTTTATGCCCAATAAAATAAAATGTCACATTAATGTAATATAAAGTTGAAATATAAAAGCTTTCCTCCGTCCATTACATTCAAGCTACTTCTTATTTAAATTCGCGATGCACAGTAACCCATTGCTTTAGGATGGGAGCGGGCAATAATGAGGATAATAATAGGTAGATAATGACTTTTCTTCTATAACCCTTGTTATGATCCTATTTACCGACTTTTTAGAGAATGACTTTAATGGGAAAACCACAATCCAATATTCGTCATAAAACATAAACATTCTCGTGGTTATGCATACATTTTCTAAGTAAAGTGAAAATAAGTGTTCTCTATTACTGAAAACACGCTATAGGCCTAGGATGAATTGCTGCAGTATTCCAATTATTTATTCCATATTGAATCACTTCATTATGGTCGTTGATGTACACATATAGGCACAGAAGTAGACTGACGTAATATAAATAAGTAAATAACTTACATAAACAATAGCCACAATTATTACTTTGTCTCGCATCACATCAAAGAGGCTGGAAAAGTTTTCTACTGGGTAGGCAGCACGTGTGTGACGCCTCTGGTGTTGCAAACGTCCATAGGCCACGGTGACCGCTTCCCATCAGGTGGGCCGTGTGCTTGTCTGCCACCTAAGTGGTATAAAAAAATAAGTTATGCATATGTACAGTGGACTCCAAACATTTCTGTACAATCGAAACTAAAATTGTATGAAGTGATACCACTATACAACTACTAGTCTTATAGATAACAGATAATTAGGTTTAGGATACTGGGGTGATGGGGTCGCAAAGCGACAAAGCTTTTTATTAAAAATAATACTACTTGCATGAGGTTACTTATTCTCTTATAAGGAAACAAGACACCGATCTAGTTTATTATACGCTGTCAAAGGAAAAAAGAATACTAGGTACTTGCATGAGTTTAGTTATTTTCTTATAAAGAAACAAGACATCGATCTAGTTAATTTTATTAACGATATCTATGTTACTTTTGGTTAAACTAGACTTAGGCTGTCAAAGGATTGTAGATCGTAAGGTGTCCAAGAGCCTTTAGGGCCACTGTACAAAGCAAAGATTGCACCGGTTCGAAGCCAGATCCGGACGCTAGTAGATTATTATAATGGTAAATAAACTTGTTTGGTATTGTTTCTCGTACTACGTAGTTTTCAATGTATTTATGCTTATGATCATGACTTCTGGCCGTACCTACAAGCAGAAGGAAATAAAAATAGCTGCTAGTTTCAAATGTGTTAAGAAAACAAGATATACATTTTACACAGTCCAGAGAAAAGTATTATTACTTGGCAATACTCGTACCTGCTACTGAAGGGCATTAGATGTAAATGAACCAGTAATGGCTATTTATATTGCGAATTTAAATTATTATGCGCACTGTAATTGGACGACGCATCCTGTTTACTGCAAAATCGTATCTTTTTTTATGTCTCTTCCTTAGTAAAATCATGATTACTCAAATATAAACATTAGTGTGATTACACATTTTATTTTCGTGACTCCCAGCTTAATATTTTGGCAATGGATCCTACATAACATTATTATGTGGAAGAAGCTGTGGAATGAACTCCCTGCCGTGGTTTTCCCAAGCGACTACAATATGGGGTTTCTATATGGTAGGCAGCACGTGTGACGCCTCTAGTGTTGCAAACGTCCATAGGCCACGGTGATAGCTTCCCATCAGGTGGGCCGTGTGCTTGTCTGCCACCTAAGTGGTATATAAAAAAAACAATATGTACCTACTTATTTCTCTTACACCCCACAGAGTCAGAGCCGGATTAATTCAATCAGGGCGCCTAGACAATGTAATTATTGGGCCCCTTTCACTTATCCTTACTTACTTTTCTATTACAAAAGTCGAGTCGATTAGGTGGACTTCTTTTATTTTTCTGGTATCGCAACAACATAGTTCCCTCGATGTTACAGCATCACCTCACGGGTCTGCGTCTGATACACTTTGTCTCTCAATTTTTTTTAAATAACCGTTCTATGAAAAAAAGTTCATGTTGCGAGCTCGGAGCCCCTACGTGATGCGGGCCCCTTGATCCACTTTACCTAAGAGATAATCCGGCCCTGCACAGAATTGTTTATTTTCAAATCCTGTCTTACAAAATATCACCTCTTTTTTATACTTGTCTTGTTTCCAGTCCAGATACCACTAAAATACTTATACGAATGGCCAGAAACATTCAAAAAACAGCTAAAAGTGTGCTATGTAAAATGTCTCCCTGACTAGTGTGAAATAAATTGTCGCTACTGAGAAAACACCGCGGCAAAAAGTAGTCTGACAGGGTTGAGAATTATCTGCTGCTCTGTGCTACGTGTTCAAGGAATTCTGTCTTTGTTGTCGCTTCCACTAAACGTGCCACAGAAATCTTCAAACTTCTTACCGAAGTGAAGTGTGTCTCCTTAGTTATCACAATTTTATATCTTCAAAGTGTCAGAATCAAAAATCGTACCGTTTTCATTACAGAAGCTAATTGCCGGGAACCTAAAAAGGGAATACCTAGATATCTACGAATACATGCTAAAGTTTGTAATGGTGACCCTTTCCTTTGCCTTCAGCTTACAATCAGGCGGGTTCGAATTGACGTGCCTTAAATTAAAAAGAAACCGCGGTAGCCTAGTGGTATGGGTCGTGGTAGCCTAGTGGTATGGGTAATGTGTAATGGACTACTGAGACGAGGCTTCGGGTTCGATCCTAGGTTTTACCTTGGCACACACCAATTACTTTTCTATGCTTTTCGTAGTTAAATGTGCATTTATCTCAGGTTTATAAGTGCCCGGTTAATGGCAATAGGCTCGTCAGCTTTTGCATTGGGACCTAACCATAAACTGGTGAAATGTGGGTGTTAGCACCTCTGCATACCCGTTCGGGGATATAGGCATAAGTTTATGTTATGTTAAATTAAAATAAAATCGAAGACCTTTTAATAATGAAATACTAAAATGTCCTTATTTAAATGAATATACGAATATCAAATACGTTATAGTCTAAAATATGTCAAAGAAAACAATAAATATTTAATGTTTAATTGTATAAATCGTCGTGGTCCACATACCTATTTATTACTACAGATCGATTCGTTAACATGTTAGTCCTTTTATTGTGTTTCTGTGTTTGTCACGACCTCTAAAACATTCGTAGAGATCTGAGTCGCTCGTGCTCGCAGTCCTACTTTTTGTGCCGCCCCCGCCGCGCCGCCATCTTTCCGAGAACTGTCGCTTTGCAGTCAAAAGAAAAAAGATCACCTGAATGCTCAGTCGCGGTCGACAAAGGTGTGAATATAATTAATGGACTATCAAAGGATCCGCCCACCAACAAAAGTTGTCCGAATCGTCTAATTTTGGACATGCACCCATTGGAAGTGGACTCCCGAATTTTCATCCACAGTTTTTTATTCCGTCTAACGAAACATACGTCATTAGTATTGCCACATATCATTGTTTCCTACATCAATCAAAACAGTACCGACTTCAGAATTTTGCATCCTCGAATAACCTATTAATCAATTTATAAAATGAATCAAAATATAACACTTGATATAGCTACTTACCATTTGGATATTTTTTCATGGGACTTGATTATTCTGATATTAACTGTATTTACGTTACGTTATGACCTAATTAACTAATGTACATGTACAATTGTACATGTACAGTTTAATACTATCATGCACATCAGTACGTGTTCGTACAAAATTGTTATTAGTTGACAACACAGATTTACAATAGATAGTTACAAGAAGTCGTCGGTGGACCAGCTTGCCGTGTCTTTACGCGCTCCTTATTTAGTCTACAGTTTAGTTTAGTTTATGCTTTATATATCAATCGATAGTGTTTTCCGTGTAGGTACAGGTTTCATTGCTGAAAAATGTTCTGGTGATGGCTTTTTCGGGGTTTGGAGGTCCCTTAAAGTATACATAAAATAGTCTGCTGTACCGATTATAAGGTGATATTTTAGAGTCAAATTCGACTGTATAGCGTACCTATCGAGACGTTTCTTTTGTTACCAAAAATATCGATGGTTTGATTTATGAATTTAGTGTGGTGTTATGAATTTTGGATGGGGATACATATTTAAAATTCCCTTAATAGAGACTGTACGTTACGTCGAAGTTAAAAAAAATAATTATAACATTTTTGTTTGGGGTATCAGCTACATGCTTTACAACTGATTGATTGTGTCTAGAATCTGGGGTACTGTTCTTACAGTTCATATTTAGTAAGGAGTGCTCTATAGCTATTGTAACTCTAAGGGAGGGTCCATAAGTCCGTATAAGTGAAACCAAATATGTAAAGAAGGAGTAGGCGGACACCGGGGTCTAAGGCGAAAGCTTCGGTTATAACCGGTTACAATGCTAAGTTAATTTGTGTAATAGTAATTTAATTTTTAATACTTCTCCATCACTTTGACCCATCTCTAATGGTAGGTAAAGATGTGTATATAAATAAATGAAAATAAAAATGGATCAATCGATATAGTCTACATTCCGAATTTGCTAATTGATGCGTATAAGTAAAACGATTCTATTTTAATAAAATATAACGAGCGAACGAGCTCAGAACAACAATTTGTGGATCACACAAATTTTTGTCCTGTGTGGGGATCGAATCCATAAACTCGTGTACAGCTGGCGCATACTACGCCCTCTGAGCCACGGAGGCAGTCAATCAAGTCATTAGTGGTGTTAAATAAATTACGCTCGGTTTTCATACTATTCAATGCAATTGCGTTATCTAGTGTATTCTAAATCTGTGGTGGACACGAGCTGCATAATTTTATGTGAGACTGTCACATTTGTTGCGGTTATCGTCGTATTTCTCGAGATAAACTTGCTATTTCCACGTACCCGTATCTTCGATCTCGTGTTGACGAAGATTACGATTAGTACATGTCATTTGATCGTTCTGGTCTAAAATATGCGATATCAAGGGATTGTAATATTTGTAATTTGAAGCCTTGCCAATCTACACTTTGCTACAGTTGCACTTTGGTGGTCTCGGTTCCATAATCCATAATTATCAACCATGCAGGAATATTGTTAAGATTGATGTTATTTTTTTATTATTATAATCAAGACTTGCGATTATTCTGTAGCATGTTTCATTACGACCTTGGAATCAAGATGATAAATAATATGCATTGCCTTTCGATCTTTAGATAATAAAACCTCAGCGCGCATTATGTTCGGATTGGTAATTTTATATCGTATAGAGAGTTTTTCAAATCTCATAATTATTCATAGGCAGCCTCTGTGGCGTGGCGGTAGTGAACGCGACTGCTGCTCAGGAGGCGCGGGTTTGATCCCCGTTTAGTGCAAATATTTGCATATATGAATATGGTTGGTTACTAAGCACTGGTCTGGTCGTGCCTCTGAGAGCACGTTAAGCCGTTGGTCCCGGTTGCCATACGAACATCTATGACAGTCGTTACGGGTAGTTGGAGCCCTCAAAAGTCCGACTAGTCTAACTACAGTACTTCGATATCGCTAATATGGTTGTGGGGGTCCGATGGCAGTCGCTTCAGAGAAAATATCAAATTTCAGCCGCATCCTCATACGTCTCCTTCGGTACGTCAACGTTTACACAACTTCGGAATACTGAAGCATTGATACTTACATAGTCAACAAAAAAGCAGCCAAGTTCGAGCCCAATTCACGATCTATGTGTTCCGCTCCGTGCCGTCCTGTTTTAGTAGATATTTATTGCTATACCGACAACAAGCGAATCACCTGTAAAAACGCAACTTCCTTGCTATAATGGTTTATGAAATATTAGTAATAAGTTGCTGTTTTTACCCATGGGTACGGGAACCATAAAACTATATTCAAATGACTTCACTGAAGGTCTAAAGTCAGTTAGCACGCAGCGTCGTTGTCCGACTCAGTAATGACTTCCAGTATCCACTTCAGTTTAATGTTTACTTCTCATATGACAAGAAACGATGCATTGTGACCAGTGACCAAGGTACCGGAATCGTAAGTTGTACCTGGAATTAGTCGCATAACGGGTCAATGGCATCGGGTCTAATTACCTTGCTCGTTATGATTTAGGTAATGATGCTTTTGTGGTTGCGCGGGCGCAGAATGATGCGACGTGATCTACGACCTACGACGTGCATAACGTTTTATGTTCTGTAAACATGATTTTGTTATGACTTCGTAGTTTGTTATGCCGGGTCTACATTTACGTAACATTTTTCCGTGACCGTAGCATAAGCGCGTGTCAGTCCAATAATGTGGATGTATTTAGCTGCATGAAACCATCGATCGATTCGTGGTGTCAGCACAAACTACAGTTTTGCTGATACGGCCACGAATTGTACTGTCCTTCTACAGGGTCAGCAACACGAGTGTGACGCCCCTTTCGTACCATCAGGTGAGCTGTGTACATATCAGCCACCTAAGTGGTATAAACATAAAGCAACATGTAAATATTTCTGGTAAACTTAGCATGATTGTTTATTACTAGCTTTCCTCTCCAGGGATTCTAGTAACGAACCAGTAACAATTCAAAATCAGTTAAAGGTTATACATCAATAGCCAAAGCAGATAATTACATATATATTCGATATTCGCTTTAAATTCAAGTATAAACGGCAATACATTAATTGCCAAAGCAAATCATCACATATATATTCGATATTCGCTTTATATTTGCTTATAATTTAATGGGTAGATGGTTCATGGTAATAAATTCAGATTTAAAAAGGTTCGTTTTCTACATAGCAGTAGTCATATGCAATAAATGTTGAACATCCTCCCCGAACGCCTATTACACAAGTGGCCATTATATTTTGATATACCTATATTTTATTTCATTTTACGTAGATCGTTAAAATTTACGATTCGGTGCAGAGATCTTTACAATAGCATTGCAGGTAGATGCAGGTAGACCTTTGTATAGTTTCTTTAACGGTTAAAGGACCATTGTTGGTAGTTGACGACACCGTGTCTACCAGATGCTTCTTCCTATTGTAGGTGCGATCAGAAAAAGACCATTTTCTAAGAATTCTTCACTATTGTGGTACATATGAGTTGGGGATTTTATACCTGCGGGTTTTGGTCGTAAAATAGAACCTTTTGTGGAATATTCTATAGGTTAAGTACGAGCCGGTTGCGCTAGAATAGTTTTGTGCAGGTTTACATACAACCTGCGATTATTACTTAAGTTTTGTTGGGTGGGATTTTCATGTCAATTATGTAATGGATGCTTCACAGGCTCAGGTGAATTCTGACGGATTTCGAACGGTTTTATTGTTGGATGATGTTTTTGAAATGGGGACTTCTTCCTTCTAAAAGCATATACAAAGAGATACCTTCAATACATTTTCTGTATCTTCAATTGATTTCATTTCATATTACTAAGAAGTAACGGTGCACCTGATGCTACAATTTCCAGCAAATAATTCTGCTTAGTACCTTTTTCTAACCAGGAAGCTTATTGATGAATTAAACTTGGATGATCCGTCCATGTCACTGACCAGTCATCCCACTGGCGGCGCCCACTGCGCCACAACCCATTGGCTTCGATGGGCTAATTGATTGGGAACTTGAATGCGTTGCATTCGATCATGTTAGATAGATAGATAGATAGATATATAACTCTTTATTGTACACCAAAAAAAATTAAATTACAGTAAAAGAAAGCATTATAATTGTGTGTACAATGGGCGGCCTCATCGCTAGAAGCGATCTCTTCCAGGCAACAGTTTGAATTATATATTTGAGAACATATTTTCATACATATATACATATGCTCACGCTGGGGATTACGTCCCCGAAGGGGTAGGCAGAGGTGTCCCACGTAATAGGGGAGGGAGCATATTGCCGCCAATCGGACACTTGGTATTAAAATGGGTATACTGAAAATAATTTCCTAACCGAAGATGTCGCAGCTAAATAAATTAGATTTTTTTTTCTTTCTGTCGCTTGGTCATATTTTATTTGCCCAGTGACCCCCTAACTAATTTGCAATTAGCAACAATGAGCGCGAATCATTGGACCAAGCAGAAAAACATTCTTGCAAGAGGTGTATATCGCAAAAACGCTCGTCTTTATCCTGTGAAGATAATATAGGCGTGAGCGTGTAAAAAGTTAGTGAAAAAACTGTTTCATTAAAACGTAGTTAGAAACAAGACAGAATACCCGATCATAATAGTACCTATATCGGGCGCATACTTGTTGCGAGACGGCCCGGCGCGTGCGCCGATAAATATACCTATCCACCGCTCTGGCACCGCACCGCGGACGTCGCCGCGTGTTATGTCTAGCGAGAACACCTGCACATTATGTACGCTGCATTTCAGAGCGAGACTTTAGACGTTTACGTGTCTCGATGACAGCCGTCGTGTTATTTGCTGTAATTATCGTTGCCAACTTGGTATGATTGCGTCGAGGATGGTTGGCACCAAAACATATAGTAATACACCTGAATGGGTACGTAGCAACGTGATTAAATAATACTCCTTTATAAATGTAACCCTTATGACGCCCATGCGCAACAGCGGCACTTGCTACCACTACATTACCATCATATCACTCAATATTACTGCGTCTATAATAGTGAAACAGTCGTGAGCGACCTCAAGATATACAGGATTTTCTTTTTTATAATATCACGTCTATATCCCCGAAGAGGCAGGCAGAGGTGCTAGCACCCACATTTCGCCAGTTTATATTTAGGTCTCAATGTAATAGGTGGCGAGCCTATTGCCAGTAACCGGGCTTCGAAACGCATCGAAAAGTCATTGATGTGTGCAATGGTAAAACCTGGTATCGAACCCGAGACCTCGTCTCAGCAGTCTATCACCCATACCAATAGGCTATCGCGGTCTTGGACAGGATACTATTATGGTTAAAATGAGTCAAACCGTATCTCTTACCCCGTTTTTGCAACATTTTTCATTCCTGCTCCGCACCTGTTGGTTGTAGCATAATGTTTTATACATATAAACCTTCCTCTTTAACCATTCTATCTATTAAAAAAAAACCGAATCAAAATCCGTTGCGTAGTTTAAAAGATTTTAGCGTACAAAGGGACATAAGGACAGAGAACGCGACATTGTTTTATACTATGTAGTGAATTAGAATAAGAGAAATAATATTACTGGTAGGGCCCCAGTGATACTTTTCTTACGCGACCCAAGGCGCCACGTATTTGTTCAATCTAGATTAAACTTTGTCGCAACAAAAGTCACGTTCGCAAACTTTATAGTCGATTGCTATTGTAACAATATACGCCTTACATATTTCAATTCCATGTATTGGTTACCATTGTATTATTTATTTTGAAAGAAAGAAGTTGTAGCTAGGGTTCCCAACCATGCAGGAAATTGAGACCGAATACTCCTGGTTTTGTTTCTCGGAAATAAAATTCTATTAAATGCCTCCTTCTGTGTGTGACGAAAAAGTATTGTAACGGGAATGTGGGTAGATATTAATACACAATACTAACCACTCACAGTTTCCTACCTGGAAATAAATATTAGACACAAAAGCATCTGCTCTACAATAGAAAAAGTATATATGCCTACAAAAAATATTTTTCATGTTGTATTGATATCAAATACAGAACTAAGCAAGTATACTTACTTGCGTATTTGCGTTTTAACATGTACATACATACATATGCTCACACCCGTTGCCTTGACTATATGAAAGGGAACACACATTCGCAAGATTACCTACTCAATAACATCAGTTTGTCTTAATAATGCGCCAAACGATGCACCTACATCTTCCAATACGCGCTAGAAACTCGACACACCCAAAAGTCAATCAAACTTGACAAAGTATCAGCCCACAACTGAACAAATAGTTACCTTCCGAATTGTACTACCACGCAAGTCAAACTCGGTCAGCCGACAGTCCCCACACATCCACTTAGCAAGTTCTCACGTAGCTGTTCCTTTCGCGTACTTACCTTTCAAAAGCTACTATATCTCACCTTAGTTGTAACTGTTTACTCATACGTGGATTTACAAAGCTAATTGCTTAGCATGTTCTACGGAATACATTTCACGGAATCTTATCTAGCGGTAAGCTTGAGTGAAGTCCAGAATTCTGCTATTACAGTCCAGATAATATCAATACTAAAATTTTGGTCAGTAGTTTGATGATATCGACAGATTATTTAACCTCCGATGGGAAAAAAATCTAATCAAAATCAATTTATTATCCTTTTCTTACAAGCTAATTACAAAACTGTATTAGAGACACTCCTTTTAGGTAAAATAACTGTGTTAGGAGGATAAAGTGGAGAGGTAAACGTGTATATATCCAAGCAAAATCAGATACTAAAACGAAACGGAATTATGCCTCCGTTCCCTTGTATAATGTACGGGCAGTATTCGTTCTTAAAGCACCGTTATTATATCTTGTAACTGACGGTGTTTTTGGATTACGTAATATACGTTTAATTGGCGGTGTTTTCGAATTATGTTTTGCTGCAATCAAACTTGACCTACTGGTACGACCTGAATCTGGTAGATTTGCACACGGTCCTGACTCCTAATATCCAATACGGATCGATAGGGATCGAATCGAATTCCGGAATGGGCAAAGTGTCATTAAATTTTTCTGTGAAGATTTTCGTAGTTGCCCTAAATCTGGAGACGTGTCCTGTATACTATTAGAGCTTTGCCCCCTATTTGCGTAAAATATACACAAAGTAATAATATTTTACATAATCCCTCGGGAATTTGGACGGGAATAATAAGAATCACATCATGCGAATTCGCTTTTGCAAAAATTAAGGACACAACTATTAGTATGCATAGATTATATTATAAACATTGTAGTAATGTATTCAAATTGTTTTTTCTTCATTAACTAGTAATATAGTGGGTGGAGGCATATCCAGTTTGTCAGGTGTGTATTGCAACTAATGAATACACATAATTAACTAATATCTAGGTGAGAATCAGGTCTAGTAGTGTAGCTCAGTAGAACCTGTTAGTGATTAACATAGTATAATGTCGATTCGATCCCACGATGAGATTTGTGCCTTCAGGAAATTAGCTGACAAGCAAGTCCGGTGTTCTTTAACATGTATGCGCAGACAGCTAATCTGCTGTCAATTTTTTGTTTGACTTCCGAAAAGGAAGTAATGCTTCTGGGTTCACGTATGGGAGTTTCTTTATTCGAAAAAAACTTATTTTAGATGCCTAAACAGATTTCGATGTGTGGAATACCGTTATTATCCTTAAATCTTCGCGAATGATACTATTATTTTTTTATGTAAAGAAGCAACTTGGCGCCACTTCTATGGTTGAAGTTTCAAGATGCTTTGGTAATTCTCAATTCCTTATTTTAGAGCCTGTAACTTCTAATCATCATCGTCGACGCTACGCTACGGAGGACATGTAGTCCGGACGTGAATTTCGTTCGTATTTGTACTTCTTGGATTTTTTTTAACGAGTCATTTGTATACTTTTAGAATTAGAGACTACTTTCCTACCACATATTGTTGCATATCACTCGTATAATATTAGCTTTACTTAAAGTTGAAAGTCGACTGTTCATATGAGAGAGTAAGCACCTTTACACGAAAGCCGTCGGAAGTGCAGTTAGTATCTATGGCCATATCCGCTCACACCAATCGTCTTGTAATCGTAGAACCTACCGGATGTAGGCTTCTACAACTGCTATTTATTTCCTAACGTATATGTATAAAGTTTCTCTTTAGTTTAAATGCTATTTTATCGCAGATTTATTAGTAATTCTGCTTGTTATGGGATATTTCATATGTGAGGAAGTAGTAATTGGTCCAGATTTCAACTTCTATCTCACGTTGTAATTTTGCATTAAGCACCAACAGAAAATGGGTAGTTCCCAACCCAAATTCTAAGAGGCTTCTTAGTTTATCTTGATTCTTGACAGTTCATTGGTTACAGAGAGCGATCTCGCTCGAAAATACCCGAATATTTCGGCCGTTCCTCTGCCAATCGCCCTAAAGCTCCGACCGACTGTTTTTCACCTTGCCAAAGCTATGTTTCTGCCTCTCCCGTATTCTGGGGGAAGTGTGATATGGGCATAATAAATATACGTATTATTATATATTATTCACCTGACTAGTTTTTTAATCTAATTTAAGTAAAGCCATTATTACTTGAATCAAAAAACTCGAGTCATAATTCCCAAAATTACGCTTGTTAGATAACACGCTAATTCATAGGAGATTCCTAAACGCTTGACTGCATTATTTTCTCTTTTACGTTGCCAGCTTTTCGTTATCGGTTTCACTTTTATTGGCTAACAAGTTACCTGAAACTGCTATCACCAATCAATCGTCTATCAATTAATTACTCGAAGTGTTCAATTTGGTAATCGTTCTTATTAACGAGTCATTCGGTCACGTAAAACGGTATGACGCTGAAGAGTCCACATATGAACGTGTAGCGAAATTACTCTAATTGCAGCTTGATAACGAAATTAAACACTCTATAAATAACTGTGCTTCGTCTTTATTAATTTATGTTATAAAGCGGCTTGTAAGAACGAATCAAACTGTTCCTTTTGTGAGGTTAAGTAATGTTGTATTAAATTTATGATTTATTGATGGAGTGACAAATTTTCTTGTAAATAGATATGTGAAAATGTCTTTATATTTTGATCAATCGTAGTCATGGGGTAAATCGTTTTACCCATTGTAGTTGAAAGGATTTTCAGTGAAAATTGCAACATCATCAGATATGATTTGGTTTAACCTTCTTCCAGAAAATTTTTCTTCATTTTCGTCTTTTCACCTTTTCCTTTTTCGTCTAATCTATCACACGCTTTCTGACCGAATGCACCCAAAGCCCGTACTCTGAAATTAAGTCAGATTAGGTTTGTCCATAGCTCTCATTAGATTTTGTAACATCGACGTATATGTAGGTTAGTAATAGGAACTTAGTATAAATGGTACGACATGCTAGCTACTTTTAACCCAAGATTTCGCCAGCGTCCACAATAACCGACATCCACGCAGACCGAAGTCGTGAACACAATGTATTTATCTATAAATAAATGTATACTGATATAAATAACAATAATAGTAGGTCGAGAACTCTGGATTCACTCCAGTTGTGTATTCTTCTTAATAGTTAATATTATCTGTCGTCTTTAATGACCTAACTGCAATTTTCTATATTGTCAATGAGTTTACGAGGTCATGTGGCAGTTGCTTCACATAAAATATCTAAAAACAGAGCGAGGTAAAATGGCATAAATGTATATTTATATACGTTTAAGTGTCAAGTAAGTTTTGTAGTTAACTTTATCTACAAAAAGCTAGGTACGTACTAACTTATCAGTCCTGTAATGCGACATATTACTTACTCTACAAGGAATATTATATGGTTCATAAATGAAAGATAAAACTAAGTATAAAGACTGGTTTATTGCCTTCACTTAATCTAATATGGTATCGCTTTAATAGTTATCGACTATACTCGATCTGATTGGTGATTGAAAATGCACTATTTGATTTTTTATGTTAGAATAGTATGAACCGTCGTAAACGTTTGATATGATTACGCCAAACGATGTACGTTTGTACCTTATACCTACACTATTCTCTGCTTATACATGGTCACACATCACGAGAACTTATACTGGATGATAAGAGTTAGCATTTTCAAGATTTTTCCTAATAAATATAACATAAACTCACGCCTATATCCCCGAAGGAGTAGGCAGAGGTGCTAGCACCCACATTTCACCAGTTTATGATTAGGTCCCAATGTAACGTGGGTAAAAAATGGGTGGCGAGCCTTTTGTTATTAACCGGGCACTTATAAACGTGCGATAAATACACACATAACTTCGAATAGCATCGAAAAGTCATTATTGTGTACCATGGTAAAACCTGGGATCAACCCGAGACCTCGTCTCAGCAGTTCATTACCCATAGCACTAGGCTACCGCCTGTATTTAAACCTAATGAATTAGGTGTGTACAAAATGTGGACACTTCATGAATCATCATCATTCCCTGAACCTTTTTCCCAACTCAGTTGGGGTCGGCTTTCCAGTCTAACTGTGATGCGGCTGAACCTCGATATTTTCCGTGAAGCGACTGCCATCTGACCTCCACAACCAATGATCTAATGACCAATGGCGATATCGAAGTTCTAAGTTACGCTGGTTGGACTTTTTGAGGGCTCCAACTACCCGTAACGACTGCCATAGATGTTTGTATGGCAACCGGGACCGACGGCTTAACGTGCTCTCCGAGGCACTTATAAACCTGCGATAAATACACACATAACTTCGAAAAGCATCGAAAAGTCATTGGTGTGTGCCATGGTAGACCTGGGATCGAACTCGAGACCTCGTCTCAGCAGTCCATTACCCATACCACTAGGCTACCGCGGTAATTCTGGAATGTAATGGACACTTCATGAATATCAATTCTAATACATTAGGAGCAGAATTTTCATAATTTATATGAAATCTATCATCACCATCTTAGAGGTTGCGTTAATCTGATAGAGCTTGATTCATGAATAAGCAATATCAAATTATAATCCCTTTAAAGGTACACAAGTGTTAGTATATTTACATACAATAAATACATTTTAGATCGAAGTTATTCTAATCGATTCTAAACTCGATTGTGAGCGTACAGTCCACCTTGATACGGATACGCCCATAAAATTCCTGTGGTCGAAACTATAGCACGACCACGACCGTCTTTCGAACGCGGTCCTTATTCCGATTGTCTAACCGTAATTCAACTACACGTATTCATACTTTCCCCTACAGTCCCGAGTCCTTAAGCAAGGCACGAAAATGCATCTGATTAGACCGTCAAGCAGAGTGCCGCTACTATTTATTCCTCTTGACTCCTTTTTCAGAGGCGAAAATGACAGGCGACACATTAATCCACACATAAATCCACTGTCTGGTGACGTTATGATTGCATGTAAACGTCATTGTCAAGCAGAATAATGCCCACAGTTGGCACTAATATATTGGAACTGATCACAGGAAGCCACATCGATTTGTATTCCACCGACGTGGCTCTTAGAATCTCGTAGACACGAACTCCTGATGATTGTAATAGAAGCCAATTTACATATAAAGTCACTTCTTTTTAAACAGTTGGGCGAGCGATCCGATGAACTAATAAATGCTAATTTATATCACGCTAACTGTATTCACAATTCCGGACAGTGGACTCAGATCTGGGTATTCATTGTACTATCTACCCTGACATTTTTTGTAAAACAAAGGTGCTTTAAATACTTCCTATAATATCAGCTGATTGGTGATTTGACGAATTAACTTTATGACCAATGTACAATAACCCATTCCGACAAAGTCGATTTTGCTATATTTACCCAGCTGTTATTTTCACATTGCAAACGCAACGCACTCGTTGACTTACTTATTGAGGTGAACCGTATGGTCCGACTGCTTCGTCTTTGTGTAGTTTATTTGACCAGAGAACGTGTCATCCATGAATGGGAGTTTGGTGAATAATATTTGTCTAGTAAAATATATTCTTTAAAATTCTAGATCAGAAGTCATTGAAGTAACTAAATAAAACGTTTACTTTTTCTTGTGTCATCAAATGCACAAAGTTATTGGTAAGTTGTATTAGATGTACGTTTGAACTGAGAGACCGTAGTGGTGGTGACATTCTGGGTTTAATAACCGGATCTGACATATATTTTTTGCTCAGTAGCATCACAGAGTTTAGAAATAGCAATGGACTCGCCCCCACTCACATAGGTCCAAAAATATAGTGTGCCAAACGTAGGTGTACTACGCCTCATCCCACCGGCCCTGACATACTTTTGCTTTTGAAAGGATTCCAACAAAAAACCATGTAAAGGTGAACCCTTATAGCGTTCGTTCGCTTGTGCAGAGATAGAAATGGGTGCTGTAGTGAGCGATGACGTAAATGTGATCCAAAATGATTGACAGCCGGCCGCAGAGCGAGCGGTAGTAAACATGCGTACGCGTCATTCACAGACGCGGCCGGAAATTGTGCGTGTGTGGGTGCGCCTACGTCACACACTCTCTTGCAATGGGTGCGTGCCCCGCTAAAATATGAAGTCATTCCTATACTGAATAGGTACACTCTATTCCTATATTGTTTAAAGATAGTTGCATCATGTTTCGACTCCAAATCGATTGTGGGGTGGTCTATTATGATCGTATGTAACACTTGTATCGATTCCTTGCGTAATAACTATAATAATGGTATTCATAGCATTCGATTGTTCTCGGATGTATATTATCTGCATTGGATGTGTGTCGTCGAACTACAAAATTGTCTGTTTGATCTATTTGTGAATCGTACCTACGCAAGACAATAATAATCTTCTGTGACATATTGTTACTAATATTTGTCAGCCCAACAATTATAATTTTACTGATTATTTCAATAGAAATATGTATTATGATTATAGTAACTATTTACTTTTACCGTCTGGTTTAGTGACAATATGATAAACGACCATTGGTTTTACAAGATTTTAACGGTTTTTCTCAGAGCTTATCGGAACTAACTGTGGGAGAGCAATAGTAAGTAATAGTTAAATTTTCTTACTCGTAAATTATTGTGCTTAGTTACATTTAGCAACAAGTAAAAGCTGGCCGAGGTTGTCAATCAGTCAGTCAACCAGTCCAGGCACCGTCAATATTTTTGTGTTCTTCATGGATTAAAACTCATTTTCGACTTGTGAAACTGAGAAGTTTTAAAATCGCCCTTGTTGAAGACAACTAATGTCTATGACAACCAAAAAGTATCGCAGTCAATTTTTTTTTGTGTGCCAAAACCTCACCATATTCAGAGTGTGGTTAAAAGTTTATTTTAGTATTGACTGATTCTACTGGAATCATTCGAGTTCTCATAAATTTGATTCTATTGTCGCTCAATCCCTACAAAAATAGGCTTAGACTTAAAAGAAAGTAAGCTCTGCACTTCAAGTTCTGCCAAATACGTTTCTATTTATTAACATAATTGCTAAATTTAAAAAAGTTTTCCCACCGCTCTATAATATTACAATAATTTATTGCTATAATAACGTCTATACCAATTAAAAAACTCGACCTGTGTACATATATTATTTTCTGCTTACGTTTTTCTGAGGTTTTATCTAAATATTGATTTCTCATACTTGATGCCGTTGATTTATGATCACGATTACGACTAATGATTACAAATGTCTACTTAACTTACTATAGCCAGCCTTTAAAATGGTTTGTTTGTCGGTTTTAAAATTAATTAGACGTAATTTTCTAGTTATTGAACAGAACATGTTCATGTTGAAAGTAACAGATGCCTTCCGTCAACATGCACAATTACAATTAAGTAGGTTTGTAATTCTTCGCATAATCTACTCGTATTACTAGCGGATAAAGTACAAAAATGTTAAGGTCTTCGGCACTTTCGGCAATATTATTAGCTAAAGGTGTGCGTAGCCTTACTTAAATTACAATTGCGTTGTTAACTAATGAGTTGATGACGTGAGAATATGATGTCCTACTAATCCGATCAACTAAGTTTGAGATGGGGTGGATGTATGATTGAATGTTCGTTACTCATTTTTAGAACAGAAAACCTGGTTTTCGCGGGATGTCGGACGGGATGTCCCGAGCGGGATAGACTTATTTCCGCTTTTCGAGGAAGTTAGTTTTAAAATGATTGCAAATGCTATTTATAATAAAATCGACAGAAAATATTTTGGTACATAACTTATATGATGAATTTAATTTGTTGAATTCATCCTTGGACGCAGGTATAAGTAAGAAATTATAAAGACACCACAGCACAGAAATAGTACGAGCTTTCATTTTTACCGCTCAGATAAGGTAAGGGGTATCAAAACGTCTAATCAGTTATGTTTTTAATTATGTATCGACCAAATCACCGTAAAAGTCCCGCTTTCATCGGTAGCTCATGTTTGCACAAAAACATAGCACAAAGCTACCGAGGAACCAACAAAGAAATCTTCTGAACAGTTAATCATGCTCATTCAATTCACGCCAGTAGGTAAGTACATACAACATTATTATTTGTATAACAGAAAGAAAACTATAGGCTTTGATCAAAAAGAAAGTTCCACAGGTCCCGACCAGTCGCGACTTGTCTAACAGTAAGAGGTCACGACTGCCGGACAAAACTAGTTTGTTATATAGCAATTTAAAATCAACACACCCAAAAATTGATCAAATTAATGTTCTTCGCCGTATCTCTAGGCTACGTTAACTGGTCATTGATTTGAAGAGTAAGTGATCTATTGACTACTGGATGCTTTTTTGTTCGGGTCTTACTATTTTTTGAAGGTGATGGATAAGGTATTCTTTTCTCACTATAAGTAGGTAGGTAGTTGGTACCACAATTACTTGATCAACTAAATATTTTGTTGTTGAGTTGGAAAAGCAAACGGAATATTGCATTGTATCCCAAACGTCGATGTGAAACTGAATAAAGCATGAGAATTTCCATCTGCCTCATTAGATATTTTCTTTGCCACACTAGAAAATAAATCCATCTTCATACAATCTCGTGCTGTTCTCTCTTTTAAACGAGGCGTCAAGAAACATCTTTCAAGGCCCTGAAACTTATTACCTCAATTTTAACGTCGCTGTTATCTAAATTTGTAGGCTATAAATTTATTACGAACTACCCTCAGGCGAGTTAAATAAAAAGTAAGGTTATGTGACCTATTAGAAGTATCAATGATTTAAAACCCATAAGGATGGGAGCAGCTAAATCTGCAGCTCTGGAATGGTAGATTCATATTCATGAGCATTAAATAAGGCCAGGTCATATGACCTATGACCTATTAGAAGCATCGTGATTTAGATCACTAAAGAAGCGAGCAGTTCAATTTGCCACTTTACCATCTGGCGGATTGAAAACAAATTCACATAAAAAGTCAGGTCAGGTGGCTTATTAGAACTATCTTGATTTATGAGCATTGAAGGTAGATTTGGTCAAAACAGACTTCTCCATCAATCGTTTTACTATTAAAATTGATGGAAAACATAATGTATTCGTATATATATTTCGCAATAACCTAGATATTTATCGATTTTAGAGTCAGTTGTCACGACCAGCGAACACCTGTGCCTATTCAAAATATCTAGTATTTTAGCACAGGGTAATGACTAATATCTTGTTCTTTGTAGTAACACTCAAACCCGTTTGTTCATTAGTGTCTTTGGACAAATATAGAGGTCTTTATTATGCATTATTTGAATTTTAATTAGTAGCTGTGAATATATCACCTTTTGCCTATGTGTCATGAAACTGGTGACTGGAACCGTTCACCCTTTACTTGTTTCGCTTTCCTGCTGGTAACCACGGACTGGGTTCAAATAAACCTAATTGATGTAACAAAATTATTATGACAGAAAATCATCTTATATACTTAGGTAATAAAAATCATCTTATTTTTATCGAAAGATTCATATGGGGTCGCAAGCACGAGTGTAACGCCACAGGCGTCACTTCCATATTCCTCAGTAACCATTTCCTATCAGTTACCTCATATGCGTGTCTGCTACCATACCGCCCAAAATAACGACGCAACCTAAGAGCCATTAAATTAACAGAAACGCTCAAATAAGATTTTATTTCTCAACTTCCAGCATCACTATTCAGCATTATTTATTAGAAATAACATTTTAACATCAAAAAACAATCTCACCAAAATAATTAAGTAACATTTTAATTCATGTGCCGATGTTACACCGTTTGTAACCGGCACACGGCTCCGCAGACCTGTCTGGCCCGTTACAGACAAGTCAATGGGCCCCCTCAATGGAATCGCTATTTGCATAAACATTCTATAGTAACATTATGGTCACTGCTTCATTCATCTCGTGGAAAGTTCGTTATAGCTGTACACTGATTGGCTCTGCTTTTTATTTGGTCAACATATTACAAGTGTTTGAGTTTGCTAGTATTGATTTTGATGTTTAGGATCGTTGAAAAATATTATCTTTTGAATGAAAATGGTAGTCGAAATGGTTGTATAGTTAGAGTACGGAACCTTAAAAATTCAGTGAGTTAAAAAGTTAAAAAATTGATGAGATTGTCCATACTTTTTTCAAGTTGGTTGATCGATCTGAGAGGTAGCTAAGTTTGTGTGAAGGTAGTAGTTTTATAGTACATACCATCCTCTAAATATTTAATGTGCAGAAGAAAAGGAACTAATTATCTACAACAAGTTAAAATGTTGCAGCGTTTGATATAAAAAAATAGTATTTAGGCTTGAGAATCGATTTAGATCAGAAAAAGTGAATGCTCTGGCGGGACTCGATCCCGCGAACTTCCTCTTACAGGGAAGCTCTAACTGCTGAGCCACGGAAGTTCCTCTGAAAGCTTCGGAATTCTTCTACACAACCATGTTGGGGCGATGGACCATCCACTTTTTCAGATCTTAATCTATTTGAAACAGTAATTGTTTTACAGCATACTAATTGTTTTAAAATTTTATTACATTGACTAGAGAACGCTAAAAATGAAGAATGATTCTTTTATGAATTATATTATATTATTATTATTTTTTTATTTTAATGATTATTTGTGCTTCTTGTTTTAATAGGTTCTGTAATATTCGAATTTGATACATCACATGCAAAATAGAACATTATCTTGTTTCCTCTGTACTGTTACTTGGCAAGGGTCACAACGTATTATCTTATAGCATACCTAATAGTTAAGACCCGCTTGCTAAAAACTTGAAACTTCACATGAATAATAAATAATGTATGGAGTAGTGAAGATCGATATAGAATCACCTTTGAACCGGTTGTTTGATAACAGTTTACCCTGTGTTTAGTTGTTATTCACTAATTTCGTTAGTCACCGTAGACCGCCAACCGACATCCTTATCGGCGTATTAGTATTCTAATCATCTATCTTGAAACGCTTAGACAAATAATTAATACAATTTAATAAATAAATAAAAACGATATCAAATTTAATGTAAATAAACTTCTTCGGCTTATCCAAGATAACCTGTATAATTAATGACGTTCTGGTGAAATTTTCCTCTCGAGGTTGTAGGAGGTCAGATGATAGTTGCTCCTATAATAACAAAGATGAATTGTAGAGGAGGTGAAAGAGTATTATCGGCAAAGAGCGCAGAGCTACAAAAGTCCAAGCTTTGATGTAGACTGGGTTAATATTAATATTAAGTAATGTAAATAGGCTCCAATTTGAACGGTCTACTAGTAGCCATTGAGGATTTCACTTTACACATCATACTGCATGTACACTGCTACACTGCCCAAATCGGACAAATAAACTTAAACTTCTATGATATTAACATTAGGTAAAACTAAATATGTAATAATGGATTGAATTACATATTAATAGGATAGAATATAGTTACAATATATTAAAGAGATTAGAATTATTACCAAAGACACAGGTGTTTAAAGAATTTTAGAAATACGACACAGCGGGATTTGATATTTACATTATTTACATTGCTAAATAGTTCAGTCTCAACTTACACAGCATCGCCATGCATGGCCACGGATTACCTAGCATGGCGTTGATTCGTAATCGGAGCTATGAAATTATACTCCTTATTCTGTGTCATTGGATACTCATCATAGTACAACTACGTACAGTAGGTTAGTTTTGTACAACAAATTGGATGGGCACACGTTGGGTAAACAGGCGAATGAGAAAAGATAGTCGAGGGTGTCTTCCGAGTCATTAGTATTGACTGGCTCAGTAAAGTTTTTGCCTTTGTCTTTTGAATATGATAAATCTATAAAAATGAATCACGAAATATGTAGCTAAGCACAAAACTCGAAGGCGGCTGGACCAATGCGAGAAATTCTTTTTTATTTATTCCTTGAACTCTAAGGAAGGTTTTTATGGAGTAGTGAGAACGGGATCAGAAATCCATGAGGGTAGGCGGGCGTAAGCCGTGGGCAACAGCAAGTATAATATGACGAGTGTCAAAGTCAATGTAAAGTGTTTCAAGAAAGCCTGCCTGAACCACGTTTGCCACGACAGTATCAATCGACGGTAGTCTGAAAGTACTCACGGACAAGCGACGTTAGTGCGAAAGTGTTACACATCTATACAAACATTTTCGAATGTTAACCACCTATCAGTAGGTATGTATCTAAAGTTTAAGAATTATTTACTGATAACATTACTTGACATCTATTGCACTATAACCAGAAATTACACATCCAATATTACCGTACCAGATACTTCCAGAACGTAGACACTCAATGTAAAACAGTAGTCTAACTGTTCTTGTTTTGTCCATTGCGTGGGTTAATGATACCATCAACCTCACCTTATCATACGAGAACCGAAGGAAATGTATTCACTGATCAAAAAGTACGCAAACAGCTTGTAAGACGGCTCTGTAATAGAATTTACGAAGGCTGACTGTTGTACAAAAAAGGAGTATTTTTACCATGCTTTTACATTCTTATAGAAAATCCTTATGAGAATAACCCTGTAAGTTATAGGTCTTACTCCTTAAATTGATTCGTAAGTTGATTGAGAGCTTGGTCCCAGTGCAGAAACGGAGATTTTTTGCGCACTTACTTTATCCACTTTTAAATTTTGGTGGTGTTGCATGTTACCTATATGTTTAGTGAAACCAGCTTAGACCACGGATAGTGCAAACTGACCGAAACGTCAAACAAGTAAATTCTTGTATTCACGATATTACGGTGGAGAAACATTCGGGAGTCTCCAGATATGTGCTATAGAAGCCATATTTTACTCCTGCTCCAGTCCCACATGATATTTGCCTAATGCCGTCAATCTGACACATGCCTAGACTCCGTTCTACTAGAAAATGCCGCCAAATATTATTTATTATGTATGTAATGTACCCAAGGTTTTCAAAATAACCAGACTTTCACGTTGCTTCGATTAAACTTGAGTAGACGTGAAAACGTAGTTTTATATAAATTTATCTCAGAACCTGTTATTGGTGAAATCCACACTTACCCTATAGGTTTAATCTAACTCAAGTCAATTAAAAATTACCGATGAATGATGAAAATTACCGAGACCGATTTTTTGAGTAAATTTTTTGATTGACGTGATTTTTTGTTAGTCTTACGTTTTGTGATAATGAGCTTTTTTTCTCGTTCGTTTAATGTGAGAACTGGCGCTAAATATTATAATTTATAATAATGATTGAGATTACATTTTTATAAGCAATTTAATCGAAGATAACAGTTAGCCACAATTTATTTGCCTAATGGAAATTACGCCTGATTTTGAGAGACAGACCGAATATGGCAGCACATAATAGATCCGTTTATACTTTTTAATAAACGCGAAATTGTCTTCAAGTAGAGATTTATTGGTTATGATGTTTTTTAGAATCAGATTTATAATAATGTTAATTAAATGGCTGTCGTTAATTATGAAGAGGCTTTTCAAAATATTTTAAAATTAAATTTAGGTATAATCGATCGATCATCTGTGTAAGTTTCGTGTTTATGATAATTTATAGTTTATCATCCAAATTAAAACACCGTTCCTTTTCTCGCAATTAATTTTATATACCATAAGTCTGCGTCTCCACCTGCCTGCGCCCCTCAGGAACATATTCTCGGGACAAGATTAACAGAGATGTCCAATTCATAACATAACATAAACTCACCTTTAAATCCCCGAAGGGGTAGGCAGAGGTGCTGACACCCACATTTCGCCAGTTTATATTTAGGTCCCAATGTAATAGGTGGCGAACCTATTGCCATTAACCGGGCACTTATAAAGCTGCGATAAATAACATAACTTCGAAAAGCATCGAAAAGTCATTGGTGTGTGCCATGGTAAAACCTGGGATCGAACCCGAGACCTTGTCTCAGCAGTCCATTACCTATACCACTAGGCTACCGTGATTTCCATAAAAGCCATAAAAGTCAATCAGACCAAACTATGGAAAGACGAGTAAGAGCTAATCTCGGGGGCGACAGAGCTGCCCTAAGTTGCCTTTAAATTTTTTATTATGATATTGACTATAAATAACGGCTTATTCGCTTAGATAAGATTGAAATGGTTTTAACTATTATGCCTCAAAAAGCCTCTGCCGATTGCTGCTCTTTTGACCCTAAGCCTCCCAATCTTATCTCGAAATCTTTATTTCTTTGTTACAAAAATTAGAAAACCAGCTTTCACGTAAGATAACGATCTGAATCGATCACAACGAGAATGCTGATCTTTTACTCCACACAAATTTAAATGAGAACAAAAGCTACTTAACAATTCCGGTGTTTAATGAATACGCATGTGATCTGCACATGTGAAGGTACACATAGTTATTTATAAGTTATTAATTCAATGAACCTTATATGGCGTAAAACGCTTTGGGAGAAGGCATACGGTCAACAATGGATGGACTGTAGGCACTGGCACTGGCACTGGCACTGGTTTTTGAAATCAACTTTCGAACAAAATAATGAATATAGCTATTAAATTACAGGAAAAACAAACTCGTGAATCTGTAAGAAAATTTTTGCAATTTCATATGTAAAGAGAAGAGGCACAAGCATGTGTAATGAATTCCATAAAACTTGAAGCCAACGATCCATGGGACCAATAAGAATAAAATCTGACATCGAAATCAAACGCATCTGATTTACACATGTGATGACTGACGATACACATTCGTGATCATTCCGCATAAATACCTTCCGACGCATACACCTTTCGGGAGTATTAGGGTTGTCAGTGTCATAATTGGTATGACATTTTTGTCTCGATGACGTAACTGTATCTATTGATTTATGATGATGATGATGATCATCATCATCATCATCATCATCATCATCATCATCATCATCATCATCATCATCATCATCATCATCGTCATCGTCCTCATCTCAAGATAATGTACATGATCTCAATAAATCGAATGAATTAGGTTTGGGTCAGTAATTTATCCTCCATCAGCCTTATCTATAATGCTTTGCGTCATTCAATAATTAATTAAATTAGTAATTAATACGTTTTTAATACCAAAACAAGCTTATCTTATTACCAAATGCAATGTAACATCCAGACTGTTAGAACTGATTAGAACTATTCGCTAGTGTGTATTCGAGGGTTGGATGGATAGATAACTTTTCAAGAGTTTTTTTTATTATTTAGCACACGTCAATTTGATTTCACCTAGCCTTATGGTTAGCTGAAGGCAAAGTCCCAAGTAAGAGGGTCATTATTACAGACACGTACAGTGTTACAATGATGGCGCTCAGCTTGACGTCCTTATCAGATGCTTTTTCACGCCCTGCTTAAAGGACCCGGTACTGTAGGAAGAAGGAAACGCGTGAGCTGGTAAAGAATTCGAAGTAAACTGGCGGCAAAAGACTAAGTAAACACAGCAGAAGTTAATTAATTCTACTTCCAAAATTTGCTTTAAAACAGTTATAGTTGAATCTTTAAAGGAATAGCTAATAACGGTATTTTGTATTTAAAATAAAGTCTTTTCAGTTCCTTGTCATAGTTATCTCATTATGAGTCTATTCAACCTTGTACCATCGAAATTCCTTCACGAGTCGGAAGATTGCCGAAGCTATGTTCATACTTCTGTAGCATTTAACGATTCCTGCATTGTTCTTCTGCCGAATCGACGGCATTAGTTACCATCGTGGTGTAGTAATTTGTTTTACGGCAGCGCTGCTACTCGCGGAGAGGGACTGAGCATAGGTTTCGCTCTTCGGGAAGGCTTACTACGTCCACTCCATTAAGATTACTCTCCAGTAAGATAAGATGGAATTTCATTACCATGTAAAACATAACGTACACAAATCGGATACTGATTGCCATCTATCTATGTTTTACACGAACAGCTTTCCATCGTGGATCTGGTACATTGAGTACAAAGCCGTAGAGGTCGTTACCATGACAATTGGAGTAAAAATGATATCGCCAGAACGCTACTGCCCATCCCAAAGTTGCCTGGAAGAGATCGATTTCAGCGATAAAGTACTGTCCATGGTACATTAGAACAACTGAACTCTCACTACTTGTCTTTGGTGGTATTTTTTATATTTTGGTGTACAATAAAGAATTATCTATTTATGTATCAAAGGGTTCCCGTTTGATTCCCAGGTTGGGGAAACACAATTGGGTATTGTCGTAAAAACTTTTACTGGTGCCTGGTTGATGGTAATAACTCTTACGCCTCCTAAGGCCAATTATTAGTATTGATTGCTGATACACCTTCGGAAATATACAGGTATGATTATGTGAGAAGTTTTTTTAAGTTATGGTATCCCACGCTTTTGAAAAAGGCTGTTTAACTATTCGCATCCCAGTAGGGTTCATTTAAGAATTTAAACCCCAACAGCTGCCTGCAAAACCTTTTCAAAAATGTTTGCTAACCCTAAAATGCACTTGACGTGTTGCAAATTATACATTTAATAACACATATTAGTTTTTTGCACACCAAAGTATCCACCCAAGTATCGGTAACTAGTCATTTCGTTACCAGAAATTTATATTCGTAACCACGTAGGTCTACTAAATTAGGCACCGCGTACACCTTTTGCTCAGTAATTAGGTTTTTGCACACGAGTCGTGTGTAACTTTTCGGTTGATGCTTCAGACCCGAGACAGTCGTGGTCAGTAGTCACGCTCGTGGGGTTTAAAACATCTGTAGTCTCATGAGAGCTTACTTGTTAACCTGCCTTATTTGTCTCGTGGCAAAATGCTGTTATTAATTTTCCTTGTGACATCACGACCAAATAATTTTATCACACATTAGAAGGTTTTTACAGGGTAAGCAGCACGAGTCGACGAGACGAGCCAGGGGCGTTAGCCCCTGGTGTCGCAAACGTCCATAGGCTATGGTGACCGCTTTCCATCAGTTGAGCGTGTACTGGTCTGCCACCTAAGTGATAAAAAAAAACGTCAAACCAGCACTTCCTACAAGTTTTGTTTCTCGAGGCGACAATTAAAACTACAACATCAATCTCGCACGCAATTTACTCTCAAATTCACTTGTAGGTATATTTAGTTTCGCAAGCTTAGCTCTGACGTTGATGCATCGACAATCCCCTTCCTATTATGGTATTAACTTTCGGAAAAAGCATCTAGACAAACAACTCTCTATTAGCCTTATACAGTTTTTATCCGATGCCGTTACTTGATCATATTGCTTAGCGTTTTATTGGCGCAATCTGTCATGCCGTCAGTCCACCCCCGATCAGTCTGAAGCATCGTTAATGGCCGCCCACCTACTCCGGCATCATTTCGCAATAATCATCAATTACAGCGGTAATTGGCCGACGAACACCTCCGTGGAGAAGGCTCGCTTCTTCTTGCTCAATAACATCGTCGAGGGGTTGTGTGGGCGGTGATGACCTCTCGGCATGCGTGGGCGATACTTTCTACACACTGCTGATGCGCCCAGATTATCTAATTCATACGACCACGTATTCTAGTTGTTTTGACGTATTGTGATTCGTGATCCTAATCTCTGGAAGCTTGCTGTAGGTGCTATCAGCGCGCTACTGCCTAATATAATGAATAGCTACTTATTTTCGTACAACGAATTTATTAACGTCTCCAAAGTTATTTTGGATACGTTTGGATCCTCTTCCAAAAACATTCGTACGACCTAATCACGCCTTCGACCCCAAATTGTAAATCTACAAAAAATGGTATTGACGGCCTCATTTTCTATATTATATTTACATATTTAGTTTCTAATCTGATCTAATTAATTATTTATTGTTTGTTACAGGTAAGCAATATAGTAGATGTAATCATTTACTTAGCCCGAGTAACATTGTAATATGTCTGATAACTGGTAAGACTTACAAGAATTATTAATCAAATGAAAATGACTTGGTACCTGCCACCAACCTTGTTAGCATCTTTTCAACAGTCGAGTTTTTCTGAAATTATTAATCCTTAATTTTATCGTTCATTCGTTCATCTTCACGTTTAAGTACTCAATTACCGCAGACAAACTCGCAGCCCACCTGATGCAAAGTGGTTACAGTGACCTATGAACGTTCGCAACACCAGCGGTGTTACATTCCTGCTATCGACCATATAGACAAGAGGGGGAAATGGAAAGGGGGAGGGGAAAGGGTGGGAGAAGGTTAAGAGCTTCTCTGTGCTGTCAATGCAGAAGAAGAGCAATGAGCTCTGGCTACCATACGAACCGCCGGAAACACATTTATTCAGTTGTTGTTCAATTATCTAACTTAATACTTTTCATATTCATCTATAGACATTTGTTTCAATAGAAATTAGTACACATCTTCTTCCTGCTAATAAGAAGTAGGTTAATTGTACAATTTGCACCGTCTTGATTTTTATCAGCTTTATTTACCTAGTCTCTGCACATGAGTAGACCTCTGTTCGTAATTTCGAGACGGTTGCCAGGAGATCATTATACTGAAGGTTATTCAAGAGTTGACCTCAGTCACGGTACGAAATAATATACTTTATACTTTTATGCCATTTTAGATGCTTTTTAAAATAGCATGGGATGCTCGGGCAGGGGAGTAGCAAATCCACAAATACATAGATTAAATCAAATCAATCGTAGCTCTCGTGATCTGGTCTGGTCGTGCCTCGGAGAGGACGTTAAGCCGTCGGTCCCGATTGTCATACGAACATCTATGGCAGTCGTTACGAGTAATTCCCTTAAAAGTCCGACTAGCCTAACTACAGAACTTCGATAGCGCCAACTGAGTTGGGAATTCGCTCAGAGAATGATATGTACAGTAGAACTCAAAAGTGCAGTAGCAATCCTACGCAACTATAGCGTCAACATTCTAACGCTACTTGTTACCTTTTTCTTTTAAGACAATTCACGCACACATGTAAATTGTTCTTCTGTAGGAATATTATACATTATTTCGCTACAAACATCTAAGTAGGCCGTGGCCGAATGGTTCTGGCATAAGGATTACTAAAATGTAAGGTTGTTGGTTCAAATCCTACGATCAATCAAAACACTTTTTGTGTTTTATTTATAAATTTAACAACAGGTTGATGAATAAAATATGATTCTAAAGTAGAATTTATTATTAGTTAAACTTTAGCAAAGATCAACATAAAATGTAAAAAGTATGAAGGTAGATTTGAAATAAAATGGAATAATTACTGACTTAGAGAAAATAAGCGTGTTTCTATCTTAGGTTCCACACTCAAATAAAATGACGTTGTTGGTTTTTAGTTGCTTGTTTTGTGCTTGTTATTGTCGTGAATCGATTCAATATTAATTTTAACATGCCTACAAGTTATATAAGAATGGAAGTCAATGCTAATATTGTGGCTTTATATATGAATGGATTAAATATAAGTGAAATAGCAAATGAAACTGGCATATCCGTAAGTATAATAATATACCATTTTATTTTTAAATTATACTAGCTGTCGTCCGCGACAACGCTCGCGTGGATATCGATTATCGCGACCAAACATAGCCTATGTGTTATTCTGTGGTATATAAGCTATATTACTGTAAAGTTTCATTTAAATCTATTCTATCTATTTGCTTACATTAATGTAAAAACGTTCTTTTTAGAGAAGTACTGTGAGCCGCTGGGATAAGAGGTTTGAGGACGAGAAGGCCGGAAGGTTTGAAGAAGTAGAAGGCCACCGCTGATTAACCACGACCAGCGGTGCTATATGGTAGCAGAGTATGAAACCAATGGTTTCATACCAACACGACGATTTGCCAATGAGTTTGAAACATCATTGAGGACTGCTCGCCGCGTACTCCATGCCGAAGGCCTGCATCACCGGACGCCAGCAATAAAACAGTTTTTAACGGAACACGGAACAGCAGAAGTTATGTGGACTTTTTAGATAATATAATGTTACAGTGCGTAGTGCTTTTCGTCATAGATCGCGAATGGCTTAGAGAACATGCAGAGGTCAACGTTATTTCTTGGCCAGCACGATCCCATGATTCAAACCCGTTAGAAAATATATGCGGTAATGGTAAAAAGATTTATAAAGTCCTAAATTATTAAAGCAACATTGCATGCAAATATGTGACAATTTACGTAGGACAGATATTTATCAGAATGTTGTGGGGTCCATGCGCCGACGTCTACTCTGCGGTATTGAGAACAATGGAGGTCATACAAAATATTAATAATTATTAGCACAAAAACTATTATTAAGTAATTATTCATATTTTGCCCGCCTACTATCATTCTCTCTAAGCCTATTCCCAACTCAGTTGGGGTCGGCATTCTAGTCTAACTAAGATGCGGCTGAGCTTCAATATTTTCTGTGAAGCGACTGCCATCGGACCTCCACAACCAAATTGGCGATATCGAAATTCTACAATACTAATTATACTTAATTGGATGTTTGTAAAAAAGTACTACTAGTCTTGTTGTTCTAAATATCAAAACTGTAAAAAATAATACTTTGGTTACATAACTTACAAGTAAGTAAACTATACCTACTTAATGATCTTTCTATGTATTACAAAAAATAAATTCAATAACCCAGTTAAGTAAGAAGAAGTAGTTTTTGTGAATTTGGTGAAAAGGGGACGTGCTGGCTATAGGACAAGTCAGTGTAAGATTGTAAGATTGAGGTTAAGTTTCAATCCTCTTTTCCTTGCGAAAACGAATACTTAAGCTATAAACCTCAATCAAATTTACATTGAGTAGGCAGGTAGATAGTAAAGATGAAATATATTTAGTTACTTATCAAACATTTTGTATCATTTATTTTCATAACCCGATAATTTTAATCACATAAATAACAATTAATGCCAACTTCATGCAAAAATAATTTATAATTATTCAAAATTAAATATTTGACATAAATATAAAAAAATATTATCAGTTGGAATCGAGCCACTAACATCTCTAATCATTCCGTTCCGATAGTGTCATGCATTAGCCACTTAGCTATCCGTTGACTCACTATGCCTGTTAAATTACTGTATTAGTATCTAATGACTCACAGCAGGTTTAAAGAATAACACAGTTATGAAAACGGACATATTAGGTATTATTATGATTAGTCTATCTTCTATCTTTGTCTAGTAGGCATTTTATATATATTGTTGTACTCTTCTTCGCTATAATATGCATTTCGCACACAAGTAAAAACTACGCGCGACGGTCGCACGGTAAACCATTTTGAGCCTTGATGTGCTACTGCACTTCTGAGCTCTGACTGTACATATAATGTAGTTTCCTTATTCTTTTAGATGCTAAATACTTATAATGTTGTTCATAATAAGGCTTCACTTTTTTATAATCATTGGTGTCGGTTACATTGACTGGTAAAGCCAGGTTTGTTACACCGCAGCTGTCTGGTGTCGAGTTTCACTATAAACATTCTAGTTTCTTTCGATGGAACTATTAACTTATTTTTAAGGGTTCCACACAAGTTATTAAAGCTAAGAAATATGGCCAAAGATGGCTGTCATGTTATTTGCAGAGGTAGCCAATGATATCAGTCGAGCCGATGGGGATATATAACTTATGCCGGGTCCACATTCACGTAACATTTTACCGTGACCGTATAAGCGCGTGTCAGTCCGATTATGTGGACGTATTTAGGTGCGTGATAGCGGAGCATACATGAAACCATCAATCACACAGCTCTAGTTTGTGCTGATATGACCACGAGTGGTTCCGTCCACTCTCAACATCATGCCCTGTACCGATGATCACAGCCCGGTCCGTTGCTCGTATAACAAATGTGGACTCGCCTTAATAATCGCATTTAAAAACTCATCAACACGGTGTACAGTTATAGTCGGTTCGTGTCCGACATAACCGCCCCCGCTTGGGAGGAGATTTCCGCATAAAAAAGAAATATAAACAAAATATAATTTCGCCCATTCTATAGGAGACAACACTATGAAAATACTCTGTTGAATATATACCGGGCAGTTCCTAGTTTCAATTGTTAAAAATTCTCTAACAAACAACACGATGATTGCAAACAAACATAAATTAAACTACAATAATGTGTAAAACGCAATTCATTTCGAATAAAACCTTGACCTCTCGTATACTGAGTCATTCTGAATTTACTACACTCTCTAGAAGTCTAGAACATTCCAAAATACTGTAAATGTTATCTAGTCGTTTTACAGTTCGGCTATAGACAGCTCTACGATACAAGTTAGTTCCCATAATTTATGGTAGTTACATGCCAGTTCCGCTCAACTTCAAAAGGCAGTATCCATATCCGGCATAACAGTATTATAATACGTAGTTATAACTTAGATCCGATATAATATCTGTTAGTGTTACTTACCAACTGTAAAATAATTTTATCCACATCCACTAACATTATTAGTCTCAGTAACTGTCTTTATCTGCGCTTTTTATTGAAATTTTGTGTTTTTTATACCACTTAGGCGGTAGATAAGCATTCGGCCCTTATGATAGAAAGTGGTTACCGTGACCTATGGACGTTTTCAACACCAGAGGCTTCGCACTCGTCATGCCGACCACGTAGAAATGGGGAGGAAGGGGGAGAATGGTGAACGTTAATAGGTGCTGTCAGTGCAGAAGACAAAGAAAAGTTTCTCGGTCTTCCCACTGACAACACAAACCTCTGCAGTCAGCTCTATCTATTCCACTCACCGCCAGAAACACAACACAAGGTTATTATTAGCCGCGGTTTTCTGTTGGGCGGAGGTAAATTAAACTGAACTAAAAGTATGATAATCTAGAACTAAAGATAGAGAAAAAAGAAATAGACTAAATTTTGGTTCCCATAACAGTCAAGTAGGTACGCGGGCAGAGACGCGAGTAACTACTAAGTATGTAGTAAGTAATATTTTTAATGGAAGCGTTTAAAATTCGACTCGCTCTTAACTATTTTTTGCGTCTTTCGATCCGAATAAAGAATTCCATTATGTTATAAAGTATCATATTACAATACCGGGCCGAAGCAAATGATGTGTTTTAATGTGACAATATTATATTACATAAATTACTGAGACAGGTGTTTATTAATTATTATTAAACGTTGATTTTAAATAGTACTATGTGTCCGCGAAAGCGTAGAAAACCATTGACCTTTCCATAATTCGAATCTCTGTGGAACTAGGAAGTCACTTTCTTTAGGCTTGAAGCGAAATATCGTAAGAAGAAAATATAGCTTGTCTGAGCCCAAAACGACGCGTCCGCCACCTTTCACGGATACAAATAAAGCATATTGACAAAGAAATTCATGGAACAATTATTGACATTTCATTTTTGCACAGATTATGTGAATATATGTATACGACGTATTCATTCCAGTTTAGACGATCTATTATTCAAATAAATATCTACGCAATATTTAAAACAAGTAGCTAAGTTTATCACGAGTTGGCAAGAAACTATAACGCCACCATAGAAAAAAGAATAGTGACGTAGGTATGTCAATCTTTGAGCTTCCATTTAAAAATTTGAGAACCAGATGAAATAATGCATCCATCGTTAGTCAGTACCCACAGCAACAGCTGACTAACTTTTGGCATAATCGTTCAGCAAAGAATGAGCTCTTTTCAACCAAGGATTCTGTTCAGAGGTACGCTTATAAAAGTTGGTATTGTTGTGTGGGTGTTACTTGCTTAGTTGGACCGGCCTATTCAGTTCAGGGTGAATAAGAGGGATGAAGCTATGTTATAGACCCCGTATAAACCTAGGGTGCAAAACATCTTCGTAGTTGAGAAGCCATGATAGGTATTCAAAACAGATTTACGGTGTCTCTAGTTCTCTACTCTATGCAAGATCTTCTAAGATCCTAAATTATTAGAAAATCTCGAACTATCTAAATGGCTATGTTACACGAGCTATTATACAAAACTATTATACTAATGGGTGTCGTGTGTCAGTCGTAAGCCCGACATTAATGTCACATCCAGCGGTTATTGTCGCGGAAGTTGCCTACGCTGCCTCGCGATTTAAAACTTCAACCAGAGAATATGTAAGTTGTATCGGATGCGATTTATTTTATAGCATGCGTTTCTCTTGATATAATTTATCAGAAATAGACTTAGACAGTGTACTTCAATCTATCATGTTGCTTGTAGCCATACCATTGGGAACGAAGCCAGTGGTGACGACTGGGAATAACCATTTAGTAAGCTGCCTTGTATGTAGAAAAACTTGCCTTTTATACCTATTTGGGCCATTTTTGTGGAGTAGCTGTTCTCTGAACCTCAGCTCTCCTTTCCTACACGGAACAACACGTGCAGGGCTTAGATGTCACCCGCATACGGTGCAGAATATTCCATCAAGAACCAAGCGGTTCTGTAAGTCTTTCTTCTGCCACTCCATTAAGTCTTGGAATTCCTTACCAGCTCACGTGTTTCCTTCTTCCTACAGTCCCGGATACTTTAAGCGGGCCGTGAAAAAGCATCTGATGAGGCCGTCAAGCTGAGCGCCACCATTGTAATATTACGTGTTTGTAATGGTGACCCTCTTTCCTGAAACTTTACCTTCTGCTTACTATCAGGCGAGGTGAAGTCAAATTCTCCTGCTAAACTAGCCGTGATACATTACTTCCATTTAGTCTCCTTCGTGGAAGTCATCAAGTAATTAATTTCCCTTTCTTTTATATAATCTTCACAATTCATCTATCTCTTCTTCAGTCCATCCTATACTATATTCACTTTTATAGTTACAAGATTCTATCATCCAGTTTTCCACCGTTATCCGGATGTACTTAACTTTAAATATGACCAAATTTAGATATAAATATATAACATAATTTGTATGAGAATATATTAATAATAGGTATATCATTAATATCATTTATTAGTTTACCCAGCTTAAACGTTGTTTATCCAAGCCATGATCGAATAATTTTAATAAGTTGTGAACGGGTTTTTGTTTCCGGTGGGCGACTTATGGAAGGCAATCTCATTCAGTCAAACACTTATTAAAAAAAATAAAACGTAATATGATATTCAGGGCACCGTCTGACAGCATGCACGTATTGAACCGTAAAACGTACAATGTGTTATACATCAAAGAAATATAACGAGAATCGCCCTCGAAGTTATGTAACCGGCCACACATCTCGCTACGCCCGCGCCGGTCAAAAGTTCGCTAGCACACCTACGCGAATTCTGGATAATGGTATAACTTGTATACACACTGATTTCGGTTTGAAAGTGCCCTGACAATTTGAATGACACTTAAAACACTTAAAAATTAAATAATCGTTCACGTGTTGCTACAAAATTATTATTTATTTACTTTTGTTAGTGTAGGCGAGGCTATATATTGTTCTGTATATTAATTTCATTGCGGCAAATGATAGATTTATGATGAAATCAATGTTCAATAACAGCACTTTCGTTCAATTAACATGTCAGTTTGTTTGATATCCTTATTAATCTAGTACGACGGTTTAATCGACGTTGTGTTATTCAATTCGTTAGCTTTCAGTTGTCGAGACGAGGTACACCTATAACTCAGCCACCCCCGAGGCCATGTATCACACTCAGGTCGACACGACTTTCACGCGGCTGTGGGCGTCACCTGTCGTGCCTTACCGTGTCCACTTTGACACATAAAACCGCTATTATTTTTCATATTATATCTTAAATACAAAGAGATAAGAGCTATATAATATGCATCAATAACTTTGTCACGTTTCGCCCACAATGCTTATTGGACTCAATATCTAGTTTATCTAAAGATTTCTGCATTCATTATTTTTCGAGTTTCATTAAAAATGATTTCGTAACATCACTTTCTAAAGGTAAATTAAAGATTTTCGTTACTATCCGCAAAGGCGATGCGGCGATCATGAACTGCATTTTGATTATACTAACGGCGCAGTGAAATTACAGTGTCAATCAGGAAAATAAAGTTCTCATCAAAACTTTAATGATTTTATTCAGAGTATTCGGTAATCAGTTTGTTTCACCCTAATGTTCTTTTCTCGTCTTCCAAATGTTCGTAAACGAGTAGAAGTCGATATGAAAAAATAAACTTAAAATTTTGTTATATCCATTTACAGGCTATGCTATAGTAAAAAACTGCTGTAAAGCAAAAAGTTTACAAAAAAAATGTATCTAAGTATGTTTATTTGCATTCTAGAACACATAACACAAGCTAGTCAAGCTGTGCTTACCATGGGTCTAGGTGGCGTTATGTACCTAGATTGTCCTAGAATAATAAAAAAAAATTAGGTGGAATCAAAAAACTAATAATTTAAAGAAAATTTGCTTACATTTTTACAATTTCATTTGTTTATTTTACATATTCGTTCAACGTTACTGAACGCCTACATTCAGTTTTTGTTCCAGTCATTAAGCGCAATTGTCAGCTGTCCGCCGCACAACACCCAAAATCGCGACATTGACACAAGAGTGACGTTTCATCTGTGTTTATTTGCCTACGGTCCAATTTGTATATTTCAATTGTAATCTCTTCACCAATCTCGATATCCACTGACAGATCATTAATTACATCTCCTTACTGTCAAGGCGATTTGTATTCGTTTGTTTTTCTTGTCGTCCCCCGTAATCCGTAACAATAATCTGTCGATATTATATCTAAGCAAATTACTATCTTTTGTATTGAATATCTTGAGATATCCTATCATCTGAAATGTAACTGCGTAGTATTTGTTTACTGGTATTCGTGTTTCTGTCATCAATTTATCATTCACGACACGTCTATGCGGTTATACAACTACCTAAGAATTTTAACCACTTCGAATATATATTGTTTATCTATAAATACCCATACATTATGATAGTGTACTCTCCATTCTAGTGATAACGGCCACACCTCTTCTATTAAGATTATCAGGTGATTAATTACAGATTACATTCGACCTCAAATTCTAGTTGTAACTTTCGTATTTCAGAAATCGTTGTTATTCCAGGTTACTCTATCATTTTTTTTTATACCACTTAGGTGGCACAAGCACACGGCTTACATGATGAAAAATGCTTACCGTGTTCTATGGACGTTTACAACACCAGACGCATCAACATGTAGAGGGGAGGAGGAAGGGAAGGGTGAAGTTTAAGAGTTAGGAGAGTTCCTTGGGTCTTCCTACTGACAACACAAAACCTCCAGTGAGCTCTGGCTACCCTACTAACCGCCGAACACACAACATGAGGTTATTATTAGCCGCTGTATTCTGTAGGACAGAGGTACTTTCGCAGTCAGACTACTCAATTACGCCGGGGATACCATCATGTTATTTATGCCTGCTATGCGTAAAACGTTAGTAAAAAATTTCCTCAATGATATTTGTAACTGGTATCAATAAACCGTTATCGAGTGCGTTGACAAATGAGCGTCTGGCGTGTAATATATATATCCGTATACATCAAACATTTTCCATTCACTACAAACTACAAGTAGTAACGTACCAATATGTTGTTGTTTTGATATATTCGTTATTAGAACGGCGTCTGGATATCTGAACTATCGCGTATATTCTCTCACGCGACGGACCTTTTGCCCTTTGTTGCTCAACTGTGACAAAAACACAGTTATTCACGCCTCTATTTTTGAACTATTACATACAGAAATAAGGTGTGAGATCCCGTAACCTCGCTGCACGACATTTTTATTGGCTCATAGTTATATTTACGTTATCGCGATATATATTTAGTTTCTATTTGCATATCTATATGAAGTGTACATTTATAAAGTTATGCGACGGTTTTATCGTATAGTATCAGGTACAATGTGACCGCTTTATGTCGAAGTAACGGTCTCGATTAATCGAATGGGTCTCGCATAGAAAACGACATTAGTTGGGTACTTGCGATCGTAAATGCCAGGATGAATATTCAGTAGAGATAACATAGCAAACATACTGTTGAGATCAGATGTATTCACGCCACGTGAGTCAGCTTAAAAAATACGATATTAAGAAAATTGGATAGCAAAACGACCCGCGCTGTCTGTGAATTAGCTGGCCGGCAATAGGGTCCTTCTTCTCAATTCTTTTGGAGTCGACTGCCATGCGGCTTAACCTCGATATTTTTTGCGAAGCAACTACCATCTGACATGCATCTGCATAGCCAATTTTATGCAACTGAAATAACTAATATTCCCTCTAAATCCTCCAGCTAAGCTCAATGGTTAGGAGCGAGTCGGGTCTTCTCGATCGTAAAACTGGCCCTTAACCGCTAAGCTACAGGCTACACTAAGTTCTGTAATTAGACGAGTCGAACCTTTTAGAGCTTTAACTACTCGTAACATATTGACGTGAATGGCATTACCTATTTCTAGAAATAGAATCTATGAGTGAGATGAGATCAATCAACATGTAAATCTATTCGCTGGTCGGCATACTACCCGTGGTGCAAATTACCTCCATACACCGTATTTACTATAGAACAGAAAAAACTAGTAGAAATGCGACACGATAGTTTCAGCAGCGGAACCGATGTCGCCAAACTCACACATATAACCGTAAATAATATCGTGCATTACTAGTAGATAATTGCTTTGATTGGTCGTACCTATTTATATACTACCTTTAATGCCATATTAGCATCATGCGTGCTACAAAACCAAAACAAACTGTCCTTTTTAAGGTAGTAGTAACTATATTACCACTACCTTTCTTTTAACCGTTCAAAATAACAATTAAATACTTTGCTATAGATAAAAAAGTGTTTATGGCGTTTCATACTTTGAATCGAACAACCTTGAATATTCACGTAAAAGTTTAGACGTATTCGTACAAAAAGGTTCATATTGTCGAATTTATCTTTTGCATAAATACGCAAAGCAATGTCACGCGTGCACCTACTACATCACACTTCTACTTGTTTTTTGTTTTCCATGGTATTTAGGCTCACAACCACTAAATATTCTCAGCGCATTAATATACTTAGCTATTTGCATTCATGACTATATTTATTTTGGCTATAAATTATTTTGCATAGTACTTAACGTTTGATACAATCTCTTAACGTTTAATTTCGTGTTTGACGTTCTGCTTGAAGTTTATTGCTGTAGTTTAACTAGATATAGTAAATGTCTTATTAGGTTGACGCGTTGACGCGTATGAAATACATGAATAATAATATTACAATTTAACTACTGGATGAATGACGGCATATGATTACTGCCCGCCTATTGGTATACTCCGAGAAGGTATACTCAGAATGCATTGGGACGTCAATTCTATGAGCAATTATGTTTTGTATTATTTTAAACTGCTGTTTCTCTTTTCAAAATAATTACACAATGGTTTTATGAAAATTTTGTCGTTCACTTCAATAGTGGTTTGTGCTAGAGGCACTGCCTAGCGAAATTCGATTGTCAGACAAAGTTTGGATCACATGACATTCCGACAACTGATGTCACTCCCATACATTTTCGACCTTTCTATTGACGATGTAGCCAATACAAATGCCTTTTGTCTAGGCAGGAGGCCTGGTAATAGAGAATAGTAACCGAATATGTAGTTTGATAAGGTGCCTATTAATGTTTTCTTACACAATAACACTATCTTACCAACAAACTATTCAGTTGGCACTAATGAAAATCATTCACATGATCGATTAGCGTGGTTTTGGTCACGTCGCTCGTTTCAACACCGTCACCAAGAAATAACAGGTACAGTAGACCAACTGCACACAACGAGACACATTGACGTACCCATATCATTTTACGAGGATCTTGGCTCATTTCAATCGTCTCGAAAAGTTGTTTTTTTTTTTAATCTCACTGAAACTTAAGACCAGACTTATATATTCGGAAAAATTGCTATTAGCCAGCGTCCAACACGACAATAAAATACCACGCTGAAGCGCCATAGCCAGCTCTCCAAGCATTCCTGAAATGAGCTTACCAAGTTCATTTAAGTGAATCTCGACTCTTTATCTAGACCTTTTTCAGGACCGAATATCAGGTTACAGTACCGAATACCTCTCTGTAACCTGATATTCGGTATACCTATACCACTGACCTTCGCATCCAAAGGGTGTCGTAAGAGGCGACATACTGAAAAATACGCAGACAATAGCACTGCTAGAGAAGGAAAACTCGAAATAAAACCTTGCACCATGTCGTCTCGCCGAAGAGGTTTATGTCTGACTACAATTGCTGTGAGTTCAAGCATTTTTATTTATGTATTTTTTTTTGCTTTTCTGTGTGAATCTGGACTTCTGTATGTACTTGTTTTGCACCTATATCGTTTCTCTATTTCTGCATCAATAGTTTTATCTTTACCACAAGATAACACTTGATTACTTAGCTATTAAAATATTTTTGACGCTAATTTTAGATGCGTAATACTTAAATGTGCTATATAGATACCGTGGGGATTAAGGGCATGGTATTTTGTGTATATAATAACGCCTATTTGTACCTGAGAGACATAATATAAACTCACGCCTATATCGCCGAAGGGGTAGGCAGAGGTGCTATCACCCACATTTCGCTAGTTTATGTTTAGATCCATCATTGTAATAGATGGCGAGCCTATTGCCATTAACCGTGCACTTATAAACCTGCTTTAATACACACATGACTTCGAAAAGCATCGAAAAGACATTGGTGTGTGCCATGGTATTCCATTACCCATATCATTAGGCTACCTGAGAGAATAAGCAGAGATGTGTTGTTTACATCCAAAATTTACTAATAACTCATTTTGGTTTTACAGAATAAGAATTAACTTTAGTTGAACTCTTTTTACCTATTCCGTACACCTACAGAGAATGTTCGGTCTTCTGTAAACGACTGCAATATTTAACCTGGAATGATTGTTCTCATCAGTACAATTAACGTCTTATGACTCACGTGTCCCATCACGTGCATTTACCCAGTCACCAAAAGGTAATATTTTTACATATACATATACCTACCTACATATACACGAATATTTTTTAATTACAAGAAAAATTTCGGCGAAGTGATAGGTTTCGATACTAAACACAACCATGATATAAAAAAAGAATAAAGTATGTATGTCAATTTTTTCTGTGTGTCTCTTCGTGTGTGCTCGTATTGTGAGATTTTAAAAACGTTAAAAACTTTGTTTTTTTGTATGGTTGGGTATTTGTATTATTCCATATAAATTCAAGTATATATGTACCAAAGCAGCCCCCGCAGTTTCTCTGGTAATTGTATAAATACATATAGGCGTACACATACATATACTTTTACATGCATAAATAGAAAAATCCGTGATGTATCATTACTATATAATTCACGCCTTTACAAGCTAGGCTTAGCTTCTCAATCAAACTTGAACCTCTCGACTTCTGTACAAGTGACACAGAAGTCAAGAGTCTTGTTTACCAGATGGGTTTGGCGTTAAACTTGCATAGACTTGAAGTGCATTCCATCATTCCACAACCACAATATTTACAACTTGTTGGTCGGTACCTGTGGGTTGTTGGTACCTACTTGTGGTAATTTGGCATGTTATCTGACAGTACTGCAGGTTAATAAACCCACAGTTGTCAAAGATAAAGTACCTACATATAATTCTCACGTCAGGTAACACGATAACACTTCACTCTGGTTTATTTTTTTTTTGTAAATATTGATTTTACACTATCAGACGTGCAGTGAACTGTGTTGAGTAGACTTAGTTATTACTTGATGTGTTGAGAAATATTAATAGATGTATGGCTTGAATATAAAGACTTCTATGTAACAAATAAAAGATTAGTCTGGAACAAAAATTTGGTTACAACATAGCGATGGTAATAGGAAGCTAACTTGTATAAAAATTTAAAACCTTCTTCCCTAAATCTCTGTGACGCCACAGTGGGCGTGGCGGTAGTAACCGCGACTGCTGTGCAGGAGGCATGGGTTCGATTCTCGCTCAGGACAAATATTTGTGTACCTGACTATGAATATTTACATATTTAGAGTTTCTATGCATAATATGTATGTAGGTATTTAAAAATGTATCTAAGTACCTATTTTAGAACCCGTAACACAAGCTAGTTAAGCTACGCTTTCCATGGGTCTAGGTGGCTTTCTGTAGATTGTCCTAGAACATTTATTTGAATCTAACTTCTAAAAAGTGATACAAATCTTTACACATATTTTTATTACACATCTTGCTAAATTAACGAATTTATTTAATAAAAATAATATAGATAGTACAATTTCACGTCTTAACATTTGACTAAATATACTTACAAAACAAACATTAAGTGAGAAGGGGACGTTAGCAAAATGCTCGTCGCCAAATTTACTTACACACATCATAAAAGTTACACATATACCTACCTAACCTATATACCTACATAACTGTCTTCTACAGACTTCTTTCTTTAAATTTCAAAAAATGCCAATCTAAATCTAGTCTGTAGTTCCCAGTCTACTCTTGGTCCAATCTTACGTAGAAGTATTTGGTTGGTAAGTATATTCTTAACTAGCGCGCAACTTCGTCTACGTCACCCCGTTTTTGCAACATTTTTCATTCCTGCTCCGCACCTGTTGGTACCTACGAATAAACCTTCCTCTTTAACCATTCTATCTATTAAAAAAACTGCATCAAAATCCGTTGCGTAGGTTTAAAGATTAAAGGATACAAAGGGACATAAGGACATGAAAAATAGAGACAGAGAACGCGAGTTTGTTTTATACTATGTAGTCTTCTTCTTCTTCGTGTCAGTGGCAACAATAAAATCAAATGAAAATCAGAAACGCCCAGCCCAAAACTTGGCGACACCAACTGCACCTTCTGTAGCTTCATTCAGGTCGGCGACCGTGCAGGTGTGAGGGCAAAGCGGGCACGACAGGAGGTGGTCCATCAACTGCAGTGGTGCACCACAGTCACAGCCAACACTCCCCGCATTCAGGTAACCCCATTTTACCAGGTTTGCTTTAGAGCAGCCGACCTGAGACCTCAACCTATTTAAGGACTTCCAAGTGGACCATTTCAGTTTTTGCCCGGGCGGTAGAGTCTACTATGTAGTGATACACAAAGACGATACAATGAACAATCCTAATGAAATTCTTTTGAACTTTCATCGCGATACTACAACAATTTAGAAATTTTACCTTATTGTAAATGGATTATGTTAATGTCGACGAAAAGCTAACGCTTTGTTGACATTATGGAGAAAATATGCATATTTGGCATTCTTCCATGTGTATCGGATCACCAATACACGATACCGTAAACTACATGAATATGGTGATCAACCAAATAATTAAAACTCCACAACACTCCTCTTCCGCTCTTCCGCCCACATTTACTTAATAAATCGTTTCATCATCTCCCAAACTTATTTTTATTACATCATTACGTACCTCTAAAACCTTTAAAATGTATGTAGAACAATCTGATAAATAACATCGTTGAAATTAAAAACAGGGCTCGTAAACGAATGCCCTGATTAGTTATTTACTTTATGAGCTAGCGACATGCGCGCGCGCAAATATTGTCGTTGTTGTCCTCTTATCGCTCAAACGAGCCTTGTTATTAGCAGGTGATGTACAAACATACTAGCGTAATAATGTATGTCCAATGTACACGTAAAATAAAACGATAATAACTCATCCTCCTCCTGTTTCATAAGATTAAGGGTGTGTAAGAACTATTATGTAACCTGCGTTTAAATCCGATACTCCTTAACCCTCGGCACACAAAAAATAGTGACGGGATCCTGTTTAGAAAGAGCCAGGAGATGTGCGGCGCGGGGCGGGAGCGGGCCGCGGCACCTCCGAGGCGCGCCACTCTGCCGCCGAATAAATTATGTTCTTTGGCCCATATCACGCGCCGCGTGCCCCGCGCAAACCCCTCGGGACCTTATCGATCGACTTGGATAATCCTAGAGGTCGCTAGATCGCCGGCGCTTGCGCGCTGTGCGATGATGACCTCTCGCCCCAGCATGATCGGAAACGAATGCCATTTGCGAGAGTCACGACAGAATTGTTTGCCAGATAACCCAGAGACGTAGCTCGCGTGTAGAGCACTGTTTGTATTAATTGCCCTTTCGCTATTCATCACCACTATCTGTCCAATCTCATTATATCTCGCTTTTCCAGATAGGTGATCCTTATCGTTTAATCCAATTCGGTTGGCAGAGCAGCAGTCGAGTTTATTCACATCTTGGGATCACATGCGGTCCAGTGTTCTGCATCAAATTCATCTTGATCGATTGCCCTTTTATTTGTATCTAAACAAATCGATTTATGCGATCGCCTGCAATTGCGGCACTCAGAACAGTCTCAATCTCTCGATTCATTCTCGTGTACATTAACCGATACAAGAAACATCTGTGCCGTTTGCCAAATCTTAGTAACAAGTTTTGCACGTGCGCAGACAGATGAGGCGACCCGTTCGCTATAATATCAATCAGATATCGTGAAAGTAGTTTTCCACTGCCACTTGATTTATGTACTCCATGTTGATGAGCTTCTGATTGCATGTTTATGTGACACTATAAGAGTTCCCACGGGAAACATTCATACATCAACACCTCCTGATAGTGTAATGTCGTGCGGAACTATAAAGACAGTATTTATATTCAACTAAAATATTTCCGACATACGCCATCCGAACCCTAATCGCGAACAATATTAGACTAATAGAGCCGATTATATTTGCAAATTGATATTACCTAGAGACATGTGAACAATAGTGCCGGGTCTTCACGCTTGCAATTTTAATTTATAACAATAATTTGCATACAATTTGGCAATCGATACGTGCCAAGTACGTACGTACCTCCTCAATTGAGTATGGCCCGCGTTTGAAGTGAAGTCCTTGAAATGTATTCATGGAGCTAATAGATCAATTTATTGGAACGGCGTGTAGAGTGCAACGAGTGTCGATCGTGAACCACATGCGGGTATGGCGGCAGAGAAATCGAATATCTGCTTTGCTTAAGATAACAGAATTGGCTCAAATGAGACCACCAACACATACTCATCCCAACATGACGTTAGTGTAGTCACTCCACACACGCTCGTAACGACCACAAAGTGAAAAATAGGAAGGAAGCATGAAATTATTGTAAGAGCAACGCATCGATAGTGTTCTAATATTGCGTACGCTCCTAATAACATGTGGAAGTAAGAGGATTAATGTTGCTCGTAAACTATAAAAAGCGTCCGCTTCTGTCAGATGTTGGATCACGAGAACTGCTACTAAATTTATGACTTTCGCTAAATTTACATACTTGTTTACTTGTTTTTTAGTCAACCGAAACGATTAATACTTCACAACACACTTCTTGTACTGCAGATATTTTATCTAAATTGTTTATTTTTACAATGAATTCCCCCAAAATCACAATGCCCAATTGTATGTCATTCAATGGAGCTTTGTTCCGTCTTTAGTAATGTTCGTTATCGTATTTGGCGGTCCAATTATTTCCTTATCCACAACAGTAAGTTTATTATTGTAGCATAATCTACTAGCAGCGTTGCTTGGTACAGTTAATATGTTTACGAGTACATCATAATAAACAGTTGGCGTCAATGAATCGCATCGCGCGCCACATTGGTATATCTGTGATGAGTGTTGCGTGATCGCGGCTCGCTGCTCACGTTATCTCCAGAGCCATGTGGAGGCTGTGCAGCGGTGCATACTGCACGGGGAGGGGGCGGGCGCGGGGCCTCCGCCCCAGGGGGACGCCGCTCGCGCTCCGCCCGTCATTCGCGCCGTGGGCGTCGCTCGAGCGACACGTACCGCCACTATTGCTCAGTGTTATTGTGCGACCGGCTGTGTTTCGTGCGCGAACCATCACCGTCTCCCGTGAGACAGCGTGCAGTGTGACTCGCCACATAATCTCGGTGGTGTAAAAATAAAGCCGGCGACAGACGGCGGCGTCCCAAGTTATATTTAAATGATAGCGCGGACGCAGGGCCGGGCTCGCCTCGAACGCTTTTCGTCGACGACATGAAGCGAAGTACGTGTTACACCTAAGTCTGACACCTTAACTAGATCATAAATCTGTGCTGCAGTTGACACCCGCTGATCCCAGTATTGTGTTTCCTAACAAGTGTCCCAAGGTTGTAGACTCGCTACACTTGAAGGCTCCTGTGAATCTGTTCATTAAGTGTTTGTATGTTAGGAGTAAGTTGAAGGTGTGATCTAGACGTGATTTAGTTTCCGCTTCTGAGCAGAATGCATACGAGCTAAGGATGTGGACGTTGAATCATTCATAGTTTCCTGTCTTTGTTGTGCCTATTTACGTTTATAATTTCTCCATCTGTTTTAGTATCTGGTCGTAACGGTGTGATGATGTGCTCATCAACGGAAATATTATCAATGAGTCTATTTATCGCTGTAAATTCCAATGTTTTGTTACCAGTATTATGTTTGCATAAATCATTCTCGGAGAAGTTGATTCACATCGATGTAATTGTTGTTGCTTCCAATATGTGTGATTGTATGAGCTCAGGTCTTAGATTTCTTTGCTCGCTCTTAGGCAACTACGTGATTAACTGAATCTTTATTGCTTCCTAGTTATGCTAATAGCTGTCTGTGTACTGCATACTTGATTGCTTCTTTCTCGTGTCCAAGTTTTATGCATTATTTACGTTAATTGATGCTTCATAGTTTAATTATCTTTTCCTGCTGACTGACGAATGGGTTTTCTAAATTCACAATCTCTTTTCACCTTTACTCTTTTGTAAGATGCTTCTACGTCACTTTCTATAATAGTTATTGTGTTATACTTTTGATGCTTGGTAAATTAGTAACAATATTTTACTTACCAAGCTTTATTGCCTGGATACAATCTCTTCAAATTGCATTTGCTTTAGATATAACTTCTCCAAAACGATCTTTTAACTACATACATACATAATGCTCATGCCCGTTATCCCCGAAGGGGTAGGCAGAGGTGTAAACAACCACATTTCGCCAACTATGATTTTTGGTCCCACGTTTCGGCGAGCCTATTACCGCCAATCGGGCACTTTGTAACAAAATGGGTATACCGAAAATAAATTCCTAACCGAAAATGTAACAGCTAAATAAATTTGGATAAGAACTTCTTTCAACTATGACGATAATGTATATCTTCTCTAAGTATGCAAAACTTCTTCGTAGTGATATCTACCAAAGTGTGAAGCTCAGTTTTACCTGCTCTATTGTGCATAGGCCGTTGTGTCCCTCAGAGCGCGTCGGGTGCGCGCCGACCGAGTTACCTGTGCCCCTTTGCAAAAAAAAAATACAATATTCGTCTTAAACGTTTAACACTATTAATATGTATAATACAATTTATGATTTAAATATATACCTTGATCGCTAGATGATTATACAGTCGCCATTGAAATTTCTTATTTATACAAACCTCTACATTGCAATAAATAACAATTGATGTATTGTGGCTAAGTATTTTTATAACTCAGGGGCATACATTTAATCTTAGGTTTATTACAGCTACTATGTGTTAAGCTCTGTACTTTTGCGAACGATTGTACCTACAATTATAATCTGTGCATTGATTCATAGTAGTATTTAAAACAACTAAATTTACTGTCTACCTTTTTTTATCGTGCGCAATATCCACACTGGTACCACCTCTGCCAAAATCGGTGGAGATGATTATGTCGGACTCGAACCGACCAAAACGCACGCTGTCCCGATGGACAGCAGGCCGATGCCTTTGATTGCCGGAGCTGAGTATATACAAGATATTTAACTATCGCACCCCGGCAGTCCCGGGGACATCTCTATTGAGATGACCCTCTACCCCTAATGTTGGGACCATGGTGTCCCCATCTAGCCCCTGGGTATAGGGTGGCACTTTGCGCCGCCGCCGTGGCCTGCTTCTGCTAGGGTGACAGACGGCTTCACCCGTCACTCCCAAGTTTACCGTGTAGTAAGTGGTCACCGTGGCTTATTAATATTAGATAGATATAGATTACTCTTTATTGTACACTAAAAACAAAACAAAAAATAAATACAAGAAAACACCAAGGACAAGTAGTGAGAGTATTAGCAGGGATGAAAGTAATTTACTACAGTATTTAAAAGTATAACTAGGTATAACACATAATAGGAATGTAAACATTTTGAGTTATTGCAACACCTAGGCCTGCCTAAAACCTGAAAAAACAGAATTCGTTATGTCCTCTTATGAACACAAAATTCCTACACCAAAATTTATTGATAGGTACCTAGGTATATCTCAATACAAAGATTGTTTATAAAGTTCAAGTACATGTTCAACAACTTTTTTGCTTACTGTACTTCTCCAGTGAAGCAAACTATGGCTCTACTTAGCGTGGTTGGAAATCAATATTATTTACTGTAGTATGGGTATGATAATGGTCTATACTACCTCACAGTAATATACCTTGTTATGTATAGTGTACCTATTAAGTTTCATTCTCAATAATGCACCTGCAGAATATCTTTTAAATTCAATATGAAATTTATGGTGCGATTTCTACGCATTAATATACATTCAACTAGCTGACCCGCGCAACTTCGTCTGCGTCACCCGGTTTTTACAACATTTTTCACTTCTGCTCCGCCCCAATTGTTTGTAACATGATGTTATATACATATAAACCTTCCTTTTCAATCACTATATCTATTAAAAATACTAAACCACCAAAAATACCAACCAAAATACCATCTATTTAAAATCCGTTGCGTAGTTTTAACGATTTAAGTAACATAGGGACATAGGAACAGAGAAAGCGATATCACTGATTGTAATAGATAGGAGTGTCCAATCGCACCCCTCAAATTGCACATACGACACCATATCTCCTCGTGTGAGAAGTTCATATATTCTAGATCTATTATCCAGTACCTTCTAAGACTAGTAGTCGTGTAGTGGCATCACTACATACCATTTAATTTCAACTTCTGGAGCTTACTGTACAAATAGCGCAAGTGCATTTATTCAACTTTACCTTTTATTTGTGAACGCAGTTAACAACACTATACGTCGGCAAGTCTCGAAATTTGTACCTTCATGCCATTCACATTCCTGAATAAAATCAAAACTTATCTCGGAAGTAACAATAAATATAAGCTAAACGGATTGTTTAGATACTTTTTATGTATCACCAAACGTTCACAGAAATGGCAAGAAGGAAATGATTGCAATAACACCATCATTCAAATCTTTTTAGCTGCACGCTAATAGAATAATTGTTTGCGCTAAACAATGCACCTATAGTCAGCCATCGGTGAATATTTCATGAAGAGAGGTATGTCCTAAAAACTAGGGTGTATTTCTGGATAGTATTTGTTTAGTTAAACTAGTCAGTTAAAAGTTCAAACTCAGTTGATGATTCGGGAATAATATAATAATATTAAATATTATAAGAAAAAAAACGAGATACCCAAATAAAATCCTAAACAGGAAACCAGTAAGGAAAACGTATTTTTCTTTTACCACAATCTCCGTAAAGAGTATATGTATAAAACATAGGTTATTATATTTTCCTTATATTACGTGGAAGTTACCGTGAATTAGGTTCATTAGAAAAACTATATTTCTTGATTCTATGACTACTGAATGAAGTTTAAATAATACGTATGTAGTATTATTTCAATATTCCTATTTTCATTTGTCATTGCATCCCAATTTGGTTTTATTTTTAAAACAGCCGAGACTAATAAAAAGGTTTATTATGTTTCATATTGAATGAATGCATCGAACAAAACAGATTTAAAAATAGAATGTACTGGCCATAAAGAAATGTTTAAAAGGTCATCCGCGACGAATTTGGCGCGAATTGTATGTTGCAAAATATGTACCTAAATGTTTAATTCATTGTTGTTTTAACTGAAATTGTTACTAAAGTTTAAAGAAAAACATTTAAATATGACCTCGCTATTGTCTTATCGACACACTTGTACTTTTAAAGTCCCCAGTGTAGAAAAAAAGGTAGATTTTTTACCATTTAGGTGGCTCACCTGATGGAAAGCGGTTACCGTGGTTTATGGATGTGTGCAACACCAAGGGATTCATATTCGTGCTGCCGTTCCAGTAGAAACCTTGTGATGAAGACTGCTGTTGTTTTGTTCGTGAGCGGACACTATACCATTGGCCGTATTCCGTAACTATCGTAATCTTTTTACAGATACCAATCTAGTAAATTGATACTCATTGTACTGAAGGCACGATAAGGTGTACTAGGAAATAGATCTACTTAATCATAAGTTTACGGAACTACGGCTCAGCACCTCATTGCTTTACCACGAAAAAATAAACGACGAATATGATTCTTTAAAAAGAAAACTGCCCTTCTACACTGACGGACTCATAAACTGCATCAAAGTTCAGGTTTACTCTAAAAGGATTTTTTATAATAAGTATGCAAACTTTTTAGATTAAATTATATAAATATGGAAAGACTGGCTCTTAATTTAAAAAAAAAAATTAAATTTAAAAATAGAACTGCAGTAAAACAAATGAATATAGCCGGGAAAAGAAAATTTACTTGTAGTATCAGATTTGCGTGTTATTTATAGCAAAGTTTTAAATTGATTCTCATTGTTTTTTTTTGTTTTGTCAATTGAATTATTGTTACCAGCATAATTGTTGGGTTAGTTTTTTAACACATCGAGAGTTTTTGAACCATAATATGGATACTTCGTCCGAACAAGCGGCACAAATTGTAGCATTGGTGCGGGAGGGCTTGGATCAACGAACGATTGGTAGAAATTTAAATTTAAACCAGTCTACGGTTTCTAGAATATACAGAAGGTTTGTAGAGACAGGTTCTTACAGGAGGAGACGTGGTACAGGCAGAACTCGAGCAACCACAGGTCGTGATGACCGATTTATTGTTATAACTTCCCTGCGAAATCGTTTCCTCACGTCAGTTAACATCAAAACCGAGCTTAATGAAGTGCGTGGAGTAAACGTGTGTGCACGAACAATAAGAAGAAGGTTAAAGGAAGCGGATATCACCCCTTTTAGACCAGCAAATGGTCCAAAGTTGTCTACAGCTCACAGACAAGCTCGCTTAAGATTTGCGCGTCATCACCTGAATTGGACAGAAGAGCAGTGGGCCTCTGTATTGTTCACGGACGAGTGTAGGACATGTTTATATGGTGCAGATGGTCGCAGAAGAGTCTATCGTCGACGTGGGGAGCGATATGCTCAAAGTTGCATTGAGGAGCGTGTTCCTTTTGGAGGCGGTTCATGTATGGTCTGGGGTGGCATATCCATGAACGGGCGAACAGAACTTGTGTTCATAGACATGGTCCGTCAAAACGGTAATAGAGGGGGTTTGACAGCACATCGCTACATAACAGAGATATTAGAAGATCACGTGGTGCCTTACATGGGATTCATAGGTGAAAATTTTACTTTAATGCAGGATAATGCCCGGCCGCATGCAGCTGCACAAGTTCAACATTATTGCGAAGAGGTTGGGATACGTACAATGAATTGGCCAGCACGCAGCCCGGATCTTAATCCCATCGAGCATGTTTGGGACAATTTAAAAAGAGCTGTATATGCGAGAAACCCTTCGCCCACGACAGTGGCAGCACTAAGAACAGCACTTTCAGAAGAATGGGACAATATTCCGCAAGATCTTTTAAAAACCCTTATAAAATCTATGCGGAACCGATTAGAATCCGTAATAAGGGCACGTGGGGGTAATACACCTTATTAAAACACAAATAAACCCTTGCATAAAGTTTGTGTCTATTGTTAAAACCAATTTTTTAATTAAACCAATTTTTCTTAAATTTCTGTTTTTTCTTCAAAAAAAGTCTTAAGGTCCTTTCCAGTACATAAACTTAAACTTAAAGATATGACCCTACGCTGTTTTAAAGTTCACGAACCAATCTAGAGGTTTCAATTTAAATCTGTATAGAAAGTATGCATACTTGGTTAAAATATTTATTTCAAAGTCGTCTATTACTTTGATGCAGTTTATGAGTCCGTCAGTGTAGTATATTTATGATCATGTATTAAAAAAAAGTTTCATTTTTTTAATAAATGATCATAAATAATGATAAAATATGAGTCCCTTATTATTTTTTTAAGTGTATCAGTAGAATTGTAAGTGTAGAAGTTTCTAACCTGAAACATTCTCGTTTCATAATATGTCTAGTTTATTAATAGTTTCAACGATTGTTTTAATCGCAGCCATATTTATTATATTTTATCGTGTACCTGTGGCTATTCTCAGCTGCCAATCTATAAATAAAGTGCTATTACGTGATAATGATATCACTGATTGATTCATTATAATTGCGGTCACATCGGCAAAGTTATCTGTTAAAACCATAGATATCCAATTCTAGGGATATAATATGCAGTTCGCGGTAATATGTTCAGGCGGCGATCGCCTGGTGCCGAACTAAGCTGCAGTTAATAAGCGATAGCTTTTTATGCTCAAGGAACTGTTCTATTCTTTGACTTTCTTGTAAAAAATAGTAGAAACGCGCTGATCCAATTATTATTAGGTATTATTAGTCTATTATTGTGTAACGCGAACCGTGTTCCATTTCTCCGTTGAATACTTGCCTACTCTTCTTTGTCCGACTCAACCATGGCGGTAGTCATTTCTCTGTCGAGACTAAAGGTCATCTTCCTTTCTTGATCAAATTCGCCGACGCTCTTGTACCCTTTGGGTGAGACATTGGTGTTGCAGTCTGGTGGGTTTCATAAGCTACGATAACCGCTTACCATCCGATATAAATATAACAGTTGACTTCCACTAATCAATAAATTACTCTATTGCAGTTCACTTCTGGACATACTAATAGGCCTGTACGACATCCAGTCCGACCAAGTCATCTTTTTCACTTTCCACTAATCTTGAAAATAACAGTCCTATATGATAGTGCATCTAACATTACAAACACTAGAAATGAAGTTACTCCCATACATACAACGCAATCGACTTCCCTCGCACGCTCTACCAGTATAGCCCTTTTCAAAGAAGCATTCATAATTAAGTGTAATTGTTTCGTGTTACAGCTCGGGGCCTAGTGTGCGAGTGCTTGGGCCCTTCCGTCTGCCCTGACGGCGCGGCCAACGGCACCTGCACCACCCAGCCGGGCGGCTACTGCTTCGTAGCTGTCGAAGAGGTCTTTGATGAGAACTACCGGGTTGTCATCGATAGAACTGCCGGTTGCCTGCCACCTGATGAGTCGGGATTTATGCAAGTGAGTACCTACCATTTTCTGTTACGACATTTAACACATTTAATGAATGATGTCGATTAAGAAATCTCTGTTTTTGAAGTCGGTTAAAAACAAAATGGCTGGTTGCAGCAGGAACGTGAATGTATAATAACATTTATATAATGATGTTTTAAAAGTAGGTACTGGTTGTTTTGATCGTTAATTTTTAAAATATACTTTTTCATGAAAAAAACTTAAAATGCTTAATCAGCAATAGTGTTATAATGAGGCCCATCAGAGTCAGAATTAGTGACGACAGCGGCGTCGGTTACATCTTAGTCGGGTCGTCGACTTTCGCCTCCCAACAATAAAAGAACACAAAGGACTGTTCAGAAATATACCTGCTGTGCAAACCGTAAAATGTACTCGTAGATACAAGCTGTCGCCGGTACACCCAAGTCCCACCGGTAGTGCGTCATTACACGTAATTATCTCATCATTTGTGCCGACTGTTAGCAAACGACCATTACAGAGAGATTGCTGAAGTTTTAACCAAATAATCTTACCATTTTACTTAAACATTTAAAGTAGAACTATGTTATTCTTCTTCTCCTCTTCTTAAAAACATTACTTTCTCTATTTTCCAGTGCAAAAGCTCCCAAGTGCCACACCAACACCCAAAAGTGATAGAATGCTGTATGGACTCGGATCTATGCAACCGGCGGTTACAGCCACAACTGGCGGAGCCCTCACCTGATGTGACCGAAACACCGGGAGTGCGGAGCCCCGGGAACACTACGCCTACAATTTTGGTAGCCGCAGCGCTCTGTTTCGCGCTGGTCGCCTTCCTCGCCGCCTTCCTGCTGCTGTTCCGACGGCGGCGCCGCGCCGGCAAGCGCCCGCCCTCCCCGCCCGTCCTACACACCGCCGAGGTCTCCTCTGGCTCCGGTTCCGGCCTGCCACTTCTCGTACAACGAACTGTCGCCAAGCAAATCCAAATGGTCGAATCTATCGGAAAAGGACGTTACGGAGAAGTATGGCTGGCACACTGGCGAGGCGAACGCGTCGCCGTTAAAGTATTCTTTACGACCGAAGAAGCTTCCTGGTTCCGCGAGACTGAAATCTACCAGACCGTTCTCATGCGCCACGAAAATATCCTCGGTTTCATAGCCGCCGATATCAAGGGCACAGGATCCTGGACACAGATGCTGCTCATCACCGACTACCATATGAATGGATCTCTACACGACTACCTGCAAACCGTGGTGCTGGACACACACGGGCTCATGACAATGTCGTACTCGATAGTCAGCGGATTGGCGCATCTCCACATGGACATATTCGGTACTAAAGGAAAACCGGCGATCGCCCACAGGGACATAAAAAGTAAAAATATTCTGGTGAAGAGAAACGGACAGTGTGCCATCGCAGACTTTGGTCTAGCGGTGCGGTATGTGGCCGAACGAAACGAAGTCGACATCGCGCCCAACACTCGTGTGGGGACCCGTCGGTACATGGCACCTGAAGTCCTGAACGAGCACCTCGACGTGAGCAACTTCGAAGCATTCAAAATGGCCGATATGTATTCTCTCGGACTAGTGCTGTGGGAGATGTGCAGACGCTGCGCCACGGGCGACAAAGCTCAGTTCGTTGAAGCTTACGCGCTGCCTTACCACGAGTTCGTGCCCAGCGATCCTTCCTTCGAGGACATGCACGCGGTCGTAGTGGCGAAGGGAATCCGCCCGCCGATCCCTGCGCGCTGGATATCAGCTGAACCTTTATCGACGCTGGTGAACGTAATGTCGGAATGCTGGCACGCCAACCCGCCCGTACGGCTCACCGCACTACGAGTCAAGAAGACCCTAGCCAAGTACAACACAGAGACCACCATTAAGCTCGTGTGACAGCTGTGTACGTCTGTGTGGTACTATTGGTTCCTGTAAATATGTACTGTGACAAGTGAAAGTGAACGTTCTGCGAAGACAGACTGTCCCCAGTTTAGGTTCAAAGTTAAGTTCCTCGATAATGTCTATTTATTGTACGATTCAATTTTGTAAATCATAGCTGTAAAGCCCCATCGATGTGAAAATTCAGTTTGACCACCGTTATTGTTTAAATCTCAGTATTGTTAAGTTTATTCGGTTAGCGGTTCACTTGGTCCAGGAGACAGTGAGCGCCAGGCATACCTCATAGTATAAGGCTTGACTTTTAACGAGCAAGTACACTAGATTGGTATGATCTTCAACTATCTCTGACAGAGTTAGAGCCATCTAAACTGTCCATCCATTTAAAAACATCTTCAAATTGTTACCCAAGTAACAAACACAAAACTGATGTTATTATCTACATACGGTTTTCACAAAATACGATAAATAACATTAAACCTACCTATTGAAGGGTTGGAGGTTTATACTAGCTGCTTTCCTACACAGAAAAACACGTGCAGGGCTTAAATGTCACCCGCATACGGTGCAGAATATTCCATCAAAAGAACCAAGCGGTTCGGTAAGTCTTTCCTCTGCCGCACCATTAAGTCTTGGAATTCTTTCCTTCTCCCTACAGTACCGGGTCCTTTAAGCGGGCGTGAAAGAAGGTGAGCGTCACCATTGTAAAATTGTACTTTTCAGTAATGGTAACCTTCTTTACTGCCTTCAGGCGAGGTTAAGTCAAATTGTACTCTACCTAGTACAAAAAAAATATTTTCGTGCTACAGTGTATTTACTCGTACTACTTATACTATGTCGTAGGTGTGACATTCACCGACTCTTAGTCTATAACAACACCAGTGAATCGTTCTGTAATGTTATTATTAACTAATCAACGATCCCGTTGGAATCTCTCAACTGATCCTCCCGTTTCGGTTCTAGTTTTGTTCTAAAAGTAATGTTTTATTTTATTATTGTTGTTTAGAGTTAGTGAAGTGTTTTTATAACGAGAAATTTGTTGTCTTCCGTTCGTGTAAGCAATCGAAGTGTTCGCGTTGAGGCAGCTATAGGAGTGTTGGAGCTGCTCGTAGCGGCCGAGGGACTATCGAAACGATACAATACTCTATTCGGTTCTGTTGTGTACTTGCAATGATCTCTGTATATAACTAGACAAGCTGTTTAAAACAAAAAAAGTTCTCGTTTGGATCAAATTTCAAATATGAATTGATGAACTTGGACTCCTACCTGTATTGTTTTGTTATAGGCTGCTATGGCACCCCTTTTTGTGATGTCAAGTGTATGATAGCTACAAAAAGTTGCACTTAGTTGACAGTCAGTCTAGTTGTATACATAGAAGTCACTAGTAGAGCAGGAAATGCCGCAGCGCGGTCGATGTTATTGTGATATTTGACAATAAGACGCCTGACAAGACAGTTTATTTCAAAATTATATATACAGAGTAATGTGCATTTTTATATTGGCATGATTGTCGGTACATGTTGTTGTGGATTGTACTTAAACAATTAAAAAAAAGACTAATACTTGTGTTTGAGTATTGAGCAATGGTGTGTGTGCGCAGTGTCTTATGTGATGCCTTGCAACTATTAGTATTAACGTGATTTATTGTGTAGCGACGCACTTGGTCCGCACTCGCATTTACCATACAATAGGTACTTATAGAAGGTGTAGACGACTCAATGGCAGATTGCGACTGCTGCACATAAGTTCTCGGGTTATTCAAAACGTTTTTCGGGTTCAGTAATAGATAGTAGACTAACCCTCTTATGGTGTTTGTTATATAGATAAATAACTCTTTAATGTATATAAAATACAGTAATGAGAAAACATTATAGGTACATGTATGTACAATTGTCGGTCTATTCGCTAGAAGTGATTTCTTCTAGGCAACCTGTTTACGGTGAAGTTATATTTATTGACAGCAGCTGTATGTAAACCTAATTTGATTTGATTTGATATCCTCCAAAGGGGTAAGGGTAGGGGTATTTATAGACACACATTTAGTCAGCAATTTTATTACGGTCTCACATAATAGGAGGCGATCATATCACCGTTAATTTGGCACTTGGTCAAACTCTATGCCTGAATTTCTCAACAGAATATTTCGAAAATACACTACCTGCCTTACGAAATACATAATAGCAGTATGTCATTACTGTTATTAAGAGTAATAAGTTCATATTTCGTATGTAAAACATACTAAACCAGAATTTATTAATTGCAAACTTACTAAGTGGTAGAAATAGATAAATTTCTGCGTTATGGCAACATTACAAACAACCGATCAACAGTGCAACATACAAGGTGTGTCTGTACTGTGTCCGAGGCGAGTCGTCGACCAAGTGCGCATAATAGCATTTACTTGTGCGGGAGCACCCTGTACAGTGTTGTGTAAATATAGTGGGTAGATGACATTGGATAGGTCTACTGTTAAGTTACAAATAAAACATTAATGGACATAGACTCTGTCTACTCATTTCATTCCTAAATACCTATAGTATTATATATAATAAGACGGTGTTGATAGCAAGATCTTCGAGGTCGAATCCAACTTAACCAGTGTGATGCCTCTGGTGTTGCAAATATCCATAAGCTACGGTGACCGCTTTTCATCACATGGGCCGTGTGCTTGTTCCTAATACTAACTAATCCTCGTAAAGTGTTCGATCGTAGTCGATTGCAGTTCGTCACCCTCGGCAACCGATGGACCAAGACGGCCACGCGGTTTTAGTCGGTTCGAGTCCGACATAACCACCATATCTGAAGTCAACGGGAAAGTCGATTACAGTTTTCCTGCGACCAATGAAATGACGAGACGCAGAACAATGAATACCTACACTTCAACGTACATTTATTACATAGCGAGAGAGGTGAACATCTTAAGTCATGAGACAGACAGCTTTTACAGCTATTATTTGCGATTTTATTGGTCGAAGAGATAATATTCCAGAATTTGGTTAGCGAAATAAGGCCTGAGTAAGTCAATATATCTGCGGATTACTAAACGAGGCTTCCTCCCGGTGTTGGGGGCCCTACGACAGTCGGTGCCGTAAAGATATTTCTTTTTACATGAGCTAAATTCCCACGGGTACCACCTCCGCCGGGTTAAACCCCACCGATATGTCGGACTTTAACTGATGAAAACGCACGCAGTCTTCGGGTCTTCGCTTGATCTGATTAATAGACAGGCCTAAACTACATTACGGAAATAGCGGATCACGCTCCGTCACGACGTCATCCAGGAAATAATGTGTTGCCATTCGCTTTAAAGAACAATTTCATAGTATCATACTTTCCACCTATCATATCAAAATAAGCAATTTTCCGATTCTTAAAACGGCTCATAAAATTGCATTATCCTCATATTTTTGTACAAAAATTGCAACTTGCAAGACTGCGTAATTAAATTGCAAAACTAGCAAGTGTATCTACGGTCAAAGAGCAAGGTCCGTATTCTAAAACAATTCTCGACTTGAAAATAGATTTTAGTAACTTGTATTCGCTCTTGAAGAACAAAAGCATTTGTGAAAACTTAAATAAATCTTCGTCAGAGGATAAGTCTGGAGATGTTGACCTTTATGGGAACAACTACCGTCTAGCACATTGAAAGAGCCTGTACCCGAACCTTGTTTGTCAATCAGGTGACGGGCTATCCCACTTATCGCTACCACGTTGTCCCTACCGGTGGGTACAAGTGGTTTTTTGTTTCACTCTGCCCTATCACTGGTTGGGACGAGTGGAATCACATTTCCACTTATCTTTACCAAGCCAAATGAGCTTAGCTTGAGCCCCAACGATCTTGGAGATGAGCCTTGAATGTATATAAATGCTTGTCAGGTGGCGATGAGTACGCCATACCGTGCTCCGTGCTATTGTCGCCTAAAACCAGGTACTTTAATTTATATTAGCAATTTTAAGCTTGTTGAACAAATACAATAAGCAGTAGCCTTAAATAGGGTACATGGCCTTATTTACTGACCGCCAAGAAAGTAGGGTAGGTAACCTACCTTGCCAGTAAGCATTTAGGTACATCTTTACTTAAATAGTCTTTTCATTATATAAGTACTCATATGAAGTGTAGCACTTTTGGGTGTCAGTATATCTGGTTTAGTTCAGTCAACCTAATGGACACTACTTCCGGCTTGACTACACCTTTTCAGATTGTCTTATAGTAGTAAGACCTTGACACATGCTTTCTCACAGTACAGAGGCCCAGCGGAGGTCGTATGGCTTGGCACTTGTCACCCATATGGGTATTCGATTGCCCAATAGACTCCTGCATTTTGTCTGCAACTAATGCTGTCAGTACCCGCGAAGAATATGTACAATTTTAGCAACTCACAGGATATATGTATAATTCCAGGTTATAATCCATTATGATAAAAAAATATAATAAAGTAACTAGGCAGGTAAACAAATAAAATGGCAGATTGTACTTAAAATGATATTTATTTCACTTATATACATTTCGTCTCAAAAAACATATCCAGTTATTTTAACTTTCATACAGCCGCACACTTGTGGAAATCGCAGATTCAGTCAGGCACTCCCACTCCAAACTTATACAAATAATAATATTCTCTATGAAACCGAACTAACGTGTCAGACACTAGTTCATTACACTTGATTGCAACTGAGCGTTGGACAAATAATCTAACCTAGTAGTTAACTAATAAGGCGCGTATCTCCGGGAAGGTGAAGGCCCACGCATACCAGGTCTGGAACAAACAAAAGTTTATTGTTAGTGGTACATCTTACTACAAAATTAAAAGTAAATGGTACACATCTTAGCTGGTGATCAAACATAGTGATGTGTGAGCACAGAGAGAGCGACTTTATTTTATAATATGTAGTGATATTATAAAATGAAGTCGCTTCCTCTGTACCTATATCCCTATGTCCCTTTATATGTGAAATCTTTAAAGCTTCGCAACTGAATAATAGTGATTGAAGAGGAAGGTTTATATGTAGGAAGTTAGCAATGAGAATCAAAATGTAGTTAATTAATTATAGCATCATTATGCCAGTTATCAACTCATTTGAAAGATGCAGATGCTTTAGGCATTTGTACTTTCAGGAAAAAAATTGCCCATGGTATTAAGTCCGCCTTTATACATTTATTATGTATTTATGCAAAAAAAAAAAAAAATGAAAAGGCAGACAGCAGTGTCTCCCATAAAACTTATACTAAGGCAAAACAGGAGTAAATTAACCCTAGGCTCTGAGGTGAAGCTGTTTGCACTATTTTTTACGGCCCCAAAAGTGAGTCCTGACTCAGGTTGATGTATTATATTGGATAACAATAATTAATACTGTAGGAATTGGCTCTAACCTTCACATAAGTGGAAGTTACAGTCTATAAAATACAAACAAACATGAACTTTAACAATAAGTAATTTCACTCCATTCCTTTTACAAAAGTATTCAATAGGGTTAAGCTATTTGCACCTGTTGTAGCAACCACTTGCCATCAGCAAACAGGTCTACAGGTGCAACCTTTACAATATACACCTGCAAGTGCTGAACAGGTGTATGATGCAGAGATTTCAAAGGATGTGTAAATGCCAGGCAATACAGGAATCCTTTGTACAAAAAGACTACCACATAATATGATATTGCCTGGCAACCAGCATAGTTATAACAAATCAAATCTGTATGTAGCATATAGTTCACCTGAGAAAATTGAGTTTTATTGCATAGGAAATTATATTTAAATAATTATATTGATAGACAAAAAGATCATAGTGCCTGTAACATTGTAATCTTTTTGTTGAGAATATGTGTGTTGTAGAAATATGTAGACAGTGTTTACATTACATGTTAGTACATAAAATTGTACAATGTGACCTGAATTTTAAATCATAAAATAAATCAGTAGATAAAGGTGATACATAAACGTTTATCTCACCTTCTGTCATCAAAGGTGTCACGGCTGAAGTCTTCGTACATCCTGTAATCAAAGAACAAATAGTTTTTATCAAACTGCTTACAGATAGCAGCAGGGTTTTGGGTTTTATGAGAGTCGACTTTATAATTAACAAAGAACACTAAAATAACATCTAATAATGACTATCATACATGATTTCTAAGTCAATAAATGATTATGATAGTGTACCATGCATTGGGGGCACAATGTAAGTTGTGTTACGAGTCATAATATGGGTCCAGTTAAATTATACTAATATTAATACTTCTACTTGATAGAGCAAGAAGTTACGTGCAAAATAATAGGAACCAAGAGAAACACAACAACATTGCCAAGTGAGATCTCACCCCCGGGACATTTGTGGCCCTTGTGGGGGGCTTCGTCTGCTGTACATAGCATCATACGACGACCTCATAGATCCCATGCCGCTGCGCATCGGTGGCAGGCTCGGCATCGGCGGCATCGGCTCGCGGCGCAGTGGTGGAGACACGAAGTCCCCTCGGCCTCCACGCGACGCTCCCATGTCTAGCCCGCGCGAAGCTCCCACGGGGTATCTCCGCTCAAACAAGTCCCGCGGCGAGTCGAACCGGGCCCGGTCGTAGTAGCCATCGTAAGGATCCTGCATAGTAAACATAGTATAAGCTACAGCCAACGTACAAAAGCAAATACTAAAACGTAAAGAAATCATAAGAGCAACTGTAGCATCATCGAGCCCGATCAGGTAATTCGGCCCGGGTTAGGTACCGCGTGCGAAGACTGTATCTGCGCCTCGGCCTACGTGATGCATCGGAGAGGGCAAAGAAACCGACGGTTCGGAAAGTAAGGAGAGCGCGTTACCCCAAATCCTCCCATCATGCGATCGCGAAGGAACGGCGGCGGCGGCGGCGGGGGGTACGGGTCGCGGCCGAAAGCCCGATCGCGGAAGCCGTTGCGGTCGGGGCCCAACGCCTTGGGGCACTCCTTGGACCAGTGGCCGCCCCGGCCGCAGCGGTAGCACTGCTCGGGGTCGCCCATGCCCGGCCGCTGGCGCACGCGGCTTGTGGACAGCTGCACTTTCATGGGCTGCCCGTCGACCATCATACCGTTCAGCTCTTTGATGGCCTCGTTGATGTCGCCCGACGCGTCCAGGTGCACGAAGCCATAGTTACGCACGATATCGCACTCCACGACGGTGCCGAACTTCTGAAACAGCTCGCGGACTTCGGGCGCGCGCGTCTTGTCCGTGAGGTTACCGACGAATATTTTGGTGGTCGGCGTCGACGGTGCCTTTCGGCTCTTGGCCGCTTCTATTTTGATAGCTTGGCCGTGAACTGTCTCTCCGTTTAAGTTCTGAATTGCTTCGCGGCCCACTTGCTCGTTTTCCATGTGCACGAAACCGTAATTTCTGACGATATCGCATTCTACGACCGTACCGTACTTTTCGAATAGCGGTCTAAGATCGGCGTCCGTCGTTTTATCGGAAAGATTCCCGACGAAGATTTTGAAAGTACCGGCGCCCGGCATTTTATGTTCTGAAACGCATACATAATTTGTCGAAATGAGTCGTCAGCGTTTATGATAATGGAAGTTAGCAGTACCGAGAAAAATAACAAAAAAGAAAAACGCCACGAGTAATCACTTTGAAATGCTTACCTCACTGAAGTATAACTACACTAAAATTAAGCACAATAAAATGAATGAGCACCAGATGATATTTAAATAACTATATTTTCCACGCCACTTGTAGTAACCTCGTCAGCAAAATGGCGACTTAAAACGAAACGTAATTACGAATGAAATTGAAAAGAGCGAGAATCCGGCATCAAGCACAAGACACGACATAGAAAATGGCGTTTTCATTCATTTCTACTCCGTTCTATTCCATTCGTGTCCGTTTCCGATTTACCAAAGACAATGTTAGCTCCACAGATTACATCATACGAATGGCCATTATCGTTTTTTTATTTCCTCTGAATAAAATTAATGGCAGTAGATAGCTATATCGTCAGCAGTCGTTATGTTAATATACTAAATTATTATTATTTAGATTTAGACTTTTTATTTACTGTAATGTTTTGATGAATAAATTGATTATTTAATCAACGCCATCTATACTGTACCTGACACAAATCCGCAATGAAGGACTAAAATTGCATACCAGGCTTTTGAGTTTCCCGACCAGAGGAAACCATTCATTCATTACATTATTATTTAAAATAAACTATGCTAATAATGGCAACAAAATCACAAATGTCAAAAGCCGTCATTCTGTCGACGTCTATCCATAAAAATATTGAATAAATTTATGATTTTAAATCAATTTTATACTGTGAAAATAGTGTTTTGTGAAGAATCAGCAACGTTTCCTCCGTGGTGCCTGGCCGGTTGACGGCGGTAAGTCCTAATTTACATGCTCTTCTAGATAATGCAATATGCCAAAATAGATCGAATGGCATTTTGAATTATTATATTTTATACAAATTATTTGTGCAGTCCGCGAAATTTTAGTATTATGGGACGCGGCACTTTTACTAGTGACGTAGGATGTTAATAGTTAAAAGCATTAAGGATTTAAAGTATTGGATTCGGCATGTGTATTTTATTTTGAAATTTATCGATAGTATGGGGACGTAGACGGTCGGTGCTGAGACAGGGAAGCAAATAATGCAGCCGGTGGTACTACGATTTCCGTAGACTATTACTATACATTATTGAAAACAAATAAGTTAGCCCTACATTCTTGTGAGACTAATAGGCATTTGTTTGTCTAATATAAGTGTTTATACACTGTCTATGATGTCCAGTTAAAAGAATAAACAGTTTCTTTCCAAAACAAACAAACTACAGTTAGATTATTTACTTGTGTAGTTTAGCTACTTATGTTACATAAAGAAATTTGTGACTTAATATTATTATAGTATGCCTATCAGCGACATCGGGCGAGAGGAATGATGTCTTGGGCGTGCGTAGACAGTTTTGATATAATATTTGAGCTCATCCTCCTCGTTTCACCCTGTACTATTTTCAACGCCTGCTTTAAACATGTACTGTGCATATAGATTGCATTGCAAGATTTCCCCATAGATCTGGTACTGAACTATGTAGGACTCTTGTGACCGCTGGATATAGCCCCATTTCGCCATATTAAATTCAATCTAGCATTAAATAGAATATATTTGCACATAATATTTCAAATTACAATATTTTTACAGTAGACAAGTGACAATGTAAAGTCTTGTGTGCATGTCAGTATGCTGTGTTGGTTGTATTGACACGGCTGGCTTTGTTCTTTTTCTCTTTTTTGGTGCGTTTAAGATTGGATAATGAACTGTTAGACAAATAATAACTAAAGAAAGTGAGACTGGCACAGAAGAAAATTAAATTCGCACACCAAACTGAGAAAACAAGCTGTTTCAAAAAAGCCATCATAGCTAAGGAATATTTTTTCAAAAAGGAGGTTGCCTGGTAGAAATTGCATTAAGCAATAAGACCAATTGTATTCGGCTATTTGTCTGTTAATTTCTGTATCCATAAATTCAGGTACAATAATGCTTATAATAAATAAATATTAAACCATGTTATATCACATAAATTTCATATGCAGCAGTAATCTTCTTCATCTGTACCTATGCCATTCTTGGTTGTGTACAATTCAATCTCCTACTTGTTCTTTTTTACACCACTAATGGTGAAAACGGAACCCTATTAAAACTCCACTATCTATCAACAGTTTCTATTTTATATCACGAACCGTGATAACCGGTCAGTTGAAATTTTCACAGTTAATGTATTTCTGTTGCTGCTATAACAATACACAAAAACAAAATACTTTGTATACTGTTGTTTGATTGCACTTGGTGGAACTTATTGTTACAGATGTTGATAACACACTTGTATTTACCCACGATATTTATTATTGAGCCGGTTACCGATACCGGTTTTGCCTTGCGGCATTTTCAAAGGTTTACAGTAACAGTTTATAAAGGATTCAAATAGCAGGCTAAACTAGTTAGGTTCGATAATAAACATTGTGGAGAAGTATGAGTGTTTTATCAGTATGTATGAAAACAAAATAAAATAAATATTTAGGTGTAATGGAACGGAAGCGAACGCGAACGAACGCGAGTGGAGCTAATATTTTAAATATTATCAGGCAGGTTTTTAGTACATTACTATAAGACCAACCTCGTCCCGCGCGCCGCGGTATGAAATATATTTTGTGATTGTTCGAAATTAAAAACAAATTCATCTTCAATACCTTTCAAGGTGATGTTCGGTAAAAGGGGTAGGGATTTAGCAATCTTTTGTACCTATCATTAATGAATATTTACCTAGATACAAATAACCTATTTTTAAAGCATTGCTTGGACAAAAACAGTTTCGGGCAACAGAAAGAACATTGACCTCTAGACTCACTCACACTCAAGTGCGAGAGCTTATGCTCTACGATCATTATTTTAGGAAATTCATGAATATTTCGACGAATTTCTTTCTCCTTCGAGTCAACAAACTAGGGTTATACTCATGGCTACACCTAGGCTCTCCCACCTTATTGAAACATGGGTACTTATAGGGTCCCGGACTCAAAGAGATGATAGGTACAATCAAGCAATGACGAAAAATACGTAATTTATTAGAAAATTAGGATTTATTTCAACTTAGAATTTTTTTTATTCAAAGAATGTAAATTTTCTTTTCCTGATTATTTATTATTGTACTTACATACAAATTCACTGCTATTAAAAAATGTTTAGATCATTTGAATCATATAGCGAAGACCATTTAACTACATCGCTGTACAGTAACGTAATTAATTGGAGCACGGGACCCTATTAGTACCGGGTGGAGAGCCTAGGTGAAGCTTGGGTCCGACCCCGACAAACTCACATTTGCACTAACTTACAATAGCTGTTCGTTGCGGCTAACCGTCGGAATACCTACCCCGTGTCCTCTATCGGCAGAAAGCTATTTCTGATAGCCTATGTGCCATTCCAAGGTTTGAATCCTGGCAATTACGCCACCGAAGTAAACCCACTCCTAAAACAAGCCATCTTTAGCGGGGTTAGAGGGTAATTAGTAATTTCGTTTGCTAATTTCCTTTTTAAAAAAGCTATCCATATATTCGTATTGTATTTAACACGGCCCATATTTTGATTCTTATTTAAAAAAAACAAAATAAGTATCTAACTAGATTAAAAATACTCATTTCTGAATTAATTCAATGTTAATTCAAAAATAAACAAACTATTAATAGAGTTTTCCTGGAAAGAAAAAACGGATCGTAAATCTTAAAATAGTATCTTTAAAATAAACAGTAAATTTCCCTCCGTACTGTAAAGTATATTATTGTCACAATACTCAAAAGACTTTATTCTGCATCAGACCATGCAATACCCGTTCACCGCACGTGGCACCGCGCGCTGAAATCAATGTCCTTTCATACAACTACCTCATTGTTAGAAATACATCGGTGGTTCACCTATACGGGTTTATTATGTTACGTATTGTGCAGCGGCAATGAATGGGATACATTGAAAACACCCGAGGTTGTCATGTCCGGTGTCTTGGTAGGCTGAGTGTGTGAGCGAGAGGACGCACGAGCGGGACGCGCGTCGCTCGATAACGCTTGGTATTGTTAGGGCGTCCCTCGCCCCGCGCCGCATTCAAGAGGGTTATGTAATTTAAGTGAGGTCTTTAAATAAGCGATTTTATGAGTGGTCAGCTTATTGTCTCGTGGTTATTGTCAACGTTTCCTCAAAGAAAAGGTGAACTTCCTTTTATGAAGATTGGATGTACAGGAATGTATGTGCAGCTATGTTATGTTCATGTTTCATTATGTCATGAGGTCTGCAATCCAGACTCTCATGTCCAACTGGACCATCCTACCGCGGTTGCAAATTCGGAGTTACTCCGTACCCACTACTCACCCACGGTTTAACAATCCGTTGGGATTGTTGGGATTGCAATCGTTGGATTGCAATAGTAAAATATTACTGATTATCATGAAAATCGCACCCCTCAAAGCAAGTAAAAAGACTTCTCACCTTAGGAGATATGACTTCGCATGTGCAATATTCTTACATGTTTCGCCTCTACACAGGCATCTTCAGGACCGCTCCAATCGTAACTTACTTGAGTATTTTATGTAGTTTGAAATATGGGCCGTATGCTGAAAAGGCACAATTGTGCTTGAGACACGTTTTTTATCTCACTTAGGTGGCAGACAAACACACGGCTTCCCGTATGGAAAGTGGTTACCGTGACCTATGGACGTGATATGAGCCATATTCATGATTCATTTATTCTTCCTAACATATTTTCGTTTTTTTTATTAAACGCCACTGTTACTGCAGGAATAGAGAAGACTGATACGGTCTGCCAATAAACAAATTACTCTGTCAGTAAACTAGCTTGCAGTACTTCTGTACATCCATGATCAAGACTTGCAACAGTTCCGAAATATTCAGAAATTCAACAAACACATAATCTTGGAAAATTCCACGATAATTCAATCTCTGTTCTTACAGGGGTTGCGGCACGAGTGTTATTCCTCTGGTGTTACACTCGCCCATAGGTCACGGTAACCACTTACCATCAGGTGGGCCGCGTGCTTGTCTGCAACCTAAGTTGTATAAAAAAAAATCTCAATGTTAATGGCGTCAAGGAAAGCACCTGATAGGGATAATTTAGGGATTAACAGCATCTGGTACCCTGGCTTCTTACTAACCCGCAGGGTCAATTCAGAGATGTCCCCGGGTTTGCCGGGGTGCGAGAGATAATAATAATATTTATTTCTCACCAAAACGTTTACATAACAAATCTCAAATAAAATACAGTAGAATGTAATTAATAAATTAGTACAAGGATCAATCAGAATTATGGCGGGCTGGCACCTGAACTAGGAGAATCCTGTGTCTCAGGCTACCAACCCTCCACCCCTGGCCAGAATCTAATATAATTTATAAGTGAAGATGTGTGAAAATACGTGTAGGTGTGGGTGGGGGTGTGGGTGTGTGTGTGTATGTGTCTGTGTATGTATGTGTGTGTGTGTGTGCGTGTGCGTGTGTGTGTGTGTGTGTGTGTGTGTGTGTGTGTGTTTTTTATGTATACATATGTTCGTGGATGTGTACGTATATGTTTTGTTTGTCTTTGGGTGTGCATTGAGATGTCTTGTATAATCTCACCTCCGGCAATCAAGGACCCATGGACGGCGTGCGTTTTGGTCAGTTCAAGTTCGACATAATCACCTCCACCGGTTTTGGTGGAGGTGGTATCCGTGGGGATTTTGCGCACGATAAAAAAAGGGTCAATTCGATGTCCAGAATATAAAAAAAATGTTTTTCCAGGATTTGAATGTCGCATGTCTCATGGCCACCCCTTACACCTTCATGGGAAATGGTAGGAATGTATCCAACGACTATAGTAATTGGCTTGTGATATTCGCAATTTGAGCCATATGCAATGCTCTTTTCAGAGCCTGCCTTGACGATCGACATTGTCTCTGGTGTTATAGACTCTCATAAGACTTTTCAGGGACGGCTTTTCATGTTAAACTTTATGTAAGTTAGTTGCCTTCTTAGAGCCTTATCAGCTATATATTTACATAATGTTCTAGTTTCAAATACATATAGAGACTTTGTAAGATTTGGAAACTTATAGTAATTACTGATATTTTAAGGTAAGGTAGGCTTTTATTTTTCTCATATAAGATATAACCAACTTCCGTAAAAAATTGCATTACGGCCCGTATTCCACCAGAACGATGATCAGTTCTGAATATCGATTTTCAATGACAGATTGGCAATAACAATATGTCCTCAGTACAAGTAATAAATTGATATTCAGGTCGGTAAGATTTACCGTTATCCGATGACTATATTGGTCGATAAAATTTCTTCATGTGGATAGCGGTTGGGGATCTCACTGCCTGGGATGTCATCAAAGTCCATACGAAATTGGAGAAACAAGCCGGAAAGCGGAGCGCGTGCTATGAGAAGACTTCGGATGTGGCCAAGATTCTTGAAAATCTCGAAACTATCCTATCTTTTAAGCTAGAACGAACACTATTATGAGCTATCTGAGATTATAGCTTACGGAGAATTAGTATGTACAAACACGGTGACGCGTAGGTTTAAGCCTATGGTAAGATTTTTTATCTAAATAATGAGTGTACAGTGATACAAAAACAAAATTTTGTCATTCGCAAAGTTTTTGTCAAAATCACGCAAAAACCCTCGTCTCAAAACGTCAGCTCGGTGTTCAGTAAAAAAATAACGACTGGTCCAAATGAATCACGAGTGACAGGTTTGTTTCTTTTATTTCCGTAAAATCAATGCGGAAAGTGATTCACGTTGGAGTTGGACTAGATTTGTGATAATGTTTCCCGGGAGCGCGGCGTAAAGGGCTGAGCTGACTTGCGACACGGCGCGCCTTCGTATTTTTGAGTGGTTGATAGAAATGGTGGTATATATAGAGATGAGTGATGTGTTGGAGAGGTTCAAAGTATGAATGGTGGTATTAATGAATGGCGTAATTTCCAGAAAAGTGGATGAATTGGATGAAAAGGGATTTGAAAAGGAGTAACCGAGGAAATGACGTCGGTTACAGTAATAGACGAATAATTACGATGCATAGAAATAGACTTATCAAATTGCCCTTATGTCTTCACATATTTATGAACCCCTCCCACTTCCGACCTATTTATTCGCTATGTTACTTTTAAACTTTTTATAAAATTGTATTATTTATTAATTATCATCATAGCACGACTTTGCAAATGTCTGGCATGCTCCGCCGAGTCTTAGTAGGAGGGGTAGACCCATGGTAGACCTAAGAAGTATTGGCTTACCGTCGTGATATGCATCCTCAATATCAGGGGTGCCTAACACCGTGCGAAGTGAAGAAGTAAAAGCGGGAAAGTGGAGCTCGAAAGCCGAGGTGTGAATCTCATAAGCGACCGGAATTATTGCAATGGTAGTTTCGACCGTGGCTTCATTCATAATTAAAATTAAAATACTATGTTCAAGCTGTTAGGGTCTATTTGCGTTCGTCAGTTAAAAGCCTCTTTGAAGCTGCGTATCGCCAGTGAGCACAGATCCCTAAAGGTTGTGAAACGCCCGTGCCTACGGAGATAATCTTTTTATAGAGCAATCATGCGAAATGAGCCAGCGAATATCGTAAGCGGAGGTGTACTTAGTTGGATTAGACCCCAAGATCTGAAACTATGTTGGGATTTATAGATCCAATTACTTTTAGCTATAAATTCAATGATCTAAAATTGTATTCTATATAAGATAAAAGGAACTGCTGTATTCTGTAACTGAAAATACATAAATACATTTGGATTTTTACGCACTTTTTTCAATATCTAAGTACAAGCCCTTCTTCCATTGGGTAAGTACAAAAATACTGGCGTTTCATTAACTCCAGTTGCGTTTCCTTAAAACGCAACTGATGTTGGCGAGGTTCGAATATTATGTGACTGTGATTCTAAATTTCTTGACAAATTTATTTTCGACCAATCCACCATCTTGTTGGAGATCGGAGGATATAGCACATATTAGGAGAGACTATCTAGTAGTGGACTGCGAAAGTCTAATTGATTGATTGATGCTGAAAGAACTCCTGGATGTAGGGGGTTCGATTCACGACAAATGAAAGATAAGTTTTTGATTAGATAGTGTAATCACAAGTCACAAATGCTTTGGACCATAGCTGCAGGTAATTGCAAATTATTTAGGCGCCGCGAAGCTACGGTTTTGTAGCGCCCGATTCCCGTAAGATCTTATATCGAATTGTTTTAAATGGCGATCGCACCGATCACACCGTTTCCGCGAATGTTGCTTAGGCTAGCAGTTTTATAATGGCCCGTATACTTTTTTTAAATATTTTTTTTTCATGCGCAAAATCCCCACGGATACCAACTCCACCAAAACCAGTGGAGGTGATTATATTGGACTCGAACCGACCAAAACGCATGCCGTCCATGGGTCCTTGAATGCCGGAGGTGAGATTATCCAAGACATATCTCTCGCACCCCGGCAGACCCGGGGACATCTCTGTTGAGATGACCCTCTTCCCCCAATGTGGGGACCACGGTGTCCACATCTAGCCCCTGGGTATGGGGTGGCACTTTGAGCCAACGCCGCCGTGGCAATGGCCCGTATACTGGATTTTAGACTGCAATAGACTAATTCGATTGATTGATACTTAAAGTACTTGAAAATAAACACATTTTTCTTTCTTTCTTTCTTTCTTTCTTTCTTTCTTTCTTTCTTTCTTTCTTTCTTTCTTTCTTTCTTTCTTTCTTTCTTTCTTTCTTTCTTTCTAAAGAGAAGCAAATATAGCATGTTGTGGTCTAATAAGCGATTGCGGAACAAAAGCACTACTTCATCAGAGTGTTGTGACAAGGGTCTAGCCCGTGTCACACTGCTGAAGTTCGATCAAAGAGTTATTTATTCGCTCTGTGAAGTACGCCGGCTGGTGGAGTAGTACGTGTGCAGTCGCGTGAATACTCAGGTGTAAGTTGGCAGACTCAGGGGACTAATATCAAAGGTCGTGATGAGGTTGTTGCTTGAATAAATTCTGTTCAGTTTATTTTTGCATCTATTTATGATATGTTGCGATATTATCGGAAATTTATGAAATGAAATGAAATGAAATATATTTATTTGCAGAAATATGGTAGGTACAGGTACCTAGTTGTTAAATTCAGTGTTAGATCACATATTTCGTCAGTCCATGTTCTGACATGCAAAATTCTAATGTAAGTTGGATTTGTCAATTAAATCAATGTGTATATATATTAGTAATCGGTTGAACAATATCCATCTCATACATTTAAAATCTCTAAATTACCATTAAAATTTATGTTAGTAGAATTAATTAAATAGAAATTATTAAAAAAAATTAAATTCAATAGGTATACAAAGTTATCAATTTAGGAAAGGTGAAAGAGAAAATGACCGTTTCTATTTATCAGTTAGTTATACTAGTAGTGTAATAACAATAATAATATGTATAGTGAACTGTAGCATAATTGTGTATTTCAGAAAATAAACCTCTTCTGCGGTAATTAGTTGTTACGCGGGCAGAAACTGGTTTGTGTAGAATATCTATCTACAGTATATAAACATCAATCACCTTTAAAAGATTGCACTTATTTTTTTTTATGCTTGCTATTGACCTGACAATAAATATAAGGTGCATCGGGAACGGTATCAAAATTCCACACGGGTGGAGCCGCTGGCAACAAAATAGATTTTTATATGAATTAAGTTGACACTGTTTATTGCACCAGACTTGCATGAACGTTGCTACCTTCTGTGAAAGAATTTTCATCATCATCTTTGCGTTAGAGTCGGTCATCCTAGGCCCTAGGCCTTCACCTCGGATACCAAGGTCCGCTTCAGAATGACAGCCTCGAACTTTTTAAAAGAGAATGTGGTATTTCACCAACCAATTCGACGATAGGTACGTGCTGATCGTAAATCCCTGATGTCGAAATAAAACTTCAAGACAAGCAAATGATGTCATTTGTACATGACTGCTGTTTACAGGATGTGAGTAAACGGTGATGAAACAGTACAAGCAAACCATAAAGAGTGAGTTGCGAATGATACGGTGCAAGTGAATGAATTGAACTTATCTGATAAAACTGTCAGTTGAGACGTTTGAAATGCATTGCTTCCTGTGTTTGTCGAATGATTTGATAACGTGCGAATGTTAATCGTAACTTGAAATGTACTGTTTGAATGTTCAAGTGGAATAAGTTCATGCTGGAGACTTACTTTTATGTCAAATACATTATCTATTTATATTATTTTCAACACGCTTTCGTTAGCTTCATAAGTATGTTTGTATAGAACGGTTGTAGAGGTCAGATGACAGTCGCTCCTCGGAAAATATTGAAGCTCAGCCACATCACCGTTCGAATAGAAAACTGAGAGTAGAGAAAATGACTCAGAGAACGCTACTCTTCTTCTCGAACCTGCGATCTTTCGCTTACAAGGCAAATACTTTAACCGTTGAGCCACAGAGTCACATCTTGCACCATCGAAATTCTGTACAGCCATCTTGGGACAATGATAGGAGTTATTTACCTACAGTTATACGAACTATCGATTACAATAAAACGATGTTACAATCAGTTTTTGATCTGAATTCGATTTGAAACATATTGAGGTAACTTTACCATTAGCTGTTAACTGTATGTTCTGGCCTGTATCAATATCGTACAAAAGGTAATGAGAGCTTAGGCCTCCAGCATCCTCTTCATACATAATTTATTATTCCATTGTTTGTCAGTGAAGTGAAAGACCAAAGGATAAAAAAAAATACTAAGCTAACAGACAAATCACAAATAATCTATCTTATGAGTCCTAAGGCGAAAACGTACAACGGTCGGTAAGGTGCGTCCATATTTGTGACATCAAGACAAAAAGTTGGGTGTGGACGTAACAGCCGCACATGGGCACACAACTAGAGTTGTGCTGTGCCGGCCACCACTGCCAGCAGTGGATCGATGATTTCGCTTAACCTCGGCTGAATACTCGACGGACGGTACTGAGTCTGTTTAGTGATCTCTTATAGAAAAAAATTACGGACCTAGCTTCTCAACGGCTTTCTGACATGTTAATAACCAAAGTAATCGAACGTAGCTATGAAAATGCAGAATGAAAATTGTAAAAGGGACGCAACTACTTAGTATGTTTATTCGCATTCTAGAACCCATAACATCAGCTAGTTAAACTATGCTCACCTTGGGTCTAGGTGCCGTTGTGCAGATTGACCTACAATATTTATTTATTTACAAGAATTATAAACAAATCGTTTTCTATAATACACCTCTACACGTCTAGTTACAACAAAATCTACGTCGTTACACGACATGCACAGAGTCGCGGGTATCAGCTATAGTTTCTAATAAGACTGAATATTCCCAAATAAATGAAAATCTAGAGCTGCGTGATATCACAATACGTACATTATAATTATCTGGTTTAGTGCAAGCTTAGCCTTCGCGTGAATGATAAGACAGCCGGAAACGACACATTCTTTCTTGTTGAATCACTGCCTTTCTCTTTAGCGGTAAACGTATGTAGCGCTTATTCATTCACTCACTCGTTCATAATTTTTTTACTGGGTTGTTTATTTGGGTTCCGCATCAGTAACCAACGAATTTCCACAGGACTCTGATGTATATGGTGCTGCTAGCGTACTGTATCTCATTAACAGCAAAAAGTAATAAGCGTGTTTCTTGGAAAAAATCTAAAACCTTTGCAGTTTTATCACTGTTCGCCCGCGTGGACTTCTGATCCCGTTCCCGCTGCTTGGACTTCTGAACTGCTACAACTGACTTCCGTTGCTCCATAAAACCTTCCGTAGAGTTCAAGGTATAAATTAAAAAAAATTACCCGAATTGGTCCAGCCGTCTTCGAGTTATGCCGTAGGTGCTTACCAACATATTTCGCGATTCATATTGGTGTAAATTGAATGAGAATCGAGAATGTCGTTAATACTCTTGCAATAAACTTTTTCACGCTTTGCTTAAAAGACCCGGCATTGTATGAAAAAGATACTCAAACGTGTGCTATTTCCTGGAAGTACATTTGTGTCTGAGTTCGACTCGCACTTGACTTGTTTTTACACTTGTTGGGTAACATTCCTCTCCTTAAAATGTCCTCGATCTGATTAAGGAGCTTCTCAGGGAAGACCAGGTAAAAATTAACTAAAATTACGATTCGTTACGTTCCCCGAAGGCTGGTAACGTTGTCATGTTGAATGGTATTGCTAATTTTGTGACTCTTTTTACTTATGTAACACTAGCTGACCCGCGCAACTTCGTCTGCGTCACCCCGTTTTTGCAACAATTTTCATTCCTGCTCCGCACCTGTTGGTCATAGCATGATGTTATATACATATAACCTTCCTCTTTAACCATTCTATCTATTTAAAAAACCGCATCAAAATCCGTTGCGTAGTTTCAAAGATCTAAGCATACAAAGGGACATAGGGACAGAGAACGCGACTTTATTTTATACTATGTAGTGAAGCTTTGGATGCAGTCGGGACTTGCATTATGAAGATGCTGAGTATGCTGATGATTTAGTGTGCAATGACACCTCCTACCATATAAGGAGAATGTCGAATTACAATTTTTTTCCTCATATGACTAATTCATTAAACCAGTTTTAGCGCTATATTTCAACAGAATAAATTAAAAAAATGATGTAATTAATATAATTTTTACCAAGGAGTTTCGATGCTTTGGTTATTAACCTGTTGGAAGTAGATCGCATGAAGTACTCACTTGCGTTCTTATAGATAGAACGAAATAAAAAAACAGTCTCTATGGTAGGGTTTTTTTTTTGAGTTTGTAATAACGTTACAATAAAATTCTAATCGATGTTTATTCACCCGTACTTTGTGACAATTGAGTTTGAAAATGCATAACACTTTTTGGAAGGTGAGTAAATTATAACATGACTTTTTAATAATTATCCAACTAATCTATCGTGTACTGTTTTTCTTGTAACTAACTTTCGTTCTAAGTTTGAAATTTGGAGGTCGAATTTCGACTATTGTCTATATTTAGTATGGTATGGCCGCTTTTCTGGGAACGAACTCTGACCACCCAACCCTGAAAGGAAAGCAAGTATACCGACTAGCAAATTAGATTGTTTTGAACTTTGGACACCGAAGCTATCGAATCTGGTAGTGTACCTTCTCTAGGTTTACTGATATTGACTTTAAAACGCTAATTACTTGCATGAATTTAAATTATTTATTATAAATGTAATTGACCTTGTACCCATTATTATGTTTTGATTTCATTGTAATAACTGTAAGCTGTTTTAACTAATAAAATAAAAATAGAGGTCACACATTTCAAATGTTTTTAATTTCGAATCTAAGATATGCACTCTATAAGTTTCCTTCACTAAACACTGTCGTTTTTCTTCAATGAAGTTTCTTCAACATCTGCGTATGTTTTATTTTTAAATCGAAAACTTCCGAATAGCCAGACTGCACGTCGGCACGTTATTCGCATACTTTCGTGAAATTATATACAATCTGTGCCAAAAAAACGGCGCCAAAATTCCACGTCTACATATTTTTATCTAGACGTGATTAGGAATGTCTGATAGTGTTTATACTAATCAATATGTATGTGCTGGTGTGAACACGGGTCTTTTAGCTCAACCTTGAATTAATTCAGAACTGTATTTCAACTCTTGGGTATTATGGAAAAGAAATCCGCGTATATGTAAGTAACGTCAATAAGTAGCAGCATTGTTTTTTTTAATTTATCTTATTGAAAATTTGCACACACACAAACTCGTAGGTATCTTTACACAGCAAAACGTGACCTTAAGGAAAAGATTCAAAACGCCTGCCGGAATCAAGTGAAGCCTCCCTCCCTTGGAGAAAGGGGTGCTCGGAAAGCTCTCATTACAGAAACGCAAATTATATGACGCTTTAATTTCACGTAACCAGACACTGCTTCTCTTGTTGCAATGGCGGATTTTGAGACGATATAAAACACCCTATAATTCAGAAAATGTGGAAGAATTTTGTTTAGTAAATTGAAGCTGCTTACCTAATTGTTTATACACTGGTTTACTGATGTAACAGGTGAAAAATAATCTGGTTATCCGAAGGGATTTTCGCACAAGAAAAAAAGGGCCTCGCGTCCCTTGCGACTAAGGTCCTAGGCCCGTGCTTACAGTTATACTAAAAATAGAGTAAGAACCGAAATTTTGCTATTATAATTAGATGCATTAGTTGGATTAATCTAAGTAATAAGATATTCTTTTTGCGTGCTATCGGCACGGATCTTGGACGAGAAGTAGTTATGAGCTCTGATTGATTGATTTGAGCTCGTCCACCATGGTTGCTTTCCTGAAACGCGTAGTGCGCGTATAGAACGCATTTTGAGCACATTTTGGATACACAACTCGTGCCTAGCTAGCAGGTGATATAGCCGAATATTATGTTTATTTCACCATCCGCCCGCCATCATAAACTTACTATTAATGTGATCCTTTAAAGTCATAGCAATAGGAAATCGTAAGAATTGAATAACCTAAAGAATAGAGAACATGAAAAGTCCCACAAACTAGGCTTATACATTATATATTTTTAACAGGATTGATTATATTAATAACGCCCCAACACCCAGACGCGCGGCATTTCTCCCTAGTTGACACGTTCTCAGAAATCGCTGCCAATTCTGTTGCGTAGGCTTTTAATACTTATTGTAGCCATTTATAAATAGAACCAAGTAGGCTCATATCGGAATAATGGTTTCACGAATTTAGAATGAAAATAGAATATAATACGTGCTTACTATTCCATTTATAACAAATCTTTTCGTATTTAAGTTTGTTGTTTGAGGAAACAAGGAAATTTCACGTCCAGAATTTTTTGAGGACACTGATAAAACTGTCTCGTTTAAAACGGGACGTATGGTCACGTTATTCATACTATATTCACATATTCTTTGGCTCCTGTTTGATAACAATCTGAAGTCGACCTTTTTTCGGACGAATAAAGTTGCCGACTTAATGTTCTGAATGTTTCCTATTGGCCGAAGGCTGTTTGCGTCGTGTTGCGGTACTGTTGTACTTGTATAAACTAAGTACATTTTGTACCTATATTTGTGAAGTATAAAATTAATAAGTGCTTCACAGATATCGGTTATAAATATGATCTAAATTTCGCAACGCTATTTTTTTTATTACACACTACTTAAGAACATTAAGATAAGTGTACGGTCATATTTGCAAGGCAAAGTAAAACCTGTAGGATTTATTCTAAGATGTCGCTGTTGGTACACCAGCTGCATAACTCATATGCGTACGTCATACGAACGCGCTGTGATTGGCTAGCGATGACGTGATATTAACGTACCAATAGGAAGAAGGCGCGAGCGAGGAGGCTTCATTATGCAATTTAATTAATTCATTAACGATAACTAACACAGAAACTTTGTACCAAGCTGTCACACTGTTTTAAGCCTTTAGGTTCGTATTGGCCACATTCCAAAATAACCGCTTTTGATTTTTAAAGTCAATTTGTCTTATTCTCAAAATTATTACTTATTATAATAATAATAATAATAATAATGGCAACACTGGAATCAACTAGTCGACATTTTTTTGTCTAAACTAAAATCTATTTATAATAACAAAATTAACTAGCAATAGTATTTTATATTACATCCCAAAAAGAAAATAGATGCAATAACCGTTAAATAAAGTCTGAAAATGAAATCTACAACAAATAGTACCACAAGTAATATACTGACATGACACCGTCTGTCATAGCAATAAAAATTTGATAAATAATGGACAAAAAGGATTAAGGATATGTTGACAAGAGCCAGGACAAAAACTATAGCACGAGGAACACCTCCGGACTCGTCGCCAAGCTCCGCTGCACAGCCTCCAGGAATGAGATCAGCAGCGTCGAGCTCCTCATCGAGCGACGAGTTTTTCTCCCCGCCGACGTCGCCAACACCTGTGCGTCGGCCGGGGAGAGGCCGGCTGCCGGCTGGCTTGGGACCCCGACGCTCACCGGTGTCGAATAGGGCCCCCGCTGCCGGTGGTGAAGTGCGCCGCATGAGATGGACGAGTTCTATTAATGAAAACGTCATGCGGGCATTTTATGTGGCCACAGAGGGTGGAACTAACCTTACTGCGTACCGTGTACGTATGCTATCTGTGTTTCAGGAGCTTGAACCTACTGTCAACGTTTCGGCACAACGCCTGTCGGATCAAGTGCGGGCCATTCAACGCTGTCGGTTGTTGGATGATACCGTACTTGAGAGACTTCGCTCAGACGTGCAGTGTAGTCTCGTCACCACTTACTCGTCACTAGTTGCGAGACAAACTCAAGATCTAGCCTATGAAGCACCTCAGCCACAGCCCGCACCTGCTGATGAGGTAACGGGTGACGAGACTATAACCGTAAGTATTCAGTGCAATGATGATTTAAGGAGCGCTTTGGAGCTTGCAATTCACGAGTTTCGATCCTCGTGTCCACAAACTAGACCGCGTCTTCCGCGTTTGCCTACGCATAGAAAAAACATAGCGCTGGTGTGTGCCCTGGACTCGATGTTAACATCTTATATTGAGACTAGTGTCGACCTTACCGATACGCACTCAATTTTGTATTGTGCAGCGATCGCGGCATGTCGAGTAGCTGGTGTTAGGTTTCCCGACACAAAAACAGCTCCTCGACCTGCCGTTCCTAATTGGCAATACAGAATTGAGCGGCGTATCGCCGAGACCAGGACACTCATTGGCAAACTATGCTGCTTCAGGTCGGGCAATACCCGCCCAAGAGTGATGCGCTTTGTGAAACGGGCATTTTCGGGGACTGATGTCAGTCCTCGTGAGTACCTACAACGGGTCACAGAGCGCATCGACTTCCTGAAGCAAAAAGTCTATGCGTGGGCAAACCGTATACGCCGCTATAAAAAGAGAGTGGATCGATATACTCTGAATCGCTCGTTCCAGAGAGATGAGAGGTGGGTTTATAGAAGATGGGAGCAACCTGATTCGGATGTGACTGATATGCATCGACCAGATGATGAAGCCACCAGCTCATTCTGGCGTAGCATTTGGTCGGTGCCAATTGGTCACACAGAGGGTGAATGGATACGGGATGTCAGACAGTCATGTGAACCAATACAAGCAATGGAGCCAATATCTATAACAGTAGATGACGTAGTGAGTGCAGTCCGTTCATTACCAAACTGGAAATCAGCAGGACCAGACGGACTGCACAATTTTTGGCTCAAATGGCTTCATAGTTCACATGCATGTCTGGCATCGCAATTCCAATCATCACTTGAGTCGGGATCGCTCCCTGCTTTTATGACTACAGGCATAACCCACCTACTCTATAAATCAGGTAGTACCACGGACCCTAAAAATTATAGACCTATTACATGTCTACCAACGGTTTATAAACTTCTTACATCCATTCTTAGAGATAAAATATCATCACATATTGATTATAATTCTATAATGTCAATCTCTCAGAATGGATGTAGGAAGGGAGCCCGTGGTACGAAAGAGCTCCTTATTCTAGACATGGCCATTAGCCAACAGGTTCGCCGTAACCGAAGGAATTTGGCGACATGCTGGATTGACTACAAGAAGGCCTACGACTCTGTGCCACATACATGGCTGTTGAGGGTGCTAGAGTTGTATAAAATTGATACAACTCTATGCACCTTTTTGAAGACATGTATGGGGCAATGGAGGACGGTTCTTCTTTCTCCAGGATGTCGTCAGGTTCTTGGGGACGGTATACCGATTAAGATCGAGAGGGGTATATTCCAGGGTGATAGTCTGAGTCCATTATGGTTTTGTCTGGCACTGAATCCTCTTAGTACAATGCTAGAGAATTCAGGGCTAGGCTATCGGTTGCGGAGAGGGGGTTCAGTTGTGTCCCACCTGCTTTACATGGATGACCTGAAATTGTTTGCCTCCACCGGCCCCCAACTGGTAGAGTTACTTACAGTAACTGAAACCTTCAGTAACTCTATCGGAATGGGGTTCGGAGTAGACAAATGTGCGGTCATGCATGTAAAAAGGGGTGGGATTGTGGAATCTGAAAGAATTCAACTTTCAGATTCTACATGGCTGAGGTCTCTTTCCGCAACTGAAACCTATAAATATCTTGGTATGTCACAAGGGTTAGGTATTACTGAGACTGTTATGAAACAGACATTGCGGGATCGTTTCTTTGGCCGCCTGAAAAAAGTACTAAAAAGTCTTTTATCAGGTGGTAACAAGGTGCGCGCCTACAATGGCTGGGTCATGCCAGTCTTAGTATACTCCTTTGGCATACTAAGATGGACCCAGACCGAACTAGACGCCCTGGATAGAAAAGTCCGGACGTTGCTGACTGCACATCGGATGCATCATCCACGGTCATCAGTAATGAGGTTGTATATCCCACGGAAGTGTGGAGGTCGTGGTTTTTTAAACGCCAAGACTCTACACAACCGTGAGATATACAACCTTAGAGAATATTTCTTGCATGTTGACGAGGATGTGCACCGAGATGTAGTGGCAATAGACAACGGACTAACTCCTCTTGCTCTGGCTAAAGAGAACTGGCATAGACCTGCAATTCTCAGCATCACCGATCGTCAGGAAATATGGAAGAGCAAAGAGCTACATGGACGATTTTATCGGGCCTTATATGGGCCCGACGTAGATTTAAAATCATCTGTGTCCTGGTTGCGTTCCGGAGATCTCTTTGGAGAAACCGAAGGTTTTGTCTGTGCAATTACAGATGAAGTTGTTATGACGAATAATTATCGGAGGTATATCTTGAAGGATGGTACGATTGACATATGTCGGGCATGTCATCGTCCTGGAGAGTCCTTGAGGCATATTATTTCTGGTTGTTCTCGTCTTGCCAACGGAGAGTATTTGCATAGACACAACCAAGTGGCCAAGATCGTTCATCAGCAACTTGCTCTGAAGTACAATCTTGTAGATTTGGAGGTGCCGTATTACAGATATGTGCCCGACCCAGTTCTTGAAAATGGCCGTGCCACATTGTACTGGGATCGATCAATCATCACTGACAGGACTATTGTAGCCAATAAGCCTGATATAGTGGTGATTGATCGATCAGAGCGTCTCGCAATAATTGTTGATGTTACCATTCCCCATGATGATAATCTCGTGAAAGCCGAAAAAGATAAACAAATAAAATATTTGGACTTGGCTCACGAGGTTGTCGACATGTGGGATGTTGATTCAGCAATTATTGTGCCGATTGTCGTATCAGTTCACGGATTGATTGCCAAGAGCCTCGACCAACATCTCAAGAGGCTCGCGTTAGGCAGTTGGGTCAAGGGCTTGATGCAGAAGGCAGTACTCCTCGACACGGCACGTATTGTGAGGAGGTTCCTCTCTCTGGAGCCCTAACCTCCGGTAGCTTGGTCCCTGTACCCGATACCGGTGGGCTACTATTTTTTATATTTTTAAATATGTTTAATTTTGGTTTTTTTTTATGTATTTAAAAATATAAGGAATATGTATGTAAATAAAATAAAGAGGAAATAATAATAATATATGTCTTTATTGTACACCAAGGATGAAATTATACAGCACATAGAGATGTTTGCACGTGGTAAATACAATTGGCGGCCTTATCGCTCTGCGGCAATCTCTTACAGGCAACCTTAGGATGGAGTGATTTAGTAGGATCAAAATATTTCTGGGCAGTTTGGTGTACGACAATATTGTACGAACAGACTTACAATAATAGTGTAAGTCAAACACATGAACACAACAGCTACCTAATATACAACATATACATACACATACATTTACACAAATACATACATATACACATACATACATATATACATATATACATACATATAAATTCACATACACATACACATACATAGACATACACACACATACATATAGACATAGGTACCTCCTAAGATCAGCAAGTACCAATCTTTATAATACTACTACATGCACGATATAGTAGACTTGTAGTTCTCCAGTTTTGTCCGAGAGATACTATACCGAGAGAGATACATAGTACTCCTTGACCAGCCTTTTGAATACAGGCAGGGACTGAGCACGCCTGATAGTCACCGGCAGAGCATTCCACAGCCGAGCTGCTTGAACCGAAAAGGACTTGTCGGCAAAGTTGGTGCAAAGGCTCGGTATTTTCAACCTCAGATTCTCCGATGATCTCAAAACCCTAGAGTGCGTGTTGTGCAGGAATTCAAATCGTTGTTTGAGATATGAAGGAGTTAAGGGATTAAATAAGATATTATACAACAAGGAAAGAATATGAGCATTCCGGCGAAAGCGTATAGGTAACCACTTGAGCTTTTGTCGATATTCAGAAACATGATCATATTTGCGTAGACCAAATATGAAACGTATACAAAGATTTTGGAGTCTCTCAAGCTTGTTAAGTTGGTCTTCAGTGAGATCTAGATAGCTGACATCAGCATAGTCGAGGATAGGGAAAAGAAGAGTTTGTGCAAGCGCAATCTTCGTGGCAGTGGGTAAAAAATTTTGGAGTCTGCGCAGGGACCCCGATGCAGCAAAAATTTTGCGCCTTAGTTCTTGTATCTGTGGACCCCAAGTTAAACAATTGTCCATGAGTATCCCCAGGTTTTTAACCCTGTCGCTATAAGGGACACTTATCCCATTACAAATTACTTGTGGTAGAAGTGACCAATCTACCTTGGTTATCATCCTAGGGCTACCGACAAGAATGATAATATTATTATCATTACTTTTATAACATTACGGAATGCGTACATTAATACTGCGGACTTTGCGGAAATTAGACATTGCGAGAAACAGACATTATGGAAACCAAACTATTTAGGAAACGGTGATTTTGAAATGTGACTTTCTTAACAGTCATTTGGAAAACGGTCATTATGACTCTAAAGGATTCCAAGTATGTATTTTAAATGTCCTTAATTATAAATATTATTAAACAATAACTACCCATTTCCATTTTCTATTGCCTCTCTCCGGTACGTCGCTCTATCTTCATTATAATTTAAGTGGAAAATGGAATAACACAACCGGTTCTCGAAGTATGCAAACTGTGTAACAAACTATCACATCTATCTTATGGCACAGCTTGCTTCACAGGATGTTACAAACATACCGCAATATTAAGTCTTGGAATTCCTTACCAACTCACGTGTTTCCCTCTTCCTACAGTCTCGCGTCCTTAGAGGGGTCTAAAAAAGCTTCTAATGAAGCCGTCAAGCTGAACTCCATCATTGTAACACTTTACGTGTTTGTAATGGTGAAAGTCACCATCAGCTTCATCACCTTCAGCTTACCGTCAGGCGGGGCAAAATCAAATGAAGTGCCCTAAATAAAATATTAAAAAAAATATCTGGAGCGAGTTGCCTACATCTTCTTTGGCAGTTGTAATTGAAAATAGTAAATGTATTTTTAAAATTAGGCCCCGTACGCACTATATGGACTGTTGTGTATGGCCACCTCAGAAACACACTCACCTCATAATCATTTTGGTTGCTTACCTTCAAAACTAGCGCTTCTAGAGCATACCGTCATCTCTTCTACTGTCCATTTCTTTCCTTTTGGTTTTTACAGATTGGAGTCACAATCTCCTCCTCAGTAACAATCATAGTCATAAGCAACATTCCAAACCTTCATAAAGAGTCTCCTAACAGTAAAATATACACATTCCTCTACTCGAAAATCGAACGTAGGACTTCACGATCACACGTAAACATGAGCCCTAACTAAGCCTTGGGACTAGCGAGGTCATATATTTACTTTGCGGCAAAAAAAATAAGGGGATTACTTCCATTGTGTGCGCACCCCGTCACCGTAAATGGGGATCACGGGGCTAATGGAGTCTTTTAAACCGTTGATGGTTATTGATCTCGGTATTAGCTGCGAATACTGCGATGTTCTGATATTCTCTTGTCTGCTTTGTTTAAGTAAATTTGTGAAAAAAAATCTAATGTACTAGGGCATTATCAACACCTCTCTTATTTATGGCACGTCAATTTGACTTCACCTCGCCTGATGGTAAGCTGAAGGCAATGTCTCAGGAAAGAGGGTCACCATTATAAACACGTACATAATTACAATGGTGGCGCTCAGCTTGACGGCCTCATCAGATGCTTTTTCACTCCCCGCTTACAACACCCGGGACTGTAGGAAGAAGGAAATACGTGCGCTGGTGAGGAATTTCAAGACTAATGGTGCGACAGAGTGAAGACACACCGAACCACTTGGTTCTTGGTGGAATATTCTGCATCGAATGTGGGTGACATCTAAGCCTTGCACGTGTTGTCCTGTGTAGCTAAGGAGAGGGTGGGTTTAATTGGAAGTGTCCGTTAAGATACTCTGGATACTATTGGTACATGTTTATAATAGGTCTAACAGTATCTCTTACTGTAGTGGATACATTTATTTGTTTATTCAAAAACAATTTCCAAATCTTATGAAGTACAGTAAAATCATTCCGTTATTCAAAGCAGGGGACAAAAGTGACCCATCCAATTTTCGTCCCATCTCTATATTACCAGCGCTAAGTAAAATTTTTGAAAAAATAATATTTAATCAACTGCTTTCACATTTTGCAGCCAATGATTTACTTCATAAAAAACAGTTTGGTTTTACTAAAGGCAAAAATACAACAGATGCAGGAGTCGCACTAGTTAAACATATATTTGATGCATGGGAGGAGAAGCAGGATGCCATTGGTATTTTTTGTGACTTATCAAAGGCTTTCGATTGTGTTGATCATGAGACCTTGTTATTAAAGTTAGATTATTATGGTGTCTCGAATAGCTCACTTAGCTTACTTAGGTCTTACCTCACTGGCAGAGTACAAAAAGTAAACGTTAATGGCACCGATTCTTCTGGCGCCCCGCTAGTCATGGGAGTACCCCAAGGCTCGATATTAGGACCCCTTTTGTTCCTGATATATGTAAACGACCTTCCATACTTCATTGAAAATCTTTGTGAAATAGTATTATTTGCTGATGACACTTCATTAATTTTTAAAACTGACAGACAAAAAGTAATACTTGACGATGTGAATAATACCCTTTCTGTAATATTGCATTGGTTCACGAGTAATAACCTGCTACTTAATGCCAAAAAAACAAAATGTGTAAAATTTACGATGCCAAATGTAAGACATATAGACTCAAACATTATAATGAATAATGAAACTGTGGAAATAGTCAATACCACAGTTTTTCTTGGCATCACACTAGATAATAAACTACAATGGGGTTCTCATATCACAGCCTTAGCAGGAAGACTTAGCTCAGCTGCCTATGCGGTTAGAAAGATAAGGTCACTAACTGACGAGAAAACGGCACGATTAGTTTATTTCAGTTACTTTCATAGCGTTATGTCATATGGTCTGCTGCTGTGGGGCTCAGCTGCCGATATTGCAACTATATTTATATTACAGAAACGAGCTATACGAGCAATCTATTGCCTCGGACCCCGTGACTCGCTGAAAGAACTGTTTAAAGAAATTAATATTTTAACAGTTGCCTCACAATATATTTACGACAACGCCTTATATGTAAGGAAGAACCTAGACCTCTTCCAAAAAAAATCAGACTTTCACAACTTGAATACGCGAAATAAAAATAAACTGGCGATACCGAAACTAAGGCTTCATAAAGTCAGTAATTCGTTTGTGGGCAAATGTATAAAAATATATAATAAAATTCCTCAGGATTTGGCTGACCTGCCACTAGATAAGTTTAAAATAAAATTGAAAAATATTTTAACTAAAAAAAGCTATTATAAAGTAGACGAATATCTTGATGATAAAAATGCGTGGGCATAATAATCTCTTGCTCTTGCACCCAGTTATTATAAATAAACAACTAAATATTAAAAAGAATAACGATAATCTACCTGAGTTTCTTGCTGGTCTCTTCTCAGGAGATTTAACTACCGAACCAGCGAAAGAATCATTTTCTAATGATTTATTTACTAAGTATCCTAATTTATTATGATTTATAATATTTTTGACAAATGTAGGTACATAATTATTGTAAAACTTTGACATTCATAAGTGCTCTTTATGTGCCTAAACTGAATAAATGAAATTGATTCTTTGATTCTTGATTCTTTGATTTAATTTGTTAGATTTTATACTTGTCTTAAATATACAGTACACAAATATCGACGAATGAAAACGGTCCGAGTCTACTATAGTCTATATAACCACTATCCATGAGGTGGGTCGTGTGTATGACGGCTACTTAGTGGTAACAAAAATATTGGGCAGTGTTTTGTGAAGTTCACGCCAAAAGTCGAAGTGGCACTGAGCTTGAAAAGCTAGTACGAAACTTTTCAGTTAAACTTTCATATCATAAAGATTTTGTTTCCAAGTTTCCAAAACTGCATCAAAAATGTATGCCATTTTTACTTATTTGTGAAGATGTGTTCAAAACGTTAGTATTTCAAAGCAGCTAAAAGCAAAGTTGTCCAGAGATATTTTAATTTTGTTATTTTGTAGTTAAAGGTTTAATAAAAGAAAGTAATACAGGATCCTCTACAATATTCATTGGATTAACTTAGATAGTTAAATTGCCCTTTTCGTTTGTTTTGTTTACTTAACGAGGGTTGACAGTGAATGAACTAGGGTATAAAAGGATGCTTATAGTAATCTAAAAATAACTTTCTCAATTAACGCAAATTACGTAGTTGAAAGTGCCAAGTCCAAAACCACAATTAACCTTATCCAACGTCGGCAGCTTTAATAAAATATTTAATGTTATGAATGTGAAAGTTTGGATGGATAGATGGATGTTTGTTGTTCATTTTTATGCCACTTGGCAATCATGGCAAAACGGTAGAACTTCCTGTATTTAATTTAACGAACCTGGACTTCAAGGTGGGCGCCTCGAATATGACAATAACTTTATCTCCGTGTCAAATTCTAGAACGGCTCAGCCGCTCTGAGGTAATTGAGTAAAGAATCTCTTCTTCAAAACTTGCTATGATCAGTAATTACACAAGTGGAGCCGCGGACAACAGCTTGTACTTGTATATAATTATGAGAAAGAAACTGCTAAGTGAGTAAAAAACAAGCTCAAGTTTTATTAATTACTCGTCGAATGCAAAGTTTTGAACTACCCTCTATCGATAAACTTAATTAACAGTACAATAAATTCCTGTCGGGTTCCATCCAAGCTTCATCCATGTGGGCGCTGGGGTGTTCCCGGACCGGCGGGGGTGAGAGGACCTGAAGGGGGGTGGGTTTAGCGCGTCGCCAGTGCTCGACGTCAGTTCCATTGATCGCGTGGTGACGTCACTCGCCCGCCGTCGCTACTGCAGCGAACGCGTGGCCCGACCGTTCGCGCCTTCGCCCGGGCTGCAATCGGTTTGGTAACACTTCGCACGCTTACAACAAATGAGGTTTTACACAGAAATATATTGTGGAAAAACTTTGATAAAACACGTAGAATGTACAGTTTTGTCATTAAATATATTGAATGGAAACTGTGATAGTGTGAAAGCCTCAAATGTTGAATGAAAATAGAACGCCAATTCAGTTAAAAGTAAATTGCGTTAACCATTGTTAAAAATTGACTCTAAGGACTTTCGTCACTAATGCCTCCGAAACCCGCCCTGTACACTAGCAAATAATGAGCAAGCAAAATATTATAATTTGTCCACGGGTGCAAATGTCTTTAAAATATATTAGTTATTAGGTGCAAAGTAAAATATGGAATAGATATTTCTAGAACGAATACATACGATTCTTAAAATTCTTGTAACCTTTATACCTAAAGGTTAAATGAACACAGAAATTCAAATGAATACCTACCTAATTGTACTGTAAACATATTAAGCCGGAAATTGACTAAGAAATGTGTTATCAGTGGGAAGACCGAGAAACTTTACTTAAAGTGGTTTTACTTAAAGTGGTTTTACTTAAAGTGGTTACCGTGGCCTATAGACATAGGCCACGGTAACCACTTTCCATCGGGGTGGGCCGTGTTTGTCTGCCACCTAACGGTACCAATTAAAAAAAACTGTACTTGACAGTGCATCCTTCGACTAAAGTTACTTGTGTGTAACTTATAAATTAGACGCGCTAGATTAACTAAGTTACGTTTTTAGAACGCAATCAACCATGAGTGGAAGTTTAGATAACCTTACGAAAACTTAGACAGTTTTTATTTTGACACAACTTATATACCAAAGCTTTTTGTACCTACATTTATTTCTATATTATCGAATTAAAATCACGCTTTTTGCAAACGTGGTGTAACGAAACGAAACCAGCCTTATTGGGGTTAACTGTGGTTAGCTAGAGCTCCCCCTCTCATACATTTTCCATCTTATTTTAATATTCGACGGCCCCGTAAAAAGCTTTTATTACCAGATTCAAAATTAACGCTACTTCTATATGGACGTTTTTCTAACAGGTTGGTTTTATTAAGTACTTTCGCAGTATTCATCATCATCATCCTTGCGTTAGTCCCGGTCGCATCCGAAACTTTCACTTCGGAGTCCCAAGTCCGGTTTCCGGCTTTTTTTTCACTTCGCACAGTTTTGCCTTGCTATAATGGCAAGGCACGCATGGCATCCTCCACGATGCTAAGCCAGCGCTTCTTGGGTCTTCCTCTCCTACGCAAGCCCGACGGCGGCGGCATGACCAGACATTTGTTACTTCACAGTGTTTTTCTCGTAGTTATTACCTATCTGGTAACCGGCCATATCGACACTAAGCAGGTGAGATGGTGGTTTATTAGGTGGTACGGGTATGTTAACAAATAAAAGGTATAAAGTTTTAATAGAGGAGGAGTTTCAATATCTTTGCTTTTAGTAGTAAAAATACCCGCTAAGTGAGGGTCGGACTTGAGGACGAGGGCTTCCGTACCATTACGTTTTTTTCCCGTTTTTAGTATTTGTTATTATTGTAGCTGTAACTGACAATAGAAATACTTCATCCAAGAAAATTACAATTGTCTATCGGAGTCCTAGTAATAGGGTTCCATTTTTATCTTACGGGGCCACGACCCTAAGAACTTAGGTTCACTTTAAAGTGGTTAACTTTTTTATTACAAATAAAAACCTTCAGGATGCCAATAGAACGACTTTCATCAATTTAATCTGCGATTACTTTAACCTGGGTTAAGAAACGAAACTGAAGAAACATGAGAACTCAGTTTAGTGTACCAGTCAAATTCCCGCCATGATTTCCTCATTCGAGCAACGAACCCAAGAAAAGTGCGCGTAAAATGTTTACTATCGAAATAAAAGAAGGATGCAATATTGTGTTGTTTCTTATCGCACCGGTAGCGGCAGTACCTTAGTTTTAGTCCATTTAGATACGAAAAAGTAAATGATTGCAACGGACAATCACTCCAATACACATTTTTAAAAGTTGACATTTGGCCCGCAGATCAATTTTTGAGTGGGCGAGATGACCCATAACCCAAATATATATGAAGCTGAAAATTTTGAAAAGCAATTAGTATTCTCATTGTTCTAAACTCTTACCTAAATTTGATAGGAAAAGGGAAAGTAGCCCGCCCGCGAGTGGTGGTAGTGAACGCGACTGCTACGCAGGAGGCGCGGCTTAGATTCCCGCTAAGTGCAAATATTTCTGTGCATGAATATGAATATCTGCATTGGTCTGGGTGTTTCTATGTATAATATGTGTGTATTTACAAAAAAAAATGTTTATATCCGCATACGCGAACCCATAACACAAGTTAGTTAAGCTATGCTTACCATGGGTCTAGATGGCGTTGTGTAGATTGTTCTGGAATATTTATTTATTTATTATCATTACCATAGTACCTACCTAAAAAATGAAAGTCACTGACCATTCAATCCCCAAAGGGCAGCATTTAATATTCCACCCAACTGGTGTCGGATTTCCCTAACCTCTTTTATCGGTCGGGGAAAAAGGGTAAACTTGATTACTGATTACATCACTGGTAGTCAGACATGTTTATCGTTTCACGGAGAACAATATCCCAGGATTTAATAGAAATATTGTGAAAATTATTGGCTAGGGTTGTTGTACCATTGAAGTCAGTTTCCCTTTAGAGTTTAGACCGTTCGTTCGAGTTTCGTTAAGTCTGATTGACTTCGAATTTTCCACGGAGCAAATGCCATATGACATATTTTTGTGCTTGGACTACCCGTAACGATTGCCATGTATGTAATCGAACCCGCACTTCCTGCGTTGCAGTCGCAATACTGTGTTTACAGAATTTAGCCTATTAGCTGTTTAGTTTTTACTTTTTTTAAATTTTTTTTAAATCACATCCATCATTAATTTATTATTCTTTTTTTTTTCAGAAAAGAGCGTATTGCAGACCATAGGTAAGCTTTTCTTATGATCTTAAGCTAATAAAAGCAAGTTTTTGGTGCTGTAATTGGTAAAAATTTCCTCTATTTTGAAATTGGTTAAAAGTTACCTGCGAGACTCAACAAGATCGATGTAATAAATTTGATGAAATTTGAAAATTTTGCAATAATGTGTGTATTTAGTATATAAACATCACCTATTCGGCGATGACGGACGGCACGTCACGACTATGTGACGAATAAAAATAGTCCTTAAAATTATGTTCATAAAATTCAAATTTAAATAATAACAATCGTAAGCTCAAAAACAAAGCGGTATGGTCATTATTAAAATTTAACTTCTATTTCCATGTTGTTAAGGTCTATTTTATCTGGTGTATTCCTTTGCCGTGCCGTATAGACCATCAGGGCCGGTTCTATCGGCGTGAATCCGTTACAGAGTTCAATGACTGCCTCGCCTAATCTGATTATCACTGAAGGGTTAACCCTCCGACAGCCTTGTTCCTTACCCGAACGGAGATTTAATAAAAGTTCATTTTGTATTGTTATTATTATTGTATTACCTTCAGGGTTTTCAGGACCTAACGGTATTGGTTATTGGAATTTTGTAACAGCGAAAATCATGAATTGGCTCGTGTGGCACATGTTTTGACATCCTTTGGTTGGATAGATGGATGATAATGACTGTCAGATTGAATAACATTAATTTTAGGGTCTGGCTTTTTATACCATTTAAGCACTAATTTTAGTCTACTTGATGATTAGCATCAATTGAGTTAGTAAATGGTCGGAGATATTTTAGAAACATAGAATTGCAATTCCAGTGGTGATTTGTTCACCGTATCGTTCTGAGGCTAAGAAGCATATTATTGAAATTTGAATTGTATTATTATGCTTTATAAGGTCCATTTCTAATTTTATCCATCTCATAAATATCATATGCTATTTTTTGATGTCGGATTTTCCTTCATCAAAACATAACAAAGGCGTCGTTTGGTTTCTTTCTCACACTACTTATAGACAGCGATTCACAAGAGATAATTATTAATATTGTTTATTAGACTGGCAATACAGAGTGGAATTCTGAACAATACCGTAGTAGAAACAGTAGCGGTGGTTCACTATCGAGATTCTCATACGTATATTAATTTAATATTAGGAATTTCGTGTCCCTTCTGCATGGACCATGCCGGGCATGGACAGCGTAATGGAAGAATAATTCATTTATAAATTAAGTTTATATTCTGTTAATCTACATTTGTGGGGTAAAGAAGAAAGAATATCATCATTCCCTCTCATCCGAAGGGTGTCGTAAGACGCGACTAGCAGAAACAATACGATATCACTGCGAGAGAAGGAAAACTCAAAATAAAACCCTGTACCAACGAGTCTAACCAGTGTGAAAACGGTAGGCCAAAGCCTCCCGACATTGGAAGAGGTCCAGCAGTGAACGCGATAGGCTAAAAAAAAGTTTTTGAAGATGTTTGACTGTTTGTACTGGGTACGGTTTGTAGTTCCAATTTGAAAAAAGAAGATTTTGTATGAAATGATGCCACTACACAATTACTAGTCTTAGAAGCTTTTGGATAATAGATCTACTTCTTAATGTAATTAAGTTTAGGCTACTACTTGCAGAAGTTTTCTTATAAAGAAACAAGATATGGGTGGTTATTAACGCTATCGATGTTACTTTGGTTAAATTACACTTAGGCTGTCAAAGAATTATAGGTGTCCAGGGACTTTTGAAGTCCATTGTACATATGGAGGTTTGTTACTCAATCATTTTCTAACGACTGAACGAATCTGATTGAAATTTAGCACAGGCATAGATTAGAACCAGGGATTATACATAGGTTACTTATTTCCCCGGGAAGAAGTTTCCATGAGTTACGGAAGCAGTATCATAATTCCATGCGCTTGATCCCACGAGCATCTCCTAGTGCAAAATATGATGAATCATTGAATCGAAATAACCCTTGGGTAGTTCTTCTTCTGTCGAATCGGCGGCATTTTTGAGTTGTAGTAATTTGTTTCACGGCAGCGCCGCTACTCACGGAGAGGGCCTCTTGGGTAGTAAAAATATAATATAACTCCATGGATGGATATTTCCACAACCCTTCTTAAGCACTTATAGGCAAGTCTGTCACCCGCCCTATTACTCCGAGGTTAGCAAAACACCTACGCACCACTTAGAAGGGATAATAACCGTAGTCACGATCTTTAATCTCTGCGAGGGGTAAGCAGTGTATTATCTTATATCCACAGATACATCATAAATCTTTATAGGGGAAAGGGTTACGAATTGTAGTGAATTAGCAGTAGGAATCCGTGTACCATAAATAATAATGAAGAACGGTCGATACTCGTAGATATTTCATACTATAAATCACCGAAGGGGTAGGCATAAACACCCACATTTCGCCAACTATAATTAGAATCCCAAATATTAGTGGTGGGATCAAGCGGGATCAAAAATCGTTTGCAAAAATTATAGAGAGTCTACACAACGCCATCTAGATACATGGTAAGCATAACTAGCCTGTGTTATGGGTTCTAGAATGCGGATAAACATACTTTATAAAATACTTTTTTTTTGTAAATACATAGATATTATACATAGAAACACGATGATTTTAGTAAATTACGAGTTACCTTTCCTTCCGTTTAATTAGCTAAGACGCCGCCGGATGATCTCGCCTAGCAAGCCCGCTCACATTCCGTGAAAAATTATTCTCTTACAGGATTTGTTTTGTTTAAATGAATTCAGGAACCGGGTGAATAGAAAAAAAACTGTCGACTAGTAATTTTTTGCAAAGAATATTGAAGTTACTAATATTCCATTTACCCCCCCCCCCCCCCCCTTCCCCCCCTCTCCCCCAACTAAGCTTAATGATCTGTGTTAAGAGTGGTATGTCGGTAGTGTAATGACCAGGATTTGAACTTGAGACATCTCGATCGTAAGGCCGGCTCCTTAACCACTAAGTTACCGACGCTAATGATGTTGAACATCATTTTCATCTTGTTCCAGTATGTATCCGACGTTTTCTCCTCAGACTTTCTTTTACTGCTCCGGAGGGGTAGGGACCACGGTGTCCCCGTCTAGCCTCCGGGTATTGGATGGCGCACATTGCGCCGCGCCGTCGCGGCCTGCTTCTGCTAGGGTGACAGGCGGCTCGACCCGTCACCCCAGGCCCACGCTCATGGGGGACGTCCGAGTCGCCTCCGCTCATCGCAGGCTGTGCGGTTCCGGAGTTGTTTCCAAACCCGTTCCGCCGTCTCCTTCTCGAGCATTACTTGCTCGCACAAGGAGGCGGCGGCTGCCCTAGCACTCGCACATCGTAGGTACCATCGCCGTGAGCAAGGCGGCGAGTTAAAGAACTCGCTTTCCAAGGGCCGCCACTGGGTCCTAGTAGTGGCCTCGGTGTCCCTCACGCCGGGCACCCGGTCAGCGTGTGCAGCCCTGAGTCCTCGCTCGCCCAAATACACACATCTGACGCTTTGCTACATAGATGTTTCAATAGTAAGACGTTTTGCTACAAAGGCGATTTGTGAATTGGACGTTTAGGGTAGTTGGACATTTTGCATCTTAGACTTATTGATCATAAAGGCATCTGACTACATAATACAATGAAAGATACGGAGCCCTTCTTGTGCGAGTCTGACTCGCATTTAGCGGTTTTCTTTTATTATACTGCTCATATGATTTATGTATCGTTTAGGAGTACCGCTCGAGGGTTTAGACGGAACTCTATTGTTGTGTTAACGTTGTCATATATAAAAAAATTACATAAAATATGAAAATCTATTTACCAACACGAAAAAACCCATAAAAACCCAAAAAATCCACTACATATTTTATCTTAATCTTCATAATATATTTTAAGCGGGGCGTGAAAAAGCTTCTGATGAGTCCGCCAAGCTGAACGCCATCATTGTAGCACTGTAGGTGTTCGCAATGGTGACCCTCTTTCATGAGACTTTGCTTTCAACTTAACATCAGGCGACGTGGAGTCAAATTGACGTGCTATTAAAAAAACTGATGATCACCAAGAGTTACGGGGTCCAAGTCATCCGGCTGATTGGGTGAGACTCTGTTGCTGGCCTTCTCGGGACTGTGGGGTTAAATGGTAGTCGTTTCTATAAAAGTTTTGTCAATTTACCCTCTGTTAACTATTACATTATACAGCTAGGTATTACTTATTACTTTGACCATAGCAGCCTGGCTAATTGCACATAATCACAGGTCATCAACCCCAGGCCCTAACGTGAAGGTATGTGCCGTGTTTGTTTGACCTGTGATATGTTGGAATGCCACTACAATCCGCAGGTTCCATTTACCCACTATTGTGTGGCCATGTTTTTGTATATACTTACTATAACTAGCGACCTATTTTACATTCTTTGTAATTTATTTTGGGCTTGTAACTGTAAAATGAGGTATACCAACATCCACATTTTTTAATACCATTCAGGTGGCAGATAAGCACGCGTTTCACCTGATGGAAAGTAGCTACCATGGCATATGGTTTGCAACACCAGTGGCGTCATACTCGTGCTGCCTACCCTGTAGAAACCTTCGAATGCCCTTCTTGAAAACCACGGCAGGGAGTTCATTTCATAATTCATTCCATTCCATCCACATAATTAAAGGACGAGGTACAGTCCCTAATCTGGACAATTTATTCAGACTTCGACTAAGAGCACTTTGTTTAACTTCATCATTTAACACAGGATGTCGTACACAACTATCTCACTCACTTTCCTAGCACTACCAACCTCAAATATTTGCGTAGTGCGAATTGCTAAGCATCCATAATACGACCCTATCCTTTTCGAAGTTGACAGGCGTGATATTCGACGATAGATGAGGCCCATGATAACGACATAATAACGTCACAGTACGTCGAAGCGACGTTACTGTCAAAGTTACTACATTACCGACGACGTCGTAACGTCACGGCAAGTATTCGCGCAACTCGACTAATGGTGAAACTTCAACTATTTGTGGACGGCGACGCTCAATTGTTTCCTCAAGTTTTACGACTCATCATACAGCTTTCTTTTTAAGAGTTATATTTAGGTGTAATTTTTTGTTATCAAGGTTAAGCCGGTATACCTGCTAATTGGCGAAAGTAATGCCTGTAACATTTCGATCGGGTTAAATAGCAGTGGTTCTTATAAAATTCATCATCTTCACAAGTAAATCAACCTTTTGTTATACCAAAAATTCTGATAAGTTTTTGTACCGATGCAATCTAATCTATTTAATTGAAAAAAAAAAAACCAAAATGAAACTCATTGATTTTTCATTAAAGCGATAACCTGTGATTATTCGATCTTAAAAATCCCAGTTTAGCTACTGCAGACCGCAGCAGCTGATACAAGGTATTGTGGTATCACGTCACCCGACCGCACATTATTATTCATAGAAATAAAACAATGTAAATCCCGCAAATGTCTATATCTACACAATTCTACACAATTTCATTTTTGATCGCAATAACTTTATTAAATACTACCTAAATATATTCTTATAAAATATAGATAGGTAAATGAGCACGATAGTTAATTGAATGTAACTTCAAAGGAAATTTATTTAGATTCGTAAAAACTGCCGATACTTTCTTTATTAGAAAGGTGTTTCTACAGCTCATTTCAAAGGATCCTTAACATCTACGAAAATATACCGAAGTTCTGTGAATGTTTAATTTTTTTAACTTTTCATGTATTCCAATTACAAATTTTCTTTTTTTTAACTAAGAATTTTTTAAATTTTGAAATGATATTCAATAAGAACGCATATAAACCTCACCTTAGTAAAAAAAAGCAAAAGAGGGAGTCAGGCGGCCATTTAAATCTTTCTCATGCGGAAAATGTCGCAGACGAAACCTGTTTCAAAGCAAACCATATCTTTTGCTTTTCTATATAAGTGCCATATTCGTGTAAGAAAAATATAATGGCTATTGTTAAATATTTGCGCCGGTGGACTGTAAGTTTCACGTGTTGTGCCCGGATTGCTCGTACAACAGTTAAACTTCGAACGAACTTTTCAAGTCGGGGTGACAGTTGAAAATGTAGCCATTTTTGAGTTGGGCCTGGGATTGCTTTACTTATTCCGACGTTAGTCTGGGAGCTATTAAGATATACTTGACGTATCAAAGTGATTGATTAGTATATTTTTTCTTCAGATTTTAGCTACCTATATCTACAAATTTATATTTAAGTTTTAAATGACTTGTGAAAGGCATTTCCAACGTAATTATGCCGTTCTTTACTTATGTATAGGTATTTGTTTATAGACTATTTATACTGTTGATTGATGGCACTTGGTGGAATTTGTTGTTACACATATTGAGAACTCACTTGTACTTTTCCACAGTATTTTTATTGTTTAATAGACCTGACCGGTTTCGCCTTACGGCATCCTCAGAGGTTTACGATGACATACAAGCCTATTCCCTTATAAACATTGCGGCAGTCAGTCACACTTATATGTGGGTAGTTTTAAAATCATGTATACCAGTATACATTTTTTTCCCAAAATTTGGGGAAATAATATATAAATGGTCCCAAAGATATTTTATGAACAATTACTATTATGTATTCAAATTACAATGTCAAAGGAATAATTATACTATAACTTGTAAAATAATGTCAGATGAAAAATTAATAATGTGAAACACAAAGAATAATGTCAGATGAAAATTATTAACGATGTCAAACATTACAATGTCTAAAATACAATTTACAATAGAAATTGGACATGACGAAATTAATTTCCTGGACATAACTATTAATTTAATCAATCACAGACATACATTTAAAATATATAGAAAACCTACATTTTCTGACAATATAATACACATAAGCTCTAGACACCCATTGAGTCACAAACACGCGGCCTTCCACTCAATGGTGCACCGTTTATTGTCAATTCCAATGTCGCAGTTGGACTTCGATGATGAACTATCAGTTATCAAGACAATAGCTACTAATAACGGTTTTCCGGCCCATCTGATAGACGGTATAATAGCACGCAAGAGATCCAGGGCAGTTATAAACCTTGCATACAAGGGCGGTATACCCATGACCCCGGAAATAGACAAAAAGCGATGGGCTCGTATACCGTACATCGGTCCTATCTCCCACAAGTGCGCGAGACATTTGTCCGAGTGTAGGACCGCCTTTTATACCACACACAACCTACAAAGTCTAATAAGTAATAATAAAGATGTAACACCCATAAATCAAAAAAGTGGTATATATGAATTAGCATGTTCGACCTGTAACAAAATATATATCGGCCAAACGGGAAGATCTTTTGCAACTAGGGTCTCAGAACATGTTAGGAGCTGGAGACTCAGAAAAACTGATTCAAATTTTGCAGAACACCTCCTTGATGAAAACCACTCCTTCGACCCTAAAGTAAATTTTAAAGCATTGCGAGTATGCGACAAAGGTAGAAAAATGAATGCCCTGGAAACTCTTGAAATAAATAGAATAGTAAATACAAACAGAAACATAATATTAAATCAGCAGTTGGAATTGAGTCGATCACCACTACTGCAATAATAATGACATCTACATAACTAATTATTTCACTATATTTTATTCTATCTCGTAATTTGTAATTTGACATTGTTAATAATTTTCATCTGACATTATTCTTTGTGTTTCACATTATTAATTTTTCATCTGACATTATTTTACAAGTTATAGTATAATTATTCCTTTGACATTGTAATGTTTGACATCGTTAATAATTTTCATCTGACATTATTCTTTGTGTTTCACATTATTAATTTTTCATCTGACATTATTTTACAAGTTATAGTATAATTATTCCTTTGACATTGTAATTTGAATACATAATAGTAATTGTTCATAAAATATCTTTGGGACCATTTATATATTATTTCCCCAAATTTTGGGAAAAAAATGTATACTGGTATACATGATTTTAAAACTACCCACATATAAGTGTGACTGACTGCCGCAATGTTTATAAGGGAATAGGCTTGTATGTCATCGTAAACCTCTGAGGATGCCGTAAGGCGAAACCGGTCAGGTCTATTAAACAATAAAAATACTGTGGAAAAGTACAAGTGAGTTCTCAATATGTGTATTTGTTTATACATACCTACATTATCACGTCTATTTCCCTCCGGGTTAGACATAGGTGAATGTATCCGACCCCACGTAATAGGCGGAGGGGGTGAGCCTATTGCTATATTCTGGGCATTATAGTTGACTCGAGCCATACATCTGTGTCTGAGTCTGGCCTGTATATATCTGTCTGATGTTAAACAGCCCTATCCCTTAGTCACCTTGTACCACATGGGAAGATATGGTATGACCCAAATTCTACTTTGCCGGGAAGCACGCAGTGAATTCGTTAATAGGCTCACTAAACACTTTTTAGATAACATATTATATGGTTGTGATAAATGCACTATATATATAACTCGTGAGTATAGGATGCACAAAGGGTGGTATTGTACAGCGGACTTGACTTGTAGGAAGTTATATATTCCATACTAATCAGTTTACTAGGTCAATTAGTGCACTTTTATGCCAATTCAATGGTGCCAAACAATATAAGTCGTTTTAAATATAACGGTACGAAAAATAGCAGCAAAACAAATGAAGTTATTGTCCCGCGTTGAGGAACAATGAGTGAATTTATATCTCTTGTCAACTCATTGAGATTACAGCCATATTTATTTGTTGGTTGCTGGAAGGAGATGTTTGTGTTGTCAGCGAGGGGGGCTTTTATATCTGATTGTTGTTCCTTACCACAAGAATAACCCCGTTCAAGTCGGTGATAAGTTTTATTTAGGCGCTGATTTAGATGTTGTTCTATTCTTTAAGCGGGGCGTGAAAAAGCATCTCCCGAAGAGTGCGTAAAGGTAGTAAGCACCATTTTAGGGCAGATACGGAAATAGTGACCTTTTACCTTTTGGACTTCACCTTAGATTACAAATAGGGTGCAGTCAAATTAACGTTGACAATAAAAGAAAACAAATAAAGGCCCTCCTTCCATTTATAGCTTCCGTATTTAATCAACTTTAAGTGTCAAGTTAGATGGTACGAAACTTCGTAACTAGGTGATCGCAATGACAGCTGTCAAAGTGACACGCCTAGAGGTGGGCCGTTGTTATTATTGTCGATGAATGTTCCCGTATTTTAGATTTTTACACCTATTGCTAGTCCTTCGACACGGAATTCGTTTTTAGGTTTTGGTTCTGTTATTCGAAGTATTAATATTTTTTATTTATTTTACTTCATGCACGAAGGACATTTTTATTATATCGATTTTCACTATTTAAACTATCTACAGTATTACATATGTATTAAAGCCTTATCGAATTAACTTTGGGAATAAAAGAAAACAAATAAAAGCCCTCCCCATATTCGGGGGCTAGACGGGGACACCATGGCCCCTACACCCGAAGGGAGTCATCTCGAGATAGAGAGGGCCCTGGGTATGCCGGGGTGCGAGGGATATGTTGTCTGCTATCTCACCTCCGGCAATTAAAGTCCCAAAGGCGTGCGTTTTGGTCGGTTCGAGTCCGACATAATCTCCCCAACCGGCTCCGGCGGGGTATCCGTGGGGATTTTTCGCACAATAAAAAAAAAGTACCCCATATCAATGATATTCGTTCCCCGTCTGGAAATGTGCCGGAACGTCAGCGTTCACGGAATTATTTATTACGTAAGTGCGGTGTTTGGCGACAGATGGTGTGTCCGAGTTACCTTGGCGAACAAAAAACGCTAATGGCCGATTTTACCTCCGAGTATTTTATTAGATTTTCGGCGTCGAGAGGAAATATTGAAAGGTTAAGGGCTGCATCCGTTTCTCTAAGGATCGATTCACACGGAAAGAGCAGCAGTCGGAATTTGTTACTAGAATGTTCGGATAGACTCGTTTTGCTTTCAAATGACTATGAACATTTTTTATACCGCTTAGCTGGCAAACGAGCACACGGCCCACCTGATAGAAATGGGTTACCGTGGGTTATAGACGTGTACAACACCAGGGACGTCACACTCATGCAGCCGACTCTGTAGTATCCACAGAACAAAAAAAAACTAGTAGAAATGTGACACGATAGTTTCAGTAGCGGAACCGATGTCGTCAAACCCACATATACAACCATTAATTTATAAGTCATAAATACATTCAAACTAGTAAATAACGTCGTCCAGTCGTACGAGTGGACTACGAATCTTTTATGACAGTGGTGGAGTGCGGTTCCCTAATTTGACGAACTGGGTGTGATATTCCACCGAAAGGTAGCAATCTGTAAATAATTGGTAAATGATTGCTTTGATTGGTTGTATTTATATACTATCTTAAAGTGTGGTGTGGTGTACCTCCACCAATATACCTACTTTCTTGTAATGGATTTCTGCTATGTAACGTCTACTTCAATATCTTTGTAAAAAGCCGCTGCCCGCCGCTGTCCTTTCAGTAGAAATGGACTCTAAAAGATTGCTGATGTAACTTTATTTATGTTCTTTGTGAAATTGTAATACAACGTTGAGTGCTCCAATGATCCCTTCCGTCGTGCGTAATGTGGATTTTATGGCTCAGATGATCATCCTGCGTCTGGGTTCTGCTTGAGAGTGGGTAGGCGCTCCCGTTGCACCATTTCTATCAAGAGCTGAATGTTTATTGTTGAATTTACTTAGCATTTTAATACAAAAGTGGAAAATGTTTTGAATGCCGAAAGTGGAATCTTCTTGGCGATATTTTGTATAGAGCATTAAACGAATTTTACAAAAAGTCAAAATTAAAATTATATTTCCGGTTAGTTTATCAAATGGACCGATGTGAAACGTGGCCCCGGCCTGATAAGACTCCAGTAAGAAACTAAGCGGGCTATCTTATTATTATTTTTTGTCTATTTACAAACATTTACCTAGTCCATAATATATAGTAATTAGATTGAGTAGCAAGTTGAGTAAACAGCTCATTTTCAAGCTAGTTTCTCATCTAAATAATCTTGAATGTTTTATATGTAACCTTTTGTCATTTTTTTATTGTGTCGAATAGACGGCATTTTAGAGTTGCCATCGTTGTGTAGTAATTTGTTTCACTGCAGCGCCGCTACTCACGGAGAGGGCCTGAGCATAGTTTTGCTCTTCGGGAAGGCTTACTATATTTGTTTTATTTGTTACAATTTGCACTTGTCTTTACAAGATACAGTGCACAAACATCGATGGTAGACAACGGACCAATGCCGAATCACTAAAAAAAGATTAAAATAATATTACTTATAAGCGGTAAAGCCTCTGTTCCAAGTAAAAACTCATCTTGAACTTATAGTTCACATAAATATTACTCTCGCTACTTAATGTAACATTACATAGATCTCAGAAAATCTGTCTTAAAAGCTTTCTGTAACACGTAGGTACGTATTTACTAATATTGATTGATGTGAGAAAGTTTGTTCTGACAGTTAAGCGCAAAACACACATAGCGCGGGTGCGGCGCGGGTCGGGCCCGCGCCGCACCCGCGCCACCCGCCGCGGCTGTCAGTGCCTTCACACATAGCGCGGGTCGTGCGGGCGCGGGTCGAGCGGGCGCGGGTGGCTTCTTCTGCTTTTCTTTAGAGTATAATTCTTATGAAGTTACGGTATTTGTATAATTGTCGATGATAGATGATTACTAACTGAGTAGTGAAAACTTTATAGAGAGGTTCCTATGGAGATAAGGAACCAAATCAAAAAATCAAAATTTACAGTAATATGCCACTTTCCTACATTTGTGCACTTTATTTAAGCTCTAAGCTGATACTCCACCATTTTTATACATAAAAAATCGAACTTACATCTGATTAAGAGAATGAAACACTGTAACGTTATGATACTTTTGACGTTCCATCCAAAAGCAATGAAGCCGCCCGTTTCAGTGATTGAAAATGTCGGGGAATTTGGACACAGATGAAGAACGAAGACAGCCACTGTGGCATAACTGTAGTGAACGAGATTGCTTCGCAGGAGACGCGAGTTCGATTTCATTCAGTGCCATTGCATGCATGGCAATCATTACGTGTAGGTGGAGAGGTAAAAATACAACAACTGGTCCAACTGTTATACTTCAATATCTCCAATGGTTTGTGGAGGTTAGATAGCAATAGTTTCACGGAAAATACTGAAATTCAGCCAAACACGGAGTTAGACTGAAAAATGCAGATTGCTCCGAGGTCCATCCTTCTCCTCCCCCTCTCTCTTCCACCTTCTTCTCTATATGGTCGGCAGCACGAACGTGACGCCCCTGGTGTTGCAAACATCCATAGGCCACGGTAACCACTGTCCACCAGATGGATGCAGCCCATAAGCCCAGCTTCTCTGCCACCTAAGTGGTATAAAAAAATGAAAAAATGGTCGAAGCTAAAATAACGCTTTAGGCAAGAAGAAGAAAAATTGTTTCTATTTGTTTTGAAAAGAAGAGCTCGAAAAAGAAATGGTCGTGAATTCACGAAATCTATAAAAAAAGACTAAAAAACGGAATATTTCATCACTTCTAGAGAATTACAAACAAGAAATCATGTTTAGGACCACATTCAATATTTTTTTCATTGAGATTCATAGCGAAAATGTACTAGTTTTTGTAAATAATTACAAAAGCAAAGTGACACCCGCGCGACCCGCGCCGCACACGACCCGCACCCGCCGTATGTGTGAACGGTTATAGGAGAATGCGTACATTACGACGAAAACAAACGCCGCTAGCCCGCGCACGCCCGCCGCACCCGCGCCTTGGTTTGTAAAGCGGGTGACACCTGCGGCACCCGCGCTTGACCCGCGCTTGACACGACCCGCGCCCGCGTTATGTGTGTTGTCGTCCATACAATTATAAGGAATACAAAAAAAAATTACCCGTCGCGGGCCCGACCCGCGCCGCACCCGCGCCACCCGCCGCGGGTGTCAGTGCCTTCACACATAGCGCGGGTCGTGCGGGCGCGGGTCGAGCGGGCGCGGGTGGCTTCTTCTTGTTTTCTTTAGAGTATAATTCTTATGAAGTTACTGTATTTGTATAATTGTCGATGCTAGATGATTACGAACTGAGTAGTGAAAAGCTTATAGAGAGGTTCCTATGGAGATAAGGAACTAAATAAAAAAATCAAAATTTACAGTAATATGCCACTTTACTACATTGGAGTACTTTATTTAAGCCTTAAGCTGATACTCCACCATTTTTAATTTTTATACATAAATACTCGAACTTACATCTAATTAAGATAATGAAACACTGCAAAGATATGATACTTCTGGCGTTCCATCCAAAAGCAGTGAAGCCGCCCGTTTCAGTGATTGAAAATGTCTGGAAATTCGGACACAGATGAACAACTTGACCGCCACTGTGGCATAACTGTAGTAAACGAGATTGTTACGCAGGAGACGCGGGTTCGATTTCATTCAGCGCCATTGCATACATGGCAATCGTTACGTGTAGGTGGAGAGGTAAAAATAAAACAACTGGTCCAACTTCAATACTTCAATATCGCCAATGGTTTGTGGAGGTTAGATAGCAATAGCTTCAGAAAATACTGAAGTTCAGACAAACACGGAGTTAGACTGAAAAATGCGGATTGCTCCGAGGTCCATACTTCCCCTCCCCCTTCCACTCTCTTCCCTATAATGGTCGGCGGCACGTAGGTACGTGACGCCCCTGGTGTTGCAACCACACTGTCCACCAGGTGGGCTGTGTGCTTCTCGGCCACCTAAGTGGTATAAAAACATGATCGAAGCTAAAATAACGCTAAAATAGGCGAGAAGAAGAGAAACTGTTTCTATTTAATTTAAAAAGAAGAGCTCGCAAAAGAAAATGGTGAATTCACGAAATCTATAAAAAAAGACTAGAAAACGGATAATTTCATCACTTCTAGAGAATTACAAACAAGCAAACATGTTTATGACCACATTCAATAATTTTTTCATTGAGATTCATAGCGAAAATGTACTAGTTTTTGTAAATAATTACAAAAGCAAAATGACACCCGCGCGACCCGCGTCGCACACGACCCGCACCCGCCGTATGTGTGAACGGTTATAGGAGAATGCGTACATTACGACGAAAACAAACGCCGCTAGCCCGCGCCCACCCGCCGCACCCGCGCCATGGTTTGTAAAGCGGGTGACACCCGCGGCACCCGCGCTTGACCCGCGCTTGACACGACCCGCGCCCGCGTTATGTGTGTTGTCGTCCATACAATTATAAGGAATACAAAAAAAAATCACCCGTCGCGGGCCCGACCCGCGCCGCACCCGCGCTGTGTGTGTTTTGCGCTTAAGACCCACGTAGACGTTGCGTGGGGTGTGTGTGTGTGTGATTAGGTGGATATTCTCAAGACTCCTGAATTTTGTGCAAATTGTGTCTAATTAGTTAGTGAGTTCTTATTCTATTCATAATATTCTAATAAAATAGCAGAGTGGAAATGCTATGGGCCTAATGGGCACATTCGGACGAGGGGACCTTTTGACTTGATCCCTCGGATCAAAAATTTGTGGTACTGCTTGTATTTTGTGTAGTATGTTTTTTTCCTTCTTTTTCAATTATATAATAATTAATTGTAATTGTATTGTGCTATGGGTTCTAGAATACTTAGATTTTTTTTGTGAATGCATACATATTATGTATACAAACACCCGGACCAATGCAAATACTCATATTCATGCAATATTTGCTCCGAGCGGGGATCGAAGCCCCCCTCCTGTGTAGCAGTCGCGTTCACACCGCCACGCCATACTAGTAACATTCTTCTAATATGGCAGTATTTTCCACATTTTTTCAAAGATAATAACCGAAATTATTCTTAGTCCCCCTAATGTTAATCCAGCTAGTATAATGTACAGAGGGATCCAAAAGATTTTGGATAATTTCAAACTAAAATTGTAAGAAGTTATGCCACTACATAACTACTAGTATTAGATGCTACTCGATAATAGATCTACTTATTATTGTAATTATAGCCTACTACTTGCATGAGTTTACTTATTTTAAGAAACAAGACGTCGATCTAATTTATTTTATTAACGCTCTCTATATTACTTTTGGTTCAATTAAACATGTACTGTCAAAGGATTATAGATCTTAAGGTGTCCAGAAACTTTTGGTGCCCACATTACAGTGGACCTCAAAAATGCATGGAATTCTGAGCCCACGGCATACCGGAGATTTACAGGTGTGAGTATAAATCAAACTGAACAAAACTAACTTTAAATCGTATTCGTACACAAGAGATAAGGGCAGTGTTGAAATTCCGCCCCAGCAAAATCATCTGTCTTTCTTTGCACACCGATGCAAGTGTAGTGTTTCTGTTGCCTCACTAACGGCTTCATCGCGCTCAGAACGCTCGTATATCAATGTCAAACTTTGATACATACATACATATGTTCACGCCCGTAATCCCCGAAGGAGTAGGCAGAAGGGTATTAAACACCCACATTTTGCCAATTACAATTTTCGGTCCCACGTAATAGGGGGCGAGCCTATTGCCGCCAATCGGGCGCTTCGTATAAAGAAAATGGGTATGCCGAAAATAAATTCCTAACTGAAAATATTGCAGCTAAATAAATTAGGAAAAATAATTTTGATCCGATTCCTTGCTATGCAGTGTAAATTGCAAGGAAATTAATTACGTGCTTAACCGCACAAGCACTACTAATTAACGTCTTGGAGAGTATCAAACTTTGATTTCTGATACTATTGTAGTATGTTACCTTCTTTAGTGTGTCCGTTTTGTCTAGAAATTCAATGAGAATGATATGTATTCTTAATTAGAGTTGTTTTTCAAAAGTTTATTTGTTTTATTATACCACTTATCTAAGGTATACCAGAACACGGTGGATCGAGTGCTAGTGGTAAGCATTGCACCGGTCACGGTAACTACTTTCCATCAGATAGACTTGATGAAAGTGGTTACCATGGCCTATGGACGTTTGCAACACTAAAGGCGTCATACTTGTGCTGCCATGTACTCGTAGAACGAAGGGGAAGAGAAGGAGGGATGAAGGTTAAGTGAGTTTCTGTGCTATAAGTGCAGGAGACAAGGGTTTATCACAAGGCGGTAAATTTATTGAAACATCACGGTTTTGGGAACAAAACTAATAGGAACAAAAGCTGATAATACTGCTGAAGGTGATGTCCCTCATGTCACAAATAAAAAAAACATGTCACGGACAAGAAAGCTAGCCCCAGATATAGGAGTGTCTCGCGTGATCTGTATATATATCATACATCCACCCCAGTATGTTCATCTCTGTGATACGAACTCTTGCTTGCGTCGTTTTTGTGATACGAACTCTTGCTTGCGTCGTTTTAGCAACGTTATTTAAAAAAAACGTTACGTATAACCAAGTAACAAGTACAAACAGAATTACAAAGATAGAAATTAGGACTCATCGCGGTGTGGTAATATGTATACGGTATCTTTTGTTATATCGTTTCGATGGAATTAAACCGACGCCCCTAGTGATCAGTGGACCGTAATGTTAATTCATGAATACGTGAGGTTGGTGTCTTCCCGTGTTATACAATATTTTAATTCAAAACAAAATAAGGTTCAATCATTTATTCAATTGTTTGCGGAGGTCAAAATTTGAAAGGAACCTACTCATTTGGGTTATTTCTTTCATGTTATGTATATCAGGGCAAAGTTTACACAAAAGGAAATGAAAACGTCACAAGAAATGTTGGAATCCGAGTTCCGTCATATTCAGAAATTGGTTCAGAAAATTCATATTGATGAAAAGTTTAACGCTGACATTTATATACAGGTATTGCTGAATAAACAGGTAACCACAAATATAAAATTCGTTTCTAAATCACTTTGACCGAATGAATGATGTTTAGCCTTCGAACTCGTTGCATCGAGAGCAATTTCATTCAATTTGAATATAAAATGCAGTGCGCGTACACTCGAGACTTGTTCGGTCTCAATCAAATGACCCCACTTGACTTCGAATACAACACTTAACCTATCTCCTGTCCTCAGTGTTTGTGTACAATGTTTTATAGAAACTGAGATAATTAATTTACTAAAGTTTTTTTTTATAATATCACGCCTATATCCCCGGGTAGGCAGAGGTGATAGCACCCACCAGTTTATATTTAGGTCCCAATGTAATAGGTGGCGAGCCTATTGCCATTAACCGGACACTTATAAGCCTGCGATAAATACACCCATAACTTCGGAAAGCATCGCAGTCATTGGTGTGTGCCATGGTAAACCTGGGATCGAACCCGAGACCTCGTCTCAGCAGTCCATTACCCATACCACTAGGCTACCGCGGTCTTTTTTCCCTTTACAATTGTATTAATTTTTTTTACATTTTACAATTTAAAATTTACAAAAGTGTCGACAAAATAATAGAGTTTCTCAACAAAATAAGAGATCGGTTGCCAAAATGGCGTCATCAAATCATATCGTTAATTCATATTAAATCTTAATGTGTTCATTAGGTTGTAAAAGAAAAATTTTGACGATACATTAATTTTGCGAAACCTATGTAGTCTCGAGGAGGTCGACAGGATGTCATGCCTAACACTAGAGGATCGGTGGTTTGTGGGTCCAACACGTACTTAAAATAAGGTCGACGAAGAACATGTTTTGTAGATTCAATATTTTGGGTCGAACACGTACCTAAAATCGGGTCGTACGAAGAATTTTGTCTGTGGGTCCAAACTTCTGGGTCGTACGAGTACGTAGCCGGTGGCAATAACTCCGCCAATATCTTTTAACCTATATCTATCCTGGCGCGAGGGGGTGTATTTTGCAATAGATCTACCATTTTGAATACGTTTGATAAAAACTTTTTATAATAAATATAAATAAATTTGATTTCATAGTGTAATATTTGTCTAAATTTTGTAAATATCATGTGCTTTAGCAATTTTTTGTCATTTAAGGGTCTAAAAAAAATTGTTAGTACCTAATATTAAATAAGCTGACTACACAATAAATTATTTGGTCTGCTAAACCCTTGTCAGGCGTGCGGCGGACAATCTGAAATTTAATTTAGTATCTGTTCAGCGTCTGTAACATTTGTGTACTAAGTAATTTATTATTAAACTTTAAGCCCATGGAAAGAAATTCATTATATTTATGAGTATGTAATGCCTTGATTTGCCGTCTATGAATGCGAAGTAGGTTTTTACGCGGGGCATCTTTCGACTCTTTTATGCCACTTAGGCAGACAAACACACGACTGACCTGCTGGGAAGCGGTTACGTCATACTCGTGCTGCCAAGCATGTAGAAATCTTCTAATGCCTTTTTTGAAGAACTCCATGTTATAACTGCTTGGAAAAACCACTACAGGAGTTCATTCCACAACTTGAGCGTGCGCGGGATGAAGTTTCTTTCAAATTGCCCTCGGTTATGTGGAATTGAAGGACATAAATTGCGAAATGTGAATGTTTAATAAACCTCTGCTTATCCCTATCTAAAATATAGCCGTGAATATATATTGTATGTTTATGTAATAATATTTACCGCACTCATTTTAATCTAATAATACTTAAATCTATTCTATTAGCTCACAATCATGGCCGCTTCACCAAAAAAATCAGTCGGCTTTTTCTATAAAAACAAATCTGTCAGCTTTTTATAAGATAGTGAAATCTCATTACAAGTGACAGAGTTGAACATACGTTCCCTATTTGAATGTCTCCAACGGCGGGTACGAATAACAAAACAAGTCTTCGCTCGAGTCCCTTCCCCGCGAGGGTGGCGGTGTTTTATCGCACCAAGACGCTGAAATTCCAATTTCTCCCGGGGCCCATTCACGGGCTGCGAGATAGCAAAGCGATGACGCCGGAGGACCTAATACGTTGGTCATCAATATTTTCCGTTCTGTTTTATGACAACAGTCCTCTCTTAGATAACAGTGATTTCCTTTTATCGTCGGAGAATTATGTCCCACGCATTTTAGGCTCACGAATATCTAAAATTCATTACCGATGCCATTTTTTTACAATAACGTTTTGATAATAACAATGTTTATAGCGTGGTACGATATGATTGGCATTCTAATTCTGAGTTTCTTCATATAAGTAAAATAAATACTAGCGTGTAATTTTTTACTGTGTGGGTAGAAAACGGAATAACGTGTGGGTTGAAATTGGAAAAGTATTCGTGGGTTAAAAACATACCCAATTATTTCTACGATTCTTTCTTACCTACCAATTTTTAAATACCTTTTGTTCTACACTAACTTTTAACCTTTAAAAATAGCGGACCACGCACCATGGAAAGAAGGCCGTCCGTGATACTGCTTATACGTTTATCTTAGTCCGTGTCGTGTATCCACGTAAAACCTCCCACCGTGGAAACCCGTTGTGTTGTAACACGTATGATAAAATTAAGAATTTTATTTTCATCGCGTTCTACATTATTGAAAAATTTTACATAACGCGACATCCTATTACAAAATTTGAAAAGCTTGATTGAAATTACGACATCACTATCACTACATAGTATAAAATAAAGTCGCGTTCTCTATCCCTATGTCTCTTTGTATGCTTAAATCTTTAAGACTACGCAACGGATTTTGATGGTTTTTTTTTAATAGATAGAATGGTTAAAGAGGAAGGTTTGTATGTATAAAACATCATGCTACGACCAACAGGTGCGGAGCAGGAATGAAAAATGTTGCAAAAACGGGGTGACGCAGATGAAGTTGTGCGGGTCAGCTAGTAATATATATTTGTTGACATAGATATAGTTGTGGCGATACCACATGTACCCAGCGCCATCTAGCGACAGCAAGAGAATCTACTACGTCACTACGGATCCTGCATCGCGAAAATGAAGTTCTCGCGCTAGTACAACATAATATATACAACAACCCAACGACAACCGTTGGGCCGCGGCCCGCCAGGCGCGATCACCTTGCCTGGTCGGAGGATCCTCCCTTTGTGTTGGAGGGACATCACATCCCGTTCCTCCACAGTGGTGACCCCGACGTGATCTAATCACGTAACCTTCGCTGAGTAATATCATCAGCATTCCCATCGCCACTATCCTACTCACTTCTTCCGCATGAGCGGTAATCAAGTCTTCGTCATCCAGCACTTCGGCCATTACAAGGCTACCATAGCATGCAGCGACCGCTGCAGCCTGGTTACCTTCGGCCACGCCTGCATCTAAGGCGCACAGTACACTGCTCTTACGGTCCACGTAAGTAGAGAATATCTCTCCCGTCTACATAGCAGTCAGTACCCACTGCACATACGGTCCAAGAAGAGGACACCTCTCCCGTTACGCATCATTCACCCCACTATATGGGGACTCACCTCGCTTCATTGAGGAATTCGCCCCGACACTGCCGAGGATTCACCTCAACTCACCGAGGATTCGCCTCGCCTCATCGGCGGCTCGCCGAGAACTCATCTCGACGCCTACTCAAGACTGGCTTTGGCACGCTCCTCTAGAGAGCTAAGACAGCTGACTCATCACAATCTACCTCCGGTCTTGGAGGGGAGTGATGTGGCGATACCACATGTACCCAGCGCCATCTAGCGACAGCAAGAGAATCTACTACGTCACTACGGATCCTGCATCGCGAAAATGAAGTTCTCGCGCTAGTACAACATAATATATACAACAACCCAACGACAACCGTTGGGCCGCGGCCCGCCAGGCGTGATCACCTTGCCTGGTCGGAGGATCCTCCCTTTGTGTTGGAGGGACATCACATCCCGTTCCTCCACATAGTGATGACAGTGACTTGCATGAAATGAATGTGATTAGTGTTGTATTAGTGATTACATCAAGCTAATATTTGCACGGTCTATGGAGCAGAATTTGCTGTAGCTACTGCTTCAAATATACAATCTCTGTAACCATATTCGAAGCAAATAAACGATTGAATTCAATTGAAAACAGTTCTGTAGCCTTAGAGTTAAACTTTAAAAACACTTCGTTACAAAGTTCAATCGTTATGAGAGTATTATAAATCTTGGATAATGAACAATTTTTGTTTCATTCAAAGATTGTTGAAATTTTAAACATTGCCGGCGCTGTAATTTGCCAAAGTAATATAAGTACTGATTCAGCACAATACCTGGTATTTCCAGACAATAGTTCATGCTAAAGTTGTTTTAATTGAAGATAAAGTTTGAAGCTTTGTTTTTTTTTTGTAGTTATTTATCAGTTAGTTAACAGCTTGGATAGTCTTTGAGTACTTAACACTGGAGATGCCTAGCGCGCGCGTTAGGCATCTCCGGTAGTCTGGTAATTTGGTCTTTAGTATGGTAGGTTTAATAACTAAACTATTAGGTATTGTGTGCTAATCGTGTGTTACCTCATCCACGCTAAAAATATCTTTAACAGCGAAAGCTTCTTCCTATGTTAAATACTCAAAGTACAGACTTACTGGGCATATATGGTCTGCCTCTACTTACACCTTCAGGAATATAGTCATAATTGTATAATATGTAAAAAGATAGAAGTGCTGTTATGTCATATGTTTTTCTCTTTTAGTTAACAGCGATTTGTTAAATGTCGTGTGGTGTTGTAGAAAGAATATCACCACAATCAAGGGTGTCCTCATCATTCATCATCATTTCAGCCATAGGACGTCCACTGCTGAACATAGTCCTCCCCCATTTACGTCCAATCCGAGTGGTTGGAGGCAGTCTGCATCCAATGGGTACCCGCGACTTTGACTATGTCGTCCGTTCAGCATGCAGGAGGCCGTCCCACGCTTCGCCTACCGGGATGCAGATTCCATTCGAGAACCTTTCGGCTCCAACAGCCATCTGTCCTTCTTGCTACAACAAGGGTGTCCTAAGGCGACAAACGGAAAAATACGCAAAAGATGCAAGAGAAGGAAAACTTGAAATAAAACCCAACCGGTCTGGCCACAACGCGGGAACAGTAGACCAATCTCCCAGCATTGGGCTCTCCAAAAGTTGGAAGGCCTTGTCCTCTGCATATGTGCAGCAGTTAACTATGATAGGCTAGTTGATGGATTGATTAAAAGCGATGCTATCGGAATGCGATTTAGCTTTACGTTCACACGCTTTGAACGATAATATTATTGTGTTCGTTACTTCCACGCGCGAGGTATTAAAACTTGATTAAAAATCCATCTAGTTGGTGAACGACACGACATGGCGAATATTTATCTAACGGTTGGGTGTGCATATTGTTACAGAGACATAACATAACATAAACTTATGCCTGTATCCCCGAAGGGATAGGCAGAGGTGCTAGCACTCACGTTTCACCAGTTTATGTTTAGGTCCCAATGTAATAGGTGGCGAGTCTATTGCCATTAATCGGGCACTTAAAAACCTGCGATAAATACCCACATAACTTCGAAAAGCATTGAAAAGTCATTGGAGTGTGCCATGGTGGCTCAGCAGTCCATTACAGCTGCTGCCGCGGTCATTTATCAATGGATGTATCCCTACGGATACCCCACCGCCGCACGCCGCAGAGCCCGTTAGGAAGGTTATGTCGGACTCGAACCGACCAAAACGCACGCCGTCTTCGGGTCCTTACACAATCTTAGTTTCAAACTATCCAGTTACCTCTGGAGCACCTATCAGTATCTTCATGGCAAGTCCAAGACAACCTCACCTACAAGTCAGTACACCCGCTAATTGACTAATGAGATTCTGGCGCAGGTTTTCTGCTCGGCGTTGAAGATTCAGACGTTAGCGTTAAAAGTTAAAATGACAATTTCAATCTTCAAAGTGAGAAAGTGCAAAGTTTGGTGCTTAGATAAAAAAAGGCTACGAGTCTAAATTGTTCAAAGGACTCAGGACTTATATATCTCACGGCAACAGTGGGGGACAGTGGGCGAAATGTGGTTGCTAGCACCTCTGCCTACTTCTCCGGGGATAAAGGCGTGTGTTTATGTTATTTTATATTATGATAAATATTTAACAAATTAGAATAACCTAAGTCATCAAAGGGTTATAGACCTCTAGATATACAGGCACATTTGGAGCTGTACGTAGTACGTGGAAACTATTTATTTTTTCAAAGCGTAGCGTTCACAGATTCGTATTTGCAGCACATAATATTTACGACGCACGCATGAACATTAATAGAATTAGTTGACAGGTTTCTTGTATTGACTTGGAGACTGAATGCCCGGGTTTCAAACGTAGGTACCTAACTAAAAATAGAAGGTATTTTCTTACATACCCACTTCATAATAGCGTATAATGTGGGTATCTTCTTTTCAACAACTTCCTTCCCGAAGAGCGAAACTTATGCTCGGGTCCTCTCCGTGATTAGCGACGCTGCCGTAAATCAAACATTCTCTCCAATCCCTCCAGAAAATAGCTAGTGTTAGTAGTGTGTTAATTTCGGTAGTGTAATTACCGGGATTTGACTCTCGATCATAAAAAAAAATAGTAAAGATATCAGAGTAAAAAAAGAGCAAAATTCGACTGAAGAAGAAGAAGAAGAAGTCAAATATTTTGAATATGTATAATTATTAATTATTATTTATATGTAATATTACTAATATTTCTTCTAACCCCTCCAGCTAACCTCAATGGATTGTCTTAGTGGGTTCACCTCATTAGTGTAATGATCACTTAATTTGTTATTAAAATCTCGACTGTAATGGGGATTAGAAAGACGCGATGTCTAAGTATTGCTATTTATATATATTGCCTAATGAGCCCAAGCCCGTGTTGCATTTTCCTTTTCAGATTAGCTTCTTGTTTTTCCTCTACCAAACCAATTTTCTTTATCATGCGATTCGTAGAAGAGAGGAGGAAATTCATTATATTTGTGCCGTGTTTAATTGAATTTCTCCACCATATTATCAACTGACTATACATACATATAGTAGTTATGTATAAAATAAAATCAGATGTATACTATACGATCACCAGTTTGTTTCCTTAAACCGGGTACTTGTGTAAACACCGAAATATTCGAGAACTTCCTTCCTGAAAAAATGGTAAATGGGATTAGAATTTCCGCAATCATATGCATCGGCAGTACCGTAAATGACATACGAGTATGTTTATATGTCATTTACAGTACTACCGAAGCATACGATTGCGAGAAATTCTGGTCCTGTGTACCACTTTTTCAATAAGGAAATTCATGGTATGGCTTCATAGAGACTTAAAACTACTTTTTACAGAGCCTTAGTAAGTTACTTGCCGGACGACGAATCTATTGGCCTCCTAATAATCATTATGTAGTCATTCCTACCGGGTGTAAACATCAGTTCGCTGTTATCAGTCTCGTGGATTGCGCAGATTCCTCGTAGATTTTGTTCGAAGTCGACAGACTACGAAGTGTAAATGAACCATTAAACATTCAGACAACGTTTTGAGTACAAAGCGGGTAGCAAACACCCCGTCACACAGTAAAGACATTCCATGCTTGAGAATACACAACTAATTAACACGTTTTAATTATTTTCACCTGAGGTTGACTTATAATGTATGGAAGCAAATCTTGGACGGCGAGTTCTATATACTTCTCTCTAAACTTAAGAGCTATGCTCTTGTCGGTGGAGTAATCGCCACTCCTCTCTGTCCCCCGCCAACCCCTTAAATAGGTATGTGCCATGAATGTTCCTCTTGGCCTGCCTCTTCCTCTCTTTCCTTCTACTTTCCCTAATATGATCTTTGTTAGAAACAAGTCGAGTCTCATCAGGTGACCCGAGACTCTATACACTTATATGGATAGAAAAAAGTGGGTTGAAAACGAAAACGCCCGATTTAATTTAATCGTCGATCGAAATGTGAGTTTGTTAGTTTTAGATCGGTCATTATCTTTCTAAAGCTAACAAAGTTACAAATCGATGGACATTACCACTTTTCCTAATTGACAACTTGTACAAATTGACAAGTATGGGTTGTTTTTTTTTTGGAATTTTATATTTTACTTGACACAAGTAATGGGTAGGTTGTAGCTCTTTTTTGCTCCTTTGCTCAAAATGAGGTTTATTTGATCTGCTTTGACGAATTTCCCCACACATTTTACAGTTTTATTTTCAAAAAGATAACATTTAAGCTTAACGACATTGTAATGTTTCATCACACGGAAATGGTCCAGAAACTAAATCCATTAGGCCCATTCTTGGCTCGGGATATATGTTTCAGTTTTTTAGGTCAAGAAAAGCCTTCGTAAGACGTACATTGAACGTAATCATGTTTGGTTATGGACGTACCACTTTCGCGTTCAATGCAAGAGAGTAGAATGTTAAATTTTACAAATTAAATAATTCAAGATTTTTACCTTAATATGATTATTGTGCATTGTGACGAAATTTTTTATATCCATGAGTTCCCTCCGGTTCAAATACCAAAACACCCGAATTTCCGATTGGTCTTTTTTTCAAAAAGACTCATTTTCACGGCACGGCACGGCATCTAACTTGGCAAGGTTTTGTAGTAGTTGGGGTAAGTTCACGCATTGTACACTTAGAAGCACAAAAAGTGCTTGTCATTATTCTATTCATTCACCAGATTTATTTTAAATGCTTTACCTCTTGCTTTACCGCAAAAGATACTCAAAAATCGTCTCAGACGCGCTGACGGTTCTTGCCAAGTTACTTGCCGATTTCTGAAACCGAGCTGATTCTGAGACATACGAAAGAGACGAAAACATGCAAATTTCGTAATGATAAATTATTGCTGTCAAGTTGTAACTTTCGCTAAACTTTGGAAGTAGAACTAGTAACTATAGTTCCAATAACATGTTACTCAGTCTGGGAATCGAACTGTAAATAACCACAGCAGCCGCATTCTGTTGTGTCGCAGCACGACATCGACAATTTGCTATACAACATTTTCAACAAGCGGAACTTTGTTCATTCAACTTCATTTAATCACTGTAACATTATTAATAACTTCACTGTTTAGTCTTAGAGGTTAGTTAATTGGTTGAAAAGTTAAGATCGTATTTGAATCGCAGTGGCACATCTTTTCACTATTCTTTGTGAAGGAAAACTCAGAATGGGGTTAGGTTATGGCGCGCATGTTAGCGGCGCAGCGCGGGGCGCGTCGGACCACGGCAGTCCACCCGCGTCGCGCGTCCGTCCCGCACGTCGCGTCCCACACAGACCCACTTCACTCAACAAATTTTGTGCTTACAAGTACACGCGTACACTCGCGTCTAAAAACAGTGTTCAGTAACCACTCATTCATCTGTGCAAAGTAATCTGACCGCAACCACTGAGTGTATCAGCGAACAAATCAGTGAATCTGTTATAAAATTTCGTCGGTCCATACATTATTGGTGAGTTTCAACAAAATAAGGTTTGTACTCAAATAGGGGAAGTTCGGTGGTCGATAGATGGCGGTAGTGTACCGCGCCCGTATTGCAGTTGTAATGGTTTTGTAACTTTACTTTTGCTGTAAAAAAGTATAGTTTGTTATATAATTTTAGGCTGAGTATACATATATGTTAAAGTAGGTACCTACTTTAGTCTTGTTAGTATAATTTATTTACTTGTGCAGTCACGTACCTACTTTAATCTTGATTTAGAAACTTTCTGAAGTGCTTGGTAGTGGATTTAACATTTGGTTTTTAGGAAGTCTTACAAAATGTTTAACTTGAAGATACCGATATCCTTAAACTTATTATGACTTAATTGGTTTTAAAGTATTTACAAATCAAAGCTCAATCAATCAAGTATTTACAAATAACAATTTCCCATCTCTAATCGGAAATTAAGAAACATGAATTCCAGAACTTTTTACACAATTTGCAAAATGTCAGCAAAACGGGGCAACATTCAAGACGGGGGGTTTGAACCTGCAACAGTCTTAATCCAGTTAGTAAATAATGCACTAAACTAATTGGTTCTTATGTTGCCTTACGCTTTTTGACTGAGATATACACATAATACACTCACGCTTGATATCCTCGACGGGGCACGCATAGGTGTTTCTCTACCATGTGTTTCGGCCCAATCTGATTGGAGTTGAGGAACAATAAGCGTGTACGGCGTGTACGTGAAGAGATGCAGTGCAGACCTTTCTATTCAACTAATCTATCAAGCATAATAATAAATTCACGTTAAAATAAATAAATAATTTAAAATTTATTAGACCAAAATACAGTTTTCATAAATTTTCAATAATACAAAGATTTTAACTATGTGCACTTATGTCATTCGTATTATAATTATGTTACACAGCTGTTATTGAACTAAGTTTGACACCTGTGCGTGGAAACTCAGAAACTTCGGCCCTTGAATCCCTTGTCTTACGTGATAAAGACGCCTAACTTTATGTAAAATTGTGTATGTTGAATCATAGTGGATCTATGTATTTCTTTATTTATTTACTAAAGAACTTATACTTACATCTAACTATTCATTTATGTTATACTAGCTGACCCGCGCAACTTCGTCTGCGTCACCCCGTTTTTGCAACATTTTTCATTCCTGCTCCGCACCTGTTTGTTGTAGCATGATGTTATATACATATAAACCTTCCTCTTTAACCATTCTATCTATTAAAACAAACCGCATCAAAATCCGTTGCATAGTTTTGAAGATTTATGCATACAAAGGGACAAGAAAAATAGGGACAGAGAACGCGACCATATTTTATACTATGTAGTGATGATGAAGACACGTACATTATCTATAATCATCGTGTTAGTCCAAGTTGCATGGAAGGCTTTTTAGTAGCGGCACTTAACGTGGAAGTTTTCTAACTCGCCGCCTTGCTCATGACGATTGTAAGGACATAAAAACGGCGTGCGTTACAGACGGTTCGAGTCCGACATAGCCACCTCCACCGACTCTGGTAGGGATAGTAAAGAAGATTGCTTTCCACGCTTACACGTTGGAGTCCGGGGTTCACTTTACAACTTTTACTTCTCCACTTCTTACTGTTTAATGTATAGATACATAGTAGTGATACTATTGGTAAAGACAGGGAAATATACCTACAATCGTCGATAGTTTAGTGGTTAAGGAGTCGACCTTACGACCAACAGGTCCCGGGTTCAAATCCTGGCCATTACACTACTACCGACGTGAACTCACTCCTAAAGCTGCGTTTCCACTGAGGCGGAGTGGAGCAGTGCGGAGAAATATTAACCAATAGCATTGCATAAAGTTCTACTCCTGCAACCGAGTGGAGATTTTTATGTAATCTGATTGGTTAATCTTTCTCCTCTACGCCCCGCTCCACGTCAAGCCTAACACAAGCCATTGAGCTTAGCTGAAGGGGTTACATATAAAAAAAAGAAAGTCTATCTAAACAGCGTATTAAACCAAGCTTTACTCAATCGAATAGTTATCACCTTGAAAAGTTGCGGCGACGGTCCTATTTGGACTATTTCGGGTGGTTAGTTCTGTAGAAAGCGTTCGACACTGCGTCATTTGATGTTACGAGTACAAACGCGTATACCTAACAAAATCGATCAGCCTCACTGTATAAGTACGAGTTGTTTCTATTCGATATTTCGATGTTGTTTCTACCGCCACTCGCTGAGAGTTATATTTACTCCAATTAGCTTAGTGCTTTGAGCATTTAAATAAATCACTCTTTGTTGTACACCAAAATTATTATAGATACTTAATAGTCAATAGTCGTAGTTGGAACAGTTACAATTAAATGCACCTGCTGTGGTTTTACCAAGTGACTACAATGTGGGGTTCTTCAAGAAGGGCATCACGAGTGTGACGCCTTTGGTGTTGCAAACGTCAATAGGCTTCGGTGACCACTCTCCATCAAGTGGGCCGTGTGCCTGTCTGCCACCTAAGTGGTATAAAAAATAATAATTTGTCCAGACAAACCTATTCTTTTAACTACGCTCGATGGCTTGTGATAGGAGTGGGATCACATCGGTAGCATCGCCAGGATTTGAACCCGAGACCTCTCTCCTTAACCAACGAGTTGAAGCTACCGAGAATTTTTAAATATTTACCCAATTAGTACTATGAATATTTCTGCTAGTCATGTTTGTTTATTAACGTGTACAAAGCAGACCTGAAATTGAAAGGTTCCTTAATAAATTTGCTGGCTATGGATACGCAAATAAAGTATGAAGAAAAGGGAAAGGTAAGTGAAGTAAGATAGAGGTCCTAGGTTCAAATACTGATAATTAAACTAATGAAGTGAACCTACTCCTGACACAAGGAATTTAGTTTAAAGGGATATTTATACTCGGCATTATTAGGAGAGGGGAAAGGGATATTTATATTAATGTACAAAGGTTCCCCGAGTATTGGAGGGATATTCTATCCCATTTATCCTTAACTTGATAAATTCAACTAAATCCTATTAAAAAGCAATATTAATGTTCTATATTTAGTTTTTCTCCTAAAATAACTAATCCTAATGAATTATTCCGCTCTCCGGGCATTTATTCAACGTCAAGTTACGAAACCGTTTAATTTTAATTGCGAAACATTTTTCCCGTAAATGCTAATAAGGCTAAAGGATGAACTACCCTACGCGATTTAAAAAATGTAGCGAATCAAAATGGTGGACTTAGAACCCTTTGCCGAGCAACCGACCGCGATCGGAATCTGGACGCCTCAGAGCATATATTTTTCAATGTTATCGGCTACTTTGTATTGGGATTCACATAGATACGAGATTTACATATGATATTGCGTAGTCAAGTATAGAAGGAAAGGGTAGTGAAACGGACTGCGGACGCCAAAGTGAATGTTTTGGACCCATTTGACATTGACCCATTAAAGTCAAAATGTTCATGATTATGATTGCGTTATCATGTAGTCAACAAAGAGATACGGCTTACTATGCGGTGTAAATCGCAAGGAAATTAATTACATGCTTAGCCGCACAAGCGCTACCAATTATTGTCTTGGAGAGTATCAGAATTAAAATCATCCTCTATGTAAATACCCATTCGTCTCTGGTAGGAGATCAGTTGAAATTATTTATTTTTAATATACAGTAGTATATTTATTTTCATGAATAAATAACTTCTGTTTGTTAAAATTCCGTACTACACATGTCTCAGGTGTCGTACGAGTCATGTTGTCGACTGTTAATCACTCGTGTCCATTGATCCAATACACTTGGGACGTAGACGCCCCTCTCCTTAGCGAGACAACAAAGAGATGTTTGCTTTTCAACGCGCGTGTTTACCGACGACGATAAGGCAATTTCGAAAAATATTTATCAAAATGTACATAAAAATGTTTAGTCTTTTAGCACCGGTTTCTTTGACATTGTCGATTCTGGATTTTGGTGTAATAATAAAATTATAGTTAAGTAGCTGTTGCCCGTGGCTCCGCCCGCATGGACTTCTGATCCCGTTTCCCGTTCCATAAAAGCCTTAATTAAAGTTCAAAGAATAAATAAAAAAAGAATTACTCGAATTGGTCCAGCCGTCTTCGAGTAGGTATTGCGTTTAGCAATATATTTCGCGATTCATTTTTATTTAAATAGATTGCCTATAAATAGTTGAACTTATTGTTAAGCTTAAAATTTAGGAACGGCTCCACTGTTTTGAATGATTTCATCATCATTCCCTGAACCTTTTTCCCAACTCAGTTGGGGTCGGCTTTCCAGTCTAACTGTGATGCGGCTGAACTTCGATATTTTCCGTGAAGCGACTGCCATCTGACCTCCACAACCAATGGTCTAATGACCAATGGCGATATCGAAGTTCCAAGTTAGGCTGGTTGGACTTTTGAGGGCTCCAACTACCCGTAACGACTGCCATAGATGTTTGTATGGCAACCGGGACCGACGGCTTAACGTGCTCTCCGAGGCACTTATAAACCTGCGATAAATACACACATAACTTCGAAAAGCATCGAAAAGTCATTGGTGTGTGCCATGGTAAACCTGGGATCGAACTCGAGACCTCGTCTCAGCAGTCCATTACCCATACCACTAGGCTACCGCGGCTTGAATTATTTCATAAGCTCTTAAATGTCAGAAAATGGTTCAGATGAAAGTATTTTTTAATGAAACCAAAGCTAGATTTTCTAGTTTCATTGTAAAATTATAGCGAAAATCTGGGTTCTTTTAGTCTACCGACATAAAATTGTTATTTGATATATTCTAGGTTTCCTTAAGCATGTATTTAGACATCCAGGACCCTTAAACATCTGTGTCATTCCACTTAGTACAACACACGAATGTTCATTCAAAAGAGGCGAGTTAACTCAGTGGTCTCGCAACCCTGAGGTACTTTAGCGGCGAATAAAACTCTTAGTACGGTGATTTGAAATCCTTTTAAGAGCTATTATGTAAATTAAAATGCTTTTCGCTAAGTAAAAAGAGGTGAGCGGATTATGTCAGGAAGAACAGTTTGTTGATTTTTGAAAATATTATCCTTCCAAGTTTTAGATTATAATGTTCATTTTTTTTACGGACTGATATAAGGTAATCTGTTAACTTGGATAAAGTTGACTAAATACACCTGCAGTTAATTAGCATTATGCCGTTGACACTGCAATAGGTATTACTTTTTTTATGGCACGTCAATTTGACTTCACCTCGCCTGATGTTAAACTGAAGGCAAAGTTACTACTGTTACAAAGTCCCTGGTCGAGCAGGTAAGAATGAAAGAAAATCGAATATCAGCGGGTGGTGCTACCCCATACCCAGGGGCTAGATGGGGACACCATGGTCTCCACATTAGGGGAAGAGGGTCATCTGAAAAGAGATGTCACTGCCGGGGTGCGAGATATATGTATAATCTCACCTCCGGCAATCTTGGACCCATGGACGGCGTGCGTTTCAGTCGGTTCGAGTCAGACATAATCACCTCCACCGGTATTGGCGGGGGTGGTATCCCTGGGGATTTTGCGCACGATAAAAAAAAATAAGAACGAAAGAAATGTGACTCTAAATACACTTCTACCTACCCGTAATATTAATAGTAATTTAAATAAATATTCTAGGAGATTCTACACAACGCCACCTAGACCCATGGTAAGCATATCTTAACAAGCTTGTGTTGTGTATTTGAGTTGAGCTAGCTTCCTAATGATATTTTATTTCACAAATATGCAACGAAAACACAGGATTATTCCCGGTGTCCACCACCAATTTAGCCACCACTGGTGGACAGAGAGACAAATTATGAAATAAAAAACAGAATACATCATCCCTACAGTATCATATTCCAGAGACAGAACGAGGTTAGCGCAATGCACATCAATTATTTACCCTATTCAATCCACATGGAAGCATAACAAACAACCCGTTAAGCAGAGTAATCCTTGCATTCGTCGCATAGGTCTAAAAGTCCCTGAAGGGCGAACACATACAGGGAATGCAGGGTCGAGGGTGGAATGACACCTAAACAGGGTTAATGGCGCACTGTTAGAGGAGGGTTACATCAGCCCCTTGTTCCGCCCTGATTGATAGCGATTTTTAAACCAGGCTCATTTCAATGGAGAGTATTTAGGTCAATACGTTTTGTATGTTTACGCGGTTAAGTAATTGGCCACTCTTGTATGATAGGTTTTTACACGGCACATAATGTTAAACTCTCATAATGTTGAATTCTTAAAATGTACTTGCATGGTAGGCTTCGACTTAAAAGTATATATGGAGATAGCAATTTTAGTAAGCGGCATATTAATAATTATTGTCTGCACTAGTAGAATTCAGTAGCTCTTTAAAGAGGTAAAATGAATTGTTGGACGGTTGTATGCAAGTCTTTTCTGGAACTAATTTTCAAACTGTGAAGCATTAAATGATTACTACTGGTCGTGCCTCGGAGAGCACGTTAAGCCGTCGGTCCCGGTTGCCATACAAACATCTATGGCAGTCGTTACGGGTAGTTGGACCCCTCAAAAGTCCAACCAATCTAACTTGGAACTTCGATATCGCCATTGGTCATTGGATCATTGATTGTCGCTTCACGAAAAATATCGAATTTCAGCCGCATCACAGTTAGACTGGAAAGCCGACCACATCTGAGTTGGGAAAAGGTTCAGAGAATGATGAAGCATTAAATGATTCTAATTTATAATTAGACTCGATAGAGGTCCTTTTTACAAAGCTTTGAAGTGACAAGGAAATCTCTCTGTCAACTTAAGTCAACAGAATATCTCACCTACTGTGGGGTAGATGAATATAATATAAAAAATATCTGTTGTAAATATAGAAAACAGATAGATTTGCAACCTTATAAACACATACTATATCACAATAATGGAACTCAGCTTAAAGGCCTCATCAGATGCTTTTTCACACTCCACTTAAGTCCTTTTTTTTTTTTTTTTTTTTTTTTTTTTTTTTTTTTTTTTTTTTTTTTTTTTTTCGTTAAAAATAAGTTACAGTTCAAATGTACAGTGATCGAGGTCACCTTTTAAGCAGAATTTGCCTGTACAAGGTGACCTCGCTCTTTCATATCCACTAGTTGTTAAATATTACTGTAAACATACCATTATAATAACACAAGTAGCGGCAAGCTTGCTTGCTCGCTTTACTTTAGAGCTAGTTACAAAAGCTATATCACCGTTAATTGACATGTGTAAATTTTATGTGTTTGTTGTGTGCGTGTGTGTATGTGAGTGTGTGTGTTTGTGTGTGTGTGTGTGTATGTGAGTGTGAGTGTGCGTGTATGTGTGTGTTTGTGTGCATGTGTGTGTGTGTATTTGTGTGTAGGTTTGTTTCAATTATCATGTGATAATAAAGATTCGGTTTCTTCATAATCGAGTGGCATTACGTATTTTGTTACTAAAGACTTGCAATCATACAATGTTTTATCATATATTTGTAGCACTTTATTAATTTTATTATATAACAAATTTGAACGGCTGAAGAATTGTTTGTCAGCAAAGGAGGTTCTAGTTCGAGTAACAGAAGTGACTTGTTTTCTTCTGGCACGTATTTTATCTGGGTCATAAGGAGTGCTTTTATGCTTTTTCAAAATTGTAAATAGTATATACAATTTCCTAACGGATAAGACTTGACTGAGGGCGTATAGAGTTTCTGTTGAGAATCTCCTACGTTTGAAGTGCATGACCTTTAATAGAGCACGTTGAGCGCGTTCTAACTGTATCATTTTCGTTTTATTGGCACCTCCCCATACAGGAATGCAGTAAGTTAGAATAGATTGCGCTAATGCCATATAGGTTTCCTTTAATATATTTCTCGAGGAGTCATGATTAATCTGCTTGCCGGCTGGTATTACGTGTCTTAGAGCCTTGAATACCCAGATTAGTTTTCTAATTCTGGTGGAGATTAATTCAATATGTGAATGCCAGGCAAGCCGCTGATCAATCACGACACCAAGGTATTTTATTTTCTCAACTTTATCCAACGCCGGGCAATCACATTCAACACTCTGTGCAAGTGATTCACAACAGTGAAGTCGAAGCATGAAATCTTCATTTGGTTGTGTATGATTTTGGATACTGTAACAAATGTATTTAGTTTTGGAAGTGTTCAGAGTAAGCAAATTATTTTTTAACCAATTTGATATGATGTTCATGCCACGCTCAGCATCCTCCCTCAATGAAGCCCAACTTTTTGCAGCGAAGACGACAGCCGTATCATCCGCATAGGAGAAAATGTGTGCATTGGTGATTTTGAGATTACACAGTTCGTTAATATAAATTAGGAAAAGTGTAGGTCCCAGTACACTTCCTTGTGGCACACCGAATGATACACTGGCGTCCTCACTACAATACCTGCCGAGCTTCACCCTTTGTGTTCTACCAGAGAGATAATTTTTAAGAAGGGAGAGCGCATTTCCTCTGATACCGTTTTGCTCCAATTTATGAACCAATATAGGGATAGATACAGTATCGAATGCTTTTTGGAGGTCAATAAATACCGATAAACACTTAAACCCCACATCAACCCTACCAGCCATAAGTTGACTGAGTGCGGTTACTGCGTCTTCAGTGGATTTACCATGTCTGAAGCCAAACTGTGACTCGGATAGAACTTGGTATTTGTCAAAGTAACTTATCAGTCTGGAGTTTATAAGTCTCTCAAGAATCTTAGAAATGGCTGGAAGAACAGAGATTGGCCTATAATTACCAACCTCATCTCTAATTCCACTCTTATACACTGGTGTAATGATGGACTTTTTTAGCAGATCTGGAAAAACCCCTTGTTGAAAACAGAGGTTAGCGAGGTGAGTAATTACGGGAACAATTATATACCGCGCTAGTTTCAGAAAAGATACGGAGATATTATCCCAGCCTGGCGCACTATCAGATCTCAAGCTCATTAGAGTATTATCGACTTCTTTTGTATCAGTTTCTAAGAGGACGAAGGAGTTGGTCTGTACAAAAGAATTGCTGGTTATTTCATTAGCGATGTCACACGGATTTATAGATTTTGCAAGCTGTTCTCCTATATTTGAGAAGTATTTATTTATGTAGTTAGCAGATTCTATAGGATTATCCTTGATGTTAATTAATTCTATATTATCATCATGTGTTTTATTACAATATGTGATGTTCTTTATATTTTTACACAGCAGTTTATTGTTATTTAATGATTTAGTAATTAAGTCCCTTTCGTATTTACGTTTCAGCTTTTTAATTAAATTATTACAATAATTTCTGTATCTGGTGTAAGTTATTTTTAAGATTTCATTTTGATTGTCTGTACGTAGTTGCTTTTGTAATCTATTTCTGTTTTTGATACATCGTAAAATTCCAGGTGTTATCCAAGGCTTGAGTGTACGTTGACTTTTAGGTATTTGGTTGTATACTGTATTACATTTCGTAGTTTCAGTGAGTGCCTCTATTAGGCGGTAAGTTATAATATTAGGGTCATTAGAGAGTAGTAGTTCATCGAGTTTCTTCTGTTGTAAATGTTTAAGGGCCTTATCATAATCTAATTTTTTCCTTGTTATGTTTACAGGTTTTTTAGATTTAGTTTTAGATAATGAAAGGAGGATTGAGAAATGATCGGTTGTAGTAGTTTTAAGAACTGCAATGAAAGCAGAGCAGTTATTTTTGCTAAACTTCATCATGAAATGATCGAGGCAGTTTTTGCCTCTGGTCGGTAAGGTATGACCCGCAACAATACCGTATCCGGAGAGTGAATTTAAATAGTTTATTCTGTTGTTGTACTCGTGAATCGGCTCTATGAGTTTTGGTGAGATATTAATATTAATGTCACCAGTAATTATAATGTTATTTTGTGAGGTTATAGTGTCCAAGTGTGAACAAAGTGAGTCTATAAAGCCATCGGCATTTTTTTGAGATGGAGAGCGGTATATACCAAGTATTATGTTACCAAGTACTTCCAGTTGTAAACCAGAAGCACCTGCTAGAGTGATTTCACTAGCTTTAGGCGCTAATGATTTTTTAGTATAGGCAACTACTCCGTCGTTCTGGTTCAGCTGTACTGTTGTACAGTATGAATTATAATTATCAATTTGTGGTATTGGTTTATTAAAGTCAAGTCTACACTCAGTTAGCACTATAACATCAATTTCTACTGGCAGACTTGATAGCGTCAGTAAAAAATCATCAAAGTTTTTATATATACTGCAAATGTTCTGAGAGATTACAGTAAGGTCCCATTTATCAATTATCTTATAAGAAGAGAGCTCAGAACACTCGCACTCTATTGCATGGGCAATTTCAGTGCTGTCTATCACGTCCATATTGTAAAGTGTGTCACCCATTTACAATTTTTAATAATAGAATGTTCGTCACAACATGCCCAGAGCTCAAGTGAGACATTTTGTCAATGTACCTTTTCGGCTTCATGTATGTATATATTATAGTAAAGGTTGGTTTAGTGTAATAATATTTGTTGACATTATTTAGGGAATACCAGTGTAGACACTTCAAGGGTAGTTGATATAAAGGACTATTTTGTTTGAATTTGTGTGTTTTTGTACATAGTTGTATAGGTATAAGGTAGTTGTATGTGTTTACATGTATATTCTTTATAAGTATATTCAAAATAGGTAATATGCAAGTCGTAATATATTTAAAGTTCGAGATCCTATTTAAATGTCCCCTCAGTTTCACGTAATATTCACTAGGTTTATATAGTGAGTACCAGCTTAAAGATTCAGTAAGTAATTGATGTGATGGAGTATTTTGTGTGAGTTTATGTGTGTTTTTTGTATTATTACGAGTATGTGCTTGTAAATGTGTGAGATAAATGTAGATGTTTGTATAAGTATGTTTGATAAAGGTGAAGTATTTATCTATGTTGTGGCATGCAGCGTGTTGGACAATAGAAAAAACACATATCAAGCCCAATGATAAGGACTTTTTACAAAAATCAATGAAATAATTACGTAAAGGTGTCTTAAGTCTTATCAGTGTACCTGGGTCGGTATAAGTGACTTCGGTCAGTCAGATGATTTGTGCTGTTTCACGATGTTGACTCGCCATGAGTTGGTGTATTTGATTTTCGTTTCTTATCAGAATTATCGCAGAATTTTCATTTTCTCTGACATATACTTTTCCATAGGCAGTCCAGACGAATTTAAAGTTGTTTGACTTAGCAAGGTCGCGCGCTAAGAAGTACAGGCGCGCCCCTTTAGGAGTTAAGTGTTCGGACAAGTATATGGGGGTATCCTCCTGTGTTGTAAAGCCCAGGTTTTTGGCACACAGCTTGCTTTTATGTTTAATATTAAACATTTTCGCTGCCTTGAGCACATTGTTCTTCAATAAGGTTGATTTCATTTCCACTACAATAGTTGGTTTTTGGACGTCGGATGTTTTAGGTCTCACTCTGTAAATATCGCTGACGTCCGACTCAGATATACCACAGTCAATCGACTTTGACAGCCTAATAACCATCTCAACAAGGTCTTCTTTATTTTCGGCGGGTTTCTTTGGAACATTTTTAATTTCAAAGCTCGATTTCCGTTTTTCCATGTGCAATTCCTCGATTTTATTTTCAAGCAAAGCAATATGGTTTCGATCTTGTTTAGATTGTGCTTCCAGTGTATCTATTCTCTGTCTAAATTCTTCGTTTTGTATGGTAAGATTAGTAATGGAGTTTTCAATATTATAATTCGTCTTTTGTATATCTTTAAGAATGGAATTGACATTTTTTAACTCGGTGGCTTGCGATTCAAAGAAGGTCATCATTAGCTTTCGCATTTCCTCCTTAAACTCACTCATTTGGTCCGCAATGGAGCCCTCCATTTGGCCTCTGCATCTTTTATTACGTTGGACAACAAAGTTTGGCTCGGTAATCTGTGATAAGTTAGAATCCGAAGCAGATTTGTTTAAAGTTGTTTCTATTTCTACTAAGTGTACAGAAACACCAGGAGGTACATTATCTGTAGGAGTTTGGGGCGGTGTCCTCTTGAGCGGCATTGTGTAATAGGAAGGATAACGTCACAAACGGCAGCAGGTGTGTAGTCGGTCACAGTCACAGGTTTTTTTGAGTAGTAGGAAGGAGGAAACACGTGAGCTGGTATCGAATTCCAACTATCTGTCAATCGTCTTTGTATTTATACTCTGCCCTTCATTTCGCTTTATTTTAAGCAACCAACGGTCCCTAAGCAACGTCGATGTTGGTGCTCTCAGTGTCTTAAAGAGCTTACAAATCTCAAAGTACCCGCGTAATAATCGCGATATAATCTGATAACTGTAGTTTCACTGCAGCGTATAATATTCGCCGAAACTTCCACAAGTATTATGTTAATTATCTTGTTACAGAATCTTAACTAAGCTAGTTAAACTCGACTGAAATGACGACGACTGTAGAAACTAGTTAAGCTTTTGCTTCAAAAGATGGGACTTGTAGATGTAAAACAAGAATTAAATAATGAAAATGTTTTTCGTGGCGAAAGCAAGGAATTTTATCTGTCTGACGAAACTTCGTAGGACGAACGAATGAATTTATCTCAACTAAAATTATAAATGTGTGTATGTTTGAGTGCTAGTAAGAAATCGGCCTTATTATCGAGAAGTTCCGTGATCGAATCTTGGCCATTACTCTAGCGTACTACTACGTATTCCTAACACTAATAACTGTAGGGGTTATATTGTATACCCATACTACTAAGGCAACTGTAAACAATTTATCAGGCCAGGTAGATTTGGACCCAGAAGATCGCCTCCTAAACCTCAATTAGTCAAAAACAATCCACCGCTGGAAATAGACCTCTCCTATGGTTGGGATGCTTTGGACTACTGTTTCCACGCTGGTCAGACGGGTTGGTAGAGCATTTTATTCCGATTTTTCTTTCTCTTGTAGTGATATCGTTTTCGATTATCCCCGGTGTCCACCACCAATTTGGCCACCACTGGTGGACAGAGAGACAAATTATAAGATTGTGTTCCGCTGTCCACCTGTGGTGGACAGAGCAACATATTTCGAAAAGTTGTGACATTGTCCACCAGGGGTGGACATAGAAACAACTTTTTAGTAGCCGCCTCTCACAACACCTTTCAGACAGTTGGTGTTGGGACTACGACAGTTGTGATGGTGTTTATTCTTTATCACCACACAGATAAACCTTCACAGGACAACACGTGCAGGGCTTAGATGTCACTCACATACGGTACAGAATATTCCATCAAGAACCAAGCGGTTCGGTGAGTCTTTTCTCTGCCGCACCATTAAGTCCTGGAATTCCTTACCGGCGCACGTGTTTCCTTCCTACAGTCCCGGGGCCTTTAAGCGTGAAAAAGCATCTGATGAGGTCGTCAAGCTGAGCGCCACCATTGTAGCACTGAACGTGTTTGCAATGGTGACCCTCTTTCATGAGACTTTGCCTTCAGCTTAACATCAGTCGAGGTGAAGTCAAATTGACGTGCCATAAATAAAAAAAAGACAGTAAACATTCCATTTCAATATAAACATCCTATTAGATCGTAAACACTAACCTTTTTACTTGGAAATATTCCTCGATACCTATATTTAGCAAGTTACTTTGAAGGAAGTTGTTTGTTGATATTGGATATACTATTTGCCGATATTGTTTGTTTGATTAATTGTAGTGTATTTTGGTTTGTTTGCTCTTCGATATTAAGGAGCTCACCCGTATAGCGTGTACACATTAGCTGGTATTTGTGTTGTGATGGATGGCTGATCTTTCTATCAAATAGTAAAAGCTATTGTATGAAGATTACTGTGTACATGTATTCGTATCTTCTCTCGTATAGGATCATTGTCATCATAAGCTACTTCATCATCGCCATCTTCATCATCATTATCATTACATTGTCACCTTCATCGTACTTATCTTCAACATAATCTTCATGATCATCTTAGTATATAGGCATCATAGTTTTTCAACAAAGGATTTTTTCTATCACTTAGTTGGCACGCGGCCCACCTGATGGAAAGTCGTTACCGTGACCTATGAACGTTTGCAACACCAACTGAAAAAGCACCTGATGAGGGTGTCAAGCGAGGACCATCATTATAACATTGTTGGTGTTGGTAATGGTGACTTCCTCCGGGAAAATATCAGCCTTCAACTTTCCATAACTCGAGGAGAAATCATATTCACGTGTACTATATAAAACACGTGAAACGTGATTCGGAATATTATACTTATCAAAATGTTTGAAAACGGTAACTCACATACATAAAAATCTTTGAATGATAACACTCCTTTTTTCGCAGTTGTGTTAGAAAACGATAATAATATTCTCATAAAGTCCTGTCTCTTTCTCATTACACCTGAAAGAGACAATCTATTTCCACTGCCTACAATCCTGACACACCATAAAATGTAACATGCATCCTATTACTTACCTTATAAAAACACCTCACAATCAAGCTCAAAGACGTGTTACCTTTCTCACTAACGATCTATAAACTGATGTCCGTCTTGCCATCAATTGGCCACAATTTACAAGAACGGTGTTGTAAGAATGTTTTATGTGTCTGGGATAGAGGTGTGCCCGGGCTCGCCCTGCAACGCTAACGGACATCGTTAACAATATTAGCACGCCCCTACTGATTACTGACAGGTGTATGGTCAGCAGATCAAAGAATATCTAAAGAATAGATTTTTTTACTATATTATTTTCTTCTGAGCCGATTTTATCCAAATTTTGAGCTAAGGTGTCGGTAATTGAATTGAGTTTAACTAATAGTGATAGCGATTGTACTTTGATACTCTTACTTACCTACTTCTCCACCAAATATGGTTACTTATGACTTTTATGGAAGCGCGAGAGAAAAACCTGCGTCGGATCCTCGGCTACTAATTTGGGCCCCGACGATTTTAGTAGGGGCCACTTATGAAAGAAACTAAATTAAAAAATATATGTACTAAATTTATTTAAATAATTTATTTTCAATGTCTAACATTCGTGTAATAATTTATCATTTGAAACATATTAGACCTCGTCATAAATAAAGTGAGTTCGAGTCGAGATCTCGTGTTTACCACACCATTTCACCGAACTAATAAACGCTCATTGAGCTGAACTCGCTTGCCGCATTCCGACTCCTTTGTACCGTCTACGTGCTACAGCTATACATCTACGGTGCTACGGCGTAGGCGTTGGTACATTACTGATTCTACCAAATATTATTAGTGAATTTCTAGCTGTGGGGTTTTAATCGCAGTAGTGTACATGAAATGGCCTATCTTTTTAGGTGGGTGTGGTCCAAAGGTATAATGGGATAGGGTTGTTGAATTAAATCTATAAATTATGTTCTTCTAAAATTGTGAAACTTTTTAAACATGTTGGGGAGTAAATAGTTCGATGTCAAATCACGCAAATAGAAACACAGTTCTGTAAGAAATATGAACTTTAATAAAGGACTTATAAGTTATCCGTGTGCTGACGTAGAAAGTATACTCACCTACCTATCTAATCCGAAAGCTGTCGTTAGAGTAATTCGAAATAAAACCCTGTACCTACCCGTCCGGCCAGCATGAAAACAGTAGTCGAGAGTCTCCCAATATTAGGGTAGGCCTATATTATAATCTAGTATTAGTATAAAACAAACATTGAAAAGGATTGCGTATTATATTTTTTATTTTGTGGTTGTAAAAAACAGTAGTAAGTAATTAAAACGGTCCTTTGTCAGCACTTTTTTGAACACATTTGGTATTTTAATAAACGACTGACTGATCAAAATATTCTTTTAATGAAAATAAAATAAATTATTTTTTTATTTTTTTTTTATTTTTATACTATCACGCCTATATCCCCGAAGGGGTAGGCAGAGGTGCTAGCACCCACATTTCGCCAGTGTATATTTAGGTCCCAATGTAATAGGGGGCGAGCCTATTGCCATCAACCGGGCACTTATAAACCTGCGATAAATACACACATAACTTCGAAAAGCATCGTAGTCATTGGTGTGTGCCATGGTAAACCTGGGATCGAACCCGAGACCTCGTCTCAGCAGTCCACCACCCATACCACTAGGCTACCGCGGTTTAATAAATTACGTATATATGTATAACTATACCACGGAGGTAGGACACGACGGTATCTCCCGTCCGAAATGAGCTGTCCAACTGGGTAAGTACCTCCGCCCTACAGAAGACCGCGGTCATAATAACCATCGTGTTGTGTTCCCGCCGGTAAGTAGGGTAGCCAGAGCTCACTATACCCCTCCTTCCCCTCCCCTTCTTAGCCTCCCCACCCCTTCCCAGCTCTCCCCCTTTCCCTTCAGGGTGGGCAGCGCGTGTGTGACACCCTTAGTGTTGCACACGTTCATAGGCCACGGTGGCCGCTTTCCATCAGGTGGGCCGTGTACTTGTCTGCCACCTACGTAGTATAAAAAAAAAATTAAAAAAGTAGTTTGTCTGATACTGAACGATTTATGAGTTTTAGCTAAAACGTGTAAATACATGATCTCATTAACTAAACATGTTCGTCCTAATTAATTAAATCCACCCTCTCCTTTCTTAGTCAGAACATCACTAACATGGCTGAGGTGTCAATTTAAGGACAAATAGTTCGCTACCTCTTTTCTTTGCTGCATCATAAGGACTTCGAATTCTTTAATCAGCACTCATCATCATTTTAGCGTTAGTCCCGGTCGCATTCGAAACCTTTGCCTCGGAGTCCGGTGTCCGCTTCTTTATCAGCACTCGTATTTTCTTATTCCTATAAGCTTCATGTATGAAAAGCATTTGATTAGGTTGAGGCAAATAACAATAGGGATCCTCAGTCCTGTGACTTTACCATTAGTTGCCCATTACTTCCCCCCCAAAAATTCTTTATCATTAGCCTATCGACCTACCTACAATTACTACTTCTGCAAAATTGTGTTATATCGCTAACACCTATTGAAAAGAGATCACAGATCACAATACTGAAATTTTTTTATAAGCGCATGCTAATGCATGCTGACTGTTCAAACCACCTTCTCAAAGATTTGAGAATTTCGAATGATTCACACCAATCTTCGTGGCTTAGCGGTCAGAGTGTTACCCCTGAAGGAAAAGATCGAGGTTTCGAATCTTGTCGAAGCAGACACTTTTTCCTATCTAAATTTGATTTGAAAAGATCACAGAGTGACAATTTTAGTATTAGAAAAATGTAAACTTGAAAGCCATAATTTGCCATAACCAGAATGCCTATACGGCTACAGGCGTTTAATCCCATCGCTCCGAGGCGTGTCCTCCGTTCAGCGTCAAATGACGTGGGTCTGCACACGTCACATACACAGTTAACTGCGTCATTATTCATTTGTTTTAGACTAGAAGTACCATTTTTTCTAGACTGACTAATTTGCTTCGTTTTTGCTTGAGTCGGTGTAACTTTGGAAGGTCAGGAGAGCCAGTAGAATGAATGAAAGATTTCTCTTAATCACAGCTTATTTTCTCTCGCCCACAAGAGTTTCAGGGTTTATATGTTTAAGTAGATGGCTATATCAGAGCTAGATTCTGTTGCTGCAGTAGGATGAAGTAGCCACTTATCTGTTGGTGACTAAGTGGCATTTATTTGAGGGGATAAATTTGTATATGATAGCACCGATACCGAGCCACTACGGGACATGGGCCTGTCCACATGATCGCCATTGCTCCTGATCCTCCACCTTCCGCATTCAGTCTCTCCGAGGCACCTTTTTCAGGTCATCGTCAATCTAACTGGTTGGAGAGCGTCGTACCTTCCATTCCTTCTATTTGACCGTCGCGGTCTTCACTCTAGGACTCGTTTGGCTAAACGGTGATGACGATGTGGCCAGCCCCTTCAGCTAGTTTATTCTGCGAACTATATCGATAACTTAAGTTACTCTCGCTAGTGGGACCCCACCGCAAACAAACTTATAGCGCATGTAGTTCGTTGTTATTTAATTAACCGGTACATCGCCTACCCTTTGAATATACAGGATGCTCACTTAACTAGTTATGACGTTGTTTCCTCGGTATGTTGTCGATGCTCCAACATGAACTTACATGGACCAGTTTCGAAATATTTTTTTATTGATTCGTCTAACAATTCGTGGCGCCCCAAAAAAGAGAAAACTAAAATTTAGAAGAATTTATAAATTAATTTTAATTTATTTTATTGCGCGAAATGCTAAGAAATTCTCGTTTGTACCTTAAAATACTATTTACTGTTTCCACTAGAATACAAAAAACCAGTCCAATCTAGATACACAGTCTCGAACAAAAGTAGCATTCGAATCTGTCCGCAATCACACAGTAGTTATAGTTATATTATAAACATATTTTTTTACAAATTCAACCTTATAAACATGACTTAAAGCTCTTTTTACAAAGCAGTGTACAAACTGCGTATATGAACACTACTGACTATTTGAAATGAGCGCTCAGTTTGGAATTGAGCGCTCATTTTATGCGGACAGTTTTGACACCCTGACTGTGCATCTTGGGTTTCTTTTATATCAATGACTGACAAAATAAACTTTCGAAATACGACAAAAACACATTTTTTTTTAAATAACGTCATTATTAAGTAAGACGGCTCCAAAAATTCTACACACAGTATGAGCTTGAGACCGGTCACTAATTACAAAGCTTTCGTGGGCGGTCCTTTGAACTTGAAAGGTACCTTTGGAACAGTACCCTCGTTTTGTAAAGTGTACCCACGGTCGACTTACCTTCTCATTATTTATATTTAATGAAGATGGGCTTATTTAAAATAAGTTTTGTAATCTCGGCGAAAAAAATTGATAAGGAAAGAAAATTTTAAAGTTATTTAGTTCTTTAAATTGATTTCGTAATAGATTTTTAGATGATTATACAGAAAATGTTTAAAATTTAGCGTAGGCAGCACGTGTGTGACGCCCCTGGTGTTGCAAACGTCCATAGGCCACGGTGACCGCTTACGTGAGTCTGTCACACATGGCTTGCACCATTGATGGTGCAAACGGTACATATTAGTTTCATTTGCACCATTAATGGTACTAGCGAATGGTGCAAATGAAACCACACCAAACTATGCTTGTTTAAATGATCCGCGACACCTCATCAAATGATCTTTCAATGCTTGCTTAAAGGATTTCGGATCGAGACTTTTTTCCCCTCTCATTTGATATATTAACTTGCGAATCTGGCTGTGAATGAAGCCCTATATTTACAAAAGTGGATCAGGAAGTACATATGATAATTTTTATATTTTTATACCCATAAAAATATAAAACTTGTTTATAGCCTCGCAGCAGACGGGACTTAATCGGGGCTCGTCTCTTGTTCATCTCTAAATTGTTTTATATATGCGGAACTAATTTGTTATTTTATCTTTACAGGTAAGGATGAAATATTGAGTAGCCGAAAAACTAGTGTGTAAGCATTTATTACAACTACTCGTAACGACTGCCATAAATGTTCGTATGACTACCGTGACTAATAAAATAGCAATATTCGGGTTTTTGTACTGAGCAGGAAACGAACCCGCGTTCCCGCGTAGCGGTCATGTTCACCACAACTTCACCACAAAGGTTAAAAACTTTGTTATATCAAAAAATAATGTTGAAATAATATTTCTATAACACTACAGCCAAAGTTTACATGAAACTCGTAGCGCTTCTACGCCTAGTGCCTACGCCTAGCGCTTCTAGCAAAGTGCTACGGTGACATTACAAGTTGTTCGTCGTAGCACTAAAATATAGTTTCATATCATTACGTACAGTTTGGTGCACATCTGTCGCAGTTCTCTTATTATGTTAAAATTTATGATCCAACTTCACCCTCAACCGCTGAAGACAAATTTATTGTATGTAGTTTTTGTTATAAAGTGCTTTTTATTAACATATTCTCGAATATATTCATGCAAAGACTAACGTGTTTCACCCCCGGGCGGCTTACGCAGCTCTCGAGCTTTCCTTATCGTCATCAAACCTTTCAGACAAGCACGGGCTCGAGTGGAAACCGTTTTTCAGAACTTTTCCTATTTGGTCCGTGTATATTTTTGTTGAGATTGACCCAAATATGGAGCTTTTCGTTTGTATGGTTGCATTTTTGAGAAGATTTATAATGTGTTACTATGTCTGGACCTCATTAGCTAGCAGACGGGGTCTGAACGCAAGACATTCAGTCAGCGTCATTAAAATAGTTGATGAATACTAATGTGAGATCTTTTAGGTCCAGTCTAAATCTTGGTGACATGCGAAAAGTGACCACCTCTATGGAACCAATAGAAATATGACTGTTGAAGTGTGATTATATACACTTATACCTTAACCTTTACTTTACTTAACTTAACCTTTAGCTTAAAAAGGCGTGATCTTGCAAAAGCACGTAAGTAACTCATCCAATTAAATAAACTACCACACAGGAGCCGAAGTTCGCACGTCGTATTCGTTAATTTGTATACGCTCTTGTTCCTCTCCATTTGTTACCAAATGTTATATCTAGATGTTATCTGTTATGTAACTTTTAGGGTAATAGTGTGGTTGGCGAATATAACTTTAAAGGTCGGGGGTATTTTCATGAACAATACAAAATAAGACCCTTTTGTATGTATGTATTGATCTGAGCGTTTTGTATAATGTATGTAAAGCCGCCTGCCCACGGTGGGAGGATTTGCAGACCACGCACCGTTGGAAGAAAGTAGGAGCATAAAACTCAGGTAGATGGTGCTTTTTTATTTGTCTGTTTTAAAAATAGATATGTTGTGCCAGCCCTGATTCGACAGTTGACGGACCATTTTAGAACGCATTAACTTCATAGCCGCAGACGAGTGACGAGTCTGATATTACGAGCGTACCGCGCAATGTATACTTAACTGTTCATAAAACCAAATCGGCCGACTAAAACTAGGCAATGAAATTTAAATATATTATTTGCTTCTTTTTATGAATGTGCTCTGCCCACTTTATAGCCCTGAAGGATTTAAAATTCACATTTTGTCAACTCTATTTTCAGTCTCTTGTTGTCATTTATTATCATTATTATCGTACTCTCTTAACTCTATGCTTTTCCTAAAAAACTCAATTGGTAACCATATATACTTCACAACTTTCTTTGTCATGCGATTTTTCCTTGTTTTATTCAAACAAACGTACAAATATTTTAACCACACTCTTAACTAAAAACAAAACCATACCACGACATTCACGCCGACAATTTTAAAAATAAAACTACTTCGCGATAACAAAGTAGGCGAGTATTCCATTACACCATAGACATTATAGACAAGTGTCCAAAACTCATTAAGCGGTAAATCCCCGCGTGCCACTGACACGGAACGCTATCATTTATTCTTTGACACGGCGATCCATTATGAACGCACCTTCGACTAATGCATTTACCATTACCATGTTACACATACCTATATGTAGCTGCCTCTTTTAGCATGCTCTGTCTCATTCTAATCTCTTATCGCTCTGCCTGAGTGAAATTGATTACGCTTCTGCAACCCATGGAAACCTACTCTGAACTATTATCCTAAATTACTATCACTGGATTAAATTTCAGCCCAATCGGTTCTGCCTTAAAGTGCGGATATGGTTCTGCCAATAATTGTTAGAAGATTTTTTTAAACACCGAACACAGCTACCGAAAATATCGATAGTTTAACTTATGAATTTAGTGTAGTGTTATGAATTTCTGACGTTTTTGATTTCTTTAAACCTGCTCTTAAGAACTAATGATAACAAAATCAAGTGATGCAGTTTAGCAACCTACATATCGGGTATACGGTATTGCTTTGCTACTTCGGTACCTACTGGTCATACTTGTGCTAAGTACTTTACTTAGTAAGGAGTGCTCTATTTCTTGTTAATGTATTCAAGATTGAGTATCAGAAATTAGTAGAATTTGTATACTTTGCTGCTATATAAATTTTATTTCTCTCCGGAGTAGGTAGAGATAACAGTCCACCGTTTTAGGGTGTAACCACATTAATCGACGCGGAATCGGCTGAAGCCGGTTAAAAAAGTCTTTATGTCGACGGAATAAGAGTGTTCCTAATAGCTTTCGCATCGGCTCGGCTCGGCCGACGCGACGCGGCATCGGCCGACGGCGAATCGAACCGTTTGTCGATTAGCTGATCGCATCCGTACGGCGCTGAATCCAGCGGAACGTTTCCGCCTGCTGCCGAACAGCGCTGGAGACGGTCGAACGGCGTTGAACGGCAGTTGAATCAACCGTTCGCATGCCTTCATCTACGACGGTAGCCGAATGGCGCCGAAGACGGCCGATCGGCGTTGGGTAGCAGTCGAATGAATCCGCTCGCGTGCCTTGGAGGTGTCGACTGCCGAACGTAATTGAACAGAGGCCGTGACAGCCATTCGGAGGAGTCGACTGCCGAACGTAAGTGAACAGCCGTCGTGACGGCCGTTCGGAGAAATCGACTGCCGATCGCATGTCAACAGCCGTCGCAACAACTAATCGGCGATAAGCCGAGTAGTGTGGTGATACGCACTCGGCTTAAGCCGATTCCGCGTCGATTAATGTGGTTACACCCTTACTCACTACTTTACACGAGCTTCCTTAACTGCTATAAATCAATGATTAAAAAAGTTTCCGAAGTGATACAGGAATAAAATATCGAAGGAATTTATACTATGCCTAAATCGATTTATTTCCTGGATTATGTGACTCTATAAAGAAAACTCCGACAAATGTAGCTGACTTCAATTAAAATGTTACGACCCGATAGGAACCTTCGTCGTAAAGTGATCCTAATTGTTATTTCGTGATCGCTTCCTTTTACGTTTAATGGTTATAATCGACTCGGGGTATACTCCCTTTATTTGCCAGAATATTCGATTGATTTTATGATCTTTTTTTTAAATAGTTCTTTTTATAGAAAATATCTTAAACATCTTATCATGCCACTCATCAAGTCTTGAGAGGACATCAAAATAAGGGAGCAGAAAATATCTCTTTGGTTTAGTTTAAAAAAAATTATACCTAAGTGTTTTTGAAGAGCATGGAATTCAAGAGATAAGTCGAACGCTTATTTTTATCTTTTGAAATAAATCTGTTAGTCAGTATTTTGAATATTCAGCGTTCGTTTTTGGTGCTTTTGAAGTCGGTTTATTATTTTAAAAAGAACACCGCGCAACTTCGTCTGCACCGCCCCGTTTTTGCAATATTTTTCACTTCTGCCTCACACCAGTGTTGGTTGTAGCATGATGTTATATAAATATAAACCTTCCTTTTCAATCACTCTATATATAAAAAACCGCATCAAAATCCGTTGCGTAGTTTTAAAGATTTAAGCATACAAAGGGACATAAGGATATAGAGATAGAAAACGCGACTTTGTGTATATGATGTAGTGATAATGGTGATATTTGAACCAAACCTTTAAAATAAAAAGCCTTTTATTGGTGCTTAACACAATACCTAAATAATAATGAACAAAGAAAATAGCGAGTTAAAAACATAAAATTCAATGAGATGGTATTAATAACCTAGTTACGTTTTCTAAAGAATAAAAGCAAAATGAAATTCAGCTTAGTGATACTGAAACAAGCACTTAACCCAAATAGTTTTAGTAGGGCATTGATATTTGTACGAACAGCAAAGATATTCGTGCTTTTTGTGTCGCCATTCTGAAACTAATTACGTAATTTCAAAGATATGAAACTATGGAACTTGAAAAACCAGCAAATATTCAAAGCCTTTTGAAAATGTAGATTGAAATCCAGAAGTAAACGGTAGAGAAGGGGTTACAATTAAGAGAGTGTCTGTGTTATCAGCACTGAAAACAAAGCAGGAGTTTAAACCACAGAGCATTGTCAATATGTGTGTTGACAAGGGTGTTATAAGCGCCAGTGTTCAGCAAGGCGGTATTTCCCAGTAGGCCTCCTCAATTGGGACGGGTATACCACCATGTCCTACTTTCTACTAACCACTTACAGCTACCTACGGTAAGGTCGATTCCTATACCACTACACCGCAAACGTTTATGTTTGCTATACTAACCAATGGTTCGTCAAGCAGCTCCACTTGGAAAATACTCCGGTAAAAAACAAATAAATAAATAATATTTTTTTATTGTTCTATAACTTGACATAATAATTATGTAATATTACAGACCAGTAGCGCTAACTTAAATTATACATTTTATTTAAAAACCTGTCTCTTATAATACTAGGGGATCCTGTATCATAAGAGACTGGGTACGCGTCAATATAAATGATATAAATGAAGAACAATTTGTTTTTAAAAACCTGTCTCTTATACTAGGGGATCCTGTATCATAAGAGACCCTGTCTACGCGTCATTATAAATGATATAAATGAAGTACAATTAGTTTTTTTTAGACTTCGAAAGCATAACTTAATGAATATTACAATGTTTATGAGTGAAAACTTTTCATTGGCTGTCTCCTATCTTTAAATACCATTGTAACACTAATTGTTAGCTGTTAGTTTTCCTACTATGAAATAAATAAATAAATAAGTGTCTTCGTTGCTATAAATGCACCAATTTTTTGTCGTAAACACTATATAAGTGCAGTGCAGTGCAGTTTTCTGTAATGACCTTGTTATAGTAGGTGAATTATACAGGGGGTTGTTAAAACAGCCAGACGTCCAACAGACAAATGACCTTATCATTGGTCCGCAGGCCTTCCGTGACCATAACTATTAACTTTACCTACCGCGGCCATAAATCCTTCTTTCACTATTCAATAAAGCTTTGTTTATTAAACCAATGTTTATTTCCCTTTCAACCACAACAACATTAACTTCTGGGAGTATTTTTTGGTAACTAAATATTACGTACACGCCTGTGTACAGTCAGCGAACAAAAACCTGATCAGCGTGAATCACTTCGTACAATATAAAATATACCTACTAGTGAATCATTCTACAATCCTTAAATATCCACGGTCTTCACAAAAATACGCATATATTAATATTAGAACAATTAGTACATGAAGACAATGTTTTATTGACTATTTTCTGTAAGAGAATTTTCAGTGAAAGTGCTCCGTAGGTGGCATCGAAAATATACTTGGTACAATTACACCTAAGTATATTAGACTATTATCATTTCTTTACCAGTTATTTAATGAGTTAGGAACTGTGTTCAGAGGCATTTCCATGTCCAAGGTTCAGTTCCATATAAATAACCCACAAGGTACTACACCTTCGTGTTATATGTATATGCTAATAAAGGTCACCGAGTGACAGCGGTGAGGTCACGAACTCACTCATCTGTAATAACGTATGCATATGGATATTTGAAATAAAATGTTTTTTATTTTATCGAGGTGATTAGGGGCACACCACAGATTACAATGTCCTCGACGGTGAAGTGCAAGGTTGCCGCATTTATATTCAATCAATCAATCAATTCTATGTCGCACCATTAAGTCCTGGAATGCTCTGCCAGCACACGTGTTTCCTTCATCCTACAGTCTCGGGTCCTTCAAGCGGGGCGTGAAAAACCAACTGTCGAGGCCGTCATGGTGGGGATCGCCGGTGCGGGGACTGCACCTATAACGGCGGCCACCATGTTCTGGACTGCGCCTCTGCTTACCATCAATCGAAATGCAGTGTATTTGAAGACCTAAACATAAAAAAATGGGTTAATGCAGTCTATTGCCATACATTCCCATGATGAAAAGCTTTGTTTCCACGCTCTCTAAAAAGGTTGATACAGGATTTTATTTCGAATTTTCCTTCTCGCAGTGATACCGCCTGCGTGTTCCGTTGGTTGCCTCTTACGACACACTAGGGTGAGATAGGGTGCTGAGTATTTTTTTCCCGTCACCACATGGGTATCTTCTTATCTTGTCCCGATCTACCGACTTAAGTACAGACTGATGCGTTCAGTTTACCGGTCTTTTTGAAGGTTTGGATAGCATACCCACTTTAATATTGGTGTTGTACTAGTCAAATTATCGCATATCTTTTCGTTATCTTCTCGCAGTCCCGGGTCCTTTAAGCGGGGCGTGAAAAAGCATTTGATGAGGCCGTCAAGCTGAGCGCCACCATTGTAGCACTGAACGTGTTTGCAATGGTGACCCTCTTTCATGAGACTTTGCCTTCAGCTTAACATCAGGCGAGGTGAAGTCAAATTGATGTGACATAAATAAAAAAATAAAAAAAATTAAATTAAACTGCTTAATACCTCAGCTGTGTGCTAAAACTTATTTTTCAAATATAATAAGAAATATGAGCATCAGCGTAAAGCCATAATATACACACAGTCGCACTGATCGATGGCCGCCCGTCCGGCTTGCTTCCACGAACATTATAATATGAACTGTTCAAATATTTGCCCCGCGAACTGTACCCTAACTTAATAAAGTCGGTGTTCTCCTAAGTACATTGTTGTGTAGCTTTGAAGTGAACGATGTTGTAGTTGATGATAAAATATATGTTTTTGTATTAATGTGTACGTACCTATACACTAATATTATAAAGAGGAAAATATGTATTTTTGTTTCTGTATGAATAAATTCAAGAATTACTGTGCCAATTTTAAAAATTATTTTACCTTTCATTACCCATTCATCATTCTATTACAAATATCTGGCATTCGGACGAAACCACGAGCAACAATGATTATTTCATATTTGTATGCCCCTTCGTGTAAAAAGGTACTTTTATAATATTCAAACTTGAAATTTCTAATTAACAAACTAAAAACCAAATTACATAACTACAATATACGACGTCTGATGTTAATCACAATTTCATTAAAACTAAACAATGCTATGTTTTCCCGCTGTTTTCACCATAAAATTAGGCGACCGTGCCGTCGTAAATAAGGCAAAGATATTCCGTACGCGCGCCCCTACCAGTTAAAAGTAAACCCCAATTTCCTGCACAGAACGATTACTTGCTACCTCAGGCAATGATCTGTAAGGCTACCCACCCTCGTGCACTCCCGACTAACCTCGGGTGAATTCGGGAAGCGGGGGTTGTCGTCAAATTAGTGCATTTGCTGTGAGGCTGCGAGGGAACGTTGTTGGTACGTGAAATATTATTATTATGCTATGTTCTGAAAGAGGCTGTCTTTGTACACAGAATTGTGGATATCGATTTGATAGAACTTACTCGTATGATTTAAACAATTGTAATATTGTTAGGGGAGAAAGTGAAATGTACATAGGCGTTAGTGAGTTATAAAGAAAAGCTTTTTTTCGTTGTGTGTTTTTATAGTATCTATAAAAGTGAAAACAGGACCACAGCTTAATATTTTTTCTTTTGTTAAAAAAAATATTAGCAACCGAAATTACTAATAGTAATCCCTCTAGCCCCTCCAGCTAAGCCCAATGGCTTTTTGTTAAGCGTCGGTTCACGTTGGTAGTATAACAGACAAGATTCGAATTCAGGACCTCTCGATCGTAAGGCCGACTCCTTAGCCACTAAGCTACTGACGCTTTTATGCCATACATATATGCTTATACATAAATATACTAGTAATTATAAAATCTACACTTGGAAATTGTTTAATTCAACTTGACCTGAACTTCACTTGTACTGCTCTAATTCAACTTCCAAGGTTTGCTTATATATTTCTTATTTAGTTACAGGTGAAGTTACTTCCAAACGTTTCTCAAATAAACAATTCAGTGGTTTCTAAGAAATATCCAAGTGAAAGCTTCAAAGGAGGCTTTTGTCGGGTATTTTGGCTAAATGAATACGGTTGTCAGTCAGCCGAACACTGGGTCCCCCTGCCAACACCGCCATTAGTGTATTTGTAGACAAGACAGAAGTAAATGGGGACACAAGTTGTCCAGCGAACCGAACAAATGATCGGACATAAAACTCGTAACCATTTACGAAATTTCGTACAAACATTCCACTCCGTAATGCAATTATTTTGCGTATTGTTGTGAATGATTGGGTTGGAATTCAATTCATTCAAAAATGGAATTAAAGTATTCTATATAATTGTAGTATATCCTACTGTTATTAAATACAGAACTTGGATATCGCCAATTTGGTTGTGGAGGTCTGATGGCAGTCGCATCATCAGTTAGTTACTTAGACGAGAAAGCCAACCCCAACTGAGTTGGGAATAGACTCAAAGAATGATGATTGAAATGTAGAGGGTTGCTGCGGTGTTTAGATTTTTAATGTTCCAACACGGCAAATTTACTTCAAGTAGGTAAATAGATTAAAAAAAAAATAACACGTATTGCTACGTGCGTTTCCCGGAAATAGGTTTCCATGAGTTATGGGAACGGGATCAGAGTTCCATGCTGGCGGAGCCGTGGGCACCAGCTGTTACAAAAATACAAACAATTTTGAAAGAATTTAGTATGCTAAATTATTATTCAAATCGATTTAGACTGTAAAAATGAATCCGAGATGATAACGAGACCAGGCTGACCTTTCTTATATTTTTCAAATACATTTCCAATCGAATCTAAATCGAGTTTTAACATTACATTAAGGAAGACACTAGCAAAAATTAAACAACGAAGTAGAAAGATGTATAATTGTCGCGCCCTTATATGGACCGAGCGACTGAGAGTCTCTGTTTCGACAAGGTGACCGATTTTACTTTCGTCCGTACGTCTGTGTGTGTCTGGATTTGTGGGCACACTTCTTAACAGATTTTCACGTATTCTTTGATTTAACACACAACTTTTATAAGCTTTTATTGAAAAGGGAGGAAGTTTTCTGACACGTTAATTACTTACGGCTGAAATGTACATGATTCCTCACAGGTTGTTGTGAAAAAAGTGTTCCTCACCTAATTTTCACAGAACTATTAGTAAATATGTATAGGGTTACAGTTTAATTGGTTGACCGGGTGACGTATGACAGATTGACCAATACGGGCGCAGTCGAGCGTTCACTGAAGTATAATTGGGTTTTCTGTCAGGAAACGCATCGTGTAACAATTTTTTTTCGAAAAAAGACTATAGGATTTATACCTGTATCTCACGAACCTTACAAATAGCCATATATCTATGAATTTTGAAGCCTATGAAGTCCCCAGTAAGCTTCTGCGTTTCTGAGCGGAGCTAGGCTGGCTCTGCACTTACTCTGCACGCACAAAAAGGGAGGCTAGGTGCGGACAAAGGAGTTCCAATACTATACGATGCGATACGATTTGTGAATGTTAAAAAGTAGAAACGAAGGTAGGGCCGACGCTATTAAGCCCAGAGAGTATGTAGGTTAGGTAGGTAGGTATGAAAAGTCATGCAATTTAAAGAAGGACCCACTCTAAACACAGACCATTTAGCTTGGCTGAGTTATCGTGAGTACTAATATTTGCGGCTTATTTTCTACTTTTTGTGTTTAGAACCATAAATAGACAAAATAAGTATAAATTATATCGTCAAAAGGATGAGTTATAAATACTAATTCTATCGCTTCTTCTTTCGCACTATCATCATTCCCTGAACCTTTTTTCCCAACTCAGTTGGGGTCGGCTTTTCAGTCTAACTGTGATGCGGCTGAACTTCGATATTTTCCGTGAAGCGACTGCCATCTGACCTCCACAACCAATGGTCTAATGACCAATGGCGATATCGAAGTTCCAAGTTAGGCTGGTTGGACTTTTGAGGGCTCCAACTACCCGTAACGACTGCCATAGATGTTTGTATGGGGCAACCGGGACCGACGGCTTAACGTGCTCTCGACTTCGAAAAGCATCGAAAAGTCATTGGTGTGTGCCATGGTAAACCTGGGATCGAACTCGAGACCTCGTCTCAGCAGTCCATTACCCATACCACTAGGCTACCGCGGCTTCTTTTTTCGCACTAATCGCACTAATTCATCGCAGGTTTATAAGTGCCCGGTTAACGGCAATAGGCTCGCCCCCTACTACATTGGGACCTAAACATAAACTGGCGTAATGTGGGTGCTAGCACCTCTGCCTACCCCTTCGGGAATATAGATGTGAGTTTATGTTATGTTATCTTACTAATTCGGTTTGCTGCCTCCGCCTTTGGGGTCTTTTTTTATAGTGCAAAAAATCCCCAGGGATATCCCCCGCCAGAACCAGTCGGAGAAGTTATGTCGGACTCGAACCGACTAAAACGCACGCCGTATTTGGGTCCTTAGTTGCCGGAGGTGAGATAGTAACCAACATATTCCTCGCACCCCGGCACACCCCGGCCATGATTTCGAGATAACCTTCAGGTGTAGGTACCGCGGTATCCCAGTCTAACCCCCGAATGTGGGGAGGTGATTCGTTTAGAAAGTCTGAAGCTATCCACATTTTTAATCATTTTTTCATTACAGTTATGAAGAAGCTAACGATGTTAAAGTAATAAAAAATTTACGACTTTAATCTAAAAGGTGGAACGTAAACGGGCGCCTGTGAAATCAGTGTAATCAGATTGGTACGATTAGATCTTCACTGACCGATGAGAACATAGGAGAATATGTTGTTGCTCATCATTTTTCTTTTAATTTACCGAATCTCTAAATGAAATAAGGGTGTGTGACACCCTTAGTGTTGCACACGTTCATAGACCACGGTGGCCGCTTTCCATCAGGTGGGCCGTGTGCTTGTCTGCCACCTACGTAGTATAAAAAAAAAGAAATGAAATGTTTAATTTTTTATTTTTAGACATGCCTTACGTTCAACGTAAGAAGTAAACGAGAAATTTATAATGGTATTGTATTTAGACAGAACGTGACATAGACTAGAAATGTTTGTTCGTTTGTATCTTTGTGTGCCTAAGTCTAATTTAACCAAAAGAAACATAAAATAGTATCGTTAATAAAATAAGCTTGATCGATGTCTTGTTTCTTTACAAGAAAATAAGTAAACTCGAAGTAGTATTCTAAACTTAATTACATTAATAAGTAGGTTTATTTCCTGTAACTTCTAAGACTAGTAGTTGTGTAGTTGCATCACTTAATACAATTTTAGCTCCAAATTGTCCAGCAAATTTTGGTGCTTACTGTACATATATTCAATAATGTATTGCAATTTTTCAATTTAGACTTTGAATGTAATTTATTCCAATGAAGCAATGAATAATTTAATATACGTGGATGATATGAATGAACCCATATCATAAACATACCTCACACCTATAACATGACATCTTACATAACCTCATCGTTAAACTACCATCATACTGTATCCGTGCCTGTATTGAGCCATTAACCCGTCGCCCGCCGCTAAAAGACTTGTGTTTACATAAGACAGACTCGCCCGTCAAGTGCAGACGTACGCCAAATAATTACACGTGTATGCACACCCTGCGGTGGGGGGGTTAATGACGTTGTTGCAGTGCGAGTGCATTGTTATACACGGCACGATATACGTACGGTATCTTGATTGGTTCTTACACCTTTTACAGTTATATTTTAAAATTTGTCGTTTTTGTATGTGTATTTGTTTGTAAGTTTGTCGTGTGACCATAGGGTTGACTTTCCTTAGCACAAAAAATGAGTAGTGTCATTTGAAATGGGTATGCATCAGTGTTATGGGCACACTACCATTTGACCTGTCATTTTTCTCTAACTAATTCTAGATAGTATTTGAATTTCATATCAATCTGTGGTCGTAATGTACTCTTATACGTACGAATCACGAGTACTGTTTTCTTAAAACACCTCTCCTTGAGGCCTTAGCGAAGTTAAACTACTTTAGAAATAGCAACTAATCTATTTATACGAATCTATTTATATTTATACGAATTCGGTTAGAGTTATGTCTTAACAATAAGACCTCCAATTACGTAGACATAAGATTACCATTGCGGATTATATCTGCCAAGTGGCGACGGCTTGTCGAATCGAACGGTGTAGCATAAAATCAGGGATGTTATGGATATGAAATTTCGGATACTGTTTATATACGGATATAGGAATGATTATTATACCGGATACGGATATGATATTATTTCAGATTATCCGTTAGTTTTGGATAACTTCGGTTACGGATATTAAATTTTTAAGGATCCCAAAACATCCCTGCATAAAATAATTGACGTTTCTACCGTGACGTGTCGTCCAACAAGGTGAACAAGCCCGCCGGGCGATGGCCCCTATTGACAGTGGCACAGCGCGTAATGGAGAATCGATGCCGTCCTCCTTACCATATCACAGCTACTGTTGCACATATCTTCAACTCTTTGGCGCTGCCGTACTGAGCACGCGCCATTTTGAATTTCGGTCAACTGGATTCTGGTTCGCTTGTAGGTACCTATTTGAATTATACGGTCTTTAACTTGTTGTAAGTTTAGTAGGGTTCTGGATGAGAAAGATATGTTCGTGTAATTGTGATTGTAATTAGGATCCATTGTTATCAAAGCACGTTAGACAGTTTATTAGCTTATCTTTGCATTTCCGTCTGATACTCTCCAAGACGTTAATTGGTAGTGCTGGTGCGGCTAAGCATGTAATTAATTTCCTCGAGATTGACAGCATAGCAAGGAATCGGGTCAATTTTTTTTCGTAATTTATTTAGCTGCTACATTTTCGGTTAGGAATTTATTTCCGGCATACGCATTTTGGTACAATGTGCCCGATTGGCGGCAATAGGCTCGCTCCCTATTACGTGGGACCGAAAATCATAAACGACTAAAAGTGGGTGTTTAATACACCTCTGCCTACCCCTTCGGGGATTACGTATGTATGTATTACTAGATCTATCGACCAGGTCAGTCCTTCTATGACCACGGCCAATATAAGTTTCTTGGCGGTTATTTGTAGTCTTTCTAAACGACTACAATATGAAGATTTACAAAAAGGGCAGAGTCGGCAGCACAAGTGTGACGTCTCTGAATTCGCACACGTCCTAAGGTCACAGTAAACACTTTCTATCAGATGGGCCGTGCATTTGTCTGCCTTCTAAGCCTTGATTTCCTTGTAAGCTGACGTCGGTGACCGACGTCGGCGGCGCGTACGAATATTATTTTGTTATATTTACTACTACTAGTTCTATAAAGCACCGCACTGCAACGCCGGCGTTAGCGGCAGATAGTTTCGTACGCGCCGTTCGCGCCGCCGACGTCAGTTTGCACCGATGTTAGTTTAGGAGGAAATCAAGCCTAAGTGTTGTGCAAAAAATATTGGACATGATGATGGTAATTTAATTATAAATTACATCAGCAAATATCATCTTAGGCTTAGTTGCTCCAACTACCGGTAAAATTAAGGTTTCCGTAAAATTTAACAGTAACAGCAACATTGATTGGCTAAATGTGTTGCACCAGGGTATTTAGTAGCTCTGTTATAGTTATCTTTTTGATAGAGATTGACGTTTGAGCGTGGCCGGTTACAGTTAGCGTCAAGTTATGACGTGATTTTAACAATTATCAAAGGGTGCAACCTGTTTTATACCTGACCGGTACTTTAACTGTACTGTTAATGTTAAAGTAAGATCGTGCAACCCAGGCTTAGTCTTAAAAAGTAAGACTATTCTCTGAATCCTTCTGAACTTTATGATAGTGAGTTTTCATATAAAGATTATGTTATAAGGAAATATTTTCACGCATGTACTGTATCTCTGAAACTGACACGTGGTGATGGATTGTCCAATGTCCAGCGCTGGTCCCACGCGGGCGAAGATAACACGGCAATCCATTAAGTATTCACTGTCCGTAGCCGGGAACAAAATAGCCGTCATCAGTCACGCTGACGTCGCCTACGTCATTTGGGCAGAACAGCCTTGAATTACAAACATCCTAGTATAAATTTAAGGTTATTGAAATTATTTTAGGAGATATGGTAGTGTGTTATCTAATGGTCAGGTTTAGGCGGTAATAGCTATGTCGATACGAAGTGAATTTGTTTTGAGTAATTTCTTCTTATGGCACTGTCTGCTAGTGATGTGATTACCCTGCTTATATTTTGAAAAAAAAAAATATAAAAATATTTACAATAAATCTATCCAAATAATAAATACAAATAAATATATACTATAGGACAATCTACACAACGCCACCTAGACCCACGGTAAACATAGCTCAACTAGAGAACTTAATTTTTTTTTTTGTAAATATATATACATTATAGCAATATCTACACCAATGTTAATATTTATATTCATGGACAGAAATATTTGCACTGACCGGGGATCGAATCCACAATAAAACCGACAAAGTGCTAGTTTCGGTTTGTGTTTCCTATAAGCTACAGAAATACTTAACTTTACATTTTCGATATTATACTGAAGTCCAAATTAAAAATACAAATTTCAATTCGTCCATTAGAATTTGTTAACTTAATTTTATATCTTCATTTCACTTGCTCTCTCCCGTTCGAACGCTCCAGCCGCAATATTGTTAGTACCGAAACAGAACACTCCTGTTAAACCAATATAATATGGAACTGCTTCAAACCCGCTACGAGCGACCTTATTATACATATATTCTTCGTTCATTGAAAACACTACTGTTCGCAGCGAATGTACAGAGCGCTCACGAGAGGATATTGGCGAGATATCAAATTCAAATTCGAATTCATTTTTTTGCACAAATGTGGTCAAACATGATGTTACATAAGACATAACATAAACTCATGCCTATATTCCCGAAGGGGTAGGCAGACGTGCTAGCATCCACATTTCGCCAGTTTATGTTTAGGTCCCAATGTAATAGGTGGCGAGCCATTAACCGGGCACTTATAAAACCTGCGATAAATACACACATAACTTCGAAAAACATCGAGAAGTTATTGGTGCGTGCCATGGTAAACCTGGGATCGAACCCGAAACCTCGTCTCAGCACCCATAGCACTAGACTACTTTATTATCTAGTAGTTTCTAAGACTAGTATTGTTATAGTGGCATAACTTCATGTCAGGCAATCACATTTTGAATGAGGAATCTAATTAATTTTGGTAAGTGGTCATTGTGAGCCTAAAGGGCTACTCCCATGATTGATGTATTTCTGTTAATTACCCGCTTGCCGATACAATTTGTAAATAGTCATTGTAATTACAGACCATTACAAGACATTTTTAGCGAGGCCGCAGCTGGCGAGCATTTATGAAATAAATATGAAGGTAGAAAAGCCTGGATTTTTAGCAATTACATAATTTTATATCCGGGATAGGAAAAAATACGTAACTGACAGTGCATAAATGACTAAAAGATTATTTTCCCGCTCAATCTTGACAATTTTTCTATTTTCTATGTCGAATATACAAATTCTTTCATTGAAGACCTTCCAAGAGTTATTTATGTACCTCAAAAAGTTTTGACTTTTCATTCATTGAGCCGCTGACCCGCGCCGGAGCCATGCAGCTGAGAATTATCTAAAATCTAGGCGAAAATTCCTCGAGCTCACTTAATATCATAGCCTTACCATTATTATCGGATGCATCTCTTACTCTTTCTCCGCCCTTTTAATCTCTCATAACTCACTAAACATTATTTCCATAAAATACGAGGATACATGTAGACTAGTAAAACATAAAACCAGTCTATTCCAAAGATTGAATATATTTATCAGATCGCACAGTGAAGTATTTACGACAGTTATATTTTCATGACGCGAAGCCTTACAGGGAGGTTGTTCGGAGAGTCGTTTCAGAGATTATCTATCGCTCGATATTGTTTTATTTCGCTCCTGTCATGGCAGCGCTATGACGTACTAGCTTAGTAATAAATTGAGCTAGAGCGTTGCTATGTCATAAACGTTCAGACATAATTCTCAACAACTTACCTGTCCGACATTCGTACTAGTACTTCGTACTATACAGCACGTAAATGTGGTATGTGTATGTTAGCAAAGTTGAAATAATTTTATAAGTGCCCGGTTAATGGCAATAGGCTCGCCACCTATTACATTGGGACCTAAACATAAACTGGCGAAATGTGGGTGCTAGCATCTCTGCCTACCCCTTCGGGAATATAGGCGTGAGTTTATGTTATGTTACATCACACAATATATTAGTTATAATATATACAACTATAGTCCACGCGGTCATTCCCTTCACTCTTCAAGTTCAGAAACGAAATATTTCCAGAACTTTACAGTTCAAGTGCAAGTGCAGCTAAATCGTCAAAGTACGCAGTGAACCGTAGTGCCTTGATGAAAATAGTTTGGAAGCAGCCGTCCAGTCTAGTCGCACTGTCTGCGGAAAGTATACCGTGGAAAGTTGTGTGACATATGCGAACTTTTTTACACCTCTGCTGGACAGAGACTACTTGTGTTGTGCGTTCTGTACACGGGTACAGTCATACTTAATACTCTACTAGTTTTAATAGAGTAAACGTTTACAAGTAAATTTTTAAATTTTTAGTTAGTGCAGAAAGTTTTTAGTTTGTGTATACTTTTGCAGCCATCATCGAAACATTTCAAATCTGTATGTTTGTAATGTTTTTGTGCTTAATAAAGACATTACTTACTATAGTCTGTAAGCCTTTTTCAAGAATAAATAAATAAATAAATAAATATTACTTACTATTAAACCATTTGGGAGTTAAGTCATAAGATAATAATTCATAAAGAAACGTTTATCATCACAAAAAAAAAGAAATAAGTACTCGACCGGTAACCAACATAGCATAATAAGTCATTATTATGTTCTATTTTTAAACTTTTGAGTTTTGAATTACCGAAATTTACTGAATTTCAAATTTTAAATGAACGTACTCAAAAGTATAATTTGCAACAACCGCCGAAGGTTAGTTTTAAATTTTAATAAACATAATGTTGAAGGGTAACGTTCTCGCATTATTACTGGCAACACATAAAATATTCACGCTCGTCCGTGGGTGTTGCCAGCTACACACATGATGGCGGACTAAGTTTTCCACGCGTCTGTGACGCGATACTAATATTTTATTCATTGCCGTCCGCTATATACACTACATTAACAAATAGGTAAGTTAGAAAGCCAGTGATAAATTAATTTGACATTGAGAAGGGTTTTGGTCCTTGCTAACGGATTGAATTACTGATAAATATGGTAGTAAATAAGCTACCTAAGGCTTCCTACATGGCAATCGAACTACCTACAACTACCTATGCTACTAACAGTTCACAGGATCGATATCTGTTCAGTGCAAAGTACAATGATCATGGCAGTATGGTCCGCCGCACGATATTGCATCAACTTCAAAGGTGTTTCAGGGAGTAACATAACATAAACTCACGCCTATATCCCCGAAGGGGTAGGCAGAGGTGATAGTACCCACATTTCGCCAGTTTATGTTTAGGTCCCAATGTAATAGCGGGGAGCCTATTGCCATTAACCGGGCACTTATAAACCTGCGATAAATACACACATAACTTCAAAAAGTCATTGGTGTGTGCCATGGTAAAACCTAGGATCGAACCCGAGACCTCGTCTCAGCAGTCCATTACCCATACCACTAGGCTACAATAACGTAAAAATCCATAAAAAATGCTACAAACTTAGTCAATAATAAGTGTGATGGTGGCAACGAGACGTATTTGTAACAATAAAGTACCCTCTCCATAAACTATTTTAAATCCTTCTTGGAAACATCTTCTGTCCCACTCGCACTAGTCTATATATTCTATAAAAGTATTTGTTGTTGACTTCTAGATATATCTAAGTGATATTTTTGTGTTCAGGTGATTTATTAGGCGTCGGTTGTCTAGACGGCGCGCGGTGGTATGCCGATCACCTTGGGTCTGGGGTCGACTCCCGTGCCAACTGCTTACCGATAATGTCCCCTGTCAGAGGACACTTAGGCTTAGTCGGCCCGTAGAGTGAAAGCTCTTACAAATTGATGGTATGTCAATCTAAACGTAATACGAGTAAATTGGGTTACGCAAGATAAAAGGCTTTTACGTATCGGTGATGTTAGCAGGTGTTTTATATGTGAAATATGTGTTGTCTTTGGAGTAATGGGTACCTACTCCACTCTTAAACCGTGTGATTGTCCTGACTTGACGTTAACTTACGAGTCTTGTGACGTAGGGGTAGGCAGAGGTGTATTAAACACCCACATTTCGCCAACTATGATTTTCGGTCTCACGTAATAGGGGGCGAGCCCATTGCCGCCAATCGGGCACTTTGTAAAAAAATGCGTATGCTGAAAATAAATTAACGTGTATGCAAAATGTAATAATTCAATAATGCAAACAAAAATGCAAGATTTAAGAAAAAAACAATTTAATACTAAAGGTGAAGAACTTACAAAAGGTTGACTTTCATATTTTGGTATAAAAATAGTTTTAATATCAAGATAAAATAGAATAGAATATTTCTCCGCATGTCTTTATTATTAGAGCTATCGGGATATCATAATGAGAAAGAAAGATAAAAGAAAAAAATAGATAGCAAAATTAACAGCGGCTGTCTCGCTTTCATAATATAACCAAGCCAATTTCGTTTGACGCCTGAAGTCATATTGCCATAGACACTGCGCGCAAGGAACTTTCCCCTCGTAACGCCAATCTGTATATGTGCCCCCGGGGGCACGTACATCGCATATATTCAGGTGAGTGCCGTTCTGCCGTCTGCCTGGCTAGACACTTCTGCTCCTATGATGTTAATAACGCTAACAAGACCAGACTAGGAGTTCGTAACCTCTACACAACTTCATTTTATGGATGATTAAATTCAATTCAAGCTGTTTATTTAATCTGAACTTTATATATTGCTATGGTACTTTGAAAGATTATATACGTAGGTACTGACGTATTTTGTAGGTAACTGAACTTTTTCAAGTCTTGTTTTTAATATAAAAAAGCCGCGGTAGCCTAGTGGTATGGGTAATGGACTGCTGAGAGGAGGTCTCGGGCTTGTTCCCAGGTTTTCCCATGGCATACACCAATGACTTTTCGAAGTTATGTGTGTTATTATCGCCGATTTTATAAGTGCCCGGTTAATAGCAATAGACTCGCCACCATTGGGACCTAAACATAATGTGACGAGGAGTTGGAGTTCCATCAATCTAAATTTAAAATATCAGAGTAATATAATAATAATTTCCCATTGTCAGTGATAAATGGCTTCGATTTCTTAATAAAACTTAAATACCAGTATATCAATCAATTAAAATCATTAATTATATAAAGTGGAATTAAAATCAAATACAAACAAAAGACTAAATTAGTATGTGCCTATTCACATAACCTTTCACATAATTTATTATTTCAAATAGGAACCCAAATCCAACAAATTAATTCTGCGCACCTACAGCTTAATATTTGGTGCCGCATACATGTACGTGCTGAATATATATCAACTAACGAGTAACAAAAGGTTCTTTGTACTGAAACATTTTTCATTATACACTTTCACTCCGCAGTTAAGCTGTTTTTTGGAAGTTATTATTCATAAAACCTATGTTGAACTACTCTTGCGAAGGATAATACTTCAACTTCTACCTAGTAACGCTAAAAAATGGCCGCTTTTTATATAAGAGCCGTTTGAAAGCCTAATCGGTTACATTGTTGAAGGAGGTCAAAGGTTATAGAAGACTTTGTGTAAGCCTCTCGTGGGGCAAATAATTATTTGAAAAGGTTTTATTATGTCTGAGACAGAAGCAGCATATATACATGAAGTATATTATCTTATTCCGAGCGCCAATACTAGTCGTAACCAAAGGTCGCACTTTGGAGTTCGACGATCACTCCATTTTCTCTTTCTATTGGTTTTTAGGCATATAGTCGCATTATTTCCAACTCGCAAAATGTCCAGCGGGCTCAAATTGTCCAATTCTCACAGTCCAGTTTGTAAATCGAATAAAACAGAACTCTTATTAACCCCGTCTGTCTATCTTTTAAGTTATTTTTCTCATTAATGTTCCACATGGGTTTGACTCGCACTTGACTGGCTTTTTTTTGGAGCGACAGCTATCTATCCCCCAACCCCGAGAGGAGAGCCTGCACCAAAGCCTCGTCCATTTTGTCTTACCTTACTGTTGGGTCTAGGTAGCGCTACGTCTAATGTCCTAAAATATTATTTCGTTGTTATTATACGTAAATTACTAGCCTCGCACAATATTCATCTATCGCTAATTATATTGTTATATAATTAAACTGTGAAAACAATTCTCAAGCTCACATTAACCTCTCATTCGTCTTGTGATCCTACCGTCAAGTTAAACATCCTAACTAAACTGTATATCGGCTGCAGCCGGTCCCGGTACTCCCGGCGAGCCCTGAATTATTGATTGCCAGGATTCAGCCCACGTGACGTCACTGCCAATGCCTAAAGACTCCGCTCGCGAACCCCGGCATTAAGTCGTCGCATTGTAGCTGCTCCCCAGCGGCCTTTTGCTGAGCCGGCGTTGCTATGACAACGCGTTATATCTACCGCCGATAAACTTATCCGACATAATAAATTACGAGCTTTTTGTAAACCGAGATAGAGACATTTTTTTTTTAATTATGATGCAGTTTTTATTAATACTTTTGAGATAGAAATTTCAAGGGGGATGTTTGTTATCTATTTCAGAAGTCGAAATGTAGTCTTTGCCATGATTACGAATTCATTCGAAGTTAACATAGCGGAGTCTGAGGTCAGGTTTCTTATTTCTGGTCTATTTTATTAATATCCTCTTTATCGAAGTGTACATCTGATACACCCCCATCATGTAGCGGCTTACATGATGGAAATTCCACTCATCATACGGTGATACGTTCATTATGCGTATATCCAAAGTGTGAAACGCTTTGCTCGAACCTGTGTTTCCAGATAGCTATGACTTGTAAGTCTTCAATTCTAGAGTGAATAGGTTACTTTTAGGCAAGCATGCTTCACCGTCGTCGACCACATCATCACTCATCAATAGGTTAGATAGTAGGAGTATTAAACGCAAGCTTAGCGATCATAAAAAAATATGGCGGCAATTATTACCGTCGTGACACTTAACCTCAAAAAGAAATCCTGGGCGGCTTCAGATGATCAGCAAATATATCATAGAAATATCTAAAATAAATGCTAAGTATAAGACTAATAAGGAAAAAATTCCAATAGAAAATGTAAGTAGCCCAAAATTAAAGCAATGAATGGAGCTTGAAGCGAACAATAAAGAAACACCCGGTTGTTGATCGTGTTTTGATAACGCAAACAGGGTGGGCTTAGGGGCGCTATGAATTTCTATACAAAGCCTTACCCAAGTCTAGTCGCTATCGTTTGAAGTATATCATAATGAGAGAGTATAAAGAGTACAAATATAAATACAACTTACGTTTGTACAGAACTTGTACCTAAAGGAATAAGTATATTTTATTTAGATACAGTTGGAATAATTTATAGGTACAATTAAATACCCGGCAAGTTTACTTATATACTTACTTTTACTTTTCTAAAGTATTTTGAAATAATTTTTCAGGCATTTCGTTATGTTCTAGTTTCAAAGCTCACCGGGCAATAATTCACGTCTGCATTTCTAGAAACTTCTCGAACATTGCTCAGTTGTGAATGTATTCTCGTCATTGAGGAGTTCGACTGTCATTTGGAATACAATCTTTCTATAGATTTAGTTAAAAAAATCGAGATTCAGGATTGATTACCGTAAAATGGGGTGAATAGGGATCCATTGGTAGATAAAGATAAAATGGTCAATTGGATTTCTTACTTAATTTCTTTGACTCTATTTCAAATAAGCATATAAACTATATAATAACTATTTGATGATTCTGTTATTACAATGAACTAGTCCAAAGTTTCGCTTGACAGAAAATAACTACAGAATTTAGCTGACCATGTTATTCCTATTCTCTATTCACCCCGTTTTACCCAGTATCGTTATGGAATACCAGCCTTAGACCGATTATTTTATCAAATAGTATTGTATCTAGCCGTGTCGGATGTAACATGGAATCAATCAATTACCCTAACGCAGTCCACTATTGGACATAGGCATCTCCCAATATTGGGAGGCTTTGACCAACCCAACAGTTTCCACGCTGTCCCTACGGCAGTGGTATCGTCTGCGTGTTTTTCTGTTTGTTACTTCTTACACCCTTCAGATGAGATGATGGTGATATTCTTTCTACGTCGCCACGCGGTTGTATCTTTCAAAAAACCTTACTCCCTTGAGCGTGGGCAGAGAGAGACAACAGCTTGCTATTTGCTTTACACACTTCACGAGCTGCCAGCTCTATCATTAAACCTTTCATGCTAGCGCGCCGGAGCGTGGAGTGCTGTTGACCTGACTTTTCAGACCATTATATCCTTATTAAAAGTTAGTGGAGGAGATTTTTATCTTGCAAATTGCAGTGTGATGTTACTGCTATAGAATTGCATAGCTCTATGCCTAAGCCTGGATTATTTAAATACACTTTTTGTACGCCATTTTGCGCAAATCCAGTATATACTTGCAAATAAATCTTAATATTTTCTGTAATTGTTTTGCTGGATCGATTTGGATTACATTTCGTTTTTCCGCACAGAAAAATGACATTCACCGGGTCTGTAAGCAGTCTTGTTAAATTAACGAATACAGTCGACATTTTTTTAAGCGAAATATATTGGGGTAAGAAGTCTTTTTACTAGCTTTGAGAGATATGGTTTTGCATTCTTTTCTATGACAATTAGTAATATTTTTCTATTGCTATCGTTGGGATTGTGAAACCGGTGGGTCCCTCCCAGAAAATATTAGACAAATTCCTAGTCTAATCAACCTTCATGCTGCGAAAGCCATAACTTTACCACCATTAATTCAAACCATAAGCAGAATGTTCCACGGCTTATGGCTATACCAATGGCACTTATGGCGGTTCAAGAATGAATTAGATTAACGAATTAATGAAGCATTCACGCGATATCAATCGATGCTATCGCGTTCGTGACGGCTGAAGGCCACTGGAACTGATTTCAAGAGTAACCTTCAACATAAAAACGAACAAATAAGGTTTATTTTATACTGACAGTTGCCATTGACTCCGCACGTATTGTTGTCCTGCGATCTAAGGAAAATTATTATTATATCTTCTTCTGTCGAATTGACGGCATTTTTGAGTTGCCATCATGGTGTAGTAATTTGTTTCACGGTAGCGCCGCTACTCACGGAGAGGGCTCGAGCATAGATTTTGCCCCTCAGGAAGACTTACTACGTCCTTTATATTTTCGGGGTAAAAAGTAGGAAGTGCCCTATGCATAGTGATACCGTACCATTTAAGTCTTGGAATTGCTTACCAGCTCATATGTGTCCTTCTTCCTACAGTCGTGGGCCTTTATTCGGGGCGTGAAACAGTTTCTTATGAGGCCGTCAAGCTGTAATACTTTACGTATTTGTAATGGTGACCATCTTTTCTTTGACTTTGCCTACCGCTTACCATCAGGCGAGCTAAACTCAAATTGACGTGCCTTAAATAAAAACAACCTATAAACTCGTTTATACAGTTGTATTATATAAACACTAAAATATTCAGGTATACAATGAACTCATGCGAAGGTTTAGTAGCCACTGTTCAAGGCTTCTAAAGAAACGAATAGAAAGCACTATGATAGATTACATCGATACTAAAGCACGATATCTCATTCCCCTTATAACCTAACATGTCGTACGGTTTGTACAGAACTTGTGAAGGTCGATGAACGAGTTACTGGTAGATATTATACAATTCCCTATCTTTGCTTAGTCGAACAAACGGAACAGTTGAATCGATTGTGAAATTTAGGTTATACTCGAAAGAGTACGGAGGTAAGACATGACGGTATGTTCTGTCCTAATTGTGCAGTCCGACTGGGGAAGTACCTCCGTATTCCGAATTCCGCGGCTAATAATAACCTTGTATTGTGTTTCTGGCGGTGTATAGGGTAGCCAGAGCTCACTGGAGAGGTATATAAAAAAAGTTTTGGTCCAAGAAAGATGTTTTGGTGTGTTACTCAATCACGAACTGCTGAACGAAGTTGGTTAAAGTTTGGTATAAAGGTATAGATGACTTATATGTTCGGTATTTTCTCCTTGAAACAGGTTCCCATCGATCGAGAAAACGAAATTAAATATTTCAAACGCAAACTTATTCCACAAGACGTGGCACGTGGCAATCTGCGTTCAATTCTATAATGAGAATGTTGTTCAACTTTACAGAACCGAACATTATTGTCAGTCGAATGAACTTACCAACTTTATGTTTTATTTAGCCAAAGTTGAATATTATTTTTGTAAAGTCACGTTTTCTTTTGAAAGTCAACCCTACCGTTGAAGTTTTCGCCGAACTTGGCGGTCGTTGAACTTTCTGCTGCCATTCAAATTGCAACATTAGATATACAGTGAGATTGAATGGTATGTATTATTGGTTTTCAGTGGAGGGTTAGTTTTATATGTGCTTTTAAAGTCATTTTTGATTTAATACATTATTGATAACACACTTGTACTTCTTCCACGATATATATTATTGTATCTAACCGGTTTCACCTTTATATTGCGTTACTGTCTATGTAAACCGAAAATGCCGCAAGGTGAAATCGGTTAGATACAAAAACAGATATCATGAAGAAGTACAAGTGTGATTACAATAAGTTTCACCAAATGTCATGAATCAACAGTAGGTATAATTAGTCATTCTTGATTTTATTTTCTACCATCCACGGCTTCGTCTGCATTAAATTTAATAGTGAATATAAGGCTGATTTAAAAAAAATTGATGACGTTTTGATGTTTTCTTCCGCCATAAGACACCCATCATAGCAGAACCCACAGTCGTCTACTTGACGTAGCGCATATTGACAAGTAACCACAACACAATGCGTTTGTTTATTTATATAGCCCGTGGGACAGCCCTCGGCTGTATAGGGTTGCGTACACGTTGTTGTTTTAGCTGGTACACTAGGGCTGACAACGCAATTGTTTAAGTCTTTCCTTGTTCAGCTATTGTGGCAAACAGAGAGGGAAAATAAGTGACGATAAATATCGACGTTAAGTGGCGATATGATGATTCTTTTGCGGTCTTTGGTACTTATAAAAACAAATTCGAAGGAAAAAAAAAAAAAGAAAAAAAAAAATTTACAATTACTGAGAAGCATTCATCTTTCCGCTTCGCATGTGAAGTGATTGTAAAAATAACTTACAACTCGATTGTAAAGTGATACAAGAGAAAAAATCATTGGGAGTACCAAGTCCAAGTTCCAAGTCTTGATAAGATTTTTTTATGAACTCTTTTAAAGAAATATTTTTATATACCAGTGACGTTCACTAAAAACAAAAATTAAGTAGAATTTTAGTGAAGACAATAAAATTGACTTCAGAAACCAGATTAGCAGTCGAAAATAATTTATGTGTCTTAACCTTTCCAAGCACTTATTCAAAACAGACGTATTTGGCTGTCATGGTACCACTTCAGCCGTTTTTCCTCATGGCAAGCTGTGTACCGCCGCATCCTTCACGCCATACCCTTCTCGAACTATGATGTAATTTATATTCTAAACTCTTAGTTAACCTGGTAACATTACTTGGTTGAACTTTTAATCACATATGTTAGTATTTAACCACCACTTACCGAAAAGTCCGAATACCCTGAGGTTATACATAATTATTACGTATGTGGCAAGGGTAGGTTTATACCTTCCTCGGAAAAACATTTATTCATTACTGAAAACCCGAGTGGTTACATTTTAGGGACCATAATGTATGCGTATAAGTGTACGTACTTCTTTGTATTCATTATACGTTTGTGTCTGTGGGATCCTCGTTGAACTAAGAATACAAGGGTCATCACATTTCTTCTCATGGTTGTCGTATGAGTTGTATGTACCGAATCGCAAGTCTGTCAATCGGCTACCAACCACGCGTTATCTTTGATACCTATTATACAGAAAGAAAGAAGCACTATGTCTGTATAGATGTTAAAATTTATGATTTATTCATCTACCCTCCCCACGCTCCCTTTATAAAACAGTTAATCTAGTACATATATAAGTCAAATTTTAATTATATGTTGGGTTATGTTTTAAGATAGACATGCTAATTTTATTCATTATTCAATTTGACGGAATATTAACCATGATTGTATTGGAGTAACCACTCCAAAAAACCCAACAAAACTGATAAATATCTCTTCAAATTGAGTAGTGAATATAGATATGTGGGTTATAACGTCTAAACAGCTACACTTTATTGTAGACCTTGTCGTAGCAGTTGGCTACGCTTCGTAGCAAGTTGATTTTACCTTTTCACAATAAACAATAATATTTATGTTTTGCTTACAGGTATTCTACAGGGGAGAAACGTTTACTTTGGTGAGTGCTATTTGATAACTTTTTGGCCGTTTTTTGTTAGAAACATTTCTCAAGACACAGAAACTCAATTTGGAAATACCGTTTTTTGTTCAATAAAAAATGAACGGCACTATTTAAGTGTCCTACTTTTTAGAGCAAGAACTCTGAATAATCCAAAAACATTTCACCTAACTCGGAAATCAAACCTAATGCAAGCGGACGCATTCCCTGCCACTACGCCACCAAAGCAATATCCCCTATCGTAATACTGTTTATTAATATTTAATGTCAGCGCTAAAATACGTCATGAATTCCAGTGTTTGACTTTATTAACTTATGAATAATTCGCGTTATTTGCACCTTTGATGTCAGAGCTCATCATTACTTTATAAATAAAACATTCGGAACTATGCCCGTCTCTTTCGTTCGCACTTAAATTGCTATAGGTCTAATTTATTCGAAAAATAAGTTGATTTACATTATCAAATAAATTTTAACTTACTGCTGTCACCGTTGGCGTAAAATAGGTACTGATCCCGGTCACGTTATTCACAGGAACCTATTTCTAGGTAAAAATAGCCTAGTGTTTGTAATTTTCGGGACTTCACGCGATATATTTTTGAACACTTACTTTTGTCGACGTTTCGGGTGCGTTGCAAGGTCAGCAAGTCGTGGCCGCGGGTGCTGCAACGCACCCGAAACGTCGGCAAAAGTAAGTGTTAGTAAACGCCGCGATAGTATAAAAGTTACAAAAATAGTAACCTTATTTATTTATAAATACTGGGCTCGGCTTTTTACAAGCTTTTTTTCTTAACTTTTTTTAGCCACATACTCTTCTCACTGTCTATCTATTGCTTTTCCCACAGACTATTATCTATTACAAATCTGGCTGTAATTGTAATGCTTATGAAGGTTTTCACTATATTCTTCATAAGCGTTACTTTGTGACTATTTTGTATTGATGAACAAAACCATACAGAGTTTCATTGTTCCAATAGAAATTATCATGGCAGTTACACACATTACAGTATGTTTGCACAAATATACTGTAACGGTATTGGAAGATACTTGTGCAAATTTCATTTAGGTGTATTTGTGCAAACTTAGGCTGGTGCAGTTATATTTAAATGTGTGTGGGTACCATTAGTCACCCCAACTCAACTCGAGAAACAGTCTGGGGCTTCAGCAAAAAAAGAAGCGGGTGCTTTTTCTAATTCCATCAAACTTCGACCATTGTAAGGTAGGAATTAATGAAATTTGAACTTAAAAATTATCATATGAAAGTTGATATTCGAAATTTTCACTTCCATTCTAAACTTTCTAATGGAAAATGAACTTTAACTATTAGTGCATAGAATGAAATATTGAATGATCTGTACTGAAATAACAAGTGGTTGTGTGTTGATTGATTGGCTGTGCATTGGCAGGGGAGTTTCGATTCGATGGTTTAGTTTACAGCGTTTTATCGCGTATCTTGAAGTGTAATATTCATATGTAACTTTTATACATTTTAATATATGAAGCGTTATCATATTAATAATGTTTCATTTTCCTAATATAAAATTCTCTTGGGTGTGTATTCGTTTAGCTTTGGCACACTTTTAGAATGTAGGTTTTTAATAAGCTCAACGTATTCATCTTCATAGACTTTGCCTTGAGCTTACCATCAAGCGGGGAGAAGTCAAATTGACGTGTCCTAAATAAAAAGAAAGGAGGAAAAAGATGGAATCCTCATCATGATTACTTCTTTGTTCGTTTGTCTGTCAAGATCTTTTTTTCAGAAGTGCGTGAAGCTATTAAGTTGAAAAATAATGCAAGCGGACGCATTCCCTGCCACTACACCACCAAAGCAATATCCCCTATCGTAATACTGTTTATTAATATTTAATGTCAGCGCTAAAATACGTCATGAATTCCAGTGTTTGACTTTATTAACTTATGAATAATTCGCGTTATTTGCACCTTTGATGTCAGAGCTCATCATTACTTTATAAATAAAACATTCGGAACTATGCCCGTCTCTTTCGTTCGCACTTAAATTGCTATAGGTCTAATTTATTCGAAAAATAAGTTGATTTACATTATCAAATAAATTTTAACTTACTGCTGTCACCGTTGGCGTAAAATAGGTACTGATCCCGGTCACGTTATTCACAGGAACCTATTTCTAGGTAAAAATAGCCTAGTGTTTGTAATTTTCGGGACTTCACGCGATATATTTTTGAACACTTACTTTTGTCGACGTTTCGGGTGCGTTGCAAGGTCAGCAAGTCGTGGCCGCGGGTGCTGCAACGCACCCGAAACGTCGGCAAAAGTAAGTGTTAGTAAACGCCGCGATAGTATAAAAGTTACAAAAATAGTAACCTTATTTATTTATAAATACTGGGCTCGGCTTTTTACAAGCTTTTTTTCTTAGCTTTTTTTAGCCACATACTCTTCTCACTGTCTATCTATTGCTTTTCCCACAGACTATTATCTATTACAAATCTGGCTGTAATTGTAATGCTTATGAAGGTTTTCACTATATTCTTCATAAGCGTTACTTTGTGACTATTTTGTATTGATGAACAAAACCATACAGAGTTTCATTGTTCCAATAGAAATTATCATGGCAGTTACACACATTACAGTATGTTTGCACAAATATACTGTAACGGTATTGGAAGATACTTGTGCAAATTTCATTTAGGTGTATTTGTGCAAACTTAGGCTGGTGCAGTTATATTTAAATGTGTGTGGGTACCATTAGTCACCCCAACTCAACTCGAGAAACAGTCTGGGGCTTCAGCAAAAAAAGAAGCGGGTGCTTTTTCTAATTCCATCAAACTTCGACCATTGTAAGGTAGGAATTAATGAAATTTGAACTTAAAAATTATCATATGAAAGTTGATATTCGAAATTTTCACTTCCATTCTAAACTTTCTAATGGAAAATGAACTTTAACTATTAGTGCATAGAATGAAATATTGAATGATCTGTACTGAAATAACAAGTGGTTGTGTGTTGATTGATTGGCTGTGCATTGGCAGGGGAGTTTCGATTCGATGGTTTAGTTTACAGCGTTTTATCGCGTATCTTGAAGTGTAATATTCATATGTAACTTTTATACATTTTAATATATGAAGCGTTATCATATTAATAATGTTTCATTTTCCTAATATAAAATTCTCTTGGGTGTGTATTCGTTTAGCTTTGGCACACTTTTAGAATGTAGGTTTTTAATAAGCTCAACGTATTCATCTTCATAGACTTTGCCTTGAGCTTACCATCAAGCGGGGAGAAGTCAAATTGACGTGTCCTAAATAAAAAGAAAGGAGGAAAAAGATGGAATCCTCATCATGATTACTTCTTTGTTCGTTTGTCATTCAAGATCTTTTTTTCAGAAGTGCGTGAAGCTATTAAGTTGAAATTCACACTAAAACTCAAATCGACAATACCTTAGAGCTGTAAAAAAATCAAATCAAGATGGCGCCATCTTTCAGGATCTAGATTCTGTTCGCACTTATACTGAATAACTTAAAATAAAATAATAACTTCACGTTTGTAGGCAACTTTCGGTGCGAAAATACGTCTCACACTTGACCGGGTTTTTTTGGAACGTTTTGAGCACAATTATTAACCCCCGTACTGACAAATGCGGCGACAAATTTGACTATTTATCTGTTATACCAAAAGCTAAAGGTAGCTAGCTATTGACCATCCGTAAATTTGGATTGGATGTATGAATTTCAATACGTTTAGAAATCCAAATCTTGAAGCTGTCCATATCATTTATCAGATTCATGAAACGATTTTGGAAGACATCCACTCAATTTTCGATCTCTGTACGTATCGTCAATGACTACCTTAAAGAATACTTCAAGAAAATCGCTAAGGATCACACAATCCACTTACTATCCACTTTCTTTTCTTTATAAACAGAAATATATCCTTCAATATACGTTTTATCCGATAACCATCACTTTATTTCTCCACTATTTTATTTTATTTCTAAATTTCAGCGACTTATATCGTATACACAACAACACTAGAATATGAAACAGCTGAATTAAGTGTATGTATTGTGGAAAAGAACCCAGCAGTTGCTCTCTCAGCAAACCCGTTATGTCTAGCTGCCGCCGGCCGAACCATTCGTGTATCGATTTTGCGTTTCTTTGCGTAACACTGGCGCTAAACAAGCTTACGTCACGGCTTACGTAGACTTTTCTAAAGTTCTCCACGTCCGAATGTAATAGCAGAAACTTAAACTTGGGTCTGTTCATTTGAATCAAGCAATTTGACGCAGAATCTACTGAACCGATTTAAATTATACGTGTTACGTAAATATATGTTTTGAAGGAGAATTTAAAAGATTTATTAACTGTGATCGTAGCATTAAAAACTATCAAATTAGTAATTTAAAAGTATCGAGAGAGCGGAGCCCTGCGATTGGCGGACTTCACGCACATACAGGTTCACAGTAGGCAGGGTGCCTATCGTAATGCTCCGCATTTTACGTCACGAATTTGATAGCTTTTTGTTCTTAAGGTACGGCGTCGTTCGCCGTACGCCGTATTTAATGAAAGCTGCAAACAATTAGCCTATCACACTCCATTGCTGGAAATATGCCTCTCCCAATGTAGGCAGGCTACAGCCACTGTGACCAGACTGGTCGGTACAGGGTTTTATTTCTCGCTCGCAGTGATGTCGTCTGCGATCTACGTTTTTTTTTCCTTTAGTTACTTCTTACGACAACTTTCGGATGAGATGGGGTGGCGCTCTTCATTCATCACCACCCCACGATTGAAAGATTGTGAGATCCAAATTTTCAATTTCATTTCTTTTTTAATTGAGAACACGACAGTTTGACTTCACCCCACCTGATGGTAAGCTGAAGGCAAAGTCTCGGGAAAGAGGGTCACCATTACAAATACGTACAGTGTTACAATGGTGGCAGCTCAATTTTCGCAGTTTATTCATCATCACCCGATGCAGTATACTCAGTTTTTATTTGTTTCGCAATTGTATTGTAATTGCTGTGTTGATTCCCGGAATAGAATCGCGCTACCCTTTTCTTCCCTTGGGTTCTCATAGAAAATGACTAAGGGATAGAGCTGTTCTTTATCCGACTTTAAATATACAGCCATGACTTGAGGGATAGGCTCGCCCCTATTACAAGAAACCGAAAATTATATAAGTTTGGATGTTAAAACACTTCTGCCTACTCCGTTGGTGATTTATGAGCTTCAATATATCTATATAATTTTATTATTAGTCGGATGATGGAAGATGAAGTAACTACGAATTTCCTCACAGAAATTCACTGCGCAATCCCAGATCTGGAGAATATAAATATCAAGGGTCAGCAGACGGAACGCTTTAAATGATATCGAGTTTTCAAAGAGATTAAACCCCAAACGACATCAGAAACATTTACTGTACATTGATTTTCCTTTGAACTGTCGTAGTCGCTTGGAATCTTTTGGTTATCAATTTATTTTTGTGTTATACTGGTATGATTCCTCGATCAGCGATTTGACAGACACATGCGTCATTTTGCGGACTACGCACCGTTGAAAAAGGCTCATTTGTGTTATTGTATACACGTTTGTCATCCACATCTGCATTATCTTCGCCTCATGGTGAGTGGTTACCGTGGCTTTTAAAAGCTTGCTACTTCAGACATGGATGCTATCAGCATTGAAGAAAGTCAGCACTAAAATATTTAAAAGGTTTATTTAATAAAGGTAGAGGGGCTCCCAGGTCAAACCGACCCTTTTTGTGCTGAGAAAAGCTTAGATCTACTACGAATGCAATATTTTTTTCACTCATTACACATATCTCCCAAGAGTAGTAGTTCTTCTCGTGTGGAATAAAATTCTGTGAGTCATGAAGAATTTCTTCCAAGTATGTACTTGGAGGAAATTTTTCCGTGATTAAATAAATTTCCTATTTGTGATATTATTTAGGACCCGTTTAAGAATCGCACCAGCATTATAATATTCGTGCTATTAGGTAATATCGCGTGTAAGACCTCCATTATTAAATAGGCTTCAACATTCTTATGAAATAAATGCTAGATTTGAGCGCGTTAGAATAAGCCTGGAATTTATGTCCAATCGTTATGTAATTTAGGAGAATATGTAGTTATATCTGTGGGAGTTCTAGGCTCGGGTCAGGCATCTATTTTAGGCGTAACAGCTGTAGTATACCGTAATTTTTTTATTTTTTTTATTAATGGCACGTCAATTTGATTTCACCTCGCTTGTTAGCTATGTTAAGCTGAAGGCAAAGTCTCATGAAAGAGGGTCACCATTGCAAACACGTTCAGTGCTACAATGGTGGCGCTCAGCTTGACGGCCTCATCAGATACTTTTTCACGCCCCGCTTAAAGGACCCGGGACTGTAGAACGACAGAAGAGACTGTAGAAGGAACGTGCGCCAGCAATAAATTCCAGGACTTCACGGTGTGGCGGAGAAAAGACTCACCGAACCGCTTGGTTCTTGATGGAATATTCTGTTTGGAATGTTAAGGAATCGATTTCACAGAAACGCTTAGTTTTGTTAGGCTTACGTACTGTCAAGAACGCGTTAGTAAACTTTTCTTCGCCGCACCAGAAAATCTTGGAACGCTTTGCCAGCTCACGTCCTGCGTACCTGCCTCGTAGAGTCCCGGGTACTTTTGACAGGCCGTGTACGAACATATGTCGAGACCGTCATAGTACAGACCGCCATTCTGACGAAAAGATCTATAATGCCGGCTACTATTCTTTGATAGATAGATAGATAGATTACTCTTTATTGTACACCAAAAACAAAACAAAAAAATAAATACAAGAAAACACCAAGGACAAGTAGTGAGAATTACAGTTGTTCTAATGTACAATGGACGGCCTTATCGCTGGAAGCGATCTCTTCCAGGCAACCTTCTTGGTTGCAGTACAATTCTTTGTACTGCAACCAAACTTACCGTCATGTACGGTGCGGTCCTTCGAAGACCCAGCATCATAATTTTAATTTCGTCCTGAGCTTGCACTTGGGAGGTATCGGGACCCGCTCTCTTAGTCAATCTATGCCTCCTCCATAGTTTTTTGGTTCATCTTGCCTGAAACGAAACTCCCATAACTTTTAAAGCCTTTTAGCCACGACTATTAGACAATGGGGGTTGTCAAGTAATATTTGGCACTAGGCTACACTCACTGTCCCAAGACGGCCGTGTGGTTTTGATCGGTTCTTTGACTCGCTGATTTCTGCAGGGAAAAAAGGTTATCTCTCACTGAATTTGCTCAAGTTTACAATAATATTTATTCAGAAATTTCACATGAACAATCATTGGTTAATTCATTCATCGTACTGGATGTTGACTTTGAAATATATAAACGTATATTAACTCCTCTGCCCATGACTGTCCATTTTCATTTACAGTCCTCTACCGCATATGCTATTATTAAATATGCGCACGTCCGGCAAAAGTCGCCCGTTCGCACAGTCCGGAAAATTACTCATTCAGGCTTAAATATTAAGCAGTCAGACTACTAATTTATCATGACACTAACTGTGTGGGTGGTGTGTGGTAGATTGTATTTGTAGTTGACTGTACGCCGTTATACGGTCATTGTATTTTTATAGTTATACTAAAGTTAACAGAACTGACAACGTTGCACATTCCACAAGCGGTAAGTTTATGTGTTTAGATTGGAGTAGATTGTAGAATGCCAGGTAAAATTATATGTATTCATGTTTATAATTGTTGTTTCCGTGATATTTGTGTTGTATTTTCTTTTTCTCTGCATATAAAGTTAGCAGATTAATATAAACGCATCTCATAAGCATTATTGGCAAATATTACACTCAAAAATATATTTTTTATAGTAGTTTTTTTACAACAATGTATTAATTTCTTCTCAATCGTCGAGATAGATTCTAATGTAATTTGCAATTACAATATCGTAGTGGATCGTTAATAAAAATTCATAACGTTATATTGAATTATTCAAATTTTTGTAAAGGTCATTTTCATTTTATTTCATATTAAAATTCTCCAGATTAAGGGCTTAAATAACCATCTAGGAATCTACCAAAAACCACAACTTCATAAAATAAATATTAATTTCAATCTAACTTTTCTTTATTATTGTGATTCGGAGTCGGATCGTTCGTATAAAAATAAACTAACATTTATTTTGTGACTGTTTTTTTAATATCGAGCCAGTCGAATTGATATTGTAATAATACCGAACCGTTGCAGATTCCAATAGTAATCATAATAAATATTGACAGCCATAACTATAAAAACATTCCCGAAGCTCATCTAAATCATACAACACACTAACGTCTCTATTTATATCGCAATAAAGTCTAAATTTCATTTGTTTTGTTTCTAAATTTGTAGGGTAGAACAATAGTGTAATAGCAATATTCGCGCATCAGTGCACAGTGAGCCATGTGCTTGGGAGATGGAAAGAGGGATAAGGAAAACTTAGTTGAAATCGAAAATTGAATGTTCAATGGATATATATTTGGATTTGGCGTATATAAAGAAAAAAAAAGTATTTAAAAAGGTTTGGCTACTCGTTCCAACCTCATTTGTAAGCTGACAGCAACTAAATGAAGGACAATTCTCCGGCGTACGCTTTCCTTTCAGGATGAGAGATCAGATAGTAGTCGTTCCCACAAAGTCAAATTAAATGCGAAAATATACAGATAACGTGTAAAAGTAAAATGCGCAATAACATTTCTAAAAAACTTTTCAGACATTTGAAGGTTTATAGAATAAAGAAACTAAAATAACCTTTGAGAACTTTGATAATATTACTCTTTTTTTTAGACAGATGTAGGTACCTATAAAAAAAACACTTAAGATTCTTAAACTTAGGCTTGAAAATTTTACATGTACATTTTGAAAAATATTGCTCTTTAAGATAAATATTCATATTTCCCCAAAAATATCTTTAAGAATCATTGCTTCCTCTCAAACATTTACCGACACGAAATTTACTTCGCCACATTCCCGTCAAAAATACCCCTATAAATTGTAAAACGTGCTCGAGCTCCGGAGGGTTAGTTTTCTAAATCCCGCGAAGCCATGCGTTATAAAAACTAATTTTACGCGACAGGGGGTTGGTCGTTGGGACCGTGTCATGCGCTTGAGCGGGGAAAATTGCAAACAGCAAATTTGGCTGAAGCCAGTAAAATCACTACTTGATTAAATAAAACTAGCGTGATGCCATTAGCACGAAAATCTACCGAAATTCGCAATGTAATGATATCAAGATAGCGGAGCATTGGGTACTATATGCAGCCTGCATGCATACTGTGAATCTGCGTTTGCGTGAAGCCCAAACGCAATGTGTCGCTCTTTCGATACCTTTACAATACAAATTCGATAGTTTTGGTGTAACGGGCACAGGTTACTTTTAGGTGCTAGCTGTGGTGCTACTAGCAGTATCGGTCTCATCGTCTCTTACCAGCAGCCGCCTTATTATACTGGTCACCTAATTTCAATAGCAATCGTAACGTGAGTGGTGCATAAGACACATGTTAATACATTTTCATTATAACTTATTTATTTAATGCTTGTATGCGTATATTGGTAATACTTTGGATGTTGTTAGGAATACCTACTCCACACACTATATTTTATTAGTGTATGGTGCTCATCTTGTTGCCTCTCATAATGCACCTACTTTGTTATTCTCCACCTATAAGGTTGACTGGTCTGGAACTGGCATTAAGTCCGCCTGTGTACATATGTGCATGAGACTTTAATAAATTAATAATACTCCTAATATTAGAGAATTTTAATGAAACCGAGCCGACAGTCTTTTAATATCCCGTCGAAACAAGATTTTCATGTTGTGTCGCGAATCATTTTCTGCCAACTTAACCTCGGCTTAAGTAATTTTATTTTTGGCGTTGATGCTATCGAATTGAATTCATTTCAGGGCTTTTCATCAGTTACTCTCATTTATGAATTCATTTAAATATAGTTTTATTTCAATCAACCCTTTTCTGAAATCAGTCGAGGTCGACTTTCACATTAACAAAGTGCGGCTGAACTGACTTCCATATTTTTTGACAAAGTGGCTGTCATTCCACTACCATAATGAGTGCCTATACTACTGATAACAAATGATGCTGAAAAGTTTTAGAAATTACAGGGCTGTTCTGTGCTCTTGAATATTATGTTTTATCATGTAGAAGCACGGTTCTTTTTATACCTATTTACTATCTTGATCTGAGGCCCCTTAGAATTACTTCTCTTGCTGGAACGCAGCTAGAGTACAATAAATTTCAATGTACTGTCTTTCCATGGTGCGAAGTTTTACGGACACTGTGCCTTTTTTAACCCAGCTTAAGATTGGCGTATGATTTTGATAATAGGCTTAAAGTAACATCACATAAATCGGTAATTTCCCTAATGAACAATCAAACCGCACAATTCAATAACTTGAGGTCTTGAGCGAACTTCAGTCTCAAAGTTATCGAACTCTTAATGTTAATCCTCACTAATTACTTTATGGTTAATTAACCTACATACCTATATAATCCATTCTTCGGTTTTAGGTGAGTGTGACCTGCCATTTTTTATATCGGCCGAAATCGACTCTGATATCTGATGCTGAGTTTTTATAGATTTATAGGCTTAAGTTTAACCTTACTCACCCCTGATGGTTAGTGAATTTTAGGGCCCCAACTACCCGTAACGACTGCCATAGATTTTTGTATGACAACTGGGACCGATGGCTTAACCAGCTCTCCGAGGCACGATCATCCCGGGAGTAGGATGCTTATGGGTTACAGGAACGGGATCAAAACGTCAGTTAGTCTAAACATATATTATAGATTACTCACTACGCTATATTTAGTACAATAGAATAACCCAAAAGGCTTGATCTTACCGAAACCAATCGAATGAGAGAACCGTACCTTTTACCGGATGAACACATCAAAGAATTCGTACGGGAACATTATATTGGTACGGGAAATGTTCTAATGGCGCGGCCCTTTCATGTATCTTCGTGAGCCTTTTGATAATACATTATTAAATTCATATGCTAACGCCTATTCAACTATGGTGTAGGCAGAAACAATAGCTCGCTATCTGCTTCTGTCTTTTCATACTTCACTAGTTTCCTCTACTCAATAATATCATTAAACTTGTCATATAATACGGAGTCGCCGGTTTTGATACTCTTGCTAGAGAGCGCAGTACTTTAAAAACATATTTACTGTATATACCTACTGACTTGTGAAAAGTGCACGGTTAAATATGAACTATTTTTGGACATTGCGTGCCATTTCCCCCGAAGAAAGAAGACGAATCCGGGGGTAAAATAGGAGCAGAGTAGTCCCCACTCCTGAAGGGGTCTTCTTGAAATCGAAGATGACCCTAAGGATTAGGTACCTACCTACAGCACAGGCTAGCCTAGTGTGGCCACTGGATATAAGTTTATTTGTAATTAACTTTTATTCATTAACGGAAATAAATGTTTTTTTAAACCCTGGGTAAGCTGGGATGCGAGGGAAACGCGTTATTAGCCCACCTTACACGCATCTGAAGAGCTGAGACAGGCAGAGGTATGTGTGAGGATATCCTGCATGGAAAGAAGGATCTAAATATATCCAAAACTACGAAAATTAAACTAAACTATAGCACACAGTATCCCTTACTCAAATACAAGAAAACCACTAAAATATTTCCACAAGTTTTAACATTCCCATACAAGTTTGCTACTACTTTATATGCATCAGCATATTGTCATTTAAAAGTCATGCTCACGGTGCTAGCAAAATGTATGCGCAGTTCCGTTGCCTCGTGAATGGTGTAGATGGCGCTGTTTCAACAGTCTGAACGAGCCATTACTGCAGTCGTATTGTTGACAGCTCTGTTTTGTGAACACGGTTTTATGCGATTCTTTTTGGGATTTAAGTTATGATTCCGAGCCTTGATAATATGGTTTAATGTTATAATTCCTTGCGGCTTGCCTCACCCATTGTTTTAGAAGGAACTAAACTAATTACTACTACTATTAGTAGGATAGTATATAACTACAGAACGATATCGCCAGTTTGGTTGTGGAGATCCGATGGAGTCGCTTCCCGGAAAATATCGAAGTTCAGCCGCACCTTAATTAGACTAGAAAGCCAACCCCAACTCAGTTGTAAATAGGCTTTGAGAATGATGAAATTAATGTATAGTATGTTTCGAAACAGTGTATGAAAATTAAGAAATAGGTATATATAAAACCGAATAAAACCACAGAGCTATAAAGCCATGTGTGTAGTTGTCTGTACCGCGCATTTAATACAGTATTCCGTTCGCGCCCGGTCACAACGACCTATTATCTCAGCGACCATGTTTCCAAAATATCTCGGCTTTCTGTGCTCCCTTTGTCATTTTTAATCAAAATACTTCTTTGTTGATATCTATGAATCTGTGATAGAAATAGCGTGATAAGAGAGCGATGTGGAGTGGTAGAAGATGTAGTGATGTGAATTGAGAAAGGTATGTTACAACAAAACGGAAAAATATACTGAAAACCTAGAAAAGCAATTAGTATGCTGTTCAAATCAAATTTAGATAGAAAAAAAGTGAATGCTTCGACTGGATTCGAACTAGCCACTTTTCCCTAACAGAGGAATGCTCTTACCGCTAAGCCACGAACCCATCGCCCAAAGGTTGTATAGGAGAAATCCGAATGATTCAGGTTAGAGCGCTCCCCCCCTATAAGAGAAAGATCGCAGGTTCGAATTCTGTCGACTATTCTCAAAATAAAGCCCAAAAAACGCGGACGATCGCATTTTGAGCACATTTTAGGTCCAGAACTCGTGCATATACCTAGGTATGTTACTATATACTTACCTCAATACAAGTCGAAACACTCCAATAGATTATTTCGCTACAAACGGGAACGTTCCATTTACATTTGACGTAAATATTCTCTTCAAAGCTACGAATAATATGAAAACGGTGTTCAAAATATCTAACATTGGATTGGATCACGGAGGACCGAACTATATAGATGACGGAGATGTAACAGTTAGATTTCTCTATACAAAAATGCGTGGCCAGTTGCGGGTGTGAAGGGAGACGCGCGGGGACATGTAATCACACCCCTCCACCCGCGTGTTTGTACCCCTCTGTTTAAACCCCTCCTACTTCCAAGAAATCCATCTACCAGAACATAGCGAAACTGGAAACAAACGTGACATGCAATTTTCATTGTAGTTTGACTACTGGCCACTAAGCGCTACAAACAATTCTAGAACTATCTATGTTATGAATGTTTATTTCTTTAAACTTATCTCGGAGGAAGATTCTTGGGACCAAATTATAAATTACTCGCTCAGCCCATTTTTGAAGAATAAATATTGCATTTAGAAGTAAATATAGAAGTGGTCTCGCTATAATAACACTATAACAACACTTATTTTAAATAGGGGTATTGTTTTTGAAAATTGGAACATCTGTTGGTATAAGGGCAAATCATTTAGTTTCTCTACATGGTTTTGTCATAGCCCGGTAGATGGCCTAGTTAACTTTATTTAAAATTTTAAATTTCAGTTAAATTAACTATTTATAAATAAAACGACATTTTTGAAATCATTAATGAACTAAGACAAAATGATGGTGCTGAAAATTTCACAGTATGCATTGAGTATTATTACAACTACGATACATGAAAGACAAGATTACTTACATCTATTCTCCACTAGATGGTTCTATTAGGGTATTTTTTTTATAAAAATTAAAATATAAATCCAGGGGACTTACAGATGAAATGTTATACCATCAGTATGTTTAGACAGTTTACCTGTACAATTTTTACACCCTGACACCACACACTTCATGACGGAACACGATGAAAACTATTTTATTCTGCAATTTTTTTAAGAAAAATGACATCCGTACCCAATGCCGTGACACGAGAACTGATGAGTGACGTCAGAGCCTAAACTTCGTCCCTTTCTAACATTACCCCGCCCGTTCGACTCGACTGAAAGCTTAGGACTCAATTGCCTTTGCAACAACTCCGCTTACTTCAATTCTCCATGGATTGGATATACAGTTTGAAAATAAAAGTTCCATTTTACATTTAAATCGCACGAAAAAGCATGCGGGTCCACCTGATGAAAAGTGGTTACCGTGGCCTATGGACGGTTGTAACACCAGGGGCGTCATATTCGTGCTGCCGACCATATAGAGAAGGGGGAGGGAAGAAGGTTAAGAGAGTTATCTGTGCTGTACGTGCAGACGACAAAAAAGGGTTTCCCACTTGACAACACAAAACTTCTCCATAGTGCTCTGGCTACCCTACTACCGCCGGAAACACAACACAAGGTTATTATTAACCGCGGTATTCTGTAGGTTTTAGATTAAAACCTTTATCTATTTATCTCAACCAATCGCAGTTACATACAATACTTGCACTTTAGTTCACTCTCTGAATGACACAAAAAATGAACAGCACGGGTTTCCACGTCTCCGGGAAGGTAAAACCCGAAAAATACGCAGACGATATTACTGCGAGAGGAGAAATACCTGAAATAAAACCTTTTACCAACCTTTCTGACAAGAATGGAAACTGTAACTCAACACCTACGTCCACGAGGAGAGGCCTATGTCCAGCACTCATGGACAGCGATATGCAAATTGATTGAAATATTTGGCCCATTTTTATTGTAACGAGGGGTGAGACGCACACCGCCCTTCCAATGTTCGAAGCAATTTGGCAACCGAAATGACGCATTGTGTGACCTTCCATCGAAGGACGGATAATTCCTCGTATAGGATTATTAATTTGTGTGGGAGCTATTTATATTGACTTCGATATGATGGATGAACACTGGAATAGAATAACGTAGACTGGAAAAAATATTTTTGGAATGTTTGCAGCGAATATTTCACATAGAAAAATAAAACAAATTTTTCAATATTCCGCAAGTGCGAAGAACAAACTTTGACACGTGTTTCGCCTCTACACAAGACATCTTCAGGACCGCTACAGAGCGATTACTGTAATGGCTTTCCGCCATGTAACACCTACCTCAATATCTTATCAAATCAACAAAAAGCTCAGTGCAAATATCTGTATGCATGTATATGGCTATTTGCGCTGGTCTGGTCGTGCCTCGGAGAGCACGTTAAGCCGTCGGTTCCGGTTACCATACCAACATCTATGGCAGGCGTTACGGGTAGTTGAATCCCTCATAAATCCGAACTGCGGTCTTGCCAATTTGGTTGTGAAGGTCCGATGGCAGTCGCTTCACTGAAAATATCGAAGATTAGCCGCATCTTAATTAGACTTGAAAGTCGACCCCAACTGAGTTGGGAATAGGCTCAAAGAATCATAAGTTATTGATATAAATACACAGTCTAACCGATCGTAATTGAATACTATGGTTTATAGATACAGGGAGACGATTGCCTTGTACTCTCTGTATGCTTGTCAAGCTGTATTGAAGCTGTATTGTTTAAATTACGATATGTATAAGGTACATTATCGCTTGATACGTATATTATAGTAAATCTGAATAACGTTAGTCAATTATAAGTTAATCATTAATGAAATGTCCAGTTGTCTGGTCGAACAATGGACGTATCTACATATACTACATATTCATAGGATAGTTCGTAGACGGTTAACAGATCACATAGAGTCACGTCCCTCGGTAACTCGGAGTGGCGACGGAGGGACGAGCGTCCCTCCCGGGTTGCAGGGGTTCCGGAGACACTTGAAGACGTAATTCCATAGCAAAGGAGTCATTTCTATGTATGAAAACATTCTAGTATAAATAACCTGAGACTCTAGATAAAATAACATTCTTTTGATGGAAAACGTTTTTAATTTGTTTGTTGTTCATTGAATTACTTGATACTGCGGTTAACCACAATAAAAATATGAAAAAATTATTGAAATATAGATTTATGTCAATCTCATAGGTTACTAAAAGATTTCATTGGTATTTTCGCTAATAGAATCTCACTTGACTGTATTACTGAACATTATAAAAATTTTTAAAAGCAATTAGTGACCCCTATAAGGGAGAGATCGCGGGTTCGAATCCCGTCGATACATTCATTTTTTTCTATCTTAATTTGAATGTCACTTTGTCTAAAGCCCTTTGTCATCTAAATAAAGAATAAGCATAGAATCAATAAAACAATATTACTTAAAAATCGAACCCAGGATCAATCGAAACAAAGCACAATCTAAAGCCTTACTAAGTAATACTGGTTATATTCGGAGGACCAGTAAGAGAGTAAGAAATATACTTATATACTTTTTCTTTTGTAAAAACATTATAAACTCTTAGTTTGAATCAAATATACATTCATATATACAAATATTTGCACTGAGTGGCATTTGAAGCCGTCCTCTTGAATATTTTAGTTGCTTCGATTTAGCCGGCAGAACCTTTCAAATACCATACAGCCTTAAGGGGTGCACCTCAAATCTCTTCACTCTCATCAGTGTATTGAAAATTGCCACAAACTGGATCGAACGAGCCAATTGCAAATACACCCGTAACGTAACCATGTTTTGAATAGGTTTATAAGCTTTTCATAAATGCGTGGATGTCGATTTGAAAAGCACTTAGTAGTATTAAATACGTATTCAGTTCAGAGTGAAACTGTTGGTTCCGTATTCAGAACAATTTACATCAATTAGTATAATACTTTGTATGAGCCGACCCCAGATAATGGGAAGAAGGCTAAGGAAAAGAAGAAGAAGAAGTATATTACTTTGTATCATCATTATCTGCACGAAGTATCCTGCACGGTGCAAGCTCTCCCTTTCTTTCCAGTATGCTAGTTACCTCTTTTCTTTTTTCTTGATCCTTTGTTCAAATGCTAACTCTAATATAAACCTACCCTTTGTGTAAAGTGAGGTCACCCGTCAATTTTACACAAACCTATCTAAATAGAACTAAGTTTAGGTAAGTGTGGCTCTGTGGCTAGGCGGTAGTGAACGCGACTGGAGGAGGCGCGGGTTCGATCCCCGTGTAAATATTTGTATGCATGAATATGGCTATTTGCACTGGTCTGGTCGTGTCTCGGAGAGCACGTTAAGCCGTCGGTCCCGGTTGCCATACGAACACACCTATGGCAGTCATTACAGGTAGTTGGAGCCCTCAAAAGTCCAACTAGCCTAACTACAGAACTTCGATATCGACAATTTGCAGTCGCTTCAAGCAAAATATCGAAGTTCAGCCGCATCTTAGTTAGACATCTTAGAAAGCCGACCCCAACTGAGTTGGGAATAGGCTCAGAGAATGATGATGAACAATTGCAATTTAGACGTTTAATATACACCCCTGTCTACTCCCTTATAATATAGCTGCTTTAAAGCACATAAAACTAATAGTACTTATATAAATGCAGATACGAAAACATCAAAAAATAAATTGCATTCAAGTACGTTTAAATCAGTTTCATGTATATATAATCATGCAAACTTTACTTACGAATAACATTTAATGTAGCCATGTTGAATAAATATAAATAATTTAACAAAATAACGCATGCACCCCTCGGCAAAATACTTCGAGAATGAATGCTCTTAACAAATCGCATCAAAACTTAAAAGGGTTTCTATCAAGGCTTTTACTTTGAAATATCTGTTATGTTAATAATTTACTAGTTAGTTCTGCCTGAATCATGAAAAAAAAAACAATAGCCAATCAATCAATCAATCAATCAATCAATCAATCAATCAGCCTATCGCAGTCCACTGCTGGACATAGGCCTCTCCCAATGTGCGCCACAGCTCCCTATCCTCCGCCCTCCATATCCAATTTGTGCCAGCCGCCTTTCTCAGGTCATCAGTCCATCTAGCTAGAGGGCTAAATAATAATAATTTCATATACATTCATTATAATGACGTAGGTATTATTTCTTCGCGCAAGTAAGAAGCTACATTTTTTCATACTTAGTGTTTGAACCATTTTTGAAAGCCGCCATGTTCCTGCATGCAGGGTCTTTGTAATGATACGTCATTGGGCAAAGTAAATAGTACGCTCAAATTAAAAAAAAGCATTTGAGTATCACATGACTAATAAAAGATTATTGTTTACACATATCTCCAGTCGAATTCAACAAATTGTTAAGTAACTAAATGATAACGATCTGTTTCAATTACGGCATTCCACAAGCGGCAAGTTCGTTCTAACAATAAATCTATGAGAGTGGTTTGTATTGGGAAAATGCAATTAAGTTTACCTACCAGGACTTGGCACCATGTTTAGTCATTAGGGAAATTGCCAATACCAAAGCACATTAGATGGCGAGGAATGTTTACAGTTAATAATACTGCCAAATTTTCATCCGCACCGGGACTAAATAGTGTACATACATACATACATATGCTCACGCCCGACTGTCATACTGAATTTCGAAGCTCAAAATAGCGATGAACTGTAGCCCTAAAGAACAGAAACGCGACTCACGGTAGTGCGAAAGTGCGCCACATCGATACCCATAATTTCGAATGTTTTCCACCGCGAAGCACGGTAGTGCGAAAGTATTCTACATCGAGTCACACATTGTCGAATGTACTGCAGCGCGATGCACGTCTGTGCGAAAGTCTAGTAAAGGGCATGCTACTTCTTGCATTACACAGAAATGTTTGCTGTAAATCGATGATTGACGAATCGATGTTTTGTGTGAGTGTGTTAAGTTATATATGGATTTACTGGAACTTGAAGTAATATCAGAACAACGTCAGTCTTTATTTGAGTGTCAAAAGTGGAACAATAAAAAAAAAGGATACAGTATACCATTTATTTATAAGTGAGTAGTAATAAATAGGCAATAATTATATTATAAACAATCATACCGAAAGTGTAATTACGAAATGACTACCTATTTGCCGTTAACTGCACCGCGAAAAAAAATGCTAAGCGTAATGCATCAGGTAGAGTTTTATTGTTTCCCAGAATTATTTCAAGTAAAAGTTACGAATTAGATTAGGTTATTTATAATTAAATGTAACAAAATGTATCTAACTGGGGTTAAAAAAAGAGTTTTTCATTATATTCTAAGTGTACGCACTAAATGAACTAAAATTTTATCTGGAGTTCACAATTGTAGCCGTCGAGCTAGCAGAAAATAGGATGTGGCATGCCTTCGCATTTAGTAGAATTTAGCACTGACGTGCATCGCGCTACAATACTTTCGACAATGTGTGAATCGATGTGGAATACTTTCGCACTACCGTGCTTCGCGGTGGAAAACATTCGAAATTATGGGTATCGATGTGGCGCACTTTCGCACTACCGTGAGTCGCGTTTCTGTTCTTTAGGGCTACAGTTCATCGCTATTTTGAGCTTCGAAATTCAGTATGACAGTCGCTCACGCCCGTAATCCCCGAAGTGGTAGGCAGAGGTGTATTAAACACCCACATTTCACCAATGATTTATGATTTATGATTTTTGGTCCCACGTAATAGGAGGCGAGCCTATTGCCGTCAATCAGACATTGTGTAAAAAACGGGTATGCCAAAAATAAATTTCTAACCTAAAATGTTGCAGCTGAATAAATTTGGAAAAAAATGATTTTGACCCGATTCCTTGCTATGCGGTGACAATCGCAAGTAAATAGTGTAAATTTGAATTCAAATATTTTGGTCTTCGACGAGATACTTTGGGGCCCCATCCAGATTTTCGGGGCCCAAATCAACCGCACCTGCAAGTCTAACAGAATGGACACTGACGTGAGCTTTCCCATCGTGTTTGAGAGGACAGACGGCAGTCGATTCCAGAAAAGTCTAGACTAAGTAAATGTTTGTAAATGGACAAAAAATAAAAGCCCGCTGAGTTTCTTACCGGAGTCTTCTCCGGCCGGGATCGCGTTTCAAACCGGTGATCCATTTGTACACTAACTTATAATATAATATTGATTCCAAACAGCCACTAAAAATATCTGCAGACCCCGGACTCCAATGTGAAACCTTCGGATGCGGCCGGGACTAACGCAACAATTAGGTATGATGATGATGATATTTTCAACGTCAACCACTCTCTAGTCTGCTCTACTACGGTCATTCACCTCTTATTACTCAAAGCTACTGCAATATAATCATTATCCACCACAGCTTGTTACCAAAAAATACGTGCTCTGAAATAAATCATCACATAACCGTCACGTCCAATCACTCAGCTGTTGACGGGTTAATACCTCTCGGACATATACGCAGCGTGACCACAGCCCCTGGTACATAATTGTCAATTTACATATAAATGGTGCGACACCCAGTGGCGGGGGGTTAACGAACACCGCAGGTGTTATCAGACACAGGTACAAATTATACCCATCTAGATATGGCAGTGTTTGGTGGTGCAGTGTGTTGTGATTTATGACTAAATTTGTAGAGATAAGATGTTATTGTTTACTTGCAGTGGAGATGAAATTCAGCAGAATAGAATTTGGGCTACCCCAATCTATTCCCATGCGGTGTCGTACAAGGCGACTAAGTTGTAGAACTGTTTAACATCAGACAGATATGCTCAGCTTCAGAAGTATGACTCGTGTCAACATTTGAATGCCCTGAACACGGCAATAGGCTCACCTCCTTTTACGTATAGAGTCCTTCGCTCGAATCCTAACCATTACAGCACATTAATCAATAGGAGTTCTCTCTCTCTCTCTCTCTCTATCTCTCTCTCCGTCTCTCTACCCTTCTATTTATCAATCAATTAGTCTTTCACAGTCTCCTGCTGGACATGGAACCCTTCCAATGTTGGGAGACTGGTCTATCTCTACTTTTACTCTTCGGTAAAAAAAAATCAGTTAAATAAATCTACATACATAGGCATGGTGATAAAAACTTAACACTCTTTTTATACAGTCGTGTAATAAGTTGTCAAGCAGAGATTTCTAACCTTCAATATCACTGCATGAGTGGGTATCAAACACTTGTTAATACGTACTAGGAGCATGGCTCACAGCCAACTATTATTCCAACCCGGCACACGTCGCTTTAGGTTACCAATCTCCTGAAGCCGCTTCAAAGGATAGAATCCTCTCCAATATATTTGGGTATCCAAGCAAGGATAATTCCGTTTACATTTCTGATTGTGAAATATTGATGAGAGATGTACAGGCTGTAATGAAAGGATAGGAGTCAAACCTGTAATAGATTTGACAGTATCTGTGGCGTAGCGGGTTTGATTCTTACTCAGTGCAAATATTTGTATGTACGTTAATGTCTATTTACAGTTGTCTGATCGTGCCCCGGTTGCCATACGAACATCTGATTTGTCTTCTTTTCTTACAGTAAAGGAACTCTCTTAACCTTAAATAAAGCCCGGTCCTCAAATTCCACTCAAATTATCGTGATGTGTTTGGATGATGATGATGATGATGTGCTGTGCCTTTCCTTCGCTTATAGCTGCCATCTCACATCACTAAAAATAATTGAAATATATACTTCGAGTAAATTTCTCGTCATTTTCAATAACTTTTATTTTTTTAAATATTGTACACATTTCAACAAAAAATACTGAAAAGTTAAAACAAAAAGAAAACATTAAAGTAATTAAGTTCAGAACGTATAGGTATTCACAGATGACGCAAGGCACTAACGACTTTCCGTCTGGACTCTTGCTAACATAAAGACATGACGTCGTTAATGAAAAAAGGTCGAAAAAGTTTAATAACTTCAAGTTAATAAAAACGGTCAGCGTCAAAAGTCACTATTCGTCAAAATAACAAATAGAAATTTCACTAAACTCTTCTGTGGTTATAAGTTTTCTGTTTATTCCAGATATAAGTCGCTATACACCAAAATAACAAATAGAAATTTCACTAAACTCTTCTGTGGTTATAAGTTTTATGTATATTCCAGATATAAGTCGCTATACACCAAAATAACAAATAGAAATTTCACTAAACTCTTCTGTGGTTATAAGTTTTCTGTTTATTCCAGATATAAGTCGCTATACACCAAAATAACAAATAGAAATTTCACTAAACTCTTCTGTGGTTATAAGTTTTATGTATATTCCAGATATAAGTCGCTATACACCAAAATAACAAATAGAAATTTCACTAAACTCTTCTGTGGTTATAAGTTTTCTGTTTATTCCAGATATAAGTCGCTATACACCAAAATAACAAATAGAAATTTCACTAAACTCTTCTGTGGTTATAAGTTTTCTGTTTATTCCAGATATAAGTCGCTATACACCAAAATAACAAATAGAAATTTCACTAAACTCTTCTGTGGTTATAAGTTTTATGTTTATTCCAGATATAAGTCGCTATACACCAAAATAACAAATAGAAATTTCACTAAACTCTTCTGTGGTTATAAGTTTTATGTATATTCCAGATATAAGTCGCTATACACCAAAATAACAAATAGAAATTTCACTAAACTCTTCTGTGGTTATAAGTTTTCTGTTTATTCCAGATATAAGTCGCTATACACCAAAATAACAAATAGAAATTTCACTAAACTCTTCTGTGGTTATAAGTTTTCTGTTTATTCCAGATATAAGTCGCTATACACCAAAATAACAAATAGAAATTTCACTAAACTCTTCTGTGGTTATAAGTTTTATGTATATTCCAGATATAAGTCGCTATACACCAAAATAACAAATAGAAATTTCACTAAACTCTTCTGTGGTTATAAGTTTTCTGTTTATTCCAGATATAAGTCGCTATACACCAAAATAACAAATAGAAATTTCACTAAACTCTTCTGTGGTTATAAGTTTTATGTATATTCCAGATATAAGTCGCTATACACCAAAATAACAAATAGAAATTTCACTAAACTCTTCTGTGGTTATAAGTTTTCTGTTTATTCCAGATATAAGTCGCTATACACCAAAATAACAAATAGAAATTTCACTAAACTCTTCTGTGGTTATAAGTTTTCTGTTTATTCCAGATATAAGTCGCTATACACCAAAATAACAAATAGAAATTTCACTAAACTCTTCTGTGGTTATAAGTTTTATGTTTATTCCAGATATAAGTCGCTATACACCAAAATAACAAATAGAAATTTCACTAAACTCTTCTGTGGTTATAAGTTTTATGTATATTCCAGATATAAGTCGCTATACACCAAAATAACAAATAGAAATTTCACTAAACTCTTCTGTGGTTATAAGTTTTCTGTTTATTCCAGATATAAGTCGCTATACACCAAAATAACAAATAGAAATTTCACTAAACTCTTCTGTGGTTATAAGTTTTCTGTTTATTCCAGATATAAGTCGCTATACACCAAAATAACAAATAGAAATTTCACTAAACTCTTCTGTGGTTATAAGTTTTATGTTTATTCCAGATATAAGTCGCTATACACCAAAATAACAAATAGAAATTTCACTAAACTCTTCTGTGGTTATAAGTTTTATGTATATTCCAGATATAAGTCGCTATACACCAAAATAACAAATAGAAATTTCACTAAACTCTTCTGTGGTTATAAGTTTTCTGTTTATTCCAGATATAAGTCGCTATACACCAAAATAACAAATAGAAATTTCACTAAACTCTTCTGTGGTTATAAGTTTTCTGTTTATTCCAGATATAAGTCGCTATACACCAAAATAACAAATAGAAATTTCACTAAACTCTTCTGTGGTTATAAGTTTTCTGTTTATTCCAGATATAAGTCGCTATACACCAAAATAACAAATAGAAATTTCACTAAACTCTTCTGTGGTTATAAGTTTTCTGTTTATTCCAGATATAAGTCGCTATACACCAAAATAACAAATAGAAATTTCACTAAACTCTTCTGTGGTTATAAGTTTTCTGTTTATTCCAGATATAAGTCGCTATACACCAAAATAACAAATAGAAATTTCACTAAACTCTTCTGTGGTTATAAGTTTTCTGTTTATTCCAGATATAAGTCGCTATACACCAAAATAACAAATAGAAATTTCACTAAACTCTTCTGTGGTTATAAGTTTTCTGTTTATTCCAGATATAAGTCGCTATACACCAAAATAACAAATAGAAATTTCACTAAACTCTTCTGTGGTTATAAGTTTTCTGTTTATTCCAGATATAAGTCGCTATACACCAAAATAACAAATAGAAATTTCACTAAACTCTTCTGTGGTTATAAGTTTTCTGTTTATTCCAGATATAAGTCGCTATACACCAAAATAACAAATAGAAATTTCACTAAACTCTTCTGTGGTTATAAGTTTTCTGTTTATTCCAGATATAAGTCGCTATACACCAAAATAACAAATAGAAATTTCACTAAACTCTTCTGTGGTTATAAGTTTTATGTATATTCCAGATATAAGTCGCTATACACCAAAATAACAAATAGAAATTTCACTAAACTCTTCTGTGGTTATAAGTTTTATGTATATTCCAGATATAGTGTAGACTGGAATAATAGCCGAATGGTTGACGAATTCGGTATCGAAAAAAAAATAAGATGTTTAGTAAATGTACTACTGTACCTTTTTATAACTAGGACTCTTTCTAAGGAAACTGGCAATTGACTCAGCGGGCTTTTTGTATTGATTAGAATTGTATTTCATTAGGAAGCTAGTAATGTCTTAAATAAACGTGCATAAATAATACGTATGGACCTCTTTCCCTATTGTTTAAATTCCTATTTCCCACCTATCCCATAGGGATCGTAAGACTAGACTTATAGGGGTTGTGTTGCAAGCATTCTTACGTCGCGTCGTTATTTAGGTACTCAGTAATGTAAAAAGCTATGTTAATTTATTTTCGTTGCTGATTGTACAGTTCCTGGACACCTTGAGATCTAGAATCCTTTGACAGCTTAAGTCTAATTTAACCTAAAGTAAGGCGTTAGTAACATAAACTAGATTGATGTCTTTTATCTTATACTAGCGACCCGCGCGACTTCGTCTGCGTCACCCCGTTTTTGCAACATTTTTCATTCCTGCTTCGCACCTGTTAGTCGTAGCATGATTTTATATACATATGAACCTTCCTCTTTAACCATTCTATCTATTGAAACAAACCGCATCAAAATCCGTTGCGTAGTTCTAAAGATTTAAGCATACAAAGGGACAAGAAAAATTGGGACAGAAAACGCGACTTTATTTTATACTATGTAGTGATAGTGATAGTGATAGTGAAGACAAGTGGTATCCTAAACTTAATTACATCAATAAATATGTAGGTCTATTATTCAGCAGCTGCTTCGACTAGTAGTTGCGCAGTGGCATTACTTCATACAATTTTAGTTTCAAATCACTGTACATATTCGTTTATTCCATAATTTTTCGTAGATAATTTACTCTATGGTGGCAACCCGAGCGATGTATGTATGTGTGTATCGCGGGAAGCAATGAAGCACGAGAGACGGGTGCATCACAAATGAGCCGGACAACGCTAGAAATAGCTCGAGGCCTTTTGAGGCACTCCGAGCGCATCATTTGACAACGCTCTGTAGCGTGGTGGTAGAACGATTCGGAGGTCATAGGTTCGATACCCGTCCGGTGAAAATGGTTTATATGAAGTCTATTAACATTCAGCTGGGGTGAAAAATATAGGTATTTCTAATTGCGTTTACATAGATTAGGTCTCAGCAACGTTGTTTGTATATATTTTAGTACTGGATCTCGTTAAATTCTTCTCTCATATTTACAGTCTCGAAAAAACACGTGTCAACTGATATTAATATTCTTCTGAATTCGGGAGTCGAATTCAGTATCTCATATAACCTCAAATGGTATTGGGCCGCACTCGCCACTGCTTCATCATGAGAACAATCTTAGATATAAATAACCCACACTGTAACCCTATCGCTAAAAGATTATTTATACTATTGATTGATGGCACTTGGTGGAACTTCTTGTTCTACATATTATCGATAACATACTAGTACTTCTCCATTGTATTTATTATTATTTTACCTAACCGGTTTCGCCTTGTAGCAATTTCAAAGGTTTACATTCACAGTTATCTATATAGGTATCTATTTATCTATCGCTAGAAGATTTTCTTTTTAAAAAGTAAAACATTGAAAAAAAAAGCATTAAAGCGCAACTTCAGAACACCACCGTAAATCCGCCTTCTAATCCTTAGGTCGACATGATCTTGCTCGTAAAATTTTATTGAGCACATTATGGTAATTTATACAGAGCGAAGCTATGGGAGGTGGGGAGGTCCAGACCTCCTCCCACTCCTCCACCTCCGCCGGGAAACTGTTATTGTTAGCAGAATACGAGTGACGCTTGAACCTTTTAATTAGACTATTTTATTCATTCCCAGTATTTTGAGGAGTCTTTGTGAGGAACTTTTGTATTATAATTTAGTGAAGTGGATCGTAGTATGAGTGCTAGCTTCATTTTATGAATGTATTCACGTTGGTTTAACACTGAAGTATGTAGACAAGTACACACGTTCTTTGGATCTCAGTTCTACTAATTGTCAACCTTTGTCAAACTACTGAAATTACAAAAACTGCTATTGAATTCTCGGCCTTATTAAATATGCCTAAAGTTCGTAATTAAATGAAATTGAGTTCATTACTTCGTTTCATTCACTCTACATTTATGCTATTTAAGTTTAGACAAGTGAATGTCAGTAAAGTCTTAAATTCAATGGCGTTATTTGTAATATCAATGTTTGTCATAGGCTGACAATTAGTACGATCAGAGCTCTGGACAGTTTATCATTCGTTTTTTTTATTTAAGGCACGTTAATTTGTCCTCACCCCGCCTGATGGGAAGCTGAAGGCAAAGTCTCAGGAAACAAGGTTACCATTATAAACACGTACAGTGTTACAATGGTGGTGTTTAGCTTGACGGCCTCATCAGACGCTTTTTCACGCCCTGCTTAAAATACCCGGGACTTTAGGAAGAAGGAAATACGTGAGACTTAATGGTGCGGCAGAGGAAAGACTAACCGAACTGCTTGGTTCTTGATGGAATATTCCGGCACCGTATGCGGGTGGCATCTAAGTATCAACTCTGTAAGACGTAAATAGCGATCCTATTGTTAAATTTCCTAATACCTTGTATCGGTATGACCTGAGAATTGAAAAAAGATACCGTCCTACTAACAACCTGGGATCAATGTTATCCTTCATTTTCTAATCCTTCCTATCCTAGTTCCTATCCTAACTTTAACTTAAAGGTATGATTTAGTGCGTTTGCATACGACAACTGCAAACGCTTGCAATAGCAACGGCCTACCGTGAGATAGGCTTGATTTTGATAATATTGTTTAATTCCTTGCGACTTCTCAATAGGGCTGTGGTAAACAGATTGACATTTACCAAGTAATATATGTGAAATGAATTAAAATGTATACATTTAGACAAATAAGCGGGTTGCGCGACTGATATTCTTTTATTCGTATGGTCAATGTTTCGAATGACGTGTCATGCATTACTTGTTAAACATACAGATACGCATAAATGGCGCCATTGAGAAACCGCCATGAATTAGTGAAAATAACCAATATTATCACATTCATATCTATAATACGGTATGCTGTATCTGCTGCTCGGTTTGCGGTCGGCTTCAGAATCGTACCTTAACAATGTTGATTCAATATTTTTTATGATCGACTTAAAAAATCGTAACAAGTTTTATTGTATAACCATGGCTTTCACTATCATTTATTTAGGCTCTATACAAACCAATGAATCGAGTCTCTAGTCAAAAAAACATCCCTAAATCAAATAGAAAAGTCGAGGAGACAGCCCTAACTGCACAAACACCATTTTCTCCGGTCCACAGGCGGTGTTTGCGTTGATCTCAGGCTTTGAACCGAACGCTGAATGGCCCCAAGTGCTCGCTGAAAGAACGCTAAATAGGCTTACTCAAAGAAACCACGTTACTCTGCGACATTGGACCTTTGTGACAAAAACAACAGTTTGTTTTTTTTTGTTCAAAGTCAAGGTTAGAATACATTTAAAGGTATTTTAATAGTAAACTAGCTGACCCGCGCAACTTCGTCTGCGTTTTATAGCGTAATTATGCTGTTAAAATGTAGCTTATATGACACGTTCGTAGATTTACCATAGCAGCGCCATCTATTGATTACTTACTCAACCCAGTCGAAAGGTATCGACATCTGTTAGAATCATTTGGAGTTAACAGATAATTGTGACTGTCAAATAATAACAGACAAATAATTAGCAATAAATTAAAATTGCGACTATAATTTGAGATTTAAACTATCCTATCTCTCAAGTTGGATCGAACTGCACATGGTGTGCGAATTTTATTATAATCGGTTAAGTGGTTTAGGAGTCCATTGAGGACAAACATTGTGACACGAGATTTATATATATTAAGATTATCAGTTACAGCTGATACCGCGTCATAAAGTATTTCATAGTCATAGTCTTTATTTGCATCCATGTGTTGTACAGTGGTTACAATTTTTTAAGTTCCAACGTGAAGCCCTGTTGTGCACAGCAATAGTATATTATAAATCATTAAATTAAATATGTTATATAATATTAGGTTAATAACATATTTCATTGATGAATTTATTTAATGAATTAAATTTCATTGATGAAAGTTCTATAATCTATGACTGTGCCTAATTTCATCCAGACCCCTTCAACCGTTTGTGCGTAAAAGAATAACAAACTAGAGTTACACCCTAGAATACGTGCTGTGAAGGTTTTTTTTTTTTATATGGACAAGGACTCACGTACGAAGCCTACTCAACTACTATTCTATTCCCTATTCTTATGCCCATTCTATTATGCACGTTATGTTGGACCTAATTTTAATATACACTTTTTCTTTTGCTGTTGTCTGTGTGACAGAAGTTGAAGGAAAGGAAAAATATTTTCTTTAAACATTATCAATGTATAAATTACAGAAGCATAACAATAAATGCATTGAAGTGAACATATTTTTGCATGCCGTAAGTTGATATTTTTTGTTTACCTCTTTTCTGCAAATTAATTAATTTAATACCGTGTAATGTTAAGAACAGTGCCACGCCACAAAACCCTCTGTGGTGTAGTGGTAGACCGTTCGATATGTCGAAGGTTGTGGTTTAAAGGTCTGGGTATTTTATTAAAGTTTAGTTTGTACGCATTTGCCGAAGGAAATACACCACTGGTTTTTAATTACCAGAGAAACCTGTGGTTTAAAGGTCTGGATATTTTAACGAGGTATATTTTGTATGCATTTGCAAAAGGAAATACACTACTAGTTTTTAATTACCAGAGAAACCTATATATAAAATCTATACTATTATATAATTGTAAAAAGTTTAGGTCACGATAACCGACAGCCACGCGGGCGGAGCCGCGGGCATAGGTTAGTATAAAGTAATAGAAATACCACTCACCATATAAAAAACAAAGTTAATAAAATCACAAAATACGCGCAAAAATTTTTAAATAAATCATTTCAAAAATATAATGTTTAAAAATGACTGTATCGTCATTCATTGTGCCGATAGTTTGTATGAAAAAAATTCTATACTCATACATTTTTCTTTTTTTCTACACTGATAGGTAATATCAAATACCTATCACCTCGTCAAATTTTTTATGGAAGGCAAAGTCTCATGAAAGAGGGTCACCATTACAAACACATACACTACTACAATGGTGGCGCTCAGCTTGACGGCCTCATCAGATGCTTTTTCACGCTCAAAGGGCCCGGGACTGTAGGAAGAAGGAAACACGTGTATAATATCCTAAAATATAGGCGCTATTTCATGAACATTTCGGTATGTCGTGTCGGCCTCGTCCCGCGGTCAGGTCGCTCGGCAGCTCAAAGGCCTCAGTGTGTAATGTATTTAGCGGGAGACTGCACTATGCTCTCTTTCAATCTAATTACTATGCGGGCTGCACAATCCAATACACTTACACGTGCCATTTAGTCTAGTAGCTTCGTATACTGGTAGATGTTTAGTGGAGAATGGAGGTGAACGTTTCAGAATTGTATTTGTAGTACTTCAGTGGACTGCACATGTGGTGCACACATTTACAATTTTACTTTACTTACTTTTTCAATTTTACTATTACAATTTGCCGCAATAAGCGCCTGCTCTGCCTAGATAGCGATTAGAAAGAAAGAAAGAAAGAACCATTTATTATTCACACGCTTACACCACACATAAAAAAACAAGTATCACAACAAAACGAATAAATATAACAATAACATGCACAAACAAAATAATATTTAAAAAGTAAAATATAGATAACAGTGTATGTGCGTATGTTCAGTTTTGTTTGTATGTTTGTGCGTATCTTAATTGGTTTATTTAATCCAACGCATCTCGCTATTAAATTAAAAACAAAAAACACTACTTCCCATCATCTTTAGGGAAACTTGCTCAAGAACCTCATCCGTTCAACAGGAGATGTATCGATGTGCAGGTAAGCCCCGATTACTGCAAATCCGCTCAACTAACGTTGGAAGAGTCCACGTATCCAACAAAAGTAGCCAATTGAAGATTTCAGAATACCTTTGTCCTTTCTCGTGCATTTATCTATACATACCTAAATGTCTGTATATCAACATACAAAAATCGTGAAGTGTCGCCAGCTATTCCCCATTCTCCGCAGGCTGCAGCCTACGGCGCCATGAACACATTCATACAGATATGCATTCATCCCCCGAGATATAGGTCAGCGTCGTTTAGGTGCTACACGCTCGAGGATTACTTGACGCAGGCTTTTATGCCAAAGGATCTGGTGTAGCTCCGTAGCTATTACATCTACGTAGCACCACCTGCGTAGCACATTCGTATTACTACATATGAAAGTGCTACGCTCTACTAAGATTTATTATAGTTATCTTCTGAAAGTTTAGATGTTTGTACTCAATTACGTAAATATTGCTGCACTGATTTCGATGAAATTTGGCACTAAGATGGATCATAGCCTATAATAGAATTAGCAGACTTCATATCCCGTCAATAGAGGTTCGTTTAAGGTGAAGAAAAAACGAAATAACGTCTGTATTGAAGCTGGAAAAAATATTCGTTGGTTGGAAACAAGGTTAATAATGGCAACACCAATGGAACTAGAACAACACAGACTAGCGCAGATTTACGACATACTATGTAGTTGTTCGACGAATATTATTATATATCAGGTTGTACAAAAGTGCTTGGACCTATAGGTCTAGTCCTTTGACATCCTTTATTTACTTCAACGGATATAGGTATTAACTGTGTGTAGTAACCTTAACACTACCGTCACGTATACAATTGTATTTTCAAATTGTTCAGTCTCTTTTGGAACCCACTGTACCTACATTATATCCTTCATTAGACTTCCTAAGCTTAATCGGCTCGGCTATAGTCCACACAGATCAAGTTGTAAGCGTAAATTATTCTATTAGGATCCACCACACCGAGTGCCTGGACGTTTAATAAAGCTGTCGCATAAATTACCCCGACAGATGGCGCTATTAACAAGAATTATAAAACGGGGACTTACAAAGAAATCTCATTAATCATTCGCAAGTTTAAATGATGTAGATCTGTGACTGTTATCCTACCACTCATTTGTGTCGACATCCCTTGAGCTTTTAGTTGAGGTCGGCTTTCAGACTAATTACAAAATGAGCGAACTTCGATATTTTCTGTGAGTCGACTGCCATCGGACCTCAACAAATTACTGGCAATACAAATTTCAATATTTAGACTACTTCCTCTAATCATTATTATGGTATCAACTACCCGTAATGAAGGACACAGATTTGTCGCACTGAGGCTTTAGGTCTTTAGGGGTGGTATCCTTTTACACACAAAAGTGGGGCGAAGTTAGAGCCATCTAGCGACTATCGGAAAAAATTAACGATTTTTAATCACTTCTTAAACTTAGTTTTTTTTATTACTTCGCTCAATTAATATAATTAAATTTTGAGGCATTAATATGCTAACTATTTCAAATCTAACGCGCGAGTTTAAGTCCCATCTAATCATTCACTTTATCCAATTTTAAATCGATTTAAAAAAGTTAAGTAGCTCATTAAAATCAAGACTACTTAGACAGGGAAAAGCCGTGTACGCTTCGCAATATGTGCGCCAGTCCTAACGGATGAAGTAGACTGTAGCCCTCATGCTGGTATACCAGTCATTTGCGTGTCCATTGGACATTATTCACGCGGTCCTAGATGTTATCTCGAACTATGCCGTCGTTGTATATGAGTAAAAAATAAAAGTCGCCGGCGCGGGCGTGTTATATAAAAATAATAGGGTCTAATTACAATGCTAGTTATTTCACGAATATTACTTTCGGAGAAATTTCGTTCTAGATGTCACACGCACGGGTTTGATGTACGACTTTGTGGTCTAATTAAAAAACCTGGTTCCCTTAAAGCTAGTTCTGTAGAAAGGAGACTGGTATAGATGTACAAGAGAGGTTTAAGTTCCAGCTAGTTCCCCTTAAGTTCCAGCAAGATATTACACCAAAATCTCAATACCTGATTTGATGGATGGTGCGCAAGGTGACCTCCCGGGTCAGGGGTTTAAACGGCACTCGTTCTCATGGAAAGATAAAGCATCTGTCATCTGATAGAACCCGCCAACGGTACTCTACAACCAAATTGGTGACATCGAAGTTCTGTAGTAAGGCTAGTTGGACTTTTGAGGGCTCCAACTACCCGTAACGACTGCCATAGATGCTCGTATGGCAACTGGGACTGACGGCTTAATGTGCTCTCCGAAGCACAACCAGACCAGTGCAAATAGCCATATTCATGCATACAAATATTCGCACTGAGCTAGATTGGACCCGCGCCACGCCACAGAGGCTGTCCCAATGTGAATCTAATAATAGCGCAATAAAAAATCCAGTTCGCATAAAACAACGTCATATTTCATAATAAATCAGTGTAGTTCCTTCTCCGGGTTTAAAGCGTAAAGTAAAACTATGTCAGGCGGCTCGTTGAACTTTGGCCCGCGTTTTAAGACTCCGTTCGAAACTCTCCCCAAGTAGGCAGGAAGTTTGCCGCTCAGGCTACATGCCAACGTTTCACTTTTGAAAGCATATTTTGTCTACTTAGCGGAATTTAGTACTATTTGTTTCATTACTTTTAGATTTCTAAGGGTATAACTCCATCTTCGAAAATCAAGTCAACCTCACCTACCATTACCAGATCAGGCTTTCAATACGAGCTTGGGCTCTAACAAAACTCATACAAACCAAATCACACAAGCTGTGGAGTGAACTCCCTGCTGTTTTTCCAAGCGACTACAATATTATTCTTCACGAAGGGCATTAGAAGGTTTCTAGCAGCACGAGTGTGATATCTCTGGTGTTGCAAACGTCCTTAGGCCACGGTGACCCCTTTCCATCAAGTGGGCCGTGTGGTTGTCGACCCCCTAAGAGAAATACGAGCAAAAAAAAACACGTAGCATGAGTGCGCGTACCTTGACTCCAAGTTGAAAGCCTCATATGCATTCGGGGACAATGCTAAAATGATGATGATATTATCAAAAATAAATACTATACAGTACACATATTTATATAGAAAATTATGAATGTATTTCATACCTCCACAAAGTAATTTTGTTCCGTAATGCGAGCGAACGTTTGTTGCAGATGGTGTACGTTCGTAACGGCAGCCATTTTGGTACACAACATGAACACGAGCAACTTATGGTGAGTGTTAATTACAAAAATGTAATTTTTACTTTAACCGACCACTCAATAAACCATTATAATTCCTCTGTGATATGGTTTACAATCGATATTGTAATTACTTGAAATATAACCTTTTAGTTCTGTATAGATAAGCGAATATCATATTTCAAATTTAAATCGTTCGAAATGGAACAGTGACGTATTGGCAAATAAGTCAACATAGATTTATTTATTTACACAAAAAAACGGAGAAACGGACGGAAAAAGAATATTTAATTCTATAATTTATATTTTATAGTTCAGTTAAACAAATCATTTATTAACAAGATTGTTGTATGAACCTGTAATTTAACCTTTTTAGAACAAATACTGTTAAGATTTTTTTTACAAATAAGTAAGTATCAACTTACTTTGAAGTTATAGAAATTGTCTTTTTGTACAGTTTTTTATTCATTCTTTATTCTCTCTATACAGGCTCTTAAGAAATCTTGACAAATTAAATTTCTTCTTTCTGTGTCTTTTCAAAATTGATTTTCAGTTAGTTTTGTAGAGTCAATTACCTAACAGTTATCAGGGTACCAAGGGTAAATGAAACAAAAAAAATCTATTACAATAGTAGAATGAGCTAAATTCGATTGCCAATTTATTCTCAATTTTATACCACTTAGATCAAGCACACGTCCCTCCTGATGGAAAGTGGTTGCCGTGGCCTATGAACTTTTGCAAGGACAGGGACGTCACTCGTGCTGCCGACCCAATAGAGCTCGCCTCTACAATTAAAGTAGTAAACGTTGAGAGAGTTTCTGTGCTGTCAGCGCAAAAGACAATGTACCACCACAGAGCAGTGTCCAGCTAAGCCCCTGGTCTTCCCACTGACAACCGTAAAGGAAATAGGCTTGACTTGAAGGGCAGTAGTAATTATCGCATAATATTTTTATAGTATTGTCCTCGATATCTGTCAATATTTTTCTAACAACTATCAATCAACTGTAAATAACTTGTGGGTTTTGACTCAAGTGACAAGAACGACATCAAATTTCATAATAAGATTATGGGCTGTTGCAGGAATGAGCCATGGGAATTAATCGCAACCCTCCTTGACGGTTCCTCTAGAAATTGCCCTGACCCTTGTCATGGACGTCACTTAGAAAGTTTTATTTTTTTATTGGCCCATATTTCGTTTGACTTTAAGGATGAATTATAATTGTACCCTCATAGTACCTTTCTCTCTCTCTCTCTCTCTCTCTCTTTCTCAGTATTATATGATTATGTATGAACAGTATTTGATATGACTCCTGGTATAACAGTGTTATTTAAAATTTCTTACTAACATCGATTTAGATTGGATAAAGTGAATGCTCAGACTCGTCCAAATATCTTCCATTTGGCTACACTTTAAAAAAGAAGCTCTACATTTCAGCATAATAGCTCAGCCAAACTCTGTGAAATAAAATTTCTCTTATGGGCGCGTATTCGCTTCCAGCGAAGTGCGCGCGCCGATGCGATGTGACATATAATTGAGTTAATTATTTCAATTTAGAGCTTCCTGCTCCATTATTTCGAGATTTTTATTCATGAAATATCGAATTTTATATTCGAAATAAAGACACGATTTGATTTGTCGTTTTAGAACTTTGAAGACAATTAAATTAAGAATCTTTTTACCTTGTGCTTTTGGTTTTATATACAGTATCTTCTAGCTTTTTCACGGTGAGTCGAATTTGGGCATGTATTTATGAATAGCTGTTTTCCGTGGTTCCGCTTGAGTGGTAACCGCACCTTGTTGTCGTTACCCATAAGAGCATATTCTAAGAACCTTAATTTTATCCCAAAATATCCCTGTACCAGCGAGATCCGTTCAGCCGTAACAGCGAGATTGAGGCCTAGGATTGACAGTAGTCGTCCCAAATATTTCATAAAAGCTTAAGAATTATATCATATTTCAGTTTGCACTTACATGAATACACATGATTTTTCATGATGATCAATCATATTGTCCGTACTCGCAACTTTATATCTCCATAATATTACCATTAATAAAATCATAATATTTCTCCGTCCCCATTTTTACAATAGAAAACTGAATGAAAATACGTATGAAAAATCTTAAGCACACGCTGTCCCTTACAAAACTCGCCTCATAAATATTCGCCACTCAAATGTGCCGCCTTCTCCGATAATCATCGATAATTCCGAATAAGTCAGATTACGTTTTCCACCGACGACGCGGACGGTTGAAAAGGGAAAATAAATTACAGAGGCGAGCTCGCGGCTGTGATAAATCGGCCCGTTGCGGAGCTATGTCGACGGGCATTTTACCTACCACTCTTAGCCTGAATACGGCTCTGGATATTTTCGGGCGAGAATAATGAGGACGGTTTATTTATGTCATTGTTGGTGTAAGTTGTGAACGATTGATATCTATATAATATACTAACTGTTGCCCGCGGCTCCGCCCGCGTGGATGTCGATTATCGCGTTGTACGACTCTGCTCGATTCACTACTTGCCTCTCTATACTACTTTTCCTTGCTGTCATGACAACGGAAATTGTTAGCGATATTAGCGCCAATGTATAGAAATTTACCGGATCAATTGAGATTTATGATTATTACTCCGCTCCCTTGTATGGTAGCGTGATGATATATAGCCTATGTTACTCCTAGATATTGTAGCCTTTTAGAGGTGAAAGAATTGTTTAAATCGGCCCAGTACTTTTTGAGTCTATTCATTACAAACATACAAACATACAAATATAGGTGCAAATCTTTCCTCTTTATAATATTAGTATAGATTATATAAGTGACATTTTTTTTATTGCGGTTTGCATTTGTTTGTGGGCGTCTTTTATGGTAGCGACACATGTTACAAGATGCTTGCGTAAGGCTTGCACAAATCTATTGTAACGTGTGTTGGAAGATGCTTGTGCGATTATCATTACTGTTTATTTGCACAAGTCTAGGTTTATAGTATAGAATATCAACATACAGTAATGATTATGATATGATCATGGAAATCCATACCAAGTGACGTGAAGCAACTCTTAAAAGAGAAAAAAAATTAAAAGACTTTTGGTTAATGTTGCCACTTCTAATTTCAAATATCTATACGATTATCATGAAACTCTGTATATCTCATGTAAAACGTAACGGAATATCTAAAAAAAATTTTTTAATAAATAACAGTTGGTACGGGGCGTTGGTATAGTCGCTGACTGTACCTAGTGCACACACAAACGGCTAAGTACTCAAACGGTTAAGCGCGATATTGTTCTATGAACAATAACCAGGATTAACGTTAGTTTAAAGGATTTATTCATCGCCAGCTTAGATTGCGGGTGAGGACAATCTCTGATGGTTGATTTCATTCACATCTTAATTCTATTGTGCCTCGATGGTGCACTGTATCCACCGGGGCAATGAGACTGATTATGTCGGACTCGAACTGACTAAAACGCTCGCCGTCTTTGACTCTTCGGTTGCCGGAGGTGATGCAGTAGGTAACATATCCCTAGCACCCCGACTGATCCTGGACTATCTCTTGTGTGCCACCTAAGTGGTATAAAATACCATGATGTCCCTATCTAGCCCCCGGGTATGGGGAGTAGGCCTTCTTCCGAGTCGCCTTCACTTATCGCAGACTGTGCGGGCCGAGGGCCGAGGGTTTATCAGGTGTGCCGTGTGCTTGTCTACAACCTTAATAGTACACAAAAAAGTATTTCGCATAATATTGTCAAGTTTATGTGTTCCCTCTATAATTCCATTACATATGTGTAATTTTTAAAGGGGGTTGTTTGTGACCAGCATTGCCCTGACATATAAGGGTCCGGTCCCTCAGCACATTACTCGCATTATTTGGATGGAGGCGGAGGCATTCAGTGAATTCGGCCTATTTGTCACGAGGGTTGCCACACATCAAAATTATGACATATGTTACAAACAACATGAAAATAACATCAAAATTTGTGGTCTACAAAAGCTCCTAGACAATTTGTAAAATAAAATTGTATGAAGTGATACCACTACACAACTTCTATTCTTAGAAGCTACTGATGTATCTTGTATGCAATATAAATCACAACAATATCCAAATTAATCTCTTTTCTCTGTCCGCACCATTAAGTCTTGGATTTCCTTACCAGCGCACGTGTTTCCTTCTTCCTACAGTCTCGAGTTCTTTAGCCGGATCGTGAAAAGCATCTGATGAGGCCGTCAAGCTGGACGCCACCATTGTAATACTGTACGTGTTTGTAATGGTGACCCTCTTTCCTGACACTTAGCCTTCAGCTTACCAGCAGGCGAGATAAACTCAAATTAACGTGCCCTTTATAAAAAAGAATTGCTCATCCGAAATATAATAAACAAAATGGCCGCCAGCTTGTCTATCAACTTACTAAATAACTTACCTTTTGACATAGAGATCTAAAGTCCTAACTCAAATGTGGGTCGACTCTGTGTCGTTCCATTGCATTCTGTATTCATTTCCCCGGACACTAAGTGTTTGGCGAACTAGTACGATTTACGAAGTAAGGAATTAGGTATATAAACTAGCCTAGTGCTTATACATGGTAGAACAGTCCCCTGGTAGTAGTTCGTTTAAGAAGTTGTACTAACCGAGCGTTAGTACTACAAGCAGATTGTGACATACATACATACGTAATGCTCTCGCTCGTAATCCCTGAGAAAACACCCACATTTCGTCAATGGTACCACGTAATAGGGAGCGAGCCTATTGCCGCCAATCGGGCACTTTATAAACAAATGGGTATGCCGAAAATAAATTCGTAACCGAATATGTAGCAGCTAAATAAATTTGTAAAAAAAATTTTGGCCCTATTCTTTGCTATACGGTGGAATATTAGACAGTGGCAAAGACCGCGCACCAGTCGGACTGCTCAATTAGGACGGGACGGTATCTCCTACGTACCATAATTTTCACAACGTAATACCGAATTATCACTGTACATATCACGTTCTATAAATTTCCACTGAAGAAAACCTATTTAGGTTATTCCTAAAAAATAAAACTCCTCCTATTTTTAAAGTCGGTTGAAAAACTGAAACTAACGTTTAATTCGGGCATAATCCTCGCCTCACCATTTAAAACCCTAACATCTATCAAGTGAGTCTTGTATACAGCACATTTACCGTGTAAGCAAAGCCTTCGCTTGGCCGTCTGCCAAGTGCCTACACTGTGTCGCCTTCATTACGTTGCAACCAGGGAACAATACAGTAAATAAATGATAGCCTAGTGGTATGGGTAATGGACTGCTGAGACGAGCTCTTGAGTTCGATCCCAGGTTTTATCATGGCACACACCAAAAACTTTTCCATGCTTTTCGAAGTTATGTGTATCGTGGTTTATAAGTGCCCGGTTAATGGCAATAATCTCGCCACCGATTACATTGGAACCTAAACATAAACTGGCGAAACGTGGGTGCTAGCACCTCTGCCTACTCTTTCGGGGATATAAGCGTGAGTTTATGTTAAGTTTAAAAAAATCGATCTCTAAAAGTGATATTTACCTCAATCATCAACATAACCAAGTGATGATGACATCTCCTAGCCATATCTCAGTTGCGACTGCCGTGTGACCTTCAAATAGACCCTCCAACTTCGAAAGAGGACATAAATACCCAGACGTCGTCTATTGAAAGGGCATAAAAATATATAGATTTTTTTATGGAAATCAAAATGATCAGGATTAATCTCAGTCTGCGTGAAACGAAACTCATGAGATCTAACCATAGACAGAGACCGTTCAATGATTTCTGATAGGTTCGTAACAAAATACAGTCCAACGGCAAAGTGACTGACAGCAGATTTGATCCTAGCGACATCTACATCGACCGTTACCATTGGACTTTTTTTTTCACCTAAAGTAATACTAATGTAGTACCACTCGCACTCATGCCAAGCGTGCGGCAAAGAAAATACATAATAGTAATTGTTCATAAAATATCTTTGGGACCATTTATATATTATTTCCCCAAATTTTGGGAAAAAAATGTATACTGGTATACATGATTTTAAAACTACCCACATATAAGTGTGACTGACTGCCGCAATGTTTATAAGGGAATGGGCTTGTATGTCATCGTAAACCTCTGAGGATGCCGTAAGGCGAAACCGGTCAGGTCTATTAAACAATAAAAATACTGTGGAAAAGTACAAGTGAGTTCTCAATATGTCGTCTGTTATTCTTTCAATCTGATAACAAAGTTCTACCGCTCGATTTAAACGTCAAAGTAAGCTCGTTACAATCGATTTGAAACTTCCAACATCGAATAACGTGTCTAACTCGATAGTTGAAGTGCGTCAGAGCGCAATGAAAGCGACACAGAACGCCGTTGGCACGTCGCCAACAGTGTATACAAGCAAGGAATATATTATTATCAGAAAGTGCTACTATTGCTTTTATTCCTTGTGCTGTGAAAATGTTAAACAGTTTTTCTTAAAGACAGTAACCAATATTAATATTATTTTTGTTGTAGGTATTTGTGTTATACATATAAGTATAGTGTGTTGACGAGAATTCGAACCCGAGACATTTTTTTTAATATTCTTCCCGAAGATTTCCTTGAGCCTTGTTTATATTTGTCTAACATGTCGTGTCTGACGCGTCAGAAAGTTATCGATTTCATACATTTAATATGGTTACGTGTGTGTATGGTGTGAAGACCGCATGAAGGTAAACTTCCGTTTCTGGCCGCCCCCTAGCCAGATGGACTGACGACCTGGAAAAGGTGCCTGGAACAGACTGAATGCGGAAGGTAGAGAATCGGGAGCAATAGCATACATTGGGAGAGGCTTATATCCAGCAGGAGACTACAATAAGCTAAAAAACATTTCTCAGATACAGTGTGTTGTGTTGCCTTGCGTTTGGTCATGTCAGCAGTGAGCAGAACAACAGAGACAGAGAGCTTCACGACACACTATGCCAGATTAATATAATATACCGTTACACGACAGTCCTGACAATGAAAATATGTTATCTAACCTAATAGAATGCTGCATTCCATTGTTAGTTCAAACATAAACTGGCGAAATGTGGGTGCTAACACCTCTGCCTACCTCTTCGGGGATATAGGCGTAAGTTTATGTTATGTCTGTTATGTTATAGATCTAACCAACCTTCAACTCATCCCACTTCTTATGTTAGCCAACTTACTCATCCCACTTCTTCAACTATTAAGTAACACGTCAGCTAAATCGGGAACTATTTCACTAAGCATTCGTACAGTTCGACGTGATTTCTGCCCGTCCCCCGGGGCCGTTCTGCGCTCACCGCTAATGGAGCCGGGCGGTGTGAGCGATGCTTCCAACCGTCCCGGTGGGGGTATCTGCCAATAATTATTTATTCACGGACTGAACTCTGAAGGCGTAGTGTTCGTTTCAACTGTAAATGTTCGCGAATTTATTCGAAGTAAATTTATCAGGTTGATTTATTGATAAATTGTCGGTGGACTAACCAGCGGACTCCTAACTCTGAGATGACTCTGATGAGGACTCCTAACCTATGTCCAGCGGTGGACTGCGCAGGGCTTGTTGATTGATTGAATATTATATTTATGACGTTGTGGTAGGTTCTATTTCCAGGGTAGTGAATAGAGTTGTAGGTACGTATAAGGCACATAAAGCGCACTCCGTATTTCATTATCACTGGGTGCGCCAAAGTTCACCTAAATTTTCAACTCCGAAAATTGGAACTCCGAAAATGATCTTCCTAACATTTTTCATCCTAACAATCACAATTCCTAACTACTCTGTCTCTAATGTTTTAATTCCGAATCATTCAACTTCATAATGTCGGTAGCAATAAACATCTATTAAACTATTATTTCTTTTCCTATATTTTGTCAACATTACCATCTTTTACACTATTATTGAAAGTCATACCTTTTTTGTTTAGATTTATTTTTATTAATAATTATCAGTATTATTTACATTAATTTTGCGTAACTTTTACAGTTTTAGTTTTTTACACGTACAATCTCGCTGCGGTCATTCAGCCAAGTTCCAGAAACGAATTGGTCATATTTATAGTTCTTGGTTTAGGTTAGGTTAGAATTGTGACCACACAAGCGAATCGCGAATGCCAGAAGCGAATCGAAAACGAAAAAGGTCATAAACATAACCGTAAATCAATCGTATTTTATGATTTTCATTCATTTAAGCCAAAAAATCTGTGAAACAACCTTTAATCATTCTAAACAGTTTTCTAATTAATAGTAATAAGTATGTAACAACAAATAACTAAAAAAAATTAAAACTATAAATAAAATATAATTCTAGCAACATATATTTTTATTACATTTGGTAGATAAATGTTTCTTTCTAAGTATGAGTGACAATATTGTGGTAATTATGTTTAGGGATAAAAACGTTAGGGTAAAAAACAGTAGGAGCTTTAAAATTGTATGTTAACGATTTTATTGTTAACAGTTTTCGGAAATATGAGTGTTATGAACATCGACGGTAGCACTACAAATAGTATGAATAAAAACTTTAGGATGAAAAATTTTAGGAGGAGTGATCATTCGGATTACATATCGTTAGGAAGAACAATTTCGGATAAAGAACTTTAGGTGAGTCAATATGGACCCATTATCACTACACAGTATAAAATAAAGTCGCGTTTCCTGTCCCTATTTTTCTTGTCCCTTTGTATGCTTAAATCTTTAGAACTACGTAACGGATTTTGATGCGGTTTGTTTCAATAGATAGAATGGTTAAAGGGGAAGGTTTATATGTATATAACATCATGCTACGACTAACAGGTGCGGAGCAGGAATGAAAAATGTTGCAAAAACGGGGTGACGCAGACGAAGTCGCGCGGGTCAGCTAGTTCTCTATAAGCCTTCCCGAAGCGCGAAACCTATATCGGGCAAAAACAACGATGGCAACTTGAAAATGCCGTCCATTCGACAGAAGAAAAATTCAAGTGCCTGCATGTGGTTATACACAATCTACTACCCCTCCATTCCATTATTTTATCTTAACCGGTGCAACTGCCACAGCTTTACCTAGGACTGCGAGGTCAGATACCAGTGGCTTCTATAAAAGTCAATCCATTAGGGGGAGGGATTTAAGCGAACCCCAGACTCCGAATACCTTGGATGTCGTTGGGAACAACAAAAGGTGATGATACTGAACAAGTTTTACTGTTATCTTCCCACTGAAGTCCTCTATTCCTCTCTACCGCCATTAATAAAATAATTTTAATGGAGTTCTGACGAGAGTTGTGCGGGGCACAAGTCGGGCGGTTGTCAAGGGTCCGTAACCATGTCGAGTGGCGGGCGAGTTCGCGGGTAATTGGGACGACTCGAGTCGCACTCGCCCGCGCCACATACCACGAGTGTAAGGTTTATGTGTGACGCAGATATTTTTAGTTCCTCGTATTATTGTATTGTCTTATACAAAACGTTGAGGGATATACATGTTTTGTTTTCGCCCTTCTAAACAAAATGATCCTAAAAAAATTTACGGGGATTACATGTATAATTTTTTTGTATCTATCTGTAAAAGCCAGTAAAAGCCAAAAAAACCAGTAAAGAGTTTTTTAATCTTGGATCGCATGGAATTCTGTATCGATTCAAATCTTTCTTATTATGGAGACTGCTCGCAACCCATGGGAATCTGTCCAGAGACGACTCTAGGCACATGAGCCTCCGTGGGCATCGGAAGTCGCTAAATTACCTCCGTCTTTCAAGAGCACGGGCCTTGGGATGGCTGGTGCAACCGGTCGAGAAGCAGCTCGCGTGGGGATCACAAAGCGTGCCTACTCATACCCGGGATTTATATGGGAAGACCGTGGTCCCTACACCTGAAGGGGGGCATCTCGAAATAGGTTTGCCAGGGTGCAAAAAATGTCTTGTATTTTCTCATCTCCAGCAATCAGACCCAAAGACGGTGAGCGTTTTATTCGGTTCGATTCCGACGTAACCACCACCGGCTTTAGCGGGGGTGATGCCGGTGGAATTTTGCGCACGATACTCCAGAATATAATATATTCCTCCTGAATCAAAGTTTTGCAAAATCTGTTCAGTTGCTTCAGGTGCTTCCACATTCATGATTGTCATTCGAACTGAACCGACATCTTAAAAAAGCATCTTTATAACAGAGAAGAAATGACAAAATGGTTCTTATTAAGCTTCCATTCCATACACAAATGTAGGCACCAATTCCACCGCCGCATTGCACCAATATAAAAACTGGCAAATAAAATTAAGCTTGTACATATTAATTACTGAGTTTCTCTCTTAGCTTTTTATTTCAAGTATGTTTCTGTCATGTTACAACTAATCCAATCTGTAATAACATTGTGTTTGACATTGTTGTTTGTTCCTAACGTTTATGTAACACATCTAAGAAAGCACGCAAGTAGCGTTCTGGAACGCTCTCAAAGAGTATCTTCGTATAACGCGTAATGTTTGAATTCAAACAAAGAATTTGCATCACATTACAGCCGTGTTCAATTACATTAATTTTGTCTGGCAACATCGGCGTGTTAATTACTTGAAGTTCATCGTCTAAACCCTTTGCCTACACTTGAACATTTCCCATTTAATCTTGTCTATGGTTGTTCAAATGTTAATTTACTTGCAGTGAAATCGTCCAGACGTCATCTTTCTTTAGTGTCTGCACCGCAGTAGAATGTGGTTTCCTCTATTTAGTTATTCCATTTGTCGTTGGACAAGCGACGATATTTTGTGACTATGTACTCAGTGACTTAGAAAGTTACATACGGTTTACACGAACCGTTCAGATATATGGATGACTAGTATAGCGGCCCGTCTCTACTCGCAACGTGGTCATTATTAATGTTTACGCCCCTCCAACTAAGCTAACTGAAGATCACATCGATGGGTAGGCCACGATCAAATGTACAACCTCAATTTGCTTAAAATGGCATAATGAATTTATTACACATGCAGTTTTCCAGCAAGTATTACAAGACACACAGTTTTCTAAGAGTGATCACGAGATGTAAAATTTTTTGAGGGTGCTCCATTGACGCTCAGTTTTGCGAAGAGTATTTCATTAATCGATAATACTAAACCCTGTCACAAAAACTACCCACGCTAAATATAATGTAGGGTTGACAGCATTTTGATACTTTCTTTATTTCCTCAAATATCAAAATTAACTGGGCGTAGTACATCAGTTTATTGACTTGCACAGTCCGAGATACAAGAATAGCTTATCCCTCTAATGCAATAACAATGACAATAGATGCAGCAAACAATGAATGTTTCCCGTAATACATATACAATCCAATCCAAGCCTTATATTCTAAGGAATAGCGTACAAATTCGCCTACTTCTGAACTTGCGGTTGCACTCGTTATCCGTGATAAGAACCCATTGTCCACTTGGAAATTGCTTTAGATTTAGACTATTCTGGTATAGTCTAGTCGTATGTATATATTATATAGTTCTTAGTTAGACAGCCGCATCTTAGTTACACTAGAAAGCCGACTCCAACTGAGTTGAGAAAATAGGCTGAGAGACTTTAGATTTAGACTATTCTGGAATAGTCTAGTCGTATGCACATATACGTAACTTAGTTCTTAGTTAGACAACCGCATCTTAGACTAGAAAGTCGACTCCAACTGAGTAGGGAAAATAGGCTGAGAGAATGATGATGCATATATATCCTTTTCATAGATGTTATTATTTCATATATATACCTACACATTGACATACCAGCTGGCACCCGCGGTTTCGCCGCTATGGATGTCAATCTATTTATGTCGAGTCAACGGCATTTTTGAGTTGTCATCGCGGTGTAGTGATTAGTTTCACGGCAGCACCGCTACTCACGGAGAGGACCCGAGCACAGGTTTCGCTATTCGGAAAGGCATGTCCCCTCCATGGATGTCAATAATTATGACTTTTGATCATATCTCCGTTATTACTCAACCAATTGCGATCCAAACAAATAGATTTTGAGTAGGTTCAAAGATCTTTCTAACAATTCAATATACACATTCACGCATTTTTGTCTTTTCAATAACATTTGTAAATCAGTTATTTTAGGTATTTGCCTCACCGGTCTTTGTTACCTTTTTTATTTTTTAATGTAAACAATATGGTAACACTGTGCCGTCACCCTAACATTCAATCAACCTTGCAAACTATTTATAAATCCACACTCACCGCGAGGTACACAAAAATGTCACCTAATTCGTTTGAATAGCTTTACAGTTCAGTGGGTACCTACGGACCCAAGGTCCGTGGGCTTTTCCGCCCACCTACAGTTAACCTTGACTTTATAAGTATATAGAAAATAACCTCTTGGTATAAGTGATTACTTGATTGAGCTACTCGCCTGTGTAAATAATGCGGTGTCAATTTGTTGTACAATACCACTTAGGCGGCAGACAAGCACGCGGCCCACCTGATGGAAAGAAATAGGGGAAAGGAAAATGGGGGTAAAAAGTACCATGCTATTGCCGAGTGGTTCATCTGCCGATACAAATTTGTGTTCAAACAAGTATGTTAAGCCAATCAATCAATTAGCCTATTGCGGTCCCTTGCTGGACATAAGCCTCTCTTAATGAGAGCCATTGCTCCCGATCCTCCGACTCAAGACGTTGGTTTAGGAGAATTTCTAAGGTCCAAGACAAGTCTAAGTAGCTCTCCCGTAAAGGGCTTATCGCTGGTACAAGTCCCGTTTTAGACGTTCACTCTTTCTATTATAATATTTGTTTTTTTTTTATACTACGTAGGTGGCAGACAAGCACACGGCCCACCTGATGGAAAGCGGCCACGGTGGCCTATGAACGTGTGCAACACTAAGGATGTCACACACGCGCTGCCCACCCTGAAGGGAAATCTTTATCTCTCCACAAATATTATTTAAAATATTCTGTATTAAATATAAGTAAATATAAGTAATAAAGATAATATTCTCATCTTCCACAGACGTAATAATCTTCCAACAATTCGAACGTGCGCGTAAGGGACTATTCCGTAGAACCACTACGCAGCTACGCTCAGAGCTACGCAGCTACGCAAGTGCTACGCAGTGGCCTACAGCACCGCACGCAATATATGGACTGCGCCCGCGCACTCTGTACGGACATTCACGTTAAGTAAGATTTTAATTACAATTTGTTATGCTTTTATACGTGTGAATGCGTTCTTGGTTTCCATTTTATTTGAAACTTGGTATTGGTGACACACAAATATCAATAAAATAGAGACAAATTTGACTAATGCTCACATAAAAGTTTAATTTTAAGTAATTTTTAAAAGTTCTAAACATAAAGAACTGTTCATATTACTCATATTGTGTTTCAGGGAGAATTCTAATTTCATTGGGTAACTGTTGCAGTATATACTTATTAAGTTACTCTATATTGTAATACCAATCTTGTGGAGTCAACTCTCAATAACTACAAGGACATGTCAAAAATTTTACTTCTTACCGAAGCGACTACCAGCTGAGTACCCAATTCCGGGAGAGATGTCTGCACCAGAATCAGTTAGCAAACAAGTCTCTTTTGTCATTGGCTTTAGAATATGTTAATATGACCCTATTTCAGTACAGTAAACCGCGGTAGCCTAGTGGTATGGGTAATGGACCGCTGAGACGAGGTCTCGAGTTCGATCCCAGGCTTACCATGGCACACACCAATGACTTTCGATGCTTTTCAAAGTTATGTGTGTATTTATCGCAGGTTTATAAGTGCCCGGTTAATGGCAATAGGCTCGCCACCTATTACAATGGGACCTAAACATAAACTGACGAAATGTGGGTGCTAGCACCTCTGCCTACCCCTTCGGGCATAAAGTCGTGAGTTTATGTTATGTTATGTTCAGTACAGCAAAATAGAGTGTAAAACTATAACACTTGCGCGTGCGCAGGTAGGGGTGGTCCATGCCCCACGCGGCGCCTCCAGCCTCTGCCATGTCGGCCCCGCCGCGCCACCCCCACTTCTACACCGTTGAGGTCGGCGACACTCGATTCACCATACTCAAGCGCTACCAGAATCTGAAGCCCATCGGATCCGGCGCACAAGGAATAGTATGGTGAGTTCTCTTTATTTTTCACCCAACTGCCGAAAAAAGGAGGGTAGTGTTTTTCGAGACTATACACCCTACAGTTTGAACGGCTTGACAGGTTTTCACATGAGAGGTGTCATTATTATTATTACGACCATTAGATATGACGTAGGTACTTTCAATATATTGATTTAAAGCAAACAGACACCACTTTGCATTGAATTGTACGGAAACCAAGTGCTTTTCCCGCATTTCGCGAGCCATTTAGTGATATCGCCCTAAATGTAATGGTTTCAGAACGTGTACGTCAACACAATTCCGGATTTTGATGTTGTCTATAGACCGAAAAAGGTTGAACGTAATTCAAAATATGAATAACCGCGCGAAAATCTTGTATACTGCATTCGTTAGGTGACAACCCTATAGACTGTTGAATTACACTACTAATAATTTAGAATACTATATGTAGTTAGGTGAAAACATATTGGCGAAATACCATCCCTACAGCTTTATTTCAAATGTGGGATAAATTAATTTATTGTAATGAAATTGTAAAGCAATTAGTATGCTAACTGTTTCAAATATCATTCATGGTAACCGATAATTGTATGATTATCAGCTCCCACCTTCTCCTAAAGATGGTTGTATGGGAGAAACGCGGCTCCATGGCTCAGCTGTTAGAGCAATATTCCCCCTATAAGGGAAAGACCGCGGGTTGGAGTGCTGACCATTTACTTAGTTCTATCTAAATCCATAATTTATTGTAGATTACAGTTGATATATTCAACATTCCTTTTCAAATATCTTGTCTTCGTCACTTTTTGGTTATCCAGTGTTCATTATGTGCAACCGAAACCAAGAGTCGTAAGTTTATTTCCCAAATCTACTTGAGAACTTAGCCATAAGTCACTGCGGAAATCTAGTGCCCAAAGTTGTAACAATTCTGTAACATCAAGTTTGGCAATTAAATTCAAAACTTTTCTACTTAATTTAACTTAGGTGGTGACTTAGATGCTATTAAAATATAACCGGATAAGTAATTTGTATGTTAACTTCTTATTAGATCTTTCCATTAATCTTTAATTAAATTTACAAAAAATACGAAATACTATCGAATTCGTAATGTAAAGGTATTGACAGAACGGAGCATTGCGATTGGCGGGCTACACACGCACACAGGTTCACAAGAGCCAGACTGCCAATCTCAATGCTCCAGTTCTCTCGAAACCTTTACATTACGAATCAAATCAAATCAAAAATCATTTATTCTGCATAGACCAGTAAACGGCACTTACAAAACGTCAATATCAACAATATTTTATCAAATGCAAATGGACCACACCGGTTCGAAACGAATTCGATAGGAGTTCATGCTAGTGCTACTGGTCGTTATGAGAAGTGACATATAAAGTTATACCCACCGTTGTAATCACGATAACTATGTCAGACGTAATAGGAGACAAGGGCTAATGATATTTTGACATGTCAGGTGCGACACTAAGGCAAGTTCTCAACCTCGAGCCCCCAAAAATCGCTTTTAAACATAAATAATTCTACTATAAAATAATTAACACCGTTTGGAGAATCATTTTGTCATCATATACACATTAGACGCACAAATACCGACAGAATGGAAACAAATGCCTCTAGGGCATGACCATAGACTAAAAATAAAATCGTCATTTAGATTTATTTTATAGTTATTGTATTTTTATGTGTAATATAATATCATTTTGGTGTATAACACGCATATGTCACAACACATATCCGTATATTTCTCCTCACCTCATTGTATTATATCAAACTATAATATAATTTAGATTTAACACTTGTATCACTTGTCTATCATGTAGTGTAGCACGAATTACAATGCCAACAATAAACTCACGCATGCAAACAATACATTTTAAAGTACCCACATAAAATTTTCCAGACCTAAATCCACGTTCACACTGTTAAACTCTGCTTAGACAAAGGAACATTACATACATCCTTTATATCTGAACTTAGCACTGAAAACTTACAAGAAAGACACTACAATTGGTTAACTTATCGCTAAAAGTAATCTTTCCTCCTTGGAGAACGGAAAAGTAGGAGATTGTCTGGCTTTAACAGAAGTTTTAGATCCATAATAGTGTCGAAATAATAGTTCAATCTCCTCTTTCCAAACGTAATTTAATAAGGTATATCAACGTGGTTTACCCCCACATTTCTTTGCAACTTTTAACGTCAAATAGATGCTAGTACTCGTATCTTATATCAGTTTATCTTACCTTACTGTTCAACTGTCAAAGCTGTCATTTATTTTTGTACACACAAGTCAACGATACATCGCGCAGTTACACGACATTTGCATCTTGCACGAAATATATACGCATGACTATCGATATACTTCATCGTCGAGCCTACGTCAGACATACGATTTGTTTAAAAGGTAACATTATTTAGAAGGTAGGAAGGCAGAGTAAAATTGAGAGAAATGTCGTACAAGGCAACTAAGAAATATGGCTGTTTAACATTAGACAGATATTATACAGACTTAGCCTCAGATACATGACTCGAGTCAACAATGAATACGGCAATGGCTCACCCCCCTATTACATGAAACCCAATACCATGATTGATGAAATATGTTTGTTTCCTTCCTCACCTTTACTTGCGTTATAACTTACTAACTTTTAATAAATTTATTTATTTGAATTTACGGCCACTTAACTTTGGCAGTATTTCTTCTTCTTTCATTCATTAAATGCATATTTGTATGTACCATACAACCAGGCAATCTCCACTTGATATGTGCAAGTACTACCCGCTCATATAAAATTATTGTTTTTATATTTCCACTTCCTGTACGATTCTCCATCTTATTATTCTTTACCAAAATCTTGTCTATGGTCTTTTTGCATTGCCGAATAATTGAAACGTCAATTCACTGCAAGTTTCAGTTATTACAACAATTCAATCTTACCTGTCCCTTTTGCCATGATATGTAATCTCCTCGTAATTTAGCAGTATGTCTGGCGTTGGTATCACTTCAAACTGCACAGTAGAAGCTTATACAGTCATGAGCGTAGCCAGAATGTATGCAAAAATTTAATATATCCAGACTACTATTTCATCAAACGTGTCTGTAACGTCTGAAATATGTCCATCTTGCTAAGAAATTTGATACCTATATGTACAACATTCTTAAGTCGGTTTCCTCAGTGAAAATAATTGCGTATAAGCTCAACTATTCAAAGGTACATTTCATCATTCAAATAATTTAATCATAAAATAACATGAACGCAGTACTTTCCAGTCTTCAGCTGTATAAGTGAAAATACGTTTAACTAAATAAACTCTGTTATAACGTGTTCCTCCGATTACTTTACGACATAACAACATTTAGTTTTAATTGATTTCAGTTTCTACCATCATTCTAAATCTTCTTTTTCCTTTTTTCGTAGTGTGTCATAAGTTTAAACTTCCTTATATCCCGGCTACGCTCAAACAAGTCACCAATATAATTTATTTCTTTTATAGCTGATCGAGTAGTGAATGTAACCCGTTAGCAATGGTTCCGTATTACTCTGTCACACTCGGTGACTCCGTGTTCACAATACCCACGAGGTACACCGAACTTGTGAGCCGGGGTGCAGGCGCACAGGGAATGGTGTGGTAAGATCCGGCGCCATATTGCAAAATGGCCGCCGATTTGAATGTATTCGTCTGCTTTGGTTTTAGGATTAATACTAATTTTTACACACACCACAGACTGTTACGGAAACTTCGTATCCATTTAAAAAGAAAGAAATTATTTTTTTGGTAAATTTATGGAAATTTATAAGAGACTGAATCAATCACTGCCTTGATTGAATCGAAAGCGTTGATTGCATTTGTATAAAATATCATGAATTGGTGATTTTTAGGTTTCATTGGGTTTTGGTATTCAATTTTTTTTTCATTTGGTTTTGGTATTCAAATTACTCTGGGCTCCGGCAAAATATTGTAATATTGGGTTAGATATTGCAACTATTATGTACTGTCAGCGGCAAGAAGTAGCTTAACACATTCTATTTTAAAGACCTGAATCATTTATAAAATATTTTTGGTGTTAAGTGACTATTGTCGCTGACTTTACACATTGAAATTGTGAGCCGATTTGTGAAAAGCATGTTATGAAACAAGTAAGTACTTTTGTATCCTAGGATGTCATTAATGTTAATATTATTTGTCATATATACCCTAACCCTGACCAACCTGTTCAATATTCATTCATTAGGCTCAACGTGTGAATTTTATACATCGGGATCCACACCTATGGTCAAGAAAAATTAGTGAATGATTCTCGAGGAATCCCAGGGATAGTTCAACTACCTTGGAACCCACATCCAAATTTATAACTCTACTATACTTTGTAAAATATAGCTTGGGTCCTATGACAGATGTCAAAATGAGGTTCATAGGGATGTCCAAAATTCGATGAAAATATCGATGCTACCAGCTATTATTTATGCATGTTACATATAATTAGGTTTAATTTAATTGTATGTATATATTTAATTGTAATGAGAACGGAATATACGTAGCATACAAGACGTCGGCACTCGTACTGATGAGAATGAGTGGAGTGGATCAGTGGAAGTTCATATCAAATAAGATGTTGGCGCGTGTATCTTATGCCTATATCATGGCCCAAGAGCCAAACGCGGCGTGTCTTCTTACAAAATCCAAAAACAGGTTCAGGTTCGTTGATAAATTGAATGTAGGATTTTATTTACTGAATATTATTTAGGATCAAGTATATTGAAATATAAATATTATTATGATATTAAAATACCTAAGTAGTAAGATTAAATTGTAATTATTTTTTTCTTATATTAATTTCAATTTTAAATTAAGCTTTATTCAAAATATGGATAGTTTATAGTATGTGGTCACGATGATTCATCGCCCATCACTAATTAGCTCGGTATGTCCATAAAGTATGACATTGACAGCTACTACATTCATGATTAGAAAATTCAAGACTTCATGTGCGGGATTTCACTGACAGCTGTCATACGACCCAAGCTACATTTTACAAAGTATAGCTAACTATTACTCGGGCTCTTTTGATTTTTTTTATCTTGGTTTTTATTTTATTTTTATCTACTTTTAACTCTAACTGTATACAGGTTTGGTTACATGGTTTTTTATCTTGTTTTTTTTTCATCTCTAATGATCTTAAACGGGTACTTAATACTAGTAATATTTGGTTTTAAAAGGGTTCAAAGAGAAGTATTGTGAAAATTCTGTGTGATTTTGGGTTTGGTTCTGGTTGTGAGGGTAATTGGATGTTTGTAAATTCTCAAAGGACAGGAGTACTATACGGGAGCGATCTTTTCTGCGGTGAGGTAAGGACTGAGGGTTAGACTTGCCTATTGAGGTAAATCCAATCTAACACAAGAAATTGAGGTTATAAGTATTGATTTTGAAGTAGGCGTTACATGGCGGAAATCCATCGGGGAGGGAGGGAGGGGAACCCTCCATTCACCCACAGCTTACCAAGCTACTAACGGCGACTCTGTGGTGGTCATGCAGATGCCTCGTGTAAAGGCGAAACACGTGTAAAGGTATGTTCTTCGCACTTGCGGAGAATTGCACAATTGGAAAATCATATCTCCTCGACTCTCAAAAATGCCATCGATTCGTCAGAAGAAGAATCGTTGGAATTATTAACCGTGGGTGAATAGTGGGTTCCCCTCCCCTATATTTTCTTATTAGTATTCCTTAAAGCTATTAGTTCTGTACTCAAAATATATAAAAAATGCCATGACAAGGAGTCCGCAGTAATTTGAGAAGCCATATCAAAATTACTTATGTACATAGACATGAAAATTAACTACTAACTAGACATACAAAGTACTAATAGTAACAATATTCTTGTTCACAATAACTATATATATATTATCTGTAAATAACGACAGTTTGAAGTAAGTATTCGAGCACTAACTGCAAATCACTCCAACATGTCTTTTGCATGGCTTCCTGGAGATATCCGTATAAAAAAACTTCCCAAAAAGTGTTACAAAATCCATGTATCGTGTCCATTGCCTGTTTTGCTTAGTAAGTATTGTACGTTATTGGTTGCAGCGCCGCGTACGACACAGTGACGCAACAGAATGTCGCCATCAAGAAATTGTCGCGGCCTTTCCAAAACGTGACGCATGCGAAACGTGCGTACCGCGAATTCAAACTTATGAAACTCGTCAATCATAAAAATGTAAGTATTATCTGTATCGGAATGTTAAACGGAATATTTCGAAAGTGCACATACGTATTTCTCTATCTGAATATCGTGATAAACTGAATTGAAACCATCAATTTATTCGTCAGAATTTTAATCAATAAACAACAAACACACCTAAAGTGGATTACACCTGGATATTTAGGAATAAACTAAGCAGGGAAAATTTGAGTGGCGTAACGCGCCTGTCATAAGCAATGCAAATGCATGGAGCGTAAAACGTAACGCAACGCAGACCGAGAGATAACTACGTTGCGTTTACACGTGTATTATCTACTATATAAAAATAAGTCGGGTTTTCCTTCCTGACGCTATAACTCCAGAACGCACGAACCGATTTCCACGGTTTTGCATTCGTTCGAAAGGTCTCGAGCTCCGTGAGGTTTATAGCAAGGAAAATTCAGGAAAAACTTTAACAGAAAAGCGAGAAAATCATTTTTCACATCTGGTGGTGAAACGGAGTTTGCTGGGTTTGCTCATAACATAGTTCATAATAAAAGTAATTTAACTATAGTTCATTTGTTTAGGTACTTAAATAAACGTAAACAATCTTAGCGTGTCTTTATAATATGTTTTGTTTAAGAACTCAGTATAAAAATACTTTTCTACTTAGTAACGCATTTTGAGAACTAAAACTTGTGTCGAACCACTAGTTAGTCAATTAGTTAGTCTAGTTTATTTGTTTAATATGCGTTTTATAAAAATTGCTACAAGAATGTTTACCTAGTACCTAAACAAATGGAGTATAGCTCGTCAGATTCTACACAATAAGTACCTACTACTTGTATTGGGGAAAATGGGATAACCTTGTCAACTTCCCTTCTGACCCAAGGTTACACTAACTGGTTACACTGGTGTAACAACGGAGCACACTTATGATCGGTAGTTACACTGATTTAATAACAGAGAATACCTTTCCTATTAAGACTAAGAAGAGTTTGAACTAAAAATAAAATCTGTAGTAGATTCTAGATAGTATAATAAGTATTTAAAACTACATTAAACTATTTTCATACTCTTCCAGATTATCGGTCTGTTAAACGCATTCACGCCTCAGAAGAGCCTGGAGGAGTTCCAGGACGTGTACCTGGTGATGGAGCTGATGGACGCGAACCTGTGCCAGGTCATCCAGATGGACCTGGACCACGAGCGCATGAGCTACCTGCTCTACCAGATGCTGTGTGGCATTAAACACTTGCATCTTGCCGGGATTATACACAGGGTATGTAAATGCTTTAAAATTGTTATTTTTATAGCACTTAGACGGCAGACAAGCACACGGCCTACCTGATGGAAAGTCGTCATTGTGGTCTATGGACGTTTGCAACACCAAAGGCGTCACACTCCTGTAGAAACCTTCTAATGTGTTCTTGAAGAACCCCCATATTGTAGTCGCTTGTAAAAACCGCAGCAGAGAACTCATTCCACAGCTTCTGAACTTGAGTCTTAAAATGGTTGTATATTAATTTTGAAATGTTATATGAGTCATATTAATAGAGGCGAATATGTGAAAGTCCGAAATGTATATGACTCACTATTTAGGTCAATATATGGTGTCATGGTGGATATTCTATCAAAAGTAACGCAATGCGGCCGCCGTGATTACTAATTAACGAAAGGTCAAGTTTTACCCAATAGACATCCGGCTATGACTGGACTAATATTATATAATATTACTGCCTACTGAGTACTGCCTTCGGTTTCGGGAGTGTTTCTCTTACACCCTGTATACATAGAAGTCATTGGTTCCGTAGATCGTTCTTATCGAACTTTTCTAACGCGACACTAAAGCAGCCACATCTCTGGTGCTCCCCAGGACTTGAAGCCGTCCAACATAGTTGTGAAGAGCGACTGCACGCTGAAGATCCTGGACTTCGGCCTGGCGCGAACCGCCGGCACCACCTTCATGATGACGCCCTACGTCGTCACCAGATACTACCGCGCGCCCGAGGTTTGTGCACCAGCTAGACTTGTCTGATAAACACTACAGCTCACCGAGACATTCTTTTATACAACTTAGGAGGCAGATAACCAATGACCTCCGTCCCCCCATGAGCTCGGGCATGGGGGTGACGCGTGGAGCGTTGACATTCCAAACTTAAAATCCTTCCCGCCTATTCTTAATTCGTCCTAATTCTTTAATTTTTAATTTAACCATAGATTATAAATGTATTTTATTTATGTTTAGAATTTTAACCAGTGGCAAATACCGCATAGTGGACAACTCTATGCTTGATTACGTTTTTTTATTGCATTATCTGTTACCTAGTAGTAGTTAAGTTTACATGTATATGTGTATTCCGCAGGTGATCCTAGGTATGGGCTACACGGAGAACGTGGACATCTGGTCGGTGGGCTGCATCATGGGCGAGATGATCCGCGGCGGCGTGCTGTTCCCGGGAACCGACCACATCGACCAGTGGAACAAGATTATAGGTCAGTTGTCCACTACTAGCATGTCTACTGACGATGACAATGACTGATACCACTATTAGGGTTCGTTTAAATCATACAGAAAAAAGTACGAATACTTTTTTAATATAAATGTGAATTCAATTTAAATTGTGTTGAATCCAAACCTACTCCGTAGCTCCGTGGCTCAGCGGTTAGAGCATTACCCTGTCAATGAAAGATCGTGGGTTCCAGTCCCGTCGGAGCATTCACTTTATTCCACCTAAATTGATATGAAACAGTTATCATACTAATCGCTTTAAAATTTCATCACATAAATGTGAAATGTCACAAGTCGTATAGGTAATAAGTAATAAGTATCACGGGGCCAATGTTCTTTTTTTCATTTCAAAAAATATTTCATTGAAAGTGACCAACGCAAACACTGCTTATATACCTCTTCGCCTCTGGTGTAGACAATAACAGCTCGCCATTTGCCTTTACCCCTACGTTATGTATAATATAATTTACAAATAAATACAACTTGGCAAGATTAGTAATTCACTCCAGTATAACCGTATACGCCTCTACAACCAGCTCCATAATGAAATTAGAAATCTACCCAAATGTAAAGGCCTAATTAAAGTGAAACTTTGACACAAAGGCTAGCTATTATTTATTCACGAATATTTAGACGACAAACAAACTTGGAAATGAGCTGTTTACTGTACTAGAGTATTCAAACAAAACATTATAATTAAATTAAGTAAATATATTTTTAACGACATACCACGAAAATGGCGCCCTTGCTGTTTGAAAACTCGCCGCACGAACGAAAGTGATTCAAATTTCGAACGCTGCCTTCTTAAAATTACTCGGCATTGAAAAAAAATAGGGAGAGCAAAACTTTTAGAAACTCCTTTTTGACTTTTTGTTCTTTAAACCATTCTCTAGACACAAATATAGTCTATATCAGATAAACGACCGTAGCGATGTCATTACAATACGCTTCCAATAGATACTTGTGGCAATTATATTATCGTGTATTTGCACAAGCTTTGGCTTATACGTGTATGGCTACCATTAGTATCGTCTCGATGCAATCTGCTAGTGACACGAGTACTGAGCAATTTAGTGAAACGAAGAATGTGAATAAATAGAAGGGATCCTAGGCAAGATTCGTTGGTAGTCGTGTTGTAGAATGGAAAAGAATATAATGTTCAATGTATGGGATTGACACGTATTTTGACGTTTATGACATTTATGACAGACGTCAACGAATGTCAAGCCCATTCCATTCCATTCTACAAACTATTGCCACTTGTCTATGGACCCAGAACTGCATTCGCGGCGTGTATTACAAGCGAGTTGAACTTCTATTTCTGATTTTGACTGTTTCTTGTGTTCATTAGAACAACTAGGCACGCCGTCGGCAGCCTTCATGGCGCGTCTGCAGCCAACTGTACGTAACTACGTGGAGAACCGGCCGCGCTACACCGGCTACAGCTTCGAGCGTCTGTTCCCAGACATACTGTTCCCCAGCGACAGCAACGAGCACAATCGACTCAAGGTAAGCTCCCTACAACTTGGAGAACAGACCACACTGCACAAAGTGAAGAATGAGAAGAAGACAGAGAACAGTCCATATTGAACGACAAAGTAAAGAGTGATCTCTTTTTTTTCCATGGCTCCGCTGGCTCCGGCAGGGGGTATCCTGCCGGAGCCAGCGGGTAGGTTAGGTTATATTACGCTCTCGCCCGTAATGCGCGAAGGGGTAGGGAAAGGTGTGTTAAACACCCACATTTTGCTAACTATAAATCGAGTAAAACCGCACGGCCTTCTTGGAGCATCAGTTGTCGAGGGTGAAGTAGTCTCTAGCATATCCCCCTCTCAGAGAAGAACCCTGGACGTATTCTCCTTCTCTTGTTGTACAGTAGGCGCAACAGGCGTGTTTTTCAGTATTGCTACTTTAGGTCGTGTTCAGTATTAGCTGAATACTTAATGACTAATCAGACCAATCTGAATCAGAGATATTTCTTGTCCATTTTGTGAAATATGCATTGTCATCTAGCGGTAATATACCGAACAATTTCCAGCAAATTGACTCATCGTAACAGTTTGACTATAGAGCTGACTTGTGTCCCCCCAGGCGTCGCAGGCGCGCGACCTGCTGTCCCGCATGCTGGTGATCGACCCGGAGCGCCGCATCTCGGTGGACGAGGCGCTGCTGCACCCCTACATCAACGTGTGGTACGACGAGGGCGAGGTCAACGCGGTACGTACCCCCGACACTCTAAGGCAGGCAATCAAAAGTGGCCATGCCGTCGGTAAACAAACGACTCACGAGAAGTCTCCTAAACTTAGACAGAACAAGCCTAAGAATTGTTATGGGGACAACGACGGGCCACTGCCCTCTTAACAAACCTATATACCATCGGTCTAACTGACAGCCCCCTCTGAAGGGGCTGCTTCGTTGCCGAGGAAACGGCCGCCCACGTAATACTGGAATGCGAGGCAGTAGCCCCCCAACGATCACAAATCCTCGGCACAGTGAGGTCGCTCCGCGAAGCCTGTGAAGCCCCAGTAAACTTCTGCGTGTCTGGGCGGAGTTAGGCTGGCTGCTCTAGCCAGTAACTCTGCACGCACAATGGCCCGAAAAGGGAGGCTAGGTGCGGACAAAGGAGTCCCGATACAATACAATACAATACAATACACCCCGTACTGACCGTGCCGCTCCCCGCAGCCCGCGCCGGCCGCGTACGACCACTCGGTGGACGAGCGCGAGCACACGGTGGAGCAGTGGAAGCAGCTCATCTACCAGGAGGTCGTGGAGTACGCCGCGCCGCCGCCGCCGCCGCCGCACCAGCCGCCGCCCGACCACCCGCAGCCCGCGCTCACCACATAGGTACGCACTCACCGCGGGGTACGCACCCACCGCGAGGGTACGCACTCACCGCGAGGTTACGCACTCACCGTGTAGCTACCTAATCACCACGTACGTACGTACTCCCGCGCAAGTACGTACTCACCGTGTACATACCTACTCACCGCGTAGGTACGAATTCACAGCGTGGGTAAGTACTCACCGCGTGGGTACCTACTCACCGTGTACATACCTACTCACCACGTGGGTACAAACTCACCGCGTAGGTACTCAATCACCGCGTGGGTACGTACTCACCGCGTAGGTACCTAATCACCGCGTGGGTACGAACTCACCGCGTAGGTACTCAATCACCGCGTGGGTACGTACTCACCATGTAGGTATCGACTGACCGCGTGGGTACATACTCACCGCGCAAGTACGTACTCACCGTAACTTTGTCTATATCATTATAAAAATAAAACAAATGAAATTCCAAGACCAGTTCTTTTTGCGGACAATACAAAATGTTAGTCATATTATTAAAAATGTTGTAATTTGTTAACGTTGCAGGTACAAGCAGAGCTGACCGCCGAGATCTAACCACGGACACAGTGCGAGGACATTTTTCATACCGTAACCGACACGTGTCGTGTGACACCGGCGGCGCCGAGCGAGTGACCCATTAACACGTTACACATACGATAACTAACTCATGTATATATTTATCGCGGAAATGTTATGTGCAATACTCGACGGAATGAAATCAAGTGCAAAGTATATAAAAATAAATTTTCGATTCCTTCATTTTCTTGTGTACGGAGAGTGAATGTTTCAGAAAATCGACAGATTTAGGCAGCGTAACAGAGTAACCCGTAGCGTAGCTGAACTATATACCTAGTACTCTATTAAAGTACTAGTGCGTTTGTATTGTTTTTGATCAATGACTTTTATGCATAGCCTCTATGGAACCGCAATTTTTATGAATATACGAAAAATATACCGGTTAATACGGGGGGAATAGAAATAAAATGGTCAGTTAATTCTGTATTTATTTTCTGTCAATCGAAAGTCTATACTAGTTTATTGTAATAACAGAATCATCAAATATCTGGTAACAGGCTTATTTGAAATCTAAAAAAATAATTATCTCTATTCACCCCTGGATCCCCTATTTACCCCGTTTTACGGTAGGTACTATACCTAGTAGTATGATTTCATACGATGAGCCAGCGGCTCCTAGGAAGCAAGATTAGCTGTTTCGAACAAAAATTTTTTCGTTATTGTTTAGTGATGACGCGGGAATTAGATAGTTAATGAATTTTGACACCTATCTATATAGGTATAGCGCGCCTTTTTGTAATGCCATCTGTATGATAGCTACAAAAAGTTAGTTGGATGAATTAAGGTCGATTCAAATTAGGTAGGAAAATGATCGAACAGTTTTTAGGTTCATAAATATGCTCACGTCACGCTTTTTTCCGTCGGTGTACGTAGAGACAACAGCCCGCCATTTTATCTTTTGCCTATCCTTACATACTTACTTTACGAGCTTTCTCTACTGTAATTGAGTCTTTCATGCAATTCCTGGTTTCGAATACACCTGACCTGCTAAGGTTTTTCCAAATTTTATTATATTCATTAAATATTAACCCTATTTCATTTAGATAATGCTGAAAGAAGCATGTAAGGCTAATTCTTATCCGATAAAACTGTAGCGGCGTGTTACTATTTGAAGCTTTGACGTAATGAAATAGGGTCGATATTTATTTACTACTTAAAAACTGTTCAAAAACTTTTCCACCTGATTCGAATTGACCTTAAGGTCGATTTTTTTGTTCGTCACACCCAGTCCTGTAGTATACATATAAGTCATTGTTTTTCGACATGTCTATTGTAGGTTCTTCCCGTTTCTTATGATAACGATAGTGTAAGCCGTAACTATAATTTACCTATATGGGACGCTTTGTGAGTTTAACATTTGAATGATCGGTTTCCACGCCCACCCGATACGCCGACACGTGTCTAGACTTCGGACAATTTTCACCCGACACGTGTCTAGACTTCGGACAATTTCCACCCGACACGTGTCTAGACTTCGGACAATTTCCACCCGACACGTGTCTAGACTTCGGACAATTCATTTGCAAGGAGTGCCTTTTGCAAAAAGTTGGTGATTTACATCTCAAGGACTGACTTTGATATGTTTGAATATTTTTGTAATAAAATACATTAATGAATAAATGACGTCAAGTGATTTCCTCTTAAGAATGCAATATTTTATATTTAAATCTCTGTTTTATATAATTTTAAATTATTAATTAATTGAATTATTATTCATAATTATTAATAATCGTGAAGTTGAACTTTAACTATTTAGTTTTAATGTTCGTTTTAAATTGTTAGGTTTATTAGGAATTTTATTACATTTTTATATTAATTTAATCACTATTGCAAATGTTTTTTCTTATTCAATATTGCCAATAACTTGATCAATAAATACTAAACGAATTTTGAGTACAGTGCCATTGACAATCTATTCGCCATAGGTAGGTACTTGTGTACGAGAGCGTTTTGTGAGAATTTGCAATTGTGAACTATGGGTAGGCGCAGTCTGACCACACGTCACGGCAAACAATTTTGATATGTCGAATAAAAATAGACCTTATTGCTATGTTCATAACATTGAAATTTCAATGACCTTTTCGAAGCCTCAAAAATGCTGTATGATTGCCATTCTAATTTCAACTTTATGCATATATCCATAAGGTCTATTTTCAATCAAAATCCTTGCCGCGCCGACAGCCTTTGCTGGCCCTATATGAGTGATACATGTATTGTATTGTATATTATTTCTTAGCCATACACATCGTCTGATAGTTACTCGGGATTTCGTGATGTTCATAGTCTTTTCGTAAGTAGACCCTAGTTACGTTGTTGATAAAATTATAAGGACTGTACGAGAGTAGATCTTTAAGTACATTTCTAGGCCACGTACCTATCCGACCTCAAAGTTTCGACCTCATCCATGAGGTCGTACGGGATTTTAGGGTCGAAACATTGAGGTCGAACAGGTATGTAGCCCATTTCTACCTAATTAGTATCTATAGGTATCCTCACACGTTGCTGAAGGGAACTGTGATCGAAATACGTAATGGACTTCCAGTTCTCGTCAACTGGTCATTAGTGCCCGGTACTTACCGATTGCCGGCTATACCGACATTGTTATACCCATTCGCGGGTTGTAATCTAAATAATAGTGTAATAAGTTAAAAAATGACTCGCTTCTAGAATCAAAAATAAGTCTTGTTAGGGATTTAATGATAAAAAAGTCATCATAGCTCAGGTTTCTTCTACCGATAGGGTTTGTATACTTAGAACAGAAGTTTATTTGATGTGAAATGTTTTGTTTTATCATTTAAAAGGCTTAACGTGTGAGGGATTCGTAGGTTATTGTTTGAAACCTCACTAGGTGATATAATTATGTATAGGTATAATGAATGATGATAGTGTACGGAGGATTTCAGTAAATAGCACAATTTATTAGCTATAGAATAAAGCTGGACGGTAACATGTTTGTGATGTGCGCATCAGTTTGTATTTCTAATCGTTAATGTTATTACGAAAGCAATAAATCATTTTATTTTATATATACGTATCTTTTAGAGCGGTCACACATCATGGGCATTATTCTACTTGACGTTTAATTTAATTGCAGTGGTAACATTGGACGGTACACTTAAATTATATTTTGAAATAAGAATGAAATCTTATTGTTTACAAATTTTTTTAATCTACACTGAAACACGAATCACAGGGCGGGTCATACGAGTGCAATTATTGACTGCACTACTGCGGGCATTGAAAAATGTATGCAGGTAACACGGTGAGGAAATTTGCCCTATCCTATATAATAGTTGTTCAAGCAGAATAAGGGCCCAGTGTACGTATTTTGATGATTTCCGCACTAAACATATCACGGATGATACACTCTGGGGTTTCATTTTCGACAAAACCTCATTGTATGATGGTTTGACCGCTCGGACGTCGGCATGTTGCTTTACTTTTGTTCCATGGCGTTATAGGCTACACAAAAATGAAATTTAAAAAGAAACGTAAATACAGTGTTGTGCTCATCATCATCATGATTATAATGTACTTATGAAATTCGAACTAAGAACTTATTTGACAGGTAAAATGTATCTTCATTTCTTTTTATAACGAAGGTAAAAAATAGAGGGATATATTTTAGTACTATCAAACTCATACAGAATGGTACCAATACTACCAATCCTCTTGTTACGAGTTGGGCAAAATTAGTATATCCGTCTCTTTTTTAACGAACGTAAGACAACGAGGGAGATATATTTGAAAAGTTACATAACAATGTCAATTCTCTTGTCAAAGTGTCAAGTATAATATGACAAGGGAATTGCCAAGAATAAAAACAAAGCACAACCAAGGGTGTTGTTAGGCGGCATAATATAGTGAAAATGTAATAAATCTTTGAAAGTATACAATAATAATAATAAATTTAGGTCTAGTATAAACTCTGTAAATATTAACACGTAATATCTGTGGAACGAAAGTGAAGTGAACACCGTATAATATGTATAATTAGGACATTGTGTTTATCACTATAGTAAATAAAAACCACAACTGTACGTCCAAATTGTCCATATATATGTTAATGTACCTAATACAAATTACAATAATATAATCATTAGAATGTATATTAGTACACTTGGTAAACAAGGTGTTAAGGTAGACGCCATGTTGAGATGCAAGCCGCGCGGCTTCTAGCGATATACATACTTGAGTTACACTTCAATGACTATCTAAAAGCAACTTATTTTTACTGTACACGTAAGTTATTTCATATTTTAACTGAATAAAATCGAAATGGTTATTATAAAAGGTGTTTGATTTATTATTTAACAGCTGAAAATTTCGTCCAAAAGTTTATCTGCTTTTAGCACAGTTTACTGAGTCGGTAACTTATTGGTTAAGAAGCCGGCCTTTTGATCAATCAAAATCAAAGGTTATAGGTTCGAATCCTGGCTATTACGCCTTTGATGCGAACTCTCTACTATCAATACAATTTCTCTTAGCTGGAGTAGTGTAGAAGTACTATTATTTTTTGGATAAATGAAAAATGGTAACTATGTTTACCTTCATAATGTCTATAATACTGACTATAACTACTTAAATGAAACATACAGCTGGACGTAAGCTTCCCCTTCCCACCTGTTCTATGGGATAAAAATACGACTAACAATAAACGCTAGTTATCTTCAGTTCACGAAAGTAATGAACCTTTTGTAATGAAGAAGGTTAGTAAACTAAAGTTATAAATTAAAAATATTGAACTACTACTAAGAATAAGGCCAACACGCTGAAATAATTGATGAATGATTTTTTATACCGTAAAACCTGCTAGCTTTGCCAACGGTTGCCGACTTTGCCATAGCCAACTTCTGAGGGGAAAAGTGTAGTCACATCTTAATATCACTTTTTTGTCATGTATGCATGCCTTTATAGTAAAATTTATAAGTTAAATGGCAACACCGAATGAGATGTGGCAACCCAGCTTGTTTTTGAGATGTCATTTTCGGCGGTTACTTTTTTCGAATGTTGGTGGCGTAAAACTTAGTGCTCCGGAACTTTTACAAAAACAAATGGGAAAAGCTTTGCCTACGTAAGTACATTTTTGATATAATGTTAGCATAATGGTCTTTAGCTAAATAAAAGCTGATTTACTATGCTACAAGCTACCTGTAGTTCACAATTGGTATTGGTAAATTCAACAACCCCAATCACAACGTCTGTGATGGTGACTTTGCCATGTTTTGTTGGAGGTTAGGGCTGCCACAAAATTTCTGATGAATATTTTAATTAAATTGTCATTGTAAGTACCTACTTATAATATAATAGGTAGGTACCCAAGTATGAAATACACAGTGCATGTGCTTAAATGAAGGTTGTTTTACAAGAGGTACACAGGGTGTTGGGTAATTTAAAAAGTATTTTTTTGTTTTGGGTCAGTTAGAATTAAATATGTGAAGTGATTTAATTATTTGCGCAATTACTGTATAGCGTTGCAATTTCACAATACTTTCTACCTACATGCATTTTTTCTTTTTTATCCAAAATATTATTTCTATTGCAAATAATATCGTGGCAATTACTTGTTTTGACTTTCATAACTCCCGTAAATGGTCCAAAATGATTTGACTAGACACTGTTTAACATATATGGGACGTATATGAGTCGTTAAATGTTGTAGTTGCTATCCAGTTTACGTTTAGGTTAATTTTATGAGTACTTTGTGTACAAAACTATTGACTAAATAAACATTTAGTTTTCCTTTTTTAGAAGATGGACAAACGACGCCGCCGACCTTTGTTAGGAAACAGAGCATATAAGGATTATTCTAAAGAAATGTTAGAAGTTGCTGTGGATTTAGTTAGCAGAAAAGAAATTTCGTCCCTTGAAGCTGAAAAACGATTCCACATACCACGCAGAACTATAGATAATAAAGTGAAAAATAAGCATAGTAGGAATCCAGGCGGACAGCAAAGACTTTCTGAAACAGAAGAACAAAATATTGTTAATGTCCTGAGAGCAGCAGGTGATTTCGGAGCACCTCTATCTCGTTTCGATCTAAGTCTCGTTGTGTTCAACTACCTTAAAGGTAATAATAGAGAACATATTTTCAATAATAAACCGCCAGGAAAGTGGTGGATAAATAAGTTTCTCGTTCGTCACAAAGAAAAATTAACAGTAAGAGCTGCACAAAATATTAAAAGGGTTCGCGCTGCAAAAACGTCAGATGAATTTAATATTTATTTCGATAATTTAAGAAATACTTTACAAGACATACCCAAAAGTCATATACTCAATTATGACGAAACCAATCTATCGGATAATCCTGGATCGTCCAAGTGTATCTTCAAGCGCGAAGTAAAGTATCCAGAAAGAGTACTCAATCACACCAAAGGCAATATCTCAATAATGTTCGCAGCGGTGGCAGATGGAACACTCTTGCCTACTTATACTGTGTTTAAGGCAGAGCATTTGTGGACCTCGTGGTGTCAAAATGGACCAAACGGTGCCCGATATAATCGGACAAAATCTGGCTGGTTTGATGCCACCGTGTTCGAAGATTGGTTTCAGAAAATTATCATACCATGGGCTGAAAAGCTTGAGGGGCCGAAATTAATTATTGGCGACAACCTTTCAAGCCATTTGAACATTAATATAATACGTCTATGCGAAGAAAAAAATATAAGGTTCGCATTTTTACCACCTAATTCCACACACATTTCGCAGCCCTTGGATGTCGCATTTTTCGGCCCGCTGAAAAAGCAATGGCGCAAAATTTTAACCACCTACAAATTCGAGAATCCGTCAGAAACGCAACTCAATAAATCTCATTTTCCAGTGTTGCTTAATTCTTTAATACAGGCAATAGAGATAACCAGTAAAGAAAATATCATCTCTGGATTTAGGGCTACCGGGATAGTACCTTTTAACCCTCATAAAATATTAAGGAAACTTCCTGACTACGAACAAGAAACCAAATATAGCGTTGACAACGCGCTTTTAGACTATTTAAAAGAAAACCGGTCAGTAAATCCTATAAGGAAAATAAAAAATAAAAAAGTCAACATTACACCCGGTGCTTCGGTTTCCTCCGAAGAAATAGAATTGTTGATGTTGAATAAAAAAAGTAACACTAAAAAACTTTCAAATAAGACAATACTCAAGGAAAAGCGTGAGATTGAATCGGAAACGCTACCTGAAAACGAAATGACTACTGCATTGTTACCTTCACTAGGACCTGAAACAGAAAATATGTCTGAAAATGATACTGCCGCTACAACATCTACACCAGGATCTGAATCTACTGTTAAATCAGATGGAAAAAAAATTACAATATTATCTGAAATCAAGTATAGTCCACTGAATCGCGCTTTCTATTTGGATAAAAGTAATCTTAAATTGCACAAAATAGATAAAACTCACAATATATCACTTAATCCGTGTAATGATAAAAACCTTGAAATTGGCCCAGAACCATCTATTGATTATAATAATCCAGTACCATCCACCTCTGCAAAAATGTTTCACATGCCTTTAGCTTGTAATAGAAAAAGAAAATTAGTTCAAGAAACCGAAGAAGAAACCGATGAAAGCAATGATGATTATTCTTTAAGAGATTCTTCAGATGAAGGGCCGTTCGTTTCTGAATCAGAACCAAGTGATGTGGAGGAAGATACTGTACAAAACAACTTCGAAAAAACAAAACAAAATGATACCTTAATACATCAAATTGGCAGTTTCCTCTTAGTTCAATTTCGTGGACTAAAAAGAACAAAGTTCTATGTAGGCAAACTTTTAGAACTAACTGAAGGTTCCGGAATGCTTGTCAAATTTATGAGAAGGAAGGGGGATCTTTTTTACTGGCCAGACGTGAATGACATTAGTTTTATACTAGACTCAGATGTGGAGCTGGTATTGACTAACCCTCAAGAGGGTCGTCGAGGGAAATTCAAATTTGACAACATTGATTTTTCTAAGTACAATGTCCAATGAATAACTAGGTACCGACATGATACAATAGTATATTTAAGCTTTCCATTGTTATTTTTTAATATTTTATATTGTGAGGTAATTCGAATTTCCTTTATGAATAATTTACTGTGTTTTTGATTTGTTATAGGTAGATTTATACCTCTTACTGCCATGGGAACATTACAGACTGATTATGCTAAGCTATGTTCGATGTTGCTTTTTCTAAATAGGTAACTAAAAAAATTAAAGACTGTTACGTGATTATAGTTAATTTATACTATTTTTTTAATTTTATTATGTAAATTGATTGTTTTATTTTTTATTAAATTTTTCCTACTACGAAAACATTTTTATTTGACAACCCTAGCCCTAACTTCTTCTTAATAGGCAATATTTTGGAAAGGTTGGTGAATTTGCCACCTTCTTAGAGAGTTAAATTACCAGTGCTAAATAATATAAAGTTTTTACTTTTTTTTACGGGATATAGGAAGAATGCTAATATATTACTTTTTAACCTCATAAACTCCAAAAAAAAAACATTTTTTATTTCATATGGCAAATTTACCAGAAGTGACAGCTGACTTTGCCATATTTGTTTTTATGCTTAAAATATTTTAATTTACAATAATGAAATACATATTTAGTAATAACATACATTTTCATGAAATTTAGTACCTCTAGGTGTAGGTTACTCATTACGTTTTCATACAAATTTTTGTTTTTTTAAAGAATTAATCTTTTTGACACATGAAAAGGTGGCAAAGTAAGCAGGTTTTACGGTACCCTAACTACTGAATAAAGAATACAGTGTATGTATTTACTGTAGGTTTTCGTATAATATATATTTTTATAATTATATTCTCTTGGATGATTTGTGAGCAATGTTCCCCTAATTTGGGGATTATCAGTTCGGTTTGTGGGGAATCCAGATTGTATTTATTGGCAACATTGCTTATTTGCCTTTCTAAACAAGATGGACGCCCACAAACAACAAACTATACTTTGTAAAATGTAGCTTGGGTCCTATGACAGCTGTCAGTGAAATCCCGCACATGAAGTCTTGAATTTTCTATTATTGAATGTAGTAGCTGTCAATGTCAAACTTTATGGGCATACCGAGCTAATTAGTGATGGGCGATGAATCATCGTGACCACATACTATGAACTATCGATATTTTGAATAAAGCTTAATTTAAAATTGAAATTAATATAAGAAAAAATTAATTAGAATTTAATCTTATTGCTTAGGTATTTTAGTATCATAATAATGTTTATATTTCAATATACTTGATCCTAAATAATATTGAGTAAATAAAATCCTACATTCAATCCATCAACGCCCTGAACCTGTTTTTGGATTTTAAAGAAGACACGCCGCGTTTGGCTCTTGGGCCATGATATAGGCATAAGATACACGCGCCAACATCTTGTTTGATATGAACTTCCACTGATCCTCTCCACTCATTATCATCAGTACGAGTGCCGACGCCTTGTATGCTACGTATATTCCGTTCTCATTACAATTAAATACACACATACAATTAAATTAAACCTAATTATATGTAACATGCATCAATAATAGCTGGTAGTACCGATATTTTCATCGAATTTCGGACATCCCTATGAACCAAATTTTGACATCTGTCATAGGACCCAAGCTATATTTTACAAAGTATAGTTGTCAAATTTAACTGCAAGCAATAGGATGTGATGTGAATTGCGAATCCTTGTGTGAAAAGTTCAATTAAAATAGTTAATCAATGTTATTCATATAGCCATAAGTATTCTTTAAAGTTTAAGAGTAATTGAAAATACTTTGAAGTACTATTGTGAGTTAAAACTCTAATAATGTCGGAAAAAGATAAGTCTAAAGCTAATGTACAAGCAAAACACATACCAAAAGACGCTCAGGTGATCATGTCGATCATGAAGGAAGTCGGAATCACGGATTACGAACCTCGCGTAGTGAACCAGCTACTAGAATTTACTTACCGCTATGTGACATCGGTGTTAGACGATGCTCGAGTGTTCGCTAACCATGCCAAAAAGAAAACAATAGATCTGGATGACGTCAGACTTGCAGCACAGATGCAGTTGGATAAATCGTTCACCAGCCCACCGCCGAGAGAAGTGCTATTGGAAATATCTCGAGTTAAAAACGTTAATCCTTTGCCTATGATTAAGCCTCACTGTGGACTACGGTTGCCACCAGACCGGTAAGATATTATTGTCATAGGGTCTGTAGATAGGAAAGCTAGACTTGTGTAACCAGTTTTATCCTGAACCAAGGCTATTAGGTACCTGTGGGCACCATAATAGCTTGAAATTATTTACCACCTCTCACACAGTTGCATCTCACATTACTTATACTTTTCTTTTCATCAATATAGCTCGCTCCTTGGTTGTTTGTGTCGAGTAATTTGATCATATAAATAAATAATACAAATATTCTGCAGTATTTTCGTTATTTAGTGAAATTCAAGTAAAGTCCATCATATTCAAATCATGCCCTAGTAAACCTCCATAGAGGCCTCTAGTAAAGTCTCCACTACTTTACTAGAGGCTTCTATGGAGTTTCAGAACCATCACAATAAAATCGCAATTCACAGCTATATGTCACTTTACTAATATTGTGTGTGTTAGCCAAGACATTGTGTCTAAAAATCCATGATTATACACATAAAACCTTGAATCAACACCAATTTTAGAAACCGAAAATACCAAAACTACTTTATATCTATACTTTTCCATTTTGACTTCTTATTGGGGTTGCTACTATGTACAGTCTCACAACCTTTTTCCTGCTTTACTTTCCTGTTTGTTCTTAGGCCATAACCAGTGAACTACCAATATTTTATACAACTGTCCATAATGTAGGATATTTATAATAATTTTCTAATATGATTCCAAGTCAATATGGGTATTATTATTTCCTTGTATGATTCAAAATATTTTACATTTGATGAGTTCATGCGTCAGTTACTCAATGTTAGCTCTCCCAACTCCGTGTCTTTTCGGTGCTGATTCTCTGTAAATTTTCAAAATAATATTCTGACGGTAGCAGGATAATCAGTTGTTCATTTTCATGAAAGACTAGAAATTGTTATATTAAATAAATACTCTGAAGTCGTAGGCAGAAGTGTATTATCAGCACTCACATTTTGTCAGTTTTGAGGCCTAGTTCTTGAAATCTATCTAAAGATGTCTTGGAATAAATGTTGAAAGTGAAACAACTAGGTCAATCAATAATTCTGTTTATTTGAGGTGCTCAATCAAAACTCGAGTTGAGAGTGCAGAGTGCAGAAAGAGCTCCACTTAGATTGAGGCATTTGGTCTGAATGCTATGTGCTCAAAAGTGGTTTATTGACATGATACAAAAGCATATCTGTATAGTATTGTTTGTAAAAGAATATTAGCAAAATTACTGATAATACCTCAAAACCCCTCCACAGCTAAGTTCAATGGCTTGTGGGCTTGTGTCAGTAGACTCAGTAGTGTAGTGGTCATTTTCTTACATCTGGGTCTAAAATCAATATGTATGTACTTAAGTAGTAAACAGTACTAGTAGAGGGAAATTACCTTTTTTTAAATCAATTTATAGACCAGCATCCTGTAATAATTTAGGCAGCACACAAAATGTGTATAACACTAATTGTTGATGTTCCAGTTACTGTTTATCTGCCTGCAACTACCGTCTCAAGCCTGCTACCAAGAAGGTGATCACCAAAACAACAGTCTCAGCCGTGCCCACACTGAAGACTGTCACAACTACAAAGCCAATGACTAGCCAACAAAACGTTGTGGTGAAGAGACCACCTGGCGCTATTGTCAACGTCAATACCTCAAAACCTACGGTTGTTCCTAAACCCGTTCTAAAATTCACATCAGGTAGTAAGGTAAGATTAAAAATAAGTTATTTTTAATTATGATGTTGTTGTCAGAAAGATGGTATGACATGTTACTCAAATAGACGCAGCTTTTTGAAATAGTGCTGTTAACTTTTAACTGACTACAGTATGGAGTTTTTCAAGAAAGACATTTCTACATACATACGGCAGTACAAATTGGAAAGCCCTTTTGTTTGCCACTTCTATTGACCACACTTCCACATACGATTATGTAGGTCTTGTGCTTGTATAATTGGTATTGTTTTTTCTGGTCTAGTCTGGGTGTTTCTATGTATAATATTATTATGTATATATTTACAAAAAAAAATGTATCTAAGTATGTTTATCGACAATGTAGAACCATTACCACAAGCTAGTAAAGCTATGCTTACCATGGGTCTAGGTGGCGTTGTGTGTCCTAGAATATTTATTATTATGAATTACCAACTGCAAAGGAATTGAGGCAAATATTTTTTTTCCAAATTTATTTAGCTGCAACATTTTCGGTCAGGAATTTATTCGGCATACCCATTTTCTACAAAGTGCCCGATTGGCGACAATAGGCTGACCCTCTATTACGTGGGACCATAGGATCATAGTTAGCGAAATGTATAACACCTCTGCCTACATTTCCAACCCCTTCGGGGATGGGCATGAGCGCATATATGTATGTATGTTTACTAACATATTAAAATGCTTTTGGCCCAGGTGGTAGCGAAACCTGCAGTCAGAGTGACTGCAGGCCCCTCAACCCAGGTGGTTAAGATGGAGGTGGACGATCAATCGTCGCAGAAGCGCAAGCGAGAGGAAGACGACTACGACACGTAATACAAGTCTGTTCTGTAAATAAGTAAGTTTGATATGTCTCATTTTTATCTAAATATAGTTTTTTATTATCACTTTGTATTATTATTTTTAACCCTATTCTTTTCTCTGCCGCACCATTAAGTCCTGGAATTCCTTGCCGGCGCACGTGTTTCCTTATTCCTACAGTCCCGGGTCCTTTTTAAAAAAAAAGCATCTGATGAGGCCGTCAAGCTGAGCGCCAACATTTGATTGTAGCACTGAACGTGTTTGCAATGGTGACCCTCTTTCAGGAGACTTTGCCTTCAGCTAGCTTAACATCAGGCGAGGTGAAGTCAAATTGACGTGCCATAAATTAAAAAAAAAAAAACAATATGCACATTGGGAACTAAGCTGGTTTCTTTCATAAGTACCACTGAAGCTAATTGAGCGGTCCAACTGGGGAAGTACCTCCGCCCTGCAGAATAGTGTGGCTAATAATAACCTTGTGTTGTGTTTCCGGCGGTGTGTAGGGTAGCCAGAGCTCACTGGAGATGTTTTGTGTTGTCAGTGGGACGACCGAGAAACCCTTCTTTGTCTACTGCACTGACAGCACACCTTATCATTATCACCTTACATCCCCGTTGGCAGTACGAATGTCACGCCTCTGGTGTTGTAAACGTCCTTACGTCACGGTAACCACTTTCCATTAGGTGGGCCATGTGCTTGTCAGCTAACTAAGTGATATAAAAAAAATAACGTGACAACATGCAATGACATCACATTGCATGTTGTCACGCCCTTTTTGTTTCTGGTTCCTATCAATGCCGAACGTGTGCCTTAGGTTTACTTATTCTCGTATTAAATCAAACAAAACATAATTTCTTGGGTCTGGAGAACTATGTATTATAAACCTTATAGTAACTCAAAAGGTGAGCTAAGTTCACCTTACGTGAACAGTAGCAGAAAACAGCGAGAACGAACCAGGGGTACTAGCCAAAATGCGTTCGTTCCGAATCTACATTCGTCATCGCTCTGAAAATGTATGGGAGTGACATTTGTTGTCGGAATCTGATCACATGACATTCGACAACAAATGTCACTTTCATAAATTTAATGCATTTTGGCTAGTACCCCAGGAAGGGTTGATCCATTACTAAGCGTGCACAACACAAACTCCAGCTTCTTCAAACCCAGCAAACATTAGTAAAACACACATAAAAATAATAATATATGTATTCAACAATGATTAATATCTTTTCTTACACATGATTATCAACAACTATATACAAATAAATACGCTTATTTCTTCTCATATTTGTAGAAACCCTCTCCACTCTTGACTCCAAGTTTACCTTCAGATACAAGCTTGTTCAATAAAGGAATAGGTTTGAATAGAGGTTGTTCGGGATACTTCTTGTGCCAACCATCTAGAATGAACTTGTTGGTGTCTAGGCCTACGTAGTCGGCGAGTTCTAGAGGACCCATGGGGTAGCCTGCACCAAGCTTCATGGCGATGTCAATGTCTCGGGCTGATGCGTCTCCTGGTGGAAAAAGTAAGTGAAACAAATTAAACTTTCCTCTCGGCACTACCACAAAAGTTGTACCTGCTACAGAATAAGTAATTTGGTAGAAGTAATGTTTATTTAAAAAATAAATTAGATAATACTGGCTGTATACAATGAAAAAAAATGTGTCAAATTTTAAACAGAAGTTTCACCTCAAAAGTTTCGTAAAATCAAAAATCATTTATTCTGCATAGATAAACGGCACTTACAAAACGTCAATATCAACAATATTTTATCAAATGCAAATGGACCACCGGTTCGAAACGCGGCCCCGACCTGAGAAGACTCCGGCAAGAAACTCACCGGGCTTTTCTTTTTTTTGGTCTATTTACAATAATTTACTTAGTCTAGATACAAAATTGAGCTGAGTAGCAAGTTGAGTGAACAGCTCATTTCTAGGCTTGTTTATCATCCAAATAATCCTGGATTATATAATAAGCTTTTTGACATAACACAAATAGGTAATAGGTACCAACCTCTTTCCAGCAACCTAACAGCTTCGCAGATGTAGGGCACCAGGAGTCTGTTGACCACAAACCCAGGAGTGTCCTTACATGTGATGCATGTCTTGCCTACTGCCTTGCCCCACTCCATCATAGTCTTGTAAGTGTCTTCAGACGTTTCAGCACCCTTCACAACTTCCAAGAGTCTCATCACAGGGACAGGGTTGAAGAAGTGGAGCCCACCGAATCTGAAATTGGTTTGGTGGTCATAGATGTGTTTGTTTATTTTTTTTTTATGACACGTCAATTTGACTTCTCCCCGCCTGATGGTAAGCTCAAGGCGAAGTCTCAGGAACGAAGGTCACCATTACAAACACGTAAAGTATTACAATGGTGGCATTCAGCTTGACGGCCTATGTTTTTACACGCCCCGCTTAAACAAGAGAAAGACATGAGCTAGCAAGGAGTTCCAAGACTTAATGGTGCGCCAGAGGAATTCAACTGTCTGAATGTCTGAAAACCACGAGAGATGGAGGAGAAAAAGTAGACCACGGGCTCTGATTGATTATCAAATTATATAAAAACTTGACAGGTAGAGTGCTGTGGTTCAATTTCCTATTTTGGGATTAAAATTGAAATAATTGAAGAAAATATTATTTCTCAGCTTACTTGTCTTTCCTTTTAACAGCTTCAGCAATTTCATTGATAGACAATGATGATGTGTTGGAAGCGAAGATGGTATGTGCTGGGGCTGCCTGTAAAAAATATCCATAAAATTTCTGTTCAGAATATCTAAACATCTTATTTCTGAGATATTTCTTTTTACTCAGAAAAAAGTTAAGTACTTTTGATGTGGTAAAATATATTTTTTGTGACTGGCTTAGTTGGATAAATTATTCTATCAACATGAAGGTCATGCCTGTATAACACCAACACGCTAAATTGAACTGCATTCTTGTATTTTCACGTCTCTTCAAAATTCGATCAGTACCTACCTATATAATTATAAAACAGTAGAATGAAACCAAAAACTGAGTTGATGGCGTAGGCAATGAGATCTCCAAGACACACAAAAAAAAATCAACATGAACAACATCTACAATCTTGGCTCATCAAATAGCATCTAATGAAGTCATCGAACTTAGCTTGGTAATGACAGCCCTAAATTTTATGTCATCAGATATTGTAACTCTCATTCTCAACTACTTCTTCTAGAGCTTAACCAAAAATACAGGAACGTCATGAACCCAACAAAAAAAAATAAGACAATAAAAAAAACAACCGCAGACCGCCTCCAACCGGTCAGATTGGAGGTCGATGGGGGAGGCCTATGTCCAGCAGTGGACATCTTGTGGCTGAAATGATGATGATGAATAAAAAAAATATTTTCTTACCCCATCAAGTTGCTTGAAGAGTTTGTGTTTGACATCAATGTTTTCCACAATAGCTTCAACAATTAAATCTGATGTCTTCGAAGCTTCCACAGGGTCAGTGGAGGTCTTGATCCTGGCTAAGGACTCTGACACAAATTTCTCGCCATCCTGAGGCTTGTCTTTGTATACCTTCTTTGCTACCCTACCAAGGTTTGCTCCGATCGATTTTTGTGCTTTAGCCAAAACATCTGAGCTTACATCTACTAATGTCACGTTCTGACCTGCTTGGGCTGACACCTGTAAACAAAAAAAACCTTGAAGCTTTATAAGAATCAATGGTATATTTACCGTGTTTTTATGAGTATGTTTGAGTTTGTATTTTAATGACCATGTCAATCTAAAATCAGACAAAGATCTTGAAGGTCTATACATACATTTGCTCACGCCCGTAATCATTTGACATACCCATTTTTTTTTCAAAGTAACACAAATGATACTTTTTGACCAAATACATAATTTGGTAATATATTAATGTTAATACACGAAACACGACATTATATTATATTATTATATGTTAATAAAAAGACAAGAAAAGCTCATTGAATTTTTTGCAGTCTTTGCACTCAAGGACCAAGATGTGGTCCATTTTAGGATAGATTAATGCTTTAATATTATTTCAATAACACGTTTTGAAATTGCTATATGATAAATAATTAAATAATTATTTTTTTATTTTGATTACAATTACATCATTTCCTTTTGACCCTCCTTGCCGCCTTGGCATAGATTCTTCAGTACTTTTAAAATATTTCTAGAAATTTAAATTAGCTACATTCTTTTAGAAGTTTCGCAGTTTATTTAGGGTAAGTAATTACTTGTTATTATATAAAAATAAAGTATCTGAATAGATGCAACTCGAAAAGTTGTATTTTCTACAGGTTGTTATACCTGACTTATGTATAATGTCATAACTGTGGTTGCCTAGTGGTATGGGTAATGGACTGCTGAGACGAGGTCTCGGGTTCATTCCCAGGTTTTACCATGGCACACAGCAATGACTTTTTGATGCTTTTCGAAGTTATGTGTGTATTTATCGCAGGTTTATAAGTGCCCGATTAATGGCGATAGGCTCGCCACCTACTACATTGGGACCTTAACATAAACTGGAGAAATATGGGTGCTAGCACCTTTGTCTACCCCTTCGGGGATATAGGCGTGAGTTTATGTTATAATGTCATTACATACATACATTTTTAGTTAGTTATACCTTCTTAACTAAAATAAGGCAATACCAATGATCAATGACTATTGATTGTTTATAATTATTTAGGATGAACAGCATCAATAGGACTATCTTTAGTACCATATGTCATCAAATGTGGTTCTTCTATTGATCTCTTTTCTCTCATCTGTGTAGTAGGTAGTTCTTTTTCATAATTTTACTGCAGCAATTTTAGAAATCCTGACGTGAAATTATTTAAATAAACCAGCATTACCAGTACTGACCCAGCTATACTTAACATTGTTTTAGAATGTAATAAAGATTAACCTGGGCGATGCCGGACCCCATCAGGCCACCTCCAATAACAGTTACATTTTTAATTGCACTTTGCACTGCTGTTGAACTAGAGAAATTTCTGGCAATCACACCGAATTGAATCATTCTCACTTTTATTTAGTTACTTACAAAGTATATGGAAATTGTAAAGAAATAAATTATCTAAATGACAAGGTACAGGGTATTGAACTTTATCAAAGTTCCAATCCAAAGTTCACGTCAGGGCGAAGGGAGGGGGAGGCAGGGTAACGGTATACGGGTGGTGCGGGCGGGGGCACATAATCCATAGACGTTCTTTAATTTCAAATTCAATGATTTCTTTTCTCTAGTGTTTACATTGATGTATAAGGGGGGGGATGGGCCCTACCTACAAAACGCTGTGTCCTACCTACATTCCATTTTTATGAATGGACGTTTTACTACGTTAGTGCTGTGCCTTCTACTATCGCAGAAGTGGTCGATTTATGTATACTAATACGATTGGGTTTACTTATCTTTTAACGTGTATTAACTTAACAAGACCGGTAACATGCTACACTTATGAGATAATATTATTATTCTTATTTTTATTATAATTTATAGATTTCATACTATTCCAAATGACTTTTATTTTTTAATGAATCATACACGTAAACACAACAAAACACAACCGGGACCGAGATAAATGCAATATTCTCTTGCTCTTCATGCATTTGCACTACTTACTTAGTAAGGGCGGCCCTAACGCACTATTATAAGGAAGGACAGCGTGCCAAGGTCACCAAAATCTATGAATGCTTTGCGCCCCGTCATTCATAATTTTTTCTAGTCTTTTACTACAACTAGCATACTAGTGACGTACTTCAAGAAAAAGATTTATCGACGAACGATGGGCCGATGACTGCTTATTTGAAATTTAATATCCATAATGATTATAAAGAATTGCTAAAGTGAATTTTCTTAACACAAATATGTAGTTTTGAAGATATTTGATTTCGAAAATTGAAACGAGCAGCTAGAAAACGGTTTTTGGTGTGAGTGACGGCATGACTTCTTAGTAAGTAGTGCAAATGCATGAAGTGCAAGAGAATATTGCATTTATCTCGGTTCCGGTTGTGTTTTGTTGTGTTTACGTGTATGATTCATTAAAAAATAAAAGTCATTTGGAATAGTAAGAAATCTATAAATTATAATAAAAATAAGAATTATAATATTATCTCATGAGTGTAGCATGTTACCGGTCTTGTTAAGTTAATACACGTTAAAAGATAAGTAAACCCAATCGTATTAGTATACGTAAATCGACCACTTCTGCGATAGTAGAAGGCACAGCACTAACGTAGTAAAACGTCCATTCATAAAAATGGAACATAGGTAGGACACAGCGTTTTGTAGGTAGGGCCCATCCCCCCCCTTATACATCAATGACTTTGGGTAACTCCTTCAATTTCAGAACTGATACCGCTAACGTCAGGTTGACACAATCAACTTCTAGTTCTGTACGTTCCGCAGCACGTAATGCGTAGTAGATTTCAAGTTTGAATTTCAATATTTCTGTTCCTTTCAATACGTAAAATGGTAGTTTTCTTGTGGTTTTACTTGCATAAAGCTAAATAATCACTATTAGAGCTTTCATAATATCTATGTTTTATTTAATAAATATATATTTAATTTCAATAGTATTTTTATACGCATTTTATGTATATGTTCGTAGTAAGAAACGTTACAATGTCAAGATAGAAATAAACATGTTTATCAAAAATTAAATATTCTAATCAATTGTTTCTAAGTTATCAAAATGAATTTGTTATCGTATCAAGTACCAAATCCATTTATGGCAGGTATGTTAACCATCACTTCTTTTGCTTCAGATATTTTTTATCGCAAACCTTATCATTGTTATTTTAACTTTGAAGTGTGAGATATTTATATCCCATTGGTATATGTAACCTGTTGGTTACATTTATCGTGTTGTTTACACCGACACGTCACTTCGCGGCCGGCTTTCGTGCGAAAAGTACTACATACGTTATTCAGAATGAACAAATTAGTAGGTCTAACGCGCAACTTTTCCAGTTCTTCATCTTTAAATGCGATTAAAACTGTAACCGTCGTTGGCGGTGGTCTTATGGGATCTGGAATCGCGCAGGTAAGCCAGTTTTCTATATTTCTGTGGCTCCATAGCTTATTAAAGTTTCAAGATCTTAAACAATTGTTACCTTCAAAATTTAAAAAGAAAACAGGTAGGTATGTTGTTAAAATATTTAAATGAATTCTTGAAATGCTAATTATGTTGCTTGAACTTTGGACCCTTAACAATTACAAGTATATTATCATGAAGTAAGACTAAAGTATCTAGTATCATTAAATATTTATATCTATCTAGTATGCAGGAGGATCAGGAAGGCTGTGTGCTTGGCTGCCACCTAAGTGGTATATAAAAAAAGAGAAATATTGAAAAATATGTTCAATAAATGATTATTTATTACAAATCAAAGTCAAATTGATGAGCCCTGAATAAAAAAAAAAGTAGTGGCTAAGTGTGATTCAGACTTTCTGTACTAAAAAGTTCTGTACCATTACGTGTTTAGTTTTTTTTTATATTGGTTTTTGGAAATACAGCTGTAAAAAAATTCGGGACTTGGCTGTCACAATTTATAAGATACAGCCAAGTAATAGATAAACATAGTAGTCTTTAGTAATAGGGTCCTTTCTACCTTTAGAAATAATAAAAAAAATTTTTTATTTTTTTTTCACAGTTACTTGGTACATGCAGAACACTTCTTTCAAGTATATTATTTACTTACCTCTAGCAGAGCATGTTGTTGGTAGGACAACTGATACTTGTATATTAATTAGGTTTCTCTGAATTCTCACTATTATATAATTTTTTTATTTTTTTATTTAGGACATGAATTAAAAAAAAGCTATTTTTATTTAGATACAAAGTTCAAGGTATGAGTGGAATCCATTTTGAATTAATGTCAAGTTAAACAATGTGTAGAATATATTATGTAATAGTTGATATAATTAAGCTAAAATAACAGTTATGTATATGTATGACAGCCACAGGTGTGCCCATTTGGAGATATCTAAATGGTATAAAAAAGACAAGGCCCACCTGATGGGAGAAATTATGTGGTCTATAGAACCTACTAATGCCCTCTTGAAGAAACCTTTATTGTAGTTAGGTACTAGAGACAATCACAGCTGGGCTTGGACACGATGATCTGTGCGGGGCTATAAAAAAACTGCTCTGATTCTATTCTTCTGTCGAATAAACGGCATTTTTGAATTACCATCGTGGTGTAGTAATTTGTTGAATCGCCAAACTCGTTGTTTTTATTGTGCCCAAAATCCCCACGGACCTCCGCCAAAGTCGGTGGAGGTGGTCATGTCGGACTCGAACCGACTAAAACGAACGTCGTCTACGGCTTTTGGATTGCCGAGGTTGAGATTATACAAGACATATCTCTTAGATTGCCAAACTGGAATCATTGCTTACATTTTGATTCTTGTAAGCTAAATAGCTAGGAAGAACTTCTATACCCTGCGGAATATATAAATAAGCCAGTAGGAAACAAGGTCATGGCCTGTTTTGTAGGTATAGATACCGGTAGCCTTTTTGTGCGTAATAATAATAATACTCGAATATGTAGTACCGCTAAGCCGTTCTCATTGATATAATAGGTACTTTTATAGCCTAGTTTACATCAGTTAAGACATTTAATCATCATTATATTGATACAACTATCGCTATATATCGCGTTCCAATGTACATCTATACTACTATATGTATAATTGTAAAAAGTTATGTTTGTCCGCGATGGACGCAAAAACTACAGTAGCCTAAGCACGAAATACTATCGAATTCGTAATGTAAAGGTATTGACAGAACGGAGCATTGTAATTGGCGTGCTTCACACGCACACAGGTTCACAAAAAGCAGACTGCTAATCACAATGCTCCGTTCTCTCGAATTCGAATTACGAATTCGATAGGAGTTCATGCTAGTGCTACTGAACGGATTTCGAAGCGGTTTTTTAGTTTGAAGGGGTTTGGTCCAACTTAAAATCTTACGTTTGTTTGATTGCAATCGGTTAAGTAGAACCAGAGTTATGATTAGTAATATAGAATTTAAGTTGCACATATGGCGCTTAGGTCGCGACAACCAACAGCCACGCGGGCGGAGCCGCGGGCATAGGCTATTTTACAATAATGTTATCGACAATAAAGTGATAATTGTATAGGTATATCAAACGGGGTGAATAGGGATCCAGGGGTGAATAGGAATAAAATGGTCAGCTAAATTCTGTACTTATTTTCTTTGAAGCGAAACTTTGGGACTAGTTCATTGTTATAACAGAATCTACCACCTAAACCCATGGTAAGCATAGCTTAACTAGCTCGTGTTATGGGTTCTAGAATGCGAATAAACATACTTAGATATAGATACATCTTTATTGTACATAATATATTAGAGAAGAAAGAAAGAAAGAAAAGAAAGAAAATATACTTTATTTAGCCCTTCACAGCACAAATAACTACATGAAAATTAAAAATATTATAGGTACATAGAAACAATCGGACCAATGTTAATATTCATATTCATGCGCACAAATATTTGCACTGAGCGGGAATCGAACACGCGCCTCTTGCGTAGCGTACGCGTTCACTATCACAACGTCAGAAAAAATATGTATATGGAATCCCAAAAAAAAACCTATTATGGAACTAAACAGCTGATATCGTTGAAAAATATTTTACAAACAAAATTTTATCGAACACACACGGGCGTATTGTTTTAAGGTTGCAGCCCAAGCCGGTCAAAATGTGACAATCATAGATGTGAAACCAGAACTGCTGGAAAAGGCCCAGAAATCTATCCAGAACAACCTCATCAGGGTCGCCAAGAAAGTGTATAAAGCTGATGCTGCGAAGATCGATAGTTTTGTCAAAGAGTCCTTCGACAGGATCAAGGTGTCCACGAATCTGGAGGATGGAGCTGATGTCGATCTGGTGGTTGAAGCTATTGTTGAGAAGCTAGATGTCAAGCAGGAGCTGTTTAATAAGCTTGATCAGGTAAGCATTATATCTACTATATAAAAATAAGTCGGGTTTTCCTTCCTGACGCTATAACTCCAGAACGCACGAACCGATTTCCACGGTCTTGCATTCATTGAAAAGGTCTTGGGCTCCGTGAGGTTTATAGCAAAGAAAATTCAGGAAAAAATTCAGCAGAAAAGCGGATTTTTCACATGGCGAAACGGAGTTCGCCGGGTTTGCTAGTTATTTATGTTTTTATTTAGGGCATGTCAATTTGACTCCACCCCGCCTGAAGGCAAAAGTGTCTGGAAAAACGGTCACCATTATAAACACGTACAGTGTCACAATGGTGGCGTTCAGCTTGACGGCCTCATCAGATGCTTTTCACGCTCGGCTTAAAGGATCCAAGACTGTAGAAAGAAACACGTGAGCTGGTAAGGAATCCCAAGACTTAATGGTGCGGCAGAAGAAAGACTTACGGAACCGCTTAGTTCTTAATGGGATGATGTCAGAATGCAGGTGACATCTAAGCCTTGCTCGTGTTAAGACTGCACAGAAACTTTCTTAATCTTCAACCCTTTTCCCTCCCCCCTCCCCTCTACAGGGTTGCCAGCACGGGTGTGTGCAAACGTCCATTGGACACGGTTACTACTTTCTATCAGGTGGGCCGTGTCCTTCTCTGCCACTTATGTGGTACAAAAAAAATAGCCTAGGTTATGTGAAACACTATTATTATCTTTAACCTACTTACTAATATTAAAAAAAAGATATATTCACCGAACTTTAATAGAAATATGCAATTAAAAGTGTTAAAATAATAATGTTTAACTTTACAGCTGTGTCCAGCGCACACCATCTTGGCCTCGAATACTTCATCTATCTCAATAAACGAGATCGGCGTTGGAATCAAAAGGAAAGACAAGTAAGTTATTCATTATACTACTTACTATTTAGGTACGAGAATCCTTGTTCTTATCTCAGGAAGTCTGACAAACCAGACCTTTTTATTTTCTTACTAGCTGTGTGATGTCGATTATCGCGTTGTACGACTCTACTATACTTGATTGTCTACTTGCCTCTCTATACGGAAATAGCGATATTAGCGCCAATGTATAGAAATCTACCGGATCTATTGAGATTCATGATCATTTCTTCGCTCCCTTGGATGATAGCATGATGATATTATAGTCTATGTTACTCCTAGATATTGTAGCTTATTATAGGTGAAAGAATTATTGAAATTGTTCGAAAACAATTCTTTCCTCTTTATAATATTAGAGTCGACCAGCTCATACTATTGTTCACTGTACAGTGGGCTCCAAAAATGCGTGAACTCCTTAATTAAAAGTCTTTATGGTCTATAATCCTTGGTCTATAACAACGGATGTACGTATCAATTGTACATAATATTAACCCTAATACTCGGCATCCTTTATACAATTTTTGTTTCAAATTGTCCAGATCCTACTGTAGCCCACTGTACATTATGTATAATGTTCACATGAAAACACCATTTTATTTCCGTTATCACCATTCATCAAACATTGCTTTACTTTCAATCCAATTCTACGCAACTCTTAGGTAAGCGTTAATGTAAGCATCGAATAATTCTTCCGTAATTTTACAGAAAGCCTTGTATGCACCTGCAATCAATCTATTACGAGATATTTTTAAACACGAAAGGTTTCATACATCACTTCACAAAAGGTGCATATTTGACTTCATGCTCTTTAAAGCATTAGGTTTCACCAACGACAAGTAGGTACTCTTATCAAGTCAGGATAAATGCATCTGACTTTCCATTAAATTCATTGAATATATCAGTACTCCATACAGATAAATAAAATTGGAGTGTCTGTTTGTAATATTAAAATAACCACTTTTTACTACATGCATATGGATGTATATAGGTACGGTACACATACCAAAATGTATATTTTTAAAATTTTTGTCTGTCTGTCGGTCTGTTTGTTCCGGCTCTGGAACGGCCGGCTGGACCAATTTGGACGGGACTTTCACTGGCAGATAGCTTATGTAATAAGGATTAACTTAGGCTACTTTTATTTTAGAAAAATATTTTTTTATTACATTCCACGCAGACGAAGTCGCGGGCACAGCTAGTCACATAAAAGATCCTAGTTGAATTAAAAGGAATCTTACCCGTTAAAACTACAACATTTAGACATAAGATCACAGAATAAGTAATAGTACAGTAGACCGACCGTATCCACACTAAGTTATATACGCGGCGAAAAGGGAATAAGACCGTCTGATTTGGTCAGTGCGCGGCCAGCGCTCACGGCGGCATCTCGCTTGTTCCCGCGTGTTGCGAAAAATAACAGTATTTACTTTGTTTTTAATTTTTAGTTATTTTTTTATCATGTGTAATGGCAACACAAGATAAAGGGCGTCTTCCCTAAAACCTTTATACGCTAACGGACGTGGCAAAATATGAAACCCAGCTACTGTGTTTGTACTTGACAAGCCCACCACAAAAGAGCTATCGAAGCAACACCTCGTCTCCCACTTTATATATTTCACATACTTTATATTTCTTAATCAATTTCCATTCTATTCCAGATTCGGTGGTCTCCACTTCTTCAATCCGGTGCCAGTGATGCGTCTACTCGAAGTGGTGAAGGGGGATCACATCTCCGAAGAGACCTGGAAGGCCATGATGGAGTGGGGAAAATCCGTGGGCAAAACCTGCATCACGTGTAAAGACACCCCTGGGTTTGTGGTCAACAGGCTTCTTGGGCCTTACAGCGCAGAGGCTATAAGGATGTATGAAAGAGGTTTGTATCATGAAATTAACTTTGTTTGTGGTTTGAGGGTTTTGAGTATTTGACCTAAGGTTTCCTTCTTCCTACAGTCCCGGGTCCTTTAAGCGGGGCGTGAAAAAGCATCTGATGAGGCCGTCAAGCTGAGCGCCACCATTGTAGCACTGAACGTGTTTGCAATGGTGACCCTCTTTCATGAGACTTTGCCTTCAGCTTAACATCAGGCGAGGTGAAGTCAAATTGACGTGCCATAAATAAAAAAAGGCAATGTCTTTACGAGCGTAAAGAAACTGCTATGATATTACTATTTCTAACTATTATACCGTTTCTTTGAACAAGGAATCCATATAGCACACCATATTATTACGAAGTTATAAGATACTATAGACAAAGACTAAGAAGGGTTTCTCGGTCTTCCAACTGACAACACAAAACCTCTCCAGTGAGCTCTGACTACCCTACACACCGCTGGAAACACAGAGGTACTTCCTCAGTCGGACTGCTCAATTAGGATGGGAGCTCCCGTCATGTACTACCGCCGTTTTATATTGCACTAGCTGACCCGCGCGACTTCGTCTGCGTCACCCCGTTTTTGCAACATTTTTCATTCCTGCTCCGCACCTGTTAGTCGTAGCATGATGTTATATACATACTTCCTCTTTAACCATTCTATCTATTGAAACATACCGCATCAAAATCCGTTGCATAGTTCTAAAGATTTAAGCATACAAAGGGACAAGAAAAATGGGGACAGAAAACGCGACTTTATTTTATACTATGTAGTGATTTAGGTTTACATTTATTGCGATTACACACATGAATTTCTTTAGTTACTAAATAGGTACATGAATCAAAATCATTTTATAAATTAAATGGGTAGTTGATATTAAAAATGGCAGGCAGGGGTACTGAGCTATATGCCAGAGGCCACCTCACCCTCGACAACTGATGACTGGAGACGGCCGTGCAGTTGTGGTTGGTTTGAGTCCGACATAACTACTTGCGTTGACTGACGGCGAGGAATCCGTTGAAATTTCCGCACGGAAAAAGGGGGTAGTATAAAAATGGATTCGCTCAAGCGAGTGGATAGCGAGCCGATTTTTGTTCGAGGCATTCACAGGATGTTTTAAAAGCGTGTTTTTAGTTTTTGTTTTATATTTGTTGGCGTGATGCGTTGTCGGAAGAATGTATTTAATTTATTAGGTAAACGGGATTGATATTTACATTACACACATGCATTTTGAACTTTCACGTTGCATGATATATGATTAGTGAAACCCAGGTATTAACGCGTTATGGTAAATGGTCACAATCTGACCAGCTTGTGACCACGTCTAGAGCAACCTGGCCTTGAAGCAAATCTAAAAGTAAATTATTGTACTTATTTACAATATGATCGCGTTGATACACGTGTTTTACTAACCATATAGCATTCCTATACATTATATGGCTTTATATTGGTGCTTCGAGTGTATAAATAAATGCATGTGGAAATTGGTTTTGGATATGTATACTATATGTAAGTACCTGCTACAATATTTTATGTAATAATTTATTGAATATTCGATGCCCGGATCTGACAGGAGAGAACTATAGAAATGTTAATATAGGTTTCTGCTTAGGGCACTATGGATATGGTAAGAATAACGCCTCTACATTGCTGCATCTAGACTAATTAAATTGTTCCATAGTCACACAACATGAATTGCCGTGAAATTTTCGGCTTTATGTACATACGTTTAAAGTTCAAAATTAAATAAAAAGAAATTTATTACATAGTTTCATTCTCTCTACACAATTCCATTTAATTTTGAACTTTAATTGTGTTGTGTAGAGTCCAAAATTAAATGGCACTTTTTGTAATCTCAGTGCTTGGACAGTGGTTGACAATTAGTAGCATTGAGCCCCTGGTTGATACTGTGGTTGAAAGGGGATCCCGTATCTTATTATTAATATTATCTGAGATTTCACTTCAGTGCTTCAGAATGCTGTTTTCGACACGAAACCCTTCCCTTTCTCCGTCGCTAATGTCGCTCTCGGCGTATACCAAGGATCCGTCCTTTACCTGTTTCTTCACCATATTTTAATTTTTTTATCGGAAAGCATCCTTACTACGACTACTTACCACTACCAAATGTTTATGAAGAATCATTAATTCCAATGAGGTTTTTGTTTTATTCTCTTTAGAACCTAATGTTAGTGAACACAATGGCGAACGCGTTGGCCAATAAACCCTCTCGACGACGCACCCGCACAATCAAGAATGACACAAAACCCCGCTTGACGCGTTCGTCAACGTGTAGATCGGCCATTACACATAGATGTCATTGACAATAACTTTTTTTTTCAGGTGATGCTTCGAAGGAGGACATCGACATAGGGATGAAACTCGGTGCCGGCTACCCGATGGGCCCCTTCGAGCTGGCCGACTACACCGGCCTTGACACCAACAAGTTCGCGTTACAAGTCATGTATGAAAAAACAAACAACCCAGTTTTCGCGCCAATTCCACTCATCGACAAAATGGTGGCGGAAGGGAAACTCGGCATCAAGAGTGGAGAAGGCTTTTATAAATATAATAAGAAGTAATTTGTGAGGTTATAAATATATTATCCTGTTTTTATTTTTTCTTTTATTTGTTTTGTTTATACCTAAGTACTATGGGATTTTGCGCACGAACGGTCAAAAAGAAAAAGATCTTATTCTTCCTCTGACGCCATTTTTGAGTTGCCATCGTGGTGTAGTAATTTGTTTCACGGCAGCGCCGCTATTCACGAAGAGGGCCCGAACATAGGTTTCGCTCTTCGGGATGGTTTACTACCTAAGTATTATAAAGAAGTACCAGCTAGAGCTGGACTGATGGGTGGTAAGCAGAAGGAAAGTCTCAGGAAAGATGGTCACCATTACAAACACGTAATATTACAATGGTGGCGCTCAGCTTGACGGCCTCATCAGATGCTTGTCACGCCCCGCTTAAAGGACCCGGGACTGTAGGAAGAAGGAAACACATGAGCTGGTAAGGAATTCCAAGACTTAATGGTGGTAAATGAAAATCTTTTTTTTAATCTCTCTTTTATAGTAGTTATGGGAAAAATCCAAATAAAACCTGCTGTGGGTTTCCCAAGCGATTACAACATGGGGTTCTTGAAGAAGGGCATTACGAGGGTTCCATAGGAACGACTGCACGAGTGTAATGCCACTGGTGTTGTACACATCCATAGGACACGGTAACCATTACCATCAGGTGGACCGTGCGCTTGTCTGCCACCTAAGAGGTGTATAAAAATATTCTATCAATAGAACTACTTAACAGAACACATCTGAGATAAGTCCGGGAAGCGTGAATGGTAATAATACCCACTAAAATTCCTGCCTAATAGTTCGGTTAACAGAATAAGTGTATACAACTGATATACGTCCGAAAAAATCTATCCGGTCAGTGGGAGGTATACCTATCAGCACGGATTTTGAACCTTATGTCTTAAGAGAAACTAGGCTCTGAGCGCGCATTCTTACGACAATTTGGATAAACAACTCGTGTATATACCCACCTATAGATAGGTAGGTACTTCCCCGGTCGGTCGGCTTCAAAGAAAACAGCGATATCCGAATTGTAATTCTTATCTTTCGTTCTCTGATGTCATTTTTAGCAAATCAACATTTTTAATATCTGCCGAAACATTTTTCATACGTAACATAACATAAACTCATGCCTATATCCTCGAAGGGGTAGGCAGGAGTGCTAGCACCCACATTTCGCCAGTTTATGTTTAGGTCCCAATAGGTGGCGAGCCTATTGCCATTAACCGGGCACTTAGAAACCCGCGATAAATACACACATAACTTCGTAAATCATCGAAAAGTCGATCGAAATGGTGTGTGCCATGGTAAGACCTGGGAACGAACCCGAGACCTCGTCTCAGCAGTCCATTACCCATACCACTAGGCTACCGCGGTTATTTCATACGTATTTGATATTAATGTCAAATTAATACATCCACACGTGAGAAAAAACCACACAAAAGAAACCACAAATGAATTAAAAAGTCCATGCTTTAGAACTTTTGATATTATACACGTTTATGCTATGTCATTTGAGGTATTACGGAATCTTAAAGAGCAAAATTATTTTAGGATGGGCTCACGTTGTCTAAAACCCCTCTCTAACCACGCCTAGGCGCTATATTATCAGTTCTAATATCATTACTAAAGTTTATTGTTATCATGCCATTATTGTACAGCTGTAAATTGAAGATATGAACAGTTGAGTCAGCTACCATAATCTTTGCATGATGATATATTTTTCGATTGTAGTACAATACGTAACTACTAAAAATATACATTACTCCCACGTGTATTCACGCTAGACGCACGTACGTGCTGGATGGAATTGACAAAGGCATATCCCATTGTGTCTTCTAGCTGTAGATTATTTAAAAAAGTGTTATACAGGTGTAAGGGAAACGCTTCCGAAGCCAAATTAAGGCTGCTAACTTTTTTGAGAAGAAATAGAGTAAAATCTGATTTTAAAAGAGGTAAAAAAAATATATTTACAATTATTAAATACGTAGGTACGTACTTACGTACTTCCAATAAACTTTTTCCAGTAGGTACACAAGTTTTCATTATTTTTATAACAATTGTATGAAGCCATACTCCCACGTGTATTCACGCTAGACGCACGTACGTGCTGGATGGAATTGACTACTTAAGCATTTTCGGTGTAACTTCACTATCTATTTCATCCATATAATAATATACTTCTTGATCAAGATTAAGTTTTTCAAATGCCAAAAAATCATGCTACTCGTAAGTATTTTCATGTAAGAAGATGTTATAAATATGCTGTAGTTTAAATAACATCAAAAATACCCTCAAATCATGTTAACCAATGAAATTTTTTATGCAAAATGCCGTTAAATTTCATTAAAAAAATTACAAATTAACAACAATCCATGAACTTAACTGATAAACATTATCTACTGATACATAATAGATAACACAATGTCGTAATGATTCATGATCACATGCGTTGTGCAGTCGTAATTAAGTATAGTGAATATTGATATCTAATTAACACACACATACATATGCATTAACTAACAATCAGTAGCCTTACCACGAAATACTATCGAATTCGTAATGTAAAGGTATCGACTACACACGCACACAGGTTCACAAGAGGCAGACTGCCAATCACAATGCTCCGTTCGTCATCTAGTGACTGATTGATCTTTTGGGATACTAGATTTTTTGTTGCGTAAAGCCAGTCTTATATAATGAAAATTTATTAAATGATGATGAAGATGATGATTATAATACTTTTATCTCTTTTTAGGCGACGCCTCTGCTGAAGACATTGACATCGCCATGAAACTGGGAGCTGGGTATCCTATGGGACCTCTAGAATTATCAGACTTCACTGGACTAGATACCAAGAAGTTTATATTAAATATCATGTTGGATAAGACTGGCAACCCTGTATTCAAGCCTATACCGCTTTTGGACAAGTTGGTCAGTGAAGGAAAGTTAGGAAGGAAAACTGGTGAAGGGTTCTATCAATACGTTAAGTGAGCGTTAATGTTTTGTAATTAGGTACACACATTCCACTAAATAAAAGTTGACCGGCATAAATAATTGGGCGGCTGTAGAGTAATTCATAGACGTCAGCTTCGTTCCACTGCACTGTGCTAATTCTACATGCTGGCCATTGTGAAATTCTAAATTTAAAATTGTATTATAAAAGCAAATCTCATTAGTATGAGATCTCCTTTCTCAAAATGGGGCTAGGGCATTTTCTTTTTTTTTATTCCACTTGGATGACAGAGAAGCCACAGATAATGTAATAATTGTAATTTGTTATAATAATAGTCTATAAGTCAACGGCTGTTTGTTAATAAAGTAATGTTTAGACTAGTCATATTGTAAAAAAGAGAATAAATAATATTGTCGAAATAATATTTTAATATTTTATTTATTGTTTTATTTCTTCGAGATATACCTACTTCTATTGCATTTCTCCCCAATAAAGGCCTACGTGTCGTGTAACTCTGCATTTAAACCTACATTCGTGAAGCACTTACGTCAATATTATTTGTGGACGTGCAATAGTAAATCAAAACATGATATCAGACGTAATTAATACTTTGTATCGTTACCTAAGAGATTAACGAGATTAGTTTTATGTTGAGTTTTAGCTACAAATTGCAATCGTCAATAGATATCAAAGTCAATACCAGCAGAAAACCATTTCTCCATTAAAGAATATACCATTCTGTTCAAAATTTAGTCTGGATCTAATTTCAATCGCCTAAATGTCAAACATTCATTTTTAAATATAGGGGTAGACATAGACAATAATAATTATGCACAGAACGTAAAATTTTGAAAATTTAAGTCAGGTATCTTTTTCATGCGTGAGTTGGGGTGGTTATGTCGGATTTAAACCGACAAAACCTTTCTCCGTGTGGGTTCTCTTATGCAATGGTTTAAATAAGTGGTTCGATGAGGCAATTTCCTAGCATCGCGTCCTAAGTAGGCTACACAAATAAGGTAAGTAGAACAATAATCACACACTTTCCTTCAAGAAAACTGAAACTATTTGACTTATGCGAGTCAGACTATTCTCAGTAAAAACGTAACCCGTGGTGTAACTTTTAGGACTGATATTAACCTAACATGGTTTTTTCTGACAGACTACGTAACCGCGAAGTCTTCAAAGCATCAAGTGTAGGTACGAGTTGCGAACTCAAAATAAGCTCAAAATGCGCTCCATACGCTCTGGACGCGTTTTTGAACTGGGTTTTGAAGAAAGCACAGGGTGCTACGGTGATGGATGAGCTCAAATTTGCATATCAATAATTATAACTAAATAATCCACACGCCAAACCAGGGTTTATTTTCCCTCGCGACTTTGGTTCAAGATGCGTGCCGATAGGTACATCACCGGAATGTCATCTTATAAATAAAAAATGCATCATCAATAATCAAACTTCGAATTCGAAATTCGAATTTATTTTTCAATGCGATCTATTTTTAATAAGGTACAACAAGAAGGATAAAAAATATTTAAATTTGAAGGCCATCTCTTCCCATGAGACCGGTTTCCGTTATAGTAGGTATTTTCTTATCAACACGAATATCGTCAAATTGTGAGCGGTACGACAATTCTTACACGCTTAAATAAAATTTATCGATATCATAGACGTCGCAATAAGACATATCATTCGATAAAAACAAGTCAATCTTGATTTATGCGTTGATTAGATAAATATTTCCCCAAATGTATCCAAATGTCTCGCGAAAAAAAATACAGTTGGTTTTTAATACTGGTATTGTACACATAAGTACAATTCGAAATTTTGTTATTGGTGAAATAGGTACTATACAGACTTATTTATAGCTTCATTAGGTCATTATTTGTGGTTTCGTGTCGTTTCTCAGTGTTGTGGTCCATCATTCATTGAACCATATTGTGCTTTTGTTATTTATTTCATTTGAATTAGCTAAAAAATTGCTTTTTTGTTTATTGTGCCATAATTTGCATATCTACATAAAACTACAATGGATAACAGAGGTAATGCCGTTGATTTTTAACAAAAGATCGTCAATCTAATACAATGCTTGTATACCTACCTGCCTAGATTTGATTCATAATACATATTTATTACCATTTTGAAAATGAGTAAGGTAGGTGTACTATAATACAACTTGGTGTAACTTACAGTATTGTTTGTGAATTCCTGTGGTGTGGTGTTGTTACTCAGTTTTCATTAAATAAAAGTAAACTAAGGATTAGAATAAATACCGAATACCTATATAATAATAGTGAGTAATAAGTAGGTATGTAAAATTTTAATATTATGAATAACTACTTATTTTTTAACGTATCTCGAAGTAAACCCTGGCATAAAATGAACTTTTATGTTATCTATTATTTATTTTCTTTACATTCATTCTATTCGAATTTTAAAACACCCGCATTCGCGCGCATTTTTTTAGATGATTTTGTTTTGTTTTTGTGAGTGTGAAGTTGTGTCGTATTTTTCGTCCTATTCCCATTATTATTAAAATAACATGGAATGAAATAAATAATTTACACGTAAGTAAGTAGGTAAGTCAAGATAGTTTATTGAGGAAAATGGTTTTTACAATACCTACCTACCTCAGTATATCAACAACAATCTAGATTACCTACGTTAAAATTGCAGCAAAGGTACGACGGTTCACTCAAGGGTATCTCTCTTCCAGAAACTGTGAATACGTAGGTATTCCTTTATATAGTTATTAGTGTTATTGCTTAGGTTGAATCGTACCGACTGCACTTTTCTGTGGGTTTAATCGATCTTGTTTTTTTCTGTTTACACAAATTTTTGATTGCAATTCTCACTTTGATTGTATGTTGTTATTTTTATTAACATGATTGTGTGTGTGTAATAAATAAATAAAAGAATTACTTATTTAGGTACTTACCATGCTATCTGATATTTATAGACTATACTTAACTATAAAAGACTTAGGTACCTATAGCCAGTCGAATCTAGATAAATAAAAACTGAACCATACAGAACTAAAATTTCGTCCTATCTGCTTACTTTGTTTTCGTTTTACTGTCACATGTAAATTCTCTAACTCAAACAGCAAACGTGCAAGGTGTAACGAAATATTCGAATCGTAATTTTTGCAAAGCTATTAAAAAAATTAACGAATATTGCCGTCAACCCCTATGAAATAAACTATATATGTTTAAACTAAGTAATCTCAATATGTACCTATACTGTTGATGTGCCTAAATAAATAAACCCCTCCAATTAAACTAAATTGTCTGATGGGTTGGTAGTGTAAGTACCTAATAGCCAGGCATTCAAACCTGTCATGTTTTGATCGTAAGGTCGACTCCTCAACCACTTCGCTACTGATGTTAATATATCACGACTCATTGTACCTAAACTATTAGGTACTTATTTACTTCGACTCAAGCGCAGGAAAACTCCATAACAATATGAACAATAGGAAATAAATCAGTGTGTATTAGGATCTTGTCAATGCTCAGTAGTCAGGTAAAGTCCTGAACTCTGCCAAAGTGATCAGTAATATCAGTGTTATTGAGATCTTGTAGGTATCTGTAAAGGTGTTTTATACACCTATAGTTACCGGCATATTCTTGACTCCAGGTCGCGAGCGAAATTGGTTCAATATAATCTACCTATCCATATGGTGAAGGATAAAGAATATCAGCACCCTATTTTCTCCGAAGGGTGTCGTAAGTGGCGATGGCGACAAACGGAAAATCCCCAGGTCGCGAGAGAAACGAGACTACGCACGCGGATTGGTTCGATATAATCTACCTATCCATGTGGTGAAGGAGAAAGAATATCAGCACCCTATTTTCCTCGAAGGGTGTCGTAAGAGGCGAGAAACGGAAAATACGTAGTACCCCGTGCTATCCTCAACTCCCTCAAAAATCAGTGCCGTGTTTGGGGTCAAGATATATGCCGCTACCTACTATGACCAAGTCACAATCGCATACGCATTCTTTGTCTGTAGGTCAAAGTTCAAGACGCCATTTTGGTGCTTTGATTTTTATTGTCAATCATAATAATTCTAACGTCACAAGTCGCTATGTTACGTAGCTTTATAACAGTTAATCCAACTGCTCATAATAGTACTAGATTTTCATGTCAAATGTATTTTTTATTATTTCTTATTTAGGATTAAGTATGCTCCCAACCAATATGGGGTTCTTCAAGAAGGGCATTAGAAAATTTCTACAGGGTAGGCAGCACGTATGTAACGCCTCTGGTGTTGCAAACGTCCCTAGGCCACGGTGACTGCTTCCCATCAGGTGGGCCGTGTGCTTGTCTGCCACCTAAGTGGTATAAAAAAATAAAAAAGTAAAAAAATGCCCGACATTTCGGTTACTCTTCAGTAGTCATAGTCAAAGAATGAACGAAGTCCTTCAGAAAATATTTACCCAACTCCCTGTATCTTACGATCATTGATTTATCGCGCGCGAAATCCTCACGTATGTTGAGGTGTGAGGTGGTTGTGTCGGACTTAACCGACTAAAACAGATAATACAAGACATATCTCTCCCACCCCGTCAGTTCCGTGGCCATCACTTTCGAGATGGCCCTCTTCCAGTTGTATCCTGCGATATTATCCTACTAACATTATAAATAAAATGTAAAAGTTTGGGAAGGTGTTTGTTATCTACCTTTTTCCAAATTTAGAGCGTGAGTGAAATTTGGAAGAAGGTAGATCATAGTCTGGAATAACACATAGGCTACTTCTCCTCCCAAGAATAGGTTCCCAAAAGTTGCACAAACAAAAAAATTAAAGGATCAAAATTCCACAGAGGCCACACTGCCGGCATCAGCTAGTAAAAATTATTTTCTTCCATAGGCCCCCGGCTAAATGAACGATGTTTCGAATGAATCAAAACCGCGTAGCTTACGCCGACTGCGGTCGATATACCAGGTCCACTACAACATCCAGAAAAAGGAAGACGAAATAATGGCAAAGCCCCTGTCTTTGGCCACCGATGCCCTTGAGGTACAAGCGTATACGATGCAGGTAGCCGGGCACAGCAAGACTGAGGACACGAAGTTTTTGGGTGAGTTATATATCCTCGATCTACTATAACAGCATTATGGACACATATTTTCCTAGTTGCATCAGCGGCGGCCGGAGTAAACTCGGTGCTTAGGGTTCGCCTTCCGCGTTTTCCTTACCCACTTCACACGGTCTTTTTTTTTTTTTTTTTTTTTCGTGCGAAAAATCCCCACGGATACCCCCCTTCTCCGCCGAGGGCGGTTGGAGAGGTTATGTCGGACTCGAACCGACCAAAACGCACGCCGTCTTTGGGTCTTTAGTTGCCGGAGGTGAGATAGTAGTCAACATATCTCTCGCACCCCGGCAGACCCGGGGCCGTCTCTTTCAAGATGACCCCCGTCGGGTGTAGGGACCACGGTGTCCCCGTCCAGTCCCCGGGTATGGGGAGGCGCGCTTAGCGCCACCGCCGCGGCCTGCTTCTGCTAGGGTGACAGGCGGCTCCACCCGTCACCCTCAGGCCCGCGCTCATGGAGGACGGAGGTCATTCTGCGACCTCCGACGTCCGAGTCGCCTCCGCTCGTCGCGGACTGTGCGGGTCCGGAGTCTTCTCCGAACTCGTTCCGCCGTCTCCTTCTCGAGCATTACTTGCTCGCAGAAGGAGGCGCCGGCAGCCCAAGCGTTCGCGCACCGTACCATCGCCGTGATCAATGCGGTGAGCGAGAGAATCCGCACTCCTAGGGCCGCCACTAGGACCCGCCTCGGCGTCTCCCACGCCGGACACCCGGTCAGCGTGTGGAGACCCGAGTCCTCGCTCGCATCACAGTGATGGCACTCGGACGTTGGCTCCTTCTGAATCCGTAGCAGGTAATCCCCAAAGCACCCGTGCCCGGTGATCACCTGCGTCAGCCGGTATGAGAGGCTACCGTGTGGCCTCTCTAGCCAGTCCTCCATGATGGGTCTTACCGCCGCTACTACAGCGTGCCCTGCGCGTGGTTGCCCAAGTCGTCGATTCCACTCAGCTACCATGTCCCTGTGGAGCTGGGACTTCACGGCCCGGAGCTCACCAGGCTCGGGTTCATGTCCCCGCTCCCGCGCCTCCTTTCGATACCGATAAAGCACCGAAAGGGCTCTCGCATCCAGGATCCATGGTATCGATCCGGCTAGGAGACTCGCCGCGTCGACTTCACACGGTCTGGGGCGTAAATGGTGATCTATTGTAGAAGGATCAGTAATTTGTGGTTTAAGATAACTGAGGTATAGCGTTGTTGTTAATTCCACTGGAAAGACTGTCACATTGACGGCATTAGGCCCTCTATTGGATTGGGCTGGAAAATAGTTGACGAAACGTTGCTTCATATAGCTCTGTTAACCACTTCTTGTAGCTCACTCGATGTTAAGGTGCTTAAGCCTAAACAGCATCTCTAATCTAAAAACCATCGATATTATCTAAGGTCATTTTACACCATTTTATCAATAGCTGAATAACTATTTGAAAATTTTGAAAAATGAAGGTAGTCCAAACTTTTTTCCATCGTTATACGACCTCCACCGTCCATTTCTTTTCAGGTCTTCTGCAATGTAGTAACGGGACCGTACTTAAACCAATAATCAAAGAAGCACAAAAGAGAGAAATAGACTTCTATGAACGGATCTCACTTTCTAAGGACCCGGACTTGGCCGAGCTGCGGGGCTGCATACCGAAGTACTTTGGCTGCAAGAAGTTCACGTACAACGGCTTTGAACAAGAGTACATCATACTAGAAGACCTGACAGAAAGAATGCTTGAGCCCTGCATCATGGATGTTAAAATTGGTGAGTAAGACCTTGTGATATTTTGTTTTTTTCTTTTACTGCCGGACACGTTTTAGACTTTCCTTATTATCGTGTGGAAAATCGCCTTGGGCACCACCCGCTGGATTCGGATGGGGAGGTTATGTCGAATTCGAACCGATTAAAACGCTCGCCGTCTTTGGGTTTTAGTCGCAGAAGGTGAACATATGCCTCGCACGACGCAGTAGTAAGTTTTGAAGCCATCATTTGCTAGAATTTGTAGAATTTTAGTTTTATTAATAACTTTAAAAGGTACTGTTCGATGATACATGAATGATGTAACGATGTTACACGTTTTAGGGTTAAGAACAAATTGAAGATTTTGTCCCGATGACGCCCCAGTGGGTATTGGGAATATACCTAGAAAAATCCGTTCGAAGAAAGGTCTCTTCATTAGTCAAAGCAACTCGACAACACGAGTCCCCTGCCAGGAGAGCACAATATGTATGTATGGCCTTCCCTGGGCCCTGGGTCGCGAGTGATATGTCAGAGGCTACCTCACCTTCAGGAACTGGTGTCCCAAAACGGCCGTGCGGTCTTTGTCGGTTCGATCCTGACATAACCACCGTCGCTGACTTTGGCGGGGGGTATCCGTGGGGAATTCCGCACGGAAAAAAGGAGAACACAATATTTCAAATAATTCCTATCTATCACTTTAATTTTGAAGGCAGAAGAACATGGGATCCTTTGGCAACAGAAGAAAAGATCAACAACGAGAAGTCCAAGTACGCAGAATGCAAGCAGCAGTACGGGTTCTGTATCCCTGGGTTCCACGTGTACAAGCATACCACGGGGCAGCTGCATAAGTACAATAAGGACTATGGGAAGAGACTGCAAGGAGAAGCTGTTAAAGAAGGTGAGTTTGAACAGCTTTAGCCGGAAACCGCCAGAAGGCTATTCTCGAAATGTTCGAAAATTTGGTGTTAGCCCTATATGCTTCACGTAGGCTCTCCACCTGGATGAAGCACGGGTATTTACAGGGTTTCGCGCTCCAACTGATAAGTACAGTTAAGTAGTTAAGAAAAAGTACGTAATTTTTACCAATTATTTCAATCCAACATAGGAGTGACGAGCAGTTTGCTGTGCAATTTTGATGCTGGATGTCTTTTATGCGCTTCAAAGTAAAATTCGGGAGACTCGTTTACAAGCGTTTATTAGACGCTATCAGAGAAGGGGCTTTTAAAATGTTGCCAATTCCAACCTCCCAAAATCACCAAACTATAAACTGGTGTTGCAAGTCGCAACCGGGGTTAGGTCGAAATTTTGAACACATTTTGACCTCCTGAAAGCTGTTCTTAAATTAATTAAATAAAGTTAACGAAGTTAAGTTACTTTGTCGAAAATCCATATTACTTCACAGCCAAACTAAACCAAATATGTAACTTTTAAACTATCGCGGCATTTACTCATAGTGTTTATAATGTTCGGGACTTCACGCGATATATTTTTGAACACTTACTTCGCGTGAAGTCCCGAACATTATAAACACTGAGTAAACCAAATATGGTGTTCACAAATCGCTTTAACCAGGCGTACTCTACTGGTACAATGAGTAAGTACCGGAGGAGGTCCTGCAGCAGCAATAAAATCCCAGTAGAGTTAGTACTGCGGCAGACGGGTGCTCTCACATTCGCGTTGGTCGGCAGCTATGAAGAAGTACCTGAACGGTGTGGGCTCTGCGCTGTGCCGCGCGCTGCTGCTGCAGTTCCTGGGTGCGCTGTGGCGCGTGCAGCGCTGGGCGCGGCGCCAGCGCGCGCTGCGGCTGTACAGCGCGTCGCTGCTGCTCGTGTACGACGCCGCGCGCCTCAGGCACTGCTGCGCCACAGCGCCCGAGTGAGTGCAAGAGCCGCTAACACTTGCGCTATTTTGTTGCTAACATTTACATTTTTTGTTTTTTTTTTATACTACGTAGGTGGCAGACAAGCACACGGCCCACCTGATGGAAAGCGGCCACCGTGGCCTATGAACGTGTGCAACACTAAGGGTGTCACACACGCGCTGCCCACCCTGAAGGGAAAGGGGGAGAGCTGGGAAGGGGTGGGGAGGCTAGGAAGGGGAAGGGATACCTGGGTCTAGACAAGTGGCAATCTTCTTAACTATAGTCAACACTCGCCGTTGTACCGAATGTGTTCTGCTTACGATGACGTTTGTAACGATATTATGCTGCTTCTTCTATAATCCTCTTTGATGTGCAACAATGTACCTCTACCTTTATTATGATTTGCATGCAGTGTACACTTCCAGAAGGACAGTGCCCATCACTAAAGATTTCGCATGTTAAATCCAATGTCCAGTTTAATGAACCTAATAAAAAAGTGATTTCTTTTGCAAACAGATTCGCCGCAATTTCGCCAATATCAAGTGGTAAATGTAATGGGGATACGCCAATGTGAAAATTTTTGTCTTTGGCAATTGTTTTGTAGAATGGAATACTTCTTCTTTTTTCAATATGGCTTCTGCAGCAGGATAGCCGCAATTTAGCCAGTCTCTAGTAAATGTAAACGTTTTATAAAATTAATGGCGAGACGCCAATGTCAAGTTTCAAGTTTTTAAAAAAGTCTTCCAGAGCCACGTTAGCCACGCCAGTAAATTCGTTTCCGTGTGTCCGCCCCCCACGAGATCAGGTAGTCGATCAGGACGTGTGGAGAATGGAATAGATTGATCAATATATGGGTTTGACATTCGTTCACGCCTGTCATAAATGTCATAAACGTCAAAACCAAAACACGTGTCAATTTCGTAATTGAAAATTATATTGTATTCCATTCTACAAAACGACTACCAACGAATTGCCACTTGTCTACGCGTATCACTTTATTACCTGTTTTCTTTTTGTATTTTTTTTTTATTTAGGACACGTCAATTTGACTTTACCTCGCTTAATACATCAATTTTGTACTTTCATTCGTTCGTGTCTAAAGATGCTTTGTTTTGTTCGTGTGTATATTCAACGACAAAAATTTACTATTATTAATACATACCTACATACATATGCTTACGCTTTGTTAGGCATTGGCCGTGCGGTTTTGGTCGGTTCCACTCCGACATAGCCATTTGCAAACCTGTCGACTTGAAATATAAATCGTCAGAGGATATAGTCATTTCATGTTTGGTTTATAATTGTATACAAAATTCATGATCTAGGATTTAATTAATTAAAATCAAATTTAGTCTGACTATACGTTAGATGATAGCTGGCTCGCTGCCGTTATATTAGTGGTACTATATATATGTGTCGGCAGGTCCCGCGCCGCGCTGTCGTGCCGCGCCGGGCCCCCCTTGCGGCGCCACTCGCTGGGCTCGGGGGCCGGGGGGGCCGGGGGCGGGGGGTCCAACTTCAGCGGGCAGCTGGGCGCGCACGGGCCCGTGTACTCGCGCGTGGGCGCCGTGCCGACGCTGCCGCTGGCGCTGCGACACGCGTCCTTCGGCGCGTCGCCCGCGCGCTCGCCCTGGAGCCACGCGCTGCAGCGCATCAGCGTCACGCACTCGCCCGACCACAACTACGACGACAAGCTGTCCAAGATCCGCATGAACTACCGCGCCACCCTCGACCAGCTGTCGTACGACGCGCCGACGCCCAACCCCTGGGGGACGGTCAAGGTCATCGATTTCGCGCACGCCTTCTTCAACGACGACGACGAGAGGGAACTCGACGACAACTTCCGAGAGGGGATTGACAGTGTCGTCGCCATCTTCGAAGCCTTCCTCCGGGAGACGGACGACCAGATCATTTATGCGTGACGAGTGGGGTTCGACGGGAAAAGGAGGCTACTACGAAATATCCTGAGAGCCTCTAAACTAAGTGACATTCTATTGATCAACCGTTCAATTTGCTATCAATGGATTACTTGACACTGAATTTTAACAATAAAAATATGTGAAATAAAATATTTCGAGTTACAAAGATATTACAAATTTCACTTAATTTTTGTGGTCATATTATCGATTTGAGTCAATCCAATACTTTACTGAGCGATTCCACTAGCGTTTTCGCCAATAGAATGTCACTTTGTCAAGAACCCCAGTTGTGGATTCGAGTATTTCGTTCGTTCGTTTGCTTTTCGAAGATCGATGTTTCGGATATTTCATAGTAGCTTCCGGTCGAGCGTCACGACAAAACATGTGAATGTAATAATCAGTGTGAACGTTTTATTAAACCACGTCATTCTTTATTCAAAAATGTTATAACATGTTACACGATTAAATTCAACTCGTAACTTCACCCAATAAAATATCTTCTATATTTTCGTTTCTAAGCTAACAATAGCGGCTATACCTGTACACAAACGCTTACTACTATAAAATATATAAATCAGATCAGTAGCATTTGAATTAAAAAAATAAAAATAAAGTCAAATTAATAAAATATACCACTACCCCCTTGTTTACAAGAAAAATACAAATATATCAGCGAATAAGTATGTATTCTGCAACCGTATGCTAGTCACTCTGTATGCAAGTTATAATTTTTTTACATAAAGAAATTATATGTGAATGACGAATTATTAAAAGTAATATATTATAATATGTTGTCTTATGACTATTATTAATAAAATAATTGTAAAGTGTTGAATTACTATTAAATTATAATTTAGAACCAGTGGAAGCAATGAGAAATGTCCAATCGTGTCTTGACTAAGTCAACATGTTAGTACATAAATAGATTTTATAGGTAACTTCATATAATAGTCGTAATGTGTGAAAATGTAAAATAAATTGGTTTACGCTTTCGCGTTATAAATATTTATTATCGAAATCAGCCAAAATTATACTCCAAAATAAAGATTAGATATAAACTTAAATTATATAATCAAATAAAAAACTTGGCAAACCAGCCGACATATTGTAAACAAATTATTCGTGAGTTGCACCGAGCCGACGCAAGCAGATTATGATTATAACAGATTTTTATTATAGAAATAAAACATCAACAGTATTAAGGATTTTTGTAACATTAAAAAATATATTTTTAATATATTCGTATGGAAACACAGCTGGGAGCTACCATCATCTCTAGCAGTATTATTTTAATCTTTGTGACTTTCATAATGTGTATCGACTGTAAGCGTCTGTCGGGATACTAGTGTTATATGGTCAAACGCCTCTGTAGCAGAAGGACAGATTCGCAAAACCCCGGAATAGCAAAATCCCAGATTAGCAGAAGGACAGATTAGCATAAAGGCAGAAGTACAGACGCACACAGAAAGACATTTTCTGCCTTTATGCAAGTCTGTCCTTTTGCGAATCTGGGATTTTGCGTATCTGTCCTTCTGCTACAAACCCGGTCAAACACTATCTCTGACTGTAGTAAGTATATTTATCAGTTTAATATGTTAGATTTTACACTTGTCTTACAAGTTACAGTTCGCAAATATCGACGGACGATAATCCGAATCAGAATCACACTACGAAAGTAAGGTAAGAATAAAATAATATTACTATTAAGAGATAGTGGTAGGCCTCTGGTGTCGATTGACTGTAGGTGATGAGGGCTAGGTACGTCGACACGAGTCAGAACATCATCGGCCAACCGTCCAACATTGTATATACTAAATATATGTCAATAAAATATACCTATTTATATTTCTACTACATTACAACTCGAATATTTACAGTAGGCCATTTAACAGTACTTTCGTTTGTACAACAACTTCCATGACGAGTTAAGATGTTGTAGAGGAACTTTTATGTATAGGATAATGTGAAATAACGTAATCGCGATTCAGGTCACAAAAGTTTTTGTACAAACGAAGCGCTACACTCGACTGCTGACCGATAATATTCCAACTTTAGTTACCATAGCGGTGTTAACGAATCGGGCGAGTGTATTTAATAAAAAAAATTAATATGTTTTAAGCATTAATTAAACTAGTGTTATACAATGTAATATACAACAACAAACCGGTCGAGCGCTCATCTGACTACCGAACGGACTTTCCAACTCGCCCCCGAGTCGCCAAACGAACTCAACAACTTGCAGTCTCTTGTTTACAATACAGATACTTTCCTGTACAGCGAGTACTAGATAATGAAAGTATTTACGAAAGACGTAATCGAGGGTCTAAAGGACCCACGGTATAACAACGGGAGAGGGGGTCGAATGGAGACTCGGGAGCGAACGGGAACCTCTCGATACTGCGAGTCGACGTCTATTGAAGTCGGACTTGCAGTACTGAGTTAAGTCGGAGTCGCAGTACCGAGTTAAGTCGGAGTCGCAGTACCGAGTTAAGTCGGAGTCGCAGTACCGAGTTAAGTCGGAGTCGCAGTACCGTGGCAGTCGGAGGCGACGACCGGAGCACCTCGCCGGCGAAGACTATGAGCGTTACATTTTTTTGATTTTTTTCAATTTAAATAGAAAAGAAAACGGCACACAGCGGGCGGAGGATTTTTGAACATTTTGATCTTATCGTAGGCGCGGCGAGCGGGCCGAGGCCATGTTGTACGTGCTGACATTAGTTACATCGATACTACTAATCCGACAGTTTTATTTCATGCAGTTATATTATTTAGCAAATTGTATCTCTTAATTAATGATTTATCTATTAATTTTTACAAGTAGTCACTGTTAATTATTGTTAGGAGACAAATTGCAATAAAATAAAAATTCCTAAATAATGTAAGTAATTGAAATAAAATGTCTAATTAGGTATATTAATGTAACTACAATGTACAGTACTATCCGGCTTTTGATTCGAAGGCGCGGCAGGTCGGCCGAGATCGGGCTGCTCCGGTTTTGTATAGTGTTTTCTCTGTCGCAAAACGCATATCAACAGTTTGATATCTCTTTAGAGTAGTTAAAACCAAATTTAATCTATATGGATGAATCATTGTCACACTCGGTCTGACATGAAAATGTTTACAGATTTCATTCATTTTTTTTTCTTATACTTTTCTAATACTCTAGAAGGTCGGTACGGAAAGAAAAATTATGAAGATCGCGCAGTATATTAACAAAAAAAAAAACTTACAAACCAATTTAGTATTTCATCGCCGACCCGGACAACAGCTAGTAAGGGAAACTGGGGACACTCGATCCCTATGGGAGACAAGGTACACCAATATTTTTAGAATTACTAAGCGTATTAGACTATTTTTAATGTGGGATCACTAAGGGTAATAATGTTTACTTAGTGTTACCACACTAAAAAATACTCTAATACGCTTAGTAATTCTAAAAATATTGGTGTACCTTGTCTCCCATAGGGATCCAGTGTCCCCAGTTTCCCCTATATCGTGAACATTAAAAACTACTCTTGAAAGGCATCAAATCGAGTCCGAGGAGAACTCGCATACAAGACCGGAGCGAGCCGACCCCGCCCGTCCGTCGCGGTGCGTCGGTGTCGCGTGTAGCGCTAGATGCGCGGCAGCTTGGGCGCGGCGAGCGCCTGTGCGCGGTGCGCGGGCGCGTCGGCGCGGTAGTCGTAGGCGCAGCCGTGCACCTCGGCGTAGCGGTGCGGCGCGCAGTAGCTGCCGCCGCACCGGCAGCGGTGCAGCGTGGCGATGCTCAGGCGCTTGCGGCACAGCTGGCAGCGCGAGCGAGCCTTGCGCGGCGACCCCGCGCCCGCGCCGCCCCCCGTCACGACCACCCCCGGCGCCGGCTCGGGCTCGCGCGGCTCGGCGCTCGGGCCCGCCGACACGTCGAGGCCGGAGTCCGACAGGTGCAGGTGCGAGCGGTTGCGGTGCCTGCTCAGCGCGGGGAGGATTCGACTGCAGATAAACAACGCTATGTGAGCGCGGGAGTTGCAAATGCAGTGTAGCCTCCTTTTAATCAAAATTGAAAAAGCGGCTGGTCTAATAATATGACTCTTCCTCTAATCGTAAATAACAGCTGTAATCAGAAAACCTTCCCGAAGAACGAAACCTATGCTCGGGCTCCTATACCTTTTATACAAAATGTAGGCGTAAAAAGAAAAATGTCTTGAAATGGTTTTTTATAAACTTATCAATTGATCAGAAATAGCCAGCAAGTGCACATTGAAATGACCGGAGAGGTTTTGTGTTGTCAGTGGGTAGACCAAGAAATCCCGTAAAGGCGGAAACATACGTGTCGTGGCGCTTCGTAAAGCATAAGGATTTCGTACAAATGTACGAAAAACGATGGTTACAGATATAACATATCGTGTCGTGTCATCGGTTAGTATACTTCTGGCGCGTCACGACACGTAACGCCGTATTTATATTTACATAACATTTTACCGTGACCGTGTCAGCACAACTCTAGCTCGTGTGCCCATGTGCCACAAGTCGTTACGTCCACACTCACCGCCACGTGTTCCACCCGCGATGGGTAGTGCGCCGCCCGTGTACAGCCTGTCGCGCTAAGTACGTCGGCACTGACCTGTTGCGCTTGAGCTTCTCGAGGTCGGAGGTGGAGGAGGAGAAGAGCGCGTCCTTGAGCGGCGCGCGGCGCGCGGGCGGTGCGCGCACGTGCAGCGACGACGCCGAGTGGCTGTGCGCGCCCGCGCCTAAGTACAGAGGCACTGACCTGTTGCGCTTGAGCTTCTCGAGGTCGGAGGTGGAGGAGGAGAAGAGCGCGTCCTTGAGCGGCGCGCGGCGCGCGGGCGGTGCGCGCACGTGCAGCGACGACGCCGAGTGGCTGTGCGCGCCCGCGCCTAAGTACAGAGGCACTGACCTGTTGCGCTTGAGCTTCTCGAGGTCGGAGGTGGAGGAGGAGAAGAGCGCGTCCTTGAGCGGCGCGCGGCGCGCGGGCGGTGCGCGCACGTGCAGCGACGACGCCGAGTGGCTGTGCGCGCCCGCGCCTAAGTACAGAGGCACTGACCTGTTGCGCTTGAGCTTCTCGAGGTCGGAGGTGGAGGAGGAGAAGAGCGCGTCCTTGAGCGGCGCGCGGCGCGCGGGCGGTGCGCGCACGTGCAGCGACGACGCCGAGTGGCTGTGCGCGCCCGCGCCTAAGTACAGAGGCACTGACCTGTTGCGCTTGAGCTTCTCGAGGTCGGAGGTGGAGGAGGAGAAGAGCGCGTCCTTGAGCGGCGCGCGGCGCGCGGGCGGTGCGCGCACGTGCAGCGACGACGCCGAGTGGCTGTGCGCGCCCGCGCCTAAGTACAGAGGCACTGACCTGTTGCGCTTGAGCTTCTCGAGGTCGGAGGTGGAGGAGGAGAAGAGCGCGTCCTTGAGCGGCGCGCGGCGCGCGGGCGGTGCGCGCACGTGCAGCGACGACGCCGAGTGGCTGTGCGCGCCCGCGCCTAAGTACAGAGGCACTGACCTGTTGCGCTTGAGCTTCTCGAGGTCGGAGGTGGAGGAGGAGAAGAGCGCGTCCTTGAGCGGCGCGCGGCGCGCGGGCGGTGCGCGCACGTGCAGCGACGACGCCGAGTGGCTGTGCGCGCCCGCGCCTAAGTACAGAGGCACTGACCTGTTGCGCTTGAGCTTCTCGAGGTCGGAGGTGGAGGAGGAGAAGAGCGCGTCCTTGAGCGGCGCGCGGCGCGCGGGCGGTGCGCGCACGTGCAGCGACGACGCCGAGTGGCTGTGCGCGCCCGCGCCTAAGTACAGAGGCACTGACCTGTTGCGCTTGAGCTTCTCGAGGTCGGAGGTGGAGGAGGAGAAGAGCGCGTCCTTGAGCGGCGCGCGGCGCGCGGGCGGTGCGCGCACGTGCAGCGACGACGCCGAGTGGCTGTGCGCGCCCGCGCCTAAGTACAGAGGCACTGACCTGTTGCGCTTGAGCTTCTCGAGGTCGGAGGTGGAGGAGGAGAAGAGCGCGTCCTTGAGCGGCGCGCGGCGCGCGGGCGGTGCGCGCACGTGCAGCGACGACGCCGAGTGGCTGTGCGCGCCCGCGCCTAAGTACAGAGGCACTGACCTGTTGCGCTTGAGCTTCTCGAGGTCGGAGGTGGAGGAGGAGAAGAGCGCGTCCTTGAGCGGCGCGCGGCGCGCGGGCGGTGCGCGCACGTGCAGCGACGACGCCGAGTGGCTGTGCGCGCCCGCGCCCTCCGCGCAGCGCACGCCGAACGAGCGCCACGCGCCCAGCACCGCGCCTGGGGACACGGAACGAGTACATGGAACCACGTCTGTTACACATTACATGTATTCTCTTCCCCATTTTTACCAACTACCACTTCCCCTTTTCCCTATTTCCCAATATACCTCACTTCACCCTTTCCCCAATTTCAATCTACCTCACTACACCTTTTCCCCATTTTCCAATCTACCTCACTTCACCTTTTCCCCATTTTCCAATTTACCTCACTTCACCTTTTCCCCGATTTCCTATTTACCTCACTTCACCTTTTCCCCATTTTCCAATCTACCTCACTTCACCCTTTCCCCAATCTTCAATGTACCTCACTACACCTTTTCCCCATTTTCCAATCTACCTCACTTCACCATTTCCCCATTTTCCAATCTACCTCACTTCACCTTTTCCCCATTTTCCAATTTACCTCACTTCACCTTTTCCCCATTTTCCAATCTACCTCACTTCACCTTTTCCCCGATTTCCTATTTTCCCCATATTCCCCTTTTCCTAACTTCCCCCTTTCCCATTTTCACTAATTTCACATTTTTCCCACCTTCCATTTACTCTTTCCGCTCAGATGGCGTCATAATAAGCGGTTGTTCAATATAAGTTCTAATAAACAGATACGTGATTCCATCTTGAATATAATACTGAAACTTTTAACATACGCTATTTTTACTTAATATTGCAAACAAAATCAACATTATTCTCTGAGCCTATTCCAAATTTAGTTGAAATCGACTCTCTAATCTAACTAAGATTCAGCTGAGCTTCGATATTTTTCGTGAAGCGACTGCCGCAAGGCAGTCGTCAACCAAATAGGCGATATCGAAGTTTTGTAATTAAGCTAGACAGACTTTTAGGGCTCCAACTACCCGTAACGACTGCCATAGATGTTCGTACGAGGTACGACCAGACCAGTGCATATAACCATATTCATACAAATGTTTGCACTAAGTGGGGATAGAATTCGCGCCTCCTGCGTTCACTACGCCACGCCACATGCTGTCAAACAATAGCATAGATATACCATATACTTACCATACTCAGCCGCAGGTATCGGCGCTAAGCTCTTAGCGGCTAACTGCGGTGAATCCTGCCTCAAATGACACTCATCACTGTCCAAACACTCCTCAAGTATAGCAGCCTCATCGTCCCTCGTTTCCCTCCGTCCCTTCACCAGTATAGACCCAGCCAGCGCATCGGACAATTTAATCCTTTCATTCTCTGCACTCTCCTGAACAGACTGGTCCGAATCCGCCCTTGTTCCTATAGGCGGTAGTAAGGTGTAACGGTCGGTGAAGGAACAATCGTAGTCATATCTTGTATAGTTCCCGTCGTATAGAGGGGCGAATGTATCCTCAGCGTCGCTGTAGGGCGCGTAGGACCGGTCGAAGGGGTCTGAGGAGCCTTCGTCTAATAAGCTAGGGACGGATAAGGTTTCTTCGGATCTTGTTTTTTGAATGTCTACTTTGTCACCTGTAATATATGTTAACATAGTAAATTATTAGTGTTGTGATATAACAATGTAATTATAAGGTTTATGAACAACCATCTTAGGGATTCAAAATAAGTAGATTGGATGGCAAGGAAGTAATCGCACGAGCGAATCTAAGGATTCTTGAACAGAACTCCGAGCAAAACGACGATTCTAATGTAAAATCTTGAGCGCAGTGAGGGATCCAAAGTACACAGTCCCATGGAAAAAATTCTTACCCACTCAATTTTTCATACCCTTTCCATGAGAAAATATTTGTCCTCAGATTTTGTGAATAAATTTAGTACGACGTTGTTAGCTTCTATAGTTATTGTTTCAGGAGTTAACGCATTGTCACTATTATAACTGGATGTAGAACTCATTTTACTTGCAACAACAATAAAAATATGTATGTATTGATTATAAGAACAGAGAGATTATTCGCGCGCTTTAATTTTTTTTTTAGCACAGGTTACCACGCCGCTGTGCAGCCAACACGTACCAGCCAGTAATCCATACGATTTCCGTTCGATTTCTATGAATGTTATGTGTTCCAAATTCAAATCAGGTTCTGTTCAAATCCCGCTAAAAAATCCTTAATAGCAAAGGGCTATTTTGATTTGATCCTGCTCATAGTAGGTATTGTAGGAGAGTGGATGGTCTAAAAAATTAGGAATGGATACGAAGGTTACTTCGGGCATGCATGCCCAACGACGAGCCGTAGCGACTCAGGCGTGGGAGGTCGCAGAGTCTCCACAAGCATGGGCCTAGTGGTGACAGGTGGAGCAGCCCTACCCGGGAAAAGATGTGGACACCGTTGTCTCTAACCTTAAAGAGTCTTTGACAACCTTGCGTCAGCAGGGGTGTGAGGGATATGCCAGAGGCGTCGTCCTCGACAACTGATGACCCAAGACGACCGTGCGGTTTTGGTCGGTTCGAGTTCGTTCGTTATAACCAAACTCGCGAGTGTGTGTGTGTGTCTGGGTATGTGTGTGCGTGAGTGCGACTGACCGGGGCGCGCGGGCCGGCCCCGCTGCACGCAGAGCGTCTCCATGCGGCGCCGCAGCTCGGTCATCTTGCCCAGCGTCAGCGCGTTGTCGCACAGCGCGCCGCCCGCCGCCTCGCCCGCGCCCAGCGCCGCCCCCGCCCCCACTGCCCCCGCGCTGCCACCCTCCCGCTCCGGTGACGAGCTCGTCGCCGATGTGTCTGTCAACAGTGTTACACTTATGATACGGAGTGCTCGTTTTTTGTAGATATTCCTTCATACCTTGGGTTTTTTTTGATACCACTTAGGTGGCAGACAAGCACACGGCCCACCTGATGGGAAGCGGTCACCGTGACCTATGGACGTTTGCAACACCAGAGGCGTCACACACGTGCTGCCTGCCCTGTAGAAACCTTCTGATGCCCTTCTTGAAGAACCCCATATTGTAGTCGCTTAGGAAAACCACGGCAGGGAGCTCATTCCACAGCTTGAGCGTGCGCGGGAGGTTGTGTGACGGACTTGCATTACAATGTAGAAGACACCTTACTACACTTATAATCGTGAACGATAACTTATTGTATAGTTTCGTCTTGACTATAAGGGCCAGCGCACATTATCGGCATTGACAAGGAAAAGTATCCTTAGGTTTCCGTCGGCACGTCGGAAACTACGCTTTGCCATGGTGAAAACATCTTTAGGGATAATGTTGAATGAACCTTTTCCTGTACCTCTACGATAACTACCAGTTGAATAAAAAATAAATTTATGACATCACACAACGATAGCTATCATTCAACCGAACAGCATATCCTATAAAAATAACAATACAGCGTGAACCATACATGTCTCACATTTGATAGGGTGGAGCGGCGAGTAGGTGCCGTCGTGGTTCTCTTTGACCCGCAGCATGTTGACTCGCTCGCCGTCGCGGAACACCAGCACCGTCACCTTGCAGCCGCTGCCGCCCCATTCTGTGTCGTCTCTGTAACGACACAAAGATCAAAATTAATAAGCAAATAGTGGCATTATAACCTTTCGACTCCGAGAGGAAAGTCTGAACCAGAACTTGGATCCAAATTGCCTCCAGGATGTCGGTAAGGTGCGACTCGGACGTCGGAGGTCGCAGAATGACCTCCGTCCTCCATGAGCGCAGGCCTGGGGGTGACGGGTGGAGCCGCCTGTCACCCTAGCAGAAGCAGGCCACGGCGATGTCACATAATGCCACACCATACCCAGGGCCTAGATGGGGACACCATGGTCCCCACATTTAGGGAAGAGGGTCATCTCAACAGAGATGTCCCCGGGTCTGCCGGGGTGCGAGAGATATGTCTTGTATAATCTCACCTCCGGCAATCGAGGACCCATGGACGGCGCACTATGTTTTATGAGACCCATTTTTCGGACATCTCGTTTTTATTGTAAAATCTTATAGATATTAGCATTATACTGTATGATTTTTAATCCCCATGTCGCTAGCACACCTAGTTTTTGAGATATATTTTTTTGAAAATGCCGATTTTTTCACCCGGATGTAAATAAAAATGAATATTACTCCTAAACTAGCCATGATACGTGAAAGTCATGTTTGATTCATTGAGAGTACATCTCATACTGCACTTTTAGGGCCCTAAATAAAAGTCGTAGCTTTATTAGAAACAGATTTATACGTATTTTAAGGATTTTAGTTTTATTCAATTTTCTCGAAAATTCCACCGTATTGGGAAAAGTTATCTATATTAAAATTATTATCATTATACCCCCTACACATCACGTAAATTTCACATCCAAATTCCATGGAAGTCAGAAGATAAATCAAATTTACTATTTTTGTTAGGGTTGTCACTTTTCTGACCGAATGCAATTTTACTGAATATACCTATATATTAAGGAAATTATGAATTTAATGAAGACAATTTATACAAGATGGCTCAACTACACTATCATAAATATAAAATATAGAACGAAAATGTATTTTAATTTCAAAGGTTAGGTATATAATAAAACAAACAATGAAGTACGTTAAGCATGCCGCTATTGTAGCGAGAGGTGATAATCAGGTTTTCGTGGAACAGTTGTGATACCTTACTATGTAGGTATACAATTGTTAATTTTGGAAGATTTAGTAAGATAGATATATAATATCACTCGTTTACTCCGGAGGAGGTAGCAGCGGAAAAGTCAGAGGTGGATATTTGTATTCAATCTCACGCAGTAGAGGGTCATTCAGTGTTAGTTAAGGAGCCTCGTCTGGCAGTATGAGAGTAAAAGTTGGGTATAGCAGCAGGTGAATGAAAGTAATGAAACAACGAAGATGCGATCTTTGTACAAGGGTAAAGTTAAGAGAAAGATCAAAAACTATCTTTATTAATAAGTACCACATGTATTTAGCAAAAACAACATAAACCCGAAAGCATCTAAGCGTATATGACACGCTAAGTTTTTGTACCGCGTGGAGGTACTCCCAGTTTATGTCATTCTCATTACCATTGTATTTTACGTACTACATATACAAAACTCAAAAAATTACTTCTTTCATTAACTAATTTGGTATTTATATCATAAGATACTGAAAATGTTAGTTTCTGGGATATTCTCTATAACCAGTTTTTTTCTAGTCTAAAAATAAAATTGTAAAACACCTTTTAAAAACAAGTTTTACTATGTTCTTGTTAATAATAAGAATAAAATTAAAATAATAATTATTTAACCATTTAAAAAATATGAATATGTAATTAAATATAATTATAAAGGTTTAACAATAATTAACCATATATTATTTATCTACGTGTCACATCTTCCAACATCATCAGACCATTTGTATGAGCCCAAACTCGATGACGTTGTTTCATTTTTTCACCCGGATGTAAATAAAAATGAATATTACTCCTAAACTAGCCATGATACGTGAAAGTCATGATTGATTCATTGAGAGTACATCTCATACTGCACTTTTAGGGCCCTAAATAAAAGTCGTAGCTTTATTAGAAACAGATTTATACGTATTTTAAGGATTTTAGTTTTATTCAATTTTCTCGAAAATTCCACCGTATTGGGAAAAGTTATCTATATTAAAATTATTATCATTATACCCCCTACACATCACGTAAATTTCACATCCAAATTCCATGGAAGTCAGAAGATAAATCAAATTTACTATTTTTGTTAGGGTTGTCACTTTTCTGACCGAATGCAATTTTACTGAATATACCTATATATTAAGGAAATTATGAATTTAATGAAGACAATTTATACAAGATGGCTCAACTACACTATCATAAATATAAAATATAGAACGAAAATGTATTTTAATTTCAAAGGTTAGGTATATAATAAAACAAACAATGAAGTACGTTAAGCATGCCGCTATTGTAGCGAGAGGTGATAATCAGGTTTTCGTGGAACAGTTGTGATACCTTACTATGTAGGTATACAATTGTTAATTTTGGAAGATTTAGTAAGATAGATATATAATATCACTCGTTTACTCCGGAGGAGGTAGCAGCGGAAAAGTCAGAGGTGGATATTTGTATTCAATCTCACGCAGTAGAGGGTCATTCAGTGTTAGTTAAGGAGCCTCGTCTGGCAGTATGAGAGTAAAAGTTGGGTATAGCAGCAGGTGAATGAAAGTAATGAAACAACGAAGATGCGATCTTTGTACAAGGGTAAAGTTAAGAGAAAGATCAAAAACTATCTTTATTAATAAGTACCACATGTATTTAGCAAAAACAACATAAACCCGAAAGCATCTAAGCGTATATGACACGCTAAGTTTTTGTACCGCGTGGAGGTACTCCCAGTTTATGTCATTCTCATTACCATTGTATTTTACGTACTACATATACAAAACTCAAAAAATTACTTCTTTCATTAACTAATTTGGTATTTATATCATAAGATACTGAAAATGTTAGTTTCTGGGATATTCTCTATAACCAGTTTTTTTCTAGTCTAAAAATAAAATTGTAAAACACCTTTTAAAAACAAGTTTTACTATGTTCTTGTTAATAATAAGAATAAAATTAAAATAATAATTATTTAACCATTTAAAAAATATGAATATGTAATTAAATATAATTATAAAGGTTTAACAATAATTAACCATATATTATTTATCTACGTGTCACATCTTCCAACATCATCAGACCATTTGTATGAGCCCAAACTCGATGACGTTGTTTCATTTCATTGCTAAGTTCCCTTGGCCACCTTCCAGCTCTATCATCAGATCAGCGCCATTTCATCATAACATTGCATTGTCACGCAATTTACACGTATATGCAAAAAGTCAACTCAATCGGTACCCGAGAAATTAGTTAAATTAAAGTTTAAAAAATTTATGATAAACATTAAGATCATGGAACTAAATAAAAGCTTGTAATAGAAAAGTCATAATTTCCATCGATTTTTATGTAATATGATAATAAAAAAGCGAATTACTAGCATATTTCCAATAATATTTTTTATTTTTATCAAATCCGTATAAAAGTCATTATTTGAAAATGTGTCAACCCTAATGATGAAAAATCCGGGTGAATCTTTAAAAATCTGTAGCTCCTGACTTCCATGGAATTGGGACGTGAAATTGACGTGGCACATAGACGAAGTAAATAACTTTATTTTGGTATAGATAGTTTATCCCAAAACGATGGAACTTTTGAGAAAAATGGGAAAAACTGAAAACCTAAAAACACGTATAAATCCGGATCTGACAGGATTACGCTCGTCGATTGAAGTTTAAAATATGCAGTATTAGATTTCCTATCAATGCTTCTTACATCATAATTACGTATTGCACTTATTTTGAGTTGAATTAATTTTTTTCTAAATCACGATAATTAAGAACTTTGGAATTTTTTTTTGCACAAACTAAACATGGTATCTAAACGGGAATTCGTTATATAACGTTCAAATGATTATGTCTATCAGATTTTACAATAAAAACGGGATGTCCGAAAAATGGGTCTCATAAAACATAGTGCGGCGTGCGTTTTGGTCGGTTCGAGTCCGACATAATCACCTCCATCGGTTTTGGTGGAGGTGGTATCCGTGGGGATTTTGCGCACGATAAAAAAAAAAAATGTCGGTAAGGTGTTGAGCAGCTTGTCTTGCCTACCTACCTGTTAGTGTCGAGTAGCCTCTCGATGTCCCTCCAGGGCTCCACGCTGGGCGGCGGCGGCAGGCGGCGCGTGGAGATGGGCCCGCCGCGCATGCCGAGCACGAGGCGAAGGCGCGCGCCGTCCCCGATGGCGTGCTCGCGTAGCGATGATGCATCGTCCAGCTCTTTCAGGTTATACAGTAGATGCTGTTGCGATACTGGGATACCTGTCGACCAAGGATGAAATCTAGGTCAAAAACTCTGTAAGTATACGGTTCGTGAAATGACAGTCTTGAAAAGACTAGGGCAAATAAATTTAACTGGTATTTTGAGCTTTATACATATACTATAGATGTTACTAGCGAACTGATCCCGTTCCAGTGACTACAGGAACGCTATTTCCAAGTCGTATGCGCTATTCCAGACGTATATATTTATAATCCAGTTCAGACGATATAGTTGACGGTATAGTCGATGTGTCAAATTTCAACTAGATGCGTTGGTGTGATCAAACTTTCACATCTATAATATTAGTACGATATTAAATTACTAGTAATGGCACAAAAAGTTCAATTGCAATCTTGTTTGTTATCCAAAACATTAATTTATACTCGTAACGTACAAGTAACTCAATATATTCCAATCGCTCCACACTTCACTCCACTTTTTCTGCAGAAAGAATACTCCTAACAGTCACAATAAATAATGTATTAGAATAGGTATCTCTCGAATAGTGTAGTGCCTTGGGTTCGCATATGCAACCTCTTCATCGCAAAACCTACGCCTTAGCAGATATACGGCTGCGTATGCACGTCTACTCTCGTTATAAGAAGCCGGCCTTCCGTACCAATTGATGTGGTGACATCACATCTTGGATGTCACTAATTTACAATAGATATTGTACAAGATGTCGTCCTTTGTCTGCTTGCCCTGAAGGAAGAAAGGCGATGCATTAACTCTATTCCCAGTAATTGCCTGATAAGATACAGTGTCGCCATTAAGTCACCACTAAATAGATACGTGGGAATAGCTTCCGCGTATTAATGTATTCCAAGAAAATTTACAATACACGGTTGTAATCAATGACTTCTATGTATAATAAGTACTACTTTGACTGGACGTGTAGGGAACAAAATTTTGTATCGCGAAAGAGCACTAATAGACCGTGCAGCTGCCATTCAGATGACATTATGAAGATATGTCTTTCATCAATTTTTTCTGCATTCCGTACCGAATTCGACATACAAAATTCATTCCCACCTCATCCAGAAACCGTGACACGATTGACAGATAGTTTTTGTTTTGTTTATGTCGATATTATAAGATAACAACCATCACTTCACTACATCACATCTTGGACGTCACTAATTCACAATAGATATTGTACAAGATGTCGTCCGCGCGTACTATCATGATTGCATAAGGAGTCATAACTTCGGTATCGATTAGATTTCACATTAAATGTCACACCGTAACATTTGACGAAGATGAATGTCGTAAATGGCACGATGGAAAAGGGTCACCCTGGTGTGGTATGTCACGGTCTATAACGGCGATGACTGTGGTGCGAATCACGTCTGCAGAGAGGGGGTTAGTTGCAAATACAGACGCAAATAATTGTGACCACTTTGTTGTTTCATTTTAGTTTTCAAGCCTTCTCTCTTCCCTTCCAAATGAAAATTTATATAATTTGTCTGTCCCGAGCGCGATGGACCCATTGGATGCAGGCCGCCTCCAACCGATCGGATTGGAGGTCGATGGGAGAGGCCTATGTTCAGCAGTGGACGTCTTATAACTAAAATTTTCTATATGGACATATACAGAGAGGAAAGGTAAGCAAATGGTAGGATGTGCTGGCCTTTGGCAACACATACCTAATTATACGACTACTCTAATACATACTAGGTGAGCAGATGGTATTTTATTTATATACATTCATTCCCTGGTTGAGCCAGCCATGCTATAAAATACAAGTTTCTGCCACCTACACTTAAGCTATTTGTATGTATAGTACAAAAACATACATGGCAGAGATATGCACAGTTAGATTGTATGACTTATTTCGATCAACGTGGACGTTATAGGGGCGAGAGCTAATTGCCGTCAGGTGGGCATTTTATTTTGAAAAGTTTCCTTATCCCACTACAAACACATATTCAGATCATAGGCCTTGGAACCCGAAGTAAAAATAGTAGAAGATGATTATGATAAGCATTTAATATCTACAAGTACAATCATAATTCGACAGACGACACGTAACTAGATTTAGTTCTGAGAATCGATGTTATTGCATCATTTGACGACAAATGGCTTCCTATGACCGTCCGCTCGTGTACCTCAACGAATTTGGCAATGAGTTTATATAAGTACAACATCTGATAAGTGACGTGAAATGCCGCACGCGCGTGTGTCGGTTAATGATTCACTTGTACCGAGACGCTGCCGCTGGAAAAAGGCCAAGAGAAAATAATTCTGGCTGTATTATCAGTGCTTTCTTTTAGATGTTAATGAAATCATAAGGATTACATCAGCGCTGGTTATATACTGTCCTGCTCAGGGGCACGGAGCTCCTTTGCAGTTGGCTACACTGTCTATACTTATATCTCGAATCTAGTTACGTCACAAATTGTATCGTATATGGGCAGTACGCGTTTTGGATGTTTTTTGAGGAAAGCATGGAGAGCTGAAATCCACAATGTATGATTTTAGATTGAAATGGTCATTTACATATTCACTGTTTAATGTTTCGGGATACTTACCATGTTTGTTGATTTTATGAAGCAACCAATATTTCGGCACTGTTGCAAGCGCAACAAACATGGTAAATATCCCGAAACATTCAACAGAGAATATCAAATCCATAAAGTCAAAGATTATAAACCAACAACAACAAACCAACCCGCGTGCGTTTAATCCTAGTTCTCTTGTTCCAAGAAGAGACGTGGGCCCTCACTATGGGCCTCATAAAAAAGGTCAAGGTCATAGAGCGAGCTATGGAAATACTTATGCTCGGAATTTCTCTACGAGATTAAATATGAACGAGGTGATCCGTAGATGAAAGGAAGTTGCTAACATAGCCCACTGGGTTAGCAAGCTGAAGTGGCAGTGGACGGGGTACATAGCAAGAAGAGCAGATGGCCGCTGGAGCAGAAAGATTCTTGAATGGAGACCATATACTGGTAGACGAGGCGTAGGACGTCCCTTGCGAGATGAACGGATGATATAGAGTCCCGGGTACCTGTTGGATGCAGACCGCCTTCAACCGGACGGATTAGGGGTCGATGGAGGGAAAGCAGTGGACGCCTTATAGCTGAAATGATTAATGAAATGGTGGTATTCCGTTTCGTCCGACTTCCCAACGCCGATATTGGCATTCGAAAACAAACCTGTACGAAAGGATTAATGAAGGTAGAAAAAAGCTCGTCGTGGTATAATATTAATATACCTAAAGAGTTATAAGGACAAATAAAAATGAAGGCCTTTGTCTGCCTGCCCTGAAGGAAGAAACGCGATGCATAATTAACACTATTCCTAGTAATTGCCTGATAAGATACAGTGTCGCCATTAAGTCACCACTAAATAGATACGTGGGAATAGCTTCCGCGTATTAATGTATTCCAAGAAAATTTACAATACATGGTTGTAATCATGACTTCTATGTATAATAAGTACTACTTTGACTGGACGTGTAGGGAACAAAAATTTTGTATCGCGAAAGACCGTGCAGCTGCCATACTGATGATATTATAAAAAGATACCATTATGTCTATTTTTTTCTGTATCCCGTACCAAATTCGACATACAAAATTCATTCCCACCTCATCCAGAAACCGTGACACGATTGACAGATAGTTTTTGTTTTGTTTATGTCGAAATTATAAGGTAACAACCATCATTTCACTATTTCGAGTGCCGTGATTGGCCTTTTGGCTTTTGGACGCGAGTGAGTTTGTGGGTGACATTGGTGTAACGAGGGAAGGTGTGGAGGGAGGGTCAGCTAAGGGTGTAACCACATTAATCGACGCGGAATCGGCTTAAGCCGAGTGCGTATCACCACACTACTCGGCTTATCGCCGATTAGTTGTTGCGACGGCTGTTAACATGCGATCGGCAGTCGATTTCTCCGAACGGCCGTCACGACGGCTGTTTACTTACGTTCGGCAGTCGACTCCTCTGAATGGTTGTCACGGCCTCTGTTCAATTACGTTCGGCAGTTGACACCTCCAAACAGCCGTCGCGACGGATGTTCGCAAGCGTTCGGCAGTCGACAGTCGTGATCGTGTGAGACCCCGAAAATATCAACAAATGATTTCATCGCAGATTTAAGTTTAACTCTGAGCTGTACGGACGTTCTGGCCTTTCATTTGGAGATGAAGGCACGCGAGCGGATTCATTAGTCTGCTACCCAACGCCGATCGGCTGTCTTCGGCACCATTCGGCTACCGTCGTAGATGAAGGCATGCGAACGGTTGATTCAACTGCCGTTCAACGCCGTTCGACCGTCTCCAGCGCTGTTCGGCAGCAGGCGGAAACGTTCCGCTGGATTCAGCGCCGTACGGATGCGATCAGCTAATTGACAAACGGTTCGATTCGCCGCCGGCCGATGCCGCGTCGCGTCGGCCGAGCCGAGCCGATGCGAAAGCTATTAGTAACACTCTTGTTCCGACGGCATAAAGACTTTTTTAACCGGCTTCAGCCGATTCCGCGTCGATTAATGTGGTTACACCCTAAACGTGCAGCGTGAATGCAATCAGAATTCAAGATATACGTCGATAACTATACAACTGAAGTCCCTGGTTCTATTTAGGATCCATTTAATTAATAGTTTTTCTGTTAGGAAATCCTCTGTTGCTGTTTAGAATGGACACATCGCCGTGGACGTAATTGGCACCAAGATATTTGGGGCCTGAGACAACCTTCTCAGAAGAGGATCTGGCACAATCTACCTTCACGCGGCTGAGGGTTTATGCGTATAACCCAAGATAAGCCAAATTAAAAAAGAAAACAGAGTAGAAGTGTAGTTAGTGTAGCGGCAGGCATCAGCTAGGAATGTACAAAAGTTTACCGACACTATTTTCTGTTTTACGAGGTTCTAGAACCATTCCTTTTGCTAAATTTCGTGCTAACATCACTTGAATCACCTAGATTATTGCAGTAATTATTAACATTGAATTTAGTTTGTTTGCGTTCGAGATAAAAGTGAGGTGTTTTCGGGTGAGATAACTAAATGATCAACGTCTAAAGTTATAAAAAGAAAGAAACACGTGTATTCAGCACTCGTACAGCAATTAAAAACAACGGAATTAACACATTTCGTAGTAGTCGCCGTCGGTACGCAGCTTTTTAGCAAAACAGAAACAGCATATGTAGTCTGTTCAATAACAGCTGTGTGAAACTACAACAGCCCTGAATCTTGGCGAAATGCTGCATATTATATGCATGTAGGGCACAGCCTCGCGTCAAGAATCTCTAATAAAATAGCAGGTAATCTGTTATAATCATATTCCCTTTCTAAAATCACCAGGGAATCAATATGGGGCCTCCGGCAATCAGAGACCCATGGACGGCGTGCGTTTTGGTCGGTTCGAGTCCGACATAATCACCTCCATCGGTTTTGGTGGGGGTGGTATCCGCGGGGATTTTGCGCACGATAAAAAAAAGGGAATCAATTTGGTATGTCGAAATACTTGGAAATGAATCTATCGATATAGCTTCTTATCCTATCCAACTTCAATCAATAAATAAGCCTATTGCAATTGACCACTGCCGGATTAATGGCTTTACTTACAAACTAGTATTTACAAAAGTAGTATTTAACGGAAGTAGGACACGACGGTATCTCCCGTCCGAAATGAGCTGTCCAACTGGGGAAGTACCTCCGTCCCTACAGAAGACCGCGGTCATAATAACCATCGTGTTGTGTTCCCGCCGGTAAGTAGGGTAGCCAGAGCTCACTATACCCCTCCTTCCCCTCCCCTTCCTAGCCTCCCCACCCCTTCCCAACTCTCCCCCTTTCCCTTCAGGGTGGGCAGCGCGTGTGTGACACCCTTAGTGTAGCACACGTTCAAAGGCCACGGTGACCGCTTTCCATCAGGTGGGCCGTGTTCTTGTCTGCCACCTACGTAATATTAAAAAAAAAACTGTTTCGGTCCCACAAGTTGTCTTTGCAGTAAAATTCTTGGTGAAGTTTATAAGTCATCACCTATTCTGGTGGTTGATTACTTCCTCTACAGTCATATACCATACCAAAACCCGTACTTTCACCATTCACACACCAATCCTTGACCATACCGAAACTAGCTCAACTTAATTCACAACTACACTAAAAACGCAGGTGCACAAGATCAAACTGAATATTTTCACAAATATTGGCAGCCATTGAATCGATTTTACATAAATTCTGAAAGCATATGGACATAAATCAATCGGATCAGAACTATTATGAGTTCGAGTGAGCGCAGAACATATTTCTTAGGCCGTTTGGCAAAACATCAAAGTTGTAATACTCGTTGACCTGAGGGCGTAAAAACCGATAGTGTGACCACACCTTTAATATTCTGAGAATAGATTTTGCACTGGATAATAAATTTCAATACGGATACTAGTGTTTTAAAAACTATAAAACATAATGACTTAGTGGTATAGTTCTCGGCGTATATCTTGACCCCTAAAACGGCTACTGCTCATAACGAGTACATAATGAGACGGGTTGGGGTTCAAGATATATGATGATAACTATACAACTAAAGTTACAGGTTCGATTTAGGGCATATAATATATGAATTTTTCTGTTAGGAAATTCTCAGTTACTGATTTAGAATAGGCACATCGCCTTGGACGTAATTAGCGCTCTCAGACAACCTCTCCTGTAGAGGATCTGGCACAGACTACCTTCAGGGGCTGAGGGTTAATACGTAAAACCCAATAAGCCAATTTAAGAAAAAAAGGTGCCAGTATAATTTCCTAATAAATTTTCTAAGCATACATCGTCGAGCTCGTCGACGACGTACAGAACAACCTAGAACACTTAGTGAATTGCACTACAGAATATAACGTGCTCTACGCGAAGTTCGCTGTACAGCTCGACAGTCGGGAATTGCATTACTGTAGTTCCAGGCTGCTAGCGTCGTAGTAGTTCTAAGTATGGGTTCGTCGTCGATTTTGTTTACAAGCTCCACTATATCCGTATACTCCGTATACTTTGAGAATTGTACGCTATGAAAAAAGTACCGTGAATCTGGCAATAAAACGATTGCTTATTCTCACAGGCTATTCACCTTGATTATCGAACTGTAAATGTAGAAGTAGACGTTTGTACTTTGTTCTAGATCTAAATGAATAAACAAATTGAATTTGAAACGGGCGGACGTGCGTCTTGAACGGTCTAAGGTCACAGCGCCGACAGCGTAACACAATACGAATGATGAGGTCCGTGGACTTCGTACGTACCCGTCAGGTCACATCTAATATATAAAATTCTCGTGTCACAGTTTTCGTTGCCATACTCCTCCGAAACGGTTAGATTCTCATGAAATTTTGTGAGCATATTGAATAGGTCTGAGAATCGGTCAACATCTATTTTTCATACCCCTAAATGCTCGGAATGGAACAGCGGGAACGGGATCAGACGTCCACGCGGGCGGAGCCGCGGGCAACAGCTAGTATTTAGTACAGATTAGATATAGGGATATTATTATAACTATGAGCAAGGCGTGCAATCTGCAGCATCTGAAAAAGCCATTAAATTGAGGGCCGCCATTGTAACATCATCGTAGGTTAGTTACAACCCTCTTTCCAGAGATTTGTCTTCCGCTTACCCTCAGGCGAGCTGAATTCAATTTGCGTGTCAACACGTACATAGAAAAAATAAAACAACCAAACAACAAATTATTGGTCGTAGCGTTTGGTTCATTGTGTTCATTCGCGCGAATCTCCGCATTTAGCACGCACTATTTTACTATCCTAGTGATGAACGACAATTAAAACTGTAACGTATAGGCATCATGGAAATTGGGGCAGCGCGAATAGATAGATTATTTAGTGAGATCGTGTATGTACAACAGAAAAACATCATCTTGGCTGTCTAAAATGTATTAATACATTTTCTTCTGTGTTTATAATATTCTATAGATGACTTAAGCTGATTTTTTAATTGTGACTGACATAATACTCATTCATTTGTTGACGCCTCAGTTCCTTTTTTTGAACGACTACCGTCTGAGCCCTAAATCCGAGAGGAACGCACGCTCAAGCTGTGGAGTGAACTCCCTGCTGTGGTTTTTCCAAGCAACTACAATATGGAGTTCTTCAAGAAGGGTGTTAGAAGGTTTCTGAAGAGTCGACAGCACGAGTATAACGCCTCTGGTGTTGCAAATGTTCATAAGTCAAGGTGACCACTTTCTATAAGGTGGGTTATGTACTGGACACAATTTTCAATAATCGAACATTAACGGCGTAATTGTTGAATTTGGAACAGATTTTTATTTCTAGAATAATTGGCTCTCAGTACGTATATCTTGTCTATGTCAGTCTTAGTCGAATCTTCGCGAAGGTTGAATGCGCGGAAATAGACTAGGAAGTAAAGTAACCTGCAGCTATCAATAGTGTGCCACTGTAAACATACATATATTTACCTGCAGCACAAAATTAACGCCTTTTTTTCTCGAGGGTAGACATTCGCGCCATTTTCTATACAGTTCACGAGTTTCGTCTACTATCAATACTTAAACCTTTCATTCAAACCTGTCTATGGACGTTTGCAACACCGGAGGCGTCACAGTGCTACTGACCTTGTGGAAACCTTGTAAAGCACTTCTTGAAGAACCCCCATATTGTAATCGCTTGGAAAAACCACAGCAAGGAGTTCACACAACTTGATCATGTGTGGAATGAAGTTCCTTTCATACCGCACAGTGCGCACCATTACTGGTCGTATTGTGTGAGGATGAACTCTCTGCTTACAGTAAGCGGTACGATAATAAAAAAGTACCGTATTTTGACATTCGGGAGATTGAAATTACATCGGGATTGAATTTGAAACATATTCTTAAATATATTCTGACTAAATGCTGGCTTGTAAATCAAGAGCAGGGTCAAGAAACCCTCCATGTCGAGTGACGCAACGGCCTCTTCTATTTCCGTCGAGCGTCGTAACTATGACATGTCGTATGCTTTTTATAAACAGCTTGTATATACTCACCTGCGCCTAACTATGTGTGTAAACAAACTATGTTATACCGTTTCAAAACAGACATCCGGGTGATACATTGTTAATAGAACTAAGAAGCACAGGGCTCGCCTGATAGTAGTGGCAGTAAGCGGGTAACCGTGGCCTATTTATTATTAACGATTGCAATATCCGAGCGTCAATTCACGAATAGTAATTTCCCAGAATTTTCTGAACAACTAACCCGTTTACAAAAGATCTTTACATTGAAATAAGTTCAGAGAATAAACAAATTGAATTCAATCGATCAATCAGACTATAACAGTTCACAGCTGGACATAGGCCTTTTCCAGTGTGTCCTATTGGTCTCGATCTTTCGCCCTCTGCATCCAGTCTGTTCCAGCCGCCTTGTTAGGTCGTTGTTCCACTCAAATTAGGGGGTGCTATATACCTACAGTAATATATATACTTTTTAGAACTTTTTCACATTAAACTTGTCGAATTTTACCGTTTCATGTCATAATGTTGACTTGTCATTTATTATTGTGACAAGGTTCCAAAGTGTATTACATATTATTGTAGGTGACTGTACTACCAAAGGTTTGCCTTCTTGTGGTCTCCAGTCAAGGATTCATTTGGAACTTCGGCAGATGTGGCCAGCCCACTGCCACTTCAGCTTACTAATTCTGCGAGTTATGTCGGGTAACTCTAGTTCTTTGTAGGATAACTTCATTGCGATTTTTACCCTTCAAAGAGATTCCAAGCAACTGAAATAGATTCCTTTAAATTCTATGGTTCAATCGAGCATTATCTATAGAATAAAAATTCTTGATTTTTGGTTACTTTTCAGAAGTCAATATGTGTACTACCTTTTTTTTCGCGCGCAAAATCCCCACGGATACCACCTCCGTCAAAACCGGTGGAGGTGATTATGTACTAACTACCTAATATTCACGTAACAAACTTCATTAAGTAGCGTTTGTAAATATTTATAATGCGATGCTATGTACTAAAATTGATCTACTAAACTAATTCTGTGCCTCCTGTGATAAGTGATTTAAATTTAGTTGTACCCTTTTTGTGATTTTTACATACTATTTATCAGAAAAAAAATACGGTTTTTTGGGTCTAACTCACGTTCTTGTATCTGCTTTAGTTTCGGAGATAATTTTGTGCAAATGAATATAACTACTTGAACTTTGACAAATAAATTGTGAATATAGATATATTTAAAGTTATAACCCCTTTATGTAATCACTTCACATATTTATTTTCGTGCTTTGTAGTGTAAGTGCGATTATATTAATATTCACATTAATTTTTTTTTTGATTGATCACGTGAATATTGATATGTTTAGAGTAGTATCATTTTGAACAATTTTTTCTCAATATTCATTGGGTACAATTCGACAAGTACCAAATAATCCGATTCTAAATATATGGCTTATTTGTGATAACTGATACATATCGACTTAAATTAATCTACACAAATTAATTTGTATGTGTAAATGAATACAATTCGACTTATATCAAAACATCGAACCAAATTTTTTAAAAAAATATGAAGCACAAAATGTGATAATTGATACAAGTGCGAACATGAGGAGAGTGGCTTAGGGATTAAAATTTTTAAGTGTCGGTTTTTGGGCGGATATTGGTTTCATTAGTTATTACTGTATACAAAAATGACTTCTGGGTCAAATCAGTCCATAAATCAATTAATTAGAATTTTTTTACGAAAACTTTGTATGGAGAAAGTATGAAAAATTCAATTTTCTCTGAAACGGCAAAGAAAACCGTAATATCCTCACAGACGGTTTTAGGGCTAATTATTCATGATTTTTTGGTGTACAATATATTACGGTTGTAATTGTCGTTTTTTTTTTGAAAATTCATTCAATTTAAAATATTATTTTTAAGCATGAAACGGGGTTTTTGGGTTGAAAGTAGAAAAAACAACTTATTTTACTTTTAAAGTAAAATTTCCTACATGGCGGCCAAAAATAATTACTATGGATTTCGAATCGGCAGCAATGAAAGCCGTTCAAAAAGTCTATCCAGAAATAAGCGTGAATGGATGTTTTTATCACCTAAATAGATGCTTATACAGGAAAGCAAAAACTTTAAATATTAATACAACCGTAAAAAGGAGACACGTAGCGAGATGCGCAGGACTGGCTCGCTTACCAAAACAATATTTTCAAAGCGGGTTGCAGTACGTAAAGCAAAAGAGTCTGCCTGGTGATGATATAAAAAAAATCAACAGTTATTTCGAAAACCAATGGTTGATGAAGACAAATTTCGAAAAGGTTTGCTGTTGCTCAAAGGAAAAAATCCGTACTACTAACAATGTCCAAGGATGGCATAGTAGACTAAATCGGTACATTGGGCGAAAGAAGCCGACTATAGCTCATTTACTTGATGTATTATTGTGCAAAGTAACAAAAGTCATTGATATCTTTAAAAAGAAAACCAAAAAGTCCAAAAATTATGAAGAAATCGACGATGAAATAAATCGCACAATAGCACAATTAAATGAAAATGATATAACGATTGGTCACAGCATCGAAATTTTATCTCCGTTTTCTTTTAAGTTTTAACTAAATAAATATAAATATAAACTGGTGCATCCGGCAAACTTTGTTTATTGCGAGGGTTTATAATATATATATTTTATTGGGTATAGGGTTAAAATACAAAGTAAAGTTTTATTATTTGATATTATATTGGTTTTATTAATAATTCCCTGGTTTTCTTTAAGTAAAAAATACGTGTAGCACAAGGACGAATATGTTTAGTTCTAGTAAGCTCCGGTTTTGTAGGCGGCCGAAGGATTTCTTACACTGTAACTGGTTACGAGATAGATACCAAGTTTCGTTGACGTATAAAGACGTGTGTGTACGTAATTGGTATTGTACAAGGACGAATTTTATTTAGTTAGTAACTAGTTACGTAGCTCTGGTTTCGTAGACGGCCGAAGGAAAAAACTTATGACATGATTACAATAGATGTGATTCCAACAGCCTTAAGCCTACTATGCTTTATCCATGAGAGTGCTCATGAGTTTTACAGAGGTCTGAGTTGCAAGAATGACGTCAAAGATACTCCTCCAGATTATGATGGTGATTCTGAAGATGACTGAAGATGATGAGTTACTCAAACCAGTTAATCTGTTTGTAATAATTTTTATTGTATTTTTTTGTTAGTAAGTTTATGTTGTATACTGTTGAACAGTTTATTTTTTGAAGGTTTTAGTTTATATTATTTAACAGCTGACTTAGCTGTTATGATGAAAATTTTGAAATATTATTTTCCTAGATATTTTAAGATTACAACAATTGTAATGTAATTGTGACACCTACTATTAGGTAATAAGTTAAAAGTAGTTGTTTTTTAGTAATTGTTTAGTAAAAACGTGCCATAACTTAAGTTAATTACTGTTTATGAAAAGTTTCATAAAAGTTGATTATTTTTGTGAATATTGTATTTATTTTCACAAATAATATGTATTTAGTGAGGGGTATAACTTGATAAGTATCGTTTATCACATATTTTTAAAAAGCTATATTTTAGAAAAGTAATACAATTCAGTTTTATTTAGAACTTAGGGGAACGAAAAGTAAAAAAATATAATCTTTAGGTTAATATCAATAAGATTTGTTTAAGCAACATTGGGCTAGGGACATATTCTGATTAGTTATTCGATTGTTTTACTTGATGTATATCAGTTTTCACCAAGACGAACTTACAGGTGCAACATAATTTAACTGTAGTTGTATTTCTTATTACGTAATTTTTTAACATTTTAAAAATAAAAAAGGTACAATTCGCAGGTTTTTAATGAATTCTTTAAAAAATATAATATTTACCTTAGAAAAAAATATGCACGATAAAAGTAAGTGTTTTTACCAACAAAATAAGGTACTACATTTTATGCTAGCTTACTTAGTTCCGAAACTAGATTTTTTTAAACCTTCTTTTTCACTTCCTGTAAAATGTTGATTTTAAACTTGTATCACTTATCACAGGAGGCACAGAATTTATTAAAATATAAAATTGCTTGCATCATTTCTTACTGTCCGTCCGCTCAATGTTACTACGCGCGTAGTAGCCAAACGACTTGGCCGATTTTAATATTTTTTGCGGAATTCTGTTTGGTTGGTGCAATACGGGTTTAAAATCTAAGACGTCGTTTTTTTTAAAGAATATTAGCAACCGAAGTTACTTATATTCCCTTTAACCCCTCCAGCTAAGCTCAAAGACTTGTGTTAGGAGTGGGTTCACGTCGGTAGTGTAATGGCCAGGGTTCAAACCCGGGACCTCTCGATCGTAAGGCCGACTCCTTAACCACTAAGCTACCGCCTCTCAATCGTAAGGTTGACTTTTAACCATTTAACTGACGTCTACAAATGAAATACTTTTTCATTATTCTGTATTCTGAAAAACGAAATTACTATTCATCGTATTCATAAGAAATAAGATTAAAAATATTTTTATTTGCATTTATTACTTTTATTAAATGGAAGCTATTTACGATATTATAATTTTCATGGTTTGATAACATTATAAGTAGGTACTTACCTACTTCGCGTATGCATAGATATTGAGCACAATAAAATGTATACTCCGGTTATTGGTTAACCTATTAGAAGCTCTAGGTAGGTATACCTCAAATTCCTGGCAGGTCATCTCAAAGCCGTACATGGCCCACAATCAATCAAAATACGAAGAAGTTCCTTAATTTGGGACACTTTACAGTATATGTACAGGTATTGGTACGAGTGGTTGATCTAAAATGTGCCTCGGTGATCACTTTCCATCGGGTGGGCCATTTGGTTGTTTGCCACCTGAGTGGTATAAAAAATGCCTCAAGAATAGATAGTTTTTTTTTTTTTTTTTTTTTATCTATGGCACGTCAATTTGACTTTACCTCGCCTGATGTTAAGCTGAAGGCAAAGTCCCATGAAAGAGGGTCACCATTGCAAACACGTACAGTGCTACAATGGTGGCGCTCAGCTTGACGGCCTCATCAGATGCTTTTTCACGCCCCGCTTAAAGGACCCGGGACTGTAGGAAGAAGGAAACACGTGCGCGCACGGGGAAGGAAAAGGAGAGAAAAGACTCACCGAACCGCTTGGTTCTTGATGGAATATTCTGTACATTGTTGTATGTGTATGATGTATAGATTACGTTATTAAATCAATAACACGCGCACGGTCTCGCGTCATTGTTTAATTGGACCATATAGTGCGCATTCGCGAACTTTCTGACTTCTGTTCACCAAGTCTGCCGCACGTATCCGAATAAAACAGTAGCCTTAGCACGAAATACTATCGAATTCGTAATGTAAAGGTATCGAGCATTGCGATTGGCGGGCTACACACGCACACAGGTTCACAAGAGGCAGGCTGCCAATCACAATGCTCCGTTCTCTCGAAACCTTTACATTACATGCTAGTGTTACAGCTGAAATCCTATTCACAAATAGGCCGACGACCTTTCACTGACCTATAATATGTACGCGACAATTGACCTTGAACTACGCCAGGCAATGCAAAGGTAGGGACGAAAGGGCAATGAACTGTACAGGTGCATACTGATTCAATTCTGCTTGTTTGGGCGAAAGGTGCAAATAGTGAAATTCCCGTTTTGTTTCAAGAAATTGGTGGAAACCGAATTTTCAGTATTAACATAACATGTTTGCATTTTTTTTAGGAATGACAAATCCAAATCTTATGATTTTTTTGTGTATAAATGAGACAACATTAAGCAAACAGCAACTTTTTGCACATTTTTGAAAAGTGACAGTTAAAACGTAATATGAAATTTACCATCAAATAGGATAGCGTTTAGGAAGTACTGCTTTTGAAGATCGAATTTAATTTATCAAGCGGCCAATAGAAACAAAATTTTATATGGAGTTGTAAAATCTTGAAATCAACTTTCAAACAAAATATAAACAATGGAAATAGCTATTAAACTACAGGACAACGAACTTATGAATCTGTAAGAAAATTTCGGCAATTTCATATGTAAAGACCTATTATTATCATTATAATATAGGTGGTGGTTTCCAACCACAAATTATCATACTTTTACCATAATACCAACGGTTTGACCCATAGCACTATCATGGAATGATGAGGTTGTGACTCATATCCTGTTTGTATATTAATAGGCAGTATGTACACCTTTACTTTAGGGTATATTTTAGAGTATACCGTGGTAGCCTATACTCTAAAATACATATAGGTATGGGTAATGGACTGCTGAGATGAGGTCTCCGGTTCCATCCCAGGTTTTACTATGGCATGCACCAATGACTTTTCAAAGTTATGTGTGTATTTATCGCAGGTTTATAAGTGCCCGGTTAATGGCAATAGGCTCTCTACCTTTTACATGGGGACCTAAAACATCAACTAGCGAAATGTGGGTGCTAGCATCTCTGCAATATATAAATAATACAATAAATAAAAATTGTAGTAATCATATAAGGTATAAAATGATTTTTCTAAAAGCTATAATTTAAATTTTCTTTAAAACCCAATGATGATCTCCGCCTGGGGAACATTTGCTGAACACAAGGATGTGCCATAAGTGAAAGGTCTGTGTAGCCAACCTTTACAAAAGTGGTAAATCTAGTTTGCTAAAATAAAATGTTCCAGTTTGTCAGGGGAGAAGTATTAGCAAATATCAGTGTATAGACTTCTGGTTAGCCTTAGAAACTACTTAATGTAGCATTAATTTACATAACTATGAATCACTATGTAAACAAGGAAAATATTTATTTTTGGGAATTCCCCAACCAGTTTGACTTACTGTTGCCACATTGACATTTTAATAGCTAAATCTACAATCTAATTAATGAACTATATATATATATATATATATATATATATAACTATATATATCGGTTCATTAATAATTTATTAATGAACCGATGAAACAATGTATTTTTAATTTTAATTCTATAATATTTTAGATGTAGGTAGCGAATGTTGTGTACGTCTATAATAGGTATACATATGGGAATATAATATGGATATAGTTGATTGTAAAATGTGAAATATTGTATGCTGTTGATGTACCTTAATAAATAAATAAATAAATAAATAAATAAATCTGCTGGTCACATCTGTGGCTTTCTCTCAAAGCCTGGCTTTAGTGGGATCTGGTAACCCTTTCATTTGAAGTGGCTTATCATAATTTTTATGGGATATGGATCAACCCTGATCTTGTCTAACAGATGCTGTGACATCAACAGTTGTACTGGCTTAAAGGTGAGGTTGGCATGGACTCCTAAGATCTTAATAGGTTCTGATATACAACTAATCAGAACATTTCTATTCAATTCTAATTAGAAATTCCAATTTACGTAGTACTGTATGCGTTTGTAATGGTGACCCTCTTATCTGAGACTTTGCCTTCAGCTTACCATCAGGCGAGGTGAAGACAAATTGACGTGCCATTAATAAAAAATTAAAAAAAAAAACAGAAAACATTTTCTTCATCTAGTGTAAATCCCAGTCGGGGCTCCACTTACACCGGTCTACATGGGGGTTTGGTTGAACTTTGATATATATAATACCAGAAAGCATCAAACAGAAATTATCAGTGACTGATAGAGGAAGCACTTAATGCTGTAAGGAAGGAGACTGATAAGAATGTTAATTGTTGGTTTTTCATCACACAAGGTGAAAGGTAATGAAAATTCATGTTTCAATATTGTACATTGGCTTTACATAATTTGTTGATAAATGTCCATATTTGTTTTCACTGTTCAAAGAAATATATCTTAGTCAAATTCAATTTAATATAGAAAGCTAACTGTTGCCTGCGGTACTGTTTAAATGTATGTATATCATATCACAACCAAACATAACCTATTTATTTTTGTATATAACTTAGGTTGCAGATAAGCTCCATCTGCTATAATCTATCTCAGTACCAAATTTAATCAAAATCTGTTCAGTCGCTTAAGTATGAAAGAATAACAGACAGAATAACAAAAAAAAAAGAAAAAGATAAAAGAAAGACAGACTTATTTTCTCATTTATAATATGAGTATGGATATCGACTATAGACCATAGGGTGTCTTATTCATATTTGAATTTCAAAGAAGCATTTCCTGAGGATATCTCATAGAAATTTCTAGATAATCATAAAACTTAATACTAACAATAGTTCAAGAGACAATGAAAGCCATTAAGTCAAGATAACATACAACTTGCATAATAATTGTCTAATTTCCAATAATTTCTGAATAACAAAATACATGAAGCATTTCTTTTTTCAAAATAAATGTTGCCACTGCCTGTGTACTATTACTTTTTCAGATTGGATCATAACATAACCTACATCACTTTTTTTTTCTTGCAAAAGTATCCTGGCATTATGCCAGCAATAGTTCACTTTGAATTATTAGTTATTAAATATCTATAAGTTTGAGGTCAAACAGCTGGTGATTTCTATATAGTTTTCTAATTTGAATAACTCAATTTCAATTCAATCTAATTAAGTTATTTGCACATAAATAGGTGCACTCTTCACCTTTGCTTATAATCAACACAAATCACATTAACCATGTACAAGTGTATACATAACTTTGTTTACATTATGAACACAGTTTGTTCCTACAACAATAAGTAGTATAATTAAGTTACTTGCTTTATGCCATCTGACTTTCTTCCTTTAGCAGTTGAGAAGCTGTAGTTATTGTATATTTTAGGTATGTAACTTGGGTTTGATAAACAAGTGTCGTAAGTTACGACGCACAAACACCACATCCTTTGTCGAATGTGGATGACGCACGATCAAGCCTACTCTGTCAAATACGCTTTACAGTTGTGTAATATACAAATACAAGCATAACTTACCTTCTACTCTGAATATCTTCGATTTAATGGCAAATATAGTGTCCGTAGGCAACACGGTCATTTCAAATGCAGTTCCAGTGAGGGTCTCCACAAGAACCTCCATCGTAGGCTGACTAGGTCCATCATCCGTGTACCCTTTGGATCTATTCGACAGTCTCTCTGGGCATCCATGTTGTGACATTTCACACGCGGTACACAACAAATGACTATCTGCACAACATCGCAATTCACAGAAATGTTTTCACAAACGTAAAATAAGACAAGACACGGGGCACTCGGCACTACAACACGATGACGGAGATAAGTTATATTTGCTGTTACGGACAAACATCGAACATTTTTGAAAGTATAGTTTGAAATACGCGAAACAGGAAAACAGAGGAATTTTTGACGAAGCTATTATTATTTTGCAACAAAAATAATATTACAGTGAAATAAATTCAGCGTGACAGACTATTATTTTTTTTCTGTTGATTGATGGTGATTTGGTGAATGAAATGAGCAATATACTAGATCACTCGGAACGTGGAATTCCATGTTGTCGATGATTTTTTTTTTGTTTTTACATTAAATATTCTGAAGCATTTTGCTTACCTTTTAAAGTAAAATTTTCTCAGTTAAAATTTAAAAACAGCATAATTATAACATCATACTGCGAAATGATTGAAAAACACAATATACTTTTGATATTTTAATTTATTTTCTTTATTTCATATAGTAACATTTGAATTGAATGCCCTAAGATAGGAAATCGTTCAATGTCATTAACTCGGTCTTGTGTCTATGCCAAAACTACCTTTTCCGTCGTTCTTCGTTCACCGAATCGGAGGTTAGAAACATGGTGCGTAAACTTTATAATAAATATTTGATAAAATAAGACTATAAAACTCAAATTGTTACAACAAATAAGTTAACAAGTGGTACAAATATCGATAATACTTAATTAACTGAATTATGTGAATACGTTGGGCCCCAAATGCACGCGTCACTGTTGTCAAGTTGAGCATGTGGCCGATTTAAAGAGTGCATAATTTTTGTTTTCAGACTCGTAAACGCCGTAATGGAGGACGCGCCAAGCACGGCCGTGGTCACGTTAAGGCCGTCAGGTGCACCAACTGCGCGCGATGCGTCCCTAAAGACAAGGCTATCAAAAAGTTTGTGATTAGGAATATCGTAGAAGCGGCTGCCGTCAGAGACATAAACGAAGCCTCCGTATATGCTTGTGAGTATTTATACCGTCAACTCTTATATATTTATTCTAAGAATACTCTGTATTACATTATTTTAAAGGTTTCCCTTGATGACTTATCCTCAAGACTCATAACCTATAAACAGTACCTATAGCCAAGTTGAAACCTCGAAGATATCCTGTTGACTCATCTTTTATTGCTATTAAGGGTGGATCTTCATTCAAATAAGTTTGCGCTAAATTGTTTATTTGTGAGCTCCGTCTAACTCAATTTCAGTACATTCAATATTATTATGCACCTTATTTTATCAATACACATTTTGAATCAATTATATTAAAATAACACTAGCATTGCATACAGAGACCAAGCTACCGCTGGTTAGGGCTCCAAATAGGAGATGTCATATACTTCATACTATGAAAAAGTACAAATGTCTATTTTATGTAAACTTCAATAATAATATTATATCATAAGTTCAGTGGAATGGCATTCCACATCAGTCAGGCTGTCCTTACTATTTGTTTTGAATTACAGTTTAAATTATTTTATAGAAAAAGACATGCTTGTATAACTTAACTAGGTAAGCTGAATAGTGTATTACCAAACCTCAGTTGCCAACAAGTTCTGTCTCATGTAATAGGCAGCCAGGACAATTTTTTTCTAAAGGGAGCAAGATTGCCAGCATAGGTGTGGACACCTCAGATGTTGCAATTGTCAAACGCTACTTTCCAAAATATTCACAGTTGCTCTAAAACTAGGGATATGATAGTCTCTTGAGTAGAAATACTAAAGGTGGACCCTGAGCTCTGAAGCTCACATTGGCCTCGGATGCAATCAGAAAACCCACAATGAAGTACTAGTCCTGTTCTTCTTCGCAGGTACCTACTGGTACCCAGGTTAATAACTATGTGCTATTCCAGACTAAAAGCATGTCTTTCTCATCTAATTGGTACACATGTTGAATAACAAACTAAATTGGTGCGAATTTTTCTTCAGTGTTAGGAGAAATCCAAAAATCATTTATTTGGTATATAGACCATTAAACAGTATTTATAGAATGTGAAAATTAAAAATATATTAAAGAGTACTTTAGCAAATACACCACTGATTTGAAACGCAACTCTGACCTGAGTAGACTCCAGCAAGAAACTCATACTCAAGTCAGATCAGAACCATAAACCGCATACCCATAAAAGCCGCATAAAATTTGAATCTTGAGTGGCAACCAGGTACATTACTAAGATGATGATGATGACCAATTAAAATTGTACTAGATTTGAGGTACTTCTTTGATGAAGACTTTTTATTGAGACATTTCAGACTGGGAACCTTACTTAGGGTGGAAATACAGTAGTACATTATTATGCGTTTCACATGAGCAGATAATTGCGATCGCGCCAACTTCACTGCGTACTCATCAAAATTGTACTTTACAGCTAACAATAATATTTCCATTTCGGATAGGTTCATACGTGTATGTCACAATGAGTGACAACCACTTAATGTTTATTTTCTTTTCATCAAGTACATACCACATCTTTTATTAACTATAATAATAATTTTCTTCATTAATAAATTAAACTAAAGTTATCAACAGGCATTAAATTGTCATTCTGGCAGTTATCAACTCATTTGAAACCCATAGCACAAACTGTTTTTATCTGACCAAACATTTTACTGACTCGTAAATTATCTTCATTCACAGCGTTCCAGCTCCCTAAGCTGTATGCAAAGCTCCACTACTGCGTTTCCTGCGCAATCCACAGCAAAGTAGTCCGCAACAGGTCGAAGAAGGACAGGCGGATCCGTACTCCTCCCAAGAGTACATTCCCCAGGGACATGCAGCGCCCCCAGAATGTGCAAAGGAAGTGAAGTAATCGTCATTAAAATATTATAAAACCCAATAACATGTTTTATTTATTTGAAAACCTTCTCCAAAAGCAGTTTTCCAGTAGGTGTATATATGTGTTGGCCTTTAAAATAGTCAGGAGATGGCGCTAGCATAGGTTTTGGTACTTTTTTAATTAGCACTGTGAAGGCCAATTTAGTCTGGCAAGAAAGAACTAACCGAAGGTCTTAATTTAATTGATTGCTTTTATTGACATATATATATTTCGGCGCTGTTGCAATCGCCATGATCACGGTGTACTTTTACTCAATGGAATCAAGAAACATGGTATATATTCCGAAAGATTTATCAGTGAATATAATGATTGCTGTTTACGAAGCATTGAAGTTTGTATGTAATGTGATCTCAAAAAGTTGCGTGGCGGAAGCGAACGTGACTGCTACTCAGGAGGCACGGGTTCGATTCCCGTTCAGTGCAAATATTTTTGTATGCATAAATCTCGACATCAGAGGCATTAGGTCTGATGTATAGATCCGACTAAAATGACCTTTTAATATAGGGGTAATACGTTTTTGTTTCTCTTTCTACCAAACTGACCCTGGTATTCCTATCTCTTTTTATTGACGAGTTACATGCGTGCATAAAGTCGGATATACGGACTTTTTGAATAGCCTGGGAGGTATAAACTTTTATCTTTACTTACACTTTTATGCACCGAATTATTATTATATTAAGTAGCTGTATTTTAACTTAAACTATTATGCCTCGAAACTGTGCGACCCCTTACGCTAGGCTTATCAGCAGATACGCATTTATGCATCTAACATTTTCATTCAAATATAGATACGTATCATCACAAATAGCATTATGCTTGTACCAATGTTATCTAGCACTGTTAAGGCATAAAGTCGCATGTCAATATGAGACTGTCTTGCTGTAATAACAACAATTTTAATAAATTTTTGTGTAAATTTGTGGAATTCTAGCCTTATGCCTCCAAAATTAAAGTTAAATACCTCGTCGTACTTGGGTGGTAGTTGAGATAGTTCGGATATTCCCGTACCGCATCGTTGTCGTCCTTGAGACACGCGGCGCATCGGCAAATGGCGTGCGACAGAATTATAGCTTGTTACCGCTAGAGTGACAGAGACCGGTAGTGAAGCACGTGCCGGCCGCTTGCACAGACCGACCGGCCGGTCAAATAATTACAAATTTCATAATCATAACCAATCAACACGGGCGGACGACGGGAACGAACTCCCTGCCGTGGTTTTCCCAAGTGACTACAATATTGGGTTCTTCAAGAAGGGCTTTAGAAGGTTTCTACAGGGTAGGCAGCACGTGTGTGACGCCTCTGGTGTTGCAAACGTCCATCGGCCACGGTGACCGCTTCCCATCAGGTGGGCCGTGTGCTTGTCTGCCACCTAAGTGGTATAAAAAAACGGGCAATTTGCTTTTATTTTTCTTACTTCGTTTGATTGATTATGTGAAAAAGTTGTGATTGTGTATATTAAGTACATACACACATCAAAAAAAGTTTGCGATCAATGGCATAAGCTTCTAGAATTCTTTAAATTTATCTTTATCAAGAAAAATCTATGTTGTATGCTTTCTTTAAATAGGAATACCCTGTTTGAAATTCAAATATAAAACAATTTTTTATTAATTATTAAAAAAAATTGAGCCATTAATCATAATGCAATGTGATAGAAATTTCATAGAAAGAAAAAGACTGTTTAATTAAACTTAAACTACAATTTATTATTAAAAGGTGTAAATTCAATATAAAATAACTCCTCCCCTGGCTCGAACACATGCGGAGATCCTCCTGGGCATGCTGAGGATCATGTTATCCAGCATTTCCTGAGGAAACCTATCCCATTCTTCAATAGCGGCTTCCCTGAGCTCTGGAACTGTCTGAGGATGTGGCTCACGGTTCCATACAGCTCATTTAAGAGCATCCCACGCGTGCTCTATTGGGTTTAAGTCGGGCGAGCTGGCAGGCCAGTCTAATCGTGTGATATCGTATTCTTGAAGAGCAGCATTGACTCGATGAGCGGGGCGCATTATCATCGACCAGTACAAATTGGTGCCCATGGTTTACTCAGAATGGTTTGACGATATAATCAATAGCAACTGCTTTGTATATGTCTGCTGTCATGAAGCCCCGATACGGGATCAAAGGCGTTCTAGCTCCAATCATAATGCCACCCCAAAAAGACACCGATTTTCCGCCTTGCTGAACTGTTCCAGTGGCAGTTCTTTGTCTTTCACGGTCGCCTGGTCTTCTCCAGACACGGACACGTCGGTTATCTGGATGAGTGGAGATTCGGGATTCGTCAACGAAGAGACAGTTTTGCCAAATGTTTTCTTCCTCACCTTCTGCATTTTGTCGAAGTCTAGCCCACTGCAATCTTCGTTGTTGACGTTGCCGGGAATTGAGCGGAGCTCGCCATGACCTCCGTGCTCGTAATCCAGCCTGGTGCATGCAATTGCGAAAGGTCTGCGTGCTAACTTCAAGCCCAGAGGTGGCCCTGACTTCTACTTTTATTTTAGTGGCGTTGATTGTGGGATCACGGGCTGCCAGCAATCTGATATAGCGCTTTTGGGCAGCTGTCAAAACAGTTGGGCGGCCGCTGCGGAGTCGGTCAGCTAAATTCTCCATTCTGTGGTACCTCTGCAACGTAGCCACGACACAGGATTGGGATAAAGCAAGTCTGTGTGCTATTACTCTCGTGGTGTATCCTTTTTCCCTCAAAGTTACTATTTAGCTCGTAAAACCTCTGTTAATCCTCTTGGCATTTTTTCAATCACAACTTTCCGCGAAAAATATCTTGAATCGGTTATAATAAGCGTAAGCTAGGACTGAAAGCCTTTTTGGAAGAAAAAAACAATTGAACGGTGTCATTGTTTTGTGTTCTAATTCTTTATCTTTAAATAAAGAATCTAAAAAGAAGAAAAAATCATAATATCGATCGCAAACTTTTTTTGATGTGTGTACATACAGAAAGCTGTAAAAGACATTATTATCACCTAATAAAAATACAACTAAATCTCCAGTAAATGCTGAGAATACTTCTGATTTAATATCAATAGAAGATTTAGGTCTACAAATAATTAGGTGACCAAAAACCCCTGATACCATGCCTGATTTTGACGAATGTTTTTATACCCCACCCAAGAAAAGGCCACGTTTAGAAATACCACTGATTCACATTTTTGAAACTGGTGAATTAAGTAATGATTCCGATACGCCACGCACTCACGAAACAATATTTTTATCTCCAAATCCAGATAGTTCAAAAGCTTTAGTTTGCTATAAAAATAATATGTCAATATAAAGCTTACATTAAACACCTGAAATTGCAAGCATAAGTTTGGATCTAGACATATGCTTGCAGTTTCAATTATAAATCCATAACATTTCAGGCATAAGGTCGGATGACAACAATTAAACAAAAAAACCTTTTTTATTAATTTATTTTAAGTGATATAGTGATGCTTTTCGTTAAAAATGAAAGGTGCAATTGTCTGCCAAATAAAAAATAATAAAAGTTATTCAAATACGAATAGTTTAATAAAATATGAGCCGATGAGTTCGTCAATTTTATTTTGGCTCTCCTGAAAAGTTGGACTTTTGTACATCCGACCTTATGCATCTGATGTCGAGAAATATGAATGTCTGCATTGGTCTGGGTGTTTCTTTGTATTTACAAAAATAAAAGTATGTTTAACCGCATTCTATAACCCGTAACACAAGCTAGTTAAACTATGCTTACCATGAGTCTAGGTAGCGTTGTGTAGATTGTCCTAGACTACTTACGCTTACGCCAGAGCTTCGCCCGTTGTTCAGCGAGTGAGGTTGACCTGGGCTTCAAGGATATTGGTAAGGACGACTACACCCGATTTTGTTTGATAAGTATGTGTGTGTCGATGTCGATACACTACTACGTTGTTGACCTCGGAACCTTGCGTCCAAATTACTAGCGGCTTGGTAAGTATCGCATCTTTGAGTGACGGAAATGTGACGCACATTTCAACCTACTTTCGAATTTGTGACGCCTTGGTTTTGAAGATATTGGACGTTGAAGCAGGGCGATTTTACACCTTGCGCCCAACAGTTTTCTTTGAATTACTCATAAACCACTGCATATCTATTTCTTTTTAGGTTGTCACATTTGGTCACGATATCGTCACTAATTCTACATCCAAGTTTGAATCTTCCTTCCTTTTCTTCGCCCTGCTTCAACGTCCAATATCTTCAAAACCAAGGCGTCACAAACTCGAAAGTAGGTTGAAATGTGCGTCACATTTCCGTCACTCGAAGATGCGACGTGTCTACACTCAGCGGGATCCCCTGTCTGGGAGACTTATGAATGATGCAGAGAATTAGTTCTGGATATGTTCTACTGAATTATGCTGAAAACAGAGTTTGTTCCGTATAATAAACGGAAATATAAACTTTTCTAACCGACCTCCAGCCAGATTTTTATCAAAATTAAGTCTGGGGAACTATAAATATAAAATTGCTGTGTTACTACCTTATTCTCACCATGTTCGTACCTAGCAATATATATCGGATTACCGGTGCCTTCCTCGACATAGGTAGTATTTCAGATGCCAGTTCAGAGTAAAAGTTTATTTTATAGGTATGTAAGTAGGTCCTTACTTTAAAGTTTCCAAAACCTTCAAACTGGATTTTTTATTACTACAGACCGAAATTATTAATAGGTATTTCTTCTGACCCCTCCAGTCAAGCTAAATGGCTTGTGTTAAGAGTGGTTTCACATCAGTAGTGTTATACACAGGATTTGAACGCGGGGCCTCCTCGATCGTAAGACCGACTGCTTAATCACTAAGTTACGGAATAATTAAATGTGAGGAGGACCACAATAAAAAACATTTGAGTACATACATACATTCGTTTATTAATTTGTGAGCATATACAAAAACCATAGATAAAGATACATTGTTTAAGTTTTAGGACGCTAAATGAACAATTTACCTATAGGAGGTATTTGAGACTATAGTAAGACAAAATTTAAAAGTCCAAAATATGAATTAAGAGGGCTTTAGGAGCAGAGGTCGGCCCAAAAAAATATGTGTGGAAGAAGAAATGGCAAAGAAAGGAGTGACAGCAAATGATAACTGAAAGGAATGTGTGGACAAGAATGACATGTTGAGCCGACTCCTAGTAATTAGGACTAGAACAGGAAGATGTGTAAGAAAAAAATAATACATGAAACTTTACTAAAATATTCTCAATTTCAAATGAATTTATATAATAAAACAATCATAGTATGTACATACATAGTGCGTTATCCCTTATCTAACATAACATAGGTAGGTAGGTATCTTGTTATTGAATTATTCTAACAAGAATTAATTCCGAGTTTTGAACAAGTGTTTAACGCAAATTGTTTTAAAAACAAACATTACAATTATATTACAATATTAAAAGACCTGTTTAACTTTCTAAACAGAAATGAAAAATAAAACATATTGTCTCTATTTTAATACAAGACACATTATAAAGATGATTTCAAATTGACAAATGATATGAACAATATTCGAAAGCCGACATGCAAAATATAATCAATGAAAATTTAACAGACGATAATCTACTATTGTGAGAAGGAAAAATCAAAATAAAATCATGTACCAACCCGTCAGGCTAGTGCGGAGACAGTAGGCCGAATCGTCCCAACAGTGAGAGGCCTATGACATTGATTGATTGCAGCCCGGTGAGGATCAACGTAGGTATACGTAAGTATGTCGGTTGGCTCGTAAACTTTTTTAGGAAAACCGCACTGACTGTAGTGTTTGTGCGGGTAGTACAATAATATTACTGACAGTGTGACTGTGTCTGTCTCTAGCAGTTGCTCTACAGGGCCCAGTGCGAAAGTACATGCTTATTCAAAAACACTCATACATTATATTATGTATCTATCATTCCTTATCAATTTCTATTAGGGATAAAAGAAAAGTTTCCAACGTACATAAATTTATATCTGATTTCGGATAAGAAAGTATGAATTTAATTAGGTACTTCAATATTTAAAATGACGAACTTCCGTGCGGTTCATTCCTTATTTTACCCTTAAAGAATGTGAAGTTTTCAAAGAAATTCTCATAGGAGACTAAGGACATCACCTTCGAATAGTTCAAGAGAAACTATTTCGAATATTGTTGACGAGTTACATTATGTTATGTTAACGTAATAAACTGCACGATGTTCCTTCTTACAAAGTTACTTCAAACGAAATAATAAAAGAGAGTCTTTTTACATGGCATTTGCAAGTCGATTACAATTTATAAAACAACTCAAGTTAAGTACTTATTACCAGGTATAACACATATTTCAAGGTCATTAAAATAAAAGCCCGGAATTAATGCCCACGAGGCAGATGGATAACACTGTCAGCTTGCCCAGGTTGGACTCCATATTGCCTTCGATGCATTTTCCTCCTGAAGATATTAATAAAATCTTTAGAAATTACACTGTACGGGAAGATGAATGAAAGATATCCATAGATTAATCGTATTTAGACAGCTTTTGTAGTGCCATCTTTGTTTGACAACTGTATAAAATTCCACACAGGCGGTCTAGTTATATTCTTTCGCGGTGTTCGATAGTTTCTGCAGCAATAGAATTACAAACTTACCATACAAACAGCTCCGGCAGAAAAGCTGCTTGCCAAGCCTCTTCTCCCGTGAAGACACCATAAATTCTGTCGCGGCTGGCAGCTTACATCGAGCATGGAGAAGCGCCTTGACCACATAACTCAAGGTGCCAGTCACTTGTGCTCGCTTGACCAATAGTACATGCATCAGGAGTCCAATCCCTTTGCCGCGGCAGCGTGAAAACCGCCATGGCTGCACAAACACCGCAGCAGCATCCATTCTAAACTTTGCCGTAACATGAACTTCGCCGCGGCATAATGAACGCCATCGCAGTACGCCACCGCGGTATCGTGGACTCCACCGTGGCATCATGACCTCCGCCGCGGAACCGTGAACTTCGCCGCAGCATTATGATTACCGCCGCGGCATCATGAGCTCTACCTTGGCATCATGACCTCCGCGACGGCATCACAAACTCCGCTGCGGCGCTTGGCGATACGAGCCAGCTCATAACAGCAGCTCGTATCAGCTCTTGAGTTCAACATAATCCGCGCATGCCCTGGTCAAGCTGCCAGTCACTTGTTTGTTTGATAATGAATCTAGACTCATATAAAATGGTAAATTAGTTGTATCTGTACATTGGAAATTTAAAAAAAAACTTAAGGTTATGCTAAAGTAATGATTCTGAGCACATTTTTTTTCATATTCTCTGTTCACGAGTGGTCACAGTACCAGATTCTAAGTATTTCAAATTTCAAGAAAAGCATCCTTTCTTTACTGTCCCCTCCACGCTATCGAAGGAGGTTCTTGAAAACAATTTATTTAGTACTTAATTGATAAATATTATAAGGAGAGAGAAATTAAAAAAAGACTTGTTATTTCTTAGTACGAAGCAGACTGTTTGTCATAATTGAGTTTACAGAAGAGTTGAGCCACAATTTAGCAACACACGTGGCATCGGTATGACCAGACTTTTTGCAATACTCACATATTTCAGAAACTTTTGCCGCAAGTTGCTGGTTGCCGGCGCTATATTTAGTTTTACAGTTACAGTAGGCTTCATGGCCAGGATTATTACATGATTGGGAAACTTTTGCCGCGAGTTGCTGGTTGCTGGTGCTATATTTAGTTATACAGTTTGTAGCCTCATGACCAGGTTTTTTGCATAAGTCACATGTTTGGGAAACTTTTGCCGCGAGTTGCAGGTTGCTGGCTCTATAATTAGTTATACAGTTAGTAGCCTCATGACCAGGTTTTTTGCATAAGTCACATGTTTGGGAAACTTTTGCCGCGAGTTGCAGGTTGCTGGCTCTATAATTAGTTATACAGTTAGTAGCCTCATGACCAGGTTTTTTGCATAAGTCACATGTTTGGGAAACTTTTGCCGCGAGTTGCTTTTTACCGACGCTGTTTTTATTTTTACAGTTTGAAGCCACATGGCCGTAAGTGTTACAGATACTGCATAGTAGCTTTTTTTTCTTATTATAGCAGTTAAGAGCTATATGGCCAATCTTATTACAAACCTTACATACTACGACACCTTTATAATAAAAACAGTTTTCTTCTATATGACCTATCTTTTTACAGAAGTTACACGTCACAGGTTGTGCTTTAGTTTTAAGTTCTTTCTCTTGTTCTCGTATTATTTTATTATCAGGATCAATTGTTGCTCCTATTATTTTATCACTAGGATTTACCGTTGCTTTTATTAATTCATCATGAGTATTTATTGTTCCATATATCATTTCCCAATCAGCATCATTTGTTCCATTTTGGTTTGTTTTGTTTTGGTTTTGTTTATTTATGTTGTTTTTCATAGTACAAGTTTCTTTAATATGAGCAGTGCTGCCACACTTAATGCATCTCACCTTGCGTTCCTTTGGACAATCATTCTGCATATGATTAGTTTCGTTACAATTAAAGCATCGTATCTTTTTCTTTCTTCCCCTTCTTTTTTTATGGACGGACTGAGACGTACCGATATCTTTCGAATTTAACACATCACTAGGTAAGGTTTCATTTGATTCTTTATTGTGGGAAGACCGGTTCGAAACTGGTTTTACGTGAATCGAAAAGAATTGTATTAACTCTTCCGGTGGTAACTTCGCGTTGCTAGCCAAGGAACGAATTTTTGGATCAGTAATACCTCGTACCACTATTGCAGAAATTAATTCATCGCTTAACCCCCTAACAGTGCGCAACATTAGTAAAGAACGGCGAGCATAGTCCACATAACTCGAAAATTTATCAGAATTGGTACTCATAACCTCAAAAAGTATATCTGCAACATCCGGTTTTCGAGGGCATAAAGGGTTAAATTCGGATTTAAAGTTACTCCAGGTGAGGTTATAAGTGTTCCATTGATCAAGCCAGGAACTAGCGTCACCCTTGAGACAACACCGGATGCGAGAGATACATTCCGTGTCATCCCAATTATTTAAAATCTTAACGCGATCTACTTCTTCGCACCAGGTGTTGATGTCGTTGATGCTGGGATCAAAATTAGATAGATACGGTTGTGTAGGTCTCACCGGCGACGGTACTGCCGCACTGGTCGATGGAATAGCTTCGCTGATGCGCCGGGTGGCCTCGGAGTGTGTTATAGCGAAAACGTGCTCTGCGTTTGATGTAGGTGACTCCTGCAGCTGCAGAGGCGGCGGCGGTGGCACTGGCGGTGGCGATGGTGATGGTGATGGTGATGGTGATGAGACGTCGGTGCTTGCTCCCAGCGGCGTTGATGACAGTTGAAGTCCGTGTTCTGATGACGTCAGTTGATCTAGAATATGTAGCATTTTGTTCGGTTAATGTTATGTTATATCGTGTACTAGTACAAGTAAGCGTGAAGTTGAAGAAGAAAGAAAAAAATCCCACTGAATTTTGGTTTAGGCTTCTACGCTATTCAAGGAAGTGAATAAAAGGAACTTTTTAAATCATATATACTTTTTTACGGTTATTTATGGCATCTTTTTCTTCCTTTGATATGGGCTCACTCGATAGGATTTAATCCCATAGTCATATAGTTTAATAAATCAAGTTATGTGCATGTACAAATAGTCACAGCACCGTCAAAGTAGTCTGTCATAGTCAAGGCAAAGTTCTACCTTTAGGTACCGATAACTTTAATAGAGCATTCAACTTAATTATTTAAAACCATGTTTATTGCTTACATTATTTATTGAAATCAACACTGAAACATGCCACTCTTTTACACTTGTGTACATTATCAAACACATTATGTATAAAAATTCTCAATTTTTACCCGACTGCTGAAGAAAGGAGGCGGTACCCATTTGCAAATTATAACACCAAATGGGTACCATCTACTATCAAACTTGTTTCGATCTTTTCAACAGCAGTCTGGTTTTTAATGATTTATTTACACGCCTCTTTCTGCATTGCCGCCAAAAACTCCTTCGGCTTCTTTGATTTCACCATTGCAAGAACATACCACAGTAGACATAGTGATGTGTAAACACACTATATTCATTTAAGAAGCAAATTGGAACATACTCACCAGAATTCACCAGATAATTTTCAACATTACAATTTGTAGGGTAGAACAGAAAATATTGCTTTCGAATTTTCAAATAAAGAAACTACAAAATGGCGGAGCCAATTGGATCTTATTCAATTGTACCCCGTCATTTTGTAGTTGTGAAAATTCGAAGTGTTTTTTTTTAATCATGTTATAAGTAACATGATTAAAAAATACCTGGCCAAGCAAACAAGCAGAAACTTCCTCAAGGCGCGTTCTGCTTGAATTAAACAATCCGCATCAGAGTACAACTTTGCATAACACTTAGGTTGTGCCCGTGGAACAGAAAAAAAGCAGATTTTCTGTTCCTTGGTTGTTCCGATAAAATACATACATTATTGTGTTAGTTTTTGCTAATAGCTAAATATAAATATTCTAAGATAACAGTACCTACATTTTAATACGGCTCTAAAAAATAATTATTATTTCATGGGAACTCGCAGGTTGCGTGTCAGATTTTATGAACCTGATGAAAGGTTTGGTACAGAAAATATACTAGATCTTGAAAGAATATATCCACACGGTCGTGTGCAACAACTAATATATATTATGAATTTAAAATTACATGTTGTAGCAAGCATTGTTTATATCAAATGTCAAGAACAGGTCAACTATCCAAGCTAAACTAAATACATTAAGTTATATCATTTGAACATCATGGACCTTTAATCTTATAGATAGTTTGCGGTAACTTTTGGACTCCTGGCTTGTCAGCCATGTCTAGAGCTTGCTTCAAGTTTTTCTCAAATACTTTCTTTGCATCACAGAAACCTTGTTTTGTTTTTCCAAATGAATTTGGACCTGCTGAGGTTGGTGTTTCCCTGAAAAAAGGAAAATATTGAATTAAGAATGTAAACTTTTTTTTATTTGGTTCACAAAACTGAATACAGCCAGTAATACCTCTTTTATCGCAGTTTGCAAACGTCATAACGTGTATGTATTCTACATGTATTGTGTCTAAAATATGTTGATAACATCACCCTTGAGTTAACTCGGGTCGCGTGTTTCCAACCAAACTGCATAATGATTGCCATCTAGCCTACATCAGGCATAGACAATATCGAGGTAATACAGTTAGGTAATTTGTAACTTGCAAATTTTAAAAATGGTCTGATCAAGGTGGGTCTTGCCCAGACTTTTCTTCGTCACCATGTATAGAAACATGTAAGAATATAAAAACAATTAAAATCATGAAAATTTTAGGTCATGTGGAATAAACATACCTTCCAATATTTCTCATTCTCATTCTAGCTTCGGCAGGCATCTCTTCGGGCTCATCTTCATCATCATCAGCACTGAACACCGATGCTAAAGTGGGTTTAACCTTCGGAGCCACTGGCATGGCCGGCCCACTTAGGCTCATCTTGATCGGTGGTGCTTTTGGTTTGTTAAAATCAATTGAGATTTTGGTGATGCGTGGAGGAGGAGGAGGTGCAGGGACCGCTTCCTCGTAATCTGATGAGTGTCTGGCATCTGAAATAGAAAAATATCAGCCGATGCTCATGTTTTCCTAAATGCCGGTTATCTTGAATATAACCAATGGCCTATCCAAAATTGTGGTTCATCTCTAGAGAATTTCATCAAAATCGATTTGATGGTTTAGGCATTTAAGCCTAACAGACAGATAGAGGATTTATTTTTAAATTTACATGGACATGGAAAGGTAGTTATTGTATGAAATGCACATAATTTTGTTTAAAAGAATGTTAATTTTCAGCATTATCGCTGCTAACCTATATATTGTGATAGGATGTTTTCTAGTTCAAATAAACAAATGACGACGATAGAAATAAAGGTATAAATATATAAAAAAATCCATTAATGTACTTTTTTACCTTTATAGTCTCTCTCTCTTTCTTTGCTGTATGGAGATCTATCACGTGAATGGCGTCTACCAGGAGACCAGCGCGGTGGGGACCTCGAGCGCGACCTCGATCTCCGCCGTTCTCTGCCTTCGCGCCTCTCCCTGTACTGCCTAGAATCATCGCGCGTGGATCGAGACGACCCTGCCAATGCGAAAACACTGGCAAAGATAAATAAAAATACATCTTTGAGTGCACTAATACTAAATATTGTGACATTGCCATTTACTAAGATGGTTATTTTATGAAAAGTGAACTTCACGCCATTCTAATACCTTTGTCGTAGCTGTGGTAGCGGCCACTCATCGTTGTGTCGTCTCACAAACTTTTTTCAGCCAATAACTGTTGACTATACTAAATTATGATAGATTTATTAATTTTCTGGCAAATTATTTCGTTTAGGTTACAAGCAGTCAGTCAGCCATTTGCCAAATGCCAATGTTATTTTTTAATAAGTAGGGTAAGGTTGCCCATATCCACGGTCTGGATACCTTACAAACTTGACTGAAAATTCACAACTTTATTTGGGGGTCCATAAAATCAATATTCCCCACACATTTTCATTAAAGAAAAAAAAATTTCAAACTAAACATGACCACTTTATATGTATGTATCCACTTTACACAAGGAGGGCCGTGTACTTGTTTGCTATCTAAGTACCATAAAATAAGTAGATATTATTGGATTTATCAGAAATCCAAGTAAATGACAGGTATTAAACAATACAAAATGGTAGACTTTATGCTGTTATTGTAAATCGTTAGCCAATTTTATATTTTGTAGGTACTTTACTACCTCCAAAGATAAAAAGGACGTTGTTCGTTTGCCTGACTATTTGACAAAAGCTGTTTTATAGGAGTGAAGGCATCGTCAATACTTATAGTACTAATAGTACTTACACCTATTACTTTCGAATTCAGTAACTAAATGTCAAAATTCTCCGCATTTTCCTCACACAAACTCAATTCCTACAAATTCTTCAATCGGATTAAAAAGCCCCACAGTTTAGGGAATTCCCCACACATTGGCAACCCTGTGAAAACGTCAAGAGAACGTTTTGTTAGCTGCTAGCGGCACAATACGATACAGTACAAAATGTGCCAACTGCTTAATTTGCTCACGTTAATAACAACATAAATATGTAAATTGAAGAATTTATGAACAATACAATTACGTAGGTACTTGGGAAGCAATTTTAATAGTATAAAAAATCATTTCACGAGCACGTAATACACGTTTTGTTATTCATTATTTATTAAATTTATTTTGACAGATTGATCAGTTGATCACTTGTCTGTTTGTAGGTTATGTTTATTTATTATTCTATAACCCAATGAAAACTTTCAACAATGTTATTTATAAGACGTGCAAATCGTTTATCTAAACTTATCGATAAGCCTCTAATAACAAAATGCCAGTGTTACTCAACCACCACCCGTATTACTTCAATCAAACAAAGGTTGAAAGAGGGCCCAGGTTTGAAAGAATTTATCACTGGAGACTCTGAACCTATACTCACTGACCGTCCTCTCATACCTTATTTGCTGGAAAATAATAAAATAAAATATAGAAGAAAGGTTTTCTTCGATGTATATGGATGTCAAATGAATTTGAATGATACTGATATAGTCTGGTCTATTTTGAAAACAGAAGGCTTTGAAAAGACAGAAGTAGAAGATGAAGCTGATATCTTTTTAGTGATGACATGTGCAATAAGGGAGGGAGCAGAAAACAAGATTTGGCATCGCTTGGACCACTTGAGAGGGTACAAGAGGCGCGCTAAGAATCGTGATGTTAAAATAGGCATTCTCGGTTGTATGGCTGAGAGATTAAAGGAGAAATTAATTGAGAAGGAGAAAGCTGTTGATATTGGTAAATAAGATGACTGGGAATATAGGTTGATAAGTTAGACTAACCATGTAGCAAACAATATTACTACCATGTTTTATCCAAAGGGTGTTGTAAGAGGCAACAAATTAAAAAATATGCAGACCATATCACTGCAGGAGAAGGAAATCTCGAAATATTTGTATTTGTATTTATTTCTTAAACAACATTATATTGTATTGTAATTATGAAAACAAAATTTAAAAAAGACAAAAAGAAAATTAAATAATATAAAAAAGTTAACATGTCAAAAATTGCATGTCAAATGAAAATTCGTATGTCAATATTGTAATTAATTGTTACAGCTATGTCCATGCAATAAAACCCTATACCAACCCCTCTGGTCAGTGTGCAAATTCAGGCTAAAGCCGGCTAACTTTGTGAGAGGTCTATATCCACCAGTTGACTGCAATGGACTAATTGATTGATTGAAGTTGGACTTGCACAATATAATTAATCGTTAAAAAGAACCATAGCTGTGTCTGTTGCATGAGAATCGAAACAATTAAATTTGTGTTATTAGGTATCGAGAAAACCGAATGTTGCAATTGATGGGCTTCACGTACTCACAGGATTGCAGTAGGCATGCTGCCTATCATAATTCTCCACTCTCTTGATACGTTTATGTTAAGAATTTGGTAGTTTTTCGTGCTAAGAGGAGCCTTCACATTAAATATAAAAGAATGTGTTCTATAGCCAAATACTGGTAAAAAATAAATATAATAATTGAAACAGTCATTATGCCTTACTTCATTACACAAAATGTAGGTATCAAAACACATCTGCCTTACCCTTCAGGGATTTACATGTGTGAAAATATGTATGTATGTATGTATGCTATTTCTCTTCCTCGTCAGTTACTAGTTATTCTTTCTGTATAAATATAACTCCTTGTGTTTGTCTACTATATAAAAATAAGTCGGGTTTTCCTTCCTGACGCTATATCAACGCACGAACCGATTTCCATGGTTTTGCATCCGTTGGAAAGGTCTCGGGCTCCGTTAGGTTTATAGCAAAGAAAATTCAGGAATAATTTTAACAGAAAAGCGGACAAATCATTTTTCACATGGCGAAACGGAGTTCGCCGGGTTTGCTAGTTATATTATAACTGTTTAGAGGTCTTATTACCCGACTGCGCGACGCAAAGGAGGGTATTGTGTTTATCAGTCTATGTATGTATGTATGTATGTATGTATGTTTGTTTCTATGTGGCGTTCTAGAGACCAAACGCGTAGGCCGATTTTGATCATTCTTACGTCAATCGATTCGTCTTAACCTTGCGAATGTCACTAAAGACATGACAGTAATCAAAATTCACCACAGCGACAACCAGACGCCATATTGTCAAAATGAAAAAAAAAAAAAGTCGATGAACTATGTCAAGTGGGGTGTCGTTGAATAGGTAATTTTAAATCATATTTAGGTTTCTTTTACCATTTTTCATTTTAAATAATAGTTTAGAATATATAACGATTTAAAGTTGCTTAACAAAACATTCATTTTTGCTAATTTTCTTACTTATTGATTTAAGTTTATATTTTAAGTATAAACGATATACAAACAAAAATATTTTTAGTAAAAAAATAACTTTTCAATGAATCGTAACTAAAAAGTATAAAATAAAAAAATAATTTAAAGAAAAACAAAAAACCCGACTGCGTAAACTAAAAAGAATGAAACAAGCCCAGTAGTTTAAAATTCATACAATACTCACAGTCGGGGCCCATTCAAATTTTACCAATTAAATCTTCCCAAAATCTTCCTTTTTACACATATTGAGAACTCACTTGTACTTTCCCACAGTATTTTTATTTTTTAATAGACCTGACCGGTTTCGCCTTACGGCATCCTCAAAGGTTTACAATGACATACAAGCCTATTCCCTTATAAACATGTTTACAGGTCTATTAAAAAATAAAAATACTGTGGAAAAGTACAAGTGAGTTCTCAATATGTGTAACAACAAATTCCACCAAGTGCCATCAATCAACAGTATAAATAACTATGTTTTATATTAATTCCAGTGGCTGGTCCAGATAGTTACAGAGATCTACCAAGATTACTAGCTCTCACCGATAGTGGGCAAACGGCAGTCAATGTATTATTATCGTTGGACGAGACATATGCAGATGTAGTGCCAGTTCGATTGAATCAGGATAGCGTATCTGCTTTTATGTAAGTTCATTTAAACTCAAAACATATATAATAATGGTCTGCGTGATTGAGTGGTTCTTAATTACTACGATCCTGGCATAAATCTTGTGCTTCTTCCACTTTGGAGGATGTAGGATATGAGGGTATCCCCCGTCCTAATTGAGCAGTCCGACTGGGGAAGTGGGTGTCTCTCTTTCCTGAGACTTTACCCTCAGCTTACTATCAGGAGGAAAGACAAATTGACATGCCCTAAATAAAAAATAATCCTCTGCTCTACAGAATACGGCGGTTAATTATAACCTCTGTTTTGTCAATGAGTATGATAGCCAGTGCTCACTGGATAGTTTTTGTGTTGTCAGTGAGAAGACCGAGGGATTAAGTTGACACCATTATGTGATGGTGCTTTGTCTTCTACACTGACAGCACAGAAATTCTCCTAAACTTCTGTTTTTATTTACTATTTTGTACTATTTATAATTGTTTATCATGAGTGTGTGCATTTATATAGGAGGATCGGGAGACATGACATTGTGAGATACCTATTTCCTGCTGCTAGGCTCAGGGCATTCTTTGCCTTAACAACATATCAATCTTTCCCCAGCTCAATAATGCGTGGGTGTGACAACATGTGCACCTACTGCATCGTGCCTTTCACCCGCGGTCGGGAGCGCTCCAGGCCTGTGCCCTCTATAGTGGACGAGGTCCGGCAGCTGGCCGACCAGGGGGTCAAAGAAGTGACCCTGTTGGGACAGAATGTGAATAGTTATAGAGATGTGTCTCAAGCTACAGAGAAGCTCGACACTCATATGGCGAAAGGTATAGATAACTAGCTTTTCTCCCTTTGCATTAGGCAGAGATAAGGGTTCTTCATTTGGTCTTGTCTTGAATTTTATTTTATTTAAAATTTGCACACACAGAAAAACAATACTTAAATATTGAATGTTGACAAGTAGGTACAATGGCACTGCTTATTTCTCCAAGAAATTTCACCCAGCAGACCGGCGAGAGATCTTGGAAAACAAGAAAACAGGCTTAAATGTGTATAGGAATTCTTTATTTTGTCGAATACTAGCTGTCCCGCGCGCTACCTGTGCTATATAATGCCGCGTCTACATTTACGTAACATTTTACCGTGACCGTGTCAGAAATGCCTGTCGAGTATTCAGCTGCGTGATAGCTGAGCTTAAATGAAACCATCGATCGACTAGTAGTCGTGTCAGTATAGCTCTAGTTTGTGTCCCTATGTGCCACAAGTTGTTACGTCCACACTCAACATCATGTCTTGATGCCACACTGTCCAGTCCGCTGTTCATGTCACAAATCTGGACGCACCTTCCCATTTTTGAAATATTTTTCTGCTCTTCTTGCCCTATGCTATTATGGTTGGTATTATATTATTTTACAGGATTTAAAACTGTATACAAGACTAAAAAGGGAGGGATGAGATTTGCTGATCTTCTAGAAAAAGTGTCTGCCGTAGATCCTGAGATGAGAATCAGGTTCACAGCCGCCCATCCGAAAGACTTCCCTGATGAGGTAAGTTCTATTCATCTATTTGATTGTTGTTGTATAATATACAGATGGTTTCAAACTAGGAAGAACATCTTCGATCGCAACTGGTTCTGATCAAGGACGAAACTGGATCGCAACTGGTTACCATGGCGGTCGAAGTAGATCCTAAAAGAAGTCCGGTTCGATCCCCGTTCAGTGCAAAAAGTTGTATGTCTGAATATGGCTGTTTGCACTGGTCTGGTCGTGCCTCAGAGAGCACGTTAAGCCGTCGGTCCCAGTTGCCATAGAAACATCTATGGCAGTCGTTACGGGTAGTTGGAGCCCTCAAAAGTCCAACCAGTCTAACTTGGAACTTCGATGGTCATTGGTCATTGGACCATCGGTTGTGGAGGTCATATAGCAGTCGCTTCACGGAAAATATCGAAGTTCAGCCGCATCACAGTTAGACTGGAAAGCCGACCCCAACTGAGTCGGGACAAGGTTCAAAGAACGAGTCCTTCCCAGGTGCTCCAGCTGATATCGTCGCGGCCCAATATCTGCAAGCTGCTGCACCTGCCGGCACAGTCGGGCTCCAGCGCGGTGCTGTTGCGCATGCGGCGCGGGTACTCGCGCGACGCCTACCTGCAGCTCGTGGAGCACGTCAAGGGCACCATCCCTGGAGGTCGGGCCCTTCTCGTCTTCTTCTTTTTTTCTTAGATGACAACATATCTACCCAATTCAGGGGACAATTTTGCCGTGTCGAGTTGGGAATTTCCTTTTATTTTGTGATAAGTATAGTTGAAATGATTGTTGTTGATGATGAAGATGATGATGATTATGATGATAATGATAACGATGACAGATGATAGTTGCCCTCGTGAAGTAGTGGAGACTTTACTAGAAGCTTTTCTTAGGGAGATTTTGACACCAACACGAAAAATCACAATTCACTACAATATTTGCGTAATATAAGAAAGTCATAAGTCTACGTTTTTTATGGATCGGGAGAACATGATCAGTATTCTTAACTAATGTATGTTTTAGAATTTCTGTTAGAATGTTGTATTTTCCCAAGGTCGTTTTTAAAGGCAATTTTGGCTGGCGATAGCCGATGTAATACTTAATTTCGTCTTCGGTATTTATAAAAAGTATTTTATGTATAAAGACTTATGCGTTCAAATCAAATTTACAGAAAATTTTAAAAGCAATTAGTACATACCTATGCTAACTGTTCAAATCAAATTTGATAGGAAAAAGTGAAATCTTCGACGGAATTCGAACCCGCGATCTTTACCTTACAGAGCGAACGCTCTGACCGCTAAGCCACGAAACCTCGTCTGAACCATTTGAAATTCTCCTATATATGAGTTATGCGTTGTTACAGTGGGGCTCTCCACCGACATGATCTGCGGGTTCTGCGGCGAGACGGACGAAGAGTTTGCAGAGACGCTATCTCTGATGGAGATCGTCGACTATAATATGGCGTTCTTGTTCCCGTACAGCATGAGGGAGGTAAGATATGTTTGTACTCTTCTAAAAGTTATTTTATAGCAGGCGAAAAAATACTGTAGCACTTTATAGTGTTAATTAAACTACAACTTTCACCTGATTTAAATTGACCCTAACAAACACATATAGGCCTCTTGTTGTCATCTAGTTACCACTGAGGCGTAGGAAAAAAAGGAGGACACGAAAGAATAGCATACAAAACAAATATTTCTTGAAAAAAAATAGTAGGTCTAAAATTAAAAAGAATAATTAACCGAACAATTTTTTTACAGAAAACTACAGCTCACCGTAGATACAAAGACGACGTACCAGATCATGTAAAAAAGTACCGCCACAACCAAATGATTGACATGTACAAGCGGAAATGTCAAAAAATAAACGAATTAGAAATTGGCAACATTCACTTAGTACTAGTGGAAGGTGTTGCCAAGAAATCTGGCAAAATAATTGGTAGAAACGAATTTTATTTAAAAGTTGCGTTCGATCAGGCGGAGATTTTGACAGAAGATGGAGGGCAATGTGAGGCGAAGCCGGGGGATTATGTAGCGGTGAGAATTGTCGCGGCAAAATCATCGAGTTTCATTGGTGTGCCATTGTATCACACGAGTCTCTGTAATTTTTATCGAGAATATCAATGGGGCGACAGACGTGCTTTAAATTGTAAATTAGTGACTGTAAATTAGTGTAAATATGTAATAAAGTTGTTGGTAGTTTATAATTTTTGTTTACAATGGACTAGCTGGGCCTGCGAATAGCCTGCGAATTCGTCTGCATTGATTGTAGAAAATATTCGTCGTTCGTCTTCAAATATCTGCTACTATATCTATGGTAAATTTTAACTAAAATAGTTTTACAATTAAAGACCCACAGTCTCCTTCGTTACCGAATTGTTACGAAAAGTGCCATCGAAATTTAGACTATAGGTACTGCTGTGGTTTTAAAGACTGTAATTAAATGATATTTTGTAGAGTGAATGAAATAATGTACCTAATGAATTCTTTAAATCTATAGCATGAAGTGTAACATGCAATGGCGTCTTCTGTAATTAGAGTGACTAGACAATAATTGAAAATTGAATCGGGGCCTCTTTTTGTATTTTTTCGTGTGCGAAATTCACGGATTATGTCCGTCTCGAACCGACTAAAACACACGCCGTTTTTTGGGTCTTTAGCCGGAGGTGAGATAGTAGTGAACATATCCCTCGCACCCCAGCAGACCCTCTCTTTCGAGATGACCCCCTTCGGGTGTGGGGACCGTCTAGCCCCCGGGTAGGGGTGGAGTATCGGATTGCTATTGATTCGGTTAGTTCTAGAACTCTAATGCAGTAGTCCATTGGGTAAGAATCTAAATAATAAAAACTGTTTTAGTTTGTGACACTTCAAAAGTGCATTTATTAGAAATCAATCAATCAGTACAAAGTTATCAATCAAACACAATGCAACACAATAAATATAATTACAACAAAGAGAGACTACAAAACATTGTGACTTCTATTCCTATAAAAATAAGGTTCATTTTTAAACACGTGCTACACGTACATACGCTTTTAACCCTTGGAGGGCACCCACATGTCACCAATCATATATTTTTATTCGTGTTTTTTTTTTAAATAAGTCTGCCTAGTTTGTAAACAATATAAATAGTTAGATCAGAAGTCCGTACTTCATAAAAATAAGGAAAATTCTCGCACACGTAGACATAGTATTTTATTCAGATATAAAACTATTCCCGCGATTTTCTGATTTAAGCTTTTTTAAATAATACCATAATATAAATAAATACATATTCTAGGACAATTTATCTACACAGCGCCACCTAGATATATGGTAAGTGAAGCTTAACTAGCTTGTGTTATGGGTTCTAAAATGCGGATAAACATACATAGATACATATTTTTTGTAAATACATACATGTTATACATAGAAACACTCAGATCAATGCAAATATTCTTATCTGCACGGAATCGAACTCGCACTTCCTGCGTAGTAGTCCCGTTCACTACCGCCATGTCACAGAGGTCGTCAAATAAATTAATAAATAAATGATTGTTTCCGTGGGTGTGTGATATCTCCCGCCCGTGGTTAAATTGCGCAAACGCATGTGAGGTAATGTTGCCACAATTAAATAGAACAATGGCGTGAGTAAACTACTATTATAGTTAATTGACCTTTTAATTTTGACACATCTATCCGTGAGGCACCGTGTAATCTGAATAGAAGGTAATTCTCTTAATAAAAAGGTGTTCGAAATTCAATCTCGATTTACTTATAAATCTAGCCAATGAGTATGGAACACCTTTTTCTTATGAGTATTGGTCTTTAAAACTATGGGTAAGTTTGCAGAGCAAGCTTGTGCTTCCACAAAGCTTGCTTCATAAACTTATCTTGTATCAGAATTAAATTATAAATACAATCCGTCTTCACAATATAAAATGAGTATTTTTTTTACAATTTATTTATAATTGAAGTAATATTAACAAACTTATTAATACTTATAATTAATTACATTACACTGTGATACATGGCATTTTTAAAACCTACATTAAATTTGTACTTTTATAAAATTTCATTTATTAGTTATTTGTCAGCTTGTGGTTTCGTGATGTTAGAGTGGCTTACATTATACCTACATTAAATAGAGTTACCGGCATATATCTTTGATAATTGATCATTCTATGCGCACTATCCACAAGAGACATTAATAGTATTGAATACATTTTGGGAAGTAGTATTGAATACATTGATATATATGCCAGGAACTATACTTAGTGTTGGCCTACTGTGCTTTTATTTTTGTAACACGTAGTTTAAAACTGCGACTATAATTTTGATGACTAAACATTTTCTTTTATTATAAAAATTTCTTAACAAGATACAAATGAACACAATATTTAATGAGTGGATGTTACAATCCCCACCTTGATTTACAATTTTGTTATTTTAAGAACCTTTATTAGCTTACAGATCAGCATTAAACAGCAAGATAATTGACCACTTTAGTAGATGTCGCTATAGATCTCTGCTTTCGTCGAATGTTTGAAGAAATATAATTATTAACAAATTATGATTACCCTAAATCTATCCTTAGCAGATGATCTAGAGAAGTGACAATCGTTTTGTAGAATGGAATAGAATAGATCGATTAATGTATGCGATTGACATTCCTTCACCTTTCATAAGTGTCATTAATGTCGTTAATGTCAAAATACGTGTCAATTGCATTCAATAAACCATTTATTTTATTCCGTTCTACGGAACAAGCACCAACGAATTGCCCCTTGTTTAGGCCCCCAGGTCCTTGACCATCCCCAGTAATGAGACTCGATAACATTTTTTACACGGCTTTTGTACTTACTCTGTGTTTCAAAAGCAAAAAAGGGTTCTTAGGTACAAAATATATTTCAACAAACATTGACATATTCTTACTATACTGTCAGAAACTTAGAGTATACATTAGTAACCTATAGAACGCTCGCCTTAAATTAAATGGCATCGTGTAGAGTGCGTGAATCGAGGAAAAGAATTCTTTTTCATTTAGTTTTGAATTTAGGTCACTGTTCGATTTAATGACAGTTTTTGTAATCGTCTCAATGATTGAATATCAATTGCCATACAAACATCTATTGCAGTCTCTACGGGTAGTTGGAGCTATCAAAGGTCGTTTCACGGAAAATATCGAAGTTCAGCCGCATCACAGTTAGACTGGAAAGCCGACCCCAACTGAGTTGGGAAAAGGTTCAGAGAATGATGAATGGTTTAAAATCAATAGAATCGGCACCCAGAGTGATACCCGCACTCTATAGCTATGTGTATACTCTAAGGCCAGAAACATTTTTTACTCACACTAAACTAGAAGCACCAATTTGACCACCCACGGGCTTCCCATTAGGCAATACATTTACCCTCTGCCCGGATATGTTATCTGAACCATCCGCATGACCTGACAAACTTGGCGAAGGCCCTTGAGAGCTCCCATACACCTTTGTACTATAACCAGAGTCGTTATGAGACTCCCTATCCGCTTGGCTCTGTGTTTCAGCCAAATGCGTATTTATTGCCAACGATTGTAACCGACTGTGGAGTAAACTATGGTCAGGGTTCGGTTTTCTGGTCATACCATGCGGATTTCCCCTAAAATTCGGGTAAGATTGGTCGTAACATTGCCGATAGTCATTCTGATTTACGATTTCAACTTCAGTGTTTTGGTCTAAATGGTCGCTGTAACAGTGTGGTATCCGTTCCATTTCTCTCATGATATGATCCTGCATCATCGCGTCGAATACTCCTGTCTGGTGGTGGTATAAGGGATTTCTGTTCCTTCCTTGTATTTGATTTGGCAGCCCTGGTTGATTGTAATCATATTGTGAGGATGCATATTGAGGAGCAGGCAATCCGCTGTCCAAGTACGGAATTTGTCTGTTAGGAATCTCGTGAAAATAAGCATCTTTGGGTATCATTGGCCGTAAGTTGTGCGGGTATGGATTTTGTGATGACATTTGTGCTGGCGATGGGGAGGTTGACACTGTCTCAAAGTTTGGCATAGGTAGTGTTTGAAGTAAATTGGTATTCTTCATTGGGCCTGGTTGCATTGAACTTCTGATCGGGTTGTCTTCCTCGTCGCTACTTTCAGAGTTATTGCCGTTATCCTTTGGTGGGTTTTGAAAGGTTTTCCTTGTTGGGAATGGTATTAAATTGTGCAAGCTAAAACGTTTACTCTTCGGTGGCTTTTCTTTAAGAACAGGCGCTGGTCTTTGGGGCTGTTGTGGCATTTTCAGAATACCAGGGTTCTGACTTGTTGAGGGCTCAACATTTTCGGTGGGTTGCAGTTTTCTAGGTACAGATTCAGGAGATATACTTCGTTGCCGTTCCACTTGTGCTACTAACTCTTGAACAGACTTTCTCGGCTCCCTTTCTACGTCATCCTTGTTTTGATATGTGCATTGTTTTCTTAGCTTCACGTAGCCGTCTTGTGATATATCTAAAGATTTGTTTCTGACGACAACATCAGCCATTTCTTTCTCAAGGGCTACGCGTTTTTTGATATCATCTGCTGTTCTTTGCAGTACTTGACTTTTCCATAAAGGTACGTTCGGGTCCTTTGGGCTCTTGATATCTTCTTCAAAATCACTTGGTTGTTTATTACTGCTACTTGGTGACCTTGCATCTGACTGTCGACTAGGGGACGCGTACCTCTGATTGTAACTTTCCACTTCCATAGACATTGGTGATTGAGATACTGACATCTTATTTGCCTTGACGTGAATTTCTGCCGTGACGTTCTGTTGATGACTTTCGTGCCGGGAACGTAAAGGTGACTCATAAAACGGTGGTACTGATAATCTACTCGGACCAGCATCCAAATGATCACTGCTTTTTGAGTTCTTGATCTGATATCTCCGTCTAGGACTAGGCGACCTTCTACTGTCCAGTATTTCTGTACTTTTGGACGTAGCTTTACTATCGTTCAGGTCTTTGGCATGACTTTCGTATTGATCAGTGTTTTTATTGAAGCTTTTTATTATCCTATGCACTTTGTTCCATTCTTCAGTATCCGCATCGAGCAATTCTAAACTTCTTGTTCTCTTCAGAGGAGGTATATCTAAAGATCCTTTTGGACTGAAGTCCAATTTCTTAACTCTTTCAGACTGTCGGAACATCATACCTCGTGTTAACCAATGCTCTAAATGTTTGTGCCTTTCTTTGCACATAGCTCTTTCAGCTGCTACAAATCTAGTCAGCTCTGATATCTGTCCTTGCGTTTTCATTTCTAAGTCAGTCACCTTTTGGTCTAGCCTCTCATGTGCTCTATCAATATGTTTCTTTAAGTCTTTTTTATCTTCATTTAACTTATCTTCCATATGTTTGAAAAATGGCGCACAGTAGCAAGTGTAACCTGCGCCTATTGGTCCCTTTTTGATGTTCCCAGCCAAATCTAAGTAGTATTGCTCGCCTTTTTTGAGTGGTTCGGTGGGTAACGAGCTTAGTTTTGGTTTTGGGAAAAATTTGGGATCGGGATAGTAGTGACAGCCGTACGGCGACCACTGGACTTGTGCTGGAGTCTCAAAGTGTACATTCTTCTTAACTTTGTTTTTATCTTTTTCTTTGCCTTTTTCTTTTTTCTTTCCTTCATCTGGCTCATCTATACCTCTATCTTTACTCTTGTCTCGATGCTTTTTCTTGGATTGCTTCGCTACAGGAGTATTCAGAATTTGGATGATTTCCTCGAGCCCCTTTCTGGTGGCAATATCTCTTGCTGTTTCTCCTTGATGGTTACGTATAGACTTATCACAACCGGCCTCGAGGAGTATCCTGGTCAGTTTCCGCCTGCCCATAGCCGCAGCAATATGGAGGGCCGTGTCTCCGTTCTTGTTTTGCTCGGAAACCTTGCACTGGGCCGAGATGAGAATGCGAGTGACGCCGGCGTGCCCGTATCTAGCCGCCGTGTGGAGAGAGGTATCGCCGTACTGAAAATCAGAAATGTAGAAGTTTAATAACTAGTTTTTTAAAGTATGTTTTAAAAAGAGGTACGCAGACGACATCACTGCGACAGAAGGAAAATTTTAAATAGAACACGTCAGCGTGTAAACAGTAGGCCAAAGCCTTCCGATATGGGAGACGCATATATCCAGCAGTGAACTGCAATAGGCTAATTGGAATAATTGATTGATGCAGTCGATTCAAAATTAGTTTTCGTAATAATGGGTACTACAATAGGTACTGTACATTTCTGGAAACGACCATTTTCACTTGTGACCTTGGAGATACAGGATAATCAATATTCCTGATGGTAAGATAAGTACTCACGTTGTTCTGCAAGTCGGGCGGCGCGCCTGCCAGCAGGATCTCACGACAGGACTGGTTGTGCCCGTTCTGACAGGCGAGGTGCAGTGGCGCGAAGCCGGCTGCATTGCGTGCGCACAGGTCTGCGCCGGCGCGCGCCAGCTGCGCCACCACGCGCGAGTAGCCCTTCCACGCCGCCTCGTGGGCCGCTGTGTTGCCGTGCTGTGGGTATAGGATTATGGCATTTGATATCAATGGGCATTTGTAACAGTGATGTTTTCACTTTAGGGTACTCTTGCTCCGCGGCGGGTGCGCAAAGTGCTCCTCTCCATAGCTGGGGGCTAGATGGGGACACCGTGAATCCCACACCAGGGGTTAGAGGCCATCTTGAAAGAGATGGCGCTCGGTATGCTGGGATGCAAGAGATATGTCTTGTATTATCTCACCTCCGGCAACCGAATACTCGAAGACAATGTACGTTTTAGTCGGTTCGAGTTCGACATAGCTTCTCTCTCTGACTCCGGCGGATCCGGCGGATCCGTGAGGATTTTGCGCACGATAGAAAAAAAAGGGTACTACTGCTACAAAATGGATTTCTAAATGTTAGTTCTATACCTAGCCAAAAGCAGTCACCTTGCTTGGACGGAGGATCATCTCGTATCTGTAATATTCTTTGTTATTGACAAATAGATGTGAATAGGTATACCTGTGTACTATTATTTACCTAATATACTTAGATTTTAAAAGTAGGTACGCCAAAACAACTACCACTCAATACTACGGCCATATATAATTACCATCCAAAGAATGCCTGGCAGAGATCGGCCCATTGTACTGCTTCCATAGTCTTATAGAATTAATGTACAATAAAGTGTATAATAAATAAATAAATAAATCGAAAAATAGTGAAAAAAAGTGAAAATCTGAAATAGTGAAGACTGATAGGCGGCTGGGACAGACTGGATCGCTTAGGGCGGAGGATAAGAAGCAGTGGCGAACATTCGGAGAGTACTATGTCCAGCAGTGGACTGCGATAGGCTAATTGATTGATTGACTAACAGTTAAAACAGTCTAAAAGCCCTCTTACACTCACCACATTATCCTGTTTGTTGGGATCAGCGCCATGTTGCAGCAACAGTTGCACCACGTCGATGTGGCCGTCGGCAGCCCCGCGCTGCAACGCGCTACATCCATTCTGTAACCAAATATTGTACCTTAGCATAATGTAGTCTTTTACCCACACAATATATCTTCTTAATTCTTGAGAGAGTACGGCTTAAATGCTGTCTTTATTATAGGGGCACTCGGGCCCAGGGACTGCCGTATCAGGGAGGACCCCAAGAAAGGAAGACAATTTCTCGCACATCGACGCGGCGACGTAAGAAAAATCTAAACCTAAAAGGGCCTCCAAATTCTTGTGGTCCCAGGGCCCCTGATATAAGTTAAGGGGGCTCTACTCGTCACTCGGGGTCATCTCGAAAGAGAGGACCCCGGATCTGCCGGGGTGCGAGGAATATGTTTGCTACCATCTCACCTCCGGCAACTAAAGACCTAAAAACACCGTGCGTTTTAGTCGGTTCGAGTCTAACAGAATCTCTCTCACCGGCTCTGATGAGATTGATATCCGTGGAGATATCGCGCATGGAAAAAAGAAAAAGAAAAGAGGACAAAACATTGCGTTGTTTATAACCGTTTTACCCAAAGTAAGTTTTCATCTCTACGAGTAAAATACTTCACTGTTTTACGATTTCTAAACATAAGACGTTCAGTTATAATCATACATAACAATAGTTTTAAACTAAACGTTCTTTAGAATACCCCTGTAAAGTATTATGTATTGTAATAGAATTACTTTTGTTTTATTACCTGTACCACCTGCATACCTCGAGAATCCATTATGTAGTTTAATACGCACAGCTTATGCGGACATACGTTTATATTTTTTAAATTATTGCTCTGAACCTTGATTCATTCTTGAACGACTGCGATTACAAAAACTGCCATTGAATTTTCGTCTTTATAAACATAATCTGAAAGCTCAAAATTAAATGAAAAAGAGTTTATTACATCGCTTCGCTTTCTTTACATCATTTAATTTTTAGACCTTAATAGCATTGCAGTAATTCCAATGACATTTTTTGTAATCTTAGTGGTTTGGATGACAATACACCACTTTATTCCACCTTTTTAGTGAGCGAATTATTCCCGTAATAAAGAAAATTTATGAATTTTCTTCAGTACGGGACTAATTAGCTCGATAATAGCGCCCCTGGAACTCGAGCCGAAATGCATTCGTTCCGAATCTACATTCGCCATCGCGGCATCGCTCTGAAAATGTATGGGAGTGACATTTGTTGTCGGAATCGGATCACATGACATTCGACAACAAATATCACTCCCATACATTTTCAAAGCGATGAGGAACGTAGATTCAGAACGAATGCATTTGGGTTAGAGTCCCTTAAGATGTCTCGTGAAGAGTCGAAAAACGGGACGAGGTTTGTTTTTCGCACTTGCGGAATATTGCACATACGACGACCATATCTCTACTCGGGTAAGTATAGTCTTTTTAATTGCTTTGATAGAAATATATATTGCAGCGACGTCAACATTTCTATTTTCAATAAGTGACTGCCATTAACATTGCAAATTCAATAAACGTGGTCTGTGGGTCACCTAAACTCTGCACGTGTTGTCCTGTGTAGGAAAGGAGAGGGTAGGATTAATTGGAAGAGCTTATCAGAACATTCACCATGGTAGAGACGGTAAAATACTGCCAAGGATGCAACATCTCTACGCATCTGCAAAGCCTTGAGGGTATTTGTGACCTCAGGAATAATGCGTCTTGTATGAAAAAGTATTATGACAAAGAAAGGAACACTAACACAAGCACAATTTTTTTTTATCGTGCGAGAAATTCCCACGGATACCCCCTCCACCGAAGCCGGTTGGCTAGGTTATGTCGGACTCATAATAAGTTAACTAGTAGAGTAGAAATACCGAAGGTTCAACTTATGGTAAAAAAACACTAACATCTTATTGACATTTGTATAAGACGACCAACATAAACTGACCTTCAGCTATAAATACCTTTTTAAGTAGATATTGTTTTTTGGTTCATATGGAATGGAGGGGAACGATCTTGTTAGAAAACTTGATGCTTTGCACCTTGAGTAACGGCAGCGGCGATTTTTTTTTTTTTCGTGTAGGGGGAAGGGCTGAGTTCGTGTCAACCATGAAGTTATCGTTAGAAGAACAAAGTGTATGAGTTACATACGTACAGTCAGAGCTCATAAGTGCATTAGCACATCAAAGCTCAAAATGGTTTAGCGTGCGGCCGGCGCGCTTATATGTGTGTGTAATGTTACTATGCAATACGAGGCGACGCTGGCTTGTCTTAAAAGAAAAAGGTCACAAGTAGCGTTAGAATGTTGACGCTATAGTTGCGTAGGATTGCTACTGCACTTTTGAGTTCTACTGTACCTTTATACAAAACCTAGACGTGAGAAAGTGAAAGAGTATATGAACCGTGAAATGTTTTTTTTTAAACTCTGTCAACTTTGACAGAAATAGATATTGCAGTGACGTCAATGTCTCTACATTAAAGTAGGTACAAGTCACTGCCACTGACATTTTAAATTCGGTAAGCGGTAATGAGGCGATTGTTCCTCTATTTACTTCAGTAATATGAACTCTATGCTTTTATCTATGTTCTAACGTCACAGTTTGGCGTGAAAATGTATTATGTAGGTAAATAATTTGTATTTTATTAATAAAAATAATTTTAAAAAAAGTTACTGGCAAATTTCGTGAACAAAAGTGAAAAAAAATCGTCTGGCGGAAGTTATTTCGACGGTGGGACAAACCCGACAGGTAATATAATCATTATAGAAATGATTTGACAGTTAGATAAGCAATGTGGAATAAATATCGATATGCTGTAGTTCAGGGTTTTTCTCGGTGTTAGGGGGATGGGGAGGGGGTTAGATGGTAACTGGACGTTCCCATAAAACCCGAGACAGACCAAATCAAACGCTAAGATTATGTATGATGGAGAATGAAATATGAAACTTGCCGACATGGATTTACAAGATTTATTTACATACATATGTACATATGCTCACGCCCGTAATCCCCGAAGGGGTAGGCAGAGGTGTAATTAAACACCTACATTTCGCCTATGATTTTCGGTCCCACGTAATAGGGGGCGAGCTTATTGCCGAAATCGGGAACTTTGTAAACAAATGGATATGCCGAAAAAAAATCCTAACCGTAATTAACAGCTAAATAAATTTGGAAAAAGAAATTGACCCCAATGCGGTGTAAATAGCTTTTGCTTATTTACTAATAATTATTTTTATGAAGTAACCAGTTTGGCCACATAATTTATAATGAAAGGCTCGGGCCTATCTCACGGATGACCGATGATTCTATAAAAGGGCTATAAATTAAATTATTCATTCGATAGGCACATAGACAAGGTGCGTATTTTTTCTATAGAAACTCGTCACAGATACTGTAAACTTTGCCGCTCATTGTAACTATTCCATTGAACAAAAAATGGCGGGATATAACCATAAACAATTAATGATGTAACGAATTCTACGGAATGCGATAGGCACATATCTTAGTACATACGATGGCGATTAATAGATAAACTTATTAATTAATGGCGTGATTAAAGTAATTTATTATGGCGGTGGTCATTTATAATTAGTGTTAAATTCAGTTATGGGAAACGTAAATATAGGTACCTATGTTTTAGTAGATTTACAGATATAGTTGGAGATTACGTGAGGATTTCCACACGAAAAAAGGTAGGTACGCTTAAGTTGGACGTGGATGTCGCCAACAGTAGCGACACCGATATATTGTAGAGAAACAAATTCTATAATGAGAGTTAGAGGGATGAGTGCGGAAACAAAAGACATTGCCATTTTCAAGTTTTACCGCCAATTTAATACCTATAATATTAATAAAAACTGTAAAATTGTATAAAAAATGTCACGCAAAGATTGCTGTTTAAAATGTTTAATGCACGAAATTAATATATAAACGCTAAGTTTTTTTTTGAATAAAATTCCCGACGTATAAATTCAAGTTTTATCATAAAATACGACCGCCTGTCCTACGGTAGTTTCCTCAATAATTTACGACTTTTACGAGTGTTTTCTCTATTGAGATCCGCGCTAGCGATATTTGGTATACCTATATTGTATAGGTAGGCACGACTTGTGGTCCCAAAATGTACTCAAAAGCAGACCCATAATGTACCTACTCAAAATGCACTCTATGAGCGTAGTAAGTAGTAAGTTTTAGGGCTATTATTTCCGTGCGCAAAATCCTCAAGTACCTATACCCATCCTATCGGAGCCGCGAGTATGTAGTAATATACAGAAGGATGATATAGATAGAAGGGAGAGCTTATCCGTGTGGTCACCACATTGATAAGTTCTCACTTCTGTACTTTCGGAGAATCACACATCACATCTGTAACTTCTGGTTACTCCGGAAGAAAATACGCGTGGGCATAATATGAGTGTATGTATGTATGTAGAACTTTCCGATGCGAAACCAGGAAGGGTCTATAATATCTTTTTATCTTTAATGTACACTTCAGACTGTCTTCATTACGATACCTACTCCTCTGAAACTCAAAGGTTTGCTGGTAGAGAACTCATTGTGAGTTAAGCTCGCCTTTGTACATGATTCTTGAAAATATTTATGTATTATTTCTGTACTTTGTGTGTGCAATAAAGAATTAAGGTTCAGCCAGTTAGTAGGTACATCTATATATATATAAAAATGAATCGCGAAATATGTTGGTAAGCGCATAACTCAAAAACGGCTGGACCAATTCGAGTAATTCTTTTTTTTAATTGTTCCTTGAACTCTACGGAAGGTTTTTATGAAGCAGCGGGAACGGGATCAGAAGTCCAAGCAGCGGGAACGGGATCAGAAGTCTACGTGGGCGAAGCCGCTGGGAACAGCTAGTATTATTATAAAAATATCTTCGCTATTATCTTGGGCATAAATAACCGTTCAAACATTCAATTTGCGAAGGTTCTTAGAACGATATCATACGCTATAGTCGGTAGGTAAGCACCTATTTAGTAAATATAACCAGAAAATATATTGGCAGAGGGGGGTACCCATTAGATACTCACGGTACGATTCACGGTGGTCGGGGCTCCTATGCGATACGGCCCTCATAATAGATCTACTTGTTAATGTAATTGAGTTTAGGATACTACCTACTTGCATGAGTTTACTTAATTTCTTATAAATAAACAAGACATCACACTTTACACAAGTTACTTTTGGTTAAATTAGACTTAGGCTTATGGTTCCCCCCCCCCCCCCCCCCCCCTACCCAGCTCGCCCCCTTTCCCTTCAGGGTGGGCAGCGCGTGTGTGACACCCTTAGTATTGCCACAGATAACATAATACTAAAGTACAGATACCTCATCCCATACAAGAAAATGCGACCACCTTAACTCGGGCTATTTTTCGGGCTATATTTAAATATAACTGTTTGCCACTAGATGTCAATGAAATAGCCCGAGATTCAGCATAAATATGTTACGCAGTCATAGCCAATAGATGGTGGTGTTCTATATTTTCAAGATCAAGAAGTTCATTCTTAATAAATTACAATGGGGTAGGGGCCGGCCGTAGGGGTGAACGACATTGGTCAAATCTGATATTAGTCAAATCGGCATTTCGTCCAATGTGACAATACGTAATCACAGTGTTGGCACAATGTTAGTAATTTTATAATATTATGACTGTGAATGCGACGTAATATAGATCGCATTTCCAAACTCTCAATCCGGTTATTTCCACAGGGGATATTCGCACAAGCAAAATCCCAAAATCCTCTTTTCGCCAGCAGCTATGACTTTGAATTCTTGAGTGTGTTGATGGTGTGTTGAGTACGAATTTGATGTCATTTTTGGAAAACCAATATGGCTGGCCGCCGCGCTGTCCCAACTAAATTGCAATATGGGTATGGTGTAATGGGTTTTTGAGTATGCTGAGTACGAATTTGAGGTCATTTTTGGAATCCAATATGGCCGCCACGCTGTCCCATATAAATTGCAATATGGGTATGGTGTAATGGGTTTTTGAGTATGCTGAGTACGAATTTGAGGTCATTTTTGGAATCCAATATGGCCGCCGCGCTGTCCCAACTAAATTGCAATATGGGTATGGTGTAATGGGTTTTTGAGTATGCCGAGTACGAATTTGAGGTCATTTTCGGAATCCAATATGGCCGCCGCGCTGCCTTAACTAAATTGCAATATGGGTATGGTGGAATGGGTTTTTGAGTACCTATATGCTGAGTACAAATTTGAGGTCATTTTTGGCATTTGGCTTAGTCAGCCAGGGACGCCACAAGTATTGCCAATGGAGCGGTTGCTCCGGGTCATTTGCAGCAGGTGTTTGGTCTTTTTAGCTTTTATTGTGCACACGGGTGCACTATCCTCCTCCTGTGAGAGGGTATGCAAGGGTCTATAATTCTAAATATGAGACCAACATAATAAGGTCATCTAGGCAAGTTTAGGTCTCTACTAACTACAAATTAAACAACCGTAAAATAAAAACAATAAATAGTATTTATTTAAGAAATTTGTTGTAAACAATAATATGTAGGTATCTATAACCTAACGTAATGTTTATAATTTGATGGTGCTACCTCACAATCATCATCCAAAAATTAAAAATAAACGCGAAAGTGTCTGTTAAAAGTGGTTTTATTTCAATGTCTTTAATACAACATAAGAATTAATAAGGTAATATCAGGTTACTGAATTTAAAAATTAGGAGCCAGAAGCATTACTTACCCTTTATTAATTTTCAAAAATGTGTCACATAAAATGCAATAATAATTCTGCATTTTATTGTACGTAGGTATTACTTTAATTTACATAATTGAGAATTTTACTTGATAAAATTGGATTAATAAAACTAATATCATTCATTCAAATGAATCATTTGATATCAATTTAGGTCAGCTTTTAAATTCCTTTGAGAGTCGAAAGCTTGTTTAGGGAAAGGTATAACAAGCAATCAATATACCTATTGCTTTTTATTACGCACGAGACTTTAGTATTATGTTATCTGTGGCACGAGTCAGTAATCTAAATGTTTTGAAAAGGATCAACTCATTTTAGGTGATTTTCAACTGAACTAGTCTATAATCCGTTATTTATTTTGTAAAATTCTCAATTTGGAAGCGGATTGCAATGATTTTTTGCGTGATTTACAAAAATCATAAATTTTATTTATTTTAAATAGCGCCATCTAGGAACACAAGTAGCGAAAATATTGGATTATGTTACGGTCATTACGGACCTGTATCTATTTAGTACTGAAAAAAAACGTGCACGGCGCTGTTATTTTAACAATTTATCGAAATTATATATAAAAGTTCATTATTTTATGTTTTTATGCTACAATGATTTTAGTTTGATTAGAAAATAACATTTATGTTATCCCATTCTTGTTTATTAAGAATTTTATACAAGTGGTGTAATAAATTGATACACATAACGCCATCTAGGATATTTTAGTAGTCACTAACTATTTTATGTTAGTAATGAGGACCCAGTGGTATTGCACACGTTCATAGGCCACGGTGGCCGCTTTCCATCAGGTGGGCCGTGTGCTTGTCTGCCACCTACGTAGTATAAAAAAAAAAAAAAAAGGTGTCCAGGAACTTTTGAAGTCCACTGTAGGTCATTCTCTCTGAACCGTTTTCCAACTCAGTTGGGGTCGGCTTTCCAGTCTAACTGTGATGCGGCTGAATATCGATATTTTACGTGAAGCGACTGCCATCTGACCTCCACAACCAATGGTCCAATGACCAATGGCGATTTTGAAGTTCCAAGTTAGACTGATTGGACTTTTGAGGGCTCCAACTACCCGAAACGACTGCCATAGATGTTGTGTGTGCTTAACGTGCTCTCCGAGGCACGACCAGACCAGTGCAAATAGCCATATTCATGCATACAACTTTTTGCACTGAGCGGGGATCGAACCCGCGCCCCGTGCGTAGCAATCGCGTGCACTACCGCTGCACCACAGAGGCTGAAGTCCACTGTAGGTATAGGTAAGTATATAAAGAAATGTTTATTGAGTGAGTATGTAAATGAAACTATCACGATTCATTTCTGTGATGCATTATTATTATGTTGATACCACGGTACTTTTAATTAAATCTCTTGTGAGTGGCTATAAAAATGTCGGCGACGTCATTTCTTTCGTAAGTTTAACTAAGCGATTAAGTACAGTGATGTATTATAAATGACGGGCTGACTAATAAATGAACCATTTTAAATATTATGAATTTGTTATTGAAAGACTTTCATTTTTCTTTCTACATACTTATACATACACTATTAATATTACAAATAGGAAAAAAAAATATTTTTGTATTATGTCATCAAGTAGGTGCTACTTAGGGAGGGAGCGACTGTCGTCTGAACTTCCAACCCTAATTTTTTTGATTGAACCTGCGGGAACCAGCTAGAATTTTAAACATATTGTAGGTTCAAAACATTATTGCACACCTCGTATGGTAATCAAGCGGTAATCTTCACACGGTGATGCGCCGCCATCAAAGCATCAAATACCGTTATAACATCACTCATACAATCATGGACAACATTTCCAGGCAAATTGAGATTCGTACATAAACATAAACTCACGCTTATATCCCTAAGGGGTAGGCAAAGGTGCTAGCACCCACATTTCAACAGTTTATGTTTAGGTCCCAATGTAATAGGTGGCGAGCCTATTGCCAATAAAATGGCATTCATAAACCTGCGATAAATAGGTACACACATAACTTCGAAAAGCATCGAAACGTCATTGGTGTGTGCCATGGTAAACATGGGATCGAACCCGAGACCTCGTCTCAGCAGTACATTACCCATAACACTAGGCTACCGCGGTTTTTTGTGAGCTTCGTATTGATGTGAATATTATAAATACTGTATAGAAGACAAACAATAATGACTGATAAACTATCTGTAAACATAGTTGAAATTCATTCGGGGACTTTTTTTTATAGTGCGAAAAATCCCCACGGATACTACCCCCGCCAGAACCGGTTGGGGAGGTTATGTCGGACTCGAACCGACTGAAACGCACGGTCTTTGGGTCCTTAGTTGCCGGAGTTGAGATAGTAACCAACATATCCCTCGCACCCCGGTAGACCCCGGCCATCTCTTTCAAGATAACCGCCTTCATGGTGTAGGATTAATAATTAGAAATATATATTAATTCATTCGGAGCCTGAATGAATTTCAACGGTCGATGGTATGATAAAAAAAAAAACAAACTTTCTACGTAGGTACTAAAAAAATATTACCACGGAATGAACGGTAAGTTAGTACTACTTATACCTTAGTGCATAAAGACCGAAGTCTTTAATCAGTGCGTGTTGCCAGTGATGACCTATGGCGCCGAGATGTGGACCCTCAATATGGGCATGAAAGGTCAGGGTCATACAGCGAGCTATGGAAAGGGATAGCCTTGGAATTTCAGTACTAGGTCGAATCAGAAATGAGGTTCGGTTTGGTACTTGGATCTACTGAGAAGAGACCAGCAAGAAACTCAGGTAGGTTATCATTATCTTTTATTTTTTTTAATATTTATTTTGTTTCATATAATAAACTAGCTGTTGCACACAGCTCCGCCCGCGTGGATGTAGATTATTGCGATGTATGACTCTACTTGACTCTCTTATGGCCTCTCTATACTACTTCTCCAATTCCCTACTTGCCTTTTTCCCTATTTTTACATTTCTCAATCTCCCCACTTTCCAATTGCCCTTATTTCCCCATTTTTCGTCCGTCACTTTTAGTGTTGTCTCTCTCTAGTACTTATATGCTACCCAATTGTGGTCATGAAAACGGAAATTGTTATCGATATTAGCGACAATGTATTTCTATACGCTAATCTCAACAGCTCCGGTAGATTTCTATCTACCAGAGCTGTTGAGATTTATGATTAGCGTAATGATATAATGATATATAGTCTATGTTACTCCTAAATATTGTGTTTTAGATTAGTGAAAGAATTATTGAAATAGGTTCAGTCCAACAAAACTACAAACAAATCTTTCCTTTTTATAATATTAGTGTAGTTGTAGATAATTTGTACAAAATATAATTATGTGCAAATAAATAAAATGTAATTATGTGCAAATAAATATGTGTGAAGTGTAAAAGGTTAAAACGTAACACGTATTTCGTCTTTACTTCTAGTTTATTTTCTATTTCGCCCAGTAACATTCCACATTTCACTATTTATGTGTCCCTGGCGGCCATTACAGTTTTGCATTCGATGTCAAGCAGTTCGTTTTCGTATTTCCACGCCAATCCCGACAATTTTAAACGTTGCCTTCCAGTCAGATAAACTTAAAAATAATACTATGCAAAACTAAGTTCAATGTGAGGACACTAATGTTTAAAATACATTGAGGTTTTATAAAGGTAGCCGTCTAGATGTTTTCTTGTTTAGAGTGAAATGTACACGATGATATAGTCGGGATCGCGACATAGGAGTTGGGAGTCGTATGCGGTGGAATGTCCGGATAAGAGACGATTGTTACGCAAAAGATTTTTGCCTCAAGCTGCTCGAAGCGTCGTGCCAGGAATACAACTCTAGGTAGTGATGTGAAAATATCGATAATTCCACGATGTCTAAGTTTAAATTTATTAACATTGTGTTTGAAATAATGATCGTAACTCACAGCGGGTGTGCTTCACTCTCAATTATGTACGTCTATTTGAATAAATATGGTAGATATGTGTGCTATGGGGGCTTAGCACATCGTTTATTATTAAAGATTTAATACAATTCTTGTGTAAAATAATTTAATATATGATAGTAAGCTTTTGCTAAAGGAATGTATGTAATTTAATATTAATATAAGTGATTGGACACTGATAGTTTGTGACAATTCTGGATGCTTCTTTTGTTAAGTAGGTATGCTAGGTTATGGTAGTAGGAATTAGGTAGGTACTTACACAGATCCTACTGGGAACTACTGTCCTAACATGACACAAACTATCTTATTAAGGTGTTTATCTAAATAAATAAATTCACGTCTGTTGATCCTCGAAGGTATACGATACGGCCATAATATAGTAATACCCTACCTACTTACCAATGTACCTAATAGGAGGCTATACTTAATTCCTGAATTATTACCTAAATTATTCCTGTGTCAAAGTTCCAAAGTCCTGGAAATTTCTTTAGCTCATCACTATTAACAAAATGGCGGCACCATCGCGATCATTTTCGCGGCAAAACGCCCTGTAGTGACACCGTTGTCGGCGTCAATTAATTTGCCTCACAAAAAGCGAGATTGTATTAACTACATGTGCAAGACTATCTTTTATTTTGTTTCGTTGTGATGTAGAATGTTGCACTGGAAGCTAATTAAATACATTTTAATTACCTTGGAACGCGACACGTGCTTATTGACACTAAAGGATCAAGAATTTCATGATTGTTGGTGTGAAAACTTGAATTTCTTTTTATTTAATAGGTATTTATTGCATTATTTACAACTCAATGATGTTTTATATTAAAAATGTATGTATCTACAAGCACATTATCATTTTTATCACTCGCGTTGTACAAATTACGGGCAAAGTCGGCTAAATATTGGCTAAACAAACCAAATATTTAGCAAAAAATGTCTATAAACTTCTTTCGGAAAATTAAAAAAATTAGTAATAACCTCGAAAAATTTGTCTGTTCGCGATTTTTAATATGTAATTTTCTTCGCGTTGTACAAATTACGGGCAAAGTCACCTAAGTGTTGGTTAAAAAAACCAAATATAATAAATGAAGCAAATATACAAATCATTTCATCGCGTGAACGGAAAAATAAAAAAATACCTCATAAGCACATAAAATTTAACTATGCGCGATTTGTAATAATTTTCTGTAGGTAGGTACTTGAATAAAATATTATCTCCTAATTTAATGCAGATAAATCTCTATGTATGTTTTAATGTATTTATATAAAGAAATTAACAAATTACCTCTTAAATCAAGTGTGGCCACTAGTGAGCTACCTGTTCACGTGTTTAATAGCTCGATATAAATATAAATAGTGTGGTACAGCCGCGGTAACGGAAGTATCGATATAAACACTCAATAAATATGATAGCACTTACAATTCGTAATATAGCTTCAAATGTAATTAATTCTAATTTAAGTACTTAGATAGTTACGTACGCGCACTTATGTACTTAATAGTAGAACTTGAGAGTTTAGGGGTTTCATCTGCACTAACATTATAAAGAGGAAAGATTTGTTATTTTGTTTGTTTGTAATAGGCACATATAACAATAGGCTCCGAAACTACTGCACCGATTTCAATCATTTTTTCACTAATCTAAAATACTATATTTAGGAGTAACATAGGCTATATATCAAATAACGATACTAGGGAAAGAGATTTTCTGTGAAAATGACTTTATACAAGAGTGAAATTTTGAGGGAGGAATATTTTGTTAAAGGGACGTTTTGCGATACGACACTATAACTTAAGCTTATTGGCCGTTAGCAAAAGATTACCGAAATCAGTTACAAAATTACACAAGTGCTACTAGATGTGATTAATGATTCGTAATGATAGGCACCTTGAACCGTCAACCAGCTTACATATTACAACAGCCTCACGCGGAATGTGACCTCGAAATATCTAAAACACTCGCTCATATCATAAGCGGCTTAACATCATAAATTTGGGTGAACAGCTAACTGAAATTATAACAAGGCATCATAAGCCAGCTGCACGTAGTGAGCCAGTACATTTTTATAGCCCAAGTTTTTACTTTTTTTTAAATTTATGGTATATCAATTTGACTTCACCTCGTCTGATGGTAAGCTGAAGGCAAAGTCTCAGGAAAGAGGGTCACCATTACAAATACGTACAGTTTTACAATGGTGGCGCTCAGCTTGAGCTATGAGTTTATGAAGGCCCAATGTGTACAGCAGTCATTATGATTTTTATCAATATTATAGTTACCTTGTACTTTTAACGAGCATCAAAAATAATGGGTTCGTCAATTTTAACAGTAAATAGACTGTATCCGGATAAATATCGCTTGGTAATTTACAAGTTAATCAGAAGATTGATAATAACTGTTATGAATGATTGAGATGCGAGCGACCGCCTTGATTATGAATATTATTATGAGAAAGAATGAGAGTAATGTTGGTTGAAGACTAAAAGTATGTAGAAAGCTTTAGAAGGAGAGGTAGGTAAAGGCATATGAACCAAAGGAATCGATAGGAAAATCAAAGGAATGCTGGCCACACACCACACAATAATGCAAATAAAATGTACAATTTTAGGCTTTCACAAATATATTATAAAACTTTTCATTTTACAATATATTCGTACCGTTCTCCCGCGACTCCGCTCGTGTGAATGTCGGTTAACGCGCATTGCAATATCCCTCTGTTACTCAGGGAGAATGTAGTTTTCCAATGGCAAATGGAATAGTCTCGGGTTCGATCCCAGGTTTTACCATGGCACACACCAATGATATTTGGATTTTTTTCGAAGTTATGTGGGTATTTATCGCAAGTTTATAAGAGCTGGGTTAATGGCAATAGGCTCGCCACGTATTACATTGGGACTTAAACATAAACTGGCGAAATGTAGGTGCTAGTTACACACACACACGCACGCACGCACGCACAAATTTTCTCTATCAACAGTATAAATAATCTGAAATGATATTACTTAAGAGGTAGTGGTAGGCCCCGGATCCCGTTTTGCGACATATAGAAATATATTACAAGAATAAAAGAGACACTGTTTCACCCATTTTAACCATATTAAAACCCTAGTACCCGGAGGGAGTGACCATCAGAGTTAGTCAGGATAACTAACACCCACATTTAGCCAGTTTATGTTTAGGTCCTAATGTAATAGGTGGCGAGCCTATTGGCATTGACCGGGCACTTATAAACCTGCGATAAATACACACATAAGTTCGAAAAGCATCGAAAAGTCATTGGTGTGTGCCATGGTAAAACCTGGGATCGAACCCAAGACCTCGTCTCAGCAGTCCATTACCCATACCACTAGGCTACCGCGGTGTTTTCAAGCAATGCGCGGGCAAATATATTTGACGTAAGTAATTGATTTTTATTTCATTAAAGCTTTTGACGCAATTAAGTAAATTGATTGCCCATATGAAAATGATGACATTTACTTAACATTTCTCCGATTAAAATTCTAGGACAGTGATTGAAGTGTGAAATCTAAAATGGCGTACGAAATGTGCATGAGAAGTATGTGAACATTATTGTGTAAAAATGTTATGGGAAGCTTTCAACTTTTTACAGTATTAAATAAATGAGGATTTTGTTCATCAATGAGACCGGATTTAATTCATTTATTTTTATTGATGAAGCATATTATTTTAGTTATATTCATAGAGGTGATTCATAGCTATATTGATAGAGGTTCTGCTGGGGTGCGAGAAATATGTCTTGTATTATCTTCGGCAACAGAAGACCAAAAGACGGCGTGCGTTTTAGTAGTTTCGACATAACCACTCCCTCCGGCTTCTGCGGGGATGGTATCTATGGGGATTATGCTCACAATAAAAAAAAGTATATCCATAGACATTAATTTATGGCCGCGGTAGCCTAGTGGTATGAGTAATGGACTAAATATGCTAGCTATAACTAGCGGAATGTGGGTGCTAGCACCTCTGCCTACCCCTTCGGGAATATAGGCCTGAGTTTATATTATGTTATGATATGTAAATCAAAATTTCACTAGATAAACCGTCCTTCTTACGTACGAATGCATTAATTAATAGTAGAATATTCTAGAATATTCTAGTGTTATCTATGTTCAAAATAAACATAGCTAATTGTTTTAAAGGTAGTAGATTTCTGTTTCGTCTTAAAGATAAGTAACGATGGTACGGAACTCCTCGTATGCGAGTCCGAATAAAACTAGACCTGTTTTGAACTATTTTTAATTATCTAATGTAGCCGTGATTTCCAATTAAAGTTCATAGAACTTGTAGGTGAATTAAAGTGGATTGACCCAGTTTAGACACAGCTGTCTAGACTAGATGATGTCTAGAGTATAGTCGCTCCATCTAGTCGCAGGGCACCCCACTGCCCCGGGTCTGCCGGGGCGCGAGAGATATGTCTTGTATAATTTCACCTCCGGCAATCAAGGACCCATGGGCGGCGTGCGTTTTGGTCGGTTCGAGTCCGACATTATCACCTCCACCGGTTTTGCTAGAGGTGGTATCCGTGGGTATTTGGGCACGATAAAAAAAGTTTGCCGTTTGCCGGTTCGCGGTCACCACGCCACCTCCCCATAGATTAAATTAAATTATATTTGAGTTGATTTCTCGTTACGGTTGCTCTGTAGGTAAATACGAAGCTATTATAGAACTATTTGTATTGGGTTAATTTATTAGCTAGGCCAACAGACATACACCCTGATGGGCAAGCGATTTAATCAAATCACGATAACAGTTAATAACTCAATCCAAAAAAAATCATCTCCATTTTGAATACATAAAATATGATTACCTACCTACGCTTCTCATAAAGAGATTATAAACTTAGGAAACGTATATGTTATGGCGTAAGTTTGATTTGTGTAAAACTTTTATAAATATTTGATTTGACAACTTGAAATATTTTATTTGTAAAATATTGTCAAAAACAGAATTCAATTTTTTGAGAATAATTCTTTTAATCTTATAATATAAGTAAGTACTTAACTATAAATAAACTTTTATTATCTTACATATATCAATAATAATACTAATTTAATTTTATTAAATTACAATAAATATTGCTTGATATATTTTTACTTTCATATTATTGGTTTATTTACCTACCTTATATATTTGTACCGGTTTAGCTTAGTACGGTTTGGACACAATTTTATACATTTACTAGCTGACCCGCGCGACTTCGTCTGCGTCACCCCGTTTTTGCAACATTTTTCATTCCTGCTCCGCACCTGTTAGTCGTAGCATGATGATATATACATATAAACCTTCCTCTTTAACTATTCTATCTATTGAAACAAACCGCATCCTTATCCGTTGCGTAGTTCTAAAGATTTAAGCATACAAAGGGACAAGAAAAATAGGGACAGAGAACGCGACTTTATTTTATACTATGTAGTGATATGAAGTTATAAACTTGTGGATATACCTATCTATTAAAGAGTCGTAGCTGTTTACCTACTGTAAAATGTGTCACAGATGAAATGTTTAAATCGTAAATAATAAAGTCATCATAAATATGCAAATTCTTCTCGTCATTTGTAATAGCGTATTTCGTTTAGATATTTCATTATGGTTAAAATGGATAGTACCTATTTGACTTTTGACTCTATAGTTTCTAACCATGGTGAACTACATTAGTTTTGGGTACCTCTTCTAATAAAGTTAAAGAATCTTGTCGCAACTTTTTATAACAAGTTAAGTGTTAAACAAATAAACTAGGCTAACTAACTGACTAACTAACTAGTAGTTCGATACCGCTTTTTAACCTTCAACTGAGCTATTAAACAAAACTCAAAAAAAACACACACCAAGATTGTTTACGCTTATTTAAGTAAGTACTTAAACAAATGAACTTATAGTTAGCATTTCAAAATTCAAATTTCAACATTCAAAAATCATTTATTCTATATAGACCACTAAAGGTAACTTACAAAACGTCAAGTTACCTAGTTTAGTCTGATTGATTCGGCTGTATAGTTCAAAGTGGTATGCATAGGTACCATAGATTATAAGATTAGATCATAGATCTGGAGTCTTACCATCACGATTTAAAAGTAAGCAATATTATTTCAATTTTACTTTACTTCCGTAGAAGATTATCTTGACGGACTCTCATGGTCCACCAACATCCGTAAGGATACACGGGATACTAGTGTTATACATTTTTTGGGATGCAATTAAAATGGGTCGAACAGTGTCTATAACTGTAGTTGATACATTTTATTTGTTTAATTTGTTTGAATTTACACGTGTATCATAAGATGCAGTATACAAATATCGATGTACGATAACGGTCTGTCTGTCTGAATCTATTAAAGTAAAGTTAGTTTAAATATTATTATAATAACAGTTGGCGGAGAAGTTTCAAAACCTGTATTCAAATATACTAGGTTTATCTCTCTATATAGGTCTCAAATTCGAATACAAATCTATCTACTTCTCACTCAAAAAGTTTTAAATAAATTCTAACAAGTTTCAACTGAGATATTCCACACCTATAAATATAATTTAAATTTTTTAACAGATAGGTAGGTACCGAGCGCAATCATGGACATCAAAGCTTCAATAATATTTTAAGCTACGTTTATGGCCAACTAGATAAACTGGAACGCATAAATTTGATCGTAATCTGGCTTATAAGACTTTTAATTTAGTTGTACGAAACTTCTTGAGTGAACAGTTAATCAATAATAATAAAACTAAATCAAATGTAAACAGAATTCCACAAGTCGTCTCCGGGTTCTAAAATGCGACATAACAGTCAGGATTCTTAAAAAAGTTGCTTATGGTTAAGTCAAAATGTAAATTATTACAAAATTGGCGAAACGCTGATTTGAAATGAATACATTACACGGTTTAAAAATTAAATTATTTTGACACTAAACTTAATCTATGATTTATAACAGACCCAGAAAAAAATGAACGCTAAAGCGGGGTCCAACAAAACAAAATTATGTGTGTAACCAGAGAACCGGTCCAGTAAGCAATGAGCGGACTAGTTTTTTAATGAACTCGGGCACCCGGCACGGGGAGTCCGGCAGTTCATAGATGACAGCAGATAACGAGCTCGATAGGGGATACATTAAATGTTTGGAAACTATTGACAGCAACTTTTTCAGTTCAGAAATCAGAGAATACCGCTATCGGTAGACGTGTTGGTTAAATCGGTCATTCATTCGTCTATAGTCTATACAATATATTACTTTATCTGTGGTAGACGTTTTTTATGGAACTATTTGTTTAAATGTAAAGTTAACTAGTGGAAGCCGGTTCTTCTGTCGTTATTTCTATTTAGGTAGCTAATTGATTAATGGCGTATTAGTAAAAAACAAAACGATATATATCTGGAGTTTTACCCTGCATGCTCTTGGTAGATTTTTAAGTAATTAACCATTTTCTAGAGTTGAATATATATTATAATAATTCACCAAATCTTTGGTCCTAAGGCAGAGGGTCATACCTAAGTTTGCGATTGTAAAGTCATTAGTTCAACACTCAGATTGGAAAAACTGCGTTTTTCTGTTCGGAAATTTCAATGTCTGATAATGTGGCCGGTATACCGATATAGTCAATAATCGTATGTTTAGTACGATTCTATACCTACCTCTGCCTACCTCCACAGATGCTACTCATGTATGTAGGTACATATATCTTGTGCAGAGTAAAAATGAATGCTTAAAGACTTTGGAGACAACCTTAAAACAAATAACATCTCAATCGTTTTAATCCTTATCATTGTGATGACGGGTTCACACACCGTGCCTCACGTTATCGTTAAATATGACATAAAATGTTTTAAAGCTTAATGAGTGCAAGTTAAAGCTACCAGTGTTCAATGCTCAGTTGTAAATAATATTATTACCTGTATTACTTACTTGTAATTAAGATAAAATTGTAATAAAATAAACACCTTTGATTTATGTGTCGATTTACTTCTAATGACTTTTTGTGTACTTAGTATATGTGCATGTAACACTAATCTTTTTGTATCTGTATGTAAACTACCCCTGAAGTAGTTCATTTATACCAACATATATTCAACCATGGTCTTACGCATTCGGGTAATGGACTGCTGAGACGAGGTCTCGGGTTCGATCCCAGGTTACCATGGCACACACCAATGACTTTTCGAAGTTGTGTGTATTTATCGCAGGTTTATAAGTGCCTGGTTAATGGCAATAGGTTCGCCACCTATTACATTGGGACCTAAACATAAACTGGCGAAATGTGGGTGCTAGCACCTCTGCCTACCCCTTCGGGGATATAGGCGTGAGTTTATGTTATGTTATGTTATGTTTTATTTATTTAAATGTAAAGATATTAAGTGGGATCCGGTTTCAATTCGGGAATCGAACACTGCACATCTAAGTGCGGTCTAAGTACATGAAAATATATAACGACATACCTATTTCTATATACCTTATTAACTACTACTTACTATCAACATACCTTATTAGTCACAGTTAGACCAAGCAACCGGATTAGACCGAACAAACAGATGCCATAATCAATCACTTCCCTGAGATAACTTGAAATGATCGGTTTCCGCACGAACCATGTTATGTCAACAATTTGAAATGGCGTTTGACTCTTGGCTTCTGGATTTGAAACTTAACGAGGGCCTCTTGACACCAGCATGTATTTAAGAAACGTGTTGGTTATTCAACTACCACACAGGTGGCCAAAGATACTATCTAAGAATGTAACAGATATAATAAATAATTGGTATAATATTTTGAGAATCTGTGTGAGTGATTTGTGAAGGTAATCTCTGGATCTACTGAACTGATTTTGATAATTCTTTCACCAATAGGAAGCTACATTATCTATGAGTGTCATAGGCTATACATATATCATCGCGCAGTCGGGGACGGTCAGCAGCGGGAACGGGATGAAAACGAGCGGAGCCGCTGGCAAGAGCTTATACTTAACATAAAGAGGAATGATTTGTTTGCGTTGTCAACTCTGAAACTAATGAACCCATTTCAATAATTTTGTCATTATTAGACTACTATTTTATTAAGCAGTAATATAAAGTTACCTACCATAAGATTTTTTCCCGGTATTGCCAAGGAACTGATGTGTTGTGGTAGGTATTAGTATTTTATAAAAAAGCTTGGCTTTTTGTTGATGGTGTTAAATTTTCACGCCAGAAGTCGACGTCAAATTAATGAAGTTATTATGTAAATGCTTTACTGCCATTCATTCAATTATTAATTAGTGACCAATTAATTAAAGTAAGTAAATCATAAAGGTTAACTACATCTTTAAAAAAAGTGATCATAAAGTTTCTTAATTATTTCTCGATCTTGTAGTAAAAAATAAAGCTTGTAGATAATTTAATATATGCCGTATACACACCAATATTCCCGGGTCTGCCGGGGTGCGAGAGATATTTCTTGTATAATCTCACCGCCGACAATCAAGGACCCATGGACGGCGTGCGTTTTGGTTGGTTCGAGTCCGACCTGACCACTTCCACCGGTTTTGGCGGTGTGGTGGAAACCGTGGGGATTTTGCGCACGATAAAAAAGAAGCCACACCAATATTATAAATGCGAGCCTTGTCAGTCTGTCTGTCAACTTGCACGTCTAAATCATTTCAGAGTTTGGGAAAAAAAGGACATGATGTTATATTTGGTCGCCATAGCCTGCATCCATCCACGCGGAGCCATTTCAACCCACGTAGCGTGTCTAATATGTATGTCGAAGTCGGCAATCAAACTTCAATTTAAATATGTTCCAGAATGTTCCAGAATTTGTCCAAATTACCGTGTTCGATTCATTTGTCCGTCGGTTAATACGATTTTCAACGGTCATCTATTGAATAAACAAAAAGTATATTATGCTATTAGAAAAACTAGACCTTGCGCACGGACCCGCTTGGTTTGATTAATGACCGTACATCGTGGGATCCAATTAATTCTCTTGTAATCATTCTATATGGACAATTATCTTTGTATATTTTTCCTTAAAAAGTTATTGAAAGCTGACTATTTTCGCGCAGTACATAATCACTTATCTATACATAGTACCTATAAAGAAGAAAGATTCTTTGTTATCAATAAACTAATGAACCGTTTTAATGATTATTTCACCATTGAAAAGCTATTGTATTTAGTAGTGATAAAGGAAACTTTTTCTCCCGGCATTTCTACAAGGGTAAGAGTTTTTTGGTGTACCTCACTACATAGTATAAAATAAAGTCGCGTTTTCTGTCCCTATTTTTCTTGTCCTTTTGTATGCTTAAATCTTTAGAACTACGCAACGGATTTTGATGCGGTTTCAATAAATAGAATGGTTAAAGAGGAAGGTTTATATGTATATAACATCATGCTACGACTAACAGGTGCGGAGCAGGAATGAAAAATGTTGCATAAACGGGGTGACGCAGACGAAGTCTCGCGGGTCAGCTAGTTAAGGTATAATGCCAATTCGTTTTATAGAGACATATGAATTATGAAATTAATCATGATATTTTTAAAACCGTTGTTTGTTTGATCTTTTTATACATTGTTCATAAAAAAGCGTATCTATGGTTAATAAATTAATTGATGACGAAACCATTCACTTATGCTATAAAAATGGTTGACAATAACAAGTGTTTTGTGCTCTGGTAACACGCCTGTACCACAGACTATAAATTGCTCGAACCATACATTCGTACTAAGACAGTCTCTCCAGTCTCTATCTCACACTCCTTCATCCAAGCGTCAATCTCCAGTTGCTGGCAATTAGAAGCCCGGGATCGAGGACCACCTCTTCTACTCGTTTTTTACAATCTGACGTAAAAAATGGTCTAGTAGATTCCTGGGACCTAGTAGGCCCAACGGTAGTCGTTGGTTTGTTGTATATATATTGTACTAGCGCGAGAACTTCATTTTCGCGATGCAGGATTCGTAGTTGGTACTACATGCGTTGATTGGTAGGTACTTCGTAAATCATTGTTATAGTTACAGGTGCCTGTGCAATTCCTCTGCACTGACGTAACCTAAAAGATTAATCGATACTACACAATATTATATCGTCCTATTTTAATCATTTATTAATCGACTTTCTAAAAGGACAACTAAAGGGCCTGTGGGAACATATAGTAAATAAATCATTCCAGAAAATTCCCTTCAATTGCTGGTGTAATTTAAACATTATTTCAATGCGCTAAGATTTCAATTTCTTTGTGTTGTTATTATATTAATTTCGCGAGGTATTAATTTGTTCACAGTCGGGTGCCGATTCGATGTCGGCCGAGCTACTGGGTAGAATGGCACCTGCCATTGTTGGAAGATATAAAGCGCTAAAGTTTAATAAACTGCCACCATTCGTCATAAATACGTTTTAAAATTAGCCTATGAATAAAATATACGATAAACCGTCTTATTGGACTCCATTTGTATTTCTTTAATAGCAACACCGTTGATGTTGGTGCTGCCTGTTTAAAAATAGAAAAAGAATGAACGGAATGAACCTCTTTATTCCTATTAGCGTGTGGGCGGGTCTCATCAGATACCAGTGAGAAAAAAAGTAAAAAAAACATGGTTGATATTTTGAGACAGGTAATCCATTTATTTATTCTGTCAAATAAGATAAATCTCGGTTAGGAAAGTTTTATTATCACACGTTTCCTGTTATTTTAGGCGAACACGATTACTTTCATTTTATTTCTAGAGCACAGACGAAGATGTATTACTTACATAGTTTGAAAGGAAGGTGTTAAGGTTTTTTTTTTATCGTGCGTAAAATCCCCACGGATACCACCTCCACCAAAACCGATGGAGGTGATTATGTCGGACTCGAACCGACCAAAACGCACGCCGTCCATGGGTCCTCGATTGCCGGAGGTGAGATTATACAAGACATATCTCTCGCACCCCGGCAGACCCGGGGACATCTCTGTTGAGATTACCCTCTTCCCTAAATGTGGGGACCATGGTGTCCCCATCTAGCCCCTGGGTATGGTGTGGCATCATGTGCCATCGCCGCGGCCTGCTTCTGCTAGGGTGACAGGTGGCTCCACCCGTCACCCCCAGGCCCGCGCTCTTGGGGGACGGAGGTCATTCTGCGAAGGTGTTAAGGTTACTTAACTATCATTCCAAATAGGAGTATGTGGTCCCGCTTGGGCACAAGCTAAATCCCCTGTGTAGTTAGTACACCGGATCTGTTAAAATAAATTGGAATGTGTGGTGGTCCGGTTTGAAGGACCACATTATGTCGATAGCTTTGCGGGTTACTTTAGCTTGGAGCGGAACTTATAATCAAGAGACGTGATTTTTCCTTAGACTGGTGTTTAATGAACTGAAGAAACCACTGAAGACTATAACTAACAACACATACATGCATGTATTTGATTCTCATTAAGGCCCATATATATGTGTATGTGTACTATCTTAGACATTATATATTATACATAGAAACATCAAGAACCCCTTGAATACGAATATCTGCAATATTCCTGCGAAGTTGACCAGTTTAGTATTCTGGTTTTTCCTTGTAACGCACATACACCTTCGTATGTTCAGAGGAGGTAGGACACGACGGTATATCCGTCCCAATCGAGCAGTCCGACTGGGGAAGTACCTCCACCCTACAGAATTTCGCCGTTTAATAACCTTGTGTTGTGTTTTCGGTGGTGAGTAGGGTAGCCAGAGCTCACTAGAGAGGTTTTGTGTTGTCAGTTGGAAAACCAAAGGCTTATCCTACATCTTTTGCGCTGACGACACAAAATGTCTCTGTTCTTACAGGGGCTGCGGCACGAGTGTTATTCCTCTGGTGTTACATTCGCCCATAGGCCACGGAAACCACTTACCATCAGGTGGGCCGCGTGCTTCTCTGTGACCTAAGTTGTATAAAAAAAAAACCTTCGTATGTTTTTTTTTTATACTACGTAGGTGACAGACAAGCACACGGCCCACCTGACGGAAAGCGGCCACCGTGGCCTATGAACGTGTGCAACACTAAGGGTGTCACACACGCGCTGCCCACCCTGAAGGGAAAGGGGGAGAGCTTGGAAGGGGAGGGGAAGGAGGGGTATAGTGAGCTCTGGCTACCCTACTAACCGGCGGGAACACAACACGATGGTTATTATGACCGCGGTTTTCTGTAGGGCGGAGGTACTTCCCCAGTTGGACAGCTCATTTCGGACGGGAGTTACCGTCGTGTCCTACCTCCGTCAGTACCTACCTGCCCTACCTGTCTGCTACCTAAGTTGTATAAAAAAAAAACCTTCGTATGTTCAAGAAGTTTGCCGGTACCTGTAGGTGAGTACGTACCTCGTCAGTGACGTTGACGTGCGTGGCATGCGCGTGCAGCAAGCTCGCGAGCCGCGCCGCCTCGCCGCGCGCCGCCGCCTCCAGCAGCGCCGCGGCCAGACCCATGCGGGCTCACACCATCACTGAAACAACCAGCATAGGCTTTACACATATAAACTTTACAACATATAGTATGCAATATAGCTAGTATATAATAAACCTAGTCTGTAATATACCGTACCTAACAATTTCAATGCTATCTACCGTCTTGTATATCATGATAATGACTAAATGCGAAAACTTGTAATTGGCCATTTCATATTACAATTGTACCTAAATTGTGTTCTAGCTGTAAGTTTTTCTGAAAGAATAAAATAAAATAAAATGAAATAAAATATTACAGCCGCACCATCAAGTCTTGGATTTTTTTCACTTGGCACTTGGGAACAAGCCTTGTATCGCGGGGGACTTTACAAACATACAACTAACGGACACACATCATACATCTAGACTCAGAACAACTGTTTGTGGATCACACAAATGTTTGTCCTGTGTGGGGAACGAACCCATAACCTCGTGCACAGCCGGCGCATACTACGTCCATAGCTAATGTGTTTCTTTCATCCTAAAGTCACCTCCTCAACAACCTCTTTCCTGATACTTTGCCTTCAGCTTACCATCAGGTGAGGTGAAGTCAAATTGATGTGTCATAAATATAAATAAAAATCCTAGAATAATATAACCAGTGGTTATTAAATAAGGCTTAACTGTTGAGTTTATACTAAAGATGGCATTAAGTACAGCGATTAATAGCACTTCATTTGTTATACAAGTAGACATCTTGTTAGATCCTAGCTATTAAGTGTCTAATAAGATCTAATTGGGTCATTACTTGTACCACAAGTGGTTGTAAGTATGTTTATAATGATGATACTACAAATTTAATGGATAACGATATTATAAAGATTAAAAGCTCTTTAAATTCCAGTGTGTAATATCTTACATTATAACTTAGGTACGTATGCAAGGATTTAGCTGCACAGTTTGCAACTTGGAATAGGTATGGAACATAAACGACATGAACGACATTTTGTGTTCACGCTAGGTGGTGGTGTATCATTGTTATAAGGTTGCGTTACAGACCACACGTGTATGTTACAATAAAAAAAAATGTTTTTAAATGATGTATAGAATATTTTTTTTGGCAACCCACACAGAATATAAAGCTTAACCTACCTACTATATATTTATAAAGATGAGACCCGCTCTTAAATAAAACTAGTAATGTAATAATAAAAGTTGATTTACAGCTTTGTGAAAAGATACAAATTACATACTTTGATATACGGTTAATATGCGCCAAAAACAAAATGGTCGGTTAGAAAGAAGATAAAATAATGAATACAATTAATTTCGAACAATCGTTTAGTAATGTGTATGTTGCCAGCTTAATGGCAAATACAATACTATAATGAACGCATTCAAAAGAGTTACAAGATTTATAAGCTTTAATCCAACGGCGTGTCGTATAAAAATGATTGCATTGTGTACAAAATCCCTCAATTCAACCAAGACCAGTGTTTCACAAATGAGTATCATTAAGCGCAGTCAGGTTAAATAACTTCACAATAAGATACCCTATTTACTGACTACTTCCATTCAAGAACCGTAAACAAAGATACATTTTCACATTCAAAAAAATGTAAGAAGCTTTATTTCTCAGGCCGTATGAGTCCGAATCCGAAGCGCATTTAAGAAAATACAACCGTTTCTCTATGGTTTGTGTTCAAATACGTTCCCGCCATAATTCGAGACTGTCAGAGTCTGCTTATTTGAAGTTATTTGTGTGCAGAAGGCTTCGTATTTTGTGTAACAGCCGCTATTTGATTCTTAAATCACAGGCTCGCAATACCGTAGCATTAGTGTATCCATTGTGAGTTTAATAATAGTGCTTCATTCGGTTTCATGGATTTATTGAAGAATCTGAGCTTAGAACAATGTTTTTGTCACCATAATTTCTTACTACCTACCTACCTAGTAATTTTATGGACTGAATGGAGTTCTTCGAAATAAAAAAATCCTTTTCTCATCAGCACTTACGTACCTACTTAATATTTTTTTACGATAAATAAAAAGGTTTTTCAATTTAAAGGTTGTCAATGTCAGCTATATATAAATAAAAATAGTAAAAACAGTAACTTTTTTAAAGAGTTGATGGGGAACGAAGAATTCACGATTTTTAGAATTAGACGAAGATTAAACGATTAATCAAGATGATTAAATTTTAATCTGATTGAGAATTTCAATCTAGATCTCTGCACGATTACAAGACTTTTAATATCCTACCTACTCACATATATCTACCTTACTTACATATAAGTATTATAAGTTTCGGCAGTGCTCAAATATCATGAAATAAAACGATTATTTTTTTATTTATTTATGGCATAGGTACATGCATGCCATATAGGTACTTACGTCTTTTTCCTCTCAGGTAGGCATTGGCAGAAACAGTATGTACTTCCTCGACTGTATAAATTAATACGATATACAAATATTTATGAGTATTTTATCGCCTCTTTTTGTCAACCGTTACTTTTATTATTTGCGTTTTAAGTTTGATGACCTTTTTTCTTTGTTATTAGAAAAAAAAAATAGTTTGTAGTAACAGTATTTCCCTCACTTTGACCCATGCTGCCCATGCGTTCCTCAAAAGATTCAATAATGTTTATGGCCGAATTTCAAATTATGAATAGCAAATTTGTTACAGCATCCGTTGCAGATAGGTAATCAACTTTTATAATACAAAAAACTTATTTAATTATATACTAATGTATGATAAGAAAACGCTAATAACTGTATCAACAGTATCTATTTAATTTATTATTATTTAAAATTCATATCACTAACAAACTCACAAGTTATATAGCGGTCTCAAGAACAAACCGAAATACGATTCATTATAAATAAATTTGCGCTCGTAAACTTAATGGCGGTTGTTTTCTTATAGTTCTATCCTTTAGCGGGAACCAATTTAATGAATATAGCATCCATAGAAGGCTATCTTTATAGACACAATTAAGTATTTCTATCAATATGCATGCCGCATATTTAATTTGTATTCTTACTGATATGCTACAAAGAAAATAGAATCGAAGATAAAAAGGTGTGAATATTTAAATGTAGGCGGATATTTTCAGGCGCCATGTTTTTTTCGCTGGCAGGGTACAACAACTGAAGTACCTACACATATGAACTCGTACCATATGGCAGGAATTTTCAAAGTGCATTACGTATATAAACCTGTACCAAGGGAGAACGATTTCATCGAAAGGGTATAAAATATACGTAATCGTGTCTGTTTTTTATGTTTTTTTGGGTAATATAAAGTAAATCGTAACTTGCATTTGCGGTGTAAACGTACCTAAGTACAATTTAGGAAAGAACTATTTTCATTTATTTTCTTACTGATAAATAATAAAATTCGCCCATAGACACATAGCTTACTAAATAATAATACTAAAAAAATGGTTAACAAGTTGAGACAAGTTGAACTTTTTCGCAAAAATGGAGTCGATGATAATATTCGAGGCATCTGTTACACAAGTTTGAGTTTGTTTTTTAATTCATTCTCAGTATAATCTTTCATTAGTAAATGCTTGAAAAGTAATTAGCAAAACAAAACCACGGACTTCGGTAGTTTTCGAAACTCATTTTGGCGCGGATAATGCTCCATTTGAATTTTTTGAATGATGACGAATTTAACGTCATTATTCAAAATATACTTAGGTACATAGTATTCTTAGTAGAACGAGTTTAAGTGGGAATATACTAATAGATATAAACTTACAACACATGGGCACACATACGTACAAAGAAACGGACAAACGCATGTCTTTTTTTACTATTTTTTGATTCTATGTAGTCGCTTAAAAAGATCGACGTATTCATATTCGGAACAAAGTGTTGATTGTTGCCACGCCTATCTCAGATGGACAAAAACGTGATAATTATAGGTTTAATTTAATTGTCATAGTAATGATAAGTACCTATAGCCTGTGGCTACAGATGTAGCGTACCGTTACAATGATTGTTCAACATAGAGTATAAAAGCTTTAATTAGAATTAATTATATGGAACGAGAATATCAGTTCTTATTTTAAATTTATTTTTGACACTGCTTTTTTTCTATCTCAGCCAGTTCTGTGACAGTTAGCGGATTTCCGTCTTTCAATTTTAATGCAATTTACTGATATGCGTTTACTAATTTAGGAATTTTGTGTTATTTGACGATATCTTGATCGTTTTTATGCATTAGTTTTTTTTGCTAGTATGAAAGTAGCAAATACATAAAAAGATATAATTTATTTTACACACTGATAGTGTCATTGAGAGGATATCAGTTGAATTATTTATCTGTCATTCGAAAATGTTTTTTAATTTAGTTACTTTCCTTTTTTTTAATCTACAACGGTAAAGCCAAGGAGGTTTATTTCAAATTCTTAACCGACTGCTTCCAATAGACCAAAGTCCAATAAGCGGGGCGTGAAGAAGTATCTGATACCACTCTTTCCTGAGATTTTACCTTCAGCTTACAGGCGAGGTGAAGCCATTGACGTGTTCTATATATATGAGAAGAGTTTTGGATGCCTGAAACACCAATTTTTTATACCATTTTGGTGGTGAACAACCACGCAGCCACCTGATTTAAAGTGGTGACAGTGGCCTAAGAATGTTTGCAACACCAGGGGTGTCACATTCGTGCTGCCGACCATATAGAGGGGAGAGATAAGAGGGGGAGGGAAGATGGTTAAGAGACTTCCTGTGCTGTCAGTGCAGAAGACAACAAGGAGTTTCTCGGCTTTCCTAGTTCTTGTGAAAAATAAGAACAAATAGGAAAAATATGCAGCCGAGGTCGCGATGCAACGAGGTGGAATAGAATCAGCCACACAACGAAACAGCTTCCACTAACATTATTATGAGAATTTTTTATTATTTTTGTGTGTATATTTGTAATAGATGCACTCAAAAAGTACTGTGCCGATTTCAAAAATTCTTTCACTATTGGAAAGTTACGTTCACTCAGAAACATACCCTATTTTGCAATCCGCGATAACCGACATCAACGCGGGCGGAGCCACGGGCTTTAGTACTAAACAAGTAATGAAGATATATACACTCACGTGTCAGTCCCCTTTTGTGTAAACGCCGTAATGATATGATCGTTACACGTCACTGCACATTACGTAGCGTGCGTAGTACGCATCGCTCAATACTAATACGTGACAATCAGCTAACGTGTATTACATATGTCGCTGGCTACCGGTAGATAGGATCGGGTGTGTTCACATTAACTTAAGAGCGTATAAGGATGTAAGGGGAACACTGCCGAAGGCCCCGCCTTGTAGTACTAAAAAAAAAAACAAATGGCGCCATCTTGCGAACTCGCAAGATGGCGCCACTTGTTTTTTTTTGTTTTTCTTTTGTTTTATGAACTCGTTTTTTTCATTATTTTTTTTGTCATTCAACTTTACTAACACGATGGAGAGTGAATGAGGTAAGTGTTTAACTTACCTTATTTACTTTCAGTTTAAAAAAGAAAATAAGTTGAAAAATAAAAGAGAAATAAATATATATTGGCGCAAAAAAACCTTTTAACTTGCCTTATTCACTCTCCATCGTGTTAGTAAACCTGAATAAAACAAAAATTTCATGAAAAGAACATGAACTCGCAAGATGGCGCCACTTGTTTTTTATTGCAGTGAGGTTTTATTTGAAATTTTCGTTTCATAGCTTTACTGATACGATGAAAAGTAAACAATGTGAGAAAAAAAAATTGTTTTGCCGTATTTTTTTTTCATGCCAATATGTTGTGTACCATGAGTTTTAACAGGGACCTTCGGCTTCGGGAGTCTTCCCCTTACATCCTGTATATCTGTCTGATATTAACCAGCACTATTCCCTAGTAAACCTTATACGACACCATATTTGAAGAGTGGAGTCGCCCAAATTCTAACACGGGAACCACGCGGCTACATGAGTAATTAAGTTAATTAATTTTAATGGTTTGTTTGATATCAGAACCAGTAAAACTGATATTTATTAAGTAAAAACAGTTTGGCTACGCATAAAATGTCACACCATTTGATCAGATAAGCCACTAATCGAAATCAATAATTAATTAAATTGGAAACCTTTAAGATTTATGATAGTTATCGGTGTTATGGATGTTGAGTATTTAAATTATACTTTGAAGTGAAGGGGTCATTTAACTAACATAGGAAATAATTTATCTTGTATACGGTGGTGGAACTTTTACATGACTTTAGCTAGTTATATAACATAACATAACATAAACTCACGCCTATGTCCCCGAAGGGGTAGGCTAGCACCCACATTTAGCCAGTTTATGTTTAGTTCCCAAAATAATAGGTAGTGAGTCTATTGCCATTAACCGGGCACTTATAAACCTGCGATAAATACACACATAACTTCGAAAAGCATCGAAAAGTCATTGGTGTGTGCCATGGTGAAACCTGAGATCGATCCCGAGACCTCGTCTCAGTAGTCCATTACCCATACTACTAGGCTACCGCGGTCATGAGCTAGTTATATAATTTATCACATTGTCACATTGAGTTGGCCACATCTCTCGATAGCTGTTGGAGCAGACGAGTCTTGAGTGGAGACCTGTGATTTGTACTTAAAAAAGGTAAACCCTCTTGGTATGTCTTTTAAATAAGTTCAAAAACTCAATATAAAAAATACTTTTCTGCTTAGAAATGTATTAAATACTAAATATCGGTATCGAACCACTAGTTAGTCAGTTAGTTGTCTAAGTTTATTTGTTTATCATGTGTTTTTTTGGCTTTTTAAGTACCTAAACAAATGGAGTATACCTACATCAAGAAGGACAAAGCGACAGGCATCTATTAGTGTTTTGTAAAACTTATAATATATTGTCTATTACATTTTTGAACGTCATGACTGTACGACATTTTAAAACATAGGTAGTGGATACCAGATACAACTGCCGATACGATGAAATATATTATACCGTAATAGTTACGATGTAATCTCATTCGATTATTGAATTATTGCTCTATCTTGAGCACATTGGTTCACAAGCATTCAAGAATATATTGCTTACAAGATAAAATTAACTAAATTGTAATTATAAGGAACAAATTACTGTTATATCGCATTGAACGTGAGTTATAACTGCGCAGATAATATCACGAATGATATTATACAATAAGTTTTGTAAGAAATATCTTGATTCATTGATTTATAAGGTCAATTCCATTCTTATTCATTCAGCAAATCCACCAGGGCATTAATTTTCTTTAATTATGGCAATCACGCATTATGGTTTTAATTTCCTAATGAACCTAATCCATTTTAATCCACTAGGCGATTATTTACTTAACAATACTGATCTATTTCTCCTCAGACAGCCCCCCTAGGCGTGGTGGTAGTACACACGACTGATACGCACGGGGCGCTGCTGGTTCGATCCCCGCTCAGTGCAAAAAGTTGTATGCATGTTAGCCGTCCCCAACTCAGTTGGGGACGGCTTTCCAGTCTAACTGTGATGCGGTTGAACTTCGATATTTTCGGTGAGGCGACTGTAATATGACCTCTACAACCAATGATTCAATGACCAATGGCGATATCGAAGTTCCAAGTTAGACTGGTTAGACTTTTGAGGGCTCCAACTACCCGTAACAATTGCCATAGATGTTTGTATGGCAACCGGGACTGACGGCTTAACGTGCTCTCCGAGGCACGACCAGACCAGTGCAAACAGCCATATTCATGCATACAACTTTTTGCACTGAGCGGGGATCGAACACGCACCCCGTGTGTAGTAGTCGCGTGCACTACCGCCGCGCCACAGAGGCTTCTTGTCAATAGCGATTCGAAAATATTGTTTGATTTTCTCTGAATTGTCTTTGAATCTGTAAGCCTTCCTAAAAAAACCTGCTATCACCCGCTCACAAGCCCTCCATTCAATCACCCGCTCCGCTCAACAACAAACACACAACCCAGCATCCTCTTGTAAACAATGCACAATTATCACCGGTCCAGTGCCGGCAAGCCCTTCCGACATCTTGAGTCCACAGCTAATAGGCTCACTCTCTTTATTACTTGTTTGTTTCTACTTGACATTACTATGCCACTTAGCAATATGGCCGCCGAACGACTGATGTACGATTTCCGTTCACCAAGTTCCGGCTGAGGTTGGAAGTCCTGACTTTTTGTAAGAATGTAATTAATGCTGGTTCTAATCAATTTTAGATGGGAAAAAGTGGATGCTCTGTCGGGCCTCGAATAATTACTCAAGATTCATATGTTTTTACATAACATAACATAACCTCACCCCGAAGGGTAGGCGGAGGTGCTAGCAACCACATTTCGCCAGTTTATGTTTAGGTCCCAATGTAATAGGTGGCGAGCCTATTGCCATTAACCGGGCACTTATACCTAAACCTGAGATACATATACACATAACTTCGAAAAGTCGAGAATCGAAAAGTCATTGTGTGGGCCATGGTATAACCTGGGATCGAACCAGAGTATTCGTCTCAGCAGTCCATTACCCACACCACTACGCTACCGCGGTCTATCTAGATGTATGTTTATCCATATTCTGGATTCCATAACACTAGCTAGTTAATCTTTCTTTAATTTGGGTCCAGATAGCGCCTATAAACGCTTGTAGATTGTCTTAGAACATTTAATAAAGCTAGGTCTTAGATGTCGCGCGTAAGGCTTAGATATCACATAGATACGGTAGTCATAAAAGTCATAAAATTATAAAATAAATAAATATTCTAGGACAAACTCCATAACCACCTAGACCCATGGTAAGCATAGCTCAACTAGCTTGTGTTATGGGTTCTAGAATGCGGATAAACATGCTTGGATATTTTTTTTTGTAAATACGTGTTGTCTATGTACTTTGAATAGATATGTAGGCCAACTTGTGCAATTTTTTATAAGTATTTTAAAACAATTCTAAGATTACGTATACCAATTAAAATAACTTACATTTTTTGTATTTATTGAGGTAATTATGATTGTATAATAGATAGACATTTGTTACAATATTCAAAAATACACAAGCTCTTCTGCCTCTGAGATAGGTAGAGACAAAAGCCCATCGTTTGCTACCCTTACGCACTGCAAGATCTTCCTGTAGCACTAGCATGAACGCCTATCGAATTCGTAATGTAAAGATTTCGAGAGAACGGAGCATTGTGATTGGCAGTCAGCCTCTTGTGAACCTGTGTGCGTGTGTAGCCCGCCGCTTGGTCCTTGATGGAATATTCTGCACCGTATGCGGGTAACATCTAAGCCCTGCACGTGTTGTCCTGTGTAGGAAAGGAGAGGATTGTTCCACAAGAGGCGCCGCGACTACGTCACCCATACGTTCATCCAATGCCTACCCTGGATAAGCACCAGTGTGAAGGCAGTCTTAGACAAATGGTAAGTCGATTCGTATATTGAATGTATGGATTTGATGCCCACGCCTACTTTCTATCATCACACTGTTCATCACAGGCTAGGAGTTCATTCGCACACATTACAACTGGGAATAGTGCGCACTGTGCGGTATGAAAGGTACTTCATCCCACGCTCAAGCTGTAGAATGAATTCCCTGGTAGTGTTTTCAAGCGACTAAAATAGAGTTCTTCTGTATAAGAAAATAAGTAAACTCGTGCAAGTATTAGTCTTAACTTAATTAGGTACATTATTAAGTGGATCAAGTGACTTCAAATACTATTTGTGTAGTGGCATCACTTTATACAATTTTAGTTTCAAATTGTCCAGGAACTGTTGGAGTCTACTGTACTTTTGCATATGATATGTATAACTTTAACAAAAATCTACATTTCGCTAGTATTTTTCGATCCCACGAGGGATATGTTCGCTACCCAAGGGATATGTTGGCTACTACCTCACCTCCGGCAACTGAAGACCCAAAGACAGCGTGCGTTTTAGTCAGTTCGAGTCCGACATAACCTACCCAACCGGCTCCGGTAGGGTGGTATCCGTGGCGATTTATCGCACGATAAAAATAAGAAGTATTTTTCGGTCCTAAATCTATTACTGTCACCCGGAAACATTTTTCAAACATACTGCATAGAAAACACAATGAAACTTTGCTTGGAAATCAAATCTGAGAACCACACAGCTGTATAACAAACTCGCTGTATCCTACAACTTAGACCACCCATGATAATGACATAAACACACTCAAACATAAAGCTACCTTATTACCGCGGCTGAAAGTCAATATTGAATTAATAGCCAACCAACACTACCGTCGTTGTTACAAATAAATGTTAATTAGTTTCGAAACTCCTGCGCAGTGTGTGAATGTTAATACAAACCTTCCTAACCTCAAAGGTCACTTTTGTTTATTCGAAATTCGAATGTTTTAAGCTTTGTTTGAATTTGTTTTTAGGGCGAGGGCATTACATAGTTTGAAGCGCGGCTGTTGCTGTACTTATGTTATCAAAAAGGATTATTTTTTTTACACGATTGCGTAAAAATGGAGAGAATCGAAAGTATGAATGTAGAGGACTTTACAACCAGAGGTCGGCCCAAGAAAAGATTGATGGATTGTGTGAAAGAAGATCTGGCAAGGAAGGGAGTGACTGAGGAAATGGCATCCGATAGTAGTGTATGGTATGGAAGAGAATGACATGTTGCGCCGACCCCAAATAATTGGGACAAGGGCAGGAAGATGAGGATGTAGAGTAATGTTTCCAAAGTTTATGTTGTACGTAGTGTGTACTATAACTAACATAGTACAGGGCAAAAGGAGCGTTTCACAAATCGTACTGTATTCAAAATACAAACTGTACAGTTTACAAACATCTATAGGTTAACTTACCATTTCACCGATAAAACTAAACGCGTCGGGAATTGGGGAAAATGTGAGAGTGAAATTCAGTTAAAAAATTTTATAGTTATTTTAATATAATTTATTATGAGGTTATCCATCAACTCACCCACGTTTTAAAAATTCCAAAGAATGCAACAATAAAATATTACTAATTATCGTAGAAAGGAATGCCAAACCGCACCCCTAAAACAAGTAAAAAAACTTCTTAACCAAGGAGATAAATATGATTTCGTATCTGCAATATTCTTATAACGGATTTCCGACACAAAACGTTCAATATGTTATTTATTATTTTAAGTAAAAATAAAGTTATTATCAACTCTCTCAACCTACATACTGAAGTAAACAAAGAAAACTGGTAGTTTCTACGAATATGCATATTATGAAGAGCTGTCAGACTTGTTGCCATTTCGTAGTATGAAATACTGTAACAGGAGGCCAGTACTTTAGCATTCCTTTAACTTTAAAGGACAGGTCATACCGTCAGCGAATGGCGGCAAGCAGGCGGGCGAGCGGAAAGCCTCCTCACTAGCCCTCCCGATAATCTAATCTGCTGTAGCAGAGTTGCGAGTGCCACTGAAGAATTTTTGTGCTGTCAGTGGGGAGACTAAAAGCTCTTTTAATATCACCTTTCTATCAGGACTGTGTACTTGCTTACCACGTAAGCGGAATAAAAAAGTATATTTTAACATAACATAAACTCACGCCTGTATCCCCGAAGGGGTAGGCAAAGTTGCTAGCACCCACATTTCGCCAGTTTATGTTTAGGTCCCAATGTAATAGGTGGCGAGCCTATTGTCATTAACTGGATACTTATAAACCTGCGGTAAATACACACATAACTTCATCGAAAAGACATTGGTGTGTACTAAGGTAAAACCTGGGATCGAACCCGAGACCTCACCTCAGCAGTCCATTACCCATACCATTTCGTCCCGCCCGCTTGTACACGTGCCCGCCCGCTCGTCCGCTTGCTCGCTAGCAGTGTAGCCTTTCCTTAACCGACACAGATACATTTATTCATGCTGTGCATTCGGAAAAGCGGCAATCTCCTAACTTAGCAGCTCTTATAGCTAGACACTCTACACAGGGTGCATAGAACTGTCTGTCTAGTCTACACTTCCTTTATTGAAAGTTTTAATAGGTAGAACTGTTAAAGTGTGTACTGTAACTTGGCGTAAGGGGACCTGTTACTAACAGAGCATATAGTTACCAGCATATATCTTGAAACACGTCACAAAAGACATATTTAGCTGTGTGGTAGCAGAGCTTAAATAAAACCATCGATTGGTTCTTTTTTCTGCCGCACCATTAAGTCCTGGAATTCCTTGCCGGCGCACGTGTTTCCTGGTTCATACAGTCCCGGGTCCTTTAAACGGAGCGTGAAAAAGCATCTGATGAGGTCGTCAATCTGAGCGCCACCATTGTAGCACTGAACGTGTTTGCAATGGTGACCCTCTTTCATGAGACCTTGCCTTTAGCTTAACATTAGGTGAAGTGAAATCTACCTACCCATTCCCCTTACTTCTACAGGTGCATGACTCTAGTATTACAAATGTTCTTGGGCGTCGGTAACCGCTTGCAATCACGTCATCCGTAAGCTCATTTGTTACCATTCGAAAGATAAACTTATCATACTTTAAACGACAATTTAAATAGTCTATCTCATTGTTTTTACCCGTCATGTTGTCTTCCGCATACTAGCGCACGCGCACACGGCATTTTAATGAGCTTTTTTAGAGATAGAAACATTGTGTTGAATAGCTTTTTAATGCACGTTTTATTGTTGAGGTTCGATGTCGATTTTACATGCAATGTGACTTTGTTTGATACTCTATTAGGAAGAATAATAGAGTGGTGCTGTCACGGGATTTAGAGGTTCTTGTTAATTATAGTTTTCTAATTCATTAACTTAGATACAGAAATCGGTAAGTAACTTAGCAAGAACCGTCAGCGCATCTGAGACGATTTTTGGCTCTCTTTTGCGGTAAAGCAGACATGATTCAAAAGAAATGATGGCACTCTGGTGAATGAATATAATACTTTTTGTGCCTCTAAGTGTACGATGCGTTAATTTACCCCAACTACTAGTAAGTAGATGCCGTGCACTATACGAATAGTGTTTGAGCGAGTTTGGCGACATTGGTTCCGCTACCGAATCTGTTACATTTCTATCAATATTAATTACAACGTTTTGTTTAAATCTGTCTTGAAAATTGTATTATAATAAGTACCTAATATCTTTTTAGATATTTGGAATTTGATCTCCTTCTGTCGAATCGTCAGCATTTTTTGCGGCGGTAGTCATTTGTTTCTCGGCAGTGCCGCTAGGTACAGTACTCACGGAGAGGGCCCGAGCATAGGTTTCGTTCTTTGGGAAGGCTTACCAATCGAATTCAAATCGAAATCGAAATTAGCAGAGTTGACCTTGATCAATTTAGATGAGTATAGAAATAGGACCATTTATCGCGATAATATTACTTACTTTAAATTAATTTTACTTCCATATTTGTAATTTATTTTCAAATATACATTGGTGTTAATGTATATACATGTGAAAGTGATTAGCACGCGAAAATATATCCTATACATAAATTACGTTTAGGAATTACTAATATTTGATTTCCGCCTTCCGCCACTAAATTATTATTGCCAGTACTAATAATTTCAATCAAAGTTTTATTACGAATTTCCTTTTTATGACTGCAGTCATTTCTTATCACTTTTTAATTTTATGTATTAATTTAAAACTAGTTTGACACTAAGGTATTTCGTAAAATAGAATATTGTGGACTTCAGCTATTTTGTCTGAAGTGATGACTCAACATTGAGATCCAATTCTGTAAAGCGTACTTCTCAAAACGCGTGATATCAATTCGATTAAAAATAAAAACATAATAACTCATTGATAATCCGTATGACTTGTCAAAACCTACCTACGTATTCGTGGAGTAATTCCTAATTCTTCAGAATCACTAATGAATTTCGTTTACAAAATAATATAACATAACATAAACTCACGCCTATATCCCCGAAGGGGTAGGTAGAGGCGCTTGCACGCACATTACGCTAGTTTATGTTTAGGTCTTAATGTAATAGGTGGCGAGCCTCCATTAACCGGGCACTAATAAACCTGCGATGAATACACACATAACTTCGAAAAGCATCGAAAAGTTATTGGTGTGTGCCATGGTAAAACCTGCGATCGATCCCGAAACCTCGTCTCAGCAGTCCCTTACCCATACCACTAGGCTACCGCGGTACACAATAATGTCATCACTCATTAATAATACTATATTGACTTGTAGCACTAGCATGAACTCCTATCGAATTCGTGATGTAAAGGTTTCGAGAGAACGGAGCATTGTATTGGCAGTCTGCCTCTTGTAAACCTGTGTGCGTGTGTAGCCCGCCAATTGCAATGCTCCGTTTTGTCGATACCTTTACATTACGAATTCGAGAGTCTTTCGTGCTAAGGCTATTGATCTATTGATCGCAATATATTTGTTAACTGCGGCGTGCGCATACGACTGGTACCTACACGCCACAATCATTGTTGTAGCCGGATACCCAGGATCTAACCGGGATTAGCAGATGAATAAAGACGAAGGCATTATATTTTTTTTTATTATCGTGCGCAAAATCCCCACGGATACCACCTCCACCAAAACCGATGGAGGTGATTATGTCGGACTCGAACCGACCAAAACGCACGCCGTCCATGGGTCCTTGATTTCCGGAGGTGAGATTATACAAGACATATCTCTCGCACCCCGGCAGACCCGGGGACATATATCTCTGTTGAGATGACCCTTTTTCCCCAATGTGGGGACCATGGTGTCCCCATCTAGACCCTGGGTATGGGGTGGCATTTTGAGCATCGCACGAAGGCATTATACTGGACAAATACAACTAAGAAAACTAGTGCAGGAAACAAACTGGTTCTGTTGTCTCTTCTATAAAATATGGCCATTTAATATTTTAAACTTTGCTAGTTTATTTATAATTAATTTTTAATTGCCTAGCGGTGTATTAGTGCTATACATAAGTACATTATGTACTAGATGTATTTCTTTCCGTCCTATTATTCTAGACAGTTTGAGAAGCCAAATACCGTAGTCATATTGTAAAGTAAATACAATATTTTGCTATGAAGCACACATACCTTAAATGTTTTTGAGAGGTATTACGAATTACCAACCATGTTCTAGACTTCATAATAGTACTAATACTTGGAAATATCTACACAAGATTTTCCGATTTACCAATTCTAGAATCATTATTACACTTAAACAATAGCATAGCAATTGGAATCGGGTCAATTTTATTTTCGGCATACCCATTTTTTTACAAAGTGCCCGATTGGCGGTAATAGGCTCGCCCCCTAATACGTGGAACCGAAAATAGTTGGCGAAATGTGGGTGTTTAATACACCTCTGCCTACCCCTTTGGATTACGGGCGTGAGCATATATTATGTATGTATATGTACAATAGCACACAACATAACCACTGGACCACCGAGGTATAAATAGTTAAACAACTGCCTAAATTATTATAATTTTAATCTGAATAATCCACAAAACAAGATTAAATGTGTGAATCTCATTAAAACATATCAAATATCGTTATGGACTTATATTTTATTGTTTCCTGGATTCTTCGATTAATGTAGTGAGAATCAGCCACATCTCGGAGTGATAACTATAATGTGGCTTGAAGACTAATGAAATCAGAAATACGTTCCACATTTGTTACTCTAAATGTGATTTAGTCTTCTGATAAAATTATTGTCTGTTAAGAAACTTGTTCTAGCTCACCAACACCTAATGATTAACAACATACATTTATATACATAAAATACATACATCCGAAGGAATCACAGAGAAAGCATTTACATACATATGTATACATATACATTGTATATACAGACCATATGAGACAGATATGTATATGCCAGGTATATATATAATGTATATAGCATATCACTACACAGTATAAAATAAAGTCGCGTTCTCTGTCCCTATGTCCCTTTGTATGCTTAAATCTTTAAAACTACGCAACGGATTTTGATGCGGTTTGTTTTTATGTATATATAAAAACAAACCGCATATATGTTTTATATACGCATATAGATAGAATGGTTAAAGAGGTAGGTTTGGTACCAACATTTCGCCAGTTTATGTTGAGGTTCTAATGTAATAGGTGGCGAGCCTATTGACGTTAACTGGGCACTTATAAACCTGCGATAAATACATACATAACTTCAAAAAGCATCGCTACCGCTTCATAAAAATATTCAAGATATACTTATGTAAATCAAAGTTTTTGTGTCAAGCAAATAATGTTATCATTGCTAATATCATATTTTACATCAAATATATTGTATCGTAAAATTAAAACCTACAACACATAAAGATGGTTTTAATTAGCGGATGCCGTGGTAATCAAAAAATTACTGTAATATGATCATTTTAAAATGGTAGGTATTTATAAAAACATCCTTACCTACTTTGCAAATATACCTGTTAATCTGTACAGTACAGTAAAAAGCGGGTCACCATTACAAACACGTACAGTGTTAGAATGTAGGAATGGTAGACTGTAGGGGCTCATAATACAGAAGGTTTTTTTGATAGAGTGCTCTATTGGCGGCAATAGGCTCGCCCCCTATTACGTGGGACCGAAAATCATAGTTGGCGAAATGTAATGTATGGGTGTTTAATACACCTCTACCCGTTCGGGGATTTCCGGGTGTTAGCATATGTATGTACCATGTACAGAAATATTTGCAGTGAGCGGGAATCGAACCCGCGCCTCACTAGTCACCAGTGGCCTCTATGAGAATTTGCTCAATCGCCTTTACAAGGCTTTTGGCCTCTTTGCCTCAGCTTCCCAAGGTTTCCACCGCTATTGTCACGAAGTGGTACTGGTATCATGTACAGAAATATTTTGCAGTGAGCGGGCATCGAACCCGCGCCTCCTGCGTAACAGTCGCGTTCACTCAGCAAAATTTTGTATCTAGACTACGTGAATTATTGTAAATAGGCAAAAAAAAAAAAAAGAAATACCCGCTGAGTTTCTTGCCGGAGTCTTCTCAGGTCGGGGCCGCGTTTCGAACCGGTAATCCATTTGCATTTGATAAAATGTTGTTAATATTGACGTTTTTTAAGTGCCGCTTACTGGTCTATGCAGAATAAATGATTTTTGATTTGATTTGATTTGAATACCGCCCGCTATACTATAGAGGTCGCCAGCTTATAGCATCGGCATGTGGTTGCACGCACCAGAAACTGTGTCTGCAACTTAACATAAAGAACAATGGCCAGATTCATCTCGGTCCGTTATCTTACACGTTGTAGGTACTTGATTTCGGATGAGAACTTGTTCCGTGGGGTAAGGTACTTGGTATGGTATAAATTATATACCTACAGTGTTTTTTTAAGATATAGGAATTTAAGACATTAATGTGGGCTTAAGTGGCTTTAATATAATAGTAACCACCCCGTAGGGGCAGCTTGTGGGCACATTGGGGGAAGAGGGTCATCTCAACAGAGATGTCCCTGGGTCTGGTTCGCGTCCGACATTATCACCACCATCGGTTTTGGTGGAGGTCGTATCCGTGGGGATTCTGAGCACGATAAAAAAAAGAAAAAGGTGCAGCTTGTGGGGAGCTGATGGTGAGTGGTGACACCACGGACCCTGATTCTCTCAGTTTATTCATTACAACCATACACACACACACACACACACAAATACATTTTTTTCTCTTTACAATATTAGTATATGATGATTAAATGTGAATGTTCTGATGAGCTCTTCCAATTAATCCCACCCTCTCCTTTCCTACACAGGACAACAAGTTTAGTGTAGGGCTTAGATGTCACTCGCATACGGTGCAGAATATTCCATCAAGAACCAAGCGGTTCGGTGAGTCTTTACTCCGCGGCACCGTTAAGTTTTGGAATTAATTACTAGCGCACGTGTTTCCTTCTTCCTACAGTCCCAGGTCATTTAAGCGGGGCGTGAAAAAGAAAAAATTATAATACTGTACATGTTTGAAATGATGACCCTCTTTCTTGAGACTTCACCTCCAGCTTACCATCAAGCGAGGTGAAGTCAAATTGGTGTGCCATAAAAAGAATTACTTCATTGTAAGGAAATATCTTCGACCACAGATTGCCCCGTTACACTATTTGCTCTACCATTACCTCTACATTATATTCCATTATTGGTAGAGGCTTCTCACCGCAAAGTAGAGCTCTCTATGTTCGGTAGTACAAACAGTGTTTGTTTGTTCACAACTTCCGCTTTTGGCTTCAACCGATAAAGCCTTAAACCCAGTTAAAAATAAAATACTTAGATTGAAAAACTAATACCTACCCTTGTCCCAACCAATTGGGGTACCCTAGTATGCTAGTGGTATGCGTAATGGACTGCTGAGACGAGGTATCGGGTTCGATCCCAGCATATCCACATTTCAAAACTAGTGTATACTAGCTAACCCGCGCAACTTCGTCTGCGTCACCCCGTTTTTGCAACATTTTTCATTCCTGCTTTGCACCTGTTTGTTGTAGCATGATGTTATATACATATAAACCTTCTTCTTTAACCATTCTATCTATTAAAACAAACCGCATCAAAATCCGTTGCATAGTTTTGAAGATTTAAGCATCTTTATTTTATACTATGTAGTGATAGTGATAGTGATGTACAGTCAACAGAAAAAATACGGTACCATATTTACGCACAACGTAATATGAAAAACTGGGACCGTTTCTCTTTTGTCGACTGTACAATCTCACCTTCCTTTATTCGCGATTTGGTCTGTCCATAACTTTATCTAATAAATATTTATTTGTATACATTCCAATGTCTTTTCAATCCACCTGACTGCAAGTCAATACGTGTTCGGTATAACAAAAACTTATATTGACATAACTTCTTTGAATTGAAAATTCCAATCATGTTTTATTATACGACGCTTTGGTAATAACGTGTAGGAATATTATAATATAGTATACATAACATGAACTCACGGTTATATCCCCGAAGGGGTAGGCAGAGGTGCGAGCACTCACATTTCGCCAGTTAGTGGCGACCCTATTGCCATTAACCGGGCACTTATAAACCTGCGATAAATACACACAAATCTTCGAAAAGCATCGAAAAGTCATTGGTGTGTACCATGGTAAAACCTGGGATCGAACCCGAGACCTCGTCTCAGCAGTCCATTACCCATACCACTAGGCTACCGCGGTCATTAAAAAGAATGCTTGTTAATTATCTGCTGCAGAAGCGTGAAGTACTTATCTTCTCATTTAATGGCTCTTGGACACTCTTGGCTTCGACTTCTGACCTTTCAAAGCTATATAATCATAATCACAGTTATACTATACAGAAAATATTCTTAAAATCTCATAGAAACCTGATTTGTAACAAGTATTAAATAAAATTACACAAAGACTTATCATAAATTACTTTTTTTATGGAGGTATTAGTTACTAGATATAGTTATTACATCTCTGTGCTGTTCTGTGAATGTTTTTACAACTTAATTAATAAGTTTTATGTGTTTCTTGTATCATTTGTAACGAATTTGTCTATAAATTAATGTTAATTTGTCGTTCCGTTCCAATTTCAAAAGTGTGTCAATATCAAAATAAATATATGTATGTAAAAGTAATCACAGTTATAATGATAATTTTAAAGATAATTCGATACTAATTAAGTTTCCTATTGCAGTCTCGGAGCAACTGCTGAGAATAAATGAAAAAGAAATAGGCTCCGAAGATGAAGATGTTTCAAATAGAACTTTTTTCACAAAAATATGTAATCCGCCATTTTGTGGCGGCGGCCATTTTAGACCAATTTTTGTTAAACAAAGCTAAGATATCTTTCGACTAGCTCACCATTCAAACAATAGAGTATATCGATATCGGATCAACAGTTCGGGAGCTATGATGACACAACCACACAGATACGTCAAACTTATATCACACCGTCGTGTTTACGCCGGGAGTTAGAGATCCTACTAATATTATAAAGGCGAAAGTTTGTTTGGATGGATGGATGGATGTTTGTTCCTCTTTCACGCATAAACGGCTGGACTGATTTGGTTGAAATTTGGTACAGGGGTAGATTAGAACCTGGAATAACACATAGGCTACTTTTTATCCCGGGAAAAGGTTCCCAAGGGTTGCGGGAACGGGAACAAAATTCCACGCGGGCGAAGCCGTGGGCATCAGCTAGTTATAGATAAATAAACAAAACCTGTAAATTTTGTCCTCTACTATACACAAAATTCTCAATTTTTTATTTTACTTAACTACATAGTATAAAACAAAGTCGCGTTCTCTGTCCCTATGTCTCTTTGTATGCTTAAATCTTTTTATATTATGCAACAGATTTTGATGCGGTTTTTTAATAGAGTGATAAAAGAGGAAGGTTTATATGTATATAACATCATGCTGCAACCAACTGGTACGGTGCAGAAGTGAAAAATGTTACAAAAACGGGGTAACGCAGACGGAGTTGCGTGGGTCAGCTAGTAGATAATAGATAAAACCTGTCAATTGTTCATTTTGAACCCTGAACATTACACAAAATTCTTCATTTTTATTTACTTCTACTTATACATAGTTCGTTTGTTTTGCTAGTGTTCAGCCACTTTTGCTGCTGACTGTACTACTAAATAAGCAATAACATAAATGTGTAATTGTTCGAGGGCGTGGCAGAAGGGGCGAGGGATTGCTCTTATCATATTTAATAACTGTTAATATAAAATAAAATACTTTTATAGTTTTCAATTTCCTTAATTTTATTGGCACTCAAAGTTTTATTTTATGTCTTAGTAAGTGGTCATTATAATTATGATATTTTGACATAGTAATTGGCCACTATTTAGTTTGTTCTTGAGTACCTATTCAGTTTTTTGTATTTCAAATACACTACGATATAAATATAATTCTCCCCTGAGCAAAAATCTGTATACCTTCAAAACGTAAAAAAAGTGCACGTAGGTATCTAATTAGCTTAAATCTAAATACTTATTAAATAAAAAATCATCTTTAAAATCTACAATGAGCTTAGAATAATTCAACTGTTTTACGATTATAGAATAATAAATCATTTTAATGACTTTAAAATGAATACATAAAATATTGTTGGTCACAATATTTTTAAACTAAGAATACTAAAACCGAATTACAGTGCGTGTCGTCATAAACAATCATTATATTTTTTTATTAAGAAAAATGTACGCAGAGATACAGTTGTGTTGCAGTTATATAAAGTGTTTAATTATATAAAAGTTATTATCAAGTGTAGTTGACGTCACGCGCTTTCAGATGACATAATATGGGGCGGTTTGCAAGGATTTTTAAACAAATAATATTAAAACACTATTTTAAATTTAAAAGGCAAATTATCACTACATAGTATAAAACAAAGTCGCGTTTTCTGTCCCTACTTATATCCCTTTGTATTCTTAAATCTTCAAAACTACGCAACGGATTTTGATGATGGTTTTTTTTAATAGATAAAGTGATTGAAGAGGAAGGTTTATATGTAGGTATATAACTAGGGACATCATGCTACAACCAACTGGTTCGGAGCAGAAAAAAAATGTTGCAAAAACGGGGTGACGCAGACGATGTTGCGGGGGTCAGCTAGTTTATGGTATATTTAAATCAAAAAAAAAATCTGAAATTAATCCGATCCCCTATTTTAAAGAATCAACTGCATAGGCCTAATGTATTATACAACATTGTAGCTTACCTCTTCGCCTTCTTAGGCAAAAAAAAGAAAATATGCCTCTGCTAATAAATCTCTGCTATCTATGGTCGAAATTCGAAACTGATCATAAACTTATAACAGAGAGCAGAGCGGACATGTAATAAAAACTCAATACATATTTTGGACGGTCATGTCGAGTAAAATATCGCTCGTCCGGTGTCCGACACGTTAATTATATGGCGGTGCATTTTTATACTAGGGTTGCTAGTATGTCATCAAAATTTATCCTACTATAATAGTAATTTATAAATGTGAAAGTTTGTGAAGATGTTTAAATATTTATCATACAATTACACGGTCTGGCTAGAGTAGGTACATTAGCTACTTTTCTATTTCTGGAATAGGTTTGTATGGATTGCGGAGCCGCGACCATGAATTCACACGGGTGAAGTCAATTCCATTTTTAAAACTTATTTTGTTTTTTACTATATTCAAAAACTGTATGGTAATTAGTGTGATTGCATTGGTATTTAATCAGTACTGGCGATAATTATATGATGACTAAAATCTGAGATTGTTTTTGCACTGGGTACAATTTTCTAAGTGAGTTTATTTGATTCCCAGTTTTTATAAATATCAATTTTATTTTTCACTTTTCTTTAATATGAATATAATAAGTGAACTATATGAAAAACATTTCAAAAATATTCGAGACCAATTATTACTTTATATTCTTCGAATAGTGTTACGTGGCAGCCCTGCTAGTTTAAAATGAGGTTGAAAACTTTTTCTTTGCTACGGAATGTGGAGCAGATATTAATGATTTAAATATTTTATAATTATTACAAGCGACCACGTCATAATCATTTATTATGAGCAATGTTCAAGAAGTTTGTTTGTTTGTAAGATTTTTAAAGGTAGTCTGTAAACTATTTTTAGTTTATTATTTAATTACAAACATGCTATACCAAAGTTTGCACATCTTGTACTTTATAATAACTACACTAACACATATACATTTGCTTACGCCCGTAATTCCTTTAATCCACCTCGAAATTGACATAAAACCTGTTAAACATGTCTACCAATAACAGTTCTCTATTTCAATAACAAAGCTCGAGAAAGAAAAAAAAAGGTGGACACTGAATTGACACCTCTATTGTTGCATAACTTTATAGGCAACCTTATAATAATTTTAAACGATTGGCAACCCTATTGAGCTGTCAGCCATTAACTACCAAACAATATATCTTCAACTTTTAATTGATCAATACTTATGCTGTAATAAAATTGTAGAACCAAAAAACAATGTAGGTATTTTACTATATTATCAGGTCTTTTGAGAATAAGTAGATACATTCTGTGGGTAATAAATTGATAGTTTCGCCGGTGTCGCGCTGTCAAACATTATAATTTCTTTCGAATGGCTTCTGTGTGTTGCCACAACTTGCCAAATCAAACATTATAAGTTATCTGTGTACATTATAGGCAAAGACAATAGAGTTCCGTACCTTTGTTGGTTGACTGATTTTTATTTGAAGTAACGTTTTCCAACTTCTTGTTCAGTGGGAATAGAATGGGCAACTTGGTGGTCTAGTCGTACATCATTCTGCCAATTACATTGTATAATATCATGTTCACTCTTCCACCCATAAAGTTATTGTTATTATAAGTGTAAATAGAGCAACAGTCTCCTTTTAACCGCGGTAATATATTATAAAATAATTTAATATAATAAAATAATTTATAATATATTTGCACTTATGACAAATTGATGGATTTATAAAAAAAACGTGTCACGGTTCATATGCTCTGTCACTTTCTAACAACTATGTTTTGTAAAGATATTATGTGTACCTATGTCATTCGCACACTTTGTCCCTCTAAGTATTACTAATAACTTTATGTTTCTTCCCAATGTGCTCAATGTAGTATTTGGGTATTTAGAATAATTAGAATGATAGTCTCTTTGTGTATTTATTGTAACTGTTATAATATTATGATCAGCTCGCACAGTAACATAAACTTCTTAAAGTAGGTAATGTCTAATGCGTAGTCCCATGCGTAGTGAGTAGTGTCCACCATATTCCCGCGCACCGTCTGTCAACCTGACAGGTCGTTCAGGAACCCACAACATCCTCCCCTTTACGATCAGTCAGGATACATAGGTAGTCATTCATCCATTTTGGTGGAACTCTATGACGGACACCTCTCTTTACAATTAAGCTATCGGTATCAGTAACATTTTCATTTACATTGTTCTCACTTGCATTACAAGCTACATTTTCATTTACATTATTATCATTTACATTATTATCATTTACATTACAGTCTACATTTACATTACAGTCTACATTTTCATTTATATTATTATCATTCACATTAAAGTCTACATTTACATTATTATCATTTACCTTAATAAATTCTGAAGATCTTGGAGCGATGCAAGGGGTACTATAAAAAGGCATCTCAGGCCGTGGTGACGGTACCAAATGAAATCTATTTCTTCTGAACAACCCTCTATCTGTCTCCACTATATATGATCTAGGCTCATCTGATTGTTTTAATACTCTTCCATATATTCTCAAATCACTAATCCATACTTTCTCTCCTATTTTTAATTCCTTTAATTCCCTAGTCCTATGTCGTTTGTTATAATAAGTACTAATTTTTTCTTTCTTTATCATTTCTTTTCTTTTAAATTCTCTATTACAATTTACTGACTTTTTTAATAACTGAGGTAACCTAGGTAAGTTGTCCCTTAATTTCCTATTGAAAATAAGCTCAGCTGGGCTAAATCCTGTGTCCAATGGAGTATTTCTATATACTAACAGTGCTAAAAAGACATCTTCATTTTTTTTCAATAAATTTTTTGCAATCTTTACTGCTGATTCTGCACAACCATTACTTTGTGAATAGTAAGGACTGCTTGTTATATGTTGAAAATTGTATAATCTAGCAAACTCTCTAAATCCTGATTTAAATTGGGGTCCTCCATCAGTTCTCACAATCTCCGGAATCCCAAACTTTGAAAATATTTCTTTACAATAATCAATTACTCTATCCTCTGTTAATGAATTTAGCTTTTTAATATCTATATATCTAGAATAATAATCAATTATAACAATATACCAGACCCTATTGTAATGAAATAAATCTATACCTACTTTTTGCCATGCTCTACTAGGGGTTTTTTCTAATACAATGTTTTCTTTTGGATTAACTCTTACTTCTATGCATTTTGGACAGTTCTGCACTAATTTTTCTATTTGCATGGCTAAACCTAACCACCACACTGATTGTTTAGCTCTGTTTCTACATTTATTTATTCCCAAATGCCCTGCATGTATTTTTTCCAACATTTCTGATTGCAAATTTGTTGGTATGACAACACGAGATTTATACAGCAACAAACCACCTCCCATAGATAAATCATACCTGTACTGATAGTAACATTGTAAATCTTCTGGAATATTTGATTGATTAGGCCAACTCCCCTGTGTATAAAGAATTAATCTCTGACAAATGCTACATTTACTCTGTTCATCTTTAATTTTTTCTAGAAGCAGATCTTTCAATGGAATGTTTTTTAGTGTAAAATTAACAAATAATTCTGAATTGTCTTTGCTTATTTCTTCTTCTTTTTGGAACTTAGAAACTGGATTTCTCGATAAGGCATCCGGTATTAGTAATTTTTTTCCCGGTATGTAGTGGACTTCATAATTAAACCTAGTCAGCTTCATTCTAAATGACATCAGCCTTGGTGTTAATTCATCTATAGGTTTGGTCTGCAAAATTTGTACCAGGGGCTTATGATCAGTTTCTAATACTACTTTAATACCATAAATATAATCTTTAAATCTATCTACAGCCCACGACAATGCTAAACATTCTTTTTCTATTTGCGAATATCTTTTTTCTGTTTCAGATAAAGTTCTACTTGCATATGCTACTATATTTCTATTATTCTCTTGATTTTCCTGCATTAAAGTCGCTCCTAAACCATATGAACTACTATCCGCTGCCACAATGATCTTATAGTTTGGGTCAAAATGTGCTAAAATTGGTGCATTTTTTAACATTTCCTTTATTTTTTTAAAAGACGCCACCTGATCACATCCCCACAAAAATTCTACATCATTTTTTAATAAATTGTATAAAGGATATAACACTTCTGTTTTGTTTTTTACATATCGCCCCACAAAATTTACCATACCTAAAAATTGCATCACCTGTCTCTTATTTTTTGGAGATTCAAAATTACTGATAGCTTCTACTCTATTTTGATCTAACTGTATACCTCTGCTATTTATGACATGCCCCAAATACTTTATTTCCTCTACCCCGAATTTGCATTTACTTTTGTTGATTGTAATACCCTTCTCCTGTAAACGACTCAATACCTTCCTTAAAATATCATCATGAGCCTCTATGCTATCTGCATGAATCAAAATATCATCCACATGGGTAACCACACCACTAATGTCCTCAACCAATTGTGAAAATTTCATAGAAAAGTACTCTGGGGCACAATTTAAACCAAATGGTAACCGATGATACATATACCTGCCATAAGGTGTAATTATAGTTGTTAAATGTGCTGAACTACCTAATGGAATCTGATGAAAACCTGCTGTGGCATCAATTTTTGAAAAATATTTAGACCCTTTCAATTGTGCTAATGTAACTTCTAACTTTGGAATTGGGAAAATTGGTCTGAGGATATTTTTATTCAATTCTGTGTAGTCCCCACAGATTCTAACAGTGTTTTCATTTTTTGGTACAACCACTATAGGTGACACATATTGAGTAGGCTCCTCTACTTTAGATATTACCCCTAGTTTACATAAACGGTCTAACTCACTCTTAACTTTAGTCAACAATGGTATGGGTACCACCCTAGGTGTACACTGAATATAGCTTTTATTTTTATCTATTAGTCTAATATCAAATGATTCTTTAAATACCCCCAATTCATCATATATTCTAGGAAACTCGGCTTCCACATCCACAGTACTAATATTTAATAACCTATTCACCCCAAACACCTGTATAATTTTCATCTGTTCTATTGCAGGTACCCCCAATATAGGAGTCTTTAAATTTTGCACTACATACACATAGCCTTCAAAGCTGGACATGTCTGTCTTGAAATATGCCTCTGCCCAGCGCAGAACCAACATTGCCCTGCAGTTGCAGAATGGTTCTCTTTTTTAATTTTATTGAGATCTGTAGTAGCAGATACACCCCCAGAAAATGACCCCTTTTTCTCAAAATCTTCTACCGTTTGCGCAGCCTCTACTGCCTCTTTTAAGGTTATATTTGTCTTCATTAAAATTTTCTCTCTTCCTCGCCGACTAGCCATACCCACCACTATTCTATCTCTGATCATCTCTTCTTTCATCGACCCATACTCACAATTATCCGCTAGCACATGTAGGCTTCGTATAAATTCGTCTACGCTTTCGCCCACCTCCTGATTTCTGGTGTTAAATCTGAATCTGGCGTACACGGGGTTTCTTTTAGGGTGAAAATGTTTGTCTAGGGTTTCCAAAGCGCTCGCAATTGTGGCGCTATTACTTATGTTGCACTGCAAAGCCACCTCCTCAGCTTTGTCACCCATTAAGTATAACAATAGATCAATTTGATCAGACTCTGATCGATTATTCGCCCCACTCACCGCCATGTATCTTTGAAATCTTTTCCTCCACTTGTCCCAGTTTTCTGGGACAAAATCGTAAGGATCGGGTGTAATCACTACACCCGGCATGCTGGTGTTAGCCATTATTTGCTTACCCACTTAATATTATTTTCACAGTTTTTCACCGCCGCTGCCACCATGTAGTATTTGAGTATTTAGAATAATTAGAATGATAGTCTCTTTGTGTATTTATTGTAACTGTTATAATATTATGATCAGCTCGCACAGTAACATAAACTTCTTAAAGTAGGTAATGTCTAATGCGTAGTCCCATGCGTAGTGAGTAGTGTCCACCATATTCCCGCGCACCGTCTGTCAACCTGACAGGTCGTTCAGGAACCCACAACACTCAAAAGTCAAGTATGTAGATCTGCCTATCAGGAGATGTGATTTTGACAATTTAGTATTCTTTTACCCGTATTTGTGGCCCCCAAATACACTTGCCTGTTAAATTGTACCTACCACACTAACAAAAAAAGGCAACATGTCCTGATTCTTTGGAGCCCATAATTCAAAATGAGATCATCCAGGAACTAAAATTACCGATAAGATCAACAACTTTTTATTCATTACCAAATGTTTTAAATTTGACTAAAATTTACTCAATGGACGTAAAAAAATCTCAAAAATCTTACCAGATAAGTATGTTAATTCGCTAATGCTATTGTCAAGTTGCGACACACCTACGTTTATTTACGACACTATTAGAACGAATTAGTGTTTAAATTTAAACCATAGACTAATAAATATGTATTAACTTTTTTTTATTAAGTATACCTTGCCACAGATAACTATTTAAATTACTTAAGTTACCTAATTAGCTATTTTTGTCACTTTGATTTCATAAGTTAGAGTAAGGTACATTTTAAACGGCATGTCTGAATAAAACCGAATACCCCCTATATGGATACATGAGTTCGTTATTCCTGTAATTTAATAGCTATTTGCAATATTTATATTTTGTTTAAAAGTTGATTTCAAGATTTTACAACTATGTATTCAATTTTATTTCTATTGGAAGCTTGATAAATTAAATTTGATTTTCAAAAACAGTAGGCACTTCCTAAATGTTGATGATAATTTTTTTTAACAGCAGTCACTTTTCAAAAATGTTATAAAAATTGCTGTTTGCATAATGTTGTCTCATTCAAACAAAAAAAACTCATAAAATTTGGATTTGTCATTCCTAAAAAAATGCGGCAGTTTCATAATGTAACGACTTAATATTAGTAGTAAGTATAGGATGAAATAAAAGCAATTACAGCTCAACAAAGACACATAAAACTTATAGCGTGACAGTTTACAGCGTTTAATTAACAAATGCTCAAACTGGAATAGATAATATGACCAGACGATTGAAAGCCACTAATGTTTGACCACATGCAATCAGTGTGGCGCACGCGACCACCCGTGACCGCGCCAACGACCACAGAGTACACCAGTCACCACAGATAATAATAATAATATGTAAAATAGTTCGTGGGCGGACGACATTGTTTTAGTAATATATTGAACCACCGATTCGGTGTTAGTATTATGTTATAAATTTTGTTTCATATGACATTACTATTGTGTAACTGCTTATATTTGGTGCATTTCTTGCAAACCGCTTAAGTTGTGTAAGTGTTAGATTAAATTTTGGGGTCGACTAAAATATTTTAAACTAGCTGACCCGCGCAACTTCGTCTGCGTCATCCCATTTTTGCAACATTTTTCATTCCTGCTCCGCACCTGTTGGTCGTAGCATGATGTTATATACATATAAACCTTCCTCTATAACCATTCTATCTATTAAAAAAACCGCATCAAAATCCGTTGCGCAGTTTTGAAGATTTAAGCATACAAAGGGACATAGGGACAGAAAACGCGACTTTGTTTTATACTATGTAGTGATATTTATTGTAAGTAATTTGAGGATTTTCGTCGAATTCCTTGGCATTCCATTATCAGATTTCAAATAAAAAAAATGATTTTCGGAATCGGTTCACACCATAGACTAAACTTTAACTGCTTCGATTCTCGCTCAGTGCAAATACATATTTGTGTGCATGAATATGAATATCTGCATTGGTCTGGGTGTTTCTATGTATGTATTTACAAAAAATAAAGTATCTATGTTTATCCGCATTCTAAAACCCATAACACAAGCTAGTTAAGCTATGCTTACCATGGGTCTAGGTGGCGTTGTGTAGATTGTCCTGGAATATTTATTATTTCCATTCGGGTTAGGTTCTGTCAGACAGCAGACATTAAACTAAAGCAGTAACGGTCACCTTTACAATCTTTACAATGAATTTCCATCCACCACACAAAATCCAATTCATTAAGTATATAATCTGAGAAAGTTTTGAAACATCTTCCCAAGTGAGTATCAACCTAATTGTTAACATAAAAACTGTAAAACTCGAAAAGTAATAAATCAAAATGAATCAGTTAATCTGCGGCCATGTTTCGACAAACAAAAAAACTAAATGCACAAGAATGTACCGTGTACCTAATGCTGTAATGCGATATTATTACACATTCAATTACTTACGATAGAATATTCTATTAAAAGAAAAGAATTCGTGTTTGTTTTGCAGCCAGACAATTACCGAAAATAATGGCCCCCATTATGTTGCGTCGGTCGTGCAATTTTAAAGTCGCCGTTGCGCATCGTTTGAAACTAGTTTGGTTTTTGTTGGGAATATCTATGATAGTGTGATGAAATAGCAGGTCGTAGGTGATTTTATGAGAGTGAAAAATTAAAAAGTATTTTTTTATGCATAAGTCGTCAGATTGACTGCTCCACGCCTGATGGTAAGCAGTGGCGCAATCCAGAACATGGTGGCCGCCGTTACAGGTGCCGTCCTTGCAACGGCGGTCCCCACCCTGACGTCCACGACAGTTGTTTTTTTACGCCCCGCTTGAAGGACTCGAGACTGTAGGATGAAGCAAGCACGTGTGCTGGCAGAGCATTCCAGAACTTAATGATGCGACATAGAAAAGAGTCGCCGAACAGCTTGGTTCTTGATGAAATTGTTTAAACCGTATGTGGGTGACATCTAAGTCTTGCACGTGTTGTCCTGTGTAGGAAGGGAGAGGGTGGGGCCAGTTGGAAGAGCTCATTAGAACACTCACCATGGTATAGCCGATAGAAGACTGCCAATGAGGCGACATCTCTACGTAGCTGTAGAGGCTCGAGACTTTTGGTGACCTCGGGACTATCTATCTATCTATGGGGGGTATCTAGTGGACGGCATTGGATTCTTCACTTTTGAGCTAACGAAACTTGGGATTTAGTTAATACCATTTGCCTTCTCTTTCCGAAATAAAATCCTCTTTCCCAATATAATTTCTTGTAATGGGTTTTCACCATGTAACGTTTACTTCCATATCTTACATAGTTAGGAAAAAGTTAATGCTTAAACGGGATTCGAACTCGCGATCTGTCTCTTACGGGGGAACGCTTGACCGCTTAGCCACGAAACCTCGTATGAATCATTCAAAATTTTCCTACACAACTAACTTTGAGGCCATGGTGGGAGCCATCTACCGACAATCATACGAACTATCGGTCACAATGAATGACGTTACAGTCATTTTTAAACATTGTGTTTTTGATTCGAGTGTAAGGGAAAGATCGCGGGTTGGAATCCCGTCGAAGCATTCACTTTTTCCTATCTAAATTTGAATTGAACAGTCAGCATACTAAATTTCAAAATTTTCAGTACATCTTACATAGATATAGACAGTCGCCTATAGGTACAGTAGCATAAGCACGAAATACTATCGAATTCGTAATATAAAGGTGTCGATAGAACAGAGCATTGCGATTGGCGGGCTACACACGCACACAGGTTCACAAGAGGCAGACTGCCAATCACAATGTTCCGTTCTCTCGAAACCTTTACATTACGAATTCGATAGGAGTTCATGCTAGTGCTATAAGTACTTGTGTTATACCATTTCGTGACCTAATCATTCTACTAGATATTAAACCCAAAATCAGTCATTTTACAGTCGTTGATAAATCTCTATCACATTTTTAAAGCAGCACGGATGTTTTGATCACGCATTTGCACAACACAGTTATAAAAAAACACCAGTTTTAATTTTATAATAGCCAGTTTTGTCTACAGCCATTTAAGATAAGCGGAAGCGGTCTTTATATGATATTTGATATGCATCTAAACAAATTAAAAACACATGGTTAACTTTTAACGTGTCCATTACGTACAATTTATCTTAGAAAGCAAACTAGCTTCATAAAACAAAGTGTTTACTTTCAAATTCCAACTAAAATCCGCTGAAGTTAATTGTCCGTAATAATTATAGAATTCAGGTATAGAACTTTTGGTCGTATGTAGCCTTACATTTGGTATACACACTCTACAAGAACCAAGCGGTTACGTGAGTCTTTCTTCTGCCGCACCATTAAGTCCTGGAATTCCTTACCGACCCACGTGTTTCCTTCTTTCTTCAGTCCGGCGGGGCGTGAAAAAGCATCTGTTGAGGCCTTCAAGCTGAGCACCACCATTGTAGCACTGTATGTGTTCGCAATGGTGACTCTCTTTTATGAGACTTTGCCTTTAGCTTAACATCAGGCGAGGTGAAGTCAAATTGACGTGCCATAAAAAAATTGTTGATAATTCCGTTTGTGGTTCACGGGTTCATAACTGTTGCTTGTGTTGTATAAAACACAACCACTAAAGGCTAAACCTTTTCAGTTTATTTATCTTTATCTATTCTTTGATACTCTTAACATAGAAATAGAAAACTTTTTTGTCTATTACAGAATATTTTTTTTTATTAATATTATTGTCAATAATTTCCATATACAATATACAATCATACAGTCTTTAGTCATTCCATTTCTTTCTCTTCTGAAACTCAAGAATATTACGTTCCGTTATAACATTATGTCTTTCTCTGAATAAATCTGAATTCCTATTTGTAATATAGCCCTTTTCAGCATTATATATACAGTTTACGTAGAATGAAACACCTCTGTTCCTTTATGTGCCTTAAAAGGAGTGGCTTGATACGAAATGTTAGATCTCACCACGCCTTTATGCTAAAGTAGATTCATTAAAAGATTCTGTGGAATATATTCTTAGACATTATTAAATGGGTGTGATTTAATCTGTCCTCAAAATAGTATATATACCATCAGAATATGGTTTCGAGTGACATAAATGATCTCCTATTTCTTCATTCATTATCATAAAAGTCACTTAGCGCAAAGAAATCTCTTCTAACCTTAACATACGCGTCATATTCCGCGAACAATTGTCGATATATTTGTAGCGGTAGATGTATTTTTTATTTGGGATACGTCAATTTGACTTCACCTCGCCTGATGGTAAGCTGAAGGCAAAGTCTCAGGTAAAAGACAGCTCCCCATTACATCTACTATATTTGGCGGTAGAGTAACCATTTTGAGTACCAATATTTGATAATAAAATAGAAACTTTTCCTTATAAAATTTATTCTCTAAATCAACAGTGCTATATCGAATAGTGATGAATTTCCTAGCCAGCATGAAGGAATGCCAAACCGCATACCTCAAAGCAAGGAAAAAGACTTCTTACCCGAGGAGATAGGACTTTGTACCTAGTTAGTAGTTGTAGGTAGTTTCACTGGTGCAGCCACAAGTTAATGAAGTAAAAGGTCTAGCTACGTGAGCGGCAAAGACTATGGACGTAACGTCATGTCCGAAACCTCAGCATTCCTCTCGAGACCATGGACGTAACGCCACGTCCGAGACGACGGCAGTCCTCTCAGACCATGGATGTAATGCCACGTCCGAAACGTCAGCTGTCCTTTCGCGACCATTAAGTCTCGTTCTGTCATAAAAATTATGTTTGAAAATCGTTTAAGTTGAAATCAAAATACGTGTTGGTTTGAAAGTCTTCATCTTCTTTCAACATAAGAATAGAGCCTTTAAAGTCTTTGCGGAAGGAGTATTGGGTGTCATTGCGTACAATGGGAGAGATTGATTTCCCGTGGTGGACTACAATAATACACCAAATGATTGATTGATAATAAAATTGACATTATAATTTATGTCTTAAATTTATAACATTGCCTTTTTAATTTATGTTGCAATGAAATCTGATCGTACATATTTCAATACAAGATTGATAGCTTTTTGATGTGTTTTGTAAGTGAGCTTGTGAATATTACGTATCTATAAAATGAAACTGTACTTTTAGTATACAAGTTATTCGTAATATTATTTACGAGAACCAAGCGGTTCGGCGACTCTTTTCTATGTCGCACCATTAAGTCCTGGATTGCTTTGCCTGCACACGCGTTTCCTTCATCCTACAATTTCGGGTCCTTTGTGAAAAAACAACTGTCGAGGCCGTTAGGCTGGAGTAAGTGCGTTGCAGGGACAGCACCTGTAACAGCGGCCACCATGTTCTGGACTGCGCCTATGATTACCATCATGCGTAGTGCAGTCAATTTGACGACCTAAGCATAAAAAATCGCTCTAACTGCCACCTCACACAAGTGAAATTTTCCAACATATTTGTAACACTTTTTATAAATAAATACGTTATTTGATAGTGTGAGAATCCTGTTCCCCTTTCCTGCAGGTGGCTACGTGCGTGTGTCACCTTTGTAGTGTTACAAGCGTTCATAAATAATATTAAATAGGTCAATTGCGCACACCGTACCCAAAACTAGTAGGTTTGCATGTTTTATTTAAAAAAAACTGACATGCGGAGGAATTCCACGACGCTTTTTATTATTTTTTTGGTTTTAATTATCGTGCCAATTTTTTTTTTAATGATTAGTTTATTATAGGTATCTCGTTAATTAAATACATGTCTTATTCACTTAAAAAAACTACAATAAAAGTAGGTGAATGTCGAAAGCATTGTATAAAATGTGAAGAAACTTGGTGCAATGTGCCCAGTGTTTAATCATTTCAAACCTCATTCATAAAACAGTAACGTGATTAACGTTAAAAACAGTTCAACGGATTTAAAATTTGGTAGAAATCACAGATACTTCTGCTACTTTTAATCCAGAAATCCGTTGACCGACCCCCGGGCAACACTTAGAATAATAATAATTTATAAGAATAATAATTTTAAACATACGACAATTGCAACACTTGCATTCGAAGCTTTCATTCCGCTAATCGCTAGCAGTGGGACCCCATCCTGACCTTTTACTTCTCTACATAAAGTTGTATTGCCATCGCTGCAGGCTGTACCATTCTGCCGTTCTTTCATTGTTTCCTTTTATTTATAACGTTATTATTGTGAGTTATGAATACTAAGTTCATTGTTTTAGTCTAGTACAGAGGTTAATATGTTAACTTACCTAAAAGGCCTCATATATTACTACTACGGTACTATATTATTATCTTAAGCTTATTATGAAACCATGTAAATTTTGTATGTATCTATATAAATGACGATCTCGGCGAAGACTCTAACGATATGGACGATTTTTATCATTTGCTGTGATTTGGACCTATTCAATAAACCATATCATTCTCTGAACCTTTTCCCAATTCAGTTGGGGTCGGCTTTCCAGTCTAACTGTTATGCGGCTGAACTTCGATATTTTCCGTGAAACGACTGCCATCTGACCGGCACAACCAATGGCGATTTCGAAGTTCCAAGTTAGACTGGTTGGACTTTTGTGGGCTCCAACAACCCGTAACGACTGCCATAGATGTTTGTATGGCAACCGTGACTGACGACGGCTTAACGTGCTCTCCGAGGCACGACCAGACCAGTGCAAACAGCCATATATACAACTTTTTGCACTGAGCGGGGATCGAACCCGTGCCCCGTGTGTAGCAGTCGCGTGCACTACCGCCACGCCATGGAGGCAGTATTCAATAAACAAAAACATTTTTTTTATTCATAAATTGCATGGGCAACTTGACTTCACTTCGCCTGATGTTAAACTAATGGTAAAGTCTCATAAAAGAAGGTCACCATAATAATATTCTAGGACAATCTACACAACGCCACCTAGACCAAAGCAAAGCGTATAACTAACTTGTAGTATGGGCTCTACAATGTTATTAAATAAACAACAACAGTTTAAATTACAACTAATCTACGTACTCATTCGCAATGAGACCATCCTGCTTTAACAAAAACCGACTCACCCAGGCATCATTCACAAAGCATTGTACACAATGCATATTTCTCATACAGTTATGTGAGATCAGCTAGCGATACGGCTCACTAGAGGGCTAGAGTGCAAGCTCCGAGGGCGCATTTAACCTGTAACCTCCAGCATCGAGACTTGCAATACTGTAGCACTAGCATGAACTCCTATCAAATTCGTAATGTAAAGGTATCGACAGAACGGCATTGCGATTGGCGGGCTACACATGCACACAGGTTCACGAGAGGCAGACTGCCAATCACAATGCTTCGTTCTCTCGGAACCTTTACATTACGAATTAGATAGTATTTCGTGCTAAGGCTACAGATCAAGTTTTATGAGACTTTCTTGATCCTTTGTGCAGGACTACAGTCGGTGTTAACCCTCACATCGCTGTACATAAAGCGAGAAGTTTTATGGACTATTTAAAATCTTGGAATATAAAAGAAGTAATGTCGTTATACCTTGTTAGTGTTAAACTTTTGTGTCGCTAAAGTCATATAATTATGACTATATATCATACAATACAGAAACTTCATGGTCAGGGCCTCTGCCTATGTCGGGGGCCTTGGCACACAAGAATTTGGGGATCCCTTTTTTTTGTATACCGTTTAGGTGGCAAACATGTTCACGTCGCACCTGATAGACCGCCGACCAATTTGTCTTCAAAGTAACAGCACAAAAATAACTGAACAAATGGCTTGTGATAGGTAGGTAAGGGTCCACATCGGTAGTGTAATAGCCAGAAACCGGCACCTCTCGATCATAAGGCCGTCTCCTTACCCACTAAGCTACCGATGCTTTTATTATTTATATCAGATTGAAATAGTTGGAAGCGATCTTATATTATGATATGACTACCTAAAAAATGTAACTACCACACTATTTCGCTACATATAATTAATGGACGCCCCTTTATATTTATTAGTAGCATATTTAATAGCTTATATGACGTTTAGTGAAATAAGTCGTTAAAAAGATATTTACGTCTTCCGTGTACGAAATAAGTCGTCAGATTCGTGATACGGAAGTCTGGGCCGTAGATATCGAGAGAAAGTGCCACTATAGACGATAACTTACTGCAGTAGGTACTTGTTTATGGTCGTTAAGCTTGTCACAATATACCTAAAGGTGTGTCCAGACTTGACATGAACAGAGGACCGGGCAACATTGAGTGTGGACGTAACAACTTGAGGCACATGGGCACAAACTAGAGTTGTGCTGACACGGCCACCAGTCGATCGATGATTTCATTTAAACTCGGCTATCACGCAGCTGAATACGTGACGGACACGCACTTCTGACACGGTCACGGTAATATGTTACGTAAATGTAGACGCGGCATAAGACTGTGAGGGGACGTAATAAACCTTCCTATGCTCTCCGTGAGTAGCGGCGCTGACACAAATTACCACACAACGATGCCAACTCAAAAATGCCGCCAATTCGACAGAAGAAGACCTAAGTGTTCAGAAAGTCGCCTTCAGAAGTTGCTTAACAACTATACTGTCCTTCAAACGGGGCGTGAAATCGCATCTGATGAGGCCGACAAGCTGAGTACCACTAGTGTAGGTACTTTACGTGTTTTTAATGGTGACTCTCGTTCCTGAGACTTTGCCTGAGGTTACCATCAGGTGGGGTGAAGTTAAATTAATGTGTCCCAAATAAAAAAAATACAAATTTATCAACAATCCCCAGATGACAAAGTTAACTTATTTCAAGTTATGTTTATAATTGTTAAGAAGGGTTTAATTAAATTCAAATTATTTGTTTCATGAATCATAGGTCACCGACTAGATGTTTTAAATACAATATAGTACAGCTATGTTCATACAAAATTGTTGAGTCTAAATTGCGAATTATAAATATTAAAGAATACAATAGATTATGACAAGATGTTATGGCAAAATAGTTAATGAAAATGTCAAAATATTAGGCATGTCAAGTGTTAACGTATTTTGAGTCATTATAAATTGTAAACCAAATTTATTATATTAACATTCAAAATAGATGTACACATAAAGCAAGTAAGTAAGTAAAAGGAAATAATAATCAAGTAAGGTTATCAATAAATTTGAATTGGTTAAGTTACTTTTCTCGACAACTGTACGTGTTTTATTGAAAATCTTGCTAAACGATTTTGATATAATTTCATTTGTGTGCTGGATGATTTGAATTCACAATTGGTCCAGTATGTGCTTCGGCAATCGTTCTCTACTATCGAGTATATGATAGTAGAGCCAAGAGCTCTCTCTAAACCAAACAGCACACACAACTTTAACGAACAAACTCTACACAATGGAAATGTTGAAATTATAGAACTAACAATAACTTCTTTATACAATTTTGAACTTAATTTCAACCAGATACGATTCATATTAACTTTACGCTAACATGTAGAGTCAGTGTGCTGTGAAATGACTAGTGAAACCCATTGCGTCGCAGTTAATATGTTTGTAGAGATGTAGAGATGCTCTGACTAAACAATGGTCCACTTTATTTGAGGATCGTAATCAGAAAATTGAGTTACGTTTATAACTGAAACTAAATTAGTGTGTGAATATAACTATTACGTTGCTGTCGTGGAAGGACATAAATATTTTGTTTGTAAGACTTAAGAGTTAAGAGGAGTGAGGGTCAGGAACCCTCGCATCCGCGAAAACATTCACGTCCTTCGCTGGTGCAATTTCAATACATACATTCATACATACAACCATCCAAATATCATCACACACTAGAATTTTTTTTATAAAATTAGTGGGATTAAGTTTAAAAATGGTTATGGAAGGGGAAGCCTTGTGGTATGATTTGTGAAATTTTCAATTGAATTACTTGAGACTACGGTGATATTGATAATAAAAATATATGAAATGAATTATCTGGCTACTCGTACAACTCGGAAGTTTGGACCCACAGACAAAATTCCTCGTACGACCCGATTTAAGGTACGTGTTCGACCTAAAAAAATAAATTTATAAAAACTGTCCTTGATCGACCTTATTATGAGTACGTGTTAGACCCACAAAAATATATGTTTCATCAATGTTCTTTTAGTACGGCAAAGGTACAGTCATGTTGAGAATTGTTGATAGGAATTTCGAGTCACAAAGATTCACATTTCATTAAGTTTTTTTCAGTCACTCCCATACTGTAGTAGTGGTAATAGTGAAATTGTAACATGAAAAGGCCAATTACAAGTTTTCGCATGTAGTACCTAGTAAGAATTATAAAAAAAAGCTTAGTAGGCGATTCCTCTGGTGTTTTCACCAATAAAATGTTACTTGGTCTAGAACCCCAGCAAATCGTCTCCAAGACGAACTGTCGAACTCTTGTTTATTTCAACGGAAAGGGAATATAAAGGATGACGGCCGGGTGGAGGGCGCACCTGCTTCCCTTTCAACCTCGCGTCGTCAATATCGCCATCCGGTTTCCAGCACACATTGTTTTACAAAGGTCGATAGTTTAGTTCGATCATTGCAAAACATTAAGCATAACATACATACATACATATGCTCCCGCCCGTAAGCCACGAAGGGATAGGCAGAGGTGTAATAAACATCCACATTTCGCCAACTTATTGCCGTTAATCGGGCACTATGTAAAAAATGGGTATGCGAAAAAATGTTGCGTCTAAATAAATATGGAAAAATAAATTTTGACCAGATTCTTTGCTATGCAGTGTAAATCGCAAGGAAATTAATAACGTGCTTAGCCGCACAAGCACTACCAATTAACGTCTTGGAGAGTATCAGACGACCTTATGCAAAACAAGATGTACACATAATTTTAATTTTTCTTATGTTAAGAGGTTTTGGAAGCCGCGGTAGCCTAGTGGTATGGGTAATGGACTGCTGAGACGAGGTCTCGAGTTCGATCCCAGGTTACCATGGCACACACCAATGACTTTTCGATGCTTTTCGAAGTTATGTGTGTATTTATCGCAGGTTTATAAGTGCCTCGGAGAGCACGTTAAGCCGTCGGTCCCGGTTGCCATACAAACATCTATGGCAGTCGTTACGGGTAGTTGGAGCCCTCAAAAGTCCAACCAGCCTAACTTGGAACTTCGATATCGCCATTGGTCATTAGACCATTGGTTGTGGAGGTCAGATGGCAGTCGCTTCACGGAAAAAATATCGAAGTTCAGCCGCATCACAGTTAGACTGGAAAGCCGACCCCAACTGAGTTGGGAAAAAGGTTCAGGGAATGATGATAAGAGGTTTTGGAATACTGTTTCAACGGTGGTCAGACGGTATCCAGTTGGACGATAGATCGAGTTTTCCTTCTCTCGCAATGATATCGTCTGTGTATTTTTCCGATAGCTGCGGTAGCCTAGTGGTATGGGTAATGGACTGCTGAGACAAGGTCTCGGGTTCGATCCAAGGTTTTACCATAGCACACACTAATGACTTTTCGATGCTTTTCGAAGTTATGTGCGTATTTATCGCAGGTTTATAAGTGCCCGGTTAATGGCAATAGGCTCGCCACCTATTACATTGGGACCTAAACATAAACTGGCGAAATGTGGGTGCTAACACCTTTGCCTACTTCTTCGGGGATATAGGCGTGGGTTTATGTTATGTTATATCTTTCCTATAGTCGATAGACACGAATAAGATGGGCTAATGTTCCTTTCTCCGCTACCACACTGTTAAGTTGATAGATTAACATCGTCAGGGTTATCTTGAAGCAATTTTTATATAAGACAGTAGATATGACTTCACCTTGCGCGATGGTAAGACAAAGGAGAGGTCTCGAGAATGAAGGCCACCATTACAAATGCCAATAGTGTTACAATGTTGGTCTTCAACTGGACGGCCTTGTTGGACGTTTTTGTGGTAATTAGTTATTAGTAACAATCAAATATACACACTAGTTATATATTTTTTTCAAAATTCTTGTTCGTTTGTCTGTATTCTCGATGGATACAAAATCTATATTAAAAAGTTCGAGGTAAACCTCGCTCAAATGTTAAAAACGATCACGATGTCAATATTCGTTCTTCAAAATTGTGTTTCGAACGAGCCGATCTAACATTTCATTTGATTTTGACAGATCGAGACTAAATACTGAAGATCGCTAGAAACAGCGAATAAAAAGTACCGCGGTAGCGTAGTGGTATGTGTAATGGACTGCTGAGGTGACTGTCGGGGTCGATCGCAGATTTTACCATGGCACACATAAATGAAACGATGCTTTTCGAAATTATGTGTGTATTTATCGCAGGTTTATAAGTGCCCGGTTTATGGTAATAGGCTCGCCACCTATTATGTTGGGACCTAAACATAAACTGGCGAAATGTGGGTCTCGACCTCTGCCTACCCATTCGGGGATATAGGCGTGAGTTTATGTTATGCTATGTAAAAAATAACTTTAAATAGTTTAATATTAATATTATTGCTTTAAATTAAATCATTCGTAATATATAATACGATTAACGAAAGCGGTCGCAGATGTTGGACAACTTGTGATTATATGAGACAGAAAGATTTACTACTAAGTAATTCAAGTGTATGCGTTTGAGAAGCCGCATTACCGTTCCATTGGTGTAAAAGAGATGCAAAAACTGTGCGAAGAGTTATTATGCCACGCAATGGAAAGAATTTCGTTTCGTATTGTCCTTCGATTTTGAAGTTCTGTTTTTTAATCGATACACATGTTCACCCAGGCAATGTGTATCAATTAAAAATATGTAGGTACTCCTTTTAGTTTGAGACGGGGCCATATCTTCGAAATCTAAGTCAACATCAACTGTATAGCAGTACATAAACGGATAAGGCTGTAGCATATATTTCCGTCACGGAGTAACTCCGTGTGACCAACTGTTGATGAGTCAAATTGCAGTTATTGTCGTATTAATAACTTTTAGATACAGAACACAACATGAACTCACGCATATATGATATCACCCCCTGAAGGAGTAGCCAAAGGTGTTAGCACCCACATTTCGCCAGTTTATATTCAGATCCCAATGTAATATGTGGCCAGTCTTAGATCGGAAAGTCATTGGTGTGTACCATGGTAAAACTTGAAATCAAACTCGAGACCTCATCTCAGCAGTCAATTACCCATACCACTAGCCTACCGCAGCTGACCCTAACTCTAAGATAGTCCTACATTACTGTACACGTATTGCTAGAGATTTGGGAAATAGAAACGCGTTTTAGTTGATGAGCACTATCTATCTTCATTTTTCTGAGCCTATTCCCAACTCAGTTGGGGTCGGCTTTCTAGGCTAACTAAGATGCGGCTGAATTTCGACTTCGAACGGCCTCATGAGATGCTTTTTCACGCCCCACTTAAGGGACCTAGGACTGTACGGGACTGTAGGAAAAAGGAAACACGTGCGCCGGTAAGGAATTCCAAGACTTAATGGTGCGGCAGAGGAAAGACTCACCGAACCGCTTGGTTCTTTGTTTTTTAAGTTCTTTTACTACGAGTACCTAAGTGAGTGACCATGTAATTTAAATAGCTATACAATACAAAACTACTATATATATATATATATATATACATGGTTAGTTACAGTTTCCTTTCAAACGTAATTAATGTTGTAATATCCGCCATGGTTTAGAGATGACGTAACTACTCAGTACTTACACTTTTTATGCCTAGAATTAAAATTATTGTCTGCCGCAGTGCTGCTCAGTCGCAGTTGCAAACATCCATAGGCCAAGGTAACCACTATTCATTATGTGGGCCGTGTGCTTGTCTGCCCCGTAGGTGGTGAAAATAAATATTATATGGAGTCTGGGAAAATGTATCTATTACACGCATAATAAAATAATTTTGAAAATAAAGATTTACAAAATAATAATACTATTTCTCTTTGCAAATATACACTTACAATATTATAAAAGGGAAAGATTTGTATTTTTACGTGTGTATGTTTGCAATGCATAAACTCAAAAATAACTTTGCCGATTTAAAAAATTCTTTCACCATTGATAAGCTAAATTCACTCTGAGTAACATAGAAGCCGACCCCAACTGAGTTGGGAAAAAGGTTCAGGGAATGATGATAACATAGGCTCTATTTATTGACAGAAAAGATAAGGGATCCTTGCTAAAACTTGAGTAACGTAACCCAAGGTGTGAATAAGTGCCCTAAAACGTCTTTCGTTGCATGCGCTGCGGATACTATTGATGATGGAACAAAAGTGTGTGAGTCGAGTGGAGAGGCAACTAGAGAGGCGCGCAGAGCGCTAAACTGGATAAAACTGCGTGACATCCACGTGGCCGGAGCCGCGGGTTGTTACTTAGTAAGCTAGTATTTTATATTTTGCTAGGGGATGCTTCATGTGCCTCTGCTCAAGCACATCCCATTGGTACCTATGGGAATTTAAAATTTTTTTTCATAATAACATTGGATTGTTTACTTGCAAAACGTAATATTTTACATTTTGCATATACATATACAAGAACTATCACTTAAGTTACTAAGACATTATAATTTATGCCTTGTAAATAATAGAGTCTAAATTTCAATAACCGTACATTACGAATTTAGCTAGACTAATCATAACTCCGAATGAATATTCAACTTTATCTCTATAATCATAGAGTCGTAATTATCTTGTAACAGTAGATAATAAGGACGAACGTTATCAATGCATTTTGAACTGTAACATGTTTAAAATAAAGCTCGTAATATCTTGTATCATTGTGGTGGTTCTATAATTTTGCGTCGTTATCGGTTTTATAGGTGCTATTGACATTTCCATGACTACGGGAAAACTCAGACATGCGACAAACACCAGTTTCTGTAATATATCTCAAATTCAAATTCAAATTCAAATATCTTCATTGTGAAACATAGGTACAGAGTTACGGTTACGGTACAGAGATGGTCTATTACATAATTTGATCAGCTATGTTCAGTCATAGTGGCGTACAATATTATGTAAAAAGAATTCTAAATTATAAATTACCATTTAAATTAAATTAATTAAATTAATCTCTCTACTTTATACTTTATAGCCTAGTGGTATGGGTAATGGACTGCTGAGACGATGTCTCGGGTTCGATCCCAGGTTACCAATGCACACACCAATGACTTTTCGATGTTTTTCGACGTTATGTGTGTTTTTATCTGCCCGGTTAATGGTAATAGGCTCGCTACTTATTACATTGGGACCTAAACATAAACTGGGGAAATGTGGGTGCTAGCACCTCTGCCTACCCCTTCGGGGATAAAGGCGTGAGTTTATGTTATGTTATCTCTCTACTTAGCGAGAAATTCTATGTCTTTGTGTAGGAGTTACCAGTTCCTTCGAAGACTTACATGGGGTCACAGATAAAACACACTTTTTTTGCGTGCGCGAAGTCCCCACGGATACCCCCACCGGAGCCGGTTGGGTAGGTTATATCGGACTCGAACCGACTAAAACGCACGCCGTTTTTGCGTTTTTTGGTTGCCAGAGGTGAGGTAGTAGCGAACATATCCCTCGCACCCCGGCAGACCCGGGCCCTCTCTTTCGAGATAACCCCCTTCGGATACCCAGTAATGATGATAACAAAATTAGTTTAACTGGAGTAGTAACTACAAATATCTAATAGTAACTATTCAAATCAATTTAGATTGGAAAAAGTGGAAGGACTTGAACCAACGTGGTCACCCCCTAAGACATGAAGGAGACCTACGAATGCCCAGTAGCTCAGTGGTCACTCCGGCAATCAAGGACCCATGGACGGCGTGCGTTTTAGTCGGTTCGAGTCCGACATAATCACCTCCATCGGTTTTGGTGGAGGTGGTATCCGTGAGGATTTTGCGCATGATAAAAAAAAGTAGCTCAGTGGTCAGAGAATTTGCCCCGTAAGAGGCAGGTCCCTGGTGCCTTCAAGTGCCGTCTAGACATTCACTTTTTCCAATCTAAAACGATTCTACAATATATTTCAAAGAAATAAATGTACTTTAGACTTTACAATAGATAAAAAGAACTCTACTAGAAAAAGGCCGCACGCAATACGAGAACAGCGACGCGTTGATGTCTGTTCAAAGATAAGATCTACGGAGCCATTGTAGAGTGGTAGACTCTATGTAGAGCAACTCTGTTCAAACCAAATTCTTTATTTATAAAGTATCTATGTTTAAATGAGGGTTAGCTTAATGTAGAGAGTATGTGATATAAGTTTTTATACGCATTGAGGTGTTGTTTCGGCATGAGGTTCGATAAACTAGAAATAAAAATTAATAATTTAATGAAATTTTAACATAACATAAACGATCGAGCGATCACGCCTATATCCCCAAAGGGGTAGAGGTATTAGCACCCACATTTCGACAATTTATATTTAGGTCCCAATGTAATATGTGGCGAGCCTATTGCCATTAACCGGGCACTTATAAACCTGCGATAAATACACACATAACTTCGAAAAGCATCGAAAAATCATTGGTGCTATGGTAAAACCTGGGATCGAAGACCTCGTCTCAGCAGTCCATTACCCATACCACTAGGCTACAGCGGTTGTATTAATATGTTAAACATTAGAAAAGTCAACCTTAAAGTGATATAGAGATGGGCGGAACCGCGTGCATTAGCTAGTAGGAGAGTGTATGTAGTGTTTTGCATAGTGGAAGGCTTTAGTTACTATCTGCTAACGATCTATTGTCACTTACGATGTTATCGCTCCGAGGGCCAGTGATTAACGATGTACATATTATTCATGCGATACAGAGATAAATGTTTTCGCTCCAATTAAATTCTATCACGGGTTCGATTCTCAGGTTAGGATAAGTTGGGTCTGTAGGTAAAAAGTGGAGCCGTCTGTCACCCTAGCAGAAGCAATCTGCGTTTCCATATTTTTTTTTATACTACGTAGGTGGCAGACAAGCACACGGCCCACCTGATGGAAAGCGGCCACCGTGGTCTATGTACGTGTGCAACACTAAGGGTGTCACACACGCGCTGCCCACCCTGAAGGGAAAGGGCGAGAGCTGGGAAGGGGTGGGGAGGCTAGGAAGGGGAGGGGAAGGAGGGGTACAGTGAGCTCTGGCTACCCTACTTACCGGCGGGAACACAACACGATGGTTATTATGACCGCGGTCTTCTGTAGGGCGGAGGTACTTCCCCAGTTGGACAGCTCATTTCGGACGGGAGATACCGTCGTGTCCTACCTCCGTTAATATACCCGGGGACTAGACTTTTTTCTTTTTCGTGTTCGAAATCCCCACGGATACCAATCCCACCGAATCCGGTGAGAGAGGTTATGTCGGACTCGAACCGACTAAAACGCACGCCATCTTTGAGTAGGTAGCCGATAATTGCCGATATACTAATCAATATTTCTCTGGACCCTAAATCCGGAGGCACCTTTGACTGGCCCGTTTCGGGTGATAGGGACGAAGGAAAGGGAAAAAAGAAAGGAGAGGTTAGGTTTTTTTTTGTTATTTGGGTCACGTCAATTTGATTTCACCCGGCCTGATGGTAAGCTGAAAGCAGTCTCAGGAAAGAGGGTCTCTATTACACATATTTCTCCGAAATAGTGTTTATAAGTAGTGATATATTTTCGGAGTGTATTTATTTTCAGAAAAGTCTAATGGCCCACAATTTTTATTCGAAATCGTGTCGTGTTGCTAGCAGTAAGCCCGCAAGTCGTACTTATTGCTGCGAGAAGTAATGATGATTAATGACGTATCATAGTATTCATGGAATGTAGAGATAGAGATATTTTTCCCAAAGGGGAAAAGGCGTGACTATATATATGTGTAGCTATACATATAGAGTTAGAAAATATAGTTCGCTCCGAAAACTTTCTTACTGTTCACCTTTAGACATTCTGGTTTGTGGTTTTTTGGCAATTTACAGTTGGAATAGTGAGCCCCCGTTGACGGCAATAGGTTCACTAGTAAACTAAAAACATTATATAGCTAAATATATGTGTTATAATCCTCTCTATCTACCTTTTAAAGACACAGTCGTGAGTGCATAACAATAGCCTTTTAGTTAATGGGTTTATTTTTAGACGCTCTACTGTGCTAAGAACAGTTTTGTTTCATATTGGGTATAAGGTCAACCTTCAATATCAATGTAGAGTTCCCAATACAAGTAAAACCTTCAGTTAATCAGTTGTAGAGTCAAAATTGAATACAGATATTCTTGTTATGTGCCCGTAGACGTTGGGCAGAAGTGTATTGTAGTCCAATTTTCATCAACAATGTTTTGGATGCTACGTAATAGTTGATGAGTTTTGTTGACTACGTGCGACTAATAAGAATTTCCTAATACTGCTCAACCTGGTATTGGAACCTGGGACATAATTTAGTTCCCTATATATGTACTGTTATATTATCAGTTAATAAATACATTATAAAAACAAAAAAATGCTAAAACTAAAGTGCGATCGAATGATTAAAACAAAATATCAAAACAAAATACACACCTTGAGCAAATCCAATGCACACCACGGTGAACACAGAAACGTACACACACAACACACACGTTATGTACCACACAACACACATCCATGTACAATACACAACACAACACACTTGTCACTTCGTGATAAAACCACTTCTAAATTCAAAAAAATATTTAAAAAACACAACACCAGTAACGTAGCGATTCCGTGTAAAGGTTTCGAACGACTGACGCGTCGAAGCCTGCGTCCGCGCGCCTCTGCAGTCTTCCCTTCTCGCTCGCACTCGTTGCTAGTACACTAAACACCTGAAACAGAAATACAGGTATGATAAATGTATACAACTTTGATGGAGCGAAAGCTTTCGGCAAAAAAAAGTTGATTTGTAATTTTATAAGTCGCTTGACAATCAGACTTGCTGGTCAAGTCACTTGTTCTCGGAACATACGTCGATATGTAGAGGTCTACATACATATAGTCAAGCCGAGAAGTAAATAGAAGTGTATTCGATGACCTCTGTGGCGTGGTGGTAATGAACACAACTGGACTGAACACACTGCAGGAGGCGCGGGTTCGATTCCCGCTCAGTGCAAATATTTCTGTGCATGAATATGTATCTGGGTATGTTTTTAAGTATGTCTGTTCCAATTAATCTCACTATCTACTTTTTGATTGTGAGAATCACACAGTGCAAATCCCTAGATAACAGTAATTGAATGCCCTAAATTAATAGAATCACACAGTGCAATTCCCTGGATAGCAGTTGAATGCCCTAAATTAATAGAATCACACAGAACTATTCCCTGGGTAGCAGTTGCATGCCCTAAATTAATAGAATCACACAGAGCTATTCACTGGATAGCAATTAAATGCTCTAAATTAATAGAATCACATAGTGCAATTCCATAGATTACCTATATTTAAATGCTCTAAATTAATAGAATCACATAGTGCAATTCCATAGATTACCTATATTTAAATGCTCTAAATTAATAGAATCACATAGTGCAATTCCATAGATTACGTTTTTTTTTTTTTTTTTTTTTATATATTGCACGTCAATTTGACTTCACCTTGCCCGATGTTGAGCTGAAGGCAAAGTCCCATGAAAGAGGGTCACCATTGCAAACACGTTCAGTGCTACAATGGTGGCGCTCAGCTTGACGGCCTCATCAGATGCTTTTTCACGCCCCGCTTAAAGGACCCGGGACTGTAGGAAGAAGGTATATTTAAATGCTCTAAATTAATAGAATCACATAGTGCAATTCCATAGATTACGTATATTTAAATGCTCTAAATTAATAGAATCACACAGTGCAATTCCATAGATATCAGTTGATACTCTAAATTAATAGAATCACACAGTGCAATTCCCTGAATAGCAATTGAATGTTCTAAATGCTAATTAGGCGTGCTTGACAACCGTGATAAAGTCAAGTCACCTGCTTGTTGAGCACTTCTGATTATGAAGATCAACAGCATAACATTACCGCAGCTGTCGTCACGAATTATGAACACAAATGTCTTATATTTCACGACTAGCTGAGCCTCGCGACCTCACCTGCCATGGCCGCCTTTAGTGTACGATAAATTGGTTGGACGATAAATAATTATATTACTAGTGTCAACAGATAACACTGTTCAAGTGAGTCTTATCTATATATATATATATATATAAATGAATTGCTGTTCGTTAGTCTCGCTAAAACTCGAGAACGGCTGGACCGATTTGGCTAATTTAGGTTTTAAATTATTCGTGGAAGTCCGGACAAGGTTTAAATGGTGAACAAATATGAAAATGCTCGAAATGCACCAGCGGGAACAGGATCAGATAAACGCGAGTGGAGCCGCGGGCAACAGCTAGTGCTGAATTTTCGTATTTCTTTTTCTGTTAGTTAATATAAATTATTTTGTGCTAATTGTAGGTTTGTAGTGTGTTTAAATAAACAAATTTTCTTTCTTTCTTTCTTTCTGAATAAAGTACATATTATGGGTAGCGAAACTTGGGTATTAACGAGATCAAATGGCAAATAATAAAAAAAGAATTATTGAAATCGGTCCAGTAGTTTCGGAACCTGTTCGTTACAATCAAACAAAAATCTTTCCTCTTTATAATATTAGTGTAGATTGAACTTGTAGCCTCAATAACAACTCCAATACCTTACCTATTACGCAATCACTAATAACATAAAATTTCACAAATCAATAATGTAATATCTATCAAAACAAATAACAAAACCATTACAATAGTCTAACAGTAAATCTTGCAACATGCGAGTCAGCTAAGGCCGCTCGCGGTTTCAAGTGCCCGCATAATGTTACATTAAAAAAAACCTTCGTATTTCCCACAATAGTTTATGGTTTGTTCGATGAGCGGGCTTGACGTTGTGGTGTAGACCATAGTTTCTCAATCTTAATGTGGCAACACTACCTTTGCTGACTGTTTATAATAAATCACTAATGACATTGTACTTCTAATAATGGTTTTTTTATACAACTTAGGTCACAGACAAGCACGCGGCCCACCTGATGGTAAGTGGTTACCGTGGCCTATGGGCGAGTGTAATACTAGAGGAATAACACTCGTGTCGCAACCCCTGTAAGAACAGAGACATTCTGTGTCGTCAGCGTAGAAAAGTGTAGGATAAGCCTTTGGTTTTCCCATTGACAACACAAAACCTCTCTAGTGAGCTCTGGCTACCCTACTCACCACCGAAAACACAACACAAGGTTATTAAAGCGATAGCGATATTCTGTAGGGTGGAGGTACTTCCCCAGTCGGACTGCTCGATTGGGACGGATATACCATCGTCTCCTACCTCCTCTTAAAATATAAATATTGATGACAAAGTATACTAATATGTATATATTACTACTGTTAATTTGACTGGGTAAATAACCTAATAAATATATAATTTCTGTTAATGTTGTCTGAGTAAACTAAGATGTATTGTATCTCTAATATACACTGACGGACTCATAAACTGCATCAAAGTAATAGACGACTTTGAAATAAATATTTTAACCAAGTATGCATACTTTCTATACAGATTTAAATTGAAACCTCTAGATTGGTTCGTGAACTTTAAAACAGCGTAGGATCATATCTTTAAGTTTAAGTTTATGTACTGGAAAGGACCTTAAGACTTTTTTTGAAGAAAAAACAGAAATTTAAGAAAAATTGGTTTAATTAAAAAATTGGTTTTAACAATAGACACAAACTTTATGCAAGGGTTTATTTGTGTTTTAATAAGGTGTATTACCCCCACGTGCCCTTATTACGGATTCTATTCCGCATAGATTTTATAAGGGTTTTTAAAAGATCTTGCGGAATATTGTCCCATTCTTCTGAAAGTGCTGTTCTTAGTGCTGCCACTGTCGTGGGCGAAGGGTTTCTCGCATATACAGCTCTTTTTAAATTGTCCCAAACATGCTCGATGGGATTAAGATCCGGGCTGCGTGCTGGCCAATTCATTGTACGTATCCCAACCTCTTCGCAATAATGTTGAACTTGTGCAGCTGCATGCGGCTGGGCATTATCCTGCATGAAAGTAAAATTTTCGCCTATGAATCCCATGTGAGGCACCACGTGATCTTCTAATATCTCTGTTATGTAGCGATGTGCTGTCAAACCCCCTCTATTACCGTTTTGACGGACCATGTCTATGAACACAAGTTCTGTTCGCCCGTTCATCGATATGCCACCCCAGACCATACATGAACCGCCTCCAAAAGGAACACGCTCCTCAATGCAACTTTGAGCATATCGCTCCCCACGTCGACGATAGACTCTTCTGCGACCATCTGCACCATATAAACATGTCCTACACTCGTCCGTGAACAATACAGAGGCCCACTGCTCTTCTGTCCAATTCAGGTGATGACGCGCAAATCTTAAGCGAGCTTGTCTGTGAGCTGTAGACAACTTTGGACCATTTGCTGGTCTAAAAGGGGTGATATCCGCTTCCTTTAACCTTCTTCTTATTGTTCGTGCACACACGTTTACTCCACGCACTTCATTAAGCTCGGTTTTGATGTTAACTGACGTGAGGAAACGATTTCGCAGGGAAGTTATAACAATAAATCGGTCATCACGACCTGTGGTTGCTCGAGTTCTGCCTGTACCACGTCTCCTCCTGTAAGAACCTGTCTCTACAAACCTGTATATTCTAGAAACCGTAGACTGGTTTAAATTTAAATTTCTACCAATCGTTCGTTGATCCAAGCCCTCCCGCACCAATGCTACAATTTGTGCCGCTTGTTCGGACGAAGTATCCATATTATGGTTCAAAAACTCTCGATGTGTTAAAAAACTAACCCAACAATTATGCTGGTAACAATAATTCAATTGACAAAACAAAAAAAATCAATGAGAATCAATTTAAAACTTTGCTATAAATAACACGCAAATCTGATACTACAAGTAAATTTTCTTTTCCCGGCTATATTCATTTGTTTTACTGCAGTTCTATTTTTAAATTTAATTTTTTTTTAAGATTAAGAGCCAGTCTTTCCATATTTATATAATTTAATCTAAAAAGTTTGCATACTTATTATAAAAAATCCTTTTAGAGTAAACCTGAAGTTTGATGCAGTTTATGAGTCCGTCAGTGTAGATAAATGAAATAGTGTAAATTTATATGTATTTTTGGGCTAATAAATAAAATTATATATTATGCTAAATTATTTTTACCGCGGTAGACTAGTGGTATTGGTAATGGACTGCTGAGACGAGGTCTCGGGTTAGATCCCAGGATTTACCATGGCACGCATCAATGACTTTCGATGCTTTTCGAAGGTAAGTGTGTATTTATCGCAGGCTTATAAGTGTAATGTCAAGCGCACCAAAAAAAAAATTAATGGGCCTTTATAGCGAGCCGTAATAATAATGACCGCTAATTTATTTATCTGGGCCTTCTACGGCCTATTGAATATATCAAACTCCCACTAGGGACAACTACACACTTGAGAACCTATGGCCTAGCCGCTATAGGCGATAGAGTTGAACACAAAGAGATAAAAAAATATTTTTAATGGTAGAATGACATTATATTTTTATGACCGAGGGAATATTGATAACATTATGCATACGGCATAGTATGGGTGTTTCTATATATAATATATTTACAAAAAAAAGTATCTAAGTATGTTTATCTGCGTTATAGAACCCATAACACAAGCTAGTTAAACTATGCTTACAATGGGTCTAGATTACATTGTGTAGATTGTCCTAGAATATTTATTTATTATATATTTTATCATAACATTATTGTATTATAAATGACAAGTATGACGAACTTTGTGAGGTGGTTGTAGACATCTGATTGCTGCATCAGAGATCGCCGGTTCGATACCCGGTCAGTGTATTTGTATACAAGTATAAATGCATAGTCGGAACTCGGAATCTCTCTGCGAGATCGAATCGGAGTGTAAGGGAAATACTCCCGATGACGAAGGCCTCTAGTAGTGGCACAATACATATTAATAGCATAAAAAAGGAATATTTGTTAATTTTTTAATTTTTTTTTATATAATTATAATTTCGTTTAACTAGCGTTATTCACTCGCCATCGTGTTAGTAAAGCCTTTAAGCGGGGTGGGAAAAAACAACTGTCGACGCACCTGTAACGGCGGCTAGCATGTTTTTGACTGCGCCCTGCTTACCATCAGGCGAGGTGTAGTAAAAACGACGACGATACGATAGATAGTAAAAACTGCTAATTGAACGGTATACAAAAACCATAACGCATTTATTTTAGTGAACCCGAAGTAATCCGAATGTTTCCGATGCCGAAGACATAATAGTGTCTTCGGCTTCGGAACATTCGGTAACATTTCATATAGCTATAGTAAGAAAACACTCAGTATACCTATCCAAAGATTATCACCAAAACTGTAAATAATTTATTAGCGATTGAAAAACAGTACTCCGTCCCGCGATGTCACGCGTCATTACCGTGAGTGATTCAGTAACAGTATGGCGGCGTGCGGTCATTCGCTCATTACCATAACAGTTTGTGGTCGAAGCTTTTTGCTTTTGATGGTGGACGGCGGTCACCAGCGGCGATTACCGTTCTTGTTCGCCCAACTGTTTAGTCTACGAATTATCTTGTCACTTGCGATTACGTTGAGTTTCACTTATAGAATGTTATTTGTTAAGTTTTTTTAGTTTATATTTAGTTTGTATGGTAGTGAAAGTTAAGTATATCATTATCTTTCCGCGGTAGCCTAGTGGTATGGACTGCTGAGACGAGGTGTCGGGTTCGATCACAGGTTTTACCATGGCACACACTAATGACTTTTCGATGCTTTTCGAAGTTATGTGTGGATTTATCGCAGGTTTATAAGTGACCGGTTAATGGCAATAGGCTCGCCACCTATTACATTGGGACCTAAATATAAACTGGCGAAATATGGGTGCTAGCACCTCTGCCTGCCCCTTCGGGGATATAGGCGTGTCCTATAAAAAAAATATCTTTTTGCTGAGGTATGATACGCTCCAAGACGTTAGTTGGCAGTGCTTGTGCGGCTAAGCTCGTAATTTGCTTGTGATTTACAGCGCATAGCAAGGAATCGGGTCAATTTTTTTTCCTTCTTTCATACCAAGTACAGGATACCGCCACTCGGTAACCGATACCCCATCATCTAAATCGGCACGTTCGTCCGTACGTGCTTGAGTGGTTATATCTTTATAAAAAGTATAGACCCCGCCATATATTTTGGTTCCAAGTCAGGAGAGATGTGTGCGGTATGAAAGGAAATTCATTCTGCGCACGCTCAAATAATGGAATGAACTACTTGCTGTGGTTTTCCCAAGCGACTACAATATGGGGTTCTACAAGAAGGTCATTAAAAGGTTTTTGGTCGGCAGCAAGAGTGTGACGCCCCCTGGTGTTGTAAACGTCCATAGGCCACGGTGACCGCTTTCCATTAGGTGGGCCGCTTGTCTGCCACCTAAGTGGTATTAAAAAGAGAAACCAAACGGGGGGGACACGTGGATTGCTTTGATATAATCGATTTTTCATAAACACCCCCCAAAACTAGGCCACGATAACTAACTACTCTCCATCAGGTGGGCCGTGTGCTTGTCTGCCACCAAAGTTGTATTAAAGATAAAGCGTAGATACTGCGCGTATAGAGCACATTTGAGGGCCAATATATATGGCGAGAAGTATACCTCTGCAAGCCGCTACCGGTGTGGAGGTACTAAGTTATGGTCACGTGTGAAGAATATTAAGTGTGATGTTGTTTATTCAGACAAGCACGCGGCCCCCTGATGGTAAGTGGTTACCGTGGCCTATGGGCGAGTGTAACACCAGAGGAATAACACTCGTGCCGCAACCCCTGTAAGAACAGAGACATTCTGTGTCATCAGCGCAAAAGATCTAGGATAAGCCTTTGGTTTTCCCACTGACAACACAAAACCTCTCTGGTGAGCTCTAGTGACCACCTGATCGAAAGTTTTTACTATGGCCTATGCACGTTTGCAACACCAGGGGTGCTACACCCCCCGGGTCTGGCGGGGTGCGAGGAATATGTTGACTACTATCTCACCTCCGGCAACTAAAGACCCAAAGACGGCGTGCGTTTTGGTCGGTTCGAGTAGATATTTTATGGACATTATTAATTTTTTATCTCGCAGTCAAAAACTTATCTGCCATAATCTGATTAAATAAAGACGTCAATAGATTTGATAGACAAATACCCGCTGTATAGTAATTGTTGTACATCTGCATAATTACAACATAACACTCACATAATGGACTCTTATTAGGCTTGACCAACCGTAACGTAACTAGGTTTTCTTAGTAGCCGACACATTTTAAGTTGGTTATAAATAAATAAAATAAATAAATAAATATTCTAAGACAATCTACACAACGCCACCTAGACCTATGGTAAGCATAGTTTAACTAGCTTGTATTATGTGTTCTAGAATGCGGATGAACATACATAGATACATTTATTTTTTGTAAATACGTACATATTATACATAGAAACACCCAGATCAATGCAGATATTCATATTCTAGCACACAAATATTTGCATTGAGCGGGAATCGAACCCGCGTCTCCTGCGTAGCAGTCGCGTTCACTATCGCTACCCCACGGAGGTCGTCGTCAGGTTATAGTTTCAGCAGAAGTGGCAGTGGGCAGCCGCAAGGTTCTCGAATGGAGACGAGGGGTAGGACGGCCCGCAAGGTGGACCGATGACATAGTCAGACTCGCTCGACTCGTCGTGTAAAGACCACGGTCCCCATCTAACCCCCAATTAGTATGCTAACTGTTCAAATCTAATTTAGATAGGGAAAAGTGAATACTTCGACGGAATTAAAACCTACGATCTTACACTTACATTCGGAACGCTCTGACCGCTAAGCCACGAAGCCTTGTCTAAATCATTCGTAATTCTCCTAAACAACCATCTTCTGGGCGATTTTGGGAGTCATCTACTGACAATCATACGAACAATCGGTCACAATGAATGACGTTATAGCTTAAACTATCACTCTGCCCAATCAAATGTACTGAAAATTTTGAATAGTAATTAGTATGCTGATTGTTAGAATTCAAATCTTTGTTCTATCTTATATATTAAGCAATTAAAATCCATTATTTACTTACGTTAAGTTAATAACGAAACTCACTATCAAGTAGAATAATATCTCAGTAAACTAAAGACCATTTAATTAATAATGACAGCTCGTGTTATTACTGACTGCAATAACTGAGGATGGGCTAAACAGGCTTGTTAAGTGCCTACCCATCTGTAAATGGGATTTTATGAGCGGATTCGCCATAGAAGGCGGGAACACCTATACGATCTATGTAGGTGTCCCACAGTTTTTATATTTGTTATACTTAATACCCATGGTTTGAGTACCTAATTATGCAAATGTATCGTAATGATTAATCGGACTACATTTTTGCATACATTCCGCAATGTATAGAATCCTTGGTCACGCCCGTAATCCCGGCAGGGGTAGGCAAAGGTATAAAACACCCACATTTTGCAAATTATGGTCGGTCCCACGTAAAAGATGGCGAACCTATTGCCGCCAATCGGGCACTTTGTAACAAAATGGGTATGCCGAAAATAAATTCCTAACAGAAAATGTTGCAGCTATATTGCTATGCGGTGTAAATCGCAAAGAAATTAATTACGTGCTTAGCCGCACCAGCACTACCAACTAACGTCTTCAGACGGAATTTAGAATATATTTCTATTACTAAAAGTGGTCTTTAGATGATCCATAGACGATATCGTAGGTAGATGGCCTGAAGAAACTCCTTTCGGTGCTGAAGGTGAAGGTATCGAGAACACGGAGCATCAAGAACCAAGCGGTTCGGCGAGTCTTTCGTCTGCCGCACCATTAAGTCTTTGAATTCATTACCGGCGCACGTGTTCCCTGCTTCTTACAGTCCCAAAAAGCTTCTGATGAGGTCGTCAAGCTGAGTGCCCCCATTGTAACACTTTACGTGTTTGTAAGGGTGACCATCTTTCCTCAGACTTTGCTTCCAGCTTACTATCAGGCGGGATGAAGTCAAATTGACGTGTCCTAAAAAAAATTTTCGATAGACAGTGTGCCTACCTGTGAACCTGCCTGCATTAAGCCCACCGATCAAAATACACCGCTCTCTTGATACCTTTACATTACTAATTCGATAGCTTGTCGTGCTACGAACACTGATCTCGTTTAGTTTGAAGGAATCACACGTATTCAAAGTCATGCCAAGATCATGTCGACTGGTGGACAGGAGGAGCTCAATGACTCTAATGAATTGGTACTTTTTGCAAACATAAATACAAATTGATCACGTTTTGCATTTACTTTTTATAACTGAACGCTGCCATGCCACACCACTAAAATTAAAATACGTGCATAAAATTGTGTATCAGTATCAGTGCTGTTATTTGAATAGTTATTTTATCCTGGTTTTCCTGTCTCTCAGGATATAGGGGATTGCCTAGTTTTAGAGGCAGAACTTCTAGCACGATGAACATTGAAAATGTATACCTAATGTCCAACCTAAAACTTATGTTGATCAATATTCTGGATTTCAATATCATGTGGATTGTGATAACAATATTCGCAGCTGGTGCTGTGCCATAACCAATGTCCTCCAGTCTAGATAGGGTTTTCTACATTTATCTCTGTGCTAAATTTCATCAAAATTTATTCAGCAGTTTTGGCGTGATTGAACTACTTATAAACCTAATCATCCAACTTATGCTCCTAATGTTGCTTATATTTATGTTAGATTATGTTTCTAACAAGATTTTTCTAAGCGACTACAATATGGGGTTCTTCAAGAAGAGTATTAGAAGGTTTCTACAGGGTCGGCAACACGAGTGTATAGCCTCTGGTATTTCAAACGTCCATAGCCCACGATAACCACTTCCCATCAGGTGGGCCGCGTGCTTGTTTGCCACCTAAGTGATATAAAAAAAAAAAAAAGTTCTAAATTATTATCAAACAGGTAGTCACAGTCTCAGTTCAGAATTCGTGATGAGACACAGATAACTTTTTTTTAACTGTACCCGCCATTACTAACTTCTTAAGTTCTACACCTTTGGGTATAAAAAAGGGTAGCACAAGAAACACGATACTAATCTCAAAAGAATCACCTTTTCGGTTAGTTTTTAATTAATCGGACAGCTCTTAATAGACAGTGGCATAAATGCCACTGGCAACACCATAGAGTCAATATACGATAGATATGTGTTGTTTCACACTGTATGATTTAAAAGTGACACTAATGCCCGTACCTATGTTCGTAAATAGAAAAAAAAAGCTCGCGGAGTTTTTTCTAGAGACTTCTGGTAATGGACCACCGGCGCCGGTTCGATTTTTAAACTTACCTTTAATAAAATTTTTAATTTTCATAATTTAACGGTTTACGAGTATCTACAGAATAAATGGTTTTAAATTTTGAATTTTTTGTATTCTAGAACGGTAGGTATATCTATCTTGATTTTATCTGATGTACAATCACTACCAACAATCTATCAAAGCTGTCTGGTCTTTGAGTACTCTATCACTCTCGTTTCAAGCGAAACCGAAATATTCCTGTGCCTTGAGCACGTAAAGCTATCGAATTCATAACCTAAACGTATCGAGAGAGCGGAGCTTTAGCATAAACAGCTTATTTTGATCCTGTATGTGCGTAAAGCCCATCGAACCCAATGCTCCGTTCTCTCGATACGTCTACTTTACGAATTCAATAGTTTTTTATGCTTAGGGCACTGTTCATTATCTGTTTACAGTATTCTCACTATTATTAATTCTGTGCACAAGAGAGACGTAACTAAAGAACTATCATGAAACATATCCTAAGAGCCACGACCACCGGCGGCGACGCGGGCGCATTGGTTTGTAACCCGATAGCCAGATACACACAGCTACTTCTATGAGTTTTATTTACAAATATTGTTTTAAGGCTTCAGTAAAATAAAATTAGTAGTAAGAATATTAGCTGAATCAATTAATCACATCCTAGTAACAATGTTTCATAACCTTCGCAGATTTTGGCCTGGCTAAAATAGTTTGACCTATTTAGATCTAGTTCGATAATGTTAATGTTTGTGTAATTTTGTACTTTAACTATATGTTTATCACACGGGTTTTATTTACAGATAATATTTTAAGGCTTCAGTAAAATCAAAACTGATTATTAATTAGCACAGCCCGAACGAAAAGGTTTTCGTTACGATAACTACATACAATAATTTAAACATTTTTTATTGAAAATGATCATCGACTTTTGCCGCTAATTGTACATCAAATAAGTACATTGGAAGTAGTATGATCGCAAATTATGGATTACCCAGGCTTTAAGTATTACGTTATCTGTGCTCAGGCTTAAAAAAATATAAAATTAAAACATAAAAATAATTAAGTAATGGGTCCAATGAGCGTAAATGTTTTACGATTGTACAATAAATAGAAACAACTACCTTTACAGACAATTATAGATAATAAAATATACTATAATATGAAATATAAATACATAAAATATTATTACCTATCGATTAATATAATTACTTAATGTTTGAAGTGGTTACTTCAGCTTTTTTGTACTTTTTACACGTTTTTTATGAGTCTTTTCTCTGCCGCACCATTAAGTCTTGGAATTCCTTACCAGCTCACGTGTTTCCTTCTTCCTACAGTCCCGGGTAAGCGGGGCGTGAAAAAGTATCTAAAAGGCCGTCAAGCTGAGCGCCACCATCATAGCACTGTACGTGTTTGTAATGGTGACTTTCTTTCCTGAGACTTTGCCTACAGCTTACCATCAGACCAGGTTAAGGCCAGGGGTTTTTATCCATGAAGCATATCTCCTAAAGGAAAAGCTCCATGAGGGATAAGCTCTATCGTAACTTAAAACATAACAGGAACAACAATTGTAAGTAAGAATATTAGCTGAATCAATTCACTGCTGAACCAACACAGCCAAACGACTATGTTTCATAGCCTTCGCAGATTTTGGTCTGGCTAGAATAGTTTGAATAAGACCAAAATAACTTTAATGTTTGTGTAATTTTGTATTTTATATGTTTGTCACTCAATTACACTCAAACGGTTGAGCGGATTTAGCTAAAATTTCGTACAGAAATAGATTAGAAAAATAGAGAACTTACTTATCTCGGTATACACTATTTTGTATTAGGTACAGCCCAGTTCAAAATGTTTCTCAATTGTTTATGTACTGATAATGATTTAATTGTATACACACAATTTAAAAAAAAATATAACCTGTAAACCCACATAGGTATTTTATCCCTTGAATAGGTTCCCGTAGCTTACAAAAACTGAACCAGAACAAACCAACATCAATTCGTATTTGAAAAATGGTAATGACAAGATCATTAGTAAGTCATTAAGACTAAATAAATGAAAACATTCACTCCCACCATAAAAGCTCGCATTAAATCTCGTCATAAATAAATTATCAGGGTAAACATTACTGATACCTTGTCTCAATTAATTGAAACGGTTTGTGTTTAAGTTAACCACCGATTAATATGCCGACCATTTAATTTAAAACCATGTCCACACTAAACCAACGAGTACACTTGTAATGGATATTTTCTTTGAATTAAAAATTCCAAATTCGAACAACGGAATTATTGGAAAACAATGTATTATACCTGTGCTTTCATCACGAAAAACTATCGATTTCATAATGAAAACATATTGAGAGAACGGAGCAATACGATTGACAGGCTGCCTACTGTGAACATGTGCGTACGTGAAGTCTGCCTGTAGCAAAGCTCGGTTCTCTCGATACCATAACATTACGAATTCGGTAGTTTTTCGTGCTAAGGGCACTGCACAGTCTTTGAGATTCATCGTCAATCCCATACTCACAGGCGGTTTAATATCTCTAAGCCTCGCGAGAGACTTTCGCTATGTATGTTCTCATTATAGAGGCGGTCTCTATAATGGTTGGCGCTAAGAATAATTGTTTGATATAATATATTAAACAGATATTGTTGATTGATTATTTCCCAATCGGTATCCTACATGGCACATTCCTTTAGCTTTCTCAATACTGTTCGTCTGTTTGTTCATCTTCTAGCATCCAAAGTATGACAAGGGCGCATTCAACAACTTGAATCTCTACCTAATGCCTACTTCATTAATAGTGGCGAGCCCAACATATTATGCGGTTTGTCATCCCTATCCTAGGATGAGCATATTAATTGTGGTTACAGTGCAGTGTGGCCATGCCTTAAGTCTCAGTCATTCTCGACCTCAATTTAGTATCCTAAGCAGCATATTTTGCTTTTTTGTTTTTTGCACTCTGTAGTAATGTACTGAATACATTTACATTATAACATTTTATTTCTATATGTCGGGTTTAAGGCACGTCCCACTTTAAAAAAATAAGTTTTAATTATCTCGCAGTGATATCGTCTTCGTAATTTTTCCGTTTGTCACTTCTTATGCTACTGTTCTGATCGGTTAGTCGATTTCTCACCATAATACTTCAAGCACCTACCTTGACAAATCTCTGCATCACCCTAAGGTTGACTGGTAAAAAGGCCATGGCATTAAGTCCGCCTTTGTATATTTATTATGTATTTGTGCAAAAAGTTTAAATAAATAAAAAAACCGAACTAAACCGAATTCTCCATATATATCATCTACTAAATGTCACATCTCTATAATTAAGTTAACATTTATGGCCAATAAATATGTACATAGTCAATGGTGAAACTAGTTGAAAAAAAACAAGTTTCAACAAAGAAACAGGAAAAAAATGTTTCTTTTCCGTGAGTTTCACATATATCTATGTCATCACTACATAGTATAAAACAAAGTCGCGTTCTCTGTCCCTATTTCCCTATGTCCTTATGTCCCTTTGTATGCTTAATCTTTAAAACTATGCAACGGTTTTTGATACGGTTTTTTTAATAGATAGAGTAATGGAAAAGGAAGGTTTACATGTATATAACATCATGCTACAACCAACTGGTCTGGTCCAGAAGTGAGAAATGTTGCAAAAACGGGGTGATGCAGATGTAGTTGCGCGGGTCAGCCTGTAGTATATAAATTATACTTATGGTATACCTATATCGTAAAGACCTAAGTCATAAAATAACAAGGTATACATACCGCAGTACGTTTAAAACCTCGGTAACCTAGAAGTATGGGTAATAGACTGCTGAGACGAGGTTTCGAGTTCGATTCCAGGTTTACCCATGGCACACACCAATGACTTTTCGATGCTTTTCGAAGTTATGTGTGTATTTATCATAACTTTATAAGTGCCCGGGTAATGACAATAGGCTCGCCACCTAGCACCTTTGCCTACCCCTTCTGGGATATAGGCGTGAGTTTATGTTATGTTACGTACTTAACTAAAAATTACTAAAAATAAAAAGGTGGTCTACACTCAGTCTTTCGCAAAAGCTCTTCACATGAACAGGTACTTAAATTGAAAATGTGCTGTCCGATACAATGGATAAGATAATGTACCATACTGAGCCATTCCCATGCAAACACATATAAACTATGCACATTTATCACGAGCAAAAGAAAAGTAAAACAACTCAGTTCGCTATAGAGATGTCAGCGAGAACCGCTGCGAAATTTGAATACAGATTTAAGTATAGGTCGCATTGAACGCGAGAAGCGATTATAGGACGTAATTGAAGGCAAAACTTCAACTTACTTGTAGTACAAATCTATATAAATAAAAATAGCCACGATAGCCTAGTGGTATGGGTAATGGACTGCTGAGACGAGATCCATTCATATTGACATAACACATAAACTCACACCTATATCCCCGAAGGAGTAGACAGAGGTGCTAGCACACACATTTCGCCAGTTTATGTTTAGGTCCCAATGTAATAGATGGCGAGCCTATTGCCATTAACCGGGCACTTATAAACCTGCGAGAAATACACACATAACTTCGAAAAGCATCGAAAAGTCATTGGTGTGTGCCATGGTAAAACCTGGGAACGAACCAGAGACCTCGTCTCAGCAGTCCATTACCCATACTACTAGGCAACCGATGTTGATTTTTCACACTATGAATAAGTAAGATTGACTCACGATTGATTGAATATTACGTTAAAGAGGTGCTGATTTCATTAAGCACAAAATCTCTAATATTTTCTTGCTGAACATACTAAATACTTTCTGCCCGTGACACAACAGCCTTATATCAGACGAACCATAGTTAAAAGCATTCGAAATACAACCTTACCCCGTAAATGATAAGGTCCTAAACAGAAAACAACTTATATTCATATTAATATAATACCACAGTTTCCAATGATATTCAACATTATAGCTTGGTATAAATCTATAGGTTACAGTACTAAGAGTTTCGGCACATCAGGAAGTGAAGTGAGAGGTTCAGTAATGTAGAGTGCTCTCTCTGTCACTCACCGCATGACTTGATATATTTATAGTGTAGTTAAAACCGAAGCTAAAAATTTTCACACAAATAAATGAGTTAATCAAAGGATCAGTTTTGTTTATATTCAGTTTATGCACACAGGTATAGAGCACATATGCATATCAAAGTTTTACAATTTTATTTATCAAGAATATTAAAATAAAGTAAACACAGTTGTCGATCTCACACAGTTGACTATCTTTTTTAATAAATAGCTTACTCTCTATAAATAATGGTTTTAACTGTTCTATAACAGTATGAGAGAAAAAGAAATCGTTCTACGAAATCGTGGGCCAAACTTTGGTGAATTCTCGCTCTGTCCAACGCGCGACGACGTACCTACTAAATCAAATGACCGGGTATATTAATTCTAGAATTCTTTAAATTAAACCATCTCATCAATCTATTTAGAGATATATCCTATTTATCTCACTTACAGGACGATACTCCTAAGTCATCATCATCATCGTGTTTGCGTTAAGCCCGGTCGCTAGGAGTCCGGAGTTCTCTTATAACCAGTCATCCTTCGGTATTTTCTGTGAAGCGATTTTCTGTCATATGAGCCCCATAACCGATAAATATAGGCGATATCAACGTACTGAAGTTAGACCAGCTACTCCTAACTGAATGAAGAAATAAGTTCTGACCTATTTTTTCCGCGTTGAAAGGTCAGATGGCAGTCGCTAATGTAAAAGTCAGGCTTCAAGGCCAGTTCAGATGACGATATCACTATCGTCATGACGATATCACTATGGCAAGATGAAAGCAAAGTCTCAGGTAAGAGGGTTACCATTACAAAGACGTACTGTACTAAAATGGTGGCGCTCAGCCGCTTAAAGGACCCGGGACTGTAGGAAGAAGGAAACACGTGCTCTGGTAATGAATTCCAAGACTTAATGGTGCGGCAGAGGAAAGACTCACCGAACCGCTTGGTTCTTGATGCAATATTCTGCACCGTGTGTGGATGATATCTAAGCCCTGCACGTGTTGTCCTGTGTAGGAAAGGAGAGGGTGGGGTTAATTGGAAGAGCTCATCAGAACATTCACCTTAGTAGACACGGTATAATACTGCCAGGGACGCAACATCCCGCTATCATCAACAAAAGGTAAGAGGCTCACCATTAAAAACACGTACAGTGTTACAATAGTGAGCTTGGCAGCCTCATCAGCGTATATAAAATAAATTAAAACAAGTAGATCCACACAGCCCAACCTCAAAACATTCTGTTCCGAGAGATCGTCATTAATCACTATTCATATCAACGAAGTCATTAGCCTCTTGTAAAATAATATATGAATCTACTAAATAGTCTAGACACAATACATCACAATACGTCATCATCATCAGCTACGTGTGGCTGTATGGAAGGTGGAAGGTACGGCGCTGTGTTCCCCGCCATTCATTAGTTAATTCTGTATCAATACAACATGATTATCAAAACATACGTGTAGGTAATATGGACGGCTACGCTTATCAAAAAATAAATTAGTTCTCAAAAAGTGTGTTAAAAAAAAGTTGTATTAGAAACTTCTATAATGGCGGTTCCTATTTTAATCTACCATCAGTGTAAAAAAATTAAGCGCGACTCACTAAAAAACGCGGGTGCTAGTCGGCTGCACGTCGGTTGGAGGTCCATCGACGTTTACAGAATAAATGGTGGCCGCGGTAGCCTAGTGGTATGGGTAACGGACTGCTGAGACGAGGTCTCAGATTCGTCCCAGATTTTACCATGGCAAAAATCAATAACTTTTCGCTGCTTTTCGAAGCTATGTGTGTTTTTTCGCAGGTTTATAAATGCTTTGCTAAGCACCCTCTCCCTACCTCTTCGGGGATATATGCGTGAGTTTATGTTATGTTACAGAGCGTACCCGCGAACGCTTTCATTAGTATTATATTATAGATATAATACTAATGAAATCGTAGTATTAGATAGTCAAGTGTTAGTCCTTTTGAGAATTAGTCCTTTTGCGAATTAGTCCTTTTGAGACACGGTAGTCATTTTGCGAATTGGGCATTATGCGACTAAACGGTTTACAGGTTACCCGCCAGAATGCAACTACTGACCCGTATGTTTTCAAAATTTTGAACAAGTCATGTAACGGTCGAAGCGCGTGCGCTATATTCGACGTGTGCTATTGAACAAGCGCGTGTGCGGCTCGGTCTTGAGTGTTAAGTCCAACAGTTAGAACCCGATGAGTGCAAGTGTGTTTGAACAGTTATTCGTAAGCACCGAAATTGTTACTTAGATATATTTTTGTTTGATTACACTTGATGGCTGCTTTTATGGTTTGAATGCAAATGGAGCGGGCCTCGGGGTGAGTCCAGCACAATGCAAAGATTTATAAAAAAAAGAAAAATAAAATAACGTTTATTTCAGTAATCTTTTGCATACACTGATGCGAGGATGCAAAGATTTATATGCATGAATTCGTCAATTTGCATTGATTTAGGCGGTGCCATGTCTTGGAGCCATTCAGTCCGGTTGTCAAATGACCATCTATGACAGTCGTTATGTAGGTAAAGGTGGCAGACAAGCACACGGTCCAAGGGGAAGGAGGTTCTAGAGATGTCCCCGGGTCTGCCGGGGTGCGAGAGATATGTCTTGTATAATCTCAGCTTCAGCAATCAAAGACCCATAGACGGCCTGCGTATTAGTGGGTTCGAGTCCGACGTAATCAGCTCCATCGACTTTGTTGGGGGCGGTATCTGTGGGGAATTGTGCGGACGGAAAAAAATGTTGACTGTAGTTTCAAAATGGTGACAAAAAATTTTAAATCGGTACAGTATTTTTTGAGTTTATTCATTACAAACATACATATACCTACCCATTTGAAATTGGTACAGTATTTTTTGAGTTTATTCATTACAAACATACACACACACGCACACAAATACCCATTTTTCCTCTTTATAATATTAGTGTAGATTGCAGCATGCAGCAAGAATGATGTGGCAAACACATTGAACCAACGAACAAAGAGATATTTGAATTCGCTGGGTGCGTGACGGCAGCGCCAACTAGCGGATGAACTTTAGGCGGACTCTGAAGTGTCAAATGGCGAGTTGTCATTACGAATAGTAAAATAAACAAAGAAATATTTTCAATGAAACGTCGTATTTAAAATCGTTTATTGTAAAACTAAAAACATGTAAATGTATAGCGTCTATAGTAATGTTGGCCTTTTTTATTTGCCGTGTAAACTGGCACAATTCAACCAATTCTATGTAGTACACACGGACCTATTGCTGATTGTTTGTTAAACATGGCCAAATTAATAATACAAACTGGATTTGCAGCAGTAACACCACGAAATCGATTTCCAACCCCAAACAACATCAAAAGGCAAACAATTAGTTTTGGCTCAACATGTGCAAGATGTTATTCATTTCATTCGTTGTTCTTATTTCCAACGTGCTTGTGGAAATTTGTAGAATTTACAAGCACTGTTTACGCCAGTGTTTTTACAGTTATCAACACAGCAGGTATCGTGACCCATATTTCTTTATTTTTAACGAAATACAATAAACAACAACACTCCACTATGTATACGCAAGGATGACATCCGCCGCGAGTTCCTTTTTTAGCCACGGCGGGCGCTGCGATCGATTCGTCTGTCCCTACTCCCCGCTTTGCACCCAGCGAATAACAAGTAGCACATAATAGCGCCGCAGCCACAGCCGATGTATCAGATAATATGCGCAAGCGACGATGGCAAGCCGTCAGATGGGCCCGCCGATAACTTGTCGCGTCGATGCTTATGGATAGAGAGATCTCTTATCTTTGGCACCGTGTAATTGTCTTGTATTAAATTATAAGTCTATATATTAGACTGCAAAAGATGTAGTAACTACTTGCTGCGTCTCCTGACTTCGCCCACGTTTAATTTCGATCCTATTCCTGCTGGTGACAGTGGCTTCGACCGAATTTCAATTTTTTACCGAACAAAACTTTTTTAAAACTTAAAACTTGAGTTTGGCATCTCGCTATTACTTTTATCAGACGTTTACCATATATATATATAAATATATAGACTGGTAAAAATGCGGCTATTCTGCGGCAGAAGCCATTTTAAGAAAAGAAGAAGAAGAAGGTCCCCGGCTATTATTAGAACATTTAGTTAGATACTAGTAAAATCACAAAATAAACTATAAATTACTTTGGCGTGACTAATATTCGTGGGCGTTTATAAATTATCAGACAATTTAGTGCCCTTGTTCTTTCAATGCACACAGCAAAATATAAAATCGTGTGCTATCCTACATAAATAACAAGTAAGGGAAAATAAATAGGCACATAAAAAGTTGAACAATAAACTTCATCCATTTTACGGTATTCACTGAGACATTTCTATTACTGGCGCCTAAACTATCTCACGCGATACTGAGATCAAATGCGATACGGTTTTTACATGACATTAAAGGTACGTTGTCACTAAACAAACTAATTGTAGCTAACTGTTTGCCGTACAAAAGTATTTCGTTGATCGTCACTTAATCTTTCTTTAAGACTATTCAGGGAGAGTGTAATGGTGATAATAATTAAATAAAATGTTGTCTGACTGGAGAAGCACTTCTAACCTAGAAAAACGAGATAACATCAGCAATATTAGGTACAGAACAGAACTAATACCGGTTGATAACATTGTAATATATTTTGTGTAGCAACTGTTTGTAATTTTCTCTTCTTCTGCGAGTCGATGACAACTTTTACTGCTTTTAATTTTATGAGGCCGTCAGTGTCGCCAAATATCGGGCTAGCCAACATTCGGTGACACTGACGGCCTCCGCAGTCGTCTTATTCAGTTGTGCAGGACATGATAGGAGATGAGCTATTATTTGTAGAAGTACGCCACAGTCACAACCCTCCGCTTTGAGGTAGTCCCATTTCACCCAGTTCACCTTGCACCAGCCATCTTGGGACCTTAATCTATTAAGGGCCTTCCAAGCCGCACACCGCAGTATAATTTACTGTCGCTATTATTTGCTATAAACCTAGACGCAGATTTACAACATTTATCTGCGTATAGTTAGCCACAATATATCCGCTAAGTGAAAACTATGCCTTAAACAGATCAATAAAACAAAACCCACATAACACTTCTCCGACCTTAATCAACACCGTACAGTACTAACTTAATCTCTAGCGTGTCGGACGCGGAAATCACCAAAACTAACAAATCCATTTTATTATCACGTTAATTGCGTGTTTGGAATTAACCGCCATTTTGTTGTTACCGCGTATAATGGCCGCGGTACTTTTGTGTCGTTCAGAAACTACGATCTGGTTCTGTTGTTTTTTTATTGTTTCTGCTTTTATTTGTTTTTAGCCGGTATATAGATGTAGGTATTTTTATATGGTTGTTTTATTTTATTGTATTTATTAGACACATTAAAATAAAATTTACTTGAATAAATTAAAAATTAAATTAAAATATAGGGTCAGACACTCGATAATTTTACTCAATTGGACTTAACCACACTATAGTCCATTTGTTTCGAATGTTTCGATACCCTACCTACTAAAAAAAATCTTGGCATGTTTTTTAAAAATGTTTATAAAAATACTTTTTTGCTTACAAACTTATTATAAAGACTAAATATCGGTATAGAACCACTAGTTAGTCAGTTAGTTAGCTTAGTTTATTTGTTGAACATGTGATTTTATAAGAAGTTGCCACAAGAATGTTTACCTTTTTTACCTAACCAAATAGAGTATAGTTTTAATATACTCTTTTTCACAATGGTAACTATTGCAGTGTTAGTTGTTTTGTTGTGTGTTTGACAAATGTGGAGGAGTTTTGGCGGGAACGCGAAAAGTGTCATAGAGCTGCAGTGTTTCATTTTCTAAAGGTGTGCATTCGAGTTTCTATGTTTAAAACTGGTGGAGTTTAAGACATAACGGCTTGGACAAAGCACACAAGTGTAGGAGAGTGGAATATTGTAGTGAATTGTGATTTTTCGTGTTGATGTCAAATCTCCCAAAGAAAAGCTTCTAGTAAAGTCTCCACTACTTTACTAGGGCAACTATCATCCGTCATCGTCATCATCATCATCATCAACAATCATTCCAACTATACTTATCACAAAATAAAGGAATTTCCCAACTCGACACTGGCAAGATTGTTCCCTAAATTGGGTTGATATGTTGCCATCTAAGAAAAAAGAAGAAGAAGAAGACAAATGTGGAGTAGTCATCTCCTAAGGGTAGCAAACAACAATAACCGTTCTTGCGTCGCGACCGTTTATAGACCCAAGAAAAGTGCGGTTCACTTCTTTAACTGCAGGCGTTTAATAAACTGCATCGCTAATGATCTTGAATAAGCGTATCTAATTCATGCGCACATGCGCGAAACTACAATTACGTAGAATATCGTGCAGTTTGCCTGAGGGCTACAAGTTGTACTGATAGTGGGAACTTGGGAACCAGTTGAGAAATACACGTAAATATGTAGTTCAGAGAAAATACGTAACGACACAACCTGATGTTTTAAATTGTCTTAACTAGGGTTTGCTCGGTAGTCGAAATACGACCATAGTTGATTAAAAAAATTCAGGTATATTTGAACATTATTAAAGGTCTCTTGTCATTTCATAAGTCTCCGTCTGCGCAACTTTCGTAAAAAAGTTACAAAGTCACCCTAATTTAATTATAGGGGACGTAGTAATTCTACCCGAAGAGCGAAACCTATGCTTGGGCCCTGTCCGTGAGTAGCAGCGCTGCCGTGGAACAAATTACTACACCACGATGGCAACTCAAAAATGCCGTCGATTCGACAGAAGAAGAAGATCTATTAATTTATCCATAAATGTATATATTCCTTATGTATATTGAGGTAAAACCTTCTTACTATTTTTTTTGTAAGTATCTCTTTTTTATCCGTTTGATACTTCCCTAGACGTTAATTGGTAGTGCTTGTGCTGCTAAGCACGTAATTAATTTCCTTGTGACTTACACCGCATAGCAAGGAATCAGGTCAGTATTCTTTTTATTCATTTACCGGCTACATTTTCGGTTAGGTATTTAATTTCGACATACCCAAAGTGCTCTATTATAGGAATTATTTCATTGCATAATTTAAATGAAATTTTTGACTTTGCACCTGAATGATATGTCATTGAAATTTAAACTTCAAAACCAAATTGCAAATTCAAACTACATTTTCCCACATATTACTCGTACTATATGAAAATAAATAAAAAAAAACCAGTATTATTACGCTATATTTCAATAAATCTACCTTTTATTACACTTGGTACCTATCCTAGAATAAAGTGGTTTGATTGTCATGAAAAGTTGTATTATTTCTATTTAAAAGCGACTGTCACTGTTAGGGCGATATCACACCACCAACCGATCGTCGATCGATTCTACCGATAGCATCGATTGTCGGTTAGATTGATAGATCGTCGATAGCATCGATAGACGATCGGTGATATTGTATTCTTTTTGCGAAAGTTGCGCTTACGGAGACTTTTTTTTTTTTTATACTACGTAGGTGGCAGACAAGCACACGGCCCACCTGATGGAAAGCGGCCACCGTGGCCTATGAACGTGTGCAACACTAAGGGTGTCACACACGCGCTTCCCACCCTGAAGGGAAAGGGGGAGAGCTGGGAAGGGGTGGGGAGGCTAGGAAGGGGAGGGGAAGGAGGGGTATAGTGAGCTCTGGCTACCCTACTTACCGGCGGGAACACAACACGATGGTTATTATGACCGCGGTCTTCTGTAGGGCGGAGGTACTTCCCCAGTTGGACAGCTCATTTCGGACGGGAGATACCGTCGTGCCCTACCTCCGACTAAAAGACTTATGTAATGGATGACAATTAGGTTTGCCAGATCGAAAAATTTAAATTTGTGGCTAAAACATTTCAAAATGTCGGGGTTTTGGAATTGTTGTCAGGAGAAGTGAAAATATTGGAGTAAAATTCCCGACCATCTGGCAACCCTAATGACACCATTGTCATTAGGGTTGCATACCTTTTATAATGTTCAAACATATATTTTTTTAATTAACTAGGTATGTTTTTCGACTACCGAGCGACTCCTAGTTAAGAGAATATTATATACCATCAGGTTACTTAGTAGCACTCTAGTTCTGCTATTAATATATTTAAGCACACTGTAATCGATCGATTGGTGTGGTAAGTCCTTAACCCTTAGAACTAGAAGTCATTTAATGCTTTGCAATGCTATTTAATGTATCAATTTATATGGTAATTGCGCCGAGTGATTACGAAAGTGGTGATAAGGTGTAATATTATATTATTTATCGGATTTATGCCCCAACTTGCGTATGAGTCGATATTTTTATTCACTTACATGTATAGGGTAAGTGGCATAGGCGCCAGTGGAATTATTGTCAGTTATTGGCTACAACAGATTCTACAGATCAAATTTAGGTCGGAAAAAGTAAATGCTTTGACGGGATTCCAACCCGCGATCTGTCCCTTACAGTTCTGTTGCAATGCTCTTACCGCTGAGTCACGAAGCCACGTCGGAAGCTTTTGAATGTCTTCTATAGGTACAACCATTTTGGGGCGAAGATCAGTGGTTAGAAAATACCCCCTGTAAGGGAAAGATCGCGAGTTCTAATCCCGTCGAATCTCAATTTAATATGAATCATTATAGAGATTCTTTCAGACGCTCCCGTTAAAACCACTTCAAGATCAATTTAATCATAAGAAGCAAGATTCCGAGAGCATCACCACTTTACATAGCCTTTTTTGGAGCCCGCGTCAACACTTCTCAAGATATACTGTTTCAGGATTGTGAGGAATCATCTTATCTTGACTTTTACGAGAGTCGGCAGTCACTCTCCCTCCTAATCTTAAGGGGAATGCTTACAACACAACCTCGTCCATTACTAAGCAGGTGTACTAGCTCGTAGGTGAGATAGATTTAGGGCACGCCATAGTAGCGGCGGTAGGACCCACCATGAGGACTGGCTGAAGCAGGTGATCACCGGGCACGGGTGCTTCGGGAATTACCTGCATCGGATCCAGAAGGAGCCAACGTCCGAGTGCCATTACTGTGATGCGAGCGAGGACTCAGGGCTGCACACGCTGATCAGATTCACGTGGGAGACACCGAGGTGGGTCCTAGTGGTGACCCTAGGAATGGTTCTCTGCTTATGGCGATAGTAAGATGCGCTTAGTCTACCGAAGCCATTTTCCGCTAGCAAGTAAAATAACAAAGGAGCCGACAGAACGGGATTAGAGAAGGCTCTGGGCTCGATGAGAGGAGACAGGCGGCACGTCAATTTGACTTCACCTTGCCTGATGTTACGCTGAAGGCAAAGTCTCATGAAAGAAGGTCACCATTGCAAACATGTACAGTACTACAATGGTGGCGCTCAGCTTGACGGCTGTAGGAAGAAGAAAACACTCGACATTGGGCCCTGTAGATCATAGTTGGGCCCCGTAGATCTTGGTTGGGCCCCATACAATATCCTTAGCAGTACACACAATGATCGTACACATTTTTTACCAAGCAGTAATAGTTTTTAATTGAATTATTAGCCCCATTCCTCTTCCGGTGTCAAACTTAGACCATTATAATACATGACTGTACGCATTTGAGCCATTCTCTCTTTATTGTGTACCTATTATTAAGTAATTGAGATAAAATTACGGGTTCGGTGCTCGGGTTATTACTGCGGTAATGTTATTATTAACACTTATTATTGTGCTTACGTCGGAATTCCGAACATTCGTAGGCATCTTCCTATTACCTAATTATGATGTAAGGTCACGAATTTGATTCTCCGGTCGGTTAATTTATTTCTCGATGTTATTTTAAATAGATTTTTAGTACGGAGACTCGAAAAACTGGCCAATTTTCATAGAGTAGGGGATGTTTTATTTTTTAGCTTTTATAAGGGTTACTACATCTGACCTCTCAACCCCGACACCTGTACCGCTATTTTTTTTTATATTCTAGGACAATCTACACAACGCCACGTAGACCCACGGTAAGCATAGTTTAATTAGCGTGTGTTATGGGTTCTAGAATGCAACTAAACATACTTACTTTTTTTGTAAATACATACATATTATACATAGAAACACCCAGACCAATGCAAATATTCATATTCATGCACACAAATATTTTCACTGAGTGGGAATCGAAGCCACGCCTTCTACGTAGCAGTCGCGTTCACTACCGCCACGCCACGGAGGTTGCAAATGGCTCTATGCTCTTTCATTCTCTGAACCTTTTCCCAACTCAGTTGGGGTCGGCTTTCCAGTCTAACTGTGATGCGGCTGAACTTCGATATTTTCCGTGAAGCGACTGCCATATGACCTCCACAACCAATGGTCCAATGACCAATGGCGATATCGAAGTTCCAAGTTACACTGGTTGAACTTTAGAAGGCTCCAACTACCCGTAACGACTGCCATAGATGTTTATTGTATGGCAACCGGGACCGACGGCTTAACGTGCTCTCCGAGGCACGACCAGACCAGTGTAAACAGCCATATTCATGCATACAACATTTACACTGAGCGGGATCGAACCTGCGCCCCGTGCGTAGCAGTCGCGTGCTCTACCGCTACACCACGGAGGCTCTATACTCTTTATAATCCAATAAAAAGGTACCTACTCAAGTTCTCATACTTTATAACACAGAAGTATTAGAAAAAATCCGTACAACTATTTGCTCACATAAAGAATGTACTTTCTACGACACACGGGCTGGTAAACGTGTTTCACCGTAACGACCGTCCGCTGCGCGTGCGCACCCATATGTCATTATCATTAATATTTCATTAGAAGACTATAGTTGTGACTGTTTTGTGAGTTTTTGTTTCAATCTTGAACCATTCTAATACTCTTAAGTAACATTGTGTTGCAAACGTCCATAGGCCACGGTGACCGCTTCCCATCAGGTGGGCCGTTTGCTTGACTGCCACCTAAGTGGTATAAAAAAAACATTCCCCATTTCGGATCTTCGGTATTTTTTACCTCATTTATGAGGCGACTTGGGGTCAAAGGTTCAAGATATATGTACCGGGAACTATAGATAGATAGGCACTGAGCATAACTGCCGGGGTGCGAGAGATATGTGTTGTATAATCTCACCTCCGGCAATCAAAGACCTATCGACGGCGTGTATTTTAGTCGGTTCGAGTCCGACATAATCTCGAGTCTAACCTTGGTGGGAGCGGTATCCGAAAAGGCACAGAACATAAAATGATAATAATGGTACCAAGACAGTATAAAGACAAGCGTGGACAGCAGATCCGGCTATAGAGAATTAATACATTCCTGTCTAAGCCACGACCATCGGGGAATATCTTAAGAAGAACCATAATAAGCTATTAGGTGAGCGGTCCAAGTTGAAAGAGACAGCGGATTATCGATCATAACATAACCTCGACCCAAGTCTCGTCTAAATTCATCTCTGAGCCAATTCCCAACTCAGTTGGGGTCGGCTTTCTAGTCTAACTGATGCGGCTGAACTTCGATATTTTCCGTGAAGGGAGTGCCATCGGAACTCCACAACCAATTTGGCGCTATTAAAGTTCTGTAGTTAGGCTAGTCGGACTTTTGAGGGCTTCAACTACCTGTAACGACTTCCATAGATGTTCGTATGGCAACCGGGACCGACGGCTTAGTGTGTTCTCCGAGGCACGACCAGAACAGTGCAAATAGCCGTATTTGCAATGAGCGGAGATCGAACACGTGCCTCCTGCGTAGTCTCGTCTAAATTATCTTATCTTATCTTGTGTTTTGGGGTTTGTGTTCTGAAGCTATCACGGACACTTCGACCTTGGTGAATCCTTTGTGTCGGCCCCAACCTGGCCCCTACGTTTGTGGAGTGATAGGTTTCCCATAATCATCTGGTTTGGAATAGGCCTTCCCAAGAAGACCCATCAAACAAACAAAATGGGCTCCCAAATTCTTGTGTGCCCAGGGCCCCCGGTATAGGTAAAGATGGCCCTGCTTCCTCGACGTATGCGACTACGACCTATCAGGAAACAAGACACTAAATAAATTCTGATATATAAAGAAATAAAGGCAATAAATGTTCCATTTTGTTATTACATCAGTCTTACTAAGTACTAAGCCCAGTTCGCTATACAACACATAGCTAACATTACTCCTATGCCTTGCACGGCAGCTAACTTGCCCAGGTTCTACGAACAAGAAAGTGCACCCTCCGGCTAAAACCTACCATGAAATCTCATTCAACAACTGTTTACGATTACATTTGTTATACATTGCTGAGTTTAAATCATTCATCGGTCTACAGCTCTATACGTTATACGCTATGGATATTTCTATCTATCGATGTACGAAAGTTATATGTTTGTGGTAATGGAGACTGTTTCAAGGAAGGAGAGTAAAACAATGGGATGCAATGCAACTGGTTTTTCATACAAAATGTTTGAATAAAGGTTGTCTTGTGCTGTGAGGGGCTATTATAAGTGCCCTATTACATCTCCTTGTGGAGCTGCGGTCATGATCTTTGAAAGTATCATTAACATTAAGCAAAATGGGTCTATTCATGTACGAAAGGTTAAGGTCACGTATGAGATATTGTAAATAAATATGCTTTACAGGATACCTCGAGAAAATCAATTCTGTTAATATAGATATATTCGGTTGCACATTAGCGAAATTTATCCGGGTGACACTGCAGTGTTTTGAGTCGAAGAATCTTTAAATATACTAAAAACTCTTCGGTAGATATAAGTAGATATGTAAGATGTACATATAGATATACAGGGTGAAAGGGGAACGCTCCCAAAGCCGAAGGCCGTGCCGTAATTTTATTTCATGCCAATTAATACTGTAACGTTGTGGATTTTTCGTTATTTTAAATTAAATCGTTTTTGTAATTTAATCGATATTTTAGTGCAGTATCGATTCTTCAATTTATTTTATCTATGGTGTGAGTGAACGATATTACACATCTCTAGTTCAGGTGCTTAATATCTGCCCTGCCCTGACACCTTCCCTTTTCTCGGCATCCTTCGCCGAGGAAGGTCGCTTTGACCCCGGGCTACCTTGCCGTCGTCTCCGGGTGAGTTTTGAGATCAACATTTCCTCTTCTTTCTACAGGTGAAGACTTCTCAGCGGTGCAGCTTATTGCCTGCTGTTGCGCAGGGCTTCATTATTATTTTATATTATTGTGTTATGTGACATTTCAGCATACACCACTGCGTATTGCCACGAGGCCGATGACCTCTACGGTCAGAGGTCACAAACCTGACTTTCGCTCATAATCTTTTTTTATTTTTATTTAGCTTTTAGCTATGCTGCCTTGCCGCTGAGGAGATTATTCTTCACCTGCTATTTTTCAGCGGGTCACAAAGATATTATTATCTAGTGACGTACTGACCCGCACTTCTTTTATATTCCAGGGTCTTCGCGCCGGGCTTCGCGCCGGTATAATGGTTGCGAGGCACGCCCAGCGGAGTCCCTGGAACGCCGGTCATCATCAGCCCCGGAGTCAACCCAGCTAAGTGCATCGACCATCTTGCACACGGACCAAGCAACGCCACGACAGATTATACTATGCGAATCCCGCCTTGAGATTTAACTACCTTTAATATAAATTTATGTAACGCATTATTATTCGGATTATATTGTATCTAAATGCAATAATCATTTTATTTATCTCTGCTCCAGCTAGCCAGCAACCTAATTTAAATTTAACATTTTTACAGTGCTATATGCCACCATCTAACTTACATTCATTACAGCTAAAAACCTATTAAGAAAGTTTTTCTCGCCGTTACAATACATATAGATAAAGTGAGTAAAGAGGAAGGTTTATATGTAAATAACAGCATGCTACAACCAAGTAGTGTGGAGCAGAAGTGAAAAAAGTTGCAAAAACGGAGTGAAGACGAAGTTGCACGGGTCAGCTAGTGTTTTATAAATATCAAAAAGGCTTTATCTTTATAATTTAGCCGAGTTGACCTTTAGCTAGTAGTTGAGTCGGTAGCCCTAAAATAGAACTATTCACGTGTTCAATTCCCGTCTCCTTTCGTGGTTACTAATTCTTCCGATTTAAATTTAATTGCTGTTGGTTCAAAATCATTAATTGAGCAGTTTGTCGCTGTGAATTATGCGTTAACTTTTTAATTACGTAAGTTTCATGCGCGACGAATCATTAAAAGGTCAAATATGCAACAACATCATGTGTATAACTTATAACATCCCGATTGGTTTGAATGGACCGCATGCGACGTGCCGGCGCGGGGTCAACAGCCGCGTGCAATTCGTCAACGCGCAGAGTGGTGTCACTGCACCCCGGTACTTCGCAAAAATTTAATTCCCATTTATTGAGGACTAGATTAGTCTTGACTTCGTCTGGGTGGAATTCGATCAAAATTTCATTTCTTTTGCACGGAAGGTTTGAAAAATTACCCTTATATACTTTTAATACTGTTATAAATTTTATCCCCGATCAGTGCAAATATTTGTATGCATGAATATGGCTAGGGTCCTGCCTCGGAGAGCACGTTAAGCAGTCGGTTCCGGTTGCCATACGTACATCAATGGCAATCGTTACGGGTAGTTGAGACCCTCAAAAGTCCGACTAGCCTAACTACAGAACTTGGATATCGCCAATTTGTTTGTGGAGGTCCGATGGCAGTCGCGACACGAAAAATATCGAAGTTCAGTCGCATCTTAGTTAGACTAGAAAGACGAACGACTAGAAAGGTTTGTCCTTTGCACTAGCAGAATACTGTACATGTTACAACATATCCTCTCTGGTAAGAATTTTTTGTTTTACTTGCTTTGAAGAGGGTGGTTTGACATTCCAATATATTTTATATTGTTGGAGTATTGAACCGCGGGTGAGCGGTGGGCCCTCCTCCCTCCCCCAATATATATTTTTTAGAAAGCTGAACCCAATTAAGTTGGGATTAGGCTCACAGAATGATGGTGTCTGTTATAAATTTTATGTAAAAAGTATATTATGAATGTCCTCTAGAAGCCAGTTGAAAACCAACGCTGGGTACTCGTGGTTTGCACTGGCTCCTTTCTTTGTGCAGTAGAAATGTACACAATACCAATAACATATTATGCAATTATATTAACTCCTCCTTTGATTCACTCTCTGTATATTTGTATTGCATAAAAAGGCTTTTTCTTTCTTTCTCTCTCTCTCTCTCTTTCTTCCTGTTAAATATACAAGTAGAATAAAACTTCAATTAGACTCAGCACGCTTGAGGTACACACAATATAAGTTATGTTATGGGTTGTGGCTTTATAAGGCTCCAGCGTGTCTTGTCGTCACGACGTGGCTATACCGCGACGGTTTTATGGTCTGTCCGTATAACGAACTTGAAACTTAATCCTTGTAGAGAAAATCTATCTTCTATATGTATGTATATAAAAAAATGAATTGCTGTTTGTTAGTCTCGCTAAAACTCGAGAACAGCTGGACCGATTTGGCTAATTTTGGTCTTGAATTATTCGTGGAAGTCCAGAAGGTTTATAAGGTGAACAAATATGAAAGTGCTCGGAATGGAGCAGCGGGAACGGGATCAGAAGTCCACGCGGGCGGAGCCGCGGGCAACAGCTAGTAATACAATAAAAACATTACAAGGTATCCTGATGGATTAGAAATGGGAGATATTTTTGTTTGTTTTGTTAGCTTGTATCGGGTAAGTGAGCCTCAATGTGCAATATTACTAGGCCACAAAAATACTCTTTGATATTCTCTATTTACATCTGTTATCTATGGTATATTTTTACGCGCCAAAACAACACGATCTGACACAAATACACTTTTTGTTTTTGTTCGTGTTGAGTATGTAGGCGACAGCTTAGTGGTATGGGTAATGGACTGCAGGCTGAGACAAGGTCTCGGGTTCGATCCCAAGTTTTACAATAGCACACACCAATGACTTTTCGATGCTATTCGAAGTTATGTGTGTATTTATCGCAGGTTTATAAGTGACCGGTTAATGGCAGTAGACTCGCCACTTATTACATTGAGGTCTAAACATAAACTGGCGAAATGTGAGTGCTAGCATGGCGTGAGTTTATGTTATGTTATAACATATATGTTTCAATCTGTACAGTCGCGTTCATAAGTTGCCGAACACTAAGAAATTGAGAAAAGATCTTAAAAGGATACCAATTAACGGACAAGCTTCGAACAAGAAGCCAATTAATGAGCCTTACAGATAAATACTGTGGTAGAATGTTACGAACCAGTTGCGTGGCATTCAGGGCAGGTATGTATAAGCTTTCTTTCATTCCTACACACAGATGTCATTCCAATACATACATTCCCGGGGTAGACAGAGGTAAATTAACACCCACATTTCACCAATCATTGTAATTGATCCCACGTAATAATGGGTGAGTCAATTGTCATATTCCGGGTGCTATTGTTGACTCGATTAGCATCTGAGGCTGAGTCAGGGCAGATTCTTCTCTACTCTTCTTCTCCTTCTACTCCGGCGGCAACTTTTTTTAGTTGCTTAATATGAGAAAGTTTATAGTTTAAAATTAGAAGAAATCCATGATTGTAATATCAATATACTATGCAGGCTAATATTAAATGAATGAAGCGCTATTTTCCTAAAAAAATACCTACTTAATTTAGTATGAATATTTTTTTTTATAAATAATAATAATGAAATGAAATGAATGAAATTATTTCCACGCTAAATTGGCCATCCTCAGCACCAGGAACGATCTGGCGGAGAGTCCCCAACTACATTTTGCGCATGAATGAATTAAACAATAAAGAACAATATATACCTACAGAGATTCAGATACAGAGAGTGATTTCTGGTGGAGAAATTTATAGATCGACTTTTTCATCAAGTAATGTTTGACGCTGACTATTAATCGTTCCATCCACTTCTATAAATTTGGGCGTCAATTTAGCAAAATATCCGAAGTCGTTTGCAACATCTGTTCTTAACGATGAGGAATTAGTTTAAAAATCTACTTGAATTTATTTCAAAATGTTGAAAACGACTTGTTGAAAATGGCGGGCTTACCTGAAATGTTTAATGACATTAGATTAAGCTCATGAAAAATATGAAAATTTGGATTGAAGTAGGTACTTAGGTGACGCACTGTTTCCTCTGCTTTGGTCGAAAACACCCCTTGATTAAACACCTTTAGCTATTCTCTTCTCAACTTCCTATAGAGATATTAACCCTAAGGCAAAGTAGGCAACTGCCAAGGGGCCCGCATCGCGTAGAGGTCCCGAGCACGCAATATGAAAAAGTTTCATTGAAGGATTATTTCAATAAATTGTGAGACAGAGTGAATCAGATACAGACCCGTTAGGTGATGCTGTAACATCGAGTCTAGGGGCACTATGTTGTTGCAATATTAGATAGCAAAGGAGTCCACCTGATCGACTCGGCTTTACTAATAAAAAAGTAAGAACAGATAAACGAAAGGACCCAAAAATTACATTGCCAAGGGGCCCTGATAGAGTTAATCCAGGTCTGTGTATTATTTAAGATTGACATGGTCGCTCGTAGTTGTATAACAACCGGGACCGACGGCATAACGTGCTCTCCGAGGCACGACCAGACCAGTGCAAATAGCCATATTCATGCATACGAATATTAACACTGAGCGGGGATCGAACTCGCGTCTCCTGCGTAACAGTCCCGTTCACTACCGCCACGGTACAGAATGAAGAACATTGAACAAAAATCATCATTCATCATCATTCTCTGAACCTTTTCCCAATTCAGTTGGGGTCGGCTTTCCAGTCTAACGGTGATGCCGCTGAACTTTGATATTTTGCGTGAAGCGACTGCCATCTGACCTCCACAATCAATGTTCCAATGGCGATAACGAAGTTCCAAAAATAAAACAAAATATTCCAGTAGGTAAAGCTCTTGTCAAGTTCTTATATGAAACTTTTGAATGACGTTAAGTAGCTTAAAGAACTACTATGGCTTCTAACCACATGCGGTTCGAAACCAGGACTCGTTCTAACATTAAATCGCTATTGATTTCGATTTTGAAGAAACCTGAGCCTGAAGGAAGCCCTGGTAAGACGGACCTCAATTTATTTAACCTGTTGTGTACAGGTTGTTTTAATTGGGGAGACGATCGGTCTTGGTAATTTAAAACGGAACTTCTAGACCCTGTTTAGTCTAATCCTACTCTTTATACTTACAACACTTTTTTAAACTGTACAATTATTATTATTTCACTTTATTTAAATTATTTACATATTCGTTTACATTTTTAAATATTATCTCGTAGGTGAGCGGTGAATGTCCCTTCCTCCTTCAATATATATTTTCTTGTAATGGATTTCCGCCATGTAATGCCTATTTCTATATTGTATAATACCTACTAGGCTGGGGAGTTAACTATGCAATAAACTAATAATACACACTATTTTACCTGGCAAAAGGTGTTTTGTTTTACGCAGCTATTAAAAAAGGGGTGGTAAAAAGGTGAAAATTAAAGGTGACATATAATTATATTAATAATAATGTGGTTGCCCAGTAGTCGAAATACGACCATAATTATTTAAAAATGTAGTTCATAATGTTAGCTTGTTTCGAGTCGGTTAGCCTCATTGTGCAATATAAAGGTCACATGATAACTCTTTGATATTATCTCTGACATTATGTTATCTATGGTATATTTTAGCGCCAAAAAACAAAACACGGACGCGCACTTTTCGTTTTATTTTTCTCCGTGTTGAGAAAACAAACTTAATTAGCAATAAATGATATGAATTTGAATTTCAATTACTTAGTATAAAACAAAGTCGCGTTCTCTGTCCCTATATCCCTATGTCACTTTGTATGCTTAAATCTTTAAAACTACGCAACGGATTTTGATGCGGTTTTGTCGGGGTGACACAGACGAAGTTGCGCGGGTCAGCTAGTTATTATTATAAAATTGAAATTAATACATTGAAAGTCGTAACAATAAGCAATAGGGCATCCAAAAAAACAAATATTGGGGGAGGATGGGGAATCCACCACTCACCCACGGTTTACTAACTAGCTGTTGCCCGCGGCACCGCATTCATTCTATCACCAATAGTTTCCGCAGCGTATGCAACGAAAGACGTTTTAGGGCACTTATCCCTTATCTTTTCTATTAATAAATATAGACTATGTTATTGAGGGTAAATGTAGCTTTCCAATGGTGAAAGAATTTTTGAAATCGGCGCAGTAATTTTTGAGTTTAATCATTATAAAAAATTGTTTTGTGTGTGTGTGTATGTTACACACACACACAAAACAATTTTTTCCTCTTTATAATATTATTCGTGCAAATTGATGTAAATAGAAATGCCAAACCGCACCCTCAAAGCCAGTAGGTAAATAGTAAATAGTCCATCCTGTAACAGATGTCCTGCTATTGCTTTCAGCTTAAAAGCCATACGGACCTTAACCTATTTGAGGTCTTTACAGTACCTACATTGTGAAGAGTCACGGACATTTGGCATTGACATACAAAAGGAACAAATCGATTTAGGACGCCGCACGCTGTTGTAATAGCACGTGTTTCAGAATAAATTAAAAAAAACTACAATACTTACAAATTAAAATGAGGTTAAGCCGTGCTGTTCCGTGCAAATAGGTACAGTGGGCTCCAAAAGTTCGTGGACATCTTAAGATATATAAACCTCAATTCACCCTCCCCGCAGTCCTCAAAGTCAAGACAAGACAAGAAGACACAAGACAGCGACAGCCCAGTCAGTTTTGACCATGACGAGTGGAGCCGCCTGTCACCCTCCCAGAAGCAGGCGGCGGCGCAAAGTGCGCCTCCCCATACCCGTGGGCTAGATGGGGACACCGTGGACCTACACCCGACGGAGGTCATCTCGAAGAGAGGGCCCGGGTTTGCCGGGATGCGAGGGATATGTTTACTACTACCTCACCTCCGGCCACTAAAAACCCAAAAACGGCGTGTGTTTTAGTCGGTTCGAGCCCGACATAACCTACCCAACCGGCCCGGTGGGGGGTATCCGTAGGGATTTTACGCATGACTAAAAAAAAGTCAGCTTGTGACCACGGCTAGTGCAACCTGGCCGAAACGTCAAGCAAAAAAGCAAAAGTTCATTATTGTATTTACCATATGTTCGCATTGATACCCGGATTTCACTAACCATCTATAAACCTATGACAGTCTAATTATAATTTAACAAAAAGTAACATAAATAGCGTTGATAAAATAAAGTAGATCTATGTCTTGTTTCTTTAAAAGAAAATAAGTAAACTCATACAAGTAGTATTCTAAAATTAATTACATTAATAACTAAGTACATTTATTATCTAGCTTCTAAGACTAGTAGATATGTAGTGGCATTCTTCATCTTCAGTACATTATGGTATCATTCCATAAGTTCTTGGAAAATTTGAAACTTAAATTGTATAAAGTGATGCGTCTTAGAAGCCACTGGATAAGAATAGATCTACTTATTAATGTAATTAAATTTAAGCAACTACTTGCATAAGTGTACGTATTTGCGTTTACTTTATTAACTCTATCTATGTTACTTTTTAAATTTGACTTAGGCTGTCAAAGGATTATTATATAGATCCTACGGTGTCCAGGAACTTTTGGAGCCCACTGTATGTAACGCCTTTGGAATGTATGTCACAGGACCCAGAGAATGAATCGTTCGGAGCCTTAGGACCATTTTTCAAAGGCCTCCTATAGTTAAGTCGGTAGGTATGTTGAAAAAGTATCACAGCTATGTTACTACTTACGAGTATAAATAGTCGCTTACAAAAGAAACTGTGTAAAGCTCAGGACACACCGCTAGCTAGCGAGCGAGTGAGCGAGCCGGGCGAGAATCATTCCAAATGTCACTATACGAATCACTCTTTTCTAGAATGATGTGAACGATATATTCGACGGTGCCCAGCGATGTTTGTCGATATTGTTTGAACTAATTAACAAATGAACCAATAGTTAGTACCTATACTAACTATTATTAGTGTTTACATCCCTCATTCATACTAACATTATAAATACGTTTGGTACAGAGATAGAGAAGATCTTGGGAAACGAACTTGGGGATCGACATCCACGTGGAGCCAGACGCAGACAACCGTTAGTTGATAATATGCTGTACTTATCTCGATGATAATTTAACACAAAAAGTTAACAATATAGTTGTCCGCTCACTCACTCCTTTAGTTTTTGGTATGAACCCACATAGTTTAGATCGCCGAAGTTCAACTTAGTCTAATATATAATAATTTGCCTCGCTCGCCAGCTCGCTCGCTCGCTAGCTGACGGTGTAGCCTACGCTTAAAGATTGCACTGTCCGTAGTGAACTGCCGCGTCGTCTTTCATGTGTAATTGGTCTAATAGTCGCGACAGTGCGCACCGCTCTTAAATTACTGTTCAGCGCGCCGGCATTCTCGTTATAAGTTTATTGTCTATAAATATCTGTGGGCAGCCTTTTATGCCTTTATAAAGTTTAAATAAAAACGCACAAATTGATTCCAGCTTTCTTCACTTTTCTTTTGGCGAGTACATAAAGTATTACCCGCCTGTCAAGGGAGAGTTATTGATTGGGGTTCTCCTTTTCGACAAAGTGACCGATTTTGTTTTTGTCTGTATCGTCTATTGTTTGTGATGACGGATAAAGAATATCACTACCCCAACTCTCCAAAGGTTATGCCATCAAATATTACGTGGACTAGTAAATGGGCTATGGGGGATATGGCAGTCATAGATGGCTGGACGTGATTACATTAAGGAAGTTAAATTGTACAAATAAATTATAGAAATCACGTCCGCTGCCATAACAACAAATATGCAACTCGGCAGAAGCCACGTGACGTACGATACCCCACTCCGAATATTATATGGAAACATAGTATATAAGTTCATGTAAATAATAAATAAATAATCAGAATCAGTGAATCAGTCCTAACAAGTAAACATCTTTTACTACTCCGCAATAGGAGACTAGAGGACGGAGGCGGTAACTTGCCAACTCATTACATGGACCCCATTAATCTAGAAGTTTCGGAGCCTATTCCTTACAAACAAAAAAAATCTTTTCCTCCTTATAATATAATTATTAGTATAGATTTCATTCAACAAAACGACTACCAACGAATTGTCACTAGGGCCCCGGGGCGGGGCCTCTAGGCAAAGTGAGATTTTATTGGCGAGCAGTCTCACAAACCGTATACAAAGTTTAACTACAGAATTGATAATAGTACTGGTAGAACCACTTAAAGAAAAAGGGTTATATTTCCCGTTCGCAAGTTTATTGCTATATCTAATATGTACCGGTACTTATGTGTTTATTTTTAACTTAACTTATGGCAAAGACCTCGTGGCGATCGATGCCTAAGTCACGCGACGTCAATCGATTACTTTGTACGCTTCGTCCCGTTTTTTATATGGCTCACTGGTGATTTTAGAATAGCCGGTTAAAAGATGGATACTACGTGGCGCGAAACTTGCCTAATATGTCATATCAATGCCTTTTGGGACTGTTATCAGTCGGTGATGTGGCACTAAATACAGATAATTCAATGATTGGTGCAATATGGCGTCTTATTCGTTTTTTATGCCTAGTGGTATGGGTAATGAACTGCTGAGACGAGGTCTCGGGTCCGATCCCAGGTTTTTCCATGGCACACACCAATAACTTTTCGATGCTTTTCAAAGTTATGTGTGTATTTATTGCAGGTTTATAAGTGCCCGGTTAATGGCAATAGTCTCGCCACCCATTACATTGGAACCTAAAACATATAGGTAAGCGTGAGTTTATGTATTATCAGTGATAATACCGTTTGCGTTGGGTTGCAGTAACCACTTATAACCAACGCCGTTACATATTACCAGGCTACCTCAACCTAAACGCCGCACGCAATCGTACACCAACCAATGAGACAGATGTTAAATCACTGTAATTACAAGAACCGCGTGCGGCATGCCTCGCGAATTTATTGCTAAGTGCCGTACCGCGCCGTACCGCGCCGTACCGCCTCCGTACCGAGCCACAGCCGCCATACTGTGAGTGACAGCTTCGGCAACTAGATTGAGTAATGTGGCAGCAACACGAGCCACTTATTAGGACCGAAGGATACTCGCTACTGTGTTGATACTTGGTGATTTTGCTATCGATACTGCATTAATTTAAGTTATCCCCGTTCAGTGCAAAAAGTTGTATGAATGAATATGGCTGTTTGCACTGGTCTGGTCGTGCCTCGGAGAGCACGTCCCGGTTGCCATACGAACATCTATGACAGTCGTTACGGGTAGTTGGAGCCCTCAAAAGTCCAACCAGTCTAACTTGGAACTTCGATATCGCCTTTGGTCATTGGACAATTGGTTGTGGAGGTCAGATGGCGATCGCTTCACAGAAAATATCGAAGTTCAGCCGCGTCACAAATTAGACTGAAAGCAAAGCCGCCTGCAAAACTGAGTTGGGAAAAGATTCAGTGAATTATGACTGCATTAATTTACACTGAGAGGCTACCGTTATTCTGCATAGACGAGTGCGGTGATAGGTACCTATTTATAAAAATTAAAAGTAAGTAATAAAACTTTTTTATCCTACTATTGGCAAAACGCACTGATAAAAGACTTGTCTTTAAGCAATGAGGAAGTTTGGACGAGAAGACGCTGTGTAACTTCCCGAACGCTGACCAGCCGATGATACTGATGATGCAATGCACGGGGCATTGCATGTTTTGCCAGTTGTAATAAAAAAAAGGGTTTTTTTAGCATCTGATGAGGCCGTCAAGCTGAATGCCACCATTGTAACACTCTACGTATTCACCATTAGGTGACCCTCTTTCCTGAGACTTTGCTTTCAGCTTACTATGAGGCGGGGTGAATTAAAATGTGCCATAAATAAAAAAAAATAAACATCACTAAATGAATTACAGTAGGCCGGATCCCTATTAAATCAAAGTACCTATTCCACTTCGGATCATTCCTCGATATCTATTGACATATTTAAACAGTTACTTTGCCCATTCGCATACCGGTAAACCTTTCTCCCAAGCTAGTGCTTGACACCAGTAATTACCCGCTCTATTGTTCTGTGAATTGTTTGCAACAGAAACTACAGGAATCAAACCAGTAATTTACTTTCTTATTCAAATTGTTGACGTTATGGATCTTCATGTTTGGCCTTAAAGTCGACGGATAAAAGACAACTGCTAAATGCTAAATGGAATAATATTCATTCTCGAATCGAATCAGAATGCGAATTTTAGAGCGAGTTTAAAAGTTTCGCCAGTACAGTGACTGTCGTGGTATGGTCCAAATTATTAATGTAAAGGGCTTTATGAGTAGAAGTCGATCCAAGAAAAGATGGATAGATTGTATGAAAAAAGAAAGGGCAATGAAGGAAGTGACTGAGGAAATGACATCATATAAGAATTTGTGAAGGAGAATGACAAGTACACTCAAGCACAAAACAGTTAACTATGAATTAAATTTATACAAAACGCATCAACGGGAAAAAGAACAATCGACGCATTGAAAATGTTATTAAATTCTTTTGTTAAGCTATTTAAAACCTCTTATGTTAGTAATTGAAACGGGATATAAATCAATATAAGACGTGACTCGAAACTATGATAGATAAGAATAGACGTTATTCTCTGCAAAATTCAATTAAATGTTGTCAACAAGCGTTAGTTTATTTTCATGGCAATTTTACAATACCTATCCAGTATCCAATAATGATGACTACTTTTTATTTTAGAAAAATAAACTGTTTATAACAATATAATGAACTGTTAAAGTGAAATTTTCGTGAAACAGATAGTTTTAAGATTATATTTGATTTTGAAAATGCAATTTCTTCAGTCACGAACACGCTTTATACAAAAATGCAATTTTTGAGTCACGAACACACTCTATACAACATAGTTAGAGAAGCTTGCTTAATGCGTAATGCAAATGCATGGAGCGATCAGAATATCGCATTTATCTCTACCTGTGTTGCGTTTAAACCAATTAAGTAATTACACAAAAAAGAATAACCTTGTAACAAACGCACTTAAAGTAACCGTGTAACATACACACAAAAATATAGCGATCGCATTGTGGAACTCCTCCTTATTGGAAAAAAGTAGCCTTTGTAACTATATTTTCACTATTACAGCCCTAATTAAAATATACATGGACTCGTCTAGACTGAGTCCATGTATATTTTATAGTATCAGTAGGAGAGGATGTAGTAAGGCCTCCCGCAGAGCTAAACCTATGCTCGGGCCCTCTCCGTAAGTAGCGGTGCTGTCGTGAAAGAAATTACTGCACAACAATGGCAACTCAAAAATGCCGTCGATTCGACAGAAGTAGGCGTGTAGCAGCTTGCAGATGAAGCATGAAGTTTTTGGCGAGACTTCAAGACCCATACATTATGACATTATTGGTAAATGGTTATAGAGCTCAGAAATTAAAACTAAAAGTAATCTTAAAATTGGTATTGGTTATGACGTGTAAAGTGGGCTCCAAAAGTTCCTGGATACCTAAGATCTACAATCCTTTGATACCCTAAATATAATTAACCAAATGTATGTAACACACATAGCGTTATTAAAATAAACTAGATCGATGTCTTGTTTCTTTATAAGAAAATAAATAAACTCATATAAGTATTAGGTATTAAATTAATAACTAGATCTATTATCCAGTAGCTTCTAAGTCTAGTAGTTGTGTACTGGCATAACTTCATACAATTTTAGTTCCAATTTATCCAAAAACTTTTCGAGCCCATTGTACAGTCAGAACCATAAAGGTGTCGGCTCTATTACGTCATAAAACCCCTATAAATTCACGTACCACTTTTAAATAATCACAAAATACATTTTAAGCTGCATCTCTCACTTCTAAGCCTATAAAAAATTGTCTTGTATGTTTTGTACTCCCAATACTCGTAAAATGATGGACTTAAGATCATAATCCTCCATGATTTCTTAATACCCACTTAATAATCATTTTTATGGTGTAAAAACCCCATAAAATGTTGGGTAAAATATAGTTTTAAAGAATTCTCAGGTATGTACTAATGAAGCTGTGAGTAGGATATGAGGTACTCAAGAAGTATGTAATTATGAGGTTCTTTGAAATAGGTAACCATAGACTAATTTGATATGGTACAGGTCAGTGGTGTGCATTCCATAGAGATAATAAATAGATACTGCATAGAGTACCAAAATCAGATAATTTATTAGATATTATTTATTAGATATGATATATTGTGTGCTACAAATAATATCAAGGACACCTACTTTTTGTGCGTGTGGTTACCCCATTCTACATTAATATTATAAAGAGGAAAGATTTGCTTTTTGTTTTTTTTTTCGTTTGTTCCGACCGACTGGACCGATTTCAATAATTTTTTCACCTATAAAAAGCTACAATATCTAGGAGTAGCATAGGCTATCAGCCGCTACCATCGAAGGGAGCTGAGCAATAACGGGTGATTCTTCGAACCCTAAATTTTCGATGTCTGGAGGTTTATTTTCGTAACTGACTGACAAATCAGTCTGCAATTAATTTTAATACATACCTCAGACTATTACCTATCTTGCACAAGTTATGTTTTTTTAATAATTGTTTTTTAAATATTTGAAAAAAAATTAATTGAATCGTTCTTCTGACTAATATGGTGTGTCCGTAACCCAGTTTCTTGAACATCAGTAACAATAACATTTTTTCGTGTTCATAAATCGATGTGAATTATAATTATTACGAAAGAATATTAGTTGTTCCTCTACCGTACCTGTTATAGTTTATTAATAAATAAAAAAACTGTGAGAGTCCGGCACAAAAGTCTGATTCATATTCGCGCGCGTTCCATCGAACACACCTAGCCAACTACGAAACATTAAGCGACCACTTCCCACGCTGGCGGTAGCCTGTGGCTCGTCTGACGTGGTGGCGACGTGACGTGTGGCTGGTTCGTATCGTCGCGGAGATATAAAGGTAAATATACGATTCATATGGCTTTGGTACACCTGTATTTCTGATTACTATGTTTGTTTTAATAATTAAGTTGCATGGTTTTTAAATGTGAACCTGCGGGAAATATGATGCAAGTAGGTAACAGAAACCTATTTATAAATAATAATCCTTAATTGCGTACCTGTAGTGATTTATCGCTGTTAATGTGCAAAATTCTGATTGATATGTGTCTGATTCATATGGTAAAAATGCCATGTTACGTTACATTGGCGGCACGTTACGCCTGTAATATGTCATTTTGTATACGCCTAATATTATTTACATGTCTAAGAACAGTAGCTGTAAATTTCACAGCAGTCCTAATAACATCAAAGGGGTTTCATGTCTACCGACGACTAAATTTTCGATAGTTAAACTATTAGTCAAATTTAATTTCTAGTTTTATATTACAGTAGGTACACAAAAATGCCACCAGTGCAATCTAAAGAAGAAAAAAGAGAGTAAAAGAAAATTGCAGGAAGTATTCGCATGGAAAACATACGAAAAGATCTAGACAAGTATGCTTTATGGCGAGGAAAAAAAGAAAGAGAGAAAGTAAGATTGTTTCAATTTGCAATTTAACACCTAGAGAGAAAAAAAGAGTAGAGAAAGCTCAAAAAGATCGTACGACAAAAAGAAATTAAAAGAACTTCAACAGACAGAATAGAAAATATCGATGAAAATATCATTATGAACGACCCTTTAAGTTTGCATCCAAAGGATGATATCATGATATCATGCTGTGATTTAGATTTGGGTGTTATAACAATAATTGTGAGCATTTACTGTAATTTTAATAAATAATTGACTGATTTTTATAACTAGAATTTCATTTTTATTCCTAATTCTGATTCATATGGCCTCAAAATTTTTAAAGTTAATTATCTTGAAAACCATTTTTTCAAAAAGTGTCCCTTTTTAAGACATTGTCTCTTAGCTTATAACCTTTGGTAAAAAAATGTTTTATAAGCTTAAATGTGAAAAAAAAATTAGCCATATGAATCAGTCAAAGAACGCAATTTCGAAGAAACACCCTAACCATAAATCTCAATAGATCTAGTAGATTTCTATACATTGGCACCTCCCACCTTTAACCTTGGTAGAATTTGACAACCATTCATAACGCAGTGGTCTCGCTACTAAGTTGCACATCAACATATTTCTGCACCATTGTGTTACTTTGGCTACCACGATTCGTTTCGTTAAGAAATTCTTTATAAAACATGTTCCGAAACGTGTTATGTTCACACATGCGACGTCAACAAGCCACGCTCCGGCGCGTAATGCGCGTATCGATTGCGCGGTCACACTTGCGCCGGCGCAGGACTCCTGTTGCATACATTCTGTAACTCTATACCTGTCTTTGCTCGTTTTACAGGTACCTACCTACGTTCAAACACAAAACTGATAGCAACGGCACAACGCAGAGCAGTTAAAACTATCACTAGATAGTTCTAACTGCTTAGTTAAGTAGTTTTTTTTTTATCGTGCGAAAAATCCCCACGGATACCCCCCCTACCGGAGCCGATTGGGTAGGTTTCTTTGGGTCTTCAGTTGCCGGAGGTGAGGTAGTAGTCAACATATCCCTCGCACCCCGGCAGACCCGGGGCCTTCTCTTCGAGATGAATCCCGTCGGGTGTAGGGACCACGGTGTCCCCAACTAGCCCCCGGGTATGGGGAGGCGCACTTTGCGCCGCCGCCGCGGCCTGCTTCTGCTAGAGTGACAGGCGGCTTCACCCGTCACCCCCAGGCCCGCGCTGATGGAGGACGGAGGTCATTCTGCGAAGGTACGTACAAACACTGAACTGAGACATCAGTAAGAAATATCATCAAGCTAATATTAATATGTTGTGAAGATCAAAATCAATAAATTACTCGCATACACACACACTCCTACTTGTTAACCGCGTTACCGAATTTAAAATGTCAATGGCAGTGACCACAGCAGAGTAAGTAATATATTTATTTCTTTTATTTAAGGCACGTCAATTTGACTTCACCTTGCCTGATGGTAAGTTGTAGGTAAAGTATCAGGAAAGAGGGTCACCATTATAAACACGTAGAGTGTTACAATGGTGGCGCTCGGTCTGACGGACTCATTAGATGCTTCGACGGAATCGCTTGGTTCTTAATGGAATATTCTGCACCGTATGTGGGGGGGGGGGATATCTAAACCCTGCACGTGTGGTCCTGTGTAGGAAAGGAGAGGGTGGGATATATGTAGATTGATATTTATTTTATACTTTTTAAATTCATCTCCTTGTCAAGCCCTTAAGAAGGTAAATACGATATGTGGTGGCGGCCACCTTGGATTTGAAATTTGTCATAGTGTATCGTATTCTACTAGTCAAGCCCTCTCATTGACATCCTTTTTGAGGGTTTTGTGAAATAATATGTAGACCGCCATTTTGTGGCGGCGACCATCTTGGATCTTCTTCAAACATAGCTAAGAACACTCCCGAATAAATCAGCTTCCAAACCAAAAAACTACATCGAAATCGGTTCATCCGTTCGGGAGCTCCGATGTTACGATTTTATGTCATAACATCCATTAACTCTCTAATCTCGAACTCACTTTGTCGCCCTTCTTACCCATTACGCAAAAAGCGGTTATATGCTCCTGTACTACTACAGCAACTAACTTTAGTTTTCCCTGAAGCCCCAGGGCCCGAATAGTTACCTAGCGGTTCGCCACAATCGGCATAATGCCATATAATATAATGGCTACTACTTACAGCTGTCATTTTCACAATCATAGTACACTTACACCTCAAATCGTTGCTTGCATGTGGCTTTTCAGTGCAATCAACTGTGTTGATCCCGGGGGGAACATTATGAACAGATTTCTACTACTGTCGCGATAGTAAATAGGTATACATCAGAGTTAAATGGCATAGGCAATTTAAATGTTTTTGGTAGAGATATAGACCATAGAATAAAAGTAGAGAAAAAGAAATAGAATCAATAGTTTTTTTTAATTTTATTCACAAACTGAATATTTATCTATGTATATACGTTCTTTGTTTGAAAAGGAAAATGGGATCAATACATTTTTTTTTATTTTATTCACAAAACTGTTACACGATTGTTATCCTACTCAGTGCGAATACCGCATGCAATGGAAGGCTATCTTATGTTTTAGCTAATAATATATTCGTTAGGTATACATATAAATGTTAGGTACATATTACGAGTACATGTATTTTTAAATTACGACAGGGGCATGGCTATATTTATATTATATTTATATAGAGTATCTAACTGTCATCTGATCTCACAACCCTGAGAAGCATAGCCTGCACCAGAGCTTCGTGTGTTGTTTAGCATTGGTCCCGATTCTACTAATTGTCAGCCATTGTCAAACCACTGAGATTGCAAAAATGCTTGTAGAGTGAAGGAAACGATGTAGGTAATGAATTCAATTTCAATTTAGTAATCGCAGTGGTTTTGACAATGGTTAGCAAGTACATAGTAAAATCGAGCTTTAGGTGTACTGACTTTCATCTGAGATTGGCTTGGGTCTTATCTCAAGTATGGTGGTACCGTAGGTAGAGCCCACTACACCCCACTTCAAAATTCAAAAAATATTTATTCTGTTTAGTATAAATAAACTAACAAACCGTCAAAATAAAAACATATAATAGGTTAGTTCAGCAAATGGACCATCGATTCGAAACGCTGCCCCGGCCTGAGAAGATTTCGGCAAAGAAAATCAGCGGTTTTTTCTTTTTTTTTATCTATTTACAAACATTTTATTAGTTTAGTCAAAAATTTACTTGAGTAGTAAGTTGAGTGAATAGGTTATTTCCAAGCTAAAATTTTATCAACTACTTAAATAACCTTCAGTTTTATAATAGCCTTTTTGGCATAATTTTCTTTTACTTTATTGTCTATACCTACGCATCTATTGTTATTTTTTGTGCGTGACCTGAATAAATATGACACTTTTTTTTCTTTCGTGGAAATAGAATACAAAATATAAGGCGAAGGACACAAATGTCGTGATTGTCGTGACATTAGTATCGATTGAGTGTTGGAGGCTAACTTGACTTTAGCATTTGTCTTTGGTATTTTGATGTCGTTTTATTTGTAGAGGTGAAGATAAAGGTCATGTTTCTAATACATACAGGTTGGAACAATAATTACAGATATAGCTAAATTTACCAGTACTATGTAGGTACTTAATCTAAAAAAAAATCTAACTCATGCACTTTGAAAATGCGACTAACTGAATCGGGCTCCTGTACTGATTTATTACGAATTACATTCTGTAGAGTAATTTATTTATTAAGTGTACATACTTATTCCCGATTCAGTTAGTCGCATTTTCAAAGTGCATGAGTTAGATTTTTTTTTAAATAAAGCACGCGACTAATTTATTTCACCTCGCCAGATGGTAAGCTGAAGGCAAAGTCTCGGGAAAGATATTTAATTCATTAAAATACTTTAAAATACCTGAACTTGGAAGAAATATAAATTATGTGGGTAGGTAGATGCCTTTCTCGAGAAATGTGTAAATTATTATCTAAGTACTCTACTTTGGCACTGACTCTGGAAATAGGTCATTAACTTCTACCTGAGTATAGTGATAAGTTGCAAACTGAATGAAATGATTTATTATCAATCATTAAATGACACTAGAAATGTTACGTACCATTGGTATCGTCACAGGTATATGAGGTAATCCTATCACCTTTACAGTAGTGACTAGTGAAGTCACTTTCCAAGTAATGTTGATTACAAACATTCACAAAATTTTGCCACATTATGAGAAATCTCAGCTAAGCGATTTGCCTAAACCATGTAAATATTATAATTTTGACATAATAGAACATATAACATGCTACAATCCGTACTAATCTTTAGAATTTAAAAAAACTAACATGTACAGAGTCGTCGCCGCAGATAAAATTTGCAAAAAAAACTTACAAATTTTTTTTCAGAACGTGTAGTTCGAAATTTAACCTCCCTCGTTCGAATATTTCACAACACACTACCACCGCACTGACACTACAAAAACACCTCACTTATTTTCAACAAATCAAAACATAAAAAAAATCTACTTCAAATTGACATTTTTGGACGAAATAAAAAAAATAAAATCGGGCGCGTTCGTGCGTCTCCGTCGAATGTCGCGGGAACACAAACAAAATTTTGCTATTAGCTCCGGCAAAACGTGCGAGCCTGTCTTTTCTTTATTCAGCCTTGGGGAAATTTATTCGAAGCGGTTTTCGAACTCTTAAAACTTAAGTACTTCGTTTTTACCCGACTAGGGTAAAGTCAAAGGAGTGTTATGATATTGACAAGCCACGTACTTATTGGAGGAATTTAGGTTCATCTTATGAAAAGTCAAATAGTACAAATGTGAGCCCAATCACAACGGATTTTTGTAGTGTATTACCAACAATATCTATTAATTTTAAATAATTATTCATATTTATGAACAAACATTCCATTTCCAAGCGTGTAATTTTTTTTTTTATTTTTTTTTATTCATGGCGCATTTTGACTTCACCTCGCCTGATGTTAAGCTGAAGGCACAGTCTCATGAAAGAGGGTCACCATTGCAAACACGTACAGTGCTACAATGGTAGCGCTCAGCTTGACGGCCTCATCAGATGCTTATTCACGCCCAGCTTAAAGGACCCGGGACTGTGCAATTTTTAATTTGGGATCTAACCCCATCGACAGTGTGCACGTTTCATCACCATACGTCTTAAGTTTAACTTAAGGATGGTCGAAGACCTTCGTTTTAAGGTAATACTGTAAAGTAGAGTAGTATTATGATAATGTTTTGATACAAACAAAAACATTTCAACTGTCAGATCAAAACACGCCTTTAAAATTTGACACTATTTAAATCTGTCAACCCAGGTGACACTAATCTGACAGCTGGTCAGTGAGACCCACTGCGCAGACGCACAGGTTGTCGGCCTTACAGACCGAGTTTTTAAATAGTTGGATTTGTTGAAATGTGTCAGGGCGTTGAGAAATAGTCACTTAAGTGATAACTCGCATTTGAGTGTTAAATTGAAACTTATGCGAGATAAAGCTGGTCGCACACTGTGCAGTAAGGGAATCATTCTCACTAGTTCCCCTAACAATTAATGAGAATTCTTTTTCTCAGTAGTTCCACACACCAAAGCAGCATTTACTACCCACACAGCCAATTGTCAAGAAAAATGCTTCTTTACATATGATGTCCTTGTTGACCAAGTTACTACTTATGTAGCGGGTGTGACGACAGCCTAGCCAGCCATAGCCAAAGCAAGCCCCCATAGTGACAGCCCACCAATGAGCGTTGAGCAGCCAGCGATCTTTGGGGTTTTGTCAATAGTCGCCTATGCCGCCAATTTTTGTTTGTTGAAAAGTTGATTAAATATAGGTATGTTTGTGTGAACTTAAAGTTTTATTTCATTGCTGTCTTATATTCAGAAGCTTCCCTTCTATTTTTCTATATGTAGGTACCCTTACCATAATGCACAATGAAAACATGTAAGTGTAAAATTGTTACAAACAACTCGTGTTTATGTACAGTGGGCTCCAAAAGTTTCTATACTCCATTTGGTACTTAAAAAGGTAAACAATCCTGTGGCAACTTTTCATAAAAACACATGTTAAACAAATATACTAAGCTAACTAACTGACTAACTAGTGGTTCTATACCGATATTTAGTCTTTATAATACGTTTCTAAGCAGAAAACTATTTTTATACTAAGTTTTTGAACAAAACTTATTTAAAAGATGGACTTTTCACCTTTGTTCTACTTTTTGTTATACTAGTATAACAAGCAGGAAAAAAAATGTTCACAACTTTAAAAGTGTAATATTATTTATTGATTCCTAGTTGTTATACTGTATACCTACTAGGAATACCAAGATTGTTTACGTTTTTTTAAGTACCTAAACAAATATACTATAGACACCTTAAGATCTATAATCCTTTGACAGCATATGTCTACAGAGATAGTGTTAATAAAATAAACTAGATCGACGCCTTGTTTCTTTAAAAGAAAATAAGTAAACTCATTCAAAGTAACCTAAACCTAATTACATTAATAAGTAGATCTATTATCCAGCAACTTCTAAGACTACTAGTTGTGTATTGGCATCGCTTCATATAGTTTTAGTTTGAATTTATCCATGAAAAGGAGTTCACTGTACGCTGCACCTTATATAATTCACAATAAGCGACTTATAACTTGACTTGGACGAGGAACGGGCCACACAACGCGTCCAAACAGAAAATAAAGATTATTTTTTTTTTTCATTACTTATAGTGACAGTTACGGGATCAACTGCATTACTTATAACGCGAAGAAAATTAATCGCTTTATCGAGTTACTTATAGCTCTATAGCGTCGGTACCTTAGTGGTTAAGGTGTTGACTTTGCGAATAAAAAGGCCCGGGTTCGATCTCTGGTAATTACACTACTAACTTGAACCGTACCGAACCTTGAGCCTCCGTGGCGTGGCGGTAGTGCACGCAACAGCTACGCACGGGGCGCGGGTTCGATCCCAGCTCAGTGCAAAAAGTTGTATGCATGAATGTGGCTGTTTGCGGTCTGGTCGTGCCTCGGAGAGCACGTAAAGCCGTCGGTCCCGGTTGCCATACAAACATCTATGGCAGTCGTTACGGGTAGTTGGAGCCCTCAAAAGTCCAACCAGTCTAATTGACCATGGTTGTAGAGGTCATATGGCAGTCGCTTCATGATTGTTATTGAACCGTTCCTCACAGACAACCCCCTCTGGGTCATCTGTGGCTTAGCTGGAAGGGTTAGGGTCAATATTAGCGGTAGGTATTCATTGTTTAAAAAATACGTTCAAAATTTGTAGCTTCTTTTCTTGCCTTAATTTTGTTTACATGATTTTCGACTGCCGTCTGAGTTCTCAACCCCGAGGGGAAGATTCAAGCTTCGTTTATCAATCAGTACGAATTACTACGTATACTGACTTGCAGGGAGATTAACTCCCCGGGTCTGCCGGGGTGCGAGAGATATGTCTTGTATAATCTCACCTCCGGCAATCAAAATCACATAGACGGCGTGTGTTTTATTCGGTTCGAGTCCGACATAATCACCTCCACCGACTTTGGTGGTGGAGGTATCCCACGGATTTAGATTAACTTGAGCGAAGATATGGACAAGTCATTGTATATATGGAGCATATTACAGCAGATTAGATTTTAAATACAAGATGTCTACAGCATAACGGCAAATGGAAAACTGAATAATGAAACTCTCTCATCATCATAAATAAATAGGCATAATTACAATTTACATACAATTTAAATACATGCATATTTATTTTATATATGTTTAATAGAACATACCTGTTTTATATCGTACATCGGCTTAATTAATTAAAATTAAAGATAATATGAAAGTACGCTACGCTTTCTTTTCATTAACTTACATACATACATACATACATAAAGTCACGTTCTCATTGAGGTAGGCACAGACAACATCTTTACACTTGCCACAATACGATTCTCACATGAGCAGAATTTGGGCCAGCCCATCTCTTCAGCAGACAAGCACACGGCTCACCTATTGACAAGCGGTCACCGTGGCCTATGGACGTGTGCAAAACCAGGGGCGTCACACTCGTGCTGTCTACCCTACAGAAACCTACTAATGCCCTTGGGGTTCTTGAAGAACCCCATATTGTGGTCGCTTGGCCCCTTGATCAAGGCTGTTTAACATCAGACAGGCATTCACAGCCAAGACTCAGTGTCATGCATGATTCGAGGCAACAATAAAATACAGAAATAGGCTCACCCCCTATTACGAGGACCGAATCTATCTATCTATCTATCTTCTGCACCAACTCGGTATTATATAATTGTAAAAAGTTTGTTTGTCCGCGATGTACGCAAAAACTACTGAACGGATTTCGATGCGGTTTTTTTTTGTTTGAAGAGGATTGGTCCGACTTAAAATCTTACGTTTGTTTAATTGCAATCGGTTAAGTAGAACTAGAGTTATGATTAGTAATATACAATTTAAGTTGCACAGATGGTGCTTAGGTCGCGATAGCCGACAGCCATGCGGGCATAGACTAGTATAATAATTATAATATGAACTAATTATATAAATAAACTAAAGTGATCTGACACCTCTTTTTCTCCACTCCATGAAAATATGGAATTCAAACGAAACCTACGAATTTTACAAAACCTACGAGTGTATTCAAGTATGTGTTGAAACCACTCCTAATTCGTAATGTAATCGAACAGAAAGGCTAAGTAATTCACAAAAAAACGAACTTTTCAATGAATTTATCTACATATAAAGTAAGTAGGTATGTATGACTGTGTCACAGCGAATAAATTGAAGCCAACCGTGGGAACTAACGAGCTCCCACGTGACAAAGATACCACTAAATTGCGGATTACATACGTCTGCGCATTCGGATAGAATTACACATTATGTTCCGAATTCAATCAAATGTCATGAAAACATTCAGTAGATCGGTACGTACACATATTGGTAACACACTTGTACTTCTTCACGATTACAATACCTATAAATAGTCAGTACAGTCAAACGGGGTGAATAGGAATAAAATGGAGCGCTAAATTCTGTAGTTAATTTCTTTCAAGCGGAACTTTGGACTAGTTCATCGTAATAACAAAATCATCAAATATCTGATAACAGGCTTATTTGAAATTTAGTAAAAGAAATTATTTTAAATATTCCATTGACCATTTTATTCCTATTCACCCCTGCATTCCTATTCAACCCGTTTGACGGTAATTAGGAAATAATGGGCAGAAAAACTGATTTTTTATCCCATCAGATGTCGTAAAGTCGATTGTCTTGTCAACGATACAAATATTGAATCTAGCACAAAAAGTGAAAATAAGAAATCAATTTTCAGGTATAGCCTCGTTAAGTGGCTTAGAAAATCCGCCTGATGGTAAGCTCAAGGCAAAGTCTCAGGAACGAGGGTCACCATTACAAACACGTAAAGTGTGACAATGGTGGCGCTCCGTTTGACGGCCTCATCAGATGCTTTTACACGCCTCGCTTAAAGGACCCAGGACTGTAGGAAGAAGAAAACACGTGAGCTGGCAAGGAATTCCAAGACCTAATGGTGCGGCGGAAGGAAACTTACAGAACCGCTTGGTTCTTGATGGAATATTCCTCACCGTATGCGGGTGACATCTAAGCCCTGCACGTGTTGTCCTGTGTAGGAAAGGAGAGGGTGGGATTAATTGGAAGAGCTCATCAGAGCATTCACCATGGTAGAGACGGTAAAATATAACTTAATACCCATTGCTGATTACATCTTCACATAAGTTTAGCTTCTAATCGATCAGATAAGAGGTGCCTAACATGTAAGGTATGTCCATAGACAGGTGTAACTGCGCGCGAACACACTTCTGTCAACCGATGCAATAAATATGGCCGCGCACGCGATCGCATCTACAAATATATACAGTCAATACGATAATCTTAGAATACCGTATTAATTACCTCTATGGCATGGTAGTAAAGTAATGTATTTCACTGCTGCGAATGCGGATTGCGCGGATTCTATTCTCGCTGAGTACAAATATTTGTATAAATACTTACCTATACATATTATAGGTATAACTATTATAATATGAAATTACATAAACATAAACGCACGCCTATATCCCCGAAGGGGTAGGCAGAGGTGCTAGCACCTACATTTCGTCAGTTTATGTTTTATGTCCCAATGTAATAGGTGGCGAGCCTATTGCCATTAACCGGGCACTTATAAACCTGCGATAAATACAAACATAACTTCGAAAAGCATCGAAAAGTCATTGGTGTGCCATGGTAAAACCTGGGATCGAACCCGAAACCTCGTCTCAGCAGTTCATTACCCATACCACTAGGCTACCGCTGTAAAATAAAATTATGTATATTTTATTGGTGTCTGTGTAAATGTAAATCTAAGTGAAAAAGTATGTACTCGTATAACTATTATCTATATCCATATATAAGTTACTAACATAGATATTATTATTGATACCGATTGAATTTGAGAATATGTTTCAATCCACGGTACCTATCTGAATTTCGATTCTACCAATTTTATTAACCATAGTCACACGGCTGAAATAACAATAACTACAATGGAATTTTCGGTTTTATTTACATAAGCCTAATTCTAATACATAGTATAAAATGAAGTCGCGTTCTCTGTCCCTTTGTATGCTTAAATCTTTAGAACTACGCAACGGATTTTGATGCGGTTTGTTTCAATAGATAGAATGGTTAAAGAGGAAGGTTTATATGCATATAACATCATGCCACGACTAACAGGTGCGGAGCAGGAATGAAAAATGTTGCAAAAACGGGGTGACGCAGACGAAGTCGCGCGGGTCAGCTAGTTCTAATATAAATTGAGAGTGTGAATGAAATAATAATGTAATAAACTTTATTTCATTCACTGTACAGAATACCATTTCATTTTGGACTTTAAATGTATATTTGTACCGTCTAATATTAACCGGCACATTGGTTGACAATTAGTAGAATCTCAGAACCCTGTTCGGTACAGTGGTGAAATTGAGATCCAAGACATTACCTAAAATCTTCTGCAAGTTTCCAAATGAATAGTTTGTTTTATATTAAATTTAACTTTCTCCTACTTCCTCTTCGAGTATCAATCAATCAATTAGCCTATTATAGTCCACTTCTAGACATAGGCCTCTTCCAATATTCGCCACCGCTTCTTATCCTCCGCCCTCCTCATCCAGTCTGACCCAGCCTCCTTTTTCGAGCGCCTTTTTATAGTAAACAAATAAAAAACTAAGACATAATGTATTACATTTTTAATATTAATAACAAAAATAACCTATACACATCACGAAATATACATTTGTACAACTTCTGTCAACGTACCTACCAACGATTTTTTGATCTCTTCATCAAAATCTATATTCATATTTCGACTTTTAAGAAAAACACTGTCATTACCCAGTAAAGCTTTTGTCAATAGCCTTATTACTTCACAATCTTTTAGTAAAACACCAATTTTATTCACTAAACCCAACATCTGCTTCTTTGATAAACTTTTGATCCCTCTTTTTGACACTAGCCTGTAAACTTCAACATAATTTATCACATCTTCCAAATCCATATCATCGATATGTATCAAAAGATCTTGGTGTACAATTAATATTTCTTGTTCCACATCCTTATTTGTCCTCAATTCAATGAATTCATTAACTTGTCCTTTCTTAGCTGCTATATTTCTAAAGAAAGCACCAACCATTATACTGTAAACCATATTCTTTATCAGTCCAATGATGTATTTCACGAGATATTTATCATTTGTCTGCCTGACAATGCAATGGAGCCAGGAGATTAAACCGTGTCCTTCAACTAAGATCTCGAAAGCCCTAGGTATAGACACTATCGAGCTCAAAGCGCTCAGAATTTTTTCTTTCGCTCGCCTGTCGCTCAGAACTGAAGAGTAAAAATCCATGATCATCTTCAGACACATCGTCTTGAAGATAACATTTATATCTGTCATGGTTTTAACACCATCTCTTATAACTTCGAGAATCCATAGTCTTCTATCCGCAGATTCCACGTCGCTGTCGTGGAAAAGACTGAGAAAGTCAGGAACAAGAGTCAGATCTACGAACTGCTTAGCTATAAGGAAGTTATTCACTGGTTTGTATAAAGGATCGAAAGGTGCTGTGCAGACCATGAGAGCTCTAGCGAGGTACAAGGCATCTATTGCTGGTAATCTAGGGTTTTTAACATCATTGCTGTCAACGTTTTCAGAATTGTTGATGGCTGTGGTCAAACTCTGACGTAAGGTACTGATGAAATCAGTTAGGAATAGCTTGTCGTTCTTATGCCTCCTGAAAGGTAAAATATCTAGGTATCAGAATATATCATCAGTGCAGTGATACAGGTTAGACCACATATTGAGAAAAGATACAAATGAAATATGTCATAACAGAGATAAAGTTCTACAAATTTTCGCTCACGCGAATATCATTTTTTTGGAATAAAAATTTCTATCGCGATTTTCAGTTTATGTTGCTGTCTGCAGATGAGTTTTATAGATTCTAAACACTTTTCTTTACGCACGAATGGTATACGACATTACAAGGCAATTTAAATAGAAGTGCTATTAAGGGTTCAGTTAAGAAATTGTCAGTAGTAACCATGTATTTTTTTAAATTTACACCTAAAGAGGAATTAGTCCTCAAAAATATACAGACAACAAAAAAAAATCAAGTTAATCTAAACTATGTAAAGTACTTACGTTTCAGTCTCCAAAAGCATGCAGAACCTATGCAGTACGTGGTAAGCAGCAGCCCTCATCGTAGGACAGTGGGAACTTAGCGCCATCACAGGCACGGATAGCAATCCACTCCTCAACATTTTGAAGCACGAAGCTACCGACCCTGGCGCCAGTAAGTGACTCAGAAGAGGAAACAGGAACATGGGATCATAAATACTCTCATCTTGATTCGAATTTATCGATCCCAATAAATCTACTCCTATTAATTCCGTTAATACAGGTTCATATTTCCCTTTTACAATCAAATTCTTCACTGCACCCTCACTATCTTTAGTAATAGCAGGTTTGAACACACCATCAATCAACATCTCATCTAGAATTGATCTCAATGAATCTCTAATCTCACTAGCTACGCCAATATTTTTCTTCAATTCGTAAGTGTATTCAAATTTTTGCGTTACTGGAAAGTTTTTGATAGTCCGCTGTATAATTTCTTTATCAAATAAATTTAATACTTGGTTAGGCGTTGGATGCGACCACAAGGATGATGATCTATTTTTACGCACAGCATAAAAATTTGCCGCAGAATCACCGAACACGTAAGGTTTGTATTCATTGACTGGTAATCCATTTGTTTCGTAATAATGCAGGATAGCAACAATGAGTCTATCAGAAGGATTTCTCGTCGCGTGATAGGCACTCAAGTATACTGGAATTTGTGCTGTCTTCATCACAGATTTGTTTTTTAGAATCAATGTATATAGAAACTCGATTAAGCGAGATTTTATTTCCGAACTGTGGTAACTAAGCATCACATTCAAGAATTCTGAATGAGATGTCACCATATCAAATATGGTTGTTATATCTTCATGGTTTTCGGGGTACACCAGTTTGATTAATTCTGTGTAAAGTGCAAGAAGTTTTGGACCCATAATATTTGCATGTTCAACGGTTTTCACTTTCAAGGATTCCTTAAGAGTTGTCTTGGAGAAGTTTTGCCATATTGCGCTTTCAGTAACTTTAATGAATTCTTGTTTTTGTATAGTATTCAGTCCTTCAACTGTTTTAGAAATTTCGATTACATTATGAACGCTAGTTACGATTACGTTTAGAGCATCAGTTTTAGCTTCCTTAATGGCAATCACAGCCAAATGCAACATAGTTAGAATGTAATTAATTAGCTGGTCTTTTTTCACACCATTGCCAGGTAAACACAATTTCAAAAAAGAACTTTGAATCAATTGCACATGGCTTAACTCAACAGCTTCAAATTTATGGATTTTATTGAACAATTTTACAATATCCTGTACGTCCAAGCATTCAATAACTAATTTCCTGATAAATTTCCAGCAAGATACATAAATTTGGCCTGCCTTGTGAGGTTTTTCCAGCAATTTCATTATATTACTTTTATATTCGCTAAATATGGTCGATAAAAGTTCCTTATTGTCAAGTAAAAATTGGTGGTGTGTAATAACAGCGTTGCCCAAAGGTAGTGTCAATTCTCGTTGTGATAATACTTCAGGCCTAGCAATTTCTTCTTTAAAAACCTTGCAAAGCTTCACATTAAATTTCAATAAGACTGAAGCTAGATTAGCAGTAGACTTTCTTATAGTATTTACCTGGAAAATCTTTTTAAAATCGTCATCCAGCACTCGCGTAGCTTGATGAGGTTTATTTTCAAAATATTTTGTTAATGTGTTCTCTAAATTTGTTAGATTTGGGTTCGTATCTTTATTAGATAGTAAATCAGTGTATAAAGAGATTGTCTTTTTCAATATATTCTGCTGCAGTTCTAGATTTACCGTTTCTGAATATTTATCTATTAAATATCTCAGTATTTCTAACACAAGACTGGGTTCTTTATCGTCTTTTACGCAGGCTTCTATATCTGCAGCAAATACTAGACCAAATATTTTAATATCATCCTCATTTGAGAGACCAACTACGTGTAAAACGTTAAGGGTATATTCACTATCCACATTTTTCCTTTTATTAACTTTTATAAATGCCTTCACTATTTCATTGTAGTTCTTCTGCTGATATGACTTTAACAGTTTATGTTTGCTATTCAGATGGTTTATTATATCTTTATGTTGCTTAATTACTTCGAGCAGAAAATTAGTAGCGTGCATACGTGATGCATCTTTGCCTGTGTTTACAGGTTTGTAAATTTTTACGTAGTGAGGATTTTTGAAAAGGGTCAGTATAATAGTTCTACAAATATCTATACGTAGTTTCTTTTTCCCAATTTCGATTAGGCATTGAAAGTAATCAGTTATCTTTTTCTGCTGTTCCTCATTTAACTGACCCATATTTGTCAATCGTATTGTGCAATATATTAAATATTTCGCCCAAATCAATAGCTCTGAACTATCTATACTATCTGTTTCATCAATTTTATATAAAATATCACCAATCGTTACATTGCCTCCTTCGGCGACCTCTTGTAAACATGGGAATATATCTTTAAGGGGTATATTTTCATTATCAACTATTGATTTGGACATTCCCTTTAGAACCACATCTCTACCTACAATTGTATCTGGTAAAGACATAGGATTGGACATCCAACCGGCGACATAATTCCTAGCATCAAGTTTAGAGTCTCCTATCAACACTTCTGTTAATTCAGGTGAATAGTTACTATGCAGTAAATTAGCAATGTACAGTGACAGGAAATGCTTAAGATTCTTTTTCACATCTTTATGTAGTTGCAAATATTGCATACAGCCTACAATAAAAGGAGAAGGTATCTTGCTCTCTAAAAATACACTATCCTCAGTATTTCTATCTTCCATTAAATCATTGAATAGCTTTTTCAAATTATCTTCACTATTTTCTGAAGAAATTTCGAAATGAACCAATTGATTTCTCACATATTCTGTCAGTTCCTTGTTGTTTTCTAAAACATATTCTATAATATCTCCAATTACTGTTGGTGGGTTTACTTTACAGTTTCTTAATGTGTACAGCATTAAATGAATTTCGTCTTCATCGCCTTCAAATATGGATGTGTTTTTAAAAAATACTTGTAAGGTGTCTTTTGCTTCAATCCATGTGTCATCATCGTCACTCATGTGTACATCTAGCATGATGAGAAACAGCTCTTTGAACATTGGATTCTTTAATGAAACAGTAGAGCTATCTAATGTCAGCCACAAAGAAACTACTTTGAACTTCAAGAGGGCTACAGGACCAGTTGTAAGAGTTGTAGAGAAGTCTAGAATCTTCTTCATATCAACATTACCTTCTAAGGTTTCAAAATAAGCTGGATTTATGTCATTATATAGTAAAAGAAGATCCACAAGTGAAGTCAAAGCATCTGTATCATTGATTTTAGGGAGTCTGTACTCTTTAGTGCTATCTTTATCATTAATATTATTGGAGATTACATTATCAATCAGTTTCACTATGGTAGTGGGTGGAGGTAAATGTTTAGGAATAAAATATTCCAATTTGCTACGTAAATCTGCACTTGGTATTTCACTGATTTCTAATATTTGTAGGTATCTCTTCAACGACTGTAACATTTTGACTAAAACCTTCACGCAGTACAATGAAACCGTTTGATCTTTGCCGAGATTTAAATTAATCAACTTTAACAATGGGATAGGTAATGTGATAAATCTGACGAAATTCGCCACTTGTATAGCATTTAAATTAGACATTCTGGATACCATTTCTTCAGGTTTCAATTTGTTTAGTAATTTTACTGTAAAGTCGGTAGTCCGTTCCCATATCGGTGAATGTTGTGGTTCAAAACTCTGTTCGATCACACTAAATAATGCTCTGTGCAAGTCGGGACACTTAAACATAATAGTTAAAATCACATCACATTCATATTCATTCTCCCAGGGTCTTTTCAACGTAAGCAAAGCTTTGTACAAATTCTGGTTTTTGTTGGCATCTACAGTTCCTAAAGACTTATCCATAAAATAAAGACCCGTTCTGTGTGATGTGAACAGGGTTAAAATAATATCTGACAAGAGACCCATGATCTCAGGCCTTGCATCACTCCTGGCTTCCTGGCTAAGCTCCGGAGGCCCTTTCCATGAGAACACTTTAAACAAATTATGCAGAATTTGATGACTAAACGTTTTCAATTTCAAACTTTTAGAAATGGCTGCGTTATCTATCACATTCTTTTTTAAAATATTTAAAAATATCAATGTAGCTTCCGCTTCATCACTTACTAACCCGGGTATAACTAGAGCAAGTAATCCCTGTTTCTCAAGTAAAGCTTTAATCAACGGTAAGTTGCCATCTACTAAGAATGACGTCATGAAGTGAACAAATGACGTTCTCACATTATCTTTCTCCTTAAAGTTTGGCTTTTCAACAACATGCTGCAAGTGTTTAGGGGTTAATGGAGCCTGGTTCAACACTTCAATACCCAAATCAGAATTTAAAGTGACCATGGAGGTTAACAGTTTAAGGACTATTTTTCTGTGGCGAGGACCAGAATTCTCGCTAATCATGATCTCTACTGTAGACATGAATGTGTTTAAGAAGTAACGACATGCTTCTTCCGTGATGGCTATCATATGAGGCAGGGAGGACTGTACTTTAAGGATGATTAGGTGGAATATGTGGAATGCTGGTGTGGCCAGCGTGATGTTTTTCTTACTCTCCTGGGTAATTTGACGAAGAATTTCATGGGAGTTACCACCGCTTTTAAGATACTCCAGTAAGTAATCTACTGGACTGTCAGGGTTCAGGCAGACTTGTAAGAACTGTGTGAGTGCTGAAAATTAAAAGAAAAAAATTCTATGAAATGCATGTAAACAAAAACATTGATGATTATTATTCTATTACAATTTAATCAACTTTCTGATCATATATAGGGAGAATATACAAATCCTAACTCTTAAATGACATAAGGTCAAATATTTTATTAGTGTATGGTGTTCATCGAGTTGCTTTTCACAATGCATCTACTTTGTTATTCTCTGCACTACCTATAAGGTTGACTGGTAGATAATATGTGCTATGTTATGCTATGCTATGTGCATGAAGCTTTAATGAAAAACAAAGGTTAAGTAAGTCAAAACAAATGTAAATAACTCAATGCTGCACAAAAATAAGACAAAAATACCATGTAGGTTAAATTATATAAGTAACATTACCCATATTCTGTCCCTGCTTCGCCGCCAGTTCTTTACGGAAGTGTTTAACATCAAATCCTCCTCGTTTTGCAGCATTTTTGTGAACACTGCTCTCATTTTGAGGTTGCTCCGTATCCACGACGTCCTCATCGTCGGTTTCTGTTGGTTTAGCCTTTTTCTGGCTTTCTGTATCCTCGGTTTCGTATTTACGCTTCCCCATTCTATTTCACCATAAGCTTCATTTAATATTAATTATTAATTCAGAAAATAAACATGCACAGTGCGCACGTGAATAAAACGTTTTGTTTTGGCATTTAACTTTTTCTGAACACTGACATTAATGACCGACATAATTGAAGCACTGGCTTTTTAGACCCATTGCGTTTTGTTACAATTTTTGTAAAACTCATGATAATAATTTAATTTTACAAGTTGTAACGTAACTATCCAATATTTGGAGCTTCTGACAAATGAAGAAAAAATATTAAGTGAAAGTAGCAAGCAGAACTTTCATCTCATTTGCAAGGAATTTTATTTAATTTGTCCAAGGACTTCATAATCACGAAAAAAATAAAACCACATCGTAACAAAAGATGTTTTAACATTACAATATAATATACGTATAAAATAGACAGGTACCTACATAAATCATCAATTTTATAATAATTAAATACATTTTAGTTAAACATCTTTTAAATTACAACGTTTAAGTAAATTACATAAATGTACTGCATAAGTAAATGTAATAATATACCTAAATTGCATAAACATGCTTCTTTTTATTTATTTTTTTTTTTTTTATATTTCTTTTTCTACAGTGTTACGGAATACACTACATTATTAGTTGCTAATATTTTTTATAACAAAAATCTGCAATCTACTAATATTCTTTACTCCTTCGTGCATAGTTATAAAAATTATACAAAATATACACAACCTTAGTACTATCTATTGGCAAGTATTATATTATTATAATAAAATTATGAGTCATTTTTATCGGACAGGCTGCCGTGGTCATGTGTTGCAGCATGCATTAATTAACATCCACGACTGATTAACTCTTCGAATTTAGGTTCCAACTCTCTAATCCTGTCCAGCAAGACATCGGACAGATTCAAACTCTCGTCGGTATCTGAAAAAATAAATTATACCTTTTTTACTATTGCCACAAAAAAAAATTGATGATTGTGAATATTTTAGTGTGAAGTAACATTTTTGTTGACTTTACATGAACACACGTAAACTAATAGACTTTGCCCAGTTTGCCAGTGAATGCTTACCATCGAAGTAAACCAACTCGCATTTGCCCGTCAGTTGGGGGCTCTTGGCAAATATCGTTCGTAAAGTGGACATGAAGTCCGACACTATCTCTTCCACGTTCACGTCTACGAGATCTGGAACAAATTAAATAAATAACAAGTTAATAGGAACCGTTTGTGACACAATGACAATAAATTGGTAAACACCGGTTTCGTGAAAAAAATTATTACATAGGCATGTGTTACTACCCGCGAAGGCTATCTATAGCTTTGGGTCAACCGGGGCGTGGGGACCCCCGACGATCGTGCGGCATAACCACAACCACCTTTTAAATTGGGTGGGGGGTAAAGGGGGAAAAACTATCCGTGGGGATTACCGTACCTACGGAAAAAAAATGGCATAGATCCTCGAGGCCAAACCAATCTTCCCTGGCAATCGGTTCACTAAACAATAGACAAGGATCTGGCGGAGACTCTCGGGGTTGGGAGTTCAAACGGCCGTCATTCCCAACTTTATTTTTTATATTTAGACCGTCAAAGCTGAGCGCCACCATTGTAACACTGTACGTATTTGTAATAGTGACCCACTTTTCTTAGACTTTGCCTTCAGCTTATCATCAGGCCAGGTGAAGTCAACTACAGAAGAAGAAAAATACAGAGAAAACTATGTTATGCATAGAACTGAACAGAACTAAGTTTTTTTATGGAACATGTGAGATGTGGATGTGACACAAGTTTAGCCGCGGTATTCTGTAGGGCGCAGGTACTTCCCCAGTCGGACTGCTCAATTAGGACGGGAGATGTCAAGGGAAAGATCGTGTATTCAAATTCCGTCGAAGCTATCACTTTTTCCTATCTAAATTTGATTTGAACAGTCAGCATACTAATTGCTATTCAAAATTTTCTGTACATGTCATTTTCAACCTCCAAAAAAAAAAGTAGTGGAGGCAAAGACTAACCGGCGTATACAGCCTTGTTCCTGGTGGCCTTGTGCAGCGTGTGCAGCGGCGTGGCGCACTCGGCCGCCACCAGCACGGCCGGCGCGCCCGCGCGCACCACGCGGTACACGGCGCTCCGGTACGCGCGCCGCTTGACACCCGCAACGTCCTGCACCACCTCCTCGATGGACTGCAAGCGATCAGCTCCGCTAGACCTGCTTCTTTCCCACGGATACCAATCCTACCGAAGCTGGTAATACGTTATGTTGGACTCGAACTGACTAAAGCGCACGCCGTCTATGAGTCTTAGATTGCCGTAGGTGAGATTATACAAGACATATCTCTCGCACCCCGGGGACATCTCTTGCGAGATGACCACCTTCCCCTAATTTGAGAACTGTGGTGTTCCCATCTAGTCCCTGGATATGGGGATGCTGCGCTGCCGCTGTGGCCTGACCTCTAGACAAGCTGAAATTCTATTGGAGAAAACGCCCGTAGAATCGCTTAGTAATTTTCGTGTCATGTTACCGAACTGTATTAGTCAAGTCATATAATAAGAAGAATGTTTCCGAACGCATCTTCATCAATTGAATTATAGATAAATTATTATATTAAAATTGATTGTCCTACACAAACCCTATCTGGATTTACAGGATAAATTCGACTCAAGTCTAAGATGGACTCACTCACTGCGAACGCTCTCTCTCACAGAATAGAAAATATTCACATACAGTTTGTTTCGTTCCAAATCTACTCAATCATTACAGTAATATATCGGATTTCTTAGCGCAATGGGATGAAGCGGACTTACTGGGAAAGAGACATTGTGAGAAGCAGACATTATGGGAAACAGACTATTTACAAAGCGTCCATTTTGAAACGTGGTCTTATTAAAACTAGTCATTTTAGGAAGTCGTCATTGTGAGCCTAAAGGCAATCATCGCCCACCTAAGACGTAAAGGAGAATGTGAAAACTTTAGAAGTAGCCCAGTAGCTTCGTGATCAGAGCATTAACCTAAGTTCAAAATCTAATTAAAAATACAAACCGGACAGGCTTCCAACCTATTGAAGTCTTTCCTTGAAGTCTGATCATTAAACTCGTTCAAATCCGGCGGAGCACGCATCGTCTTCGTAATAATTATGAACATCCGTTTTACAGGAATCACCACATTATGGATGCTTTCATACATCTGGATCCTATCCTCAAAGCTTTTCGTTCTGCAGTCCTCTGGAGGCATTATATATGTCAGATATCCTTCGACGTAGCTACATGCCATACCAACCCCATATGATACTGTAGTTTTAACTGATGCCTGCAAAAACCATAATGCCTACCGTCAAATAATTATGGAATTTTATTTTACTAAATAATTTGAACAGTTATTTTTTTAACCTCTGTTATAGGGGCGAAACTGTGTGTCAGTTTCGACCCTTTTGAGGCGAAGGCAGAGGCTAAGGAAAGTCACAGAATGGACACCCCAACACAACTCCAAGCGGAGGAGAGGTAGACATTACCCACGGTGGTAGGACGACCTGAGAAAGGTCACTGGGCCTCTGTGGCAGAGGTTGGTGAAAAGCAAGGAGGCCTACGTGCTGCAGGGGCAGATTGATTAAGAGGACAGCTGTGCCACACCTACTATATCAATAACAGAGTTGATGTAACTAGTAGGTGTTACATTTAAGTAGGTACTAATAAATAAAGGGTTTGAATTTTAACCACGGTTCTCCTTTTCTCAGCAGTCCATAACCCATACCACTAGGCTAGTGGTATGGATATGGGTGATGGACTGCTGAGACGAGGTCTCGGTTTCGATCCCAGGTTTTACCATGGCACACACAAATGACTTTTCGATGCCCTTGTGTGTGTCCATAGGCCACAGTAACCACTTTCCATCGTGGGTTGTGTGCTTATCTGCCACCTAAGTAGTATAAAAATCAAATAAATACGTACTACTACAGGATATTTGACAATTAAATATGCGATGAACAACAAAAGAAAATCCTCAGCATACAACTTCTGTTTGTTCACATACAAAATTGCAAGAGAAGCTCCATACATCACCACCAGGTTCCAGTTGACTCGGTTGAGGATATGGGCATCTAAGTTTCGTTTCCCAGGTCCTATGGCATTATAGACCAGTGTAATGACCGCATCTGATGCTTGCACTGAGAGCAAGTACATCACGTACCGTACTGAAAGCAAAGACATCAAGGTATCACAATCGCATACAGGGTGTAAGGGAATTGCTCCCGAAGCTAAAGGCCTCTGGTAATACTCCTGGTAAAGGACATATTGGCATAAAAAAAATTATGGAAATGTGCTCGTTGGAAAAGAAGGAGCCTGAATTTCGAGCATGAGACCAGTAGCGGAGGCGACTCGGACGTCGGAGGTCGCAAAATGACCTCCGTCCCCCATGAGTGCGGGCCTGGGGGTGACGAGTGGAGCCGCCGGTCACCCTAGCAGAAGCAGGCCATGGCGATGGCCGCAAAATGCCACCCCATACCCAGGGGCTAGATGGGGACACCATGGTCTTCGCATTGGGGGAGGAGGGTCATCTCAACAGAGATGTCCCCGGGTCTGCCGGGGTGCGAGAGATATGTCTTGTATAATCTCACCTCCGGCAATCAAGGACCCATGGACGGCGTGCGTTTTGGTCGGTTCGAGTCCGACATAATTACCTCCATCGGTTTTGGTGGAGGTGGTATACGTGGGGATTTTGCGCACGATAAAGCATGAGACCAGTAATGAATTATATCTTGTTACAAAACTTACCAATACTTAATGCCCACTTATGTTTATTATCCAAATCCAGACTCTGTGTACCTAAAACAACAGATAAAACAGAATTAATAAGTACCTCATCAAGGAGGTTTATTTTCGTTATGGATTCGCGGGGCCTACCAAAATTATCTGGCTGGGTCTGGCCGCTGATTTTGATTTCTGAACAGAATTTAAAAGCTCTATCATCTTTATGAAAAAAATAAAACAAGACAGTACTTTTTTAAAATGTTTTTATGTTTTTTTTTCAGCTTCCAACTCACCTAGTGTGATGCCAGCTGCAAGCAATAATTGGAAAATATAAATTTTAATTTGTCCCATTGTTAGTTTCTGTAAAAAAAGGAAATTATTTATGTATGTATTTAATTATCAGATATATAGATTAGGATTGAAACAGGTGGGCAAGGGATTCTGTCTCTGCTAAACCTAATTGGAAAGAGGATTTACACCTACCTAGTCTAAATAAAAGACTAATGAGTCTATAAAGTAAAACTAAGGTAGCCTTAATATGAAGTGCTTTTTGAGTTATTCAGAAAGTTAGAAGTTACATCAATCATGTTAGGCACTACTTCCAAGAATCACCTAAAAAAATCCTTTCTTTTTTACTTTTATCAGTTAAGTAATTATGTGTGTGAAAACCAGCCATCCTTCTTGGTCTACTTGGTAAAAGTCTTGTGTAATGTGAATGTTCCCGTGGGATAGAGCATGGAACTATTGTAATCTTTGTGGAAAAATTCTAGTCCATTCAACATTGTCAGCCACTTTGAATTTATAACAGTTAAAAGATTTATTGGCAAAGAATCCCACATTACACAATTTAAAATGGAAAAATGTGAATATCTAGAAGGGATTTCAAGCCGCGACCAGGGCTCATCTCAATGGGGCAATAAAAATATTCATAAATCATAAACCAATTAAAAAAAGAAAATGTTAGGTAGCTACTAAAAATAAATTAAACTAAATTTTCTTCTTCGTCGAGTCGAAGAAGAAGAACTAAATTTTGAAATGCAGCTTATATACCAATTTATTGAAATTGTAAATTATTAGTCATTTAATTCAGACTTCCATAGGGATTTTTTTATTCCACCTAGTATGCTTAATGAGCCAGTAGGTAGTCACTCAAAATACTTACCTACTTAAACAAAATAAATTTATTTGGTCTATGATAAATAATGTAAACAATAAACATCAACAATTATTGCGCACTTACTCACCTGCACTTTGTCACATCAGTCAGTAATATTATAAACATAGACTGTAATAAAGAAAATGAGTTGTGATATGCTTAGTTACAACTTGTAACTAGCATAAAATTAGATATAAATTATTCATAATCTTTGCTGATAAAATAAATAGGTACAGATGTCCTACATTCAATTTAGACAACAATATGTTTGACATTCAAATCTAATTCGTAGGAATCACATAATATTATGTACAATCTGGAAAATGGGAATTTTGTAAACATAAAACTGCAATGTTGCCAACACTTTGACATATTTATTTATTTTGTCAAATTACCCGTTGACAAGTTTGATTTGGAATTTTTATTCCGATCACTCACGACAGTATGACCGACGCCCCGTAAAGTAGGTACCTACTTACTGCATCACCATGTTAAGCACTTCTAATTTCTTTGATGGTAGCTTGTCCTACAAGTGACTGGTGAGGGTAATGAGCGTCGCTGGAGAAATCGACCCCCTGATAGCTGAGAAAATGGTGAGCTGGAGCTAAGTGTGTGGCGCTATATCAATTCAGTAGGCATGTCCTGGCATGTATCTAAATTTAAAAAATATTTACATTTTTTTCGTAAACCTCATTAATTTAAATGCGTGTAGCGGAACGTAGATTTATGAATAATTAATTACTTTGCAACACTCGTCATCTGGTTCATGGGAATACCCAAGAACTACCTACTTACCCAAACATTTCGATTTTCATCTTTATATGCTCCATATTGTTTCTAGACATCCCAAATTAAATTTATGAGCAAGTCCTATTTACTTGCTATAAAATCTAAAAATATTTCAAACAAAGAACAATTTGTTTAAAGTTATAACATGAAAAAATTAAAAATGTAAAGTTTAAAATAATTTTGATAGATGGCGCTATTCACAAGAAAGAATAAATAGAGTTGCAAGCAGAGGCAGACTACATAGCTAGTTATCCATAAAATAAATTATTAACGATAACAACATGAATGAACACTGAACTCTCAGCTATTTATATACACACTGCGTCATTATTTCTGTTGACAAGTAACAGTAGATATAGCAAGTTGTATTGCAAATATCTATTATGCCTACTTATTAAAATAAAGTGTGAGTGAATGTCAAGGTTAGTTAATAATATTGTTATAGATAGGTATTTTAAGTTACAGTGCGTATTACACATACATTTATGTAAACAAGTAAGTTCCTACCTATACATATATATTCTGAGTTTGTACGTATTGCATTATATTTTACTACAAATTATGAAGGATAATTCAGTTCCGAAATTTTTGATTATTTTTATGATCATTACACCATGATTCCGTTCAGAAATTTTAGAAAGATCACAAATCACATTACCTAGTCGTCCCAGTCAGTGTATTTAATTTACGTGCTGTATAGCCACGGTAATACTATACATGTATAGTTATTTATTATTATTATTATATTAAATTATTAGTTATATCAATTATATTAATGATTAGGTATATATTAATCTATATATATAAAAATGAATTGCTGTTCGTTAGTCTCACTAAAACTCCAGAACGGCTGGACCGATTTGGCTAATTTTGGTCTTGAATTATTCGTGGAAGTCCAGACAAGGTTTAAAATTGTGAACAAATATGAAAATGCTCGGAATGGAGCAGCGGGAACGGGATCAGCAGTCCACGCCGGCGGAGCCGCGGGCAACAGCTAGTTATTCATAAAAAAATATAATTATATTAATATTATTAGTTATTTATTATACACTAGCTGACCCGCGCAACTTCGTCTGCGTCACCCCGTTTTTGCAACATTTTGCATTCCTGCACCGCACCTGTTTGTTGTAGCATGATGTTATTTACATATAAACCTTCCTCTTTAACCATTCTATCTATTAAAACAAACCGCATCAAAAGCCGTTGCATAGTTTTGAAGATTTAGGCATACAAAGGGACAAGAAACACGGTTTGTTTCAATAAGGTAATAGGTCCCTATTTTTTTTGTGCCTTTGTATGCTTAAATCTTTAGAACTACGCAACGGATTTTGATGCGGTTTGTTTCAATAGATAGAATGGTTAAAAGAGGAAGGTTTATATGTATATAACATCATTCTACGACTAACAGGTGCGGAGCAGGAATGAAAAATGTTGCAAAAACGGGGTGACGCAGACGAAGTCGCGCGGGTCAGCTAGTTATTTAATATTATATAGTGATGTAAATTACGTATAGTATTCATACATGTATAGTAGGTACGTCATAGTTATATGTAGGTATTCTTCAAAATATAAACAATGAATTCAAAGTCCTCTATATTTTTTAGATTTAATATGAACTTAAATTTTGGTTAAAATTACCAAGTTTCTTTAACTCCTTTTTACAGAAACCAAAAATGGTACAAAGTCACGTATATGTCTCACATATGTTACTCGCTGTTGGCATCATATTAGGTAAGTTATATTATTTAAATTAAATTAAATAATAGACAAAATATGGGATAGGTACTTATTGTTAATACACCTCTTTTTTTTTTTTCTTTTTTTTTTATCTATGGCACGTCAATTTGACTTCACCTCGCCTGATGTTAAGCTGAAGGCAAAGTCCCATGAAAGAGGGTCACCATTGCAAACACGTTCAGTGCTACAATGGTGGCGCTCAGCTTGACGGCCTCATCAGATGCTTTTTCACGCCCCGCTTAAAGGACCCGGGACTGTAGGAAGAAGGAAACACGTGCGCCGGCAAGGAATTCCAGGACTTAATGGTACGGCAGAGAAAAGACTCACCGAACCGCTTGGTTCTTGATGGAATATTCTGTACCGTATGCGAGTGACACCTAAGCCCTGCACGCGTTGTCCTGTGTAGGAAAGGGGAGGGTGGGATTAGTTGGAAGAGCTCATCAGAACATTCACCATGGTAGAGACGGTAAAATACTGCCAAGGACGCAACATCTCTACGCATCTGCAAAGGCTCGAGGGACTCTGTGACCTCAGGACTCCCAATAATGCGGACCGCACGTCGCTGCAACCTGTCGAGAGCATCTAATAAGTACTTTGCGGAGCCATCCCAGAGATTCGAGCAGTATTCCACGCAGGAGCGAATTTGTGTCTTATAAAGAAGACACCGCTGCTCCGGCGTGAAAAAACGTCTCACTCTGTTCAGGACTCCGAGTTTACGCGAAGCTGTTTTGATGATGCTCTCGATATAGTTCTTGTTGTTCAGTTTGCAGCGCACGTCCATACCGAGTATATTGAGGCTATCCTGTAATGGCAGTGGTGTGCTCTGAAGAGTGGGAGGAGGAAGGAAAGGAGATGTCTTTGCTGAAAACGCGCATGCCTGCGTCTTCTTGGCATTGAACTCGACCAGGTTCTCAGATCCCCATTGGGAAACGTGATTGAGGATCCGGTCAAGCCCAGTGACAAGAAGTCGCCTCTTTTCCGCTATATCGGACTGCTTGGCCGCAGAATGTCCGTGGTAGCTCCCGTGTACAGTGCTATCGTCTGCATAGCAGTGGATGCTGACAGCATGTCATTGGTGATAAGACGGACCCCTGCGGCACACCAGCATTTACCTGCAGGAACTCCGATGCTCGTCCATCACAGAGAACGCGAATACGGCGCCCCTGCAGGAAGCTAGCAACCCAATTGCACAGTCTAAGAGGCAGACCGAAGGCTGGTAGTTTGGAAAGAAGCGATTTGTGCCAGACTCTATCGAACGCTTTGGCGATGTCTAGGCTAATAGCCAGTGACTCACCATGCTTGTCCATAGCCTCACCCCAAAGATGGGTAACATACGCCAGAAGATCACCCGTTGACCGTTTCGGCCTAAAACCATATTGTCGGTCATTAATTAGGGAGTGATCCTCTAGGTGGCGCATGAGCTGTGTGTTGATAAGGTGCTCGAAGACCTTGCACAGCACTGAGGTGACGGCTATGGGCCGATAGTTGGCTGGGTCTGAGCGATCTCCCTTCTTGGGAATCGGCTGTACATTCGCCTCTTTCCACGCCGTCGGCACTGTACCCGAAATGTAGGAAAGTCGGTACAGCCGCGTGAGTATTGGAGACAACTCCGCTGCACATTTTTGAAGAACCACCGCTGGTATACCATCCGGACCACTGGCTTTCCGAAAATCGAGTGACTGCAGTACTGCTCGGACATCGCGTTGCCTGATACGAATATCAGGCATTGCGTGGTCACTATTGGGTAGAGTCGGTGGCTGCATACCACAGTCGTCGATTCGGGAGTTGGCCGCAAAGAGATTAACCAGCAAATTTGCTTTCTCTTGCGGCTCATGTGCCAGGGATCCATCAGGGTTACGCAGGGGGGGCAGCGAAGGCTGGCAGAAGTTAGCTTGCACGGCTTTGGCCAGTCGCCAGTAGCCACGGCTGCCCGTGGGATGCGCTACTAGTTCTTGACCAACCCGTGCTATGCGCTGAGCATCTGCTCTGACAAAAGCCCTCTTGCAGACCCTAGTGGCTTTGTTGTACGCCGCCTTAAAGTACCCGATGTTGGAATCGTGCGTAGCGCGCGCCCTTACCCAAGCGCGATACGCAGACTGTTTATGCTGAACAGCCTCTGCGCATTCGCGCCCAAACCAAGGGCGCACTCCGCGGGCACCGGTGACCTCTGCCTATCCCTTCAGGCAATTACAGACACGGATATACTTGAGTGTCAAGTATGTATGTAAAAATATTTGTTATGTGAGAATTGAACCTCTGTCGTTCGTAGAAGTCGATAGCTCAACGCTTCGCTTTTTTTTATCGTGCGTTAATCCCCACGGATACCACCTCCGTCAAAACCGGTAGAGGTGATTATGTCAAACTCGAACCGACTAAAACGCACGCCGTTCATGGGTCCTTCATTGAAGGAGGTGAGATCCGGATACATCTCTGTTGAGATGACCCTCTTCACCTAATGTGGATACCATGGAGCTCAACGCTTCGCCTGAAAACTCACGAAAGTCGCGAACTTACCTAAAAGTAGGTAGGTACGTATGATAGTACAGATGAATGCAGTTCCTGAGAGGTGTAGGGTGTAAGGATAGAGTTGGTAGAAGAAAGTGACTGGTCTTTACCTCTGCATACCCCGGGGAGAGGGAGAAGAGGGAGGGGGGGGGGTATAATATATTATAAGTATGTCATGTATGGAAATTAGATGTATCTAATCTATAATCACGGGGTGAATATTAAACAGCACATGTATCAAAATTGACACAGTCATTGTCAAATAAATAATATTTTGTCAATCTTTTCATTTTTAGAACTGCATGATAAGCGAACTTATCATATTTTATACCTACATATAATTGTTATAATTGTTTCCTTCTTCCTACAGTCCCAGGTCCTTTAAGCGGGGCGTGAAAAAGCATCTGATGAGGCCGTCAAGCTGAGCGCCACCATTGTAGCACTGAACGTGTTTGCAATGGTGACCCTCTTTCATGGGACTTTGCCTTCAGGTTAACATCAGGCGAGGTGAAGTCAAATTGACGTGCCATAGATAAAAAAGAAAAAGTTATTATCAATAACATCAATATCACTGTTTGTTTGTTTTAGGTTCACAGAGCATAGACTTAGAAAGCAAACATAACTGGGTTACCAGTATTGGTGAGTTCAGTTTCTAATATTTTTGGAGGTAGGCGTGAGAAATCATCTGATGAGCCCGTCAAGATGAGCGCCTTGTAATATTTACATGTTGTGATGGTGACACTTTCTTGAGACTGTGCCTTCATTTTACCATTAGGCGGGATGAAGTCAAATTAACGTGCCTTGTATTTAAAAAAAAGACACCGATATCTGACAAAATCGATGTGGTATGTGCACACGAATTTGCAACGTATAAAAACTAGGCGGATTTATTATAAAAACTAAGCATTTTATAAGGACCTGAAAAGTGATAATTAATTAGATGGTGTTGGCTGATGGAAACCTCGTGTATGTTATACACATAATGTATAATATGTATTATTATTACCTATTCTGTGATTACTGGTTACCGTTACGTCCATAGGCCATTATGGACGTTTGCAACACCAGAGGCGTCACATTCGTACTGCCGATCATATAGAGAAGAGGTGGGAAGGAGAAGAGGGGAGAGGAGAAGGTCAAGAGAGTCTCTGTGCTGTCAGTGTAGTAGACAAAGAAGAGTTTCTCGGTCTTCCCACTGACAACACAAAACCGCTCCAGTGAGCTCTGGCTGCCCTACTCACCGCCGGAAACACAACACAAGGTTAATATTCGCCGCGGAATTCTGTAGGGCAGGGGTACTTCCTTAGTCGGACTGCTCAATTATACCGGATTTTTTCTCCATTTGTTCAACTTCAGTATTATAATCGTACGAACAAAAAGTTCATTTAGCGAATTTTTGACGAAAAATATAGCGGGATTTTGGAATTATACTGGCAACACTGAACTACGATTGTCACTGTCAAATATTAATACCGCGTGGCGCGTTTTTGTTTGTTGTTTTTCTCATTTTTTCTTTGGTACATTACATTCATTATTCAAGTTTTTGTTGTAGAAATAAAGGATAAATTAATAAATTAATTACATTATTCCCCAACGGTTTATTTTTAAATTTTGGGTTTATATTGCAAAACTACAAACAAGCCAAAACAAATTGTGCTAACTAACTACTGTATGTAAACAAAACTGTAAACGCCAAAGGCCAACTTATTCTCGGTAATCAGTGAACCGTCAACCCCGTCAACCGGTCAACGATTTTCATTCAAAATATTGCCGTTGTCTGCCGTTGTTTACTTTTAATAGTTTCGACTCGTTTTCAAAACATGGATAATAGAAGAACTGGGTAAGTAATTTTGAAATTATAATAAAACAATTGCAGTACATACGTAAAATGCAAATTATGTAGTTGCATATTATGTGTAAAGTATAGGTAGTAGATATACACTGACGGACTCATAAACTGCATTAAAGTAATAGACGACTTTGAAATAAATATTTTAACCAAGTATGCATACCTACTTTCTATACAGATTTAAATTGAAACCTCTAGATTAGTTCGTGAACTTTAAAACAGCGTAGGGTCATATCTTATTAAGTTTAAGTTTATGTACTGGAAAGGACCTTAAGACTTTTTTTGAAGAAAAAACAGAAATTTAAGAAAAATTGGTTTAATTAAAAAATTGGTTTTAACAATAGACACAAACTTTATGCAAGGGTTTATTTGTGTTTTAATAAGGTGTATTACCCCCACGTGCCCTTATTACGGATTCTAATCGGTTCCGCATAGATTTTATAAGGGTTTTTAAAAGATCTTGCGGAATATTGTCCCATTCTTCTGAAAGTGCTGTTCTTAGTGCTGCCACTGTCGTGGGCGAAGGGTTTCTCGCATATACAGCTCTTTTTAAATTGTCCCAAACATGCTCGATGGGATTAAGATCCGGGCTGCGTGCTGGCCAATTCATTGTACGTATCCCAACCTCTTCGCAATAATGTTGAACTTGTGCAGCTGCATGCGGCCGGGCATTATCCTGCATTAAAGTAAAATTTTCGCCTATGAATCCCATGTAAGGCACCACGTGATCTTCTAATATCTCTGTTATGTAGCGATGTGCTGTCAAACCCCCTCTATTACCGTTTTGACGGACCATGTCTATGAACACAAGTTCTGTTCGCCCGTTCATCGATATGCCACCCCAGACCATACATGAACCGCCTCCAAAAGGAACACGCTCCTCAATGCAACTTTGAGCATATCGCTCACCACATCGACGATAGACTCTTCTGCGACCATCTGCACCATATAAACATGTCCTACACTCGTCCGTGAACAATACAGAGGCCCACTGCTCTTCTGTCCAATTCAGGTGATGACGCGCAAATCTTAAGCGAGCTTGTCTGTGAGCTGTAGACAACTTTGGACCATTTGCTGGTCTAAAAGGGGTGATATCCGCTTCCTTTAACCTTCTTCTTATTGTTCGTGCACACACGTTTACTCCACGCACTTCATTAAGCTCGGTTTTGATGTTAACTGACGTCAGGAAACGATTTCGCAGGGAAGTTATAACAATAAATCGGTCATCACGACCTGTGGTTGCTCGAGTTCTGCCTGTACCACGTCTCCTCCTGTAAGAACCTGTCTCTACAAACCTTCCGTATATTCTAGAAACCGTAGACTGGTTTAAATTTAAATTTCTACCAATCGTTCGTTGATCCAAGCCCTCCCGCACCAATGCTACAATTTGTGCCGCTTGTTCGGACGAAGTATCCATATTATGGTTCAAAAACTCTCGATGTGTTAAAAAACTAACCCAACAATTATGCTGGTAACAATAATTCAATTGACAAAACAAAAAAAATCAATGAGAATCAATTTAAAACTTTGCTATAAATAACACGCAAATCTGATACTACAAGTAAATTTTCTTTTCCCGGCTATATTCATTTGTTTTACTGCAGTTCTATTTTTAAATTTATTTATTTTTTTAAGATTAAGAGCCAGTCTTTCCATATTTATATAATTTAATCTAAAAAGTTTGCATACTTATTATAAAAAATCCTTTTAGAGTAAACCTGAACTTTGATGCAGTTTATGAGTCCGTCAGTGTAGTTATAGTTATAGCAATAAAATGTAGTTTTTGCGTCCACCGCGGACAAACTTAAACGTTTTACAATCATAAAATAGTACCTACCTATAGATGATCAAATTATTGATATTATCTCTCATATTAAGAAAACAGTCACTTTTAATAATTAGTTTACAATTGCATTAAAATTATAAATATTTTGTAGCGTTGCTAGTAGACTCCGCTCCTCAAGTTCAAGGAGTCGATCACGCTCGGTCACTCCTAGACCAGAACATACAGCGACGAACCGGCACACCGCAGCTCGGCGGGCCATCTTGCTAGGACTTCTAGCTGAGAGTGAGGTTCGAGACTCTAAGGTGTTAGTCTCACCTCGGTAAGTCAATTCATAAACTGTTACAGAAATCGGCAAGTAACTTGGCAAGAACTGTCAGTGCATCTGAGACGATTTTTGTTTTTTTTTGCAGTAAAGCAGTCATGATTCAAAATAAATGCAAATAAATTCAGAATAAAGGTATTCTGATGAATGAATAGAATAATGACAAGCACTTTTTGTGCCTCTAAGTGTACAATGTCCAAACTCACACCAACTACTACAAAACTTTGCCAAGTTAGATGCCGTGCACTGTACTATAAATTGTGAATCAGTTATACTATAATTTCTTTTTATTTGTATTATTATTATTATATATTTTATAGGAAGACCCGAGCAACGGGGCTTGATTGTACACCAGGAGGTTCTGTTAGTGCCACAGAGCCAGACGTACAACTTCAAACAACCCCTAGTCGCAATCTATGTAGAGCAATCGAGCTGCTTCGGTAAGTTGTTTACATTTTTTTTTCGTACCTCTCAGAAGTCCTTCCAGAAATTTGATGAATGTTTATAATTCATATTGTTATAGTGAGCCTAACGTGATGGAGAGGGTAGAGGCAATGGACATCATTGAAAGTGATATCGAAGAGCTGCTGATGCGAAACCCCGACCATATTAGGCGTTGGTTACCGGAATTGCAGCTTCCTCAACCACCAGTGACTAGGACCAGCACCTCTTCTGCCGTCACGCTTGATTCTGAACCGAATAGTCAAACTATTGGCTATGAAAGTGACGGCAGTGACTTAGACAGCGACTGGGACGACGAATTTGAACAGTCAACTGTCCAAACCCCTGCCACATGGACTTGGAGGGACATCCCAGAAGATGAGGAGTTAGAGGAGCCGGTAAGGGATATTATAACAAATATTGCTAGAGGTATAGATGAAGAAGCCGATCGCCTTTTGGGCACCTCGCCAAATTTCGCATGGTGCAAAGACTTTGAGTCGTTCAAAGGAGTTCCTGAAAAATTTTCAGGACCTACACCTGGGCCGCTCAAAGACTATGATTCGCCATATGATGCCTTTGTCGATATCTGGGATACTGGCATCATAAGTCATATCGTCTGCGAAACGAATCGATATGCCCAACAGACGATCGAGGAGTTGAAAGCTAAGGAAATCTTCACACGTGAATCTCGTCTGCAGAGGTGGAAGCCCACTGATGCAGATGAGATAATGATTATCTTTGCTGTGTACCAACTCATGGCCATCGATCCGCGGACATCACTGGATGAGTATTGGGCAAAAGGTATCTTAGGCATGCCAGCCTTTAGGGGCATTATATCTTATAATCGTTTTATTTTGTTGAACAAATTTCTTCATTTTCTTGACAACTCTGACCTTAGTCAGGATATGCCTCAGAGTGGAGCAATAGGTTCAACAAAAGTGCTGTCCCGGAGGCTTGCTAAAGTGGCCCCTATAATTGAACATTTAGGACACAAATTTGATTCGCTGTATCACTTAGGGCGTCATATTTCCATAGACGAGTCTTTGACCTTATTCAAAGGCCGCCTTTCCTGGGCCCAGACAATAAGATCAAAGTCTGCGAGATTTGGGATCAAGTCATATGAGCTCTGCGAAGCGCGCACTGGCTATATGGCTCGATTCCAAATCTACACAGGGAAATCCGACGATGTCATCAGCGATACGCAAATCAGTACTGATCTAGGACTGAAAAGTACGAAGATAGTCCTTGAGCTTTTACAAGGTTTAGAATATCGAGGGCATTGTGTGACGATGGATAATTTTTATAATTGTCCAGCGCTGGCACGATACCTGAAGTCTTTAGGCTTTGATTGTTTGGGGACCCTTCGTGCAAGTCACCGTCATGTACCCAATGAAATCGCGAAAGTACCCAAAAATGTGCCGAAGGGGACCATTATAGCTCGCCATGCTGGAGATGTTTCCATTGTGTCATGGATGGATCACAAAATGGTGAATATAATATCCACCTATCACAATGCAGATACTTTCGTTGGATCGAGGGCCGGTAAAAGATTTGTGAAACCTGTGTGTATAAAAGATTATAACTCGTACATGGGTGGAGTGGATCTGAAAGATCAGAAACTCGCCATGTACTTGTTAGAGCGCAAAAGAGGAGTGAAATGGTACATGAAAGTTTTTAAACGGTTGATGAATATAAGTATTTTGAATAGTATGATTATGTACAATTGCTCCCGGGAACGACGCGACCAACTGACGATGACGCATCGTGAATTCCGCTATGCGCTAGCTGAATCAATAATTGCGAAGCATCACAAATCTCAAGGATTGATTCAGGAAGTTCCAGAATCGGAATTAATGAGGCTGAGGCGAGATGTCTGTCATTCCCCGTTGCACAATCCGGGGGCAAAGAGTAGAAGGCGATGTCGTGTTTGTTATGCAAGGAATGTTAATAAACAAACGCATCTTAGCTGCGACGTTTGCAACGTCTTCGTGTGTTACGGGGATTGCTGGAAAACTTGGCACACGAACCGGGACCTAGGTCTACCAGGAACACAAGGGCGAAAGAGACGTGCTGAATGACGTTCTTCATTGGCTATAGACGGCGATGGATATCTGAGGATGTATGCATATGTAGCATAGCAGCCCGCGATGAGCGGAAGCGACTCGGACGTCGGAGGTCGCAGAATGACCTTCGTCCTCCATGAGCGCGGGCCTGGGGGTGATGGGTGGAGCCGCCTGTCACCCTAGCAGAAGCAGGCCGCGGCAGTGGTGGCAAGTGCCTACCCATACCCGGGGTTTAGACAGGGACTTGTGTTTAGTCGGTTCGAGTCTGACATAACCTACCTAACCGGCCCCGGTGGAGGGTATCCGTGGGGATTTTTCGCAGGATTAAATAAAAGGGCAAGAGACGCGCTAAGTGTCATTGTTTATTAGCTATAGAAGGTGAGGGATGTCTGAGAATGAGTATATGTAGCATGACGGTGAAACCTAGATCACTGTGTCCTAAATATCAATTAATTCATCTATACCTCTTCAATAATTGTTGTTCAGATCTCTTCATAGCTGTACAGTACATTCTTGCTCATTCTAAAGTTTTCAGATAGACTTTCGAATGGGCAGGAATGAAAGGTACAGGTATGCTTTATATACCTTTATAGTTTTATTTTTATTTTTATATGGTATACTTTGATATTTTACACTTAGATTACTGCTATATTTATGTGTATTTTGTTTGTGAAGTTCGCAATTAAATAAGATCATAGCTAACAGGCTATCATCATAATTAAAAATATCAGTATACCCACATATATTGTTCTTTTTTTTCTTTTTTTTTCTATTTCTTCTGTTTTTCTTTTTATTTCTTCTTCTATTTCTCTTTCTATTCCATTTTTAATTAAGTCTAAATAAATAATGTCCTATGTGATAATATGTACCTACCTATATACAAATGTTCCCGCCACAGTTATACAAGAGTTTGTTAATAAAAATATTTATTTAATAAATCATGTTTTTATTTCCTTTTAAACTAACTAAGTCACAAAATGGACGTGTGTAACAACATCAGCGGCGTCGCAATCGTGCTGCCGACCATATAGAGAAGAGGGGGGGAAGGCTAAAAGAGCCTCTAAGAGATATTTATTTCCGACTTAGGTGGTCTATAATTTTCATAACATAACATAACATAAAATCACGCCTATATCCCCGAAAGGGTAGGCAGAGGTGCTAGCACCCACATTTCGCCAGTTTATGTTTAGGTCCCAATGTAATAGGTGGCAAGCCTATTGCCATTATCCGGGCACTTATAAACCTGCGATAAATACACACATAATTTCGAAAAGCATCGAAAAGTCATTGGTGTGTGCCATGGTAACCTGGGATCGAACCCGAGACCTCATCTCATCCATTACCTATACCACTAGGCTACCGCGGTGTTTTTTGTTAATTTTCAGCGCGATACATTATATACATTCTAACACTGCAAGCATCAAAAGTGGTCAGTGCACTGGTGTACAAAATGCTGCAGAGAAGACGGCTCAGTAGCCAGGTGTTCAGCGCCGTGTACAAACACCAGCTCGTGATGTACGCGGTTGCTATAGCCGTGGTGTACCTCCACAACCAGAAGCTGTACGCCGAAGACTTACTTTTGATACTCATTGCGTATTTAATCGTGAAGTATCCTGAAATTGTAAGTATCTCATCCGAAGCTCTGCAAGTAATCCCACCCTCTCCTTTCCTACACAGGACAACACGTGCAGGGCTTAGATGTCATCTGCATACGGTGCAGAATATTCCATCAAGAACCAAGCGGTGAGAGTCTTTCCTCTACCGCACCATTAAGTCTTGGAATTCAGTTCCTTCTTCCTACAGTCCCGGGTCGTTTAAGCGGGGCGTAAAAAAGCATCTGATGAGGCCGTCAAGTTTAGCGCCACTATTGTAGCACTGTACGTGTTTGCAATGGTGACTCTCTTTTTTGAGAATTTGCCTTTAGCTTAACATCAGGCGAGGTGAAGTCAAATTGACGTGCTATAAATAAAAAAAAAATAAAGCTGTCAACAAATCCGGAGTCCGTTTTTTCCAGTCTAATTGCGTCGAGGATAAACTTCGATATTTTCGTGAAGCAACTGCCATCTGACCTTAACCTATATAAGCATCTTTTTAGGACTCCCAATACCCGTACCTAACGACTGCACATAGATGTTCGAATGGTAACCGAAACCAACGGCTAAACGTGCTCTCGGAGGCACGAAATTGTAAATAGGGATTGCACAGTCAATACGTAGGCAATTGGGGATTTTCGCGATTTAGATAGCACCGAAACTCGCCACCTTCACAACTATTAAAAGTTGCTATCTCCGGTATTTAGAATACCTACCTTCCCCCTTGGATGGCCCAGAGGCAGCCGGGTTAGGGATATGAAAGAGGCTACCTGAGCCTCGGTAACTGATCGCACGAGACGAACATGCGGTTTTGGTCGGTTCGAGTTCCACATAACTAACTTCGCTGTCTTCGGCAGCGCGCGTATCCGTGGGGATTCCTGCATGGGGAAGGTCTAAAACTTGTTATGGGGACAATAACGGGCCACTGCCCCTTCAACAAACACCTACACACCATCGGTCTAACAGACAGCCCCTTCTGCAGGAGTTGCTTCGTTGCCGAGGAAACAGCCGCCCGCGTTATACTGGAATGCGAGGCAGTAGCCCCCCAACGGTCACAAATCCTCGGCACAGCGAGGTCGCTCCGCGAAGCCTGTGAAGCCCCCATAAAGCTTCTGCGTTTCTGGGCGGAGCTGGGCTGGCTAGCACAATGGCCCAAAAAGGGAGGCTAGGTGCGGAAAAAGGAGTCCCAATACAATAGACAATAGAATGGGGAAAACGACCTACATAGAAAGATAGGGTTGAAAAATTTCATTCCGTATATAAATTACGTTTCTTCCAGAACACACAACCTGGAGGAGCAGTGACGGTTGGCGCTTGTATGGCATGCACGTACATAGAAGGTTATCTAGTCTACATCATCCCATCAGATGGTATGGAACTGAAGAGCTTCCAGGATAAGATCCTGACATTCGAGGGTCACCACGGCGTAGTGTTTCCTGTAAAGAAGATATTCGTCATCGTAACTAAAACGATGTATTGTCCGCCAGATTTGAAGGAGTTCAATGATAAGAGTGACAGAGAACATGTTAACAGGCTGGAAGCTTGTCCGGTATGTACTTCTAAAATAACCATTCGCAGTCCACATCTGGACATAGGCCTCTCCCAATGTTGGGATGCTTAGGCCTGGACCCCAATTCTACTAATTGTCGACCATTGTCATACCACGGAGATTACAAAAAATGTCAGTGAATCTGTGACTTTACCTGTTAATGTATGCTAGTGAGTGAATGAAATGATGTAAGAACCGTTTTTCATTTAATTTCCTTCAAGTCTATGGTGATAAAACTGAAAATTCAGTGGCAGTTTTTGTAACCTTAAGGTGCGTCCAGATTTGTATCATGAACAGCGGATCGGACTGCTTGACATTACTAGATCTAGATCACTAAACGGCACTTACAAAACGTCAATATCAACAATACCTACTTTATAAATTAGTGAGCGAATGGACCACCGCGCCGGTTCGAAACACGGCCCCGACCAACCGGAGAAGACTCCGGCAAGAAACTCAACGGGCTTTTTTTTTTTTTTGGTCTATTTACAATCATTTACTTAGTCTAGATACAAAATTTAGCTGAGTAGCAAGTGGAGTGAACAGCTAATTTCCAGGCTTGTTTATCATCCAAATGATTCTGAATTTTATAATAAGCTTTGATAGTAATATTATTACCTACTAATTATTATTTGCAGTCTTTAGAAGGAGTAGTAAAGGACGTGGCGGGTGTAAAGAACCGCAAGTACATGAACTCTGCGTACAAGATCATCCGACACAACAAGCCGCCCGTCTACGTGGCGGCGGAGGGTGTCCTACAAACGCTCTACAGGGCCACTCAAAACAAAAACCTGTCTGATGGTATGTTATTTTAGACAAAGCATTTTAAATTAATCATCATAGATATATATAATTATATTATTAACGTATATTAAACTAATTATTCAATGGAATTAAAACTAAAACGAAAAAGAAAACAACATAAAGACTTAAATTAAAAAGCGTCGTGGAATTCCTAAAAAAAATCAAAAAAATTATCATAGATATTTTTATTCTCATGAAAATTGAAACTATATTTATTTATAGCGTACCTAATCATGATACTAATAATATACCTATACTAACTATAATTTTTAGAAACATTACGCCAAAGTCTCCCATATTGTGGGAGACCTATATCCAGTAGTGGACTGTGATTAGCTAATTGATTTTTAAAGAGTTAGCAACCGAAATTACCGATATTATTGTTGCCTCCCGTCCTGCTGATTACCAATGCCTGCTTTACCAATATAGTTACCACTACCTTAAAAAGCGTAGTGTGTTTTCGTTTAGTAGTACGTATGGTTTGAAAAAAAAAGCCGCGGTAGCCTAGTGGTATGGGTAATGGACTGCTGAGACGAGGTCTCGAGTTCGATCCCAGGTTTACCATGGCACACACCAATGACTTTTCGATGCTTTTCGAAGTTATGTGTGTATTTATCGCAGGTTTATAAGTGCCTCGGAGAGCACGTTAAGCCGTCGGTCCCGGTTGCCATACAAACATCTATGGCAGTCGTTACAGGTAGTTGGAGCCCTCAAAAGTCCAACCAGCCTAACTTGGAACATCGATATCGCCATTGGTCATTAGACCATTGGTTGTGGAGGTCAGATGGCAGTCGCTTCACGGAAAATATCGAAGTTCAGCCGCATCACAGTTAGACTGGAAAGCCGACCCCAACTGAGTTGGGAAAAAGGTTCAGGGAATGAGTACGTATGGTTTGAACTAATATGGCATTCATCATCATTCCCTGAACCTTTTCCCAACTCAGTTGGGGTCGGATGCGGTTGAACTTCGATATTTTCCGTGATGCGACTGCCATCTGACCTCCACAACCATCTCTAATGACCAATGGCGATATCGAAGTTCCCATTTACACTGGTTGGACTTTTGAGTGCAAACAGCCATATTCATGCATACAACTTTTACACTCAGCGGGGATCGAACCCGCGCCCGTTCAGTATGGCATTAAAGGAAGTATATAAATAGGTACGTCCAATCAAAGCAATTATTTACTATTATTATTAACGGTTATATGTGTAAGTTTGGCGACATCGGTTCTGCTACTGAAACTATCGCGTCGCACTTCTACTAGTTTTTTTCTGTTTTGTGGATACTATATTATATTTATCCTTTTTTTGTTACAGAACTGGCCGGTGTGAACGTCGAGGATATCGTATGGGACTTTGTGTGCACGCTGCGTGGCGCGGTGGCCAAGTACCCCGAGCTGAAGAACAATTGCGAGGTGGTGTACTTCGATAGTGAGTGCTTTGAGATCTAATTGGTGATGTTTAGAAATTAAAACTGCATGTAGATGAAAAAATATAGTTTCTCTAAGACGGGATTTGAACACCTGGCCCTCGATTCTACTAATTCTTAACTATTACCATTGTCACACGACTGAGATCAAAAAAACTGCCATTGCATTTTCGGCTTTATTGCCGTTATGTTTAAGTTCAAAATGAAATGAAAAAGAGTTTATTACATCGTTTCATTGTGAATGCATCGACGGGACTGACCCCGCAATCTTTCCCTAACAGGACATTCCTGTATGCCCACTTAGTAACTTTAAGAAGTATAAATTATCCGTTCAAAAACTAACTCTTGATATTTGTAAATAACCATGTACTTTTGACGTTGGCTGTACCAAGTCAAATACTTTTATTGGTCTGAAACTCAATGGCCTACTTAAAATCTCGTCTTCACATACTTGGCTCAAATCACGATAAAAATCTGCGCTCAACTAACAATCTTCTCCTTCACTGTCCCACTCACACTTCAAGCCTTGTGCACTCTTCTTTCGCTGTGCAATCCATTCTTCTTTGGAATGCGCTACCTTTAGAGATCAGGATGTCACCAAATCGAGCTACATTCAAAAACAGAGTACGCCAGCTATATAACGAACCATAGGCGGAATTGTACTCATAGCACTTTTCCACATATATATTTATATACTTGTATATATATATATGTATGTGCATTCAGAATAGAATATTTGTGTAAGTATATATATATATATTTATATTTATGTAGCTATAGGCATACTATTATTTACTTATTTAAGTACATCATTATATTTAAAGTTTGTATGTCTATTATTTATACCATACTGGTTTCTCACCACAATTCTTCAAGCACCTACCTGACAAATCTCTGCATCACCCTAAGGTTGACTGGTAGAAAATGCCAATGGCATTAAGTCCGCCTTTGTACATTACTATGTATTTGTGCAAAAAGCTCAAATAAATAAATAAAAAATAAATGGTCAACTTAGAAAATAAGCAATTTTTTTTTCAGATACTGATGAGAGTTTGAATCTGGCGGACGTGTTGCTCCATAGGATCAGAGAGTTGGAGCCCGAATTCGAAAAGTTCATCGCTAGCCCTAATTAATTATTATTAAGTTTCTTATTCTGACAATAACCACAGCTTAGGTTCGCTAAATACTGTATTTTCATTCAATAGTGAGAAAAACAAGCCTACAGCAAAGTACAGTCGGCTACAATAGTTCTTGGACAATTAGAAAAAAAATTGTATGAAGTGATGCCACTACACAACTACTAGTCGTAGAAGGTACTGGATAATAGATCTACTTATTAATGTAATTAAGCCTGGGTTGCACGATCGTACTTTAACATTAACAGTGCAGTTAAAGTTCCGGTCAGGTATAAAATCACGTCATAACTTGGCGCTAACTGTAACCGGCTACGCTCAAATGTCAGATTCTATCAAATAACTATAACAAAGCTACTAAATACTCTGGTGCAACACATTTAGACAAACCATTACAATCAATATTACTGTTACTGTTAAATTTGACAGAAACCTTAACTTTAACAGGTAGTTGGAGCAACTAAGCCTAAGTTTAGGATACTACATGCTACTTATTTATTTTGTTATAAAGAAATAAGACATCAATAGTTTATTTTATGAACGCTATCCATGTTACTTTTCTTTTAAGTTATCTTTTCGATAGAATTTGACGTTTGAGCGAGGTCGGTTACAGTTAGCGTCAAGTTATGACGCCATTTTAACAATTGTCAAATGGTGCACCTGTTTTATAACTGACCGGTACTTCACCTGCACTGTTGTACGATCGTGCAACCCAAGCTTAGTCAGTTAGTTAGCCTAGTTTATTTGTTTAACATGTATTTATATAAAAAATTGCCACAAGATTGTTTACCTTTTTCAGTTATTCTGAGAAAAAGACTAGTCGGAGATTCGGGTGTTTTGGTATTTGTGATTTATGAACCGGAGGGTTTTTAACTACCTAAACAAATGGAGTATAGGTATATCTAGTTTGCGACTCGGACGTCGGAGGTCGCAGAATGACCTCCGTCCTCCAAAAGCGCGGGCCTGGGGGTGACGGGTGAAGCCGCCTGTCACTCTAGCAGAAGCAGGCCGCGGTAGTGGCGGCAAGCGCCTACCCATACCCGGGGGCTAGTGGGGACACCGTGGTCCCTACACCCGACGGGGGTCATCTCGAAGGCCCCGGGTCTGCCGGGGTGCGAGGGATATGTTGGCTACTACCTCACCTCCGGCAACTGAAGACCCAAACACGGCGTGCGTTTTAGTCGGTTCGAGTCCGACATAACCTACCCAACTGGCTCCGGTGGGGGGTATCCGTGGGAACTTTTCGCACAATAAAAAAAAAGAAATATCTAGTTTTGTTCTCTTGTGCCATGATTGCGTGAACTACCTCACTTGACCTCAAAGGTACGTGTTCGGGCTCAAAGCCCAAAATAGCATTTATTAGGAATATTTAAGTAAGTTTAACTTGTAATATTTACAATATAGTTGCGGACGCTATGATGGCCGTTTTGACACGACTGGTTTTGCTCGTTTTTGGTGCGCTTAATTTTGGACAACGAACTGTTAGACGAATACCTAGAGAAAAATGTGGCGAGACTGGCACATAAGAAAATAAACTTCACACAACAAAAAAGAGAAAACGAAAAAAACCAGTGTCAAAACGGCTATCATAACGTGCCACTACATTAAGCATGAGTTTTAAAAAAAGTGAATAAAAAAAATACTGCTTTTTTAATCTTATTTTTTATTTCAAATGCACTTTAAGCACAGCAACATTCTTATAAAACTACAAAAGTCTTGCATATCACACAATCAACAGTACACACTACCTCAAAATACAACATACAGTCACATTTGAACATATTAAATAGGGTACTCGGCGATTGTAAACACCTGTTATATAACGCAATAATAGGTACGTAGATAGAAGATATACTAGTGTGGCCGTAAGCACAAAATAAACACAAATCATTTATATTCGGATATCGGAATATTAGATTAGCGGAAATATTATTTATCAGATTTTATAACAAATATAACACAAACTCACGCCTAAATCCCCAAAGGCGTAGGCACAGGTGCTAGCACCCACATTTCGCCAGTTTATATTTAGGTCCCAATGTAATAGGTGGCGAACCTATTGCCATTAACCGGGCACTTATAAACCTGCGATAAATACACACATAACTTCGAAAATCATTGGTGTGTGCCACGGTAAAACCTGGGATCGAACCCGAGACCTCGTCTCAGCAGTCCATTACCCATACTACTAGGCTACCGCGCTATTTTATAACTATATCTAACAATTCAGTCTGCTTTGTGCTCATTTTCTGCTTACGCCCGTACTATAGTATATTTTCTCTCTATATACCTAGCAGAGAAAAAATACAATGAATGAATTACTCTACCCAGTGTTAACATAAACTACAATAGGTATCTAATTAATCAAAAACTTGAAATATATTTGTGTATTTGATCATACAATACTGTCAAACGGGGTGAATAGGCATAAAATGGTCAATGGAATATTTTAAATAATTTCTTATACAAAATTTCAAATAAGCATGTTATCAGATATTTGATGATGTTGTTATTACGATGAACTAGTCCAAAGTTCCGCTCGAAAGAAGTTAACTACAGAATTTAGCTGATCATTTTATTCCCCTACATTCTTATTCACCCCGTTTGACTGTACAATTGAAGCCTCTAGTTTTATTTTAATATTGTTGTATTTTGAGTTCCTTTTTCTTACGCTCAAGACACAACTTTTATACTTAAAAAGTAAACGTTTTATCACTAATTTACGCAGGCACAACATTTCCAGGAGCCTATCTCTTAAACGACTCACTACATCGGTCAAAGAGAAGAAAGAATGTTGAGATTGTTGGTTATTTTATAAGAGTAGGTTCGGAGAGCACGCTTTCAAAGCCATCAAAGTTCCAATTTACACTTTCTTAACTCGTAAAACTTCACTTAATATGTTAAAAAAATAAATGCTATTTAGAATATGAAAAAAAAAAAATAACATAACTAATATTATTGATATAAAGGACTGCACAATCGCGAATGGCATTAGTATTAGCCTATTAAAGTATAAAGCGAACTCTCCAAACGTACCCTGAATAGCTTCATAAGCTTAATAAACATAGTCGAGTAATTGCAAATCGCACTTATAATTAAATGACTTAGGGACTTAGGACAATTGAAACAGTTTTATACAGTGATAAGTACTATGACGTGCTATAAATAAGATTTGGACCGGTAGCTGAAGCGGCGGTAGCTTAGTGGTTAAGGAGTCGGCCTTACGATCGAGAGGTCCCGGGTTCGAATCCTGGCCAATACACTACCGACGTGAACCCACTCCTAACACAACCCATTGAGCTTTGCCGGAGGGGTTAAAGGGAATATTAGTAACTTCGGTTGCTAATATTCATTAAAAAAAACTTTGTAATCCCTTAAAGATATATAATATATCTTTAAGGGATTATAATTATAGGATTATATAGGATTACATTAGCAGTTGGTAGTATGACAGTTGTTCAATTATTAACCTGTTTTAAGAGATCATAGCTTAGAGGTTTATAAAACGAATCAACATCCGAACGTCAGAGCGCCAGAGTTGACAATACATGACGTTAGTATAAAATGGCGCTGTTTTTTTGCCGCCAACATTCACCAGAGGTCGCTGTGACTATGAAAATTTTCAGTGTTCTCAATGTGCCCATAGCACGTCATAGTACGGTCACTGGTACGATAAAATTACTTGACTTAATATAAACGCCTTGGATTTGACATCGAAAAAAATGTTATCGGTATGCCTCTGTTTTGTAAGATATTGTCTCTGTCGTACAGTGCATGTCTGCAACTCGATATCATTTTACAGTAGTTAAAATCAATTTAATATAACATAAATGGTTTTAACTACTCTATAAAGGTATCAGGCTGTCAGTTTAATGTGTGACAGAGAAAACGCTCTACAAACTGAGGAACGCCGATTTTAACCGGAATGTTAATTTTTTTAAGTGCCAAATCAAAAGTTAGGTAGGTCTGTAAATGCAATGTACAATAGTGAAATCAACAATAAAAAAATATCACTCAATGTCAAAGTTCGAACAAAACAGAAAAAGACAAACATAGAACCTCCTATTAGAAGTCGGTAAATATTTATAATAATGTTGAGAAACAAGAAAAAACGGTCTATGGGTTTTTATTTGTATAAATCGTTATTATTGTCAAAACTACTTACTATTGTATTATCAATTGACGATTTTATCGTCTAACGAAAATAAAACGAAATTTCAAAAATATTCAATAAATTCAGATTTTTTTTTTCAAATATCAATAGACCACTTGTTAAACAAGTGATTAAAAAATATATACCTAGTTAAAATTTCAATTTTGATAAAAATACAGGACAGGGTGTTGGGAAACGCTCCCGAAGCCAAAGATACATGATAATACTCCGAATACACTAAAAAATATTGATATTAAAAAATACGTTTTGGTATTTTTTTCCATTTTTCATATTTTTGTGCATCAAAAATATGAAAAATGGAAAAAAATACGTATATGTATGTATCATGTATCATTTAACTATCTTACATTATTCACTCTCCATCGCCTTAGTAAACTGTAACCTATGTACCTTGAGTACTACCACGTGCCTTGAGCTTCGGGAGCTCTTCCCTAACACCCTGTATGTTTAAGTACTATGCGTTTCAAATGAGAAGATCTTATTGTTTATTCTCTTTTCATTAAGTACCTACATAACATATTTTTTAATAATTATAATGATAGTTTTTTTTATTGGTAAATAAAAACGAAGTTAGGAACGGGAATGACAGTTATCGACTCATTTGAAACGCATAGTACTACAAAAACAGTATTATATTATAACATGTGGAAGGATCTTGCAGCCATCTTATCTGAGCCATTATGCTGTGGAACATAATTTTATGGGGCATTATACCGGTTGATTTTATAGTCGTTTCGGGAAAAAAGATTTTGGCCACAATTTCGATAGTAAAATCGTAAGAAAGTCCTAATTTGGAGAACATTTTTTTTTACACGTCCCATACATTTTTTTGTTTACCTGTACATTATTGCCATACATAAAGTAATTTCTTTTTTTGAAAATTAAAAATTCCAGACGATTTTGCCATTGAAACTGTGTGTGAAAAAAAATATTCTTTTTCGAAACAACTATAAAATCACCGTGTATATATATTTCGAAGATCAACAGATCTATTCATCTTCTAAATTAGTTACCTTTTAATCAAAGCCTTAAATTACTAACAACGTTGAATTAGAATTCTTTTCATATTAATTGATGTCATAAAGTAAAATGTATCTACAGTACTCGGCTATTGTATTGGCAATATGGGAGGACGATTGAAAGACCAACTAACATCAGTTTGTTTCAGTTTTGTATAGCGTCCTCTCTGTCGCACAACTCGATATGTTTTCATAGAGTAGTTAAAACCGCGCGAAATTTGTTAATACTTTATTATAAATTTTAAACGGTTTTACCTACTCTATACAAGTATCGAAATGTGCGACAGAGAAATTGTAAGAAACCGACGCAAGTCAAATTCAGTCAGACTCTCACTATTTTTCTAAAATGGCAATTCAAAAGCCTTTACTGTATCTATATAACACATATATATTTATATAATATTTATAATAACAGTTACCTTTGAGGTAACATACATCTTTTTATGATACCACTTAGGTGGCAAATAAGCAACAAAATAAAATATTTAAACAATTAAAATAATACGGAAGATACCAAATTGTATTCCACCAAAATCTGAATAGAATTTTAAAATATAAATGCTCAAACTATTATAGAAATAATTACCTATTACAATCTTACTGAAATCAAAAATCAGTCACAAATAAGACATGAAAATAACATTTACGTATTTGATACGTATACAAGTTTAAAAAAAAAAAATTCTTTAATTTTCGACATTTTACGAACATCGTAAGTATACTGTGATTCACGTTATCGGATCAACGGCTCCGAATCAGAAGGTCCATAAGGGAAAAATGACACTGTTTGCAGAAGGTCCACATGTTTAAACGTCTACTAAATGAGAATGTCTAAAGTGGCAAAATGACTTACTAGTAAAACGTCCAAAATGTGAAAATGTCAATAATGCAAAAGGTCAGGTACAATGAAGAAAAGAATAGAAAGTTTCAGAAAAAGTTTAAAGAAACACAAAATAAACATTTAAATTATAGTAACAAACATAAAATATGATTCCATTTATTATTATTTATTTTATTTTATTTATTTATTATTATTATTTTCTGTAAGTGCGTTCGAACGCTAATATAAATAGAAAACAATAATAATAAATGAAATGAAACAATAATAATGAATGAAAGAACGAAAATAATAATAATAAATGTTATTAGTAGGTATTATGTTAAGTTTATTATAAGTATAAAACTTATAGGAGGAATCATATTTTATGTTTGTTATTATAATTTAAATGTTTATTTTTTGTTTCTTCAAACTTTTTCTGAAACTTTCTATTCTTTTCTTCATTGTACCTGACCTTTTGCATTATTGACATTTTCACATTTTGGACGTTTTACTAGTAAGTCATTTTGCCACTTTAGACATTCTCATTTAGTAGACGTTTAAACATGTGGACCTTCTGCAAACAGTGTCATTTTTCCCTTATGGACCTTTTGATTCGGAGCCGGATCAACGCCATCTGGTAGCTGGTTCGTGAAACATTTTTTGACATTGACATTTTAGTCTGAAACGTGATGTGGATTTTTTTCCTTTTGACGCATAAAATTTCACACGTTTTATGGCACTCGGCAGTCAGAAGACCAATTCTCGTGACATAAATCTGTTCGAAATTCAATCTAGATCTAATATCAATCTGCCAAATGTCAAAGATGGTATTCTCTTAATCACAATGTTATACTTAGAGGAACAAAGTGTGCGAATGAAATATGTATCTTTACATAAAACCTAGGCGTGAGAAAGGGACAGAGCATATGAACCGTGAAATTTTTATCAACCATTATCAACTTTTACAGAAATATATATTGCAGTGACTTTAATGTTTCTACACTAAAAATCACAAGTTGCTGCGACTTTTTCAATTCGGTTACGCGGTAATA